>OW026522.1:140055299-141392799 GCA_932274085.1 Protocalliphora azurea | reverse complement strand
AATTTTCTATAAAAAGAAAATTTATTGAAAATTTTCTATAAAAAGAAAATTTATTGAAAATTTTCTATAAAAAGAAAATTTATTGAAAATTTTCTATAAAAAGAAAATTTATTGAAAATTTTCTATAAAAAGAAAATTTAGCGAAAATTTTCTATAAAAAGAAAATTTATTGAAAATTTTCTATAAAAAGAAAATTTAGCGAAAATTTTCTATAAAAAGAAAATTTAGCGAAAATTTTCTATAAAAAGAAAATTTAGCGAAAATTTTCTATAAAAAGAAAATTTTTTGAAAATTTTCTATAAAAAAAATTATTAAAAATTTTCTATAAAAAGAAAATTTATTGAAAATTTTCTATAAAAATAAAAAATTTATTAAAAATTTCCTATAAAAAAAAATATTTGAAAATTTTCTATAAAAAGAAAATTTATTGAAAATTTTCTATAGAAAGAAAATCTATTGAAAATTTTCTATAGAAAGAAAATTTATTGAAAATTTTCTATAGAAAGAAAATTTATTGAAAATTTTCTATAGAAAGAAAATTTATTGAAAATTTTCTATAGAAAGAAAATTTATTGAAAATTTTCTATAGAAAGAAAATTTATTGAAAATTTTCTATAGAAAGAAAATTTATTGAAAATTTTCTATAGAAAGAAAATTTATTGAAAATTTTCTATAGAAAGAAAATTTATTGAAAATTTTCTATAGAAAGAAAATTTATTGAAAATTTTCTATAGAAAGAAAATTTATTGAAAATTTTCTATAGAAAGAAAATTTATGTAAAATATTCTAAAAGAAGAAAATTTATCGAAATTAGTCTATAAAAAAAAATATTATGAAACATATTCGAGACTATAGCTAGTCTATAGTTTCGACTACAGTACTATACTATAGCCTATAGTATCGATTATAGTCTTGTCAATAATTTTGGTTATAGTATCGACTATAGGATAGTCTGTAGTCCTGAATATAGTCGAGATGGTTGAGAATATAGTCTTACTTCTCAGATATTCAGATTTCATCAAAGCATATCTTAAAGTCGACTTTGATGCGTAGTAACGCTTGCCACCTATGAAGTATGAACGCGTATAAGGGCGTATAAACCATAAAGAAAATTTTACAGAAGACAATAAAAACTTCATAAAATCATAAAACTTTATCATGCTAAGTTTTGCGGCTGAAAATAGCTTAAAAAAGATTATATCCATATAATAATAATAATAATAATAATAATAATAATAATAATAACAATAATAATAACAATAATAAAAATAACAATAATAATAATAACAATAATAATAATAATAATGCATATTTATAAATACTTTCTATTGTTCACTATTTCATTAAAATTCGGATCACCAAGATCGATGGAAAACTGACTAAGACTCCCATATGACCCATATAAATGCAAAATTAACAATAATATTTAATTCCAAATAGTTTTATATGAGCAGAAAACATAGTGCAAATTTTTATCACTTTCGGTGCATTAACCAAAGCTCCCATATAAGGGGTACATTCGGGAATCAATCGCATAATCAATGTGACGTAAAAGATAATATCACTATAATATTAAATGTACACAAATTTTCCAGAAATATAAATAGCACCCTCAAATCTTATAACCGATAGAGAATTTCATGATAGACCACCTCCAGAAATATTGCATGTTGTATGGTATCAAATAATCGGACTTGATCAACTATATATCGTTTATTTGTTTTTCCGAATAAATTTGCTGAAATTATTAACCAAATTGCATCAAAAGATCATCTTATTATATTATTTAAATGATGGATACATTCCATTTTTACTTGTTCTCAATTTAATGCTTTAAAACTCTTAAGATAATAACATTTTTTTGCAATATGAATAAAAACCAAAAAATCGTGTCTTTAAAGTAATTTTTTTCGGTGAAATTGGCGGATTTTTAAAATTATTTTTATACAAATGGATGCAAATTGGTTACTAAAGCAGTATTATGCAAAAAAAAAACGCATTTTGAAAAATCTGGTTTATACGCCCTTACACGAGTCCATGATTCAAATGTTTGGTAAAAATTAACAATGGTATTTTTCACATAAAAGAATAAATAACTAAATGAAACACATAACACGATTTACATTCAACGTGGTCTTTTGGACATATGACTAAGTATAAAATTATTATGAAACTCTATAGATGGTGTTCATATTTTTCGTCAACGAGCAGAAATTTGAATTAAATTATTTTTATTATTTCTAATTATTCGATTATATAGAATTAGATGTAATAATACCAACAACAAAAAATCTGTAACATTCACAATAAAATTAGGGATTTTATACAGGACTAAATCAAATATATAAACAAAGAAAAATTACTGCTAACTTCTTTAAGCTTGAGTAAATTTAAAAAGCAGAGTTTTAAAGGAAATAAATTCACAGTAACTTTATCCACAATCTACTCATAAGATATTCTAAAAACTTAATTTTAATTTATGCCCAAAAGCATAATTTTAAATTTATTGTTAAAATATTCGAAATTAGTGGAAACTACTGCAATGAAGTTTTAAAAAGAAACCGGACCTCAAAAAAAACGCCTCGAGATAAAAGAGTTTTAGCGAGCATTATTAAACAAAATTGTCGAAGCACTGTTCGCGATATAGCTTCGAAGAGGTCTAATGCTATTGGAAAGCCCGTGCGACGTAAATGAACATGCAAGCAAATGAAAAATATAGGGTATAATTTTTATAAAGTAAGTTAAAAGTTCATTGGGTATTTCAAGATCAGTTTAGAAAATCATATAATTTTTTTAAGCCAAAAAAAAAGCCATTGTTTACCGCCCTTCAAAAGAAAAAACGCTTGTTATGGTGTTCCTGGGTTCAAAGGCAATGGGACAGTATTATTTTCAGTAACGAATCCAAGTTTGATGTTTGTGTTGATGATGCTAGGAAAACAGTAATTCGCAAAAGCACGGAGGCTTACAACAAAGACTGCTTGAAACGCACTGTCTAGTTTCAAGCTAGCCTCATGTTATGGGGACTTATGTCCTCAAAGGGCATCGCAAGGATTCACTTCATTGATGGAATCGTAAACACAGAAAAATACATAAAAATTTTAGACGAAAATCGAATACCATCAGTAGCTAAGCTGTCTGACTGCGGCGAATATATTTTTCAACAGGATGGTGCATCATCCCACACCGCTAAAAAAAACTAAAAAATGGCTGCAGGAAAATAGTATAGAGGTTCTGGATTGGCCATCATCTAGTCCAGACCTTAATCCGATTGAAAATCCATGGGCTCTAATGAAAAGAAAGCTTAGAAATGACCCTCATCGTACTCTCGACGGGCTAAAGTCCTAAATTCAAGAAATTTGGGACTCAATAACCCCCGAAGATAGTCAGAAACTGATCAGCACCATGCCAAAGCGAATCGACTCCGTATTAAAAAAAAGAAGAAAGTTCTAAGTAGGAAAATATGCGACAGTAAGAATTAATATCGATCAATTTATTTCAATTAAAAATAATGGACTTTCGTTTATGTTTATCTTTTTAAAAGAATTTTTCTTATATATGTTAGTGTTTTAATACAAGTTTAAGGACAATAAAAGTATCTTTCTGGTGTAATCAATATTATTATCAAAATATCCTTGTTTTAATATCCCTTTGTTGAAAAATGCTCAGTGTACGAATTAATAGTGGTTAGGGCTCGTATAAAACTAATTGGCATTATGTATTATTGTCATGTTAGCGTTTATGTGTGACTTATGCAGCTTAAAATGATTTTCGGAAGTAGGGCTCATATGGGTGTCTTAGTCAGTTTTCCATCGATCTTCGTGATCAGAATTTTAATGAAGTACTCTAATCTAACAAATAATCACAAATTTTTAATAATTCTTCTTTTAAAAAGATTTTATATAAAGAAAAATTTTATGTTTATGTTCCATTTAAAAAAATTAATTTTTAACAATTCCCCACTTGACACTTTCAAATTGTTACAAACCGAAGGACAAACTAATCACACGCTCATTTATGAAATAATAGTGTATTCTTTCTTTAAATCCTCTTAATGGATATAAAAAATAGCCATAAACCCATCATCATAATACCAAAGAAAATCGATAACTTTACAGTTAAAAGGCAGCAGCAAAAGCTTTTATCAACAATTTAAATATTTGTCTAGTTAGTTAAGTAAATAAACTGTGCTTTTGAAAAGAAAAAGAAAAAAACAAGAAAATACAAAATTAATGTCAAAGATTTTTTCTTTTATTTGTAATAATAAATATTATACATAATAAATAAACAAACATTTTTCGAACTAAACAAAAGATTAATTAAGTAGTTATTTTCACTTTTATTTTCCTAAAAATATTTGGCCTTTAAAAATATTTACAGGGAAAAAAATAAGAAACCTGGACAATTATTTCTGTTCTTGTATCAAAGAAATTCCTTGAAGCTTTTTTAGTTTATGTTTATTTTTGGTTATGTCCAAGGCCAATCAACCGACAACTATTATGAGCCAGGTCTGTTTTATTTTATTTGTTTGATTTTTTTCTTTTAAACGCTATATCGAAATGTGTGTACGTTGATTTTAAAGAAGTTAAAGAAAGAAAAAGAAGAAATTCCAATGAAAACTGGTTTAGAATTTGGCCAACATTTCTTAACTGTTGTTTGGAATTGCTTTTTTTTGTTTTTGTTTTTGTTTTTAAAGTACACTTACACATACATGCTACAACAACAAGAAAAATCCCTCAATTCTTTTACACTGGCCAACACATAACAAAATACATATGAAAATAAATAAAGAAAAATATGCAAAAAAGTAATAAAACGTAATGTAAAATGTCAATAAACTTTGTAAATGTTAAGGGCGGTCATAAGGGAAGGGGCATATAAAATTTTATAAACAATTTTCAATAATTTTCTTTTTATATAAAATTTGTGATAAATATTATTTTTACAAAAAATTTACGATAAAATTTCTTTTTATAGAAAATTTTCGCTAATTTTTCTTTTTATAGAAAGTTTTTGTTAAATTTTCTTTTTATATAAAATTTGCGATAAATTTTCTTTTTATAAAAAATTTGCTATAAAATTTCCTTTTTTAGAAAATTTTCGCTAATTTTTCTTTTTATAGAAAATTTTCGCGGAATTAAAAAAATCCCTAATTTTTTTTATAGAAAATTTTGGTTAATTTTTCTTTTAAAGAAAATTTTCGCAATCTTTTTATAGAAAATTGTTGCTATTTTTTGTGGAAAATTTTCGCTATTTTTTTATAAGAAATTTTTGCTAATTTTACAATTTTATTATAGAAAATTTTCGCAAAATTTTCTTTTTAGAGAAAATTTTCATTAAATTTTCTTTTTTTTATAGAAAATTTTCGCCAAATTTTCTTTATTATTGAAAATATTCGCCAAATTTTCTTTTTTAATAAAATTTAAGCTAAATTTTCATTTTATAAAAAGTACGCAAAATTTTCATTTTATAAAAAATTTAGGCTAAACTGTCATTTTATAAAAAATGTAAGCTAAATTTTCTTTTTTAACAAAATTTTCACTAAATTTTCATCCTATAAAAAATTTTCGCAAAATTTTCATTTTATATAAAATTTTAGTTAAATTTTCCTTTTATAGAAAATGTTCGCTAAATTTTCTTTTTATAGAAAATGTTGACTAATTTTTTTATTGAAAATTCTTGCTAAATTTTTTTGAACAAGTTTCTCTCAGTATTTCTCCTCTTACCTTTCTAGCTACGCCTCTTAATAATTGGCGCTTAAAGTCAAGTTTACAAAATAAAAATGCAAACGTGTTTTTATTATTTTGAACAAAAAAAAGCGACAAAGTTATTACATACTGAAAGGGAAAAACATTTTACCCATTAGCCAAGGTCCAACAAAAAAAACGACCGCACCAAAAATTACAATAACAACATCAATGGTTATAGATGGACGCCTTGGTTTGTTTAATGCCAGATGAAAGTGATAATACTGACATTCATTCAGAGTTTTGTTTATTTGCTCGTTCATTCGTTCAACTTGCATCTGTTGCACCATTATTGTTATTAGTTGTAAGTTCATTCGCAATATATTGCCATGAATTAGCATATTTACTTGGATGTGTTTGAGTGTCTATCACAGAGGCAAAATATAAATTACAAATGGTACCAAATAAATTGAAAAAATGTACTTAATAGTACCAAGAAGTTGGTTAAGTTTTCTTTATTATATTTCAGATATTAGGAATGAGTTATTCCATGTCAAAACGGATTAATTATTTTAAAATCGGAAATTCTTTATTAAAGGTGGTTCGGTGTTCACAGTTTAACTTCTGTCACTACAGACTTGGTTGAAATTAGGTCTGCGTGAGATGTTAGATACTTTGAGACGCTAGAATGATCGTTTCTAAGCTTTTTTGTTATTTTTGGTGGTTTTTTAGGTACTAAGGTTAACGTATTTTACAATAAATGCTATGAGTGATGTTGACACAATTACACTTTTTCTCTGATTTTTTGGGTTATGGACCTGATAACTTGTATTTTCTAGAAAGGAAAACTATTCTTATCTTTCGTAAAAAGTAAAATACAAAATCTGAGCGGTACCATACAATTTTATTCTATGTCCAGTCCAAAGTAAGTTTTATGATACTACCTATTTTGTATGAATGACCTTTATAAAAGAATTCCCTTTAAACGGTGAATATTTGGATTATTCTGCAACAAAATTTTATGTTCAGTTCCCGTAGGCCTATTTTACTTCATATTTCTTCATTATAATCTTATTTATTATTTACGTATTTTTTTTTTTTTTTTTTTAAATAATACTGTAATTTGTGAACCGTAAATAAAATTTCACACGCTGCAATTTCTCCATATCATGACCCGAAAAACTTAAAATTTGGATGTTAAGCATATTTTTGAAAAATAATTTTAATATTTAGACCTAAATTAAATTTAAACCAGTAGAGGTATTCAAATTAAATCTTGGCACAATATATATAAACTTGTTGTAAAAGCAGCGAATTAAAAACCTTCCCACTTTTTCGTACAAAAATACCCGAAATCCCAATACGGGGAAATCTTATTTCAAAAATTGACTTTTTTCATTAAAGTTATCACCCAGGCGTTGCAAAAGGCGAGACTCAGAAAATATTTTTTGTATGTTTAATCACCATATGGGGGTATATAGCCAATATAGTTTTGTGTTGATCTCGGCTTTGGCATTTGAGAATTTAAGAAGAAAATTAAAATTTTTTTTCAAAATTGACAAAGTTTGAATATGGCATTGCCCAAAGCGCTTCCGATTATGTTAAAATTTCTTTAGAAGCCATTACAAAAATTCTGTAGTCCGGAACATAAAAAATATTTTAGAAGTGAAAGAATATTACCACCTTTTTGGGCTAATAAAACTCTTTATCGGATGGATATATTTATATAATTCTTGTAGCAGTATTATTTAGAATTTTGTAATATAGTGGATATTTTCAAAAAATTCTAGGGCCTGAGCTCATCCAAATCAACTTGAAAACCCCTCAGTGTGACCATGTGAAATTTTATTTAGATATCTCCAACGGTTCACAAGTTGGAGAATTGTTTCCAAAAAAAAAGCGAATCAATGCTTCATCAACACCTTATTAAAAATGCTAAATTGGTTTATTAGTTTAAGTGCGTATATAGGAAAATGCCATAAAAAATTGCATTAAACTACTAAAATTACAATGAAAAAAATTAATGTATATTTTAAGTTTTTTCTTATTAATTTTTTAAGTGGAATCAATAAATATTTTAAAACATTAATTTGTAGCACCTTAATTTTTTTTAGCCACATTTTTGGTAAGTTTATTGAAAAAAAATGATGTGCGTTTATATGAATATGTTGATAGTCAGGCAGCGTTATTGGCTCTGACTAGTCATTTTGTTAGATCCAGATTGGTACTTGAGTGCAGAAGGGAATTGAGAAGGTTAATGGATTCCTATATGATGAGACTCTGTTGGGTTCCTGGTCATTGTGACATTCTTGGCAACGAAATAGCCGATGAGCTAGCTCGCAGTGGCTCGGAGCTAGATAGGTCTTTCATAGAGTCATCTGTTAAGATTCCAATTGGGTCCTTCTTTAGGGCCATAAGGGAGTGGACTCTGGACAACACGAATCGAGCCTGGAATGACAGATCGGACTGCAGAGTTTCTAGGGCATTATGGCCTAGCTTAAAACTGGCGGATTCCAAGCATCTTCTAGGTGAGTCGTGGTAGTCTTAGAGTCATAGTAGGTATGGTTACGGGTCATTTCTCAATAGGAAATACGATGAGTAAGTGGGACATTGGCACATCGGACTTTTGTAGAACGTGCGATGATGTTGAGGAGCCAGAGACAGTGGAGCACATACTCTGTCACTGTGTAGGGCTTCAGCGTAATAGGTTGAAGTGGTTTGGAAGCCATACACTACATGAACTAGGTGAGGTTAATGGCAAAGGACTTGTCAACCTCATAGGGTTTGTAATGGGAATAAAATGGCTTAGGAACAATCATAACTGATTGATTTAGTATAGGTTCCACTTTTCTTTCTCTCTCTTTCCTTCATAAAGGGATCACAATGGGCCGTTCGGCCTCTGGGTGTAGGCGTGAATACGCCACCCTTTCTAAACTAACCTAACCTAACCTATATGAATATGCACCAGTGTACGTGAAAGTTTAAAAAATAATTAACTTACTTTTTATTAAGTTTAAAGAAAGCAGAATATATATCTTTCACATAAGTGGTAAATTGTTAAAGTTAGATATTGTTTGCAAGAAATACAGGTTTTCAAATTTGAAATATGAAAATTTTGTATGGGTTTACGAACCAGTGTTGCCATATTTTATTTTTTTAAATCTTACAGTTCCTTCTCAAAAATCTTATTTTTGGAAGGAAAAATTTTTTTTTGTTAAAAAGTAAATAATTTTTATACAATTTATGTCTTTAAAATAAAATTTCAAAAGGTACATAAAATAATCAATAACGGTAGAATAGACTCAATCAAAATATTTGCAATACATTTTATGAATCATTTCACATAAAAAATGTATTATTTTTCAGAAGACGTTCCAAAAACAAGGCAAAATCAAATATTGGGAAAAATATAAGTTATTACTATTATTTACATGTTCAAAGCTGTATCATTATCAGGAAAACTTTTGGTGAAAATTTAGAAAATAAAAAAGTTTCAAAAATCTTATTTTTTGATGAAAAATCTTTAAATCTTTCCACGGTCTCAAAAAACTTCAAAAATAAGATAAATCTTTACATATGGCAACACTGGTACGAACTTTTAGTGATTAGGGTAGTATATTTTTTATAAGAATTTTTTTGAGAGAGTTTAATTTTTACAATCCACTTTGATCTTTGAATTGTTGATATAAATAATCTTTATATATATATATATATATATATATATATATATATATCGATTTAAAGGTAATATCTTTGTCTTTAATATGAAACTAAAACAAGAGATCTACCGTGTATAGCTTAAAAGTTATTAGCAATTAAACGGGTACATTTTTGTGAAGCTTTTAGCTTTTTTCGTTTTTCAAAACATCATATTTTTGGACGAGAAAGGGACCTGAGTCAAAACTTTTATGATATGAGGTGCAGTAAATTTCATTGAAATCGGAAATGTCAAATTTGGTAAATTATATTTAATTAAAATTTCTATCGATACTTTAGGCTAATTTCAAGTACATTTTACATTTGTGCTTCCAAAAAGCCAGGTACTTTTTAATTTGTGACACTATTATGTGCTATTTTGTACCATCACAATCATCCCTGATTTATAAACATTTTTCAAAATGTTTGTGTCACTTTGGGTGTATTTAATAGTAAGAGTGTATGTGTTAAATAATGTTGACCCATCATGAACTTTAAAAACACTTTTTGAGGTAAACATTTTTATTAGTTTTCATTGGTATTTGTATTTTTTTATATTTTTCAATGAAACCTCAGCAAAAGACAACGACGAACCAGGCGTTAGTTGATTTTTTAAGCCATTTATAATTGAAAGTGAGAGTAATTTAAGGTAATTTATGAAAATTAATAGACATAAATATCTAGTGGTCAAATCTATGATTATAATATTTGTAATTTTTAATGAAGAATTTTAACTTCTTCATATTATTTCTCTTATTTTTACAAATAGATATTACAAAAGTTCCTTTTTACTATGACAGGGAATAGATTGCGTTACAGAAATTTTTGTAATTTGGAAATTTCAAAAATAATTATATGTATATAATTAAGTATATGTTAAGTGAAAATTTATTAATTAATTATGTTATTAATATTATAATTATAATTTAATATAATTAACCCTTAAATGCGCCCCGGTATCTTTAAAGATTCAACCATTTCTACGGCCAAAATTTTCGTTAAATTTGTCTTAAATTGATTTTGCATTGTTTAAAGCATAACAATTCTTTGATAAAAAAATTTAATTTTTATTTCTATATTACGCCGTTTTGGAAATATTTTAAAAATAATTCAAAAACTAATTTTTATTAAAATAAAATAAACACCGTTCTTCAAAAACTAAAAACTAGTTAAAATTTTTAAACAAAATAAAATATGAACCCACTTTAAACTATGTTCTTTAAAGATATTAAAAAGATCTTAATTGATAATTCTCCAGAAATTGTAATTTCCCGGTTGTATCTTTAAAGATACACTAAAAGTTTGATTTCCGTTACGCACATTATTATTATTGGTATTTTCATTTATGATAATGCCTTTCTTAGAGCAAATTCTCTTGTTTGGGGTTTAACAAAATATTTTTATAGATTTTAAATTGCTTTATAATAATTTTAAGCTATAAACATTTCGTTAATATACACTTTTGTAAACAAATCAATTTTTAGACGCATTGGTCCTTCGAGTCATATTGGTCCTAGTATGGCATATATATATATATATATATATATATATATATATATATCCTGGGTAAATTTAAACATTTTTTATGTTTTAACTGAAGTGGGCAATTACTGATTGGAATTTTTTAAAATATCGTACTCTATTTGCCATCCCTGTTTATATTATTTTCTAAAAACATTACATTGTTAGATTTTAGTCAGAAATCTATGTGAGCATGTGTATTAGTGTTAGTATTTAATTGAATGTCAAAAAAGTAGAGAAATTTAAATTATGTGTGTGGTTTTAAAGAGCAAATTCTTCCACCTTTTATTTCAGTTAAGAATGAAAAAGAAATGTAATACAGCAGCAATTCTCATACCAACAGAAAATTTAATTCGTTGAATGTCCATAAAATTCGTTAAATGACCATAAACTTTGTGCGGAACATTTGAAAAAGCAGCAGCCAGTCAGTTAGCTTAGCTTATCCAATTTAACAACATTTTTAGATTGAATAGAATACAATTTAAACTAGTTTGGTGGGTCAGTTTATGTTTTATGTATATTTTTAATCAAGGCGAATTCAAACAGGTGAACTCACTTAATCAGCTGATTTTTTTTTATGTACAATTGTCAAACACCATATAAGCACAATTTTTGCTTTTTTCATATTTAAAAAAACTACTGAACTCACCGTATTATTGTTTTTGTAGAATTGCTGCTACCTGATTCATTTCGCCGTGATTTTCAATGGTTGCATTCTAAGAAACAGTGGGCTAAATGTTGAAATTTAAATTTTTTTAGCTATAACACTAATAAACAAATCATTTAAAACTACATTCTTAGTATATTCTGCCTCGATTAGTTGTTTTTCTATAGGAAACATCCCAGCAGGCTAGCAGCTTGCTGGTAAGCTACCAGATATAATTGCAAACAAAAAGAAAGTACTTATTTTTTGCCGGAATATTTTTGTTCGAGTTGTACACAAATTCATGTAGTTATTTTTAGACTCTAGGGATACTAAAAAATATGTACCTAAACAAAAATAAAAAAAGAACAAACAACTTTGTCGTCAGTGAGATTTGAACTTGGACACAAATTTACCATTTTTAATAACTAACGTCTTACTCAGTACACCATCTCGTGCTTAATTTTCTAAGTGACAAAAAAGTTTTTTAGTATAAAATATCTTTTTTGACATTTTATTATAAAAAACTAACAGCATCAGAATGGGGTTGAACCCACTAACGTTTTACTCAGTACACCATCTCGCACTTAATTTTCTTAGTGACAAAAAAGTTTTTTTGTATAAAATATCTTTTTTGACATTTTATTATAAAAAACTAACAGCATCAGAATGGGGTTGAACCAACAACCTTCTGATAGTTAATCCAGCGCTCCAGCCAACTGATCCACGAGATTGCTATATTGCAGTGCTATTATACTATATTGTAATACTGAGTAGACAAAAAATAATGACGCCTCATTACCGAGAAACTACTTTAATAAGTAGTTGCCATTTACCAAAAACCAAAAACTTTTTGCTGGGATTATAACAGGCAAACTACTAACCCATTTAAAATGAAATTTAACCAAATTTTTTGTTGCTGTTCTAAGCAGTTTCCTATTTAAAATCAACTAAATCAGTTTAATAGAAAAAAATACAATAAAATTTGTGAACCAATATCTAGAGTATTTTATTTTTTTGGATAAAATTTTTAGTTTTTTCATCTTGAGAATTTTTTAACTGTGCTCTGTACTACTTCCTCTTTCATCCCACTGTGTACTTAACACACTACATATTTGTTAAACAATATTCCGTTAACACTTTCTTCTTTAAAACTAATTCCAAAAAAATTTTTGATATACTTGTCTAACGAAAAACAACTATTAGAATTGATTTATATTAAATTATAATACCAAATTTAAAATAAAATTTAGTTTATACAAATTATACCAAAACTAGGCACTTTTGAAAACAGATAATTAAAAAAAAATAGCTTTTTTTTTTCTTCAACATTTTTATGGAGCAAATAAACAAACGGCAATAAAAATGATTAATCTAAGAAATAAAAATTATAGAAATTTTAAGCGTGTTTTCTTTCTAATTATTGTTCATTTTTATTGCAAAGCACATATAATTAAATATTTTTAACCCAATTTTTTTATTTAATATTTCTTTGATGGATTTCAAATGATGCTAAAAAAAAGCAAAGTTAATTCTTGAGTATTTATTTGTATAATTTCTACATAATTTAGATTAAACAAATTGTAGTGAAATTAAATAATTTTTTACCGAAAAAGAAAAAATAAAGTAATATTTTTATAGTAAAGAGAAATTAAATTATTAGTTTAAAGCAAACGACATTTACACAAACTAATAAAAATAATTAAAAACCATTAGAAATTTTTGTTTTATTTTTTAAAAATTTCAAAGGCAAAAATAAATTCACATGATTACATATTTTGGTTTTTACGAAGGTTGCGTAATAAGTTTAACTACTAAAACATTAAGCATAAATTTTTTATATGGTAATTATAAGGAGTGAAATTAGTCAAATGGGTGTATACATAAAATTTTACAACTTTTTTTGCTTATTGCATAAAATGTAAATATATATATATATATATATATATATATATATATATATATATATATATATGTCTTCGGATTTTGATAATATTCGGTATACACATACTCTGAATATTTCCAATATTTTTTTTTGTTTCGAAAAACTCGATAATTTATTCACGATTTTCATTTTTTGAAAAGTCGAAAAAATGCGTTACTTTAATCACCAATATCGCTGTAAGCTGTAAATGGATTTTAATAATTTAAATTGCATAAAGAAGAAGAATATATCCTCTTATATACAAACTCTTTTGGACAAAATGAGTCTCTATTTTGAAAAAAACATTTTAAAGATATTCATACACATTTTTTTATTATTTGTGAGTTTATTTTATAAATAATTTTAGTCATTACCAGGGTAACTAAAAATATGCAAAGCCATATTTTATCCTGGTCTTCAAATGAATCAAACTGTTCGTTATTTATCGGTTTCAGACAATTTTAAGTATTTTGGCATCGATATGTTACAGCATATTTTTGCATAGTTTAATCCCAACTGCATATTAAGGTCTCAACAGCAAATATTGGCATATTTTCATATAAATTTTTATTTTTGTATTTTTTTTTTTTTTATCACTTGTTTTTTTTTTTTTGGTGAGTTTACTTTATGAATAATTTTAGTCATAATCAGAACAACCAAATATATGAAAAATCATATTTTTCCTGATTTTCAAATGAATCAAACTGTTCGTTATTTATCGGTTTCCGAAAATTTTAAGTATTTTGGCATCGATATGTTACAGCATATTTTTGCATATTTTAATTCTAACTGCACATTAAGGGCTTAACTGCAAATATTGGCATATTTTCATAAAAACTTTTATTTTTGCATTTTTTTATCATTTTTATTTTCTTTTTTTTATGAGTTTATTTTATGATTAATTTTAGGTATAATCAGAGCAACCAAATATATGCAAAATCATATTTTTTCCTGAACTTCAATGAAACCAAACTGTTGGTTATTCAACCGTTCACAAACAATTTCAAGAATTTTGTCATCGATTTGTCACAGCATATTTTTATATTAACTGCATATTTTGGACTTGATAGCATATATTGTCATTTTTCATAGAAAATATTTATTTTAGAGCATATTTAAATGGCATATTTTTGCATATCGAGGGTCTATATTAAAAACCCTCTATCTCAAGTTTTCATGTTTTCAAGTTTTTGAAGCCATTATATTCCTTATAGTAACCCTTATCTACGATATAAATTTCTAGTGAAATTTCCTAGTTTTTCCAGTTTTATTAAAGTTTTTGTATTACTTTGTCTTACAAAACAAATACCTTATTTTTAATGTTCAGTGCAAAACCCTCATATACACTGCCTGTCAGTTGAATAAGGAATCACATTTTTTTAACTTCAATTAAGTATATCTCCTAAACTGAAGTTCAGAAAAAAATAATTTTTTGCACAACCAAATTTCAAAGTGTTGGCTTTAGTTTCCTGAAGAAATAAAAAACATACATATTTTTTTATACTAAAATTATGCTTTTATTTAAAGACATGTATTTCTGTGGTAATTTTTCGTGAGTCACTTGAATAAGGAATATTTTAAAACTAAGCAAACTGTAATTTATTTTTAAATTTTTGGTTATAAAAATGAAAGTTATTATCTTATAGCATTCAATTAGTAATGAGTAATGCCACCATTTTTAGAAATAACCCCAAAAATGCGATTTGGCATCGACTTTTATAATGACTCTAAGTAATTTAGCGAAATTGAAATCCATGCATCCGTTATTGCATCCTTTAAGGATTCTGTCGTCTCAAATTGTTTTCCTCCTTCATAAACGTTTATTGCAAGCCAACCCCAGACATTTTCCATTGGATTCAGGTCTGGTGAATATGGGGGCCAATCCAAAAGTTGAACACCTTGTTGATTAATCCATTGTTTTTGTAAGTCGTTGCAGTCATTTTGTTGGATACAAAAACCAATTCTATGGTACCATAATACGAAATGGCACCCCATACCATTATTGTGCCCTCTTGGCTCAAAAATAATTCCTCCTTATTTAGGTCATGGAAGTAATAGTTATACCCGTCGGGAGCATCAACATTAAACTTTTTTCATCGGAAAATACAACTTTTTTGGCAAACTGTAGATGTTGTGATTTGAGTTTTTAATTAAGTGGTGGTTTTTTGCAGTTTTCGTCGGACTATGTATGGGCAGGACTTTAAAATACGGTGCACTGTTCTTAGACTTTCACTGACTCCACTTTTTTCTCGTATTTTTGATTCCCACATGGCAGAATTTTATGCAATTCTAAGAATTTTTCGTTTTTCTTTTGGAGTTGTTGCCATTTTCTTCCGCCCTTTCATGCTTTTTCCATATCTTTCCACGTTATTTAAATAATTCTACACAACTGTCTTTCCTCTGTTAATGTTTTTGGCTATTTGGATCGGATTCTGACCCTGAGATTTCAAAATCAGAATTTTTTCTTTTTTAGAGTTATTAAGAGCCTTAACACGTCCCATTTTGAATAAAAACTATTTAAAAATTATCCAATTAAAAATTGAAAGAAATTCCAATCATAGCCTTCCTGATTAATATTAAAAGATTTCCTTATTCAAGTGACACACGAAATAGTACCACAGTAATACATGTCTTTAAATAAATGCATAATTTTAGTATAATAAAAATATGTATATTTTTTATTTCTTCCGGAAACTAAAGCCAACACTTTGAAATTTGGTTGAGGAAAAAAATGTTTTTTTCTGAACTTTAGTTTAGGAGATATACTTAATTAAAATTAAAAAAATGTGATTCCTCATTCAAGTGGCAGGCAGTGTATATATAGAAAAAGTTCAACAAGTTTTTAAAATTTTTATTTGAAAACAATATATTTAAATAGAAAAAAAATTAAATAAATATTTTGATATTTTTATTTAAAATAAAATACAAGGAATTAAAATTATTCAGCCACAAAAGGTTTGAAAAGAACAATTCATATAATTTTTTCAATTATTTTAGGTTAAATAGAATAATGTAGCAATTGTTTCAGAAGTTACTTCAACAAATAATGTTCCTTGTGGTTTCTCCGACTGTCTAGTGATTAGAATCCAGTTATTAACTCGACCAATAGTCATCGAAATAAACTTCTTTAAACGTATTAAATAATTGCAGTATTAAAAAAATATTACTTACTGTTATTTTTCCAAACAAATTTAAAATTATTCAAACAAATTTATGTTAAATAAAAATGTTTAAAAATTTTCTAAGAATACAAAAATTAAATATCTCAAAACAGATTTTGTTTTATTTTTAAAATAGGAAATAAAATAAAGAATAATTGTATTCAAGCTAAAGAAGTTGAAGACTTTGGAATTTGATTTAAATTTTATAAATGTATATTCGAATACTTCTGTTGAAGTTTTTTCTAATTTGAATTGTTAACAAATGGAATTATAGAATAATATAAATAATTTTATTCTAAATTAATTTCCAGTAAGTAAAAATTGTATTATAAAGAGTACAAAATGATTTGAAACTATTTTAATTCTAAAAGTATTAATTGAATATAGAAATAATTTATTTTTAACAAATGGGGCTAACACTTCCCCTTGAGCTGCCCTCCCTGTTGTTTTTATCTCAGTTATGGTTCTTGATTAGGAAATTATTCCTACACAATTTTAAAACCTTTACTCTTATATTTGTTAATTTTTGAGGGGGAAGGGAGGGGAGGGTTCCTACCATTCCCTCTGCTTTGATCCCAAAATAAAGTAGCCTATTTGAATTACGGTGATTTTTTAAATTACTAGCTACTTTAAAAACTTTAAAAATCATACATTAAAAGGTAATTAAATGTATTTCTTTATAAAGCAAAACCCTCTATATCGTTATTTATACACACTGAACATTTCAAAGGTATAAAATTCTCTAAATATTAAAAATATTGTCCCAGAATAATTACTAATGTACTGTGTAATGAATATAGTTGTCTTTAATATTAAGCAAAATTATTTAAAATTAAAAGAGCAGAAATTTCTTAAAAATGCATCTGAAAATTGCATCTGTGTGCATCTTTAGCAAAAAATATTATTTTTGAATTTATTATAACAAACTTTATGCTGGTTTTTAAATCAATAAAATCGGACTTATAGTTAATGAGTTATGAACACTTAAAATTATATGTTACTGAATTAGAATAAACATAAAAATTAAAAAACCAAAGAATTAAAAAAATAATAATAATTTTATATGAAACAAGTAGATGTCATTTTTCTAAAAAAAAATATTAAAAATTGTAGATCACCTTGTTCCACAACAATTATTATTGCATTTTGTAGTAAAGATATTGCTTTTAAACGTATTAGAAGAAAATTAAAATCGAAGGGGTAGAAATTTTTCAAAAATGCATTGTAAAATTGCAATTGCATTATCAGTGTATTTTTAAATATGCAATTTGCATTTGAATTATTACCTTTAATCTCAGTTGACCTTTATTAGAGCCTTGAATCATTAAAATCCGCCAACATCGTGAAGAGATATTTACATTTGCAATTAAGTACTTTGACAGATAATTTGACTTTTAGAAAAATTGAAATCGTGAATAAATTCGCGATTTTTTTGTAATTGGAAAAAATAACGAGAAAGACCAAGCGGCTCCATTAGGTTATATGCGTACCAAATATAAAAAAAAAAACTGAAGACCCTCCTTCAAGAAATTTAAATCTTTTATAAATCTCTTATGGAATGAACAATACACATTGGTTACAAATTTCTTCAGACCATGACCTGAAATACTTAAAATTTAAATTTTATGCACATTTTTTCTTTTTTTTTTTTTTTTTTTTGAAATAATGTCTATATTTGGACTTAAATAAAATTTAAACAAGTACAGGTATTCCAATGAAATTTTGGCAAAATACAGATAAACCTGTCTTAAAATCAGGGATTAAAAACTTCCACTTTTTTTGTACCAAATGCCCAAAATCCCAACCCGAAAAACGTGTTTCAAAAATTTACTTTTATCATTTAAATGCTCACCCTGTCGTTATAAGAAACATACTTCAAAAAATACTTTTTGTATGTTTTTCCAAAATATAGAGGTATTTAATTAATCTAATTATTTTTTAATCCCAGCTTTGCGCTTTGAGAATTTTACAAACAAATTTAAAAAAGATGTGGAAAAGTTCCAAAATTTGGATAGGGCTTATGGAGGGACCATTGCCCCCAGGGCCTCCTGGTTTGCTTTACTCGCATATAGGTGAAGTTTCCTTTTGAAAACATTACACAAATTACATAGGTCAGAACAAAGAACAAATTTTAAGATTGAAAAAACATTGGGACCTTTTTTGAAAATAACTCAAAGCATATGAGATAGCATCTTTAAAAAAATGCCATATTTTTTGGGTTATTTTCAAAAAAGGTCCCAACGTTTTTCTCTTTTAAAATTTATTTTTTGTTCTTCTTAACAATCTTGATGCAAGAATGATATATATATATGTATGTATATATTAAGAATTTTGTAAAGAGTCTGATGAAAATTTTTAAAAAAATTTATGGCAACATAAATGGGAGAAAAATTTATTTCGATCGACCTACACTGTAAACGTATTTTTTGCAGAAGTTTACAAGGACAATCTGCATACATTTTTTTCTGTCAAATCATAAATGAATTTTCGACGAATTAAAAGAAAATAAAAAATTACATACCCAAGGTAACCAACTTTAAAACTCTACCCAGTCTACTTCTAAACCGCTTGGAATCTGTGCTACTTCAAATCAATGCGAAAACACCTCGGCTCTGGCCATCCGAAATTTTATTGAGATATTTTCAACCGTTAACAAGTAACAGAATTATTTCCAAAAGAAAGCGTTTTGGAACCATTATGCGATATATGATTGTTAAATGTTAGAAAGACCTAAGGACTTATCGCTGTGCTCTCGTAGTTGAAGTTACTTTTTGTTTTCATTTATTTAAACAAATTACATATTTTGTTAATATTAAAACAACAGTTGTCATTAAATTACACTTTTGTTTATTTTTATAGTTTTTATCTCTGTGTATATTTATGACCATTTAAAACACTTACATGATCATTAAATTTTTTTTCTTGCTTTTTTTGAACTTTTTTTTTCTTCAAAAATGTATAATTAATGTTTATTTGTAAGTACAACAAACTCTTAACTATGGCTACAAGTACCATCATAATTTCTACAAATATTTTGAATGTTTTGCCTCCATAGAAAAAAAAACTAAAATTATTCACATTCCAGCTCTATCAGTGTTTCAATAATAAAATGTTTATAATTAATTATAAAAAAAAGAAGTGAAAGCTCTATAAAATATTATGTAGTAGTACAAATAAAGGAAATTTTGTAATAATATAATTAAATTGAAAATGATTTAAATATTGCAAAAATTTTAAAATTCCTAACAGATATAAGGTTGTTTTGTCTTTATAAATAAAGGAGGAGTAACTACGTATAGATTGTAATAGATAGTAATGTCGAAATAAAACAATAAGAAAAAGAGAAGTTTTCCAATAAGAACAATTAGATGCTGACAGTCTGTGGTGGTCATGATGTCTAGGAGGTCTCGGTCAAATTTGCTGTTTGTTATTCTATTACTTAACATTAAGCCTAATGTCTGCTTTTGGAGGCAAGAAGTTCCTTTATGAAGTATAGATTTAAAAAATAATGATGTCATTTTGTAGCCAACATATCAAAAGGTACAAAAATCAAATTGTACCACATGTCTTTTTACCCTTTTTCAAAAATTTTGCACTAAAATTATTAAATATAAAAGCTGCTACAAATTTATAATTTTCTTTATAAATTCTATTGAAAATGGAAAATATTAATGGAATCATGGCCTATTAAAAATTTTGTAAAAAAATTTTTCTGTAAATAATTAATCTTTATGTAAGAAAGATCAATTTTTTCGTGTAAAAGTGAAATTTGTTTGTAAAGTGGTTATGCAACGGTATTTACATAATGTTATATATAAAGTTATAGGTTAAGATGTGTACTACCATGTGATATCAGATTCATCTGACCTAATCTGTCTCTGCAAATATTTAAAATTTAAACTGTATATGATGAATTTTTTAAATTTTTGTAAAAATATATTCAAAATTTTTTTCTAGCACGTACGTCGCTTTGTGCTTTTATTAAGCAATATTTATGTATGCGAAGTCTGTTCGCGTATATCATTTTCATCAATGCGAGCAAATGTTGTGGAGGTTTAAAAATAGAGGTACACTGGTGCATATTCCTATAAACGCGCATCAATTTTTTTAATCAACTTACCAAAAATAATAAATAATTAAGGTGCTACAAATTATTTTTTTTTTTAATTATTTACTGAACACTTAGAAAATTAATAACAAAAAACTTAAAATGTGCATTACATTTTTTCATTGTAATTTTAGTAGTTTAATGTCATTTTCCTATATAAGAATTTAAACTGATGAACCAATTTAGCATTACTAATAATGTGTTGATGATGAACCTTTGTTTTGAATAACTTCAAAAATTCTGCCTGACATTGATTCGACTAATTTTTGAAAAAAATCACTGTCAATTTCTTCCTAGGCTTGCTTAATTTTTAGTTTTTACTCCGTTATTGTCATTATGGTTTCATTCTGTGCATTTCTTTACGGGCCATGTAGCCCCATAGATTCTCCATTGGATTTAAATCCAGACTGCAAGCCGGCCAGTCCGATAGTGGAAGACTATGTTCACGATTTAGATTGGTTCGATGCATGGATTACAGCATTATCCTGTTGGAATATGCAATCTTCATTTTTCATCCATAAATGAGAGAAGAACATTTTCCAACAACATATTTTTGATTTTCCTGCAGCAGAAAAGGCTGCCCAAACCATATCAATGACTCCACGGAAATTTAATTTCGAATACCCCAAATCGAATTTCGTTCGACCCCAAATCTTGCCAATAGTAAAAATATAAATTTTATCAGAAAAGATTACTTTAAACGAGTGTTCTTATGATGCTGTTTTAACATTAGCTTACATTTTGGTGTGCAGCATGTTTGGAATTGACAGGAAGGTCGTTTATTTTTTTATTTGTATAGCATTTAATTTATTGCGGGTAGCTTCTTTTTTACTTTATTAATTTGCCTTTTTGTTAATTTTTGATTACCTTTTGTACAGCCTTGATGACGAAAAAAATGAATTTGAATTTTTTCCTGATCTGTAAGAAAAGTTCATTTGGACTTCTTTTATGCTGATGAAATTTTTCAATATTTACAATAAACAGAGATGTTGTCATCAGAAAATTGCCTTAAGTGAAACAAACAACTAAAGCCTATTAAAATTTTTTAATATATTTTTAGAAATAACTTTTTAGACAAATTTTTCTCGACTGCATTTATAGGAATATTCCACTGACAATGATCACCAATATGTTCTGATTGCTAAATTAAAGAAAACAACAAAAGCACATAAAAAAGTACCATTATATCGCGATTTATTATAACAACACAACATTGTTTTTGGTTAAGAGAAACGAATATACCTCAAAGAAAAACAAAAATTTTTTAATGCGTTTATAGTAATATGCACCAGTGTATTGTTTTATCACAACCAAAATAACTCAATTTCATAGAACTTCTAAAGTACTATCAACATATGTCAAAACTGTTATTGCATCTTTAATAATTATCGAAGTAAACTGAAAAGAAGCATTTTTAATTTTATTTTTTTACATAATTTCGTAAATAGCGAAAATGTTTATTGGTTAAAAATCTCTAAAAATATTGGTTAACAATAGACATATTTTATATATCGGTACTGATTTAAAAAATTTAGTCGTTTAAACCTTACTACTCACGATGATATTCCTTACAAAAAGCGCGATTTTAGTTTTCCCAAAAAGTGAATTTTTGCAAATTTTTAAACATAAACGCCCCCTGAATTTTAGTATTAAGCAAATAAAATGCTTTCATTTGACACCATTATTAACGTAATTTATACTTCACGGTAGCTATCAACAAGTGAAATGTGTTTAGAAAAGAACGCCGCTATAGACGGTATAAATGATGCATCTAATTTTTTTTTTCACATTATTAATTTTAACCATTAAAACGATTTTTTACAGATACTTTTCGATGATCTAAAGACATATCTGGTCTTAAAAAAAATAGGACAAAATATGAAAATTTTAAAAAGTATATAAAATTTTTGCATTTAAAAAATTGTTAACGCCCCCTTGACTCGAAAGTGTAATTTATTAAAAAATTCTGTTTACGCAATATTTTGGGCAATATTTGTCAGTAGCGACAAACAAATATTTACGCTAATTATATGGAAGTTTGTGATAATGGTATCCCATGACCGGTTTCCTGTCATCAACGTGATATACCTCAAACCGCAGAGAATCACCTTGTCTTTCAAATTCAAATTTAATTAATTAAAAATTTAATTAAATAAAATAAAACTACAAAATTTTAAAAAAAAATCGTCAATTTTTGGTTTCATTTTTATCACCGCATAACTTTTAACCTGATAGTAAAACAATTACTTGTTACACAACCAGTGTTGCCAGGAGATGAAAAAAAGAGGCTAAATTAAACTTTAAAAAAAGGCAAAAAAACTAACTGGCTTAAAAAATAAAACCAAAAAAAGCTAAAATTTTTTTTTTTTAGTTTTAAAATTTTTTTTCAAAAACTAATGTTCTCTTTACTTTCCGACATTTTTTTTAAGGTATTATAATAAATTTATAAATAAAACATAGAACAACAAAAATCGATCAAAAAATTCACATACAAATTTGGGTTAAGATTCATCTGAAAAATGACTCGATTTTTGAAGTGAATTGTCATCATTTTAGAACTATAATTTCTTTTTAATTAAACATTTCCAAATTTTTAGGTTATTTACGTTTCACTTTTGTGCCAGGTATCAAACTTTGGCTTGATTCGTTTCTGGCTTTAAAAGATAAGTGTTTTCCAGTCAACAATAGGGACGGGGACAACAACACGCTATGTGCCACACAAGGTACACCACAAAGTACATTATGCATAAACGAGTTGACGGTAGGGTGATAATAATAAATTTCAACACCTTATAAATCTTGATAATTATCTAAAATTTTAACAAAAATATGGTGGAATATTTAAGGTGTGCATTCAAATAAAACATAACATGTTTTTTTTAATAAAAGATGAAGCATTTAGGATTAAAACTAAATCAAATACTTGTAGCATATCTTCTCCAGATTTTTCTGATATATATATATATATATATATTAATATATAAAAATTAATTGCTAACTCTCTATATAAATTTAAAATTATTAATCACAATTGCGCACTACTAAACAATTGCCAAAATTCTGGATGGTTTAAATAACCAAAAATCACTCTTGCATATCACGAATGTCTTTTTATGATACTCTTCGTTATGATTATTCAAATTTATTCAGACCAAAGAAGTAAAACAATCACATATCTTGTCTCATTTTGAGCAAACTTGTCATACGACAAATTGTTTTATAATTTTTTCTTGTTTTTAGTTCGATACGATTTTGGACCATTTTATCAATTATTCGATATACAAAATTTGTACTTTGTAGCATGAGAAAAGTCAGCAGTAACGTATATTTTCCAGGCTAATACAAAATATTGAAAATATTTTTATTTATTTTTTATTATTATTATTATTATTGAGAAGCTTTGCCTCAGAGTTCTTCTCAGCTTAGGTTTTAAACATTTTATTAACTTCGATTTTGGGCTTGAAATTCATTCTTTTGATTTTTTCTTTTTTTGAACTAAGTCTTGTCCCATTCTTTAGGTCCTTCCTTGTTAAGCTTTTTTCAAAATTTACTCAATCAAAAAAAGTTAAAAAATATGAAATTTTATTTTGTACATTTTTCTTTGACTGCCAGACCAGATTTCAAGAATTCGATGTGCTGTTAAATCTAACATGTCTCTAGAAGATATTATAATCAAGAAAGATATTTAAAATTAACAGCAGTGAGAATTGTTACGAAAATTTTGTATTATGTTTTATTCGAATACACACTTTAATTTTTTGCTTTTAACACAGGGATTTCTAAAGCTACATAAACAATTCCCTGGCCAAAAATAAGTTTGTTTTACCATTAAACAACATTTTTAGCTTCTTAGAAATATTCCTTAAAAATCCCCATCTCCGACTAATTCCTCTACAAATCCATAGAAACAGACATATAAATTAAGAAAGAAAAAAAATGAAATAATAAATGAACAAATATGAATTTATCATATTTTCCTTTTACATTGTCTGCAAAAAAAAAAAAAAAAACACGGACAAAAAAGTGAAATTTCATTATTTTCATACCAACAAAAACAAAAAATTTGAATAATAAATTGACAAGCAACTAAATGAAATGTGAGTAATGTTATTTTAAGAATGTCATGAATATTTTATTAATCTTAACAAATTGTTTGAAAAGATTAAATATAAAACAATAAAAACCCCAAACTCAAGAGCATAACAAAACAAATAAACTAATCGGAAAACAATGAACTTTTTTTTTTAATAAATTTTTAAATAGTATTTTATTAATGCGAAAAAACTTTCGTTTTTTTTTATGATAACAATTTCGATTTGCATAAGAATGCAGCAGTAACATTAAAAAAAAATATGGAGAAGAAATCAAATGTTTTTTGGTATTACGTAAATTTAATATTACTCTAGGTTTAGTGTTTTTGATTTTTAATTACTGTCTTATTGGCTTAATTAGTGGGTCAAAGACTTATGGCTATATATTAAATTTGTCATCGCTTTGAAAAATAAAATGTTAAATTAGAATGTATTTGGAACTAGGAAACTACTTTATATTACATAAAAACTTGTTTCTTAGAAGGTGTTTTCAAATTTAACAGTTTATTTAAATAACACGCTGCTACAAAATTACACTTTTTATTTTCTTTCGGAAAATGATCGCATGTGGATTGTAGACCTTCCTGTGGACATCAATTTTAAAAAATTTCGTAACATCCCCTAAATTGCGAGATTATTATATACACTCAAATTAAATAGTGCTTTATTCACATTTTGAAATTTATTTCAATTTCTTTTTCGAAATTTTGACCTTGATGTAAATTTTTCTGATTTTTTTTTTCTAAAATAAAAACTTTGAAATATTATTTTGTTTAGAATAAAATGAGATATCCCTATATAAAATCGCTTAAAAACTCAAAAATTTTTTAAGCATTTTCTAAACTTTATTAAACAAAATCTTCATATATCAAAGATGGAATCTGGACATAGAACATACATTTCTACTATTCTGAAGCTACTCTCATTCTACCGCTTACACGATTCATGTCTGCTCCTTATGTCCATTGGAACCACTTGAAAACTCCACATTTTTCCATATTTTCACAATGAAAAAATAAATTTTTCCAAATTATATATCTCTAATCCCAGATGAAATCTAAGCATAGAACGTACATTTCTGGAATCTACTAGTCATAAGCTACTACCTCTCTTCCGGTTAACCGATTCATGTCTGCTCCTTATGCCGATTGGAGCCACTTGAAAATTCCACATTTTTCCATATTTCCATAGCGAAAAAATAAATTTTTCCAAATTATATATCTCTGATCCCAGATAGAATCTGGACATAGAACTTACATATCTGGAATCTGCTAGTCCTAGGCTACTATCACTCTTCCACTTACACGATTCATGTCTGCTCCTCTTTAAAATTCCACATTTTCTATATTTTCATAGTGAAAAAATAAATTTTTCAAAATTATATATCTCTGATTCCAGATGAAAACTGAGCATAGAAAGTACATTTCTGGAATCTACTAGCCCTAAGCTACTACCGCTCTTCCGGTTACCTGATTTATGTCTGCTTCTTATGCCAATTGGAGCCACTTGAAAATTCCACATTTTTCGATATGTTTATAGTGAAAAAATACATTTCTCAAAATTATATATCTCTGTTGCCAGATGGAATCTGAACATAGAATATAAATTTCTGACATCTACTAGTCCTAGGCTACTCCCACTCTTCCGCCTACCCGACTCATGGCTGCTCCTTATGTTCATTAGAGCCACTTAAAAATTCCACATTTTTCCATACTTTCACAATGAAAAAATTAATTTTTCAAAATTATATATCTCTAATCCCAGATGGAATCTTGACATAGAACATGCATTTCTGGAATCTACTAGTCCTAGGCTACTCCCGCTGTTCCACTTACCCGATTTATATCTGCTTCTTATGTCAATTGGAACAATTCCACGTTCTGGTTCTTATGTCCATTGGAACCACTTGAAAATTCGACATTTTTCCATATTTTCACAATGAAAAAATTAATTTTGCAAAATTATATATCTCTAATCCCAGATGGAATTTTGGCATAGAACATGCATTTCTGGAATCTACTAGTCCTAGGCTACTCCCGCTGTTCCACTTACTCGATTTATGTCTGCTCCCAACACCCATTGGGCCCGCTAGAAATTTTCGACTTTTATTCAAAGAAATTTTATATGTAGTGTGATATATTCGACAATTTTATTTAATTTTTTTTTTTTAATTTTATATTTCATAATTTTATATTTTATATGTTTTAGAAATATGTTTAGATTTTTTTTATTTAGGATTTAAATTTGATATAGTTTTTTTGAAAAAATAATTTGTTCATTTTAAAAAATCAATTAACAGCGTGGGAAGCGTATTTAACATGTGTGTAAGGGACGTATTTAACTGATTTATTTATCTTTACACCCTTATTTTTTACTTCGTTTTTACTTTTTGAGAATAAAATTAAATATATATGTAAAATTTTCGTAAGTCATTACGAAAGCAAAACTGAAATTATCAACTGTGTCGAAATTTGATTCCACATCTTTTTTATTATATCATATAATCTAATTCTAGACATTATTATTAGTTCAGAAATGATCAAAATTATCATATCGTTCATTTAGGGTATTCAAATTGTTTGATTTTTTCATTGTTCGAATAAAACGAATAATACGAAAAACATATTTTGGTTAATTCAAATTATTTTTATTTTTTAATACGTGATGGAATAAAATTTTGGTAAGTTTTCAAAAATTTTGTTGTAGAAAGTTAATAAATAATAAAAAGTAAATAATTCTTCGTAAATATATGCACTTTGTCTGTGTCTGTCACAAAAACAAAAAATAAATCAACAATTTCTTTTAATAATATAAATTGTGTTAATCCAAAAAATATGTATGTTTATTTAAGGAAATTACTTGAAATAATTTTTTTAAAAAAAGAATAGGATTTTAATGGCTTGATTTAAAGCAATTTTAGTTTTTGTAACATTTAATTTTGAAAATGAATTTTTTTTACACTTTCAGTTCCGATAGCAAATCACAATTAGATGCTTCAAAAGATTTTCCCATCTTCATACGCAGCAAAAACTTTGCTTACCCGGTAAGCCAACGTAATACATTACCAAAAGGCGGTAACTACTTATAATTCGGGTGAAAAACTCTTTACTTTTATATGACGATGTTCACGAATTCATGGGTACTTATTTTAAACAATCAAATAAGTTAATCAAATACTACAAAACTAAAAATACTACAAAACTACAAAATTGCTAAAAAAGAATAAAAACAAAAAGTTGACTTAACTGAGATTTCAACCTAAGCAAAAACGTTCCTTCATGTTTTAAAGACCATAGTCTTACTTACTACGTCATGTATACCTTAAATTTGTGTGCGTTGTTAATAGGTTTGACATGCCCATAGAAGTTCAAATAGTTTCCTAAAAAAAAAAATGGTTTTAGTTTGGGGTTGAATCGACAGCCTTCTGAGTGCTACGCAGTCGCTCTAGCGAACTGAGCCTTTGCAGAACTAAATGAACTTGTCATTTACTGGTAACTAGTTATTTCACTACTCAAAGAAATGAGAAATATAATAACGACTCATTACCAGGCAATGATTCTGGTAAGTAGTAGTCATTACCAAAAGCCAACAAATATTTGTTGGGTAGGTTCATGCGATTAATTCTCAATCGATGTTTAACATCATGTGTTAATCTTTATGCAAAACATAAGACTTCAATGTTTTCTATTTATAATATTCTGACCTATTGAACATTTTGATACAATACATACGTCGTATGCATCAATAACATCGCTCACAAAACATTTATGTTGCTATGTTAATACCAAAATCTTTAAGTCTTTTTTTACTAATAACAACTATTAGAAGCAGTTCCTTATATTTTTAATTATCCAAATCCGCAATTAAAATGTTTGATTTGTTTTTAGAATTCTGACTTCTTTCTCTAACGTCTGTGTATCTATAACAATAATTTTCTAATCATTCATCTGCTTAATATAATTTTTCTTTTCAGAAAAAAATTGTCAATATAACACCATGTTTAATTGTTTAAATTAAAAAATGTAAATAAATAAATAAAAATAAAATATAAATATACCTATTTATAAAAATAGTTAAAAATATGTTTGAAAGAAGTATAATATTAGCAAAGAAAATTATTAATTCTGTTTCAATGTTCGGCATCAAAATATTCGTTATTCGAAAAATCGCACTCTTAAATTCTTCGAACATAATTTGAATGGATACCCTAGTCATAACTCAAAAAAACGAGAATTTTGATTTAATGAATTAGAAATACGCGTTATATCCAGCATTACATTCTATAAAAATATCGTGTACATATCTTTTACGGTCACCAATGGATAGGAGAACATGTCATTGATTTTTCTATTAAAGCAAATGCAATTTGGAAACTTTTAATGCGATTTTTGCAAAACTAGTTTTTTTTTTTTTTTTTGAGTTATGACGTTCTTGAAGTAAATAAGCAATATAGGTATATATATTAATTTCACAACATTAACTGATTCTATTGCGGCAAGTCCTCTCTATAACATTTCAAAAATAGTTTTAATGAAGATGAATTAAATATGTCTTAAATAAGATCAATTTATCTGTTTCTAAATCTTCGGTCTTGTTGCTACAAGTCAAGTTCATTAGCGTTAAAATGGTAGCCATTAAATTTAATTTTAAATAGTAAATATTTTTGGTTTTCTTATTTTTTGTAAAATCAAATTTGAAATTTGAGTTATAAAAAGAATTATTCTCAAAATATCAAAATATGCTCTAAAAGGATTAAATATGCTCTAAAAATAACAAAATATACTATAAATATGCACTAAAAATCGCTAAATGCAAAAATATGCCGTTAAAGATAAAATATGCAAAAATATCCACTTAATAATTGTTGCCAAAATAATTTATTTGTTCTGAAAATAAAAAATATTTTATCGATGATTCATTGTCCAGGAAAAACATGCAATTGGACATTTGTGATTTCCCTGGTTATTACAGATAAAATCGAATCAATTCTACAGTTTTTGTCCAATTTTAAAATATTAAATTTGGTTAGGTTCACAATAAAAATCTCTTTAAAAATTATGGCATCGTTGCATAGGCTTTTATAGAAAAAGTTATAATAAATCGTAATTAAACTCGAAAAATTGTAGAAAAATTTTATTTTTTCTAGAAGTTGTTTGAAAATTTGCTTTTTATATTTGACCAAAACAAACCAAATACATACAGTTGAAAAGCCTGTTTCTTCTATTTTCCAAAGGAGTGGAAAAAAGGAAAAATATACAAAGGAATAACAGAATTAGAAATACATTTATATAAGAACCTACTCAAACACAGTTTTTTGCAAATTTTTAAAACTGATTTATAATATCCTCAAGAAGGCCTATAACCTACATTATGACATTTCTCGAGTGATATTTCACTGTAAGAGAGTTTAATTATTTAGATGAATATTGAACATATGGAGATTTTTATGTACAATTTTCTTATGCAAGTATACACGGTTTTTAATTATTTTTTTTTTTTTTTTTTTTTGTTGGGTGGGAATTTGTTTATCAAAAATGTACTTTCAAAATTATACATTTTAATAATTTGTAGAAGGCATAGAGTAAAAGACATGTGTGTAAAATTATAAAACTAAATCTTGTGTGTGTAAAATTATAAATTTAAATATTTGCACAATATTTTCAAAAATATATCAAATCAATTTTCTCATTATAATTGAGGTGTAGCAATTTCCCACAGAAACACAACAAATTATAGCTGACGTAAAAATAATGTGTTGAAATATGAACAGTAATCAAGAAATCTTGAGGAGATGAAATACAAATTAAAAACACATTCACTAATAATTGAAATAATAAACAGACCCTACAGTTTGTGGGCGTAGTAGGGGATAAGTTACATTACTAACCTATAGAGGCCAACTTTATTTATTTCACTAGAGATGAGAGACTAGTCACTTTAATGCGATTTTATACAATATCAGGAAAAAACGATTTTCGGGAGATTTTAGAAGTCAACACATTTTTCTTTAAGTTTGCTCTATTTCTTTATCAAAACAAAAAAATAATTTTATAAAATTTAAAAAAATAAGATTTTTAAGGAATTTTATAAGTGAACACAGATTTTTTGTCTCTAACTTCTCTAGTTTTCAAGAAAAATGCATTTCTATAAAAATTTAGAAATACCAATTTTTGAGGGAGTAATCCTATGATACATCTATATGTTACTTATTTGTGGTCTATACCCTGTATAGACCACATTTTGCATTCTCTGCTTTAGATTTCAAAAAATAAGTAAATAAAAATAAAATAAAAATGTAATTTTATAAAATTTGAGATATTTTAAAAGTAATTTTAATTTTTTATTTTTATTTTTGCTTTATCTCCGCTAATTTTTAGAAAAATGCAATTTTATAAAATTTCGATAAAAATCGATTTTTTGGAATGTTAACAATGATCACAGATTTTATTTATTTTTGTACTCTCTGCTTTAGTTTTCAAAAAATAAATAAATAAATAAAAATAAAATAAAATAAATAAATAAATAAATAAAATAAAAAATGCAATTTTATAAAATTTGGGATATTTTAAAAGTGATCACAGATTTTCTTTATTTTTGCTTTATCTTCGCTAATTTTCAAGAAAAATGCAATTTTATAAAGAAAAATCTATTTTTGAGGGAGTGATCACATATTTTTTTTTTTTTTTTTGCTCTATTTTCACTAATGCAATTTTTTTAAATTCAAAAAGTATTCAGGAATTTTAAGAGTGATCAAAGGTTTCTTTTAATTTTGCTCTATCTCCACTAGCTTTAGAGAAAATTTAATTTTATACAATTTCAAAATAAAACTAATTTCTTAAAGATTTTAAAAGTGATCACAGATTTTCTTTATTTATATTCTGAGAAAAATGCCATTTTAGAAAATTTTAAGAAAAATTGATTTTTGAGGAATTTTCTTTAATTTTCCTTATTTTTGCTCTATTTCCTCTAGATATCATTTTATAAAATTTAAAAATAAAAATTAATTTTGAGGGATCACATATTTGAGACTGATTACAGATTTTCTTAATTTTTGTTCAATCTCTCCAAAACTGCTGGAAAAAAGTCTAGCAGTTTTATAAAATTTGAAGAAAACCCGATTTTTTGAAAGATTTTAGTAGTGGAACAGTTTTTCTTTATTTTTTTTATTTTTATTAAATAAAATTAAAAAAAAAATCTAATTTTGATAGATTTTATCTTCTTTAGTTTGTTCATAAATAAATGATATTTAATAAAGTTAAAGAAAATAAAAAATCGAATTTTGGGGGATTTTGGGAATGATCACAGATTTTCTTTATTTTTTGCTCTATTTCCCCTAGTTTTCGAGAAAATTACAATTTGTTTTTTCAAGAAAAATACAATTTTATAAAGCTCAAGAATAACCAGATTTTCTTTATTTTGGTCTATATCCCCTAGTTTTCAAAAAAGATGCAATTTTATTAAATTAAAAAAATCAATTTTTTATTAAGAGTTATATTACCAGGCCAACCAAAAATACGCATAATCGTAGTTTTTCTTGGGCTTCATATGAACCAAACTGTTAGTTATTTATTCTTTTCAGATAATTTTAAGAATTTTGGCATGAATTTGTAGCAGCATATTTATACATATTCGGACTTAGTAGCATATTTTCATAAAAATCTTTATTTTAGAGCATAATTTAGCAGCTTAGCTGACATATTTTTGCATATTTTATACTCAAATGCATATTTTTGCTTATATTACACTAAAGAGCATAATTTTGCATATTTTACAGTTAAAAGAAAAAATTTGCTTATTTTGCACCCAATAGAATTTTTTACATAATGTACATTAGTGAAATTCTTCTTTACGATCAAATACGTTTTTCAAATTCGATTCCCTAATAATGTTCATCCTATTAATTGATAGAAATTTTGTTATTTCCTAATACAATTAGCTTTAATGCTTTAAGTGCAAAAAGAAAATATCTTTTAGCAAATTACTAATAAAAATCAAGTTATTTTTAGCATGAATAATATAAAGTTTTGCGAGAAAAAAATTATAATTTGAAGAATATATATTAATTTAAGGACATATTTTCATATTTTAAGAGTATTTTTTATGCGCATAAAACAATTTTTTGAGAACATATTCTTGGTTGCCCTGACGATCACATATTTCCTTTATTTTTCTTCGTCTCTCAATTTTATAAAATTTTAAGGGAAATCTATTTTTCAAAGATTTTAAACATGATGAAGAAAAACCGATTTATTGGAGAATTTTAAGATGTTTTCTATTGATAGTTTGTAGTGAAAATTTAGTTCTTTAATGCTGAACTGTGGATTTATTTTTACTGCAAAGTATTCCCCATTGCGTTATTGACTACGTGTGAGTAATTGTTAGACAAATATACACATCATGGTCACTTAACATCTCATCACTTTGCTGTACAAAAAAAGCAAGCAACTATAACAATAACAGATTTAAACTCGAATAACATTAACACACCATCAAACCAAAAACAATATGAGTATTTATAACAACAATAGGGAACCCTACAGTTCTCTATACTAATAAGGGATTACTTGACGGCCACTTAATAAAAAATGTACGGAAACTTTCTCATATTTGTTTGGTCTAATTATAATCAAGGGTGTAGTCGGGTAAAAATTTCGTTTAGGCTACTAGATTGCCTACTTGTAAACTATAAAGAGTCAATTGACTTGCTTATAGGTATTGCACAAGTTAAAATAACTAACTATAATAACAAGTGACTGCTTGGTTAATAGTTCTGTTATAAAAATGTTCATATCAAATATTAGTTCGAGAATAGTAAACAGAACTGCTGGGTAGTAAATGCATCAATCAACATTATTGAAGAGCCATCATTAACACTAACTAACAAGCATAATAATTTATTTATTGCAGTATTTTCTTGTACAATAACAAAAAAAAAATAAAAATTAACAGAAGCCTTAGCAGTTATAATGATAAGTACACATGTAGACAAATGTACAATCATGTACACATACATAAGTCAGTTGATTTCAAATATACCAACATAAGATGACATTAAGAAAAAATAAATTAATGAAAAACATTAAAAAATTTAATATTTCCATATATATGAAATTTTTTAAATAACGCATTTAACAAAAGTCAAATAAAACAACGAATGAACGGGTAGACAGACAAATAAAACTTTCAATATTTATGAAATGAGTATCTTGACTTGACAAAAAAGCAGATTAACTAAAACAAAAAAAGAATTATGATGTATCAAGAAAGAAAAAAAAAATATATACATATATATATATATATATATATATATATATATATATATATATATATTAACTTGTAACAGTTAAAAACAATTTAAATAAAACATTGCCTCAAAAGAATTTTTAAATCAAGGTTGTTCATTTCGCGGTTTGAATTTATTTTAAAGAGCGTCAGTGAAAGATAAACTTTAATAAATTTAATTTCACTTTTTGTTTTCAGTTTTACTTGAAATTTAATGAACAGTGGTTAAAGCTGATGTCAAAGAGTAGTAAGAGATGAAACTAAATCGGTTGTCAAAAACCTAACTTATGCAACAACAAAATATATGTAATCAAATGTATTTTGTTGTTGCTGCAAAAGATAAAATTATTTCCAAAAAAAATGTTTATATTTTTTTTTCAATTGTCAACCTAATGTTTCGTCTCTATGTCTATTGAAGTGTCTTGGTTGTAACGTGTAGTTACAAATATTACACCGCCAACATATTAACATATTGTAACTACTTTAGTAGTTATAATATAATAAGAGAGTTTATAATTCTCATTTAGTTTATATAAATTTAAACATAAATAATGGAGTTTGGGAAGACAAATATGTGCAAGAACCGAAGTACCGATCTTGTTATACTTTGCTCTTAGGGATTAACGTATCACCAGACACAACCGAAGTTCTTTTTCCGAACCATAGCCGAACTCGTAGTTAGCCGATCGAGAACCTAAGAAGTTATCTCATCGGATTGTAGTAGTACCACCGTAGTTAGTCGATTGAGAGCTGAAGAATTTATCTCATTAGATAGTATTTGGAGGCCGAACCTTGTAGTACCGAAAGCCGAAGAATTTATCTCCTCGAATTTTATTTAGTGTATAGAGTAGTTCATACGATTCTAGCTAGCCGACCGAGAGTCGAAGAATTTATCTCGTTGGATCATAGTAGTGTCATCGTAGTTAGCAGATTGAGAGCTGAAGCATTTATCTCATCGAATTATATCTTGTAGGCGAAACCTGTAGATAGCTGATTGAGAGCCGAAGAATTTATCTCGTCGGATTGTATTTAGGATTTAGCGTAGCTCACACGATCTTAGTTAGTCGACTGAGAGCCGAAGCATTTATCTCATCGGATTGTATTTTGAGGACGAAACTCGTAGTTAGCCGGCCGAGAGCCGAAGAATTTATTTCGTCGGATTGTATTTCGAGACAAAAACCTGTAGCTAATGGAACGAGAGCCAAAGCATTTATCTCGCCGGATAGTATTTGGTATTGATTGAGAGTTGAAGCACCTAACTCAACGAATTATATTTTGTTGTCAGATACCTATAGGTAGCCGACTGAGATCCGAAGAATTGATCTCAGCGGATTGCATCCCAATAGATAGTTTTAGCAAAAGCATTTTTAAACCCAATTAGTCATACAATCATAGACATCCGGTCGATAGCAGAAGAATTTGTCTCTTCGGATTTATTTTTGTTAACTAACACATTTTAACGGAGAATTTACTTTGCCAACATTGCTCTTTTCTCTCGTAGCTAGGTATCATTTCATCGTTGTTCGTGTCACGAAGGAAGAAGTAAGCTCTGTGGTAACAGTCAAAGTAAGCAGACCTTTGAAGAAACTGGACAGACTGATTATACCCCAGCTGGAAACAAAAACTGCATTGCATGATTTGCATAGAGACAAAAAATGTTGCAAATGAACCCTCTTAAAATTAAAGATTGATATGTTTTAAACTAATCCCCAAAATATTTCGGTTTAATTATTTCGTTCGGGTGAGCTAGACCATTTTTAAAGTACCTAAAAAAATATAGTTTTTAACATTTTGTCAAAAAAAAAAAAAATACAACACATGATAGACAAATGAAGTTTAATGCTTAATAAGTGAAAAAATTAAAATTAGTTTTCCTTCTCGAGAAATTAACATTTTAGTAAAGTTTTCTATGATTTCATTTTAAATACTATTTTATTAAAGTTTGAATAGTTTGGACATTTCTCATCGTAATTTAGAGCATCATTAAAAACCATAAATTCGTGTAAATTAGTGACTAAAATTCAAAATCTCTTTAATTTGATTATTTTCGCAGTTTTAAAGGAACTTATTATATTTTTCATAAATTCATCTATATTTAAGTATAATAAATACTTCCATGTGACGTATTTGCAAAAATTGCCAATTTAAACTTTTGGGAACCAAATGAATAAAATTCACCCTCTTGCTGTTAAAGGGTAAATTGCTTGTAATCTTAAACCGTATCAGGATGAACCATCCCAATGGTATTCCACGACTGAAAAGAGACATAGCAATATTCCAAACCTTAGTATGCCTTTATTACAATTTAAAGTTAATTTTCTTTTAACGAAAATGTTGATAATGATATTGAAAGAAATATCAAAAAATAGAAATGTTTTGAAAATGGTCAGATTAGTATATTCTAAAACTGAAAAAGGAAACCGGTTAAACGGTTTCTTCTTTAAAAAAAAAAAATTTATATTTTCGAATAATTCGACAGGCCAATTTTTTATGAAATGCTCTTTCTTTTACATTTTTTTTTTTCAAATTAACCTATACACAGAAAAAATTATAACCTTATATTTTTCAATTAACACAGTTGCTGCACTTGATATCAAAATTTAATTAATATATTCAAGCAAAAATAAAATAAAAAATAAAAATCAAGTAAGATTTTTTTTCTTATGTGAATTTTTAGTTATTTCAATCATCTACTTGATTGATTTAATAAATTTTTTAATTGGAAAAAATTTTCGATTTTTCATTTTTTACAGTTATTAGCAATAGATGTAATCTTTTTTGTGAGATATGCAAATTTAAACAATTTTTAATTGAATGAATTATTTTGGTGATTGGTGACTTTTTTCTGTTTACTTTCCATATTTTTATATTTGCTAATTGAACCTTATTTAAGGCCTTATGCATTAAAGGTATGTAAGAAATTTTCAAACTTTTTGAGTAGTTTATATACACATTTTATTTTTAAACAATTCGCTTGTTGTACTGAATTAGACCCTTAATTATGTAAAAGTATTTTTCATTTTCATTATGAACTAATAATAAAGCTAAATAATAAAGCTGTTTTTTTTTTTTTTAATTACTAATTTGAGATTTCAATAGCACCAGATGTACTGAGAACTGAGATTTAAATATTTCTTAATAGATTTTTATTAACAGAATTTAGGTAAGAAGTACATTTTAGTTTTATCGTTTGTCACAAGAATAAAGTGAATTTCAATAAATAGGTACATAGGTAATGTTAGATCAGAAGAAGCATTATAAGAATTCAGTTCAAAAAGTACAATATTTAAGCATTATCATTTAGCTGCAGAAGACAAAAAGTCATATCTTTTTGTCACATTTATTATAAGTAAAGTACACTTAAATAGCAAAAACAATAATATTTTTAATATTTGTAGTTTTAATAAAAAAAATAATATTTTAAATATTTGTATTTTTTAAAAAATAGGTTAGATTTTTTACGTAAAACTGTATTTGAAAAAGGTTAAAAAAGGATATTTTTCGAGTAACTCGACACACGGTTTTCTGAAAATTTCTGTTTTTTTAATATACTAATTCAGATGTAACATTTTTGGAATCACATAAGAAAAGATCAATCTTTTACAACCTCTTTTCGTGAGGCTCTTTAATGTGTAGTATAGTCTCTGGCTGATGTTGAAACTGAGAAATTTTAAGATTTTACATGAAAACTTAAAAAATAAATTAATTAATAAATAAATAAATAAAATATCAGAGATATCATAGATTTATTACATTAAGAGCACATCTCTTTATATCATTGGTCGGCACCCAAAGCTCTCGGTGGCCGAGACAATGTAATACGAATGTCATAAATCACAACAAAAGCATAGAAAAATACTTTCAAAATTTTACATATTCTCCTCGTGCCGATCAGTGGTTTAAAGGAATAGAAATCAGGATAGGAGAATAATCTAATTGTAGAAAAAAGAATGGTGTTAAAATATATATTAATTTTTTACTTATTTGAAAGTATGTCCTTCTGAAGGTCTTTTGAAAAATTTCAGGAATTTCATTCCCGGTTACTTACTACTGTGCAATAAGATTCGAATAACTTACAAATGTAAATATGTGCGATTAAATATCTCTGTATGTAATAGGTACATACCAATATATATAGTAAGCCTTTAGTTCCCTCTGGTGTCAAACTTAAAGAGTTATTTCTAGCATAAAAACCAAACGAAACATCATCATCTCATAAATAATCCAGCCACAAAAAAATATAAAAAACACAAATAACAGAACATTGCCGTTATAATATCTTTGTATGACACTCAACATTTCATTCGATATTTTTTTTTTACTTTTTTTCTGTTGGAAACAATTTCTACCCAGACAAAGCTCACACTTTTGAACAATGGGTTTCGTAAAAAAAATTAAGAGAAAAAGCACAATAACATCATTACCAAAAACAACAGACTTAAAATTGTTGTTTTAAAATAAAACCAAAAAAAGTGAAAACAAAAAACATACTCAAAAATAAAACCCCTAAAATATGCCTACAAGATACATATGAACATTATTCAGCATACACATTTTATAATTAGTTAACAACATGGGTCTATGGAGGGAAACAAGACAAAAAGATACAAATTCAAATGTGGTGGGCGTTCAAAAGAGCGCATATAATCAAAATACTAAGACACTTATTGGGTGGTTGAGAAAGTCATATGAAGTGGCAGTGATTACAAATGAAACTTGATCAATGTTTGTAACTATTATTTCTAAATGAGGTTTAAGAACTTTTAGCGAAATATGATTCTCCATGACCTAATTTTGACCATGTTATCTTAGATCAGTGTCGGGCAATGTTGCGTAAGCAGCATATTGTAGCTGCCGATACAGCCCTCGATATTGCGTGAAGTTTCAAGTCACTCTTATTTTACGCCTTTCAAAAAAAGTAAGGTTTAATTGCTTGAAAAGAGTGAGAATGTTGGAATGTTGGGTAGCAGTGTTACCAACATCTAGGTTGGAAAAAGTAGTATAATTTACAAAAAAAGTGCTAAAAATAAAAAAGGTACTAGAAACTATAAAAAATATATTTATTTTCAGGTTTAAAACTAAGATAACATTAAAGAAAATAATAAAAGTACAATCTGAAATTGATTCGTTAGAAATTAAAAAGTAATAAAATTAAAGTTAAACAGTAGATTTTTCAAAATTATAATTTTATCATAAGTTATCTGAGTATGTGTTGTCTAAATTATAGTGTTGTACGTAATCCAAATAACACATAAGTTAACATTTTGAGGAAGTAAAATCCGATTGTTTTAACAAAAATTTGATTTTTCAAATCCGTATTGTCGAAGCCTCGATTTATATATATATATATATATATATATATATATATATATATATATATATATATATTTATACAAATATATAATTTATTTAATATGTGAAACTCTTAGTGTATTCGTCTAATAACATTCCATATTTTAAGTTTTTCAAAAATTTTCAGTTTATTAAAAAAAATTTTGTTTGAGGTTTTTTATGAAGAATTTGTAGAATAAAAATTTACTGAACATTAGGGAATTCAACTACAATCAACTCTTACATCATAATTATATCAAAATTCTTATTGTATATTCCAAGTTATACTAGGCCCCGGTGGCCTAGTTGGTAGTGAGCTAGTCCGTCAGTCTGAGGGTCGTGGGTTCGATTCCCAACAGAGACTCTGATCTGTTTCACTACAACGTGCAATAGTGTTCGTTACTCCGATCGGTTAGAATTAGAATATAATTTGTAATTGTATTGTAATTATTCAATAAATAAATAGACTTTTTGGAGTTGGATTCGGATTATCGAGTTTATACTATATCCATGAAATTGCTAAATTTTCAATAAAATTTTTACTAAAATTATAATTTTTAACTAAGAGTAAATGATATAATAAAAAAATAATTTTAACCAAATAATTATAGTCTGTTTATTTAAAAAATAATATTTAGCAAAAAATTAAATTTTCGAAAAAGTTTGTCTCTAACAATGTTCTGATTTTTAGTCTTCAGAAAAATTATTTAAAAGTGTAACAAAATACTCACAAGAGATATTACATTTTTAAAAATTTGGCCTCCATAACGTTATCTAAAATTCAAAAGGCAGTATTAATTTTTTTAAAAATCTATAATACTGAAATAAAGTGGTGGTCGTTAATCCGTAGATTACTATACCATCGTTTTTAGCAGTTCAAAAAATACTTCAGAGCAACTGAGCAACTGTCTGCCACACAATGACTAAAGCCGTGGCTCAAACAACAAGCTAATATAGTTAGCTCAGTTAGCTATTTGTTTTTATTTGTTAAACCATCAAACTCCTTATAAAATGATAAATTTCTCTCTCTCTCTCACTCTCTCTCAATAATTTGTTTAAACTTCAAAGCTCTACATATAAAAAATTTGTGTAAAAATCCCTTAAATCTATTTTAAATTTTCTGTCCTCCGAACAAAGAGTCCTAAGTTTGTTATGGACAGGGAAGCCACAAATATGCAATTACATATTTTTTTCTGGATATTGAATGAAGCCATCAATAAAATATTTATCCGTTTCAGAATTTGTAAGTGCATATTTACCCTTAACGGAATATTTTTTCATTTGGCGATTTTTAGTGCATAATTAACCCTTTTGTTGCGTATTTTTATACCTCATAGACTTTTTTAAATTTGATTTTATATAAAAAAAAAACCAAAAATATTTAGTATTTAACAATTTTATCGCTGACGAACTTGACTTGTCGCAACAAGGTTGAATATTTAGAAATATATTAATTGCCCTTATTTAAGCCATTTTTAATTGGTTTTGTAAAAATTTTTAATTGGTCTTAATATAAAAAATATGGAATCAAATTTCGACACAGGTTATAAGTAACAATTTCGCTTGATTCTGCATTAAAATATTAATAGAATACTTTGTTTTAATGAAAAACATAATTTGTATTAAAAAATTTTTTTAAGTGCATATTTTCTCGTTTTTGGAACATATTTGTCGTTTTTACTGCATATTTAATAAACCTCTTTTTAGAGCATATTTGTGGTTTCCTAATTATGAATTAATGTGTAACATTATTAAATCATTGGAAAGTAGCAACTTTGGTTCTTTTAAGCATAAAACAAAGAAATCAAGGAAAATAATTACCCATTCTAGCATGTTTCCACATATTACTTTCTTTCAAGAACCTTCTATAAACTTTGTGCTGAATTGACTTCCGGTTTGCCACAACATATTACACGTAAATGGCATTCTCTTACTCTCTTAGAGAACTTAAAGAATATCCAACAAAAAGACTGGTAAATAAATGGACGTTGGTATATACCCAGCAAAAACTTTGCTTTCCTGGTAAGCAGGTATAATTGGAAACAAAAATAAACTACTTATTTTTTGCCTGAATAACTGGTTATTTTTGTTCGACTTGTCCACAAATTCATGTAGTTATTTTTTGATTCTAGGGGTACTCAAAAATATGTACCTAAACGAAAACAAAAATAAAAAAAAAACAAAAAAATTTTGCCGTCAGTGAGACTCGAACTTGGACACACACTAACCATTCGTTTTTACTGATTAACGTCTTAATCAGTACACCATCTCGCACATAACATCGTAAGCGACAAAAGTTCTATTTAGTTTAAAATATCTTTTTAGACATTTATCATTTTAGACAGCTTCAGAATGGGGTTGAACCAACAACCTTCTAGTTGTTAATCCGGCACTCTAGCCACCAATTCATACACGTAATTGCAGTATTACTGTGCTATTATACTATTGCGTATTTATTAATGTAATACAGAGTATTACATTATAATGACGCCTCATTACCAAGAAACTACTTTAATAAGTAGTTGCCATTACCGATAACCAAAAAGTTTTTGCTGGGTATTAACCACTTTTTCGAGTTCATACACAACTAAAAGACCAAGAACACAGAAATAAATTATTTCCCCACCTAATACTCTTAATAACAAATAACTAAATACGTACCCAAATAGCTAGAAAAACATCTACTTAGTGGTTGGCAGCTGGGTTCGTTGGGTTTGCTACACAACACTCATGACTGAGTTTTAAGCAATTCAGAGAAGTTGTATATAATCGCCAAATTTAAAAAAAATAAATTGTGTTTTTAGTTTTTAAATGCAAAAAGATTTATTTGTATAACTAAAACAAAAAATGTTGCACATACACACATTATTTTTCCTTATTTTACATTAAACGATTTGCACACAAATTCTACTCAAATTATACTAAAAAACTGAATTCTGCTCTGCATACAAATATTGAGGCACAAATAGTTGTAACATTAATTGGAACACGCTAAAGCCACTACGTTTAGATGACTAAGATCAAACAAGAGTCAGAGACGATGAACAAGAGTGAGAAGACAAGAAAAAAAAAGAAAGTTATAAATAAAAGTCCGTCTGTTGGTCAGTCTGTCCGTATGCTAGTATGAATGTTATGGTCAACATAATAAAGCAATTTTTGTTCTGGATTAGTTTAGTTAGCTGTGGTAAGGAAGCCGCAATTATAAAAATAAATTGCAAAAAGGTTAAAATGATTAAGAAAAAGTAAATTATGAAATATAAAAGTATCCATGTTGCCTAGATATAGAGTGTTATATTATTAACTTTACTAAATGGCTAATATGTAGTACATGAGATGGTCTCAAAAGGAAACCAAAGTTTGTAAATATATATGGAGCTGTTATTTTGTTATCTTAGCACGCAATTGCCAGCTTTTTTGTACGAAGATAAATTAAAGTTTCATTCAAGAAATATTGAGTCATTATAATGTGTCAGTAGAAATAACCATAAAGCTTCCTGCGGAATTTACTATGCGACAGTTTTGTTAACAATACTAATACTTGTGGAAGATTGCAGGAAAAGTTTTTTTATTAAATCACCTATAACTAGTTTGTTGAAGAATAGTTATAATCAACATAATAGTCTTTAATATTTCTTAAGAAAAACTTTTAATGTAGGAAAACACAACAAAAAATATTTCTCAAAATTTCCTTCAATTGTAACTTACAATTTCCTAATTTCTACTAAATAAAACAACATTTCCAGGAATCTAATCGAAGCTTAAAGATTTGAAGCCATTACAATTTAATAAAACATTAAATTAGTAAACTTTTTAGAACCAAGGAAAAAAATAATTAATAGGCGTAAATGCAGTCTCTGATAGAAATACAAAATTAGTTTCCCATAGCATTTGGAGACCAAACAATGAGTATACCAAATTTAAACTTCTGAAACCAAAACCGACTCCATGACTCCGTTAGGATTTGTAGGACGAATAGTTTTATGATTAAGCTGAGTTTTATTTTTCTACGTCGTATGGAAGCTTCAAAAAGCTCTGGAAAGAGAAAACATGCTTAAGAAATTATATACAAATTCGCGTGTGTTTGCTCTTTGATAAAAATTTAAAAATCTGGTTCCGTTAGGACTGGTATTTTCTATGTTGCATGTGAACTTCAGAACGCATAATACCCCACCACCGTAGGTGGTTTTATGCTCATGTTTGTAACGCACAGAAAATTTCATCTAACACCCACCTTAAAGTATACCAATCGACTCAGAATCACTTTTTTAATCGATCTAACGATGTTCGTCTATGTAAACCTTGTGCACAAAGTACAGGTCACAATTTTGCTGAAAATTTAACGAAATTTTGTACGTAGGTGTTCCATGAGACAAGCCTATTGAAATTGGTTATGATTTGTCAATTATTTCACCTATCTCCCACACAAATAACCTCCCGGACAAGGAATGGGAGTTTCACGATCATAAATCCCTTAGATATAACAATACTTTAATGAAATTCGGTGTAAGGAAGTTTTGTATAAGTTTTAATCTTCGTACAAAATTTCATGAAGATCGATCCCTAATTGACCATTGCTCTCATATAAAATCCTCTTCCAAAAATTACTTTAACGTGCATAAATCACATACACATATTAGCATCGGATTTATATTCGACACAAATAAGTTTTATTTTATGAGGATCGCTCCATAATTTACCATAGCTCCCATATAAACCCACTTTCGTGAATCACCCCAATGTGCATAAATTCATATAAATAATAATATTTACGTAATATTCTGTATTAGTATATTTTATTTTAAAACCCTCCACGAATTTTGATGGACATGCACAATGGTGTGGGGTATTATATGGTCAGGCTTGTCCAACTATATCTTTCTTACTTGTTTTTTAATGAATAATTTTTATTCTAAAAATTACAACTCAATTTTAACATTATGAAAAAATAAATCATTGTAGCATCACAACAATTTGTATTAAAATACAAAGCAACAAATTTGATTAAATATAAAAATATTTTTCATAATTAGCTGCACGAGTATCTCAAAACTAAATACAAAAAATTTTTAAAGCACTTCATTAACAGTTTTTTTTTTTTTTGTTTTTTGTAATATAATTTTCAATATGCTGCATCAACTACTGTTTGTAGAATATTAGAAAAAGTTGAAAAAAAGAAAATTTATAGCAATAGAGTTTTAAACTATGGAATGTAATTTCTAAAATAGTTTAGTATTTTTTTAGTTAGTATTTTTTTCTATGCGCTATTATTCCCAGTGCTTAATTAAAAAAAAATTAAGGTAAAATAAAATTTAAATTTATTGTTGTGAGGATAAACTAGTTACGATGCGCATTTCGCAGGTTGCTTAAGCCAGCTCTTCAGGAAACCTTTCCCAAATTTTAAGAAAGCTAAAAATGTCTTATACATAAAAACATATTTAAACTCAATGAGAGTTACATACGTTTAATGCACAAAACATGAAAGCTTTGTATTATTTTCTTGTACCTGTAGTTAAATAAGAAGAGCAAGGTAATTAAAGAAATATCTTTTACTGTCTGAGAAACAAAAGCATCTTCGATTGACTTTATCACAATGGAAATGGTAATTCTACATTATTCCAGTTTAGATGAGGAACAGTGATACTCATCTAAACTAGTTGTTGTAAGCAGCACAGCACATTTATCCAGCATTTAGACTAGTTTATAATAACGATGCAATGAAAATATTCAGGAAATTGTTGGAAGATAAATACCAAGTAAACGTACACTAGGAAAAAATTAATTATGTAGTTAAATAAGACATGTCTACGAAAAAGTTGTCCTTTGAATTTGTTATCATTAAATGAGATCCTACATTTATATCTCAACTAAAACTTTATGTTAATATGTTTATGTTAATAATGAATTGCAACATATACTGGAATGGTCGGAAACAAATTTTTAAGTTTAAATCCTATAAAAAACGTGGTAAATATTCCAATAGAATTTGTACACTACTTTAAATCTCTCGGTTTATATGTATATTCATCATAAATTAGATCTTGGAACACATATTAAACATATTTTAGCTACAATTTCCTTCATATTGAAGCGTTTTTATGCGCTAGCTTGCTACTTGCCTATTAAAGTGCGAAAGCAATTAGTTTTTTTTTTCCATTTGTTTACCTATTTTTCTTTATGGAATGAAAATATATAGGGGTACAACGCAACACAATATTGATACTGAAATACTGTTTCAAAAGGATAGTTAGATACATTTAAGGTCTTAAATATAGGACTCAAATGACATCTTATGTAATATCGCTTTTAGGGTGTAATTTTCAATGTTATTTTACTTTAATTGTATAAAATAATTAAGACAGATTATCTACCGTATTTAAGAGCCAGGTTTAAGTTTCTCTTTACTCTTCGGGAACACCAGCTTTAGTACCACCGCGCTTCAATTCACTTATTATGAAGAGATCATTTATTGTAAATCTTTAAACTATATGAATCTATAAAAAATTAAAGCCAGAAATAGCATTTTCCAGGATTGAACATTGAAATTATTTGATAATTTTCCTGATCCGTTTTGTACAAGAGCTCCATCATCATCGTCACAGAAATCATTTCATTCTTCAGTTTTATTGAAAGTTTCCGAACAAACTTCGTTTACCAATTTTTGAACAATAAACGATTGCTAAAGTCAACAGGTTTTGATTAGGAATGAAAATTGTAACAAATCAAAAAGAGACGCTATTATTTGTCTCTATTATATAAGACCAAAAACAGGCAGTTCTGCAAATTATTAAGTTATATATCATATTTATCCAAGATTACGGAAATTAGTTCCAGACAGAGAAATTAAATTCTTGATCCTTTTTTTTTTTTTTTTTGCTTAAAGTTCAGATTTTTGTGATATCACTTGCTATCAAAGAGGGAAATGCGATTATGTTTAGTATTTAACACATTCCGAGTAGAAAAGAAACCATGAAGTGATACTGTTGACAAATGCAATTACCGATTAGTAGTTCCTTATGTTTCTCCAAACCAGATGATGGTTGAAGACGCAGCAATAATCTCAGCGTGGACGGCTCTAATCTAAACACCTGATGCTACATATTATGATCCTCAACATTGCTTTATCGGCTTTTATTAATTAAATTATTGGATGTATGCATTAATTAACAACGTTTTACATTTTGTTTTTTGCTTAAAGTTCAGATCTTTCTGATATCACTTGCTATCAAAGAGGGAAATGCGATTATGTTTAGTATTTAACAAATTCCAAGTAGAAAAGAGACCATGAAGTGACACTGATGACAAATGCAATTACCGATTAGTAGTTCTTTTTGTTTCTCCAAACCAGATGATGGTTGAAGACGCAGCAATCATCTCAGCAAGGACGGCTCTAATCTAAACACCTGATGCTACAAATTGTAATCTTCGAAATTGCTTTATCGGCTTTTATTAAGGAAATTATTGGGTGTATGCATTAATTCACATGGTTTTACATTAGATTGCAGTAAGATTATTTTTTCCAAGCGGTCCAATTTTGTAGCTATGCCACATGAAAGAACTTTTAATAAACTTTTTTTAAACAACACAGTTTTTTAATCCTTGAATATGAAAAGTTTCATAAAAAAAAAAAACATTTGCGGAAAGTTTTACGTCATAATTATTTTTTTAAGAAAACCGCTGTGGAAAGCCATCATATTTTGGTGGAAATTTATTGGGATTATGCTTTAGATAAGGCAACTTGTAGTGAGTGATTTCGACGATTTAAAACTGATGATTTCGATCTCATGATAAGGAGCGTCCCGACTAGCAGAAAAAGTTTGTGAAGTGAAGAATTGAAGGCTTTCCACTTGTCAAACGCATGAAGTGCTTACAGAATCATAGTAGGTCTATCAAGCTACAATTTCCAATTATTTAAAGTACATGAATTCACCAAAAAGCATGGAAATTGTATGTCACACAAACTAAAGCGAAGAGATATCGAAAGGCAGCGCCACAAAGCATTGTAGTTTCCGATTCGAATTGTTATGGGAGAGGAAAGGTGAATCCATTATGATAATCCAAAACGCAATAAATCGAATGTGAAGCCAGGACAACCAAGGAATCAATAAATTGCTTGAATGATTGTAAAAAGTAATGCATGCATCCAATCTGAAATATTTTTTATACTAGTTAAGAAAGACAATCCATTTTATGAGGTTTAAAATCATCTGTTAATTTGTTTGACTGTAATAAATCTATCGATGTTTCATATATTTCTATCAATAAAAAAAAAGCCACTAGTTTTATTTTAAAAACTAAGCTTGTGAATTGCTTCCAAGTAGCGCAACTAACATTACTAGCTGATATTTTTGATACAAACAAAATAGATAGACAAGAAAGAATAAACAACTAGTCTTAGTTTAGTCTTTTGTAATTTTAATATACTACTTTATATACATTCATATATGATCCGACCAGGTACACATACAGTGCCGGTCAAAATATTAGCACTACAAGACCTACCCTCATCTAATGAAAGTTATATTTTTTAGATGTTTTCTTCTCAAATATTTTATAAAATTGTTATTTGAAGCACTGTTTCTCTATGTAAGTAATTTTTTCAGAGAAATATTCATATTTTATGAAATATTAACTGTTTTTTGAAAAAAAGCTTTGATATAATCAATTTATAACATATTTGCTACAATAGGGAATAACTTTCGTATTTATTGGTTGAAATATGCCAGGTAATACATAGGAAGGTATATATATATATATATATATATATATATATATATATATATATATATATATATACCTTCCTTTGTATTACCTGGTATATTTCAAAAAATAAATACGAAAGTTATTCCCTATTGTAGCAAATATAAAAAATTGTGGAAATTACAAACGGAATGACAAACTTATATGTACCCTTTACACCTGTGGTGAAGGCTATATTAATGAAATTGAAATTATATATATATATATATATATATATATATATATATATATATATATATCAAACGATCGGAAATCCTTTCGAAAATTTTGCTATAGAAATTCAGCATGATCGGTTCATAAATGGCTGAAATATGTAAAAAAAAAAAACGATTTTTTACCGTTTTTCAATTTTCTTAAGCCTCTATATAAGTTAGTTACTTCGTTTTTGCAAAAAATATTTGAACATTTTTTTCTGAATTTTTATGCTGAAAAAATAAACTAAATCGGTCCAGTAATATCCTAGATATCGGGCAAAACGCATTTTTGACTTTTTGAAGCCTTTGTTTAAGCTACGGATTTCGTTCTTCTATAGATCGGTCATAAACATTTTTACAAAATTTATTCTTTTTTTTTTAATCAACCAAATTGGTTTATAAACAACCGAGTTACGGGCTGAAAACACACACAAACATTTATATTAAGCATTGCAACGACTATTAGTGCAGTTGTTGTTTTCTGTATAAGCAAGCAGTTTAGTTGACAACAGCAGTATTAAAATGATTATTGGTGTTGTTGTTTTTTTGTATGCAGTCAGTTTGTGTGCAAGGTAGATAGATAAATCAGATAACGAGATTGAAACAGCTGAGAATTTTTTCTTTTTGGCAACAGTACAAGCCGCCATGTGATTTAAAATTTGAAGTGTCAAATTGTTGTTAATGTCTACAATTTATGTTTACATTTTTTGTTTACTTTTGTGTTATTGCGTCTTATTACTTTTTTTTTTATTACGTGAAATGTCAAATGCGTTTTTGTTTTTTGTAAACAAACATGTGAAATGTCAAAATTAAAGCTGACATAAGAGATTTCTATGCAAAAACAAATTGCTTTTTATTTGTTTTATTTGTTGGTAAACTGGTGAAGGGTCTCGGCACAACCCTTCACCAGCTCTAACTTATTTTTATTGGTAATTTAAAAATTATCCCAACGAATTCAATATTGGTGCTATTTTTTTGACTGGCTATTTTCATAGCAAACCAAATATTTTATAAGTTTTTCACAAAAGTTATATGAAATTTTTATTTATTATTTTACTTATTGTTAGTTTAGCGCATATAACATATTTTCGTTAAAAAATATCGGAACTAATATAATATATAATACTTGTTTAAAATAAAATATATGTTATGTTGCTATTGTATTGACCGTGTCTATATGTAAAAACTTAGATACATATAATGAACCTTTCTTCGCGGCTGTAAATATAAACACAGCACAATGGTCACAAAAACAAGAAATGAAAAAAAAAATCGAAAACTTGAAAAATAAGAAGCAACACAAATCAACAAAACAGCGCGCAGGCGCAACACTCTACTCAAAAACAAGAAAAGAAAAGTTGAAAATAAAAATATTAAAAAAAAAAAAACATAACAGTGGTTTAAAGAAAAAAATGCAAGAGTTAGTCTTTTGTTGTCATGACCATGGTCTTTCAGTCTTTTGGGTAAAAGTTTAAGAAGTTGCAAGCAAGCTACGCTTAAAGTCACTAAACCAACGGTATATTATATGTAAGCTAGACGTTGGCAAAAGAAGACGTTAAGAAGAAGCTAAACGGAATAATATAACTACAGAAAATCAATATATATTTTTTAACAAACTGAAGAAAGATAAAAAAGAGTTAACGGTTTGTTTGGTGAAGTGTTAAAAATATTTCTAGAAATAAAGTTGTAAAAATTATTGAAAAAAAAAACTGTTTATATTAAATTGTGTAACGTTCAATCTAAACGAAACCTAACATTCACCCATAACAATAATAAAGAAAAAAGTAAAAGTGTTAAAAGATAAATAAGAAATTAATAACAAAATAGCGAAACAAACGAAAGAAAAATGTTTTATTTAAAAGTATCAATTAGTGGTTTCCTATTAATAGCCTTTTATGGCTTGGTATCGTGTAGCGCTGAAAATATTAATGAACAATTTACACCCGTGGAAAATAATGAACAATTAAATAAAACTCTTGAAGTAATAGAGAGAAATTTAACAAGCTCTAGAACGGGTCGTGCTTCACTACCACATCCTAGAAAGCCTACATTTACGTTGAGACGTAGACAACCGATTAAAATACGTGCGAGGGCGGATCATTTCCCTTTACGTACTCAAATACGTCGTGTTTACAATGGATTACCAAATAACCAGCCTCAGCAACAAAATCTACGTTTTGGTTATGAGTCCTTGAAAAGCTCAAAATATTTGCCTTCCACGAAAGGAGCCCATGCAGGATTTTTAAATAATGGTAAAGGCTCAGGTCATAGACCACAATTATTGGGAGGTCATCCTAATTCCATACATGTGCCAGCTTTATCACAACAATACATACATAATTTTAAAGCTTCGCCAGCATTTAATGGTCAAGTGGTAGTACATCCAGTAACACAAAAGCAACAAACTACAACAAAACAACAGGATAATGCCTTTCCTAAGTATGTAAAGCCTCAACAGAAACCAGCAGCATCAGCTGGCGTAGTATCCCAACAACAAAAGCAGCCACAGGTACAAAAACAATCAACATTGACCCAATACCCTGATTTCAAACAATATCCTATACCAGATCAGGAAAAAATGCAAAAATACAATGAACAACATGAAAAGTATTTGCTACAACAGAAATATCTAACACCCCAAAACCCCATGGCCTACTACCAACTACAGCAGCAGCAGCAACAACAAGAATTACTAGCTCAACAACAACAACAACAACAGCAATCACAATTACAGCAAAATTATGCAGTTCAACAACCTCAATCTCAACAATATTTGCCACAATCACAGCAACAACAGCCTTCCATACCCATACATGAAAATGCACAACAAACCAATAATGTTGCCTTTCCAGCTGCTGCTTCAGTGCCACCAAAAATGTATTCTGTCTATGAAGAAAATGACATGACGGAATTACAAAATAATAACTATCAAGCGGTCAATTATCAAGGATTGGACAAAGAAGCTCAAGAATATTTAAAATTTATGAATACAAATGAATATTTTCTACCCAATAAGGATCCTAATTACAAGCAAATAGATGAGGAAAACGATAAGCGTCAATACAATGTATTGAAGGCACAGGCACAACAACATTTGTATTCTTTACAACATTCACAGGCCCCCACACCATATCAACAATCTGCACCCGCAGCACAAACGCCATATCAACAGCAACAACAAAATATTTATGCACCCTCTTCTTCTTCAGCACAAAACACACAATATTCAAATAGTATTTATGCTGATTTACCTAATCCTGCTTACTATAATCAAAAACTCTTTTATCAAAAAGAACCCGTCCCAGCAGCCTCTTCAACAGTGGTACGTACTAGTTATCAAACAGGTTACAATCAAAATCAAATTTTGGTAAATTCTAAGGATAATCTAGTTTCCAAATACTCTGCACCAATTGTTTCCACACCAAATAGTATTGTAGTCTCAACTCAATCACCCGTTGTATACTCCCAACTAAAAGATAACACGGCTAGCAATCGTACTCCAGAACCTTTACGTTTTGAATTCACCGAACGTGATGCTATGGTGGGTGGTGTTGCTTATACTCATTCTCCTCAAGGGCAATTAAGATATAATGGTCTATCATCGAATGGTATAACACCTATTATGTCTAGTGTAGAAAGTTCAACAATAAGTTCTTTAGGTTCAAAATATGATTCGTCGACATTGAGAACACAAAATTTTTTGAACAGTAAACCGATTACAGAAAATGGTGATGATGATCCAGAGGATGATGATGATATGCAAGGAGAAGGAAATGTAAGTATATTAAGATTAATTTGTTATTTTTTGAAAATATTTTAATATTTTCGGCAAAAAACAAAAAAGATGTCCAATTTCTGAATAACTCCGAAAGTATTGAACGGATAAAAAATGTTATTAAGATAACTTGAATAAAATTTTAGTCAGCATCTTTTGGTGTTTTGTTTATCTAAATCGGACAAACCGTTCTCAAGTTTCTCTAGTGCGACCGCCTTACTATGAAGGTGGAATTATTCATGCCCATAAACTAATTAAGTACGTCGTAGAAAAAAACTGAGAAACTCTTTTAGCGCATCAAAAGAATTATGTTACACCTATTTTTAAAGGAAAAAAAAAATTTTTGCAGACCAGTGTAACTTAAGTTGGTTTTCCATAAACTTTAATTAGATATTTTATCTAATTTAAATGTGCATCAAATATCTAATCTTATGAATTTTAATAAATTTTTAATTTAGTTCATGTGTTATATTATATTAAATAATATATTTACCATTAATTTTTATTAAATTAACAGTTTCTTTATAAATAGTACTGCCAGAGATTTCTTTGTTTAAGCGAAGACCTAAACCATTTTACACAGTGTTAGCCACAAGAATTAAAAAACAAACATGAATCCTCCGTAAATAAGTAAAAAAAAATCTGTAGAAACAAGCAAAAATTATGTTTTCTCAATTCTATGATGCGTAAATTTTTTGCAAAAATGTAATAGTTAACTTTTAAAGCACTTTTAAATTTATCAAAACGCTATAAATTCAGGAACGCACATTTTTGTCATATTCTGGTTTCATCGAATCCAAAATGGATAAGCACCACGAAGGCTAATGAAAAGAAAATACGTATTCCATTCTATGGGTGTCTAATTATAGCCCAGAAGCTCTGCATTGGTACTGCCAAACAGAGACAACAAGACAGTCTACGATTGCAAACTTTATGGTCCTTCGAACAGGATGTCGGCTAACGACACTATTGTAATCACATCTATAACAGCGTTTACGACGCTAGGTTCAATCTCTCTTTTATTTGCCCCAAACGCCTAGCGCTGCTAATTGAGTCCCTTTAAAATTGCACCCAGTGCAAGATGGACGTCATGTTTAGGTTCCAACGAAACCAAAATTAATAAGACACCACGAATGTTAATGAAGTGTGCAGCGGCACAGAAAATACATATATATATATATATATATATATATATATATATATATATATATATTGCCTTTCAGCTAGAGTACTTAAAGTAGCATAGCTTGCTTAAAACGAAAACATACTAATTAAATATTTGCCAAAAAAAAAACAGAATCACAAATTTAGTCAAATTTTAAATGAGATCAAAGGTTATGTAGGTCAATATAATCAAGCGAATTTTTCAAATTTCATAACACAAATCGATTTGCCAATTGGCATATGGAATTAAAAAAAGATTCAAAATAATAAAAAATATCAAGATTCCAATCTATCTTTAATTTTAGCACAGTGTGAGATTTTGCAAAATTAGCTGCCAAAATTCTAATTTTTACTTTACTGAATTAAAATTTGCTCTAAAGTATATTTAATATGTATTAATCGGGTCATATTTTAGCCTATAGCCTTAATAAATCATTTCCCTCGGAATCACTTCAGAGCTCCTAAATACGAATTTCTTAGTATAGAAGTGAAACTCAACGAAAATAAATTTTAGCTATTATAAAACTATTTTACAAATTATTGTCATGTTAAACTTATCTTTATTTACATTAGAATTTTAAACAGGAGAAATGCTATTACATAATTTTAAACATTTTGTAATTGGTGCAGTTCTATGAAAAGCATCATCAAATATACGGTTTCTTTTTATACGATTTTGGCCGTCTAATACATCAAAATCTCACACTGTACATAGTTTCTTATACATATTATATAAAACTTAATCTCACTTTAAAACAATTTGCTTCTTAAAACAATTATATACAATAAATTTTAACCTCAATATTAAATATTTGTTGATTTTTTTAGAGCAATATAGTCTTTTGATGAAAATATATATTTACTTTTGGAAAAAACTGTTAACCATTTTTTTTTTAACTATAAAAGATAGTGAATTTTTAGCAATTTGGCCTAGATATCTCGATTGAGATCGTAATATTTGCTTCAATTAGAAAATTTTAAAATCCAAATCATACAGACGGGTCGAGGCAGTTACAAAAGTATATATGGGATTAAAGACGACACTTTCGCCTATCTTCTGGTAGTAAAATTTTTTTAATCCCTTTTAACCCTAAAAAGTTAAATTCCACTAAAATTCAGATTTGACTAAAATATAGTACGTGAGATAACATTTAATAACACAGCAGGTATAAACGATACAGTGGCACATCATACCATTTCTTAAAGACTATTATCCTACCAACATAACAAAAGAAATGCAGCCAATTATCGATAATAGTTTGCGAATAATGATAATTTACTTCTGATCAAATTTACAAAAATCATATTTTTTTACAAAATAACAAAATATTTGTCTTTAGCACGCCCACAATTACCAATATTTTGATCTAATTTTTGGCCACCTTAGTTTCAACATGTTTACTATTAAATGGCAAGAACATTTTGAAAATCGGTGTTAACAAAAAAAATAAAAAATTGAGATTGGCCAATGAAATTCATTTCTGAAGTACCGTGGGGCCACGCCCAAAAAATTAAAAATATAAAAAAAATTTATCATCAAAATTTGGCTACCCTGTATCTAACTCTTGAAAGTCTACAGAATAATAAAGAAGGTGTAGAATTTTTACACAAAGACCAATTAGTTTATATATGATCGAATGAGATGAAAAATAATAAACGCGCGAAGAAAAAAGAGTAGAAGAATGGGAAAAAGTTAATTAATGTTTAGCCCTTTTTCTAAGTTTTTAAATTTTTAACAACAATCATGATTATAAAATGAAACCTATGGTGGCAAAATTTTGCACTCTATTAGTTTTAAGTCTTGTGAGTTCAGATCTTTAACCCTTTTTTTTTAAAATAGTATTTCCACAATACATATTAAAGATTAAAGTCAGTTTCAAACAGTTTAAAAATTTTTGATAATGGCCCATGTGTATTACTTTTATTGTAAAAAAGTACTTTAAAAAGGAGCTTTTATAAAAATATGTATTCGTTTAGGTTTCAACTAAACCTAAATGGATAAGACACTACGAATGCTGATGAAGTGTTTAGCGGCACAGAAAATACGTATTCCATTCTCGCTGGTGTCTAATTATAGTCGACAAACTCTGTTTACATTTGAAAAATTTATTATATTTTTTTCCATAAAAGGTATCTCCTACGCCAGTTTTATATTCTTTTTCCACCTATCGCACATAATACTGTGCAACAATTTCCCAAAATCTGTTTTACACATGAAAAAATTGTTATATGCATCAACTTAGATTAGAGTCCATACACAATACAACTACATACTTAGTTTTTCTCCAAGAAGTCAAATTTTCTCTAAAAATAGCTTCAAATTTTCGAAAAATAAACCACTTTATAAAAAAGTTTTTAAATATTTACCAAAATTATATCAAATCAATATGGATGTGAAATGAAAGCTAAGAATACCTGCAATATAACAAAAGTTTTTATTTAAATATTGTAGCACGAAATGTTGAGAAAATATTTATACCCCACACCACCATAAGTGGTTGGACATTATGCGTTGTGCTGATGTTTGTAAATCACAAAAAAAAATCATCCAACACCTACCTTAAGGTATACTAATCGACTCAGAATCACTTTTTGAGTCGATCTAACGATGTCCGTCCGTCCATCCGTCTGGCTGAACGATTGGCTGGTTGGACGGATGGTTTTCACGTAGGACTTTCATGACACAAGGACGAAGCTTATTGGAATTGGTTATGATCGGTTCATTATTTCACCTATCCGCCATACAAATGCCCTCCCGGAATAATAATAGATCATAAATGCCTTAAATATTGGAAACTTTTTAATGAAATTCGGTACAAGGAAGTTTTGTATAAGCATCAATCTTTGTGCCAAATTTCATAATTGACCATAGGTCCTATATAAAACCTTTTTCCGAAAATCACTTTAACGTGCATAAATCACTTACACATGTTAGTATCAAGTTTTATACAAGTAGAAATCACACTTATATGAGGATCGCTCCATAATTTACCATAGCTACCATATAAGCCCACTTTCGGGAGTCACCCTAAAGTGCATAAATTCATATAAATGTTAGTATTAACGTAATATTCTGTATTCGTATATTTTATTTTACATTTAGTAAAAGTATTGGTCCACAATTATCCACATGTCTAATATAAGACCCTTCCACGAATTTTGATGGACATACACAATGGTGTGGGGTATCATATGGTCGGGCTTGACCGACTATAGTTTTCTTACTTGTTTTTATATAAAGTATATAAGCTAATTCATATTTTATAATATTAAATCAGGCTTATATTTGTTTATTTGTTTGTTTGTTTGTGACGCAATCACGCCTAATCCACTGAAACGATTTTAATGAAATTGGATATAAATTAAAACAAAAACAAATTGCATGTTGATAAAAATGGCAAAAATATTTCAGTTTATTGCACCTAAAATATTTCTTAATATTTCAATAAAAATTGAAATTTTAATAGAAGAAGCATCACAGGAAATATCTATACTGGAAAATAACTAAACAAAACCGTATAGAACATTTAAGAAAACGTAAAAGTGTTTTTCTTAAATTTTCTATATTAACCTTTTGTTATATTCCGTGCAACGCAAGAGCTTTCAGCTAGTAATAAATATATTATTAAAGGATTGAATTTTCATAAAGTTATTTTCATAACTTTGTGTACTGCAATATTTAAATAAAAAATATTATTATATTGCAAGGATTCGTGGCTTTCATTTCGCATCCATATTGAGTCGATATGATTGTAGTAAATATTTTAAAATATTCTTAAAAATTGCGCAACTTTCGAAACTTTGAAATCCTTTTGAGAGGAAATTTGACATCCTGGAGAAAAAAATTGGGTACACAATTTTAAAATGGATGGTCTCTAGTTTTATCCATATAATGATTTTAAATAGTAAAAGGTAATAAAAGGTAATATTTTCAAAAGAATATTTTCTTAAAAATACTATTACATATATTGCAGGGATTCGTAGCTTTCATTTGACACCTATATTGGGTTGACGTATTTTATAACTTTTTTTCCAAACTTTCAAGTCCTTTTAACAGGAAATTTGACGTAGCTTTACTACTTGTGGTCTCTAGTTTCATGCATATATCGATTTTTTCATATGTGAAAACGTGTAATTTCATCATTTATGTACCTATTTTTCAAATTGTCAAAACCAAAGTTCTCTGGGGGAAAATATAGTTTTACACATTTTGCAAATGAGAAATCGAAAATTTATTTGTTTATCTAACTTTTTTAAGATAGAATTTTTTAATATTTTTTTTTTTTTTTAGTGCAAGATCATTATATTTCGGTGCAAAATATCAATAGTACTTCATGAATGACTATAAGTTCTTTGGATATATTAATGATTCAAAATACATATAATTAGTATACATTTGTTTGATACTTAATTACTTGTCCTAAATTTCAGCTAAATCATTAAATTTTTCAGCAAAGGAATGATTCAAAATGCAGAGATATCAAAAGAAATAATGTAACCTAACACATTGAAATTTAATTTTTATAATTAATAGAATTTTCAAATTCAAAAATGCAAAATTCATTTTTTAAATATTTCAGAATTTTTATGGACGCCAACCAGTCGTAAACAGTGACTCCAGCACCACAGAAGCGCCACCTAGTGAACAAAAAGACACTGAAGAATATTGTGAACGTATCTGTGCAATTGTAGAAGATGAAAATGAAGAAATAGTATGTGGCTCCGATGGCTATATGTACACCAGTGAGGCTCAAATGGAATGTTATGCATCATGTTTGCATATTGGTAAGTAGTTAGTTAGTTAGTCAGTCATTCGGTTGTGGTGTTCATGATGGTTTAACAATTAAGCGCAATTAAATTGCAAATATGTTAATGATTGTTTTGGTGTTTGGGCATATGCAAATATTTGTGTGAAAGTCAAGAAAAATTTACATTTTTATTTAGTTATTTCTTTTATTTATTTATTTTATTTTTTTTTTTTTTTTTTCAGATGTAACGATACAAGGAAAAGGCTCTTGTTCAGCGCGATAAGCCATTTTGTGCATATTTGATGATATTTTAACTCAATTAGTAAAATAATTAATTTATTTTTTTAGTTTTAGTTTTATATACGAAAAGTAAACTGTTATTTATTAAGGCCAACGAAATGAGAAAAGCAAAAAAACAAAAATTTAAATTGAAAAATTGTATGCAAATGAGTTTTAATATTTGGAAACAAATTTTTGTAGAAAGGAAAAATATTTTATTTTTATCATTTCATTGAAAATTTATTATATATTAAAATCCGTTTTCAAAAAAATTTTCGATAATTTTTTTATTTATACAAAATTTTAATAAATTTTCTTTTTAAAAAATAAATTTCCTTTTTATTTCGATGAATTTTCGTTAAAATTCCCATTTATAAAAAATTTGAGATAAATCTCCATTTACGGAAAATTTTTGATAAATTTTCTTCTTATAGAAAATTTTCGATAAATTTTCCTTTCATAGAAAATTTTCGATAAATTTGCCTTTTATGAAAAATTTTCGATAAATTTTCTTTTTGAAAAAAATTTTCAATAAATTTTCCCTGTGTAGAAAATTTTCGATAAAGTTTCTTTTTATAGAGAATTTTCAATAAATTTTCTTTTTATAGAGAATTTTCGATAAATTTTCTTCTTATAATATTCAATTTTCGGTAAATTTTCCCTTTGTAGAAAAACTTCGATAAACTTTCCCTTTAAAGAAAGTTTTCGATAAATTTCCCTTTCATAAATTTTCTTTTTATAGAAAATTTATGATAAATTTCCTATTTATAGAAAATTTGCGATGAAATTCCTATTTATAAATAATTTTCGATAAAATTCCTATTTATAGAAAATTTACCATAAATTTCCTATTTATGGAAAACTTTTTAAAAATTTTGTTCTTTTGATAAAGTTTCTTTAAAAAAAGAAAATATTCGATAGATTTCCTTTTCATAGAAAAATTTTCGAAAAATTTTCTTTTTATAAAAAACATTTTCTATAAAAAGAAAATTTTTAAAAAATTTAAATTTTTTTTTTCGTTTGAAATTTCCGATAAATATATAAATTTTCTTTTATGTAGAATATTTTCGATAAATTTTATTTTTATAGTAAATTTTATGTTTTTAGTAAATGTTTTGATAAATTATATTTTTTTTAGTAAATTTTTCGATTAATTTTACTTTTATGGAAAATTTCCGATAAATTTTCTTTTAACAAACATTTCTTTTTAAGAAATTTTTTTTCTGAAAATTTTTTAATAAATTTTATTTTTCTAGAAAAGTTTGGATTAATTTTCTTCTAGACGAATTTTCTTAAACATTTTCGAGAAATTTTCTTTTTCTAAAGAATTTGTTTTTTCTCTAGAAAATTAACGTTAAATTTTATTTTTATAGAAATTTTTTCATAGATTTTCTTTATCTTGATAATTTTTGATAAATTTAATTTGTCTAGAAAATTTGGCATTAATTTTCTTCTAGATGAATGTTCGATAAATTTTCTAATTATAAAAAACTTTTAAGAAATTTTCTTTTACAAAAAAATTTACGAATTTTTTTTCTATAAAAATTTTGATTATTGATTACCTAGTGTCTACATTAGGCAAATTTATATCAAAACAAACGTCAAAATCAGTACTAATATATACATGGTAACCTTAGTTAAACAGTTGATTATTATTTTGGTTGTCATAGTTGTCAAAATTCATATATAAAAAACAATAATGAATACGCCATATTGTTGTTCTTGTGCAACTGTTGCCACCTTCCACAAATTCGCGTTAAGTTTGACGTTTGTCTTGATAAAAAAATCTCTAATGTAGACACTATGTTAGCTTTATTTTTGCAGAGATTTCGATAAATTTTATTTTTCTAGAATATTTACTTAAAATGATAAAATATTTACGAAAAATTTTCTTTTTGTATAAAATTTTTATTTTTATTTGATCAAAAATATTTTTTATAAACTTTCTTAAGAGAAATTTTTCAATATATTTTCTTTTATAAAAAATGTGGATAAATTTTCTTTTAAAGAAAACTCAATAAATTTTCATGTTATAAAAAACGTTCGATAAATTTAAATTTTATAAAACATTTTGAATAAATTTAATTTAAATTATCTGCAGATAATTAATTGCTTGCTGTGTTGAGCACTGAAGAGGAGGTAATACGTAGACGATATTAATGAGATTTTAAGCTGAAGACGCCACAGAAGGAATAACATTCCTCACAATAAAATGTAACAAAAGCTATGTACATCTCAGTATATCTTCAAATCTTGAGGCGTTATAAAGAATCCCTTAAACACGGCTTTAAACAAATTTAAAATTTGCTGAGGATGATGTCGAACAGTCAATATAATATATAACATATTAAAATAATTGTTCAAACTCAGTTTGAACAAAACAACTTTATTCGACTAATCCTTTTTGAAATCTTAATTTATACTTATATTTGTATTATACTTATATTGTATTATTGAATTATATTAAAATTAACGTTTTTGTATTATTTACATACTTATTTACACATAATGTAAATTAATTAACATTAATTATTGTGAATTTTTGCTAAAACATAAAATTTATATTGTGAATTAAAATATGTATTCTTATCGCCACTGAACAGTAATTTCAGTGGATCTTCGAAAAGCCGAATATCGCTAAAAAACGATGTAAGCGATTTTCCGGTCTTCTACTTCTGAACCTGCGACTGGTAACACACATCTTATTAATAAATCCAAAATTAATCCTGAAATCCTCAAATAGAATCTACTTATTTTAATTACATATATAATTAGAATCAAACCCTTTTCTAATTATCTAATAATTTCGTATGAAATTATATCCATCCTAATAAAACAATCTATTTCTATAATTGGAATCAACTCATTTTCCAATTACCTAATAATTTCATATGAAATTATATCCCCACTTATACAATAATAATTTTCAAATGAAACTGTACTTTGACGAAATTCTATAAAGTCTTCCCAGATTCTTAAATCACAAAAACTAATAAATAGAATTTTTTATGTTTATAATTTTTTTAATTTCATTTTATAAAAATTACTTTATTACTTGTAGGGGACTACCTATACTGAATGATGTTTCAAAGAAGTAATATCTACAACAGATAATAATAAAAATATAGTTCAGGAAGAGGAAATGAAAGTTTATGTTGTTTAATAACAAAAAAAAATGTTAAGTTATTAAACAGTAATAAAATAATTTTAATTAGATGAATATAATCGAGATGTACGTCGAAGTGTTGTTCAACAATAATTTGTTTATTAAGTTATTTTATTGAATATTTCGATATAAATTTTAATACATAATAAATAATTTAATAAGAAAGTTATTAAACAATAAAAATATCTCAAGTTTAAATTTTAAATTGTATTCATATAAAAAAATGCTTTATTTTTGGCTCCTTGTCATGTAAATATCATTAATTTACGAGGGTTAAATTAGGTTTTTTTTTTTTGAATTTTGCATATAATCTGTTTTTGAATGGGACCATTTTTCAAGAAAATATTCAAATTTAAATATTTTAAGCCTTCTTTTGTATTTATTAATCCCGTTCTATTTTAGAACGGGATTATCAAGCAAAACTGATAAGGTTTCCATTTTTTTAAACAATTGCATCTGTTAATCAATTCATTTACCTAAATTAGTAAGAGATAAGAATATTTGATAATGATTTTTGTTTACGGTTTATAGCGATAGTTTTCAGAATAACATTGTCATTCAAAGTGTAGATCTCGAGACGTGCACAACATGAACTTGAAACGTTTCTTAAAATATTTCATAGTTTTGTTTATAGTTTTATTTATAATTAAAGTTAAAAGTCAAGAAAACACTGATCATTTAATAGTACAACTGAGTTGTGGCAAATTAAAAGGCAAAGATAATGGTTATTATTACAGTTATGAAAGTATACCTTATGCCAAAGCACCAGTAGCCGAATTAAGATTTGAACCACCTCAAGTGTACGATCAAAAATGGAGAGATGTATTTGATGCTACAAAAAAACCCACATCATGTATGCAATGGAATCAATTTAAAGAAGGTGAAAATAAATTACAGGGATCAGAGGACTGCCTATTCGTTAATGTTTACAAACCAAAGACGGATAAGAGGAAATATCCTGTTATAGTTTATATACATGGTGGATGTTTCATGTTTGGTGATGTTGATATTTTTGGCGAAGATTATCTGATGAAGAGTGGTAATGTAATATTGGTGAAAATTTCTTATCGTTTGGGACCTTTGGGCTTTTTGAGTACTGAAGATGATGTTATAAGCGGTAATTATGGTTTGAAAGATCAACAATTGGCTTTGAAATGGATTAAGGAAAATATACCAAGTTTTGGAGGAGATGCTGACAAGATTTTATTAATGGGATTTTCTGCTGGAGGAGCCTCAACTCACTTACAAATGTTACATCCTTCATTACAAAATGTAGCCAAAGCTGTGGTATCACTAAGTGGTGTAGCCTTTAATCCTTGGGTCATTGTTAAAAATCCTTTAAAAAGGGCCTTAAAATTAGTTAAACATTTACAGTGTCCTAATATAGAAAATACTGAAGCTATTAAACACTGTTTGCAACAAAAAAATCCCGAAGATATTGTAGAAAGTGTTAAAGAATTTTTAAATGTTGGATATAATCCCTTTACCACTTTTGGACCAGTGGTGGAATATAAAAATTCAACACAAGCATTTATGACGAATCATCCAAGAGATATTATAAAATCAGGAAATTACTCTCATCTACCTTGGTTAGCATCATATACTGCCCAGGATGGTGGCTACAATGCTGCGGAATTATTGCAAATAAATCCTAAAACTAATAAAACATTTTTAGAGGAATTAAATGAAAAATGGCTGGAACTCGCACCTGAGAATTTATTTTTGGAAAATATTAAAGCAGAGCCCAGAAAATATGCTCAACAATTGAGACACGATTATATGGGCAATTTATCATTTTCAGAGGAAAATTACTTCAAAGTCCAAGAAATGTATACAGATGTTTTATTTAAAAATGGAGTTTATGAAGCTTTAAAATTACATAGTCAAAGTAATAAGGCTGCAGTTTATGCTTATGTTTATGATAATCCTGGTGATTTTAGTTCAGCAAATGATTTGGCTCAAAGAATGGATATGAAATTTGGTAAGAATATTAACAAAAAAGAATTTAAATTTTATAGATATTTTGCGACAATTTTTTTAGGTACGGTTCATTCAGATGATTTCAGTTTGATGATGAGTTACACCTCACGGTCTTTAAGGCCAGATGAGAAAATTATATCACAAAAATTTATAAAAATGTTGGAAGATTTTATAGGTCATGGGTAAGTAACAGAGAGCATTTATTTTTGATTATATTAATTGTGCTTTTATTAATAGGGACCTAGGCTTTGGGGACTGTAAATTTGTTAATAACGCCGGTAATACGAATAAGTTAGACATATTATTAATTGCTAAAGATAAATGTGAAAATACTGTAAAAATAAAATGAATACGTAAAGTAAATAAAAAATAATGTAATGGTTTTATTTATTGTTATAAAGAAACCACAGATTGAAGTGTTTTCTTTGTTTAAAGAATTCTTGATAAAACGTTTGGAATTTAAACTTAAAAATAATGTTTTGGTAGAAATCAAAATAAATCCGCAAAAAAAGTCGGCCTGTTTAAATCAACTTTCTGTAGGCCTCCAATAACAAGGAACTATGTTCGATTAATTAAAATATCGATTAAAGTCCTAAGAATTTTTTATTGAAAACGAATATTCAAAGATCGTGCTCTTCTTTTGATGGGATCACAAACAATCACGTAAGACATGTACCTAAAACAATTGATCCGTTTTAAGAGAGTATTGAATGGAAAATGGCCAAAATAATATGCGACCACACACACTCATGCTATGCAAACAGTTAAAAAGTGTATAGCCTAGACATTTCCCCTTCTAACACTTCAGTTTCCATCTGAGCTCAAAAAAGTCATAAAAAATTAATTAAAAAATATTAATTTACAGAAATACTTCGAAAGAACCTTTATTGTTTTCCCCAATATATATATATATATATATATATATATATATATATATATATATATATATATATATATATATATATATATATATATATATATTAATAAGTTAGAGCAATATATAAGTTAGACCAAAAAGTTGCTCTAAAGAATACTGATTTTAAGACTGGTGATAAGCAGGACCAATTTATTAAGGTTCATTAAATCTATTTTCAAATAATCGAACAGTTAACTTATTGTTGAAAAAAGTAGAGATCGACCTTCTTGCTGCCAGGTAATCGAAAAGTCGAATAAAGTTGAAAAGTCGAAAATAGTCGCAAAGTCGGAAAAGTAAAAAAAAAAGAACTTTATTTAAAGGAAAAGTTTCTTAGCAGTTTTTATTTAAACTATATATCATTTAAATGTTAAAACTAGTATCGCAAAAACATATTTCTGTATGTAACCAGCAAGTTCATTGCATATATTGTCTATTAATTTACCAATAAATTTTATTGTGTTGTATACACTTATTTTATATTTAAAAAAAAAAGACAAATAACAAAAAATTGTCAAAAGAGGTGAAAATATCGCATCAAATCGAAAAATTTCGAAAATGATCGGAAAATGTCAAAAAAGTCCAAAGTAATCACAAAAAAATTTAAAAGTCGTAAAATGTCGAAAAGTCGATAATAGTAGAAAAGTCAACAATCTTAAGATTAAAAAAGTGGAAAACTCGAAAAATCGATAACTTCAAAATGGAATAAGGTCGATAAGTCGACCTTTTGTTTCAATTACAAAACCTAACAATAAAATTTAACATTTTTGAATAAAAATAGAGGTATTTATAAAAAAGTATATTTTTTTTAAAATCAATTTAATAATTTTTTAAAAGCTAACAGTATTGTCAGATGGCAAAAAACACCAATTTAGAAATAGTAACGGTTTTAAAAAATTGAACATAATAACACCGATATTTAATTTTTTTAGCATTTATTTAGTTTAATTGATGTCAGATTGACACTTAGGTAGGAACTAGATCTAAACTTATTTCAGTCCTTACCTTATTGAAAATTGTTAATAATTTTATTGATCTTGATTTGTTCAACATGAGTTCTTTGAAGTTTTTAAGAAAGAAACTGAAATAAATATAAAAAAGATTTGAAACTTATATAAAAACACTCTAAATATTAAAACTTTATACCTTTGAGAATTCCATTCAAAATATTAAAAATAAAATAAATGGCAAATTGAGTTTATTGAGCACAATACAATGATTGTTTGATGAATACTGTATATTTTTATGTTCCCGTTTTTTTTTTTTTAGTTTTATTAAATGTATTTCTTTTCATCACCATTTTTCCCACTTTCTTTGTTAACATACAATTCAATTTTGCTATCCAAAAATCGAAAATCATTTAATATGGACAGCCAATTACTGAAACCTGCTATAGACATAAAACGTTGAGGTTCCAGCTGCCAAACTGCTGAATACACAGCTGTATTTTCTGTTTTAATATCTGCTCTTAATTTGCCATTCATCGCATAGAATTGAGCATTTGTGTGTTCACCGGCTACAAAAGTCATATCTTCTACAAAATCGGTCACATGCACTTTACCAGGAAAGGGGAATTCATTGGTACACTCCATAGTGCGTAAATGCCACAAGGATAATTTGGGGCCTCCACCACAAACCAACCAATCATCATTAACAGCTAAGGCTCCCTGCCATTTACCCATTTCGGGACGGCATAAATTTTCTTTTTTATAAGGTTCTATCATACCAAGACTTTCTTTTTCATTGGACGCCCAAAAACGCACAGAACCATCTTCCGAGGCAGAGTATAGTTTATTAGCACCAAAACCACATACACCGTGAATATAATCTTCATGACCCCTAAAATCTCTGACAATACGACCATCTTCCAAACTTATTTCATATATAACATTATCGCCACAGCCAACAAACAAGCAGTCGGTCTCAGGTCTTAGCCACATGTAATTGACATCGGGTACTTCAATGGCATCTGCTTCTATGGGAATTTTTATTTCCCAAGATTTTTTATTTACCAATTCACATTTTTCCTCTAACCATTTTAGGCCATAAACCACTCCAATGGAGCCCACTATTAAAAAGTTCCGATGAAAACATAAACAATTTATTTCAACTCCTTCGCCTTGGCTATAGATTTGAATGGGTTCATGGGGTTCTTCAGAGTTTTGTAAATCATTTAATCTAAAAAGACAATTTTATTAATATTTTAACAAAAAAATTAAGGGAAAAATAATAAACCTTTGCACAAAAATGTCACCATCTCTATTACCGGCAAATAAAAACTTGGCCGAGCTTGATATTGTTTGAGCCAAAACACAATTATAAAAACGTTTTATTTTATAATCAAATAACGGATCACGTAAGGAAGTAAGAGGAGACATTTTTGATAAGATTTTTATTTATATTTTAATAAATTAAAACGATTTTAAAACGCGAAAAATATACTAAGAAGCGACCGGCAAAAAATATTTTTTTATTTAATAGCGAAATCCCCTGATAATTGATACCTTTAACTTATGGGGTTACCAAACCCTCATCACTTTATTTTATTGTCTTGGTTACCATCCGGCAACATGTAATAAAATCAACTTGGCATCACAAGGTTTGGATCATTTCAATTCGGTTTGACCCAGGGTTTTGGTTTGACGCAAACCCACATGGCTTCAAACCAAAAATTTCGTTTGCGAAAACCAGTTTTTTTTTTTTTTTTTTGATACAAAAAATGTTGATTTTGTTTTCAAAAAGTGAGCGAAATGCATGAAAATATACTTTCGTTTTTTACATTGGATATCATCAAGAAAACAAGCTGTATACTGATATCAAATAAAAATTTTTTTGTAGATTATAAGAAATTGTTTAAAAAAGTGTAAATTGTTAAAAATAATAAAGAAAAACATAAAAATATTCGTGCATATTTTTTTATATTATTGTCTTATGTTTACTTTTCCTTTGGCTAACAATCGATTTTAACATAGCGTCTACATTAGAGAATTTTTTATCAAGACAAACGTTAAACTTAACCCGATTTTGTGGAAGGTGGCAACAGTTGCACAAAAACAACAATATGGCGTATTCATTATTGTTTTTTTATATATGCAGTTTGACAAATGTGACAACCAAAATAATAATCAGCTGTTTAACTAAGGTTACCTTGTATATATTCGCGCTGATTTTGACGTTTGTTTTGATAAAAATTTGCCTAATGTAGACACTAGGTAAGCCGCCACTAACAATTTGTACAAAAATAGCCACCGCCGTTAACATTGTTCAGCGCAGATATTTGGCTTCAGAAGCCAAAAAAACTGAAAGCATCATAATTTCGCGCAAATTTGCTACAAATGAGAAGTTTTATTTATTATTAAAAATATAATTTTCAAATAAAAATATAAGAAAAATTAATGCATAACAATTGAAATGGCTGATAATGTAATTATTAAATTGTAACAGCCAAAAGTTCTTTAAAATAATTATTTTTGTAAAATATTTTAAGGCATCATTTAATATGTTTTTGGAGTTGAGCCACAAGAAACGCATACCTCTAGAAATTGGACAATTATATTTGTTGGGCACACAAATAAATGGGTTGGAAAATAAATCGAAACATATTATTGAATTAGTGGGAGCGGTATGAAGAAATGTAATTTTTAATAGACTATACATATGTTTATTTTTTTTATTGATTTATTTTTTAAAGGAGGATACTGAACAAAAACATTGTGTAATTGATGTGGGCCACAGCGAAAATGTTTTCGTTTACGATTTGTTTAGCTTAAAGGGTACTCTATTGAATAATAAACTTTTAAAAGGTTTGGAGAAGTTACGTTTAAAAAATGGCGACATTTTGAAAGTGGGAAACCAAGAAATCAAATTTATCTATGACAAGCAGGAAATGGTTAGTCGTTAAGAGTTGATTAATTTATTAAAGCTAGCATTTATACTTCATGATTTGTTTACAAACAATATTTTTAGTTATTTGTAGTTATTAATCTTTATTTTTTACTTTACAGTCTCATGACAGTAGTGGTTTCCTAGAAACCAACAAAAATACCTCGGATATTATTACCTCTAGTCCAGACTCCACATCACATCCTGAAAGTCGTTTGAAACGTAATAATTATAATTTCTTAGTGCCATCAATACCACCTAAAAAATCCATAACACCCAATACAAGTTTAGTTATATTAGAAACAGAATCGGTCAACATCAATAGAAACTCGTTAAATGCCTCATCGAGCTCTGTATACTCAAATAATCGGCGTAGTGATAGCTTTATTATACCTGAAACCCAATATTGTAAACACCGCAGTTCTTTAAATGCCTCGGATCTTTCTATAGCAGAAAGTATTCCTGATGACATTGCTAAGAAAAATAACTTCAATTTTGGTAATCTAGATGATTTAGATGATGATTTTTGTATACCTGAAACGCAAGAAATGTTACCACCAGGTTCTGGCATAACAAGTAGTCAAAGACCACGTTTACTTTCTAATGCTAAAGAAAGAAGTATTTTGGTCGAAGAATCTTCGAATGCACATGAAGAGGTGGATGGTAGTCAAATTCGTATATGTACTCAAGACTACAATGAAGGTTTTGGTGAAGAAGCTGAAGGTATGCAGTCACAAATTATACCTCTAATAAAACATAATACAGTCATTTTAAATGCTTCGACTAATATATCGTATAATAAAAATTCAAATGTGTCAATAAAATCGTGCAATGAAAATGTAAATAATAAATCTAATTCAGCAGCAGAAAAAGACGAGAAAGAGCTATCGGCTCTTAAATGGTCTAATTCAAGAATTGATCAGGAAAACACTGAATTAAGGGCCGATTGTTCTACTCCCGACATATTCGAGTTTGCAGATAAGGAACAACCAGAAGCAAGAAATGAACAACAAATGAACAAATTGGTTACAACAGCGACTAATGTAATTGAAGAGGATGAAGAGGATTTATTACCCACACAAGCATTTCCTATGCCCAGTACCAAAACATTAGCAAACAAATCACTTAAAGATCAAGATAAACCTTGTGTTGATAAAGAACCAGAAGATGTATTAACTTTAAGCGATAAAGAAAACAGATGCCCTGTTACTTTAGAGCCCATAACAGATTTGCCACCTACTCAGCTATTTTCCACAAATGAAGGTAAAAAAATTCATAAAAATAAACTGGACTTTTAATTTTTATTATTTATATTTTTTAGTTTCTTCAGCTAGATCTACAACTTCCACCTCATCTCGTAATAGTCTTAATGTTGGCTTAAAAACAAATACTCTACCCGTTGTAGAAAATAAAAATAATTCAAAGCTTTTATTAGAACTAGATCCCGATGACGAAGATGATTTATTAACTCAAGCATTTCTACAACCTTCAAATCCTCCCATTAGCTCTACTAGTGCCACGAATAAAAATATACCCATTAAATGTTTTAACTCTACTGTTTTAGAAGATAATTTTGTGGGTAAAAATCTTCATACATTCTTTGCCGAAATGGAAAAAACTCCTTTAAAGCAAACCTCCTCACCAGCAGCCAATGCTTTTAAAGTACCCGACAAAGATTTCAGTGTTTTAAAAAAAACCTCTGCAGCTGGCAGTACAATTTCGGAAAATGATTTGGACTTGCTTATGTGTACACCTCAGTTGATTAAAGATCATATGTTCATGGATAGAAATGAAGATTTAAAAAAGACTATTTTGGCTGCTAAAAATCGAAATTTGTTCGGCGAAGACACAGACGACGATAACGATAAGGTGGATGAAGATGATGATCAAGAAGATTTGGTGAAATTAATCAATGTACCAAAAGATACTTTAGATTTCGATAAATTATTGCCACATTTAAACAAAAAATCTCCAAGCAGTAAAATTAAAAAAGAAGAAACGAAAGCTAAAGAGGCCAACAAAGTTTACAAATTCAATTCTTCTTTTGACAAGGAGCAAGAACAAACTTCCATCTCCAAGTCCTCCACACTCAGTCGTGACGAAAGGCATGTGGCGAGAGATAAGGAAAGAGAATTGGCAGAACGTAAGGAACGTTCCAAAACTAACGGGGAAAGTAGTAATAGCAATAGAAAAGGTAGGAAACCAAAGGAAACTGAGCAAACTAAAACCTCTTCAAAAGAAGACGAGCAAGAAGAAAATGCCTCTAATAAACAAGACAAACCCAGGCAACATCGTAAAAGACGCGGGAAAGTAGATAAAACCACTGAAACAGCAAAAGAATCTATGTTAGAAGAGAAGTCAAAAAAAGAACATAAGATAGAGCAAAAGAATGAGAAAAATATGCATGAGGGTAAAAGACAAACAAAGGAAGCTAAAACAGCTGAAGTAACAAAAGACGTTAAAGTAGAAGACAAACCAAAGGAAATACCAGCCAGACGTATGACTCGTGCTAAATCGAGATTAGATGAAGCACCCTCTAGTAGTAAGGAAACTGCTTCAAAGAGCAGTACAAAAACTAAGCAGCAAGAAGAAAATGAAAAAGGAGATGATTTAGACAGTGTTGCTACTCAACCATGTAAGTTTTGCAAAAAAAAGACGTATTTTTTTTTTTGTCAGTTGATTTGGATGATTTTAAAACAAAAATAATTTTGAAATTTTTGCTTAAACCCAGAAAAAAATAAAATTTTCTTTCAACAAACGTTATTTCTTTTTCTAGTTGTGGTACGGGTAACACGTCGTCACTCAACTTCGAAACAAAGTGAATCTCAAAGCAGCATAACCTCTAACAATTCACGCAAATCTTCCCAACACAATAAAAGTAAAAATGATTCATCACTGTCTCATAATGGAAGCATAACAACGAAGCCAACTGGCGAACTTAAACGTAAATCAGAACCATCGGCTCCTGTAGTACCAGCCAAAATAGAACGAAAACGTTTAAGAAGCACAGTAAGATCGATTAATTGATCAAAACTTATTAATGTTTATAACAGGGATCGCAACTGCTATGACTTTTATCATAAAAGTCAGAGGATAACAGTTATTTTTATGATTTTTATTTTTTCGATCAGAAATAACAGTTACTTTGAGCAGAAATAGAAGTTGTTTTATGATTTTTTTTTCTTTTTTTGTGAAAATTAGTTATTTTGTGATTTTTATTATTATTATTTTAAGTACAATTTCTCAGATTTTTCTTATATTGCAAAATGGTATTGTAAAATAGAAAAAAAATCTCCAACAATAAAACAAAAAATTCAGTAAAAAAAAAAAATAAAAATCGCAGAAACGGGGAAAAACAAAGATAGCTAAAATAAAAGAAACTCCATTAAAATCATAAAAAAAAACTTTAATTTTTGCTCAGAGAAATAAAAATTAAAAATTTTAGAAATATAGTATTTTACGAAATTCGTATTCAATCAATTAATTTGTTGTATTTGAATCAGTTTTCCGACATTTAGTTATATGTATGTATGTATGTATGTATGTATGTTTTTTTTTTTTTTTAATATTTAGAAATATCAGTTATTTTTAGTCCCTGGTTTATTACAGTTACTAATTATTTATTTTGTTTAAAGTATTCTTAGGATTCTACAGAATCCACCATCACATAATCTTCCTAAAGAATCGAAAAAAAAAACAAAAATAACTAAAACCATAAAAAATAACAAGGTGCAATTAACAGAATACAACTAGAAGTTTATGTGAGAGGCACTTCGAACTCAATTTTCAAAAAAAAAAAAAAAAATGCTCAATGTTCTCAATTTTAGTTTCCCTGAAAAATCAATCACATTTAAAACAAAGGAAAATGTAAAAAAATCGAAGCAGAACTTCAAAAAAGAAATATTTGTAAACAATTTTAAAATACTTGAATTTTAATTAAAAAAATCATATATATGAAACGTATTGTTTACATAAATGTTCTTGAGGATGAACATTCATGTCCAATTTTGCAAAATGTACGACAAATGAACTATTCCTAGTTAAGAAGCATTCCACATTGAAAATGTAAACAAAAAATGTTTATATTTTTTCTTTTTTCGTTTTGAATTTTACTTAATAATTCTACCTGATCTAATTGTATCATGGCTAAAACGAAATAAATTTAAAAAAAATACCAATAAAAATAATAAAAGAACTTTAATTTTTGCTCAAAAAATAAAAATCAAAAATTTAAAAAGCATAGCCTTTTGCGAAATCCGTATTCATAATCTTCAATTAATTTGAGGTATTTGAGTCAGTTTCCCGACATTTGGTTATATATGCTGTTTATTATAATAATTATTATTATTTTTTAATTAAAAATATCAGTTATTTTCTGTCCCTGGTTTATTACAATTAATTATTTATTTTGTTTAAAGCATTTTCAGGACTCTGCCGCATCCACCACCTCATCGTCTTCCTTCAAAGTTTTAATTTCCATGACCATGGTGGATCAGGAACTTTTTAGGTCTTTAGTCGAAAATTCTAAAGGCATCTGGTATGTAGCTAAAGATCCAGCTGATAGTGAGATTTTAGTTATGGATAAAGCCTTTCGTACATTTAAGTTTCTATTGGCCATGGCCCGTGGTATACCAATAGTTACATCGGAATATCTAAAGAAATTAAATCAAACACAATCGTTGAAAAAATTAAAAATAAATGATTACCTCTTTAAGGATGCTGAATTTGAAAAGAAACATAAATGTTCATTGCTGAAGTCGCAACAAATGGCTAAAAAACATAAGCTTTTTAAGGATTATGAGTTTGTAATGACTGCTAATATTTTACCAAATCCTCGAGAAATTCATGGTTTGTTGTTTTTAATCTTTAAAAATTTACTAGTATTAATCTTTTTATTAACAGCTATAATTCTAGCTTCTGGTGGCTTTGTTCATGCCAAAACTCCACCTCCGCCTAAAGATAATCAACAAATCTATTTGGTCACTTCTAAGGAAGACAAAAAGGATTGGCATAAATTTAGACGTTTAAATAAAAATATCGTCATCGTCTCTACCGAAGCCATTATGTCCGCAATAATGAGACAATGCTGTGAGACCATGTCAAGCTATACGTTGGCTTAAATTTTTTTATGTTAAATATTATTTTATAGTCTTAGTATTACTAGAGCGTACCTTTATATTTTTAAATTCCTGTTTTTATAGAACCTGGAGTTCATTTATTCTTTATTTTGTTTGTTTATGTTTTTAATGTTCAAACATAAAATTCGTTTTATTGATATTATTTTTTATGTATTTTTATATAATATTCGTATTAGTATGCAAAACTGTTGTAATGAGGGATATTTTCGCTTATAAATTGCAAGGATTGTATGGGTAATCATTTTATTGTCAAAAAATCAATATATATGAAAAACTATCAATTTTGTAAATTATAATTTGAAATTATAAATAAAATAAAATTTAAAGTGCTTCGTTAATAAATTTGTGTGTGTTTTTTGAATTTTAAAAGGAAATTTTCTTAAGAGATTATTTCATAAGGAAATAAAACTCGTTACAGAGCTTTATTCATCTTTGCTGGATCTTTTACAGTCATCACCTTAGATGTAAAGGTTTAAATTTTTTAAATACCTTTTTTATACATCCTTAGATGATGTGTATAATCAAACCTTGCACTTACTTTTAATACAAGAACTTTTGCCAAAAAAAAAAAAAAAAAAACACTTCTTTTAAAAACGTTTTTATTTGTAAAATTTTATTTTGTTCATTTTTACAATTTCTTTAGAAATTACAATTATATATTTGCTTCTTTTTTTGCCTATGATAACAACTTGGCAATCGTTTTTAAATCTTTTGTAAATAACAATGCACAATTCTACTTTAAAATAAAGAAAAGTAAAAAAATAAAAATTTTGAAATGCAGATTCTAATAATTTGTAATGTAATAACTGTAAAACACTAAACGACGATGGTATTGTATTGATTTGTTTTACAATTACCATGGTTTATTAAAATTAATATTTCGTATTTTTCGTTTGGTTGGCTTTTTATATAAGATTTTTAATTTTTTTTCTTTTTAACAAACTATTTAAATAAATTTTTATTAGACGTTATATAGCATTAACGTCTTTACAATTTAAATTGCTTGGAGCTTTTAGACCCTCTCCAACTAGATTTAAATTACCTGGAAGAAAAATTCTATTTTCATATTAAGATCTTTATTTAATTAAATTATCCAGCTTAATATCATTTTTCGGTTAAGGTAATAAAAAAATGTCGATATTTTATTTGAGTTACTAATTCAGTTATTTTAAAGTTTAACTTGTTTATTTATTAATAAATTTCTTGGTTTTATTTTCTATGTTATAGTGTTTTAGTTTGTTTATAGAATAAGCTTATCGTATTAATGGCAATTCTGGTGGTGCACCAACAGCTGACATTGCTGAGCCAGGTCCTAATAACACCTGTTTCTGTTGTGATTTTTGCATCTCCTCCATTTGGGCACGTTCTGTTTCGAAGACGACGGGAGCAAATAAAATCACCGAACTGGTAAAGAAAATCCATGACGCATTACAAGTGAATTTGTAAAGACCCTTAACACTGCTAATGGTGCCATCCACCAATAAACTGGTAAAATCACGTACAGGTTGTGGGAACATTTCTGTTAAACCCAAAAGACGTTCACCCAGAGTCTCATCGGGTTCCTTTGGGGGGGTTGATTTTAAATATTGATTTTTTACAAAAAACGAAGATATGTGAAAAAAGAGGAACAAAATAGTTCTGTTAATAAAATAATAATTTTGCTGTTTTAAATGTTGATGAGGCATGCGGCGTATAGAAAGTATACAATTTGTGAAAATGTTGTCTATAGGTTCTTTACAAATTAAATAAAAAACTTTAAATTTACTAAAGAAATCTAGAGCTAGTGCTTAAAATCGCTAGAGATCTCAAAACATTTCCTACAGAAAATTTATCGCTATAGAGCTCAAATAAGGGTTCTTATAGAAGTTCACCTGTTATATAATAATAATGAATTGTAAAATAATATAATTTAAATATAATGAAAAATATTAATGAAATTTACGATCACTCTGCTATAAATTACTATTAATTTCATTTCTTGTCTAAAGATTTATGATTTTTGCTTGTTAATTGAATAATGTGACTATGAGCGATTGTCGAAACTCATCAGATCCCTAACTCACTTAAAATAGTAAATATTTTCAAAAAAAAAAAAAAAAAATTTTTTTTTTTTTTTTTTTTTTGGTGAAAAATTGTTCCTTTGGCTGGGCGGAAGGGTTGACAACTCTTTGGTATTTTCAAAAGCGTCTTCGCTAACTAATTTTTCCCTTTTAGCCAAATATTTTAATAACAAACAATTTTTTCATATGGGTTTCTTTGGTAAATACGTTTTACAAAAGCCTAAAACTTTAAAACTATTCAACTGGAAGTGAAGCGGAGGTCTCAATTTAAGCCGTGGCTCTGATTTGTTTATACCATTTTCTCTGTATCTTGAGTGTAAAAATGAAATTGATTTGAAATGTAAATCATCTTTCTTTAACAATTTATTAGTTTATTCTATGATTATAAATAAAAATAGCTATTACTGTTTAAACCCCCTCAAAACAATTAAATCCCAATAAACAACATTTTGGGTCAAACAAATCAAAAGTCTAACAATACCAACAAATACAATAAAAAGCCAAAAGATTGCCTAATATACGTAAAATGAGGTTATGTGTATGTAAAATATAAATGAATGAAACCAAAAAAATTTTAATAATTCATAAAAATATTCAATAAGAAGTTGTAAAAGAAAACTTTTACTTACATCATCGTAATTTTCTTCATTTTTATTATCTTTGTCACTGGTCTGGAAAAGAAAAAACACATAATTTTAATATTTCTCACAAAAAATAATTAATGCATAATAGATGGAAAATATTATTGATTTTCTTTGTGATTTGACAAAAGAATTTAATTCCCCAATGTTAATGCTTACAGTGGCTACAGTAGTAGTGGTCTTTCTTTCAGGTGTTTCATCTTTGCTACCGCCCAGTGAAGACATACCGCTATCTTTTTCGATAAACTCGATATCGGGATCGGAGTCCACCAAATCTTCAATCTTTACGGTATCCACTTTGGTGTTTTTATAAATACTACCGGAAAATCAATATATAGTACACTGTTAGTTACAACACGCACTTGCTTCTTTTTTCGTTTTACACTTTAAGTAGTCAACGAAATTCGTTCGTAAACACTTTAAATTTTATTAACTTATGTTAAGAAATTAATTTATGATTGGTTTTTTAGAATTTTTACTAAATTTTAACAATATTTCTACACAATTTTTCGCAATACACGACTTTTCTGTATAATTTTCTGACAAAAAAAAGAAATAATTCGAAAATCAGAAAATCACATGCGATGCTAGGAGAAATGTCAAAAAAATGCAAATTTGTATTCTAGCTAAAAGCTAGGGGCTATGAAATCTATAAAAGATTCACGTTTTTACCCTCAATTTATGTATATTGTTTTTTATGTACTAAAATTTGGCAGCATTGTTCTCTCACATTTACTTTAGGATAATGCAGTTAATAAATACTGTTGCAGTTAAAGTAATTCTTGATATTGCGGTTGGTGTTGACTGCAGTTCATTTCCGTTTTATTTACGTTTTCAGGCCGTTCCGCCCGATCGATGTAGATTTGAACAGTGTTGTTTGTTTGTTGTATTATTTGTTTAGAGCACACTTTGGGCCAAAAATAAAAATAAATTTTTTTTTAATCACAGTGTGTGTTGTGGTGGAACGAACTTTTTTTTCAAAGTTTGTTATAATATATATGAATAAATGGTCAAAAACACAAAAAATTATAAAAATAACATCTTATAATTTTAATAATAATTTCTTCGAACATATTTTTTTTATTTTTGCAAAAAATGTAAAAAATAATATCCGCCCATCACTTCCGTTCTCATTCTTTGTCCGTCCGGCTGCAAGTCTATTCTCACATTTTTTTCCGCCCACATTTTTGTCACCATCTTTTCACATATTTTTTATCCGTCTGTTTTCCCATTCCCTCCGTCCTCTTTTTTTATACATTCAGCTATCGGTCTGGTTCGTCCTTCTGTCCTTACTTAATTTTTATCCATCCATCTGTCCCTCCTTAATTTTTATCTATCCGTATTATTTTTGCTCGTCCGGCTGTCAGACTTATCTGTCCATCCCTTCAGTTTTAATTTTTTGGCCGTCCGGCTGTCAATTTTTCTACATTTTGTCCGTTCATTTTTTTCATTTTTTTGTTCGTCCGTTTCCTTTCCATTATTCCGTCCATTCTATTTTTTGTGTATCCAGCTGTTATCAATATTTAGTTATTTAAATTTTGTTTTTATATTGGATCATCATCATCATATGTGTTATAAGTTTAGAAAAATAATTCAAATTTTAATTGTCATTGATTTTTATTTTATTCTTAAAAAATAAAAAATTGTTTTAATTTTTATTTTATAATGCAAAAGAAAAATTATTTCTGATTTTTTTTAAATAAAAATCAAAAGCAAAAATCAGATGCTAAGTTTTAAGCTACTAATAGGCATATACTGCAAAGAGATACTGCCGATGAACCCTCCTATATTTGTGTGCTTGATGATTTTTCTACACATTTATGAATTAAAATTTCATTGTAAACAAAAGCGTTTAACAAAAAAAAAAAAAAAAATTTCTTTTACTTTAAAATGATAAATTAAAATTTTCATAAAACACCCTATATACACATGCATAAGCTCAAACAATAAGAATGTGTTAGTAAAATTGAGAGAGCTTTTGAATGTGTGCGCCGCACAGACAATGCAGTGTGAAAAATTAAAATCGTTTTAAAATGAACTCATACTGCAGACAGTTTTTTCGTATGAATTTGATTGATTTTTTCTATCTTTTATGAAATATTTTGTTTGTCATTTCAAATTGAATTAAATTTTTTTTTTTTTTTTTGTTCATAAAAATATAATTTTGACCCCTAGTCTACACATAGACATTTTTATGTTGGCAATTGTAAAATTTTATCTCTCTCTCTCTCTTTAAAATGTTACGTGTGAACCAATTAGAAATCTATTGGGCAATCTATTTTTAGGAATAAATGTTTAAACATAAAGCTGAGCAACAATGTTTAACATAAGCTGTCAGATTTATTGTTACAGTATGAGTTCGATTTTGATTTTTCATACTGCATTGTCTGTGTGACGCACACATTCTCAAGCTCTCTCAATTTTACTAAAACATACTTATTGTTGCAGGAGCTTATGCAGTACGTGTCTATGGGATGCTATAAAATATTAATGACAAATTAAAATCAAACAATGAGTTATGAGATAACTATTATTTTCAACTTTTTTTTACTTAGTTCCAATAAATCTTCGGATATTCCTTGAAAATGTCTTTCTAACTTTGCGAATTCTCTAGCTACCACTTTATGCAGCAGTATTTTTTTTTTTTTTTTTTTTTTTTTATGAGAACATAGTAAAATGAGTCACTTATGTGTTTTATAATATTAATTTGAAATCGCTGGGAAACTCACCACTTTTCATTCCAAATTTTGACCTTTTGTTCATCGTTAACAAATAAATGTTAATTAGATTAATTAGCACATACACATGATAAATAACACATAAACATTGTATATTTATCAATTACAATAATATAGATGAATTGAAAAGACCTTTATTTTATGATAGAATAAATTGAAAATAATTTTATTTCTTGTATAAAAAAACTAAAATCAATTTTGATTTTTATTTTTTGTGAGAGATTTTTATTTTTTGTGAGAGAAACTAGAGTTTCATTTAAAAAATTATTAATAAATATTATTTGAAATTCATTAAATGAAAATCAGAAATAATCAAGTATGTGATGAAAACCGATCGTTTTCAAATCGAATCGGTTTTAAAGATTGTGATGAATTTCCATCGATTTCAAGAAAAATTTTTGCAACAATTCTTTATTTTTATTTTAGAATATACAGCCCTTAGATTAATAACTAGATATTTATGTGAGAGAAAAAACCTGATTTAGTTGTCAAAAACCTAATTCATGCAACAACAAAATATATTGTTACGAAATTGTACTTAAATTCAAATATAACGATTTTAACAGCTGGTTTAAAATTAAATAATGCTTCTCAACCTTTCTCAATGCTTCTCGACCTTTCTGTTTGTGTTAACAGCAGTTAATATATCTGTAGCAATTATTAACATAGCTGTAAAAATACAACATTGAATAAAAAGCTTTCACAATTGTTTGTAAGTATGGCAACACTAAATGTTGAAGCTGCTAACATTAACGTCGAAAGCTCTAAAATTCGAATATACTAGTTTGTCCATTAAGAACATTGTAGAAAGAAATGGAGCATCGTTAAGCAAAGACAAATTAACTGCCTTAGCTGTATATTCTTGTACATTATTAAAGAGTGCTGTATAAATTTTTTTTCATAAAAATATAATTTATATAATTTAAGTTTGTGTGTGTATTAGAACACGTGGAGATTATCTAAACTTTTATTGTTGTACGTTTTTAAATAAAATAAAGAGTCGTTACAACTTTTAAACTACTAAACTACTTTTATTTGCAATCAAAGTACCGGTTTATTTAAAAGGAAATAAAGCACACTTTTTAAAATGTAAAAATGTAACAATATGTAGCCACATATATTTTGTTTTTGTGTTCTGAAAAAAATGAGCAAATTTTTAGAAAATTTAGTTCGAAGTGCCTCTCACATAAATTTCTAGTTGTATTCTATGATACAGTCCATGTGAAAAATAAACAAATAATTTGAGAGAAATATAAAATTTTATTTAATAAAATCAAATAGAAAGTTATTTAAATCTAATTTTCATCAATAATGAAAATAACAAAATAAATACATTACACGTTTTTTTTTCAATTTCAAATCGATTCGTTTTCGAAATTGTTTTCTATCATATACCTGAAGTTTTATTTCGGAGAAATAAAATAAAAAATCAAAAATTAAAGTTTATTATAAATAAAATAGCCTAAATATCGTTATGGCAATTGCAATGGAGTACTTAGGATATTTTCAAAAATTTCCTTCATATTGATTTTTTGATCCAAAATTGTACATACTCGTATAATACATATTTTTGGTCCCTGATTTTAAGAGATTTTTTTAAACGAATTCTGATGTCTGTGTTTCCGTCTGTTTGTTAATTTTAGCAATTTTCAAATATTTTTTGATTCAATAAAGATACAAAATTTTATTCGATAGAAGACAATTTTGCTTCTTAACTAATTACAAAAAAAAAAAAATATATATATATATATAATAAAATCTAAATGTCGAAAATCTTGGGCTATATGTAGAAAAAGCTTGACCAATATTTTGCAAGATTGAGGTAATTGAAATTTCAAATGCATATATGTAACTCGGTGGTTAAAAATTGTCCATATCAGATGTACCATACTTTGATCCCCTGTGCTACACTATGTGTTACAGATTTATTTCCAAAAATTTTCAATTCGATCCCACTGGCCAATATTTGGTAAAAAGCAATAAAGAAAAAAAAATCTGAATTTGGAGGTGTGTTTTTTGTATGAAAGCAACTGGAGCTCAGTACACACAAAAAAAAAACGAAAACCAAACCAACATGAATCGCCACATTTTACCCCAATGTGTTGGTTCATAGATTTACATAGTTTTTTTTTCTGTCTAATAAAAATAATTTTGTTACAAATTTTGTAGGCTTAAATCAAGCCTTGGTTTAAATCATAGATTAACAGTTTAAATATTACAGTATTTGTCAAATTTACAAGGTTTAGTCATCAAAATTAGTCAGCAATTGTTAGAAAAGCAACAAGACAAAGACATTCTCAGTGCAGGATAACGCTTCCTGTAAATTCTGATTAAAACCTGTAAATCTGACTAATGCTGGAACAGAGGAGCTATTAATCTCATAGATGAATGAAGCTCCGTATTTGATTGAAATTTAATTTTTTACCTCCCTTCCTCCAGCCGTTTTTCGATGTGGTGGTATTGTAAAATGTTCTATTTTTTGTACATGTTCCTCTTCACTTTCATTTTGTTCCATATTTCAGTTTCAAATTGTTGTTACGATTGTTCTGTTCAGTTAAAAAATCGTTAATTTTTAAATATTTGATTTACTAATAAATATAATTTGTAATATTGATATTAAGAAAAATACATATAAAGATATTTTATTTTTGTTACTATTTCATTTGAATAAAATTTTTTAGATTCTTGACAACTTGTGAAGTTTTCAAAATATAAAAAAAACTACAGAGATGTAGAAATTAGTAATTTAATTTTATGATATATGCAAGGAACACAATAGCGTCATATCAACGTAGAAGCGTACTACGTATGTATGTTGTCAAATTATAACTTATATATTAGAGCGGGTCGGTCTCCATAAAAAAAAGTTATGCCAATCACCCCCTAAAATTAAAAATTCAAAAAACTGTGTAAACTTAAGTCTATTTCACTTAATAAAAAATTTGAAATAGTAAAGTTATATTAACTTAAAAGTGAAGTAAAAAATAAAAATTTATCGCACCAAAAATATTTGGGGAGTGGAAAAAAAATAATTTTAGCAGTTTTGGAAACCTCATGAATTACTGTTTCATTCTAGGGGTGACTGGTACAACTTTTCTTTCGACCCACTCTATTATAGATGTTTATTGAAAAGCATTGCTAAATATTGAAAAAAGCAAATTACACAGACAAATACGCCAAATGGTCCCAAACCTTAAAAATATACAAAAAATCATTTAATTACCAAAAATTAAAAAAATCGCTAAAATAAAAAAGGAGAAAACATTGCTTAAATTCATAATTACAAAAAAAACCGCCAAATTACAACAAAATTTTAAAATTAAAAAAAAAATGCAACAACAAAAAAAAAACGCCAAATTGCCAAAAACAAAAAAAATCTATATTTATTACAAAAATTGCTGAAATAGCAAAAAACAGTTACTAAAAGTTAAAAAAGTACTAAATGTAAAAAATCGCTAAAATAAAAAAATAAGAAATAGAAAAATTACTAAAAATCGCTAAATAAAAAAAGATTACAAAATGATACCAAAGTTACTAAAATATATTGCCAAATTACAAAAAAAAAAAAAAAACAAAGTCGTTAAAATATCAAAAAAATAAAAAAAATGCTAAATTATAAAAATTGTAAAAATTAAAAATATCGCTGAATCGCGAAAAACAAAATCGACAAATTACACAGGAAAAAAATCTTAATTTAAATAAGTTAAAATAAAAATAATAACGCTAAAATATCATATAACATCGAGTCTATACTAGACAAATTTTATCAAGACAAACGTTAAGATTTTATAAGGATAAAAATTTACCTATTGCAAACTAAATCTATCAGTATTTTTTTGAAATAGTGTCTATACTAGACAATTTTTTTTTTAAGACAAACATCAAAATCAGTGCGAATCTAAACAAGGTAACCTCAGTTAAACAGCTGATTATCATTTTTGCTTGTTACAGCTGTCAAACTGCATATATAAAAAACATTAATGAATTCATCTTATTGTTGTTTTGGTGAAACTGTTATCACCTTCCATAAATTCGGGTTAATTTTGATGCTTGTGTTGAAAAAAATTGTCTAATATAGACACTATGTAACGTCAGAACAAAGTTGTCAGAACTCGAGTACTGACAACTTTGTCTTGATGTTGCTTGATAATTTTGGTTGTTATTGATACCTTTTAGGAGAGAAGCTATTGGATCTCAAATTTGGGTATCTCTGAAATAGAAAAATTTTAACCGCTTGCCAAATTTTTGTTTCTTATGTTATTTGCATTTGAAATTTTAACTATCTCAATTTTGAAAAATCTTGGTACAGTATTTTAAATATATAGCCCAATATTTTCATCGATTATGTAAATTTTTTCAGATAAAGATTAAATTTTTTTAGATAAAGAACAAAATTATATAATAAATAAAAGAAATTTGAAGTCGATATATTTTCTGAGTCTATAAATAAATGATTTTGATATTAAAAATTGCAAAAATTATAAGGAACATTTCAAAAATGTTTTTTTTTTTTGGATTTTCGCTGGTTTTTTGGGAATTGTGGGATTCCTTTTACAAAAATCTTAAATTTGTTTACAAATTATAATTTTAAATAATAAATTCAAGAAACGCTGAAAATTTCGTTAAGATATCTTAACTGATGAAGATTTTATTACTGAAAATATTTATAGTTTCTCCAAAAACCAATTTTTTTACTAAAATTTTTATTTAACTCCGAAAATCTGAAGAACTGTGCATTCCATTTTTTTCAAATATGGATTATCCGATTTCAAAGATGTATTTGAAATCGGATAAGAAACAAAAATTTGACTAGCGGTTAAAAATGTTCTATTTAGGAGGTATCCTATTTTGAGCCCCGATAGCTCTGCTTATGATGTGACTGCTACACCTATGTGAAATTTTATGAAAATGCGTATTTCGGTTCGAAAATAAATTCATTCGAAATTTTTCGAAAACGTTTTTTTTCGGTTCGAATTACACAATAACTCCCAGATTTATTTTCATTTTTTTTTTGCGTTTTGGTGATTTTTACATAATTCACAAAAATAAATCTAAGTCACGTCGATAAAATATCAAATTTAAAAATTCAAAAATAATTGTTATTTCGATCCTTTCTGAATAGTGACCCGCATGTCTTGTAGTTATAGATGTAGTTACTTTTCAGTGACAATAACATACCATCTGCTTACATAGAAGTAGTTTAGTAACTACTTATTTATAGCCCGGTATGTAATTACTTATTTTGAGATTTTTGAAATTTTTATTGATTTTTTAATTGAGTTTACCAATTCATATACATATTTAAAGAATGGTAATTTGCGTATGCATGTAAATATATTCACAATTCAACTCAAAAATATTAATTGGTACGCCAGAAAATCTTTTGTTTTTGAAATAAAAATAAAATAATAAAAACAAAAATAACAATAAAAAGCTGCCTTGAATATTTTAAAATTTCATTATTTATTTGTGACACAAAATGTAAATAGTTCCTATTGTTTTGACTAATAATGACTTCTGTAATACTTTAAAATCTATGAGTTATTGAATATCTTGGAAGTAGTTAGTTCTTGTAATGACATCTAAATAATGACTTTCGAAAATGGTAATGGAAATTGGTAATGTCATTACCATGTTAAAATAATGGGTTATTCAGCTAAAGTGTAAGTAGTGAAAAGCCATTATATTAGCTTCTTAACTCATTACATGACAACCAAAGTTTTTCCTGGTGAAGAAGGTTGATATATAAAAGTCAGCACAGACTAGTATATTATTTTTACTTTTTTTAACAGTTAAAATGATCCTTTCAATATCATTTTTTTTATTAAAACAACGCTATTGGCTTCACTGTATTTGCCTTTGGAAAGCGGAATTCCCTCTTTTCCACTCTCTTTGTGTACAGTACAAAGACTCATGGTAATGTTTTTTTCTCTATAAAATTATAAAAAATTTTCTTTTTTAATAAAATAAATTAAAATTTAAATTAATTACTTACCAATTTAAAAAAAGGCAAATTTAAATAAAAACATTAATTTTTTCTGTTCTCTTAATATAATTTTTATTTAAATATTGTATCTTGTTGTTCTTGTTGGTTTGCTCTTAATAAACCTGTTAATTTTTTGCAGTGTTGCCAGAAAAGTTTTAAAGCGTTATGCTAAAGTCTCAAAAATAATATGCTAGAATCTGCTAAGTCTAAAATTGTTGCAGGGCCGGAAAAAAGTTATATTTGAAAAATGTGCGGCCAAGAATCTACCAATTATTATGATTATGCCGGAGAAATGAAATCCCAAAAATAGCTTTTAAAATTAATAGGTTCAATGCACAGAGAGTCAAAATAATTTATTTCAAAAAACAAAATGTAGTCCACAGGTTTTTTAATTTAAAAAGGTCATTGACATTTATATGTTATGTAAATAGCTCTAACATGAAAATGCAAAAAAAAAAAAAAAATGTGATAGTATAATTCTTTTAAAATTTATACCACTAATAAGGGACAAAAAAATAAAGATTTTGAGATAAAAAAATATATATATATATATTTTTTTGAATATCTGCGGATAGTCCTAATTGAATATAAGCCCTCGATATATAATTTTATTGTATGTTTTTAATGTCAAGATTTTTATTATTGAAAATATGGGTTGTTTTAGGTAATTGCTTCGTGACAAAAATTTCCAGTGGGTTGCCACAACCTTTTGCAAAAACTTTGTTTTATTTTATTTAATTAATTTCGACAAAAGTGCCAAAATCATCATTAAGTTTTCTATTTTTTTTTAGGCTTAAAAACTTGAACTTTTGTCCAAAAATTTAATTTCGACTGTTGTTTGATTGTAGGATGTACGTTTAAAATTTTACAAAAAATAAAAAAATATGGACATTTTCACTATACTTAAAAGAAGTTTTTGTTAAGGGATTTTTATGACAGTTTTAAAAGTAAATCGACGAAAGAAATTTAGTGTTAAAAATTATGCTAAAAATTTGGTTTCAGGAAGTCGATTATGCGAAAAAGCATTTGGCAGAATTTTCCAAAATCAATATACAATTTATTAAACCATTCTGGTAAATCTAGCAGAAAAAAGTCTAAAGTGGCAACACAGGTTATGTTTGACATTTCATAATTATAATTTGTGTTTATTTGTTTTTGTATTTCTTTTGTTATTGTTTTTTGTAGTTGTGTTTATTTATAGTTTGAAACACCAAAAAAAAAAAAAAAAACAAAAAAAACTGAGCAAAAAAAAAACTAATAAATAAAATGTAAAAATTTATATTTACTATATTGTGGTTGGTTTGTTGTTAATTTTTATACATACACACATACTTAATTTAATAAAGAATTTATAAGTGTAATTTTTTTGGGAAGCCATCAAAAGGTATGTATGTATGCAAATGTATGTAATTTATATTCTTTTTATAGTTATTTTATTGTTTTGCCATCTTAGGTCATTTTGTTGTTGTAGTTTTATTTTATTTTTTGTAGTTTTGTTATTATAAGAAATCAATATTATTTGTTTGTTATTTAGTTTGTTGTTGTAATTATTGCAGCATCCTTAACACAATATCACTCTGACTTTCAGACTTATCCGAGAAATTATTATTACTATAATTATTATAATATTATTTAAGATATATATTTAATATTTAGGTATTTTTGATTTTAATTTAGGTAAACAAATTTATTATAATTAAGTGTATTTGTTCTTTTTTTTTTAATATAATTTATTTATTTTGTTATATTTTTGTGTGTATTTTCCTTTTTTGTTCTTTTATAAATAAAAACTTAAAATTAACTGAAAATTAAGTATTTATAAATTATTGTTAACATTCATTTATTATTTAATTTAATTATTTATTTTTTAATAAAAACTTATAAAACTATTTTTTATAATAATAAGATTTCTTTATAATAGTATTAATATAATTTTAATTTGTTTTTTTTTTATTCAACTTCTTTTCTATAAGCTTAACAAAAATATTGTTTTTAATTTATTTTATTTTATTTTTTGTTTTAAATAGTTTTTGTAACAAAATATTTTTTTAATAATATATGCCTTTAATAAGGTGGTGTTTTTTTTAAGTTTTATTTTAAAAATTCTCCCAAAATCTTAGGCCTCTTTTAAAGAAGAGCCTTTTTTATTTATTATAATACAATATAAATTTTGATTATAATATTATTTATGCATTATTTAGTAAAAATATATATTTTTCTGTTTTTTCATTGAGTATAATTATTTTTTAATTAAATTTATTTTTTTTTCATTTAAGTAAGAAGAATTTTTATAATGAGGTTCTTAACATGTAGCCAACTTTCTTTACGTCTCTTTAGAGTAATAGTCTTGTGAATTCTAAAAAGATATAGAAAAAAAAAAGAAAAAATTATTAACTATTTAAAAATAACACAGAAAAAAGTGTTCTCGAAAAACTTTCAATTAAATTAATAATGAGAATTTTAAAACGATTTCAAATATTTTTATAATTAAATTAATTATTGAAAATCAAAGTATTCTAACAAATTAATATGTATTATTCGTAATTGAAATTGGATTTTAGATTTTTCTATGTAAAATTTGAATTTAATTTGATTTTGTGTAATTTATTTAATTATAAAAATATTTGATACCTTTTTAAAATTCTGATTAATAATATAATTGAAATTTTTCGAAAATATTTCTTTCTGTGTAATTATATCAAAAAACAGTATTTTCTTAAATTCAAATTTATTTATTTTATCTCCATTCCAAATTGTGTGTAATTTAAACTAATTTTTTATGTATTTTATATAACTACCAAATTGTCTATTATTACGTTTATATGCACGATTATTGCAAATAAAAATTACTTGCATATAATTAACACACCATTTATACACAAATAGCACAAAGAAATATATTTTCCTTTTTGTTGTGCCAAATGGGAAAAATATAACTATTATCAGAGAAAATTCTATGAATGCAAAAAGAAGTGGCAATGCAGTACACATTATTTTTCACGAAAATGATATATTAACTCATAGGTAAGAAGTGCGTATAAACCCTATATATGTTTTTAATAAAATTTTAATTGGTTGTCACATTTTTATATTGAAATAAGAAAACCAACAACAATTAATTAGCTTAAAATTTCATAATTGCTTGACCATTATTTTTATTTAGACACTTTAATTTACATTTTCCTAATTATGTTGTAAATATTTATTTTATTTCTCTCCCCCCTCGTTCTCTTCTCTTTTGCAGACAATTTATTTACTTAACCGTCTCAATTAAACACAAGAAAATATTATGTTAATATATCACACTTTTTTTACACAATATTTTTTGGTCTAAATATTTATCCATATAAGTGTTTGGGTGTCTGTTCTATGTGTATAATCTTTAATGGGATGGTGGCAAAAAGACAGACTGACTAGTAGTGACATTAGATGGTATTTTTTTTTTCAACTCAATCACAAAAGAAAAATTGAAGAAGTAAACAGAAAAATAATGGTTTTGTTTTATTATTTATTTTTGTTTTTTTGTTTTTTTTTTTTTTTTGTAAAGCTGTTGCTTAATATTAAAACAAGTTTATTAACCTCTTATTATTCATTTATTTGTTTTAATAACAAACTGTTGTTTTTATTATTTTGTTTCTCTTTTATATATTTATTACTTATACTCTCTCAAACACACACAAAACACAGACAATGTTTGTTTAATGCGTCTCACGTAGTGTCTATATTAGACAATTTTTTATCAAGAAAAACGTATAAATTAACCAGAATTAATGGCACATGGCAACATTTGCACAAAAACAATAATAAGGCAAAATCATTAATGTTTTTTATATATGCAGTTTAACAGATGTAACAATCAAAAATAATAATCAGCTCTTTAACTGAGATTCCCTTATAGATACGCACTGTTTTCGATTTTAAAAATAACATTTTATTTCAGAAAACATATGTACTAAATACTAATATTTGAATGAAAATTTAGAGAAAATTTGTTAACTGATTGATATTCATAATTTGTTGTGTTTTATAAATATAGTTTAAAGTTAAATTGAAATTAATTCTATAAGTTTAAACGAATATTAAAGTTATAAATATCTTGAATGAAATACGTATATCAATTAGTGAATGGTAAATCGATTTCGCTTATGATCGAAAATCAATTCTCGTTGTCAAAAAACGATTATTTTGTGGTCGATTCTAACGAGCCAATTTTATACTAAAATCGACTTTTAGCCTTCGATTAATCGAAAAATCAACCCTTTACAGTGAAGTAGTTTTTTGTACAAATAAATTGTAAAAACTTTAAAGAAAAATTTTAAATTTAAAAAAAAAAAAAAATAATATAGGGACAAGTTTTTAAAAGATTTTGATAAAAAAATATATGTAAAAATACAATTTAAGAAATTATTTTTAAAAACAACTTTGAGTACGAGTTATATAAAATCTTCATTCGTAGGAGAACGATATTTGAGCATGCGTTCTCATAGTGCCAAACAGTCACATAAAGAATGCTCCTAATCCTCAATAAAACAACTTTGGCAGTAATACTTTTTTCAAGTCGCTATTTGATAGTTCAACCATAGCAATATAATCATCCGTTTGTATTACCCTTCTATCCGTAATCTACCAATTTCTTGTGCACTCATTCTCCATTTCGATCACACGAACATCATGTTACCCAGACTGTTCTAAGAATAGATTGAGATTGAGTACAGTTTAGTAGACATTACGATTTCACTACGCCTTAATTGTGGCATGACCGTTCAAATAAAAGTCGATAGTCTACATATATTCCAAAGAAAGTGCCCCGTCTAGCAGAAAATATTCCGGACTCGGTTCTAATGTCAGTTTTTACATATAAAACTATTTAAACATATATTTTATATAATTGAATATTTTGTGAAATAATTAATTAATTTCCTATGTTTTTACAAAATACATGTATTTGACTTCTATGGATGTAGATTAACAGTAAATAGATCAATTCTTTTTATTATCTTTTGATCTTCTTCGAACAGTTGGTCGACTATTGTATTCACCACTAAAATGTTTATTTCAAGGAGTGTAGCCACCCTTTGGTTTTGCTTTTAAACATATCGACAGATAACCATATTTAAACGTATAATGAATGGTCCTTTAAAACATAATATAATTTAATTTTAATTATTATTTTTTTTATTAATTTTACAAATAATAATCGATTAAAAATCGATTATAGAGTTCGAATATTCGACCATAAAAATCAAAATTAAAATGGTTGATCGAAAAATCGAAAGTCGATAATAACCTTTTCATACTATTCAGTAATATTAATGTTAAGGTTTTTAATTCAATATAATAACTTAACTAAATACAAAATTTTCACTAAAATGCAAACTTTCGTTTAAAACTAAATTTTCTCAAATATACGAACTTTTATCAAAAAACCCTATTTTTAAACAAAAAGCTAAAAAATAAACCAAAAAAAAGAAAAGAATTTTCATAAAAAACCTGAATTAAAAAAAATAATTTACACCTAAAAATCAAATTTAAAATAAAAGCTAATAAACCGATTGTTATTAAAACAAAATTTCACCCAAAAACGTATTTTATACCAAGAACCAAAATTTTGAACAAAAATTAAATTTCTGGCGAAAAACTTTTTTTTTTATAATAAAATTTTCTTACCTTCATAATTTATTTTACCATCCTGATCTAAATCTGCTATGGCTAACAATTGTGTTAGTTGTGTTTCATTCAAGGGTTCACCAATCATTTCCATGGCGGTTTGTAATTCATCACGGGTAATAAAACCATTGCCATCACGATCAAATACTCTAAAATTAAGAAAAAGGGAAAACAATTTGATTAAGATAATTATATAAAATGTTTAAAGAAAATGTCTTAAAAATTGTCATATAAATAAAAAATTTCATTGAATTTTTTAAAAAAAATCAAATGAAGATTTTGCTTTCGATAATTATATTGAAAAATTAACTTCAGATTACAATAAACAGATAAATTAATAAAATTATAAAAAAAATGATTTTATAAAAAATTGCCAATTAAAAATTTAATTAATAAAATGAAAACAAAAAAAAGAAACATTTTTAATTATTTAATTTTTAATTATATTTATTGTTTTTAAACATTTAAAATTTTTGTTAAAAAATTAACAATAGCTCTGTTCCAGTACTTGTCAGATTTTAATAATAATTAGTCAGAAATTATCAGAAAAGCAAAAAAAAAAAATATTTTTTTTCTGTCAGAGAGTGTCAAATTCGCTTTCTGAGAGAATTATTTCACATGTAGATTCAAATATTACTATTATAAGATGTATTATGAGACCTTTGTGATGGTATCTCCCTACACAACTATCTTATAAGATGAACTGTCAAAAGATATACTTATACGAAAGTTTGTTTGTGTGTGTGCATGTGTATTTTGGAAATTACTGAAGAAAACAATATGTTTTTGTAAAATTGTTTCCTTTTAATGACTGTTTTATATTTTATAAAACATTTTTATAAAAATTATGCTAAAAAAATGTGAATTTCTTAAATAAAAGCTGCATGTTTACTATGTTACTGATTGGAAATAATGATATAAATATTATAGGATTTATTAGAATAAGATAAGATTTAACATAATATAAACAAAATGATTTTCCTTTTCTGTCGGCGTTAGCTCACATATTATATCAGCGTTAATCTCACCTCAGGTCTACAACTGAGATTAACGTTGATATAATATGTGAGATAACGCAAGCAGAAGAGAGTAACCATTTTGTTTATATTATGTTTAATCTTAAATAAGGGGTACTCGTACTCTAATAAATTGTATAAGATATCATTATTTTCAATCAGTCACAGAATAAACATGTACTTTTTATTTAAAAAAATCGCACATTTTTAACACAATTTTTATAAAAATATTTTTTTTTAAATGTAAAACAATCATTATAAAGAAATAAATAAATAATTTTACAAAAAACATTGCTTTTTTTTAGTAATTTCCAAAATATATAAGTACACACACATACAAACTTCCGTGTGTGTGTATTTTTTTTGACAGTTCATCTTATAAGATTGTTGTGTGGAGAAATCTCATCACAACAGTCTCATAATACATCTTATAATACTAATACTAAGAACACATAGTTGCACAAAAGAGTATTGAACAATTATTAAATATAATTCATAACAATTATATTCGCAGATTTTCATAAATTTTCATCTTTTGTTGCGGATTACATCCACAAATATAATTAGATTTTTTATCGTTTTCTCGATAAATATAAAAATAATTTAAAATTATTTTAAATTCTGTTTTATTTTTAATACCAAAAGTAGCAACTTTGTTCGTTCACTTTACAAAAAACGAATGTCAAAAATAAAAATAAAAACCTTTTTTGCGGTTTGTGGAAAATATTCGTGTCAAGGGAATTAAAATGCAATAAATGTGCAAAAATAATAATGTGAAAAAATAATAAAAATATTGTGTGTTAGTAAAAAAATGTGTCGCTAGTGTAAATTTCCTTAAAGTTTTGTTTATTTTGTGTTGTTTTTCTCTCTCACAAGTGTGTTGAATTCACACAGAACTTGTATGTGAGAAGAGAGAAATATTGTTGTTGTACGAAAGAGACCTTCTTTCCATTCTTTATATTATTTGGTTCAAGCCTTCTTCATTATTTTTCATTTGAAATAAATATGAAAACATTTTTAGGCTCGGTATTATACTGCTCACTTAGTGGCAAAATAGTACTTAAGTTCTTAAAACTGTTTTATAATTTTCCATCTCTTAAGTTTTTCCTAAGTGTGAAAATTTTTTGTCGTCTTAAAAATTATTTGTTGAAAATAATAAACTAATCTAATGAAATTATTTTAAATTTTAAAAAAGCTTTCTAAATATGCTCTAAATTTATATTTTCTTTGTGTTTATATATTTGGCATAAAAACTTTTTTAATTTTACAGGTCATAAGCTTAAGATTTCTTTACAGCTTTCAAGTTATTTCGAATTTGTTAAAATTGTTGGTATTTAATTTGTTTTTGGTGCAACATTAGGGTGGCATCAGAAAATGTTCCGCCCTAAAAAGTAAGTTTGAAATTTATAACGATTTTTGGTATCAACATAAGCAAATAGTAATCTAAATTAAAAGATTTACATAACTTGGAAAACATATTTTAGTATAAATATAAAGAATATTTTTTTAGAAAGTTACACAGAGAAAAAAATTAATATTTTTGAAAAAATTTTCCCAAAATTTTTTCATAAAAAATAAAATTTTGTTCATTGATATTATTAAATTGTACTTAATGAAAATTTTATAAATTTAGCAAAAATGTTGCCAAAATATTAATTTAGTTTTATTAGATTTGATTCAAATGCATGAATATATTAACAATAAATTCCTTTAAATTGTAATTTTCCAATAAAAAACTATTAAAAAGTAATGTTTAGAAATTTGTATAAATTTGCTGCATTCTATGCATCAATTTAATAAAAAACGCTTCTGTTATGTTCTTCTGTTTCCAAAAATTAAAAATTCTCTAAAGAAAATTTCAAACATGCATTTACATATTGAAAATATAAATGAAATTTTAAACAATTTATTTTAAGTTTTCTTGACTTTTGATTCATTTCAAAAATTGTAAAAAATGTATTAGTTTGAAGACAATATTCTTAAATATTATGCATTTAAAATCAACGAAAGTAAACTTTTATATTTATGCACAAACTTTTTTCTGAGTGGGACCACCCTATTGTAAAATATATAAAAGCTTAAAGCTCGTTGTCTAGTTGCTTGTCAACTTAATTTTTTAAATGTAAAACAAAATATTACTGGTGAGCTTTAACTTATATTATGTTCACACACATTAGTTTTTTACTTGTTTTTTGAAAAACACAATAAGTTTATACATCACTGTTCACATAACATTTTATTGTGTTTTTCCTTTTGACTTGGTTTTTGTTGCCAAAATATTTTTACAAATTTTTGATTTAAATAAAAATTTCACACACAAGTAGTTTATTATATAATTCAAAATATAAATTTTTTAAACAAATAAAATTTATGAACAAATATTAATTTCATTTATAATTTTTAATTTTTTGTTTTTAAACTGTTGCACAGAGAAAAAAAATTCATATGGCTTTTTTTTACTAAACTTTTTTCATAAAAAATAAAATTTTGTTCATGATGAAAATTTTAGTAATTTTGTAAAAATTTTGTTAAATCTTTGATTTAATTTTATTAGATTTGATTGCAAATGATAAATGAAAATAGTTATACCTGAAAATAATAACAAAAAACGCCTTAAAATGGCAATATTTCAAGGAAAATATGTAATTTCGCTCGCATTCTGCAGCACATCATTTTGATAAAAATCATTAAAAACCTAAAATTTTCCGAAGAAAATTTCAAAAATATATAAATTTAAAGTCTTCTTGGCTTTTGATTCATTTGAAAAAATTTAAAAAAGTGTTGATATTTCAGAATTATTCTTAAATATTCTTAACTTAAATCAATGAAAGTACACTGCCTGCCACTTGAATAAGGAATCGCATATATCTCGTAAACTAAAGTTCAGAAAAAAATAATTTTTTGCGCAACCAAATTTCAAAGTGTTGGCTTTAGTTTCTTGAAGAAATAAAAAATATACATATTTTGTTATACTAAAATTATGCATTTATTTAAAGACATGTATTTCTGTGGTACTTTTGTGTGTGTTAGAACACATAGTGTCTATTTAAACTGTTATTGTTGTACATTTTAAATAAAATAAAGAGTTGTTACAATTTTTAAACTACTAAACTGCTTTTATTTGCAATCAAAGTATCCGGTTTATTTAAAAGGAAATAAAACACAGTTTTTGAAAAGGTAAAAACGTAACAGTATGTTTTTTGTGTGCTAAATAATTAAACAATTCGAATCGAGATGCTTTTTTTTGGCTTTGAAATATATATACAAAAACAAATCAATTTGTTTGTACTTTTTGAGAAAAAGTCACGTTTTTAAAAAAACCTCTATATGTGAACATAGCATTTAATATTTATTAACTAAGTTTGCACTTAAGTGCAAACTAAGGGAACAGTATAAAACCTGGGCTTAATATTTCAGAAATTAGTTTTAAATATTATGAACGAAAATTAATGAAACGAAAATTGGTTCTGTCTATCATTAAATATTGAAATTCTCTTTCTCAAAATCTTTATAAAACATCATCGAAAAAAAAACACTTTTGTAATTATGATTACTTTTTTGCCCATCATAAGTAAATTCCTTTTTGATGTTGTAAATCATTATAACATTACTATTTGCAATCAAATTTACATCAATTTACATTGTCTAACATGACTAATGATCAAATTTACCAAATACTTATACAAACATCAAAAACAAAAACCAAATCCAAATGGAAACGTGGATGTAACATTTCAAGTGGTCAAATACAGACATGTATAGAAAATTTTTAAATAATAGAATAGAATAGAATTTCAGCACATTCAACGACATTTATAAAAAGTATTTTAAATTTGACAACAATAACAGCAGACAAAGAGAAATTATTATAATGAAGCCATAAATATTTCAAAAGAAATTGTAAATATAACGAAGCCGAAATTTATTTAGTTTCAGGAAGAAAGAACTACGTAGATAGAATTAATAAATATGTTTTAAAACGAAAACAAAAGTTCAGAATTTAGATTAGATATTGTTGAGTTTATTTAGATTCATTTAGCAATATCCATTTTAAAAGGTGGCTGGAGGCACTTCCTTTTACAAATCTTATGATCAAATTAATATCACCACATGTTTTTACTTGTGCCAAAAACATTCATAAATTGTCATAGCATTGATGAAACACGCGACCAAAAATACATTTGTACACTATTTTATTGAAATTTTAAAATAATTTTTTTAAATTTTATTTCACTTTCCCACAAGCAATAATAAAACGAAAGTGATTCGAATTCGTATTGTTTAGAAGAAAAATTTTATTGCCGCAATAACCATATTCGTATTGCGGAAGTTTCTCAAATCGGCAGAGATTGTGCGTCACAGGCGATAAATTTAAGCAATAAGAAATCAATAAGCCTGTAAGAAAAATAGGCAATATTGCTAGATAATCATCTAGGTGAAAAAAAGAAGATACCGCCAGAAAATCTTGTGGAAGATATAAAATAATTCCATTTGCCAAATTTAAAAATTTTGACCTCTCTAAAATTTTCTCTGTAGCAAGTATACCAATAAGGCTTCTTAAAAATTATATAAAAAGAAATTAAAGATGAACTTTTTTAGATACACGTCACTAAAGAAAATTAAAAAAAAAAAAATATGTTAACAGAAATATTTTCAAAAATTTTATGACATCTTAAAATACAAGCTTTGGCAAATCCACTAAAAAAAATATGTTGATATATTTTATACAACAAAAGTTATGACCATTTATTATATTATGTTCATATACGAGTGATTTTTACATGTTTTATGAAAAACTCAACATGTTTAAACATCACTGTTCACATATAATGTTATGCTGTTTTTTCTTTTGATTTGTTTTCCGTATGTCAGATTTATTCGAATATTTCCAATTAAAATGAAAATTAAGCATTTGTACAAAATTAATTGTAAAATTAACAAATAATTAAAAATCAATATAACTTTAATTCATAATTTAGATTTTTTTCATTTTAAACTGTTTGTCACTTTTGACTTAGGGTATGTTCAACAAATTCCCGTGTACTAAAAATACCAAAAATGTCCTCCCTGTATGGAAATTTAGTATGTTTTTTGTGTGTTTAATAATTAAACAATCCGAATCGAAATGTTTTTTAGCTTTGAAATATATCAAAAAACAAATCAATTTGAAAAACGACTCGTTTTTCAAGAAACCTCTATATGTGAACATAGCATTACATAAATATATTAATCGCTTTCAAAGCTATAAAGTTGCCACAGTTCTCAAAATAAAAACGTGAAAATTTCATTTTACATGCCTCTATATTCTCCTCCACACATTCATCAAATTTTATCTAAATTGATAACCAAGGCTCAAAATTTTTTAAATTTAAAATGAAATTATTCTATAATAAATATATATAGAAAAATTATCACTAAATAAATCTTGAAATTATATAATAAGGAAAACTTTTACATCTTGTAAAGCATGCATGCACATAAATCTTAACATTATAAAAGCACGAAAACTGAAACGCTCACATAAAATATCCATTTTTTTTTTTTGCTAAAAGATAAACCAATTTCTTCAATATTTTTTCATTTTTGAAAAAAATTTCGACAAGTGAAAAAATTGTGAATTATTGCATTAATTTCTTCCAGATGATCTCAATAGGATATTATCAATTTATTGCGGAGCTGATACACCTTGCTGAAAAAAACCCTAAATAATAAAAATAAAATTGTATATATTTTTTGTTATTTATTGCCTAATTTTGTTTAAACCCAGCAAAAACTTTTTGGTTTTCGGTAATGACAACTACTTATTAAAGTAGTTTCTTGGTAATGAGGTGTCATTATTATTTGCCTACTCGGTATTACATAAATAAGTACTCAATAGTATAATAGCACAGTAATATTGCAATTACTTAGATGAGTTGCCTAGCGCGCTGGATTAACAACCAAAAGGTTGTTGGTTCAACTCCATTTTGATGCTATTAGTTTTTTATAGCAAAATGTCTAGAAACATATATTTATATTAAAAAAGTTTTTGACACTTAGAAAATTAAGTGGGAGATGGTGTACTGAGTAAGACGTTAGTCATTAAAAACGAATGGTTAATTTGTGTCCAAGTTCAAATCTCACTGACGGCAAAATTTTTTTTGTTTTTTTTTTTTATTTATTTTTATTGTCATTTAGTTACATATTTTTGAGTATCCCTAGAATCTAAAAATAACTACATGAATTTGTAGAAAACTCGAAGAAAAGTAATTAGTTATTCAGTCAAAAAATAAGTAGTTTATTTTTGTTTCCAATTATACCCGCAAGCTTAACAGGAAAGTAAAGTTTTTGCTGGAAACTGATTATTAGAAAAATATTGCTTTGATGATCGTCTAAATAATAAAAAGAAGATATTGCGTAAATTTCTTCTAGGAAGATATTTTCCAAATGTTTCTAGGTTTTTATTCAAAATTAATAAATTTTGCATTAGAGCCGGCAAATTCTTCTACTTTCGAGTGATCGATACCACTCAATACCTTTAATTTGGGTACTCGATCTTACACGATACTTAACGGATTTTTTAATTTGAAATACAATTTCTAATTATGGTTTCTTTTTTAAATAAAACAAATATATTTAACCGATTAGCATAAAATTTTATAAATTTATTTATATAAATATATATATATGTATATATATATATATAAAGAAATGAAAACGTTAACTTTAAATTCAACAAAAATCAATAAAATTACTTTCATTAATTTAAAAATTAGTTTGTATTTTTATATAGAACTAGCTAACCCCGCAAATGTTGTTTTGCCATTTAAAGCCTTGTTCAGACCGGCGCGAAATTACGAAATTTCATGCCGATGAAATGATGTAATTTCGTGAACAGCTGATACTAATGGTTTACATTTTAAATTGTTATAGGTGTAAATAAAGTATTTTGAAATGGAAACAAATAACAAACAATTACTAATTAAATTGGAAATTATTAATTTGCAACAATTAAAAATGTATAAAGGATAGGTTTCATTTTGCAAAATCACTTTAATAATTAATTTTAAAATTTGTGTTTAAATTTAAGATCAGCTGTGAATTGTTTTTTTTTCTTCTCACGGTTGAAACATGCAGTACATAGTTGAAAAAAAGTATTTTTTCCAACCATGTACAGAGTTGCACGGAAATGGGCATCGTAATTTCAATGTAATTTCGCAAGTGTCAAAATGTATGGGAAATTACGTAATTTCAACTTGATTTCGGCCGAAATCACGAAAGTACGTAATTTCTCGTCGGTCTGAATGCGCTATAACTTATTTCTAGTGAATATTTTGGTTTTTAATTAAAAATAACGAATGTATTGTAAGTGTGTGGGGATGGGTGGATGTGCTTTTACACTTTTTGCTTTAGTTTACGCCCTAAATGTTAAAATTTATAGCCTTTAGTTCCTTTGAGACTTGAAACTATCATCAGATAATTTATTAAGAAGTCATGGGTAGGGGTAGCTTTTATCCGTTTTGGCCTATTTTACGCCCTAAATATTGGAATTTTCAAAAAAATGTATATCTTTAAATTCCTTTCACATGTTACAGTGTCTGCATGCGAAATTTTAAGAAAACCGGTTGATTTGTTAAGAAGTTATAAAGAGAGGGAGCTTTTAACCCTCCTGCCCTATTTCCCGTCCTAAATAATAAAAGTTTCTTACAGATGTTACACTATTTGCCTACCAAATTTCCAAAAAATCGCTTGATTATTTAAGAAGATATAGGGAGGGAGAGCTTTGCCCTATTTTAAGCCCTAAATAATAAAAATTATAGGCTGTAGTTCCTTCCAGATGTTACACTATTTATCTGTCAAATTTGAAGAAAATCGGTTTATTAGTTAAGAAGATATAGGGAGGGGGAGCATTTACCCCTTATGGTCTATTTTACGCCCTCTAGCGATATGAAATATACCTTACTACTCATTTTCATAACTAACACATACAAAATATTATAAAAATCGGTCAAGCGGTTTCGGAGGAGTTCAATTACAGCACCGTGACACAACAATTTTATATATATATATAGATTATATCTTAGGCGTTATAATTTTAATACGACATCATTAAAGAATTAAACTCTAAAAGTATTGAGTAACTACTTTATAGTATTGAGTGAAAACCCCCCCCCACCGTTCAAAAAAAAAAAAAAAAAAGAGCAAATATTCGGTGTATTTTCTCCTCAGTATTTGCACAGCACTTTTCCACATTAATATTGATTCAATTTATTTATTTTTTTTTAATCAATAATATTATATTAAAAATTCTTTATAACATATTTCTTTTCTCTGTGCATTCCTGAATGATTATTAACAGCTTTTTCCCTCCCCTTTCCTTTGTTAATTGTTGCGTATGTCATTGTTCATGTTATATTTCATTACTACTGTCATTAACATGCGTTTGAAAAACAATAGGATGAATTGTATGTATTTATGTAATAGATATGTCCTAACACTATCAGCATTTTTATACCGTCACCTAAAATGCAAAAGGCTGTAACTACACTTTTTATTTTTTTACAGCAGAAGCGAAAAACATTATGAAAATGCAAAAGGCCGTAAAATTAAGCAATTAAGTAACATCGTTCACTTAAAGCAAAAATCGATAAAGCGTTAATAAAACGCTCTTCAAAGAAAAGTTTTCTTAAATGGAATAAATTTTATGACTGTTTCGTTTATGAAGTTGGTATTACGGCCTTTTGTTTTTTGTAAATATTGATGTCATTTTTGAAGATATGAATATGAAATTTTTTGTGTAGATGTACTTTGGGTCATTACATTATAATATAGCCTTTTGCATTTTAAGTGACGATACGTATATATACTTTGCCAGAGTTACTAAATGAAGGGAATAATATAAATTTTTTTTAGAAATCTTACGAAAAATTTTCTTTCTATAGAAAAATTTTGAGAAATTTTTTATTTATAGGAAATTTTCAATTAATTTTAAATAATAAGAAATTTTTGATATATTTTCTTTTTATAAACTGAAAACTAAATTTTCAGTAAGTATTCTTTATATATATATATAAAATTTTCGATAAGTTTTCTTCTTATAAAATAAAAAATAACCTTTATTTTTTAGAAAATGTTCAAAAACTTTTCTTTATAAACACATTTTTCGATAACTTCTTTTTAGAAATATAAAAATTTTATAAATTTTCTTTTTACAAAAAATTTACGAAAAATTTTCTTTTTATAGAGACCTTAAATTTTTGTAACTAAATTTAAAGTTGTTACGGATCATTTCTGACGTTTTATCTAAAAAATAGAAAATTTAGACCCTGGATTTCTAAAACATAAATTCGTGTCGATAAGTTGTATTGAAATCAACAAATAAGTCAAAATTTACGTTACGTTACGTTACTATAAAAAGTTTTTGAAAACTTTTCTTTTTATAGAAAATTTTCGATAACTTTTCTTTTTATAGAAAATTTTCGATAACTTTTCTTTTTAGAGACAATTTTCAATAAACTTTCATTTTATAGAGTATTTTCAATAAATTTTCCTTTCATAAAAAAATTCTGAGAATTTTTTAATTTATAGACAATTTTTGACAGATTTTGGTTTTATAAAATGAAAAATAAGTTTGTTTTTATACAAAAAATCATCGATAAATTTTCTCTTTATAGGAAATTTTCAATAAATGTTTCCTTATTATAAATCTTCGACAAGTTTTCCTTTTATAAAATAAAAAAAAAAAAAAATACTATTTTTTTAAAATTTTCGAAAATTTCTTTTTATTAGAAATTTTCAATAAATTTTCTTTTTATTTAATTTTTTTAAAGTTTTCAATCAAATTTGTTTTTTGAAAATTTTTGATAAAATTTGTTTTTTGAAAATTTTTGATAAATTTTCTTTTTATAGAAAATTTTCGATCTCTTTTTTAAATAAATTTTTCGATAACTACTTTTTATGGAAAATTTTCAATAAATTTTCTTTTCTCTGATAATTTTCTTTTTGTAGAAAAATTACGGTAATATTTTTTAGAAAATTTACGTCAAATTATCAAAATATTTTTTTTATATAAGAAATTTTTGACAAATTTTCTTCTTAAAGAAAATTTTCAACAAATGTTTTTTTTATTAAAAATTTTCGATCATTTTTTTTTCTTATAAAATAAAAAATTTACATATTTTTTATTTGAAATTTTCCATAAATTTTCTTTTTATAAAATTTTCGATAATATCTAACTTTTTAAAAATTTTTGATAAAAATTTTCATTTTATAGAAAATTTTTGGATAATTTTGCTTTTTATAGAATTTTTTTTTTACAGAAAATTTTCCAAAAGTTATTTTTATAGAAAATATTCAAAAAATTTTCTTTTTAGAAAAATTACGAAAAATTTTCTTTTTATAAAATAAGCAAAAAAAAAAAAAAAAAGATATATTTCGATAATTTTTTATATAAGAAATTTTCGATAAATTTTAATTTTATAAAATAAAAAATAAAATTTATTTTATAGAAAATTTTCTTTTTATAAAATTTTTAATTTTATTTATAGAATTGTTTCAATAACTTCTTTCTATCGAAAATTTTATTTGCGATAAATTTTCTTTTTGTAGAAAATTTTTATATAAAATTTACGAAAAAATTCAACATGTCAGTTTTCCATTCCTGTTTGATTCTTTTCACTCTTTGATTCCAAACAAAAGAATTAAATACTTATAATTTTGTTGGGTAAAGAAAAGAGAAAAAAGAATGTACACATACCTAAATGCAGCAATTAAATCCTCGGTGACATCATCCAACTCATCAGGTTTGCTGGCATTTTCTTCTTGTTGTTGTTGCTGCTGTTGACTTTGTTCGTCGCGTAAGGCTTGTATACGACCAACCCATTGTAAAAATTCTGCTTCATTTATTAAACCATTACCTAAGGTGAGATTATGAAAAGAGAAAACAAAAAAAAATTAAAATTTATTAGAAAGAAAACAAAAATCAATTGAAAGAGCTGTAAATTTTTAATTGAAAATTTGTAATTGTTAAACATTAAAAAAAAAATAAATTAATTAAAAGCAATGCAAAACAACAAGGTTATTCTGATATTTAATGGAACTTAATTAAAAGTCTTAAATATTACATAATTAGGACTTTTAAGATTTCCGAAATATGGCAACTGTAAAGCAAAGAAAACTATTTGGTAACACTGTTTCCATGTTATTAATTACCAACATAGGTTTTTATTCAAGTCATTAATTTGTTGCTTGTTCAATTTTATGATTTAACTTTTATTATTGCCATGGCTTTGGCCGTCAAAAATTATTTGAATTATATTCTTTGTTTTGTTATTTTCTCCTAACAATCAAGGAAACTTCTATTGCGTGCTGCCAAGTTTAAATAAATTTGTTTATTTACAAAAAAAGAAAAAAAAAATATATTTCAACTTAAACTAATTTTTATTTTAATATGACTTTTAATTTCTAAGGGAAATTAGTAAAATTTCTATAATTTAAATATTTCTTTGTTTTTTCTTAGTTATAAGATAATAAATTTAATAAAAAAAAAGTTTTACTTCGTTTTGGCAATCAAGGTCAAGTATAAACATGTGTAAGTAATTTATTGTTTTTTTTATTGTTATTTTTATTTTTTTATTGATCAACAACTTCCGGTTTGTTTTACAGTTAGTTTGCTTTATTCGTGTGTTTCAATTTAATTGAGTTTTTCGACTTTGTACTACTTTTAGTAAAAAAAAGCTTGATAGCCATTATCCGTTTTACGATTGCTATCTGTGTTATATAAAAGAACAAATTATGAAATAAATGTAGAGTTTAGGTAGGAATAAATGAACACATTTGAGGTAGGATAGTAGTTGATAAAAGAGAACCTTATACATTTTATTCCATTTCCCAAGTTTTATTAAGGAGGATTAAAATTTTTGGAATTTAAAAAACAAAAACAAAAAATAAAAAAAAAATAAATTATTCAAATTTAATGAAACATTAAAACTTTAAAGATGATCATTAAAATATCCTAAAAATTGCTATTGTTTTATAGAAAAATGTCGATTAATATTCTCTCTATAGAAAATTTCGTTTAATTAGAAAACAATTCCGCAAAATTTTCTTATCTTCCCACATTTTCATATACAAATATTTTTTTTTTAAATGACCAACAGTGAATCGTTCAGAGTAAAAAATTTTGTTACTTATACCTTAAGATATTTTTGTCAAATATATATCAGTGGAAAGCCAAGAGATTGTGCATTTTAAATGTAAATATATTTTTGTTTTCAATATATATACAATTTTGAAATAATTCTGTAACTTGTGAAGCTTTGGAAATATCTCAATAAAATTTCTGTTTATTATCGAGTCAGGGGGTTGGACATGTCGGGTATGAAATTTTTTAAAAAATCTCCAGAAATTAATTTCTGATTTAAAATTCACTAAAATTCCCTACAAAAACTACGCTTATATGTGTAGGTTATCTCTTATAGTTTAAGAGATATTTAGGTCGAAATAAATTTTTCACTATTTTTTTTTTTTGACTTGGCCCTAAATTTTTTTAAATATTCATTGGATTTTTTACAAAATTCTAAATAACATTGCTGCAAGAATCGTATAAATATATAGATTGGATAAAAAGATATATTAATCTGAGTTTGGAACTTAAAAACAAAATTTCATATTATTTGATTTTTTTTTTTAAAGCTGGCAATATTTGGGCACTTAAAAATTTGTTTCTTGTTCTGGTCCTTATAATTTTTTAATGTTTTCAAAAGAAATCTTAATGCAGATGCATATAAGGTAAACGCTAAGGCGCTTGGGGCAACGGTCTCCCCACAAGCCCTATCCAAACTTTATCAATTTTCCACATTTTTTTTTAATTTGTTTGTAAAATTCTCAAATCGTAAAGCTGGGATCAAGCAAAAAGTATGTTATTTAAATACTTCCATATATTGGGTAAACATACAAAAATTATTTTTCAAAGGACGCCTCTGACGGACAAGAGTGTTGATCATTTAAATGGAAAAAGTTAATTTTTAATACACGTTTTTTTCGGTTTGGCATTTTGGGTATTTTGGTAAAAAATAGTGGGTGTGTTTTTAAGACAAGTGTGTATACATTATTTGAATATTTCTACTCGTTTAAATTTTAACATTATTTCTAAAAAATATATTTAAAATTTAAATTTTAAGTTTTTCAGGTCATGACCTGAAGAAATTTGAACGTATTTTTACTAATTCCGAATTTCCATGTTCCATGTTTTTTTCTGGCAAAACATAAATGAATTTTTGGCGATCCAATGATCAGCTAATGATCTATGCTCCTTTAAATCAACTAAAAAATATCTCTGTCCAAGTGAAATTTTGTTGAAATACTTCCAATGGTTCATAAGTTACAGAATTATTTCCAAAGAAAACCTTTTTTAAATATTTGCAAAACAGAATTGTTGTTGTTTTATATATATTATACAAATAGGAAACAAGAAAAAATTTTCCAAAAATTACGTCTTTGCCCTTAGATCTAGCTTATTGATGAAATATAATCTAGCATAGTATGGTATATATCCTAAAGTGAAATATTCTAAAATATTATCGTGAACGGATTAGGTATAACGGCTTAAAATTTAGTTATAAAAAATATTTTTTTTTTCAAAAATTTTGTAGTTTTACAGTCTTGAAAAGAATTTGTATTATTGAATTTCAATCCATTTTGAATATGTTATCATTGAATGTCATCACTATGGTATCCATATAAACTTGATATGTAAGACTTAATTTTTCATCACAAATTTTATATTTTTAAAAATATATTTTTAGAAATATATATAGTATTTTTTAAATTTGTATGAAAAAAACAGATAACACGATTTCAATTAATGCTATTTTTTTTCCCTAAATTATTCCTTATTTACAATCTTTATGAAATCTATTGTTATCAATCTCTAGAATTGCAAATATTTTTTTAAATTATTGTTTAAGAATTATATAAAATTATTATCATATGAAATATAAAAACACACATTTTATGATTGCAGCGTAACCAAAGATATCAATAATATGGAAATTTCTGGGCGCCAAAAGTAGGAATTTTTCATCTGTTATGCCTTACACTGAAACTTGTTTGAATAAAATAATAAATGCTGTACACAATTTTAAAACTATTTTCTATAAAATAGTAATAATATAAATATAATTTATTTCACCTATATGGCAACACTAATGTATGTGACTGCTGTTAGATAATTAATTTAAAAGGCTTTAGTAATTATTAAGTATACAAAAATTTTAGAAAATTTCAATTACTTCACTTGTGTGGAGATTTTGGAAATTGATTTTCCCCATATCTGAATAAATTTTAATCATTTTAAAAATCTAATTTTAGATATGAAATTAGCAAACAAATTTCATGACTGTAGGATATAACTTTCTACTTTTTCCATTTTTCTATAGGCTCGATTCACTATGGGACCAGTTATTTAGGATATTTAAAATTTTTTTTTAAAATCCTTACAATCAATCGTACTATATGGCGTGTGATTGATATTAATTGGAAATAAATATGGATCAGACGTATCCAATGTATACTATTGATCCATATAAAAATAGAAGTAATATTTTATAAAAAAATTTCGATAGTATTTTTTAATAAACATTTTTCTATAAATTTTCTTTTATAAAAAGTTTTCGTTGAATTTTTTCAATTTTTTTTTTTTAGAACATCTTTGATAAATTTTTTTTTTTATACGAATAATTTTTTTAATCAATTTCGGGAAATTTTCCTTTTATAATAAATTTTTGGAAAATTTACTTTTTATAAAAGACTTAATTTAAATTTTCTATTTAAAAAAAAATCTGTTTAATTTATTTTTATAAAAGAAAAATCGATAAAAATTGTAGTTTTTATTTTCAAAAGTACATTTTTTCCTAAAAGTAGCTTTTTCTTTTACCCTTTTTCCGCAAAAAAGTTTTAGGAAACAAAAACAAAATACCTTCTTCATAAAAAAAAAATTATTTTCATAAAAAATTTTTGCATAAATGTGAACTCCTTTCCTTTTCGTTAAAAAGCTTTCTAAATTTTTTTAGCAAATGGTTACAATTATTTGACACCACAGACCATGTGTTAAAAACTTTTACAAAATTCTTTGCTTTGTCATAAATTTATTGAATATCTTTTTGGCGCCATTTAGGTTTGTACAAAGCAATATGAAAGAAGGATTCCTTAAAGGTAAAAGTGAATATATATATAACAAGTTTTATTAAAAATAATAAGTTTAATTGAAATCAAGCAAATAGGGGAAAGATTAAATAAATATTAAAAACTAAACATTTTTTTCACTTATCTAAAAAACAATAGCAATTGTATATATAAAACATAAAATACTTACAATTAATATGAAAAACAGTCTCATTTAACAATACAATTGTTTATTGTGGCATACTTCTCCCTTTTCCTTTACCATGTGTACGATTACACAAAAAAGTACTTGATATTTTGAAAATCAAGGTAATCGTTTCTTTTATTTTTTTTCCTATATTATTGTTGTTATAGTTTTTTTCGTGTAATAGTTTTATACGAACACCCCCTTCTTTTAGTACTAATTCTTATATATTTTTTTTTTATAGAGACGCCAGAAATTCAAAATCAAGGCCATTAAAGAAAAAAAAACCCTAAAGTAAGAGAAAAAGAAAAAGCACAAAACACAAACCAAAAGACAGATATCAACAACAGTTAAAAATTTACAAAAAAAAAAAAACAAAAAAAACATATACACACACTTGGCATTGTCAGTCTGTAAATATATAGCAGATTATGATGATGGTGACATTCATATACACAAACACACTCATAAACCATACATTAATGTGTGTGAGTATGTAAGCTTTAAAAGAAGAGATTTATCTGTAAAAGAATTGTTACTTTTCTCCCCCCTCTATGTTTATTGTTTTATGCTGTTGTTTTTTAAATAATGATATAACTGACAGCCTTGTAAACAAAAACAACTACAGTAATACATATAAATGCCGCTTAAAGTACTAGGACAAATAAAATAATTTTTATAAAATAATCTTTATAAAAATATCAAATACATATGTAATTATATATGGTAAAAAGTAAAATGAATATAATGCCATTTGATAATAATCTGTTTGAATGAGTGAAATCTTAAAAAACAAAAGATGGCTTAAATTTTAGTAGATAATTTTGGTTTATTTAAGGATTTGGCAAATAAATCTTAGGATATTTGATATTGATGATTTATTTAAGTAAAATTTGAAAAAATAAATATTTTGATTATTATTAGAAGGAATTTATTTTTATTCATCTTTCACTAATCGCAGATTCAGTCAAAGCATTTGGGGGCGGGTTATTATTATTATTAGTTTTTTTTTAAAATACGAAATTATGTACAAGATTTTAATGGCTAAAAATTGAAGTTATATAATATTTTTTTCCAAAAAAAAATGCCAAATTTCAAAACAGCCAATTGAAAAATTTGGCTCTTGTCAAAAGCGAATTAAGAAAGACTAATGCTGCATTTAATTCATTGACAAATTTTAAACACAAGTGGACAGTTGGTTCCAAAAAATTTACCCAAAGTAAAATCGAATTAATAATGGAGGCTGTTTCAAAGAAAATTAAAAAAAAAATCATATCTCAGGGTCTGTGTGAAACGTTAGGAAAGTTCTATGGTAAAAAATATTTATACTATGCTGAGAAAAATTTTAATTCTGCTGTGTGAAATGAAAGCTTTTTTAAAATGTGAACAAATTAAATTTTGTATTATTAAAAAATTAAAAAATAAATGTATAAACAGAAAAACAAAATAATAAAAAATAATACGACTGTTTATTGCAAATAAAATTTAATTTAATTTTTCATTAAAAAATATACATTTTTAAGTATTTTTTTAATTTTTATTATTATCAATTTAATTATTACACTTGGCGTATAATTAATTTTGAATTTATAATTAATATTAATCATACGTCACATATACATCACAGCTTCAATAAAAAAATATAGTAAATAAAAATCTAATAGCGTTTTCTTTTGTGTTCTATTCTAAAAAAAAAAAGTAATAGTGTAAATGGGTCAATTATTCCTTTCTAATATTGTTGTCCTTAAATTTAGAAAATATGTTACATGTATAACTCTCCAATTAAATGGAGGGTGAACATGCTGCACTGTATAAATAGCAAACTCAAAGAACAGAATTTATGTTTAATATTTAGTAGTGTTCTATTAATTATAAAGATTTCGAAGTTTTACAAAAAATCCGAAAATTCACTAAAACAAAATCAAGATTCCACCAAAAATTCAAAATTTCACTAAAAATCCAACATATCATAAAAAATTTAAATTTCACCAAAAATCTGAAATCTCACTAAAAATCCAAATTTCTTCAAAAATTCTAAGCTTAAAAAAATCGAAATTTCATTAAAACTCAAAATTTCACCAAAAATGTAAAATTTCGTCTAAAATTCGAAAATTCGAAATTTCACTAAAAATATCGAAATTTCACCAAAACTCAAAATTTCACCAAAAATTTAAAATTTCGTCTAAAATCCGAAATTTTACCGAAAATTCGAAGTTTCGTCTAAAATTCGAAATTTTACCAAAATTTGAAATTTCACCAAAAATTTGAAATTTCACCAAAAATTCAAAATTTCACTAAAAATCCAACATATTACCAAAAATTTTAAATTTCACCAAAAATTCGAAAATTCATCAAAAACTTAAAATTTCACAAAAAAAAAAATTCGAAATTTTACCAAAAATCGGAAATCTCACTCAAAATTTCATCAAAAATTTAAAATTTCTTCAAAAATCCGAAATTTTACCAAAAATTCGAAATCTCACTAAAAAAAAAAAATCGAAATTTCACCAAAACTCAAAATTTTACCAAAACTCAAAATTTCACCAAAAATTTAAAATTTCGTCTAAAATATGAAATTTCACCAAAAATTTAAAATTTTGTCAAAAATCCGAAATTTCACTAAAAAAGATCGAAATTTCACTAAAACTCAAAATTTCACCAAAAATTTTAAATTTCGTCTAAAATCCGAAATTTTATCGAAAATTCATAATTTCACCAATAATCCGAAATTTCACCAAAATATCTGAAATTTAACCAAAAATCAGAAAAATCTCCAAAATGTCTAAATGTACTCAAAAATCCGATTTCCTTCGATTAATTTAATTTTTTTTTTTATAAATATGTACTTAAAAAACAACAAAATTACAGATTGTTACACAGCAACAAGCTGACATCATTCCTTAGAAAAGAAAACCCTGTAAGCATTTACAAAATTAAGCTTACACAAATGACCTAAAATAGGGTGCCTACTTGAGAAAAGCAGAAACATTTACAGTTCATAACATTAAGAAATATCGTTCGCTTTGGGATCGCCCTGAACAAAACTTGGTATTAACTAAACTAGCAAGTTTTAGGATTATTTTTTAGTATCGTTGAAGAGAGTAAGTTTTTTAGATATCAAATTAAGAAAATGCATTTTTTTTTCTCAAATTTGAAAAACAAAATATTTGACATTGTATAAATGAGAGTTTTAACAATATACTATACCATAGAAGGTTGGGGTACTATGTGTTTATGCTAATGTTTATAACGCATAAATAAATTTGTGCAACACTCACCTCAACTTAAAATAGCCTGCCTGAGTCAAGATAACGATATCCGTCCCTTCGTCTGGCTGACTATTAATGTAAACCCTATATAGGCCGAAGCTTTTAAGACATCATAATAGAATTTGACGCATTTATTTTTTTTACTCATGATTTAAATAAAATTCAATAAAACTAAGCATTTTATATGATTGGCAAATTTCATTAAGATCTGCCCATAATTTAGCATAGCTCCCATTTAAGCTGACTTCTGAAAATCACTTCAACTTTAACGAAACTCGAAATCCTATTGACAAATTTAATGGCAATCGGCCTCTAACTGGCCATTACTTTTATGTAATAGCTCCATCTGAGAGTCACAATAACATTCATAAAAGCTATATAAATGCCACTATCATGATAATATTATGCTTAAAAATTTTAAAAATTCATAAAAAAATAGTACAGAAATTTCATATTGTTAAATAGAGTACTAGAAAAACAAGTGTATCCTTCAGAGGTGCAAAAAAGGAGGCGTTTTCACTCATAAAATGTTGGCGCATCAAACACATATGGTTGCTAAGAGGTCAACAGAGGTCAAGATATACTTTTTCTCTTTCAAAGTCGAACAAGTTTTTTTGAAATTTATTAAAAAAAAAAAAAAAAATAGTACGATAAGATTTCGAAAAATAGAAATAATTTAAGTAATAGTTTTTATGATTCTATTTTGTCGTATTGAGTCCAATTTTATGGTTTGGTTTTTTCTATTATGATTCTAGTTTTACATATAATTGAACAATCTTACTACGTTATTATCAAATTCTATCAGATTATGGTTTGATGTTATTATATTATTATTCTATCTTATTATATCATTATAACACATTGTCATATTATGATTCCATTTTATCATATTATTATCCCATGTTATTATATAGTTATTCAATCTTCATTTTGTCATATTATTATTATTATTATTATTATTATTCCATCTTATGATATATTAAAATAAAACGTATTAATAAAAAATTATTGTTTTTATAAATTTTTTATTGAAAATAGGTAATAGAGAAAAATTTGTTCAAATATTTAATGATTGTAGAAGTAATGATATTTTTCATATTAATATAATGTTGTTTCTAGTAAAAATATTTAAAAATATATTATTTTTACAGTAAAAAAATTGAACAAACACATTGTTATCATCAATTTTGACAGTAAAAAATTTGAACAAACACATTGTTATCATGAACAAAGAGTTATTAAAATTCAAGAAAATTAACAATGGGAACATAATATTGTTATAGTGATAATACTATAATCATGTTTTTTTTTCTACGTGTAGATATGATAAAAATCATGCAAATGGTCGGTACACTTAAAGTGTGCGAAAATTATAGTAATGTATTACACCTGCGAATTAAACTATTCCAAATACGATAAATAACTTATTTTTAGAAATTTTATTCTATTATTTTCTATTAGTTATTATCTATCAGTTTTCAGCATCTACTTGCATTTTGGTGTACGAGTGGCCTCGTAAGTATAAAAAAAGTTGATTTGAAAAAAACGCAGAAAAATAATACAAATCAAATATTCTTATTACTTTTGTGGAAAACGTTACAATAATCCATTGGAGGGTTCAAAAAATTACACCGTGTGACAGAAATTTTCACACATAAAAAAAATTGATATATGCAGGAAACGTATACGTGGTGCTCCACTACGTACTCAAATTTTCTTCAAGATGTTAAATTTCCTCTTAAAGTTATTGAAAATTTTGAAGGATATAAATTTTCAAAAAAAAAAAAAAATTTATAAAATATTTACAAATATTATATCAACCCAGTATAGGTGTCAAATGAAAGCTAAGAATCTCTGCAATATAATAATATTTTTTATTTAAATATTGCAGCAAAAAAACTTAAGAAAATATATTTTTGAAAATGTTGGCTTTTACTATTTATTTTCAAATACATATCAGCCTGTAATATCATTCTAAGACGTGAACAAAACGTAATATAGATAAAAAATAGAGATCATTCATGATAAAACTGTGTACACAGTTTTTCTCTAGGGTGCAAACTTTCCCCTTAAAGGTCTTCACAGTTTCGAAAGATATACAAATTTTAAGAATATTATAAAATATTTTCAAAGATTATATCGACCCAATATGAATGTCGAATGAAAGTTACGAATTCCTGCAATGTAATCATATTTTTTATTTAAATGTCAAGAAAATATCTCTTTGTAAAGTTTATTCTTTAATATTATATTTATTATTTAATTATATACTTTAGATAAAGGATTTTTTTATTAACTATTTGTGCTGTGACATTTAAATAAAAACTTTTGTTATATTGTAGGAATTCTTAGCTCTCGTTTGAACATCCATAATGGGTTTAAGTAGAGAATAAATTTGGTTACAACATTATCACTAAAACGATATTATGTTTTCATTATTAATTTTCTTGAATTTTAATAACTCTGTGTTCATAATAACAATATTTTTGTTTAAATTTTATCATTTAATGTTTACACTCAATAAAAATTTCAATATGGTTGACTGCAAAAATTATATGTTTTTAAATATTTTAACTAGAAACAAAATTTTATTAATATGAAAAATATCATTACTTGTAGAATCATTAAATATTTACAGTATTTTTTCTTGTTCTTAAACCATATTCTATTTACAAACCATATTATTATTATTCCCATGACAAAAAAAAAAAATTCAAATAAATATAATACTTACCCTTTTTACAAACTTAGTGGCAAACTTCAATACTTGTTTGTATTCAACTATATTTAAATATATTCAAATATATTTTGTTTTTAATTTTGGTTTTTCTAACTTCATTTTAATTCTCATTTAGTTTACATATGAATAAATATAACTAGACAAGGTTTGATTATACTCGGTGTGATTCTTGCAATATAAGATATTGAACAACTACCATTAAAGGGTTTAGTAAAAAAAAAAATATCTTGCATTTGAACCACATACGGTAGTACAAGTTAATATAATTTTTGGCAAATGAACACTTTTCCCTATTATTTTCAAGTTAATATAATTTTTGGCATATGAACACTTTTCTCTATTATTTTCAATAACAAATTTGCAAAAATATTTGTTTATTTAAATATATGATAAAATGGAATAACAGTATGATAAAATGAAATAATAATATGATAAGGTTAGATAACTGATAAAATGGGATAATAATATGATAAAATGGAATAATATGACAATGTGGATTAATAATATATCAAGACAGAACAATAATATAATAATATCAAATCATAATCTGATAAAATGGGATAATGATGTAGTAAGATTGTTTAACTTTATGTAAAACTAGAATCATAACATAAAAAACAAACCATAAAATCGGATACAATATGACAAAATGGAATCATAATTATTATTATTGTGATCATATGTTCTAATCATAATATATTGCTCTTAGATTATGATCACTACAACTATATTTCTTCTCTGCGTGTTTCTTAAATTTTTTTTTAAATAGTTTTGCTTCTTTGCGTCTTGATATAGTTTTCATAAATATTTTTAAAGTTGTATATTTTTCGAAACTCTGAAGTTTTTTTGTGAGAAAATTTTGATGTCCCAGACAAAAATTGAGTACGTAGTTTTATTATGTATGTGCTCTAGTTTGATACATGTGTGAAAATTTTTCTGGGAAATTGTTGCACGGTGTTATGAATTGGTATTTTATTGAAGTTAAATTAAAGTATGCACCAATTTGCCCCAAACTTTTCTATTTGTGGTTTAGTATAATATCAAGAAATTCCAAGTTAAGTAAAAAAAAAAAAAATTATTTTCTTATAAAATTTAGAAATTTTCTTTTCAAAAAATTGTAAAAAATCGAAAACTTCCAATACTGTTTGTTTTGCACTTTTATCAGAAAACTGAATATGTTAGAATGAAGCGAGCACTTCGTTCTATGGGCTCTTGAAAAGTTCCAAGAAGATCTGACGTTTTCGTAGCAAATTTTGTTCAGCGATGAGGCCCATTTCTGGCTCAATGGGTATGTAAACAAACAAAATTGGGACGAAGAGCAATCTGAAGAGATTTTTGGGTCGGTCGATTGGCCACCAAGATCGTGTGATATCACACCGTTAGACTTTTTCCTATGGGGATATGTAAAGTCTAAAGTTCAATTCAAGCCTTGGAAGAAACCATCATGCGTGTCATTCGCCAGTTACCAGTCGAAATGCTCGAACGAGTCATCGAAAATTGGACTCAACGGATAGACCATCTGCGACGTAGCAACGGCCAACATTTGATAGACATAAACTTCAAAAAATAAATGCCAAAGAATGTTCTTTCAAATGATAACAAACATTCCTCATTAGATTTGAATTTTCTGTGTTTTTTTTTTTCTTTAAAAAAGTAGGGAACCTCGAAATGGATTAGATATTAAAAAAATTTTGTTTATAAATTTAAATTTCTTACTAAATTTTAATTGTTTGGTTTTCAAAAAATCTTCAAAAATCGAAAACTACCAAATATTTTATTTTTTCGTCTTTTGACATATATTGCACATAAATCTAAGCAATATTTCTTTAAAATCGATGTTTAGAAGTCGACTTTATTCGTAATTAAGTGAAGGTTTCTCATTGACACAAAAAAAAAGTTTGCTTAATTTATTTGGAAATATTTTTGTTGTTTTTATAAATTTTTTGATTAGGATATGTGCATCGATTTTAATGAAATTTTACTTTTGTAAAATCCGGGGGTTTTTTTTGGAAATTTTGTTTTATTTATTTAATTTTTTTAAGTGTTTTTCTTTTTCGTAAACATTTTACTATGTTATATAAGTACCTAAATATTTCCTTTAAAACTCCTGCCAACTTTTAAAGACATTTTTTATAAGTTTTTAACAAAAACTTTAATTAAATTTATCTCTTAAACTTTGTAATATAATTTTCTTCATGTTTCCTTTAGATATCGTGTTTAAAACTAATATATTATTTTGTTTAAAAACATTTTGTATATATGTAGTTATTTAACTTATTAGCTAAGAAATTCTAGTCAATACCACTAAATGGGGTAATGAACAATAACAAAAACAAGAATTATAAAGAAAAAATGTTTAATGTTTATTACATGTTTGGCTGCTTATGCAACCGTATTAATGATTTTAACTTTTAACAAAAGTTAAAATTCAATGTGAATTTTTTTCTTTCTTTAGTTTAACGAATGCGAAAGAAATAATAGCAACAACAATTACTCTAAATGCCATTTGCAATGTTCGCACATTGTATTTCCGCTTTTGGTTGTTGGTTGGTATATGAATGTTTTGTTATGCTTAACCATTTTTAATGTGTATTAGTGTGTATGTGTGTGTGTGTGTGCATGTGTGTTGAAGTTTAAATTGCATTTCATGTTATTTGTGGTTCAATGTGAAATTAGGAGATTTAAAGGAGTTGGATTTTTAAGGTGGAATTAATGATTTAAAACTTTTGGAATTAAAAAAATAAATAAATAAAGAGGAAACCTATTTAATATTGTTTATACAAACAGTAAAAAAAGAACTGAAAAAGAGCTGAAAAGGTCATAATTTTAACATTGTGTTATCATTGGAAGGAATTACTTAGTGCTGAAAAAGAGCTGCAGAAGTTCTTCTTTAACCCACGGTTGCCATTGGTAGTATGTTCTTCTTTTATTGTTTTTTGCTTTTGAAGTACTTGTCTTAAAACTGTATTAATTTATTTTTTTTAATAAAAATGTGGTTTTAGCTTTGTTAATAGATAATAAAAATACTTTTCAATTTGTAAAATTTTTATTTTCATAGAAATTATTCATTTCGTATGATTAATATTATTTCGAATTAATATTAATCACGTTATATCACATAGTGGAACCAAACGGAAAATGTTTGATTGATCATATCCAATTCCAGCTGCAACCCTAATAAAATGTCCAACATTAGATAAATCGTTGGTACTGAGAGCTGTACAGAAACTAAAATATTCTGATAAATGTGAACCTGACGGTGTTCCAAGCTGTGTTCTTATAAAATGTTTACATTCTCTTATATCTCCAATAACCTACTTATTCAACATATCAATATTTAGTGGTTACTTTCCTGAAGTTTGGAGGAAATCTTATATTATACCTTTGTTTAAATCTGAAAGCAGATCCAACATTTCCAATTATAGAGGTATTGTTAAATTAAGTGTTATTCCAAAACGTTACGAAAAGATAGTTACTGAAATCCTTTCGCATCAAGTTGTATGTTATCTTTCGCCATTTCAGCATGAATTTAAAAAAGGATGTTCCATTACCACTAACCTTTTGGAGTTCACAACCTCAGTTATAACCGCATTTGATTCCGGTTTACAGACAGACTCAGATTTCAGTAAAGCTTTCGATAAAGTAAATCACGATCTCCTATTGTTCAAATTGGATAAACTCGGATTTTTTCCTGTTTTCCTTAAATGGATTTCTACATAACTTAAAAATAGATGCCAATGTGTATTATTCAGAGAATGTACATCAAAAACCATTATTGTTTTATCTGGTGTTCCACAAGGTAGTCATCTCGGCCCCTTATTATTCCTAATATTTATAAATGATTTACCAACTTGCATTAAGAATTCTAGAATATTAATGTATACTGATGATGTAAAGCTGTTCCATAGCTTTAACTTTTCCTATCAATATTCCTTACTCCAATTAGATCTTGACAATCTTTATGGTTGGTGTATGATGAATCTAATGGATCTGAATTTAAGAAAGTTTAAACAGATGATGTTCTACAGAAGAAGTCCAATACTCTGTAGATACACAATAAATGAATATCAACTTGATCTAGTTGAAGAATTTCTTGATCTGGGTGTGTTGCTTGATTGTAAACTATCCTTTAATTCCCACGTTTCGTAAATCGTTAATAAGGCAAAAGGAGTTCTAGGTTTCCTCAAGCGCTGGGGAAGAGAGTTTAATGATCCTTACGTTTCCAAGCAATTATTCATATATCTTGTAAGACCAATCCTGGAATATGCTTCCGTGGTCTGGGATCCTCAATACGAAGTTCATATAAAGAAAATTGAATTGGTCCAGAAACAATTCCTCTTATTTTGTCTTCGTGATCTTTCATGGAATCCTAATATTAATTTACCATCATATGAAAGTCGATTACAGCTTATTGATCTCCCTACTCTTGAAAGTAGGAGAAAATATATGAATATTTCATTTGTAATTAATTCAGTAAACAGTTCAAATAATTCTGAGTTCCTGCTATGTAAGATCGAATTCGTAATCCCAAATCGTCCAACTAGAAATTATACTCCTTTAAAAATAAAATATTTTCGAACCAATTATGCCAACTTTGATCCCATGAAACGTATATGCAATCAATTCAACAGTTTCTATCCATATATTGATTTCTCATTAAATCCAATCCGCATTAAGAGGAATATTTTTAACTTAGTTAAATAATAAGTTTTTGTTATTGAATGATTATGAAAATATTTTATTGTAAATAGCTTTAAGAATAATATATATGCTAGCCTGTAAGAAATTGTAATTTCATTGGCTATTAAATAAATAAATCTGTATCTCCTAAACTGCTGGTCGGATCGAATTGAATTGTATGAAAGAGTTGTAGAATAGGACCTAATTTAAGAAAAGTCGTTTAAAAACTTGACTTTTCATAAAATCTGTACACCTGTATTCGTTTTTGGCCGGTTTAGTGTCGAATTGATTAAATCTATTTTATGATTAAATGTCATTAACAAATTAAAAAAAGAAATCGTGTGACATTTTTTTTATTAATCGGTAAAAATAAAACTTTTTTTCTAAAATTCACCATTTTCGAGCACTGATGGATGTAGGTTGCAAACCTAAATTAATTTAAAATTTATTTATTAATCATTTATGAAGCCCTATCTTCTAAAATGTGTAAAAAACCCAAGAAAAAAAATATCCATTTTTCATACTTAGTTCAGAATGTTGATTTTTAACATATGTTATGTCTAGACGAATTGAGATAATGAAAAATTGTTTTCAGCATATTATTTCGGAATATATTGCCAATTACAGAATATTAAAACAAAAAACTTTTCTTCATACACCTCTAGACTTTTTTCCGAAAAAGGAAAAAAAATCTAGGCAAAAACCTAAAAATTCAAAATTCAAGCGTTAATATTTTTTTAACTGTAGATAACTTGGATGAGTAAGTATGGTTTTTCCTAATTGCGCCAAGAACTTTACAGAAATATAAAAATCTTTGAAATCGAACTTGATTTGTAGAAGTTACGATTTTTTTAAACTTCTACATACTTGACCCTGTGGCTCATCTCTTGATATCACAGGGTGACTACAAGATAATTTTTCTGAAAACTTACAGATTTATTACCAAACATTTTGCGTTTGGCCCCACTATGTACCGTAAGATTGAATGTAAAAAACATAAAAAAAGGAATATTTTCTTAAACTATTATTCAAATTAAATTAATATATTTGAAAGTTTAAGAGAACGACCAAGGCTTTCTGAAATTTTAACTACTCACTAGACTTTTTTAATAAACACAGGACTACAGACTATAGATTAAATTAGTTTTATTACCTAAAAATTATTTTTTTGTATCTTTTATATGAAAGAAAAGATAGTACTTTCTTTAAATATTATTTTTAAATTGTTGGTCCGTTTTTCAAATATTTTTTCTTGATTTAAAATTTTTTTTTTTTTTTTTGGGTATTTTTTCTAATATAGGTCACTGTTCAAAATTTTTTCTCTTTTTGATTTTTTAAATAAGTATTTTTTTTTTTTTTTTTAATTGCAAATTTTTGTTTTAAATCTTACATTTTTTATAATTGATAATTTTATTATATTTCTATTTTTTTATTTAATTTTAAATATTTTGTTTTAAATAATTAAGTGATGAATTGCGTATAAAGTAATTTATGGATCAATTTCATTAAAATATGGGTTATTTTATATATAACATGATCAGTTTTATAATAAAAGAGAAAAACGATCAACCAAAACAGGTAATTAATTCACTATTTTTGTTTCAATACATGGTTGCATTCATTTCATATATAACAAAACTAAATTCCATTAAAAAAATGATCTTTTTGGAAAAATTTTTTGAATTAGTACTTTTTATTAGGTACTTTAATTTTTTATTTATTTATCTATTTACTTATTAGATACCATCACTTATTTGTGAATAAATATTTATGTATTGAATTTAATGAAATATGGAGCGTTTCATTTCCAACATATTCAGCTTTATGATATAAGAGAATAAAAAAGCATATTTCACCCTTTTTCGATATTTTACGATTTTTGGAAAAAGATAAATTTTAATATCTCCGAAGTTATGAACAGTTAAATGATAAAGACCTTAAGGAAATTTAAATTAGAATTTGTTGGTATTTCATTAAATGTAATGCAGTCTCATACAAATAATCTCGAAAACTAGAGTAATTTAAAATAAAGTGATTTATTAGCTTATAAATTTATGAACACGTGCTTCTAAATAAACTAAAAAATATCTTATCGCAAAAAAAAAACATTTATGTCACTCTGTGTAATTTCTTCTTTCTTCAAACAATCTATTATTTATATGACTTATTTTATTCTTTTTAACAATTAATACCTTAACAAATCTGCTTTGTAGTTTTTTTTATATTTTTTTTTATCCACTTTACAATGTATTTTATTGCATTTAACAGTGATTTTATTTTTAAGGTTAGACCAAATGGTTTTTATTATGGTTTTCTTGTCTGTTTTTAATGGATGATTATGTAAATTCTTTTACTCGTTTTACAAAAACTTTACAAACAAATACTTTTTCATATAAACAATTTCACATATACTCTTTTACACTCACACTCTCCCCTTGCAGTTTAAATCTCATAAAAAAAAAACTAACTACCCTAAACATTAGTTTATATGTTTGTATATGTATATAAAAGAAACAATAAAGAGTACTTTACATGCAATTAACCTTTAGCCTTTAACTGTTATACTCTCACACTCATCGTATGAGGAGTATAAATAAAAAATAAAATAAAAAAGCAATAAGTGTACAACAACAGTATATATACAAATATTTGTGGCAAATGAAGTTTGTATATTTAAAGTGTTATAATAATTGCCTACGTTTTGTTGTTTTGTTTAAATATCATTCATTTTATCCTTGTTGAACAAGTAACGAATGTATATTTTGTTTATGAATTTAAATTAAATTACAGTAATTCAATTATTATTGTAAATATTATCAATGTAGTTGTGTTTTGAGAATCAAAAATAATTGTAGGAAATTATGTAATTACGAGTACTAAGGGATAAGGAAATTTGTTGCAAAATTTGGTAATTAAATTATAAAATAATTGTTTTCATTAAGCTTTTATCTTAAGAATTAAGTAAATTAAAGGAAAACATTTTATAATATAATACTTTAGAATTTAAATTAAAATTTATTGATAAAAGTTCCTTATAAATTGGGTTTAATTTTGTTAAAACACTTCAACTCACTTTGAAAAAATTTTCATATAATTTGTTTTTGTTTTTAAAAAATTTGTATGGAAATTTTTACAAAATAAGGTGAAGCGTTTTACAAAATAAGATTGATGAAGTTTTATTTTATAGGAAAGTATTTAGTTTACACAATATTATAAAAGAACTTTTTCTTTTTTTTTTTAACTTAGTTTAACTTAGGTTAATTCAATAAAGTACTTAGGATTAAATTGAAGCTTAACCTTGGACAAAATTACATTGTTTTCATACAAAATAATAATTTTAACCTTCAGTTATGTTTTACCTTAGAGTAAAAAATTTGACAAGTTAATAGCCCTTAGTGTTTTTAAACATATAATTAAACATTAAATTGTTTATTTAATTATTAAAACAATTTAAATAGGCATATTCCAGCTGAAAATGTTATGTATGTAAATGTATATATATATATATATATATATAAAGGCAAATGAAACACATAATATATGTATATAACAATAAATATTTTAAAAACTATAGATTTCAGAGAATCAAGCCCACCGGTTCAAAATCGGCCGCCGCAAAATTTTTAAGCCGTCGGCATATACCGGCTTAAACGGCTGAGCCGGCTTAAGGTAAGCCACCGATACAATTGGATGTGCCGAAGATACATATTCTATTTTATATTTTATCTTTTGCATTTTTTGAACTTCAGAGCCATTTTTGAGCTATATTTTTTTCTATCAAAATATACATCTTTTTGTATATTATACTCGTAAGTTAATTTCTATACATTTATTTTACTTAATACCATACTAAATAAATGTTTCCTTTTTACTCACAATATAACTTGATTTTCTAGGAAAAACAACAAGATATAAATAAAAATTTAATGAAACATACAAATCTTATATTTTATGCATGCTTTGATTTAATGTATGAACCATATATGAAATAAATTTTTGCATTTATGTTTCCATAAAGGACAAAATAGTTAATATATTTTACTGTATATGTTTCCATATAATATAAACGACTGCATATATAAGCACATATATATAACGATATATTGTCATACATAGCTCATATAAAAAAATATATGACTATTTTCAGCTGTGTTATTATTTCTTTTAATAATATTGTTATTGTCTACTCTTCCCAATAAACCAAACGATATTATAATGTTATCGGAACGGTATCATATAGGTGATAAAAAGTGTACCTTTCCTTATGATATCATTTTTACATGAAATTATGATATCGTTCTCGGTATCGTAGTTTTAAAATATGGTGATTGTAAAATCGCCTCAATCTAGAATTTATTCCAAATGATACCAAAAATAATTCTTTTAAATATTCTAAGGATATGTAAACTAATTAGCTGAAATAAGATAACTTTTTAAATAAATAGAAAACATGCAATTTAATGCGTCATGCATACATCTCACATTTTTTTTCTTCATTAGACACTTACTTTTGCAATTATGGACTTACATATAAATTTGGTTGCACCAATCATGATTTATTTGTATTTTTATACCCTTCACTTCAGGTGTAAAGGTTTTGTAATTTCTACAATATTTATCTAAGACCCCAAAAAGTATATATTTTCTGGATCCTTATTGATAGGGAATTCGATATAATGATGTCCTTCTGTCTGTTGAAAACACTTTTTACAAAACCCCATTTATTGGATATATATGTTTTATATATTAAATTATGGGGACTATTTCTTAGAATAGGATTAGTAAAAATCTACAAAGGCGGTCCATTAATGGCCGACATATTGCCAAAAATCTGAAAAGGCCCCTAAAAGCGTGTTTTGTTACTTCGTTTTTGCACAAAAAATTCAGAATCTTTTTTTGGAATGTTTTTATGGAAGAGTTGAACAAAAACTTAGATATCGGTCAAAACATATTCTTGGACATTCTGAAGCTTCTGTTTAAATTTCAGTATTCGTTGTTGTACAAATCTGTTGTAAATAATTTTCTAAAATTTCGGTTTTTTGAATTAACCATATCGGTCCATAAACAATAGAGTTTCAGGCAAAAATTTGAACAAATTATTAAAAAATATGCAAACACAAACATATATAAAAGGCAATGACTTTCAGTGTTGTTGTTTTTTGTACAAACAAGCAGTAGTTGTTGATTGTGTATACATTGGCTAAGTTCACACATATTCTTACATTCTTTCATTTGTCGTTGCTGAGAGTGTGAAGTAAACAAAATGCACTGGAAAACATTTTTATAAATAAATTTTTGGAAAATTAATAATCATAAATTTCTTTAATATTAATGTTTTAAGATAAAGTTGGAGGAATGTAAAATATATTTTTGTATAACAATATTAATTAATTTAAGTATAAGGAAAGCAAAAATGCATTATAAAATATGTTTTATATAATAATGAAGCACCCTGTTTAACTTACGTTTTTCATTCATTGCACCCAACTTTTCTTTGAGTGCATTTTTTTTAACGCTTACTAATACAACTATACTTTTAGTCATTGACTTTCCTAATATACCTACACACAATAATTTTTTATGTATGTTGGGATCGTTTTTTAGTTGGAAATAAAAGTACTGCAATTATTCAGTGTTGTTATTTTTTGTGTAAGCATGTATCTACATACAAACATATGTATATACATTTAATAGTCATCCGAAGCTATCATGTTGTTGTTTTTTTTTTAGTGAAGCAACTCCTGCTATGATAGTTTAATTTTGAGTTTACATTTTTGTAGTTTGGAAAAAATTTTATTATTTGTTGATAGGTAGTGAAGGGTATAAAAGATTCGGCACAGCCAAGTATAGCGCTCTAACTTTGTTTTTTTTTTTAATCAATTTTTTTGAATATTTTTATTTTGAATTTTTTTTTTTTTTTTTAATGTTTGTATTTATACAATACACCAATACACAATATGCGTTTGTGTTGATATTTGTAATAAACTCCTGCACAGTTACACTGCATTTACATGATGACTGTTTTCAAGTCTTGACAGTTTGAGTTAATAGACAAGAGGGGTATCCAAACAGGCACCTAATTTGAAGGGGTTTGTTTTTAATATTTGCTATTTCTCATGTTGCTTTATTTATATTATAACTTCAAAGGGTAAAGATCATGATCGGTGAAATGTATTAGCGTTGCTTATGTAAAAAATGTTAGAATATTTTTTAATTGTGCGATCTTTGAACGATTTTTTTACAAATAAATTTTTTATTTATTATTATTATTTTTTTTTTTAATTTAACAATTTAATTAAGAAAAAATATTTTTTTCGGTTAATATCGGAATAAATTATGTTTTTGCCAACATAGTTTGATATTGTTTAAATATTTTATAATACTAAAGTTGAAAATAAATAAATAAAAATAAATGGTTAGCACTCAAATATGAACATTTTTAGAATTAAATTTCTTCTTTGTAAGCAGATTAAATTGTAATATTTAATAAAATATGGTAAGATTGTCTTGCTTAAATAATTAAAAAAATAGGCATGCCTGAAAGTCATCGTATAAATGTTCAAGATTTTAGGAAGAGTGTTTAAAACAAAATTTAAAAAAGGCATGTCTGAAAAAGACACTGTCTAAATTCAGTGTTACACTCAAACTACATCAGTTTCTAAGTTTGCCAGTATGGTTTGGTGAGTATTTTAATGTTTTTTTATAAGTTGGTATTGTTATTCTCTTTAGTTCGGTGTGAGTGAATAAAGTAGGAATGAGAGCAACATATCTAACTTTCCTTTGTTTGCACAAACAAATGAAGTGGATAATGAAGTCTACACTAGAAGTACTTATGGTATGCTGAGAAAAATATATGATTTGGTGTTAAAATACTGGCAACAAATAAATCATTGAAATTGTACAGAAAAAATAATATATATATATATATATATATATATATATATATATATATATATATATATATTCTAACTATATTTGATGTTGTTTGTTTATTTGTTTACTTATTTATTTACTCATTTTTATTTATTTACTTACTTATTTGTTTATTTAATTATTTATTTATTTACTGATTTATTTATTTATTTACTTATTTATTTACCAATTTATCTACGAGTATCTATTTATTTATTTACATACTTTGCGTAGGCATTTTAAACTATCTCCATCAGGGATGGAATAATTGGTACTATAGTACTTCTTTTGATACTATTTTACATTCAAAAGCACCGAAGTACTCCTTCGAATCATTTGATACTGTCAAAAGATTAACTGAATATTACACAATTAATTAAAAATAAAATTTTTAAATGATATTATATTTTGGAGTTATATAATTTTCGAATAGAAATCGATGTTTATTTTGAACACTTACGATTTATACATATTTACAATATTGTTCAGAAATAATAATGAAATTATAATGAACACTATCTTTGACTAAATGCTGGGGCTTCGAGTTTCAAAAAAAAAAAAAAACTACAAACTATATTATATAAACATTTGAGCTGTAGGTTAAATTTTTAAAATTGTGAACTGTCAGACGTACAATCATTATTAAACACTACAAGTTTTTTTGCTCTGTAAATTAAATTGAATTGAAAATGTGCCAAATTTTAAAGACTTCAGGCAATAAATTATATTTTAACAAAACTAAAGCTTAAATGCTCGATTTTAAGGAATTGATCTTGGACTTTGTTTTCAATAAGTTTATTTTAATAACTGTGATATTTAATCTGAATAAAATCATTTAATGGTTTGGTATCGTATGAAAAAAGTACTATTTGAAATTTATTTTGATGCCCAAAAATATTTTCATTTTCCATCCCTAATCTCTATGCTTTTGCTGGTGGCATTTGTTTTTCTTCTTAGTTAACCCCCTAATCATTAAAAAGCACAAAATTTGTTTTGCTTTAATATACTGAATGAAATTTATTTGCTGAACCGACAAATACTTGACAAATTTTTTGTGCTACAACAACTACTACTTTCTCACTCAATGCAAAACTACAAACAATCTTTACTATTTTTATGTTTTGAGTAAGTGCGTGAAAAGAGAATCATATTATATAAGTTACACTCATACTCTCATTTATACCAATACTAATAAGTGTTTATTTGTTATATTTGTTTTGAGTATACTTTCTGTTCTACTCTTGCACGTCTTTAGTTTGAAACACCGAAAAATATTGGTCTATGATATACGTTAGCCGCTGTTTTTATAAAACGAACGAAAAATTCGTCTCGACAAATTGTATATATAAAAACGGCAGGTTAATTATATAACAATTGGCTTATAATCACTTTCTAAGTCGATTTAATGATGTTCATCCGTCTGTCCATGCAAACTTTGTAATCAAATTACAGATCGCAATTTTGAAAATAATTTAATAAAATTAGACACACGCGTCTTCTGTGGTTCAAGGACAAAGCGTAATGAAATTGGTTATGATCGGTCCATTATTTCACGTAGGCCCCATACAAATGTCCGTCCTGGATAAAAATATCTATATTTAATTAAAATTTAGAATATAAAAGTTTTATATAGGTCCATGCAAACTGTACGCCAAATTTCATGAAGATCGGTCTATAATTGACCATGGCTCCCATATAAACTCTTCTTCCGAAAATCACAAAAAACAATAGATCCGCTATAAGGCCCAATAGCGAATCACTCTAAAACGTATATATAACATAATATAATGCATACATGTTTCATAGAAATATACAGTACTCTTAACACAAGAATCGGTCAACAATTGACCCCAGGTACCATATAAAACCCTTCACCGAATTTTTATATACATACAGAATGGTGTAGGGTATCATATAGAATAGTTTGTACGACTATATTTTTCGTAATTGTTTTTTTTTTATTTTATTGGAAACCAATTATTCGAAGTTGTAAAATTATAACAATATCGTTTTCAGTAATGCGTTATAATATTATAATTGGCACCTAAGATGTTGTCATCTTCGCTATCGTATCGTTCTTTGGTTTATTGGGTATTGTCATTGTAGAATTTATTTTATGTTTTATATTTACAACAAATAACTATATTAATGATTTCATAATCCTTGGCTTTAACATTGAATAATAAGGAAACATATAAGTCAAATACAATAATAAAAAAATGGTGCTTCTAAAAACCACAAAAAAAAAAATGTCTCCTAGGAAAAGACAAAGGAAGTGCTGATTATTTTTATTTTAGGTTTCATAAAATAACCCCTCTTCTCCCTTCCAAAAAGAAAAACAACTGACAGCCAAATAAATAAATAAATATAAAAAGACTTATTTACGATCAACATTAAATATATTTAGCAAAAGAAATATTCGATACGTAAGTTAAGTCATTAAAGTTACAATACGCATATAAAAATCGTATAAAAGCTATTTTTTGTGATTTATTATTGGTAAAATAAATCAAAAGTATTAGTAAAAGAAATTGTGACAAAAAAAAAAACTAATAGCAAAAATTGAAGTAAGTCATAAAGAGATTGTAATAACCCAGCAAAAACTTTTTGGTTTTCGGTAATAAGAACTACTTATTAAAGTAGTTTCTTGGTAATGAGGCGTCATTATTATTTGCCTAATCTGTATTACATTAATAAGTACTCAATAGTATAATAGCGCAGTAATACTGCAATCACGTGGATGAGTTGGCTAGAGCGCCGGATTAATAACCAGAAGGTTGTTGGTTCAACCCCATTCTGAAGCAGTTGGTTTTTTATAACAAAATGTCTAAAAAGATATTTTAAACTAAATCGAGTTTTTGTCGCTTAGGATACTATGTGCGAGATGGTGTAATGAGTAAGACGTTAGTCAGTAAAACCGAATGGTTAGTTTGTGTGCAAGTTCGAGTCTCACTGACGGCAAATTTTTTTTGTTTTTTTTTATTTTTGTTTTCGTTTAGGTACATATTTTTGAGTATCCCTAGAGTCATAAAATAACTACATGAATTTGTGGACAACTCGAACAAAAATAACTAGTTATTCAGGCAAAAAATAAGTAGTTTATTGTTGTTTCCAATTATACCTTACCATTGAAAGCAAAGTTTGCTTACCAGGAAAGCAAAGTTTTTGCTGGGAAGTTTGTGGTTTATGTAACAGAATTATGATTTGTATAGATTAGTTAAAGGGATAAATATGTTCAAGTGTAATATAGAAATCATTTAAATTAGTAAGTTCAATTATTGCGCAACGTTTTGACGCTGCCGGGAAAAGAAACTCACCTCGGATATGTATAAACATGGACGGACGGAAAGACGCACATGATTATTTTTATTTCTTTCGCTTTAAGGATCTAGAATATATTTCAAGGTTTTAAGGTACGGTCAGACTATGGAAATATTGGCAGAAACTGACAAATATTTCTTTGGCGTAATATATCCATAAAATATTTTTTTGTGTGGCAAACAACAAATCAATGGATTTTTGGCAAATAAAATTATTTAATAGCAAACAAAAAAATTTTTAATTTGAACACAGTTTGACGGCAAAAGTCATAGCTTCGTTTTTGGGCCTCACAGTATAACTTATAGAACTGAATTATTTTTATTTTATATTTTATTTTTTATATGTTATTTTATATTTTATTTTTAGTTTATATTGTATTTTTCTTATATGTTGTTGGTTATATTAAAGTTGTATAAAATAATCAATAATTACTTTTAAGCATATTTAAAGTTAACGGCATAATAGAGAGAAGCGCCGCCTATTTATAAGTACCCAGCAAAAACTTTGCTTTCCTGGTAAGCTAGCAGGAATATTTGGAAACAAAAATAAACTACTTATTTTTTGCCTGAATAACTAGTTTTTTTTATTCGACTTGTCCACAAATTCATGTAGTTATTTTTTGACTCTAGGGGTACTCAAAAATATGTACCTAAACGAAAACAAAAAAATTTTGCCGTTTGTGAGACTCGAACTTGGACACACACTAACCATTCGTTTTTACTGACTAACGTCTTACTCATTACATCATCTCGCACATAGTATCCTAAGCGACAAAAACTCTATTTAGTTTAAAATATCTTTTTAGACATTTTGTTATAAAAAACTAACAGCTTTAGAATGGGGTTGAACCAACAACCCTCTGGTTGTTAATCCGGCGCTCTAGCCAACTCATCCACGTGATTGCAGTATTACTGCGCTATTATACTATTGAGTACTTATTAATGTTATACATAGTAGGCAAATAATAATGACGCCTCATTACCAAGAAACTACTTTAATAAGTAGTTGTTATAACCGAAAACCAAAAAGGTTTTGCTGGGTAGTAGTAACTATTATTTAATACTACTATCCAGATACTACTATGTAACATCTGCTTAGTTAACAAATAATCCAACCATCCATTTGTGTCTGTGGTTCGCAGCAAATGCAGATCAGTCTGGTAGTGATCAGTCGGCTGATAAGTGGCTTAGTGGTAATAACTACTAATTAGAGCTAGGGTTTGCTGGCTCGGGTAGTAATTCTAAGAAATAAATATGTAGATCAGTCGGCTGATAAGTTGGATTATTGATCAATCGGATGAACAGTCGGCTGGAGAGTCTACTGCCTCATCCCTCCTGGGAGGTAATTATGTCATGTTCTCACCAGCCCCAAGAGATTGCACTCTGCCCTATCGGTGGTACTATTGGTGTTTCTCTCTATCAGCCACACCTACTCTTGATATCAATAAAAGTAATTTTTATAGCGTTTATTTTTTTTTTTTTTTTTTTTTGGCAAATAATTATTTGATCTTACAAAATTTTTCTAAGTGAAAACAATATCAAATAACAGTTGTATTAAATCTAAATTATTAAAATGCAAAAAATATAAATAAATACTAATAATACTATATTGCTGAAAATTTTAATAATTTCTTAATTAACTTGCAAAAGTAAAGTATATAATAAATAGTATAATAAAGCAAGATATTTAATTATATTTTTTATATCCATAGTTGCTACTCCAGACAAATTACATGAAAAAATGGTATAACATGGATATAGCACCGTCTGGATGTTTTATGCATAGTGCTAAAAGTCACCGATAATCACTTGTTTGCTGCACGAGTTATATGCGGTTAAAGGTGACAAAATCAGTTTTCTTTACATATATCTCGCTTATTATGTATAATACGTGTTTTTATGCTATTTCAACATTTAAAGGATACAAAATTTCTAACAATTTTGTTTCAGAACATTTTTATGCGCCATCATTAGTTTTGGAGTTATAGCGCATTTTATGTTAGAGTTTTTAACTTCCGAACATAATATGTTGCTCTTAGATTATGATCACTACAACTATATTTTTTCTTTGCGTGCAGAAAAATTATGATTTTAGTCGACTACTTATATAGGTGTTAGACCTAAATGTAGTTCAATTTTAATAAAAACAAGGGACAGTACTCTAACTTGCTCAAGTATGTAGCCAAAGTCTTTTCAGTTTGCTATTGAAATACTACCCTGTAGCCTTATTGAAAATTTTACATTTGCGGACACCATTATGTGAACCAGGAAAAGATTCCTCGACAATTTGTATAATAAAAGCTAAGTATATACAGCAAAATTTTGTAGAGCATATTTGTGGTTTCCCTGATAATTAGGTATATTTTTTCATTTAGTTGATATATTTAACATAATCAATATAACATGTAATAATTATAGTTAAAAATATATAAATGCAAAAATATACCTAATTACCAGGGAAACCACAAACATGGCCTAAAAAAGTGTTTTATGCGCATTAAATATTCAGTAAAAAAGGAAAGATATGCTCTAAAAAAAGCGAAAATATGCTCTTAAAAAAATATATATTTTTAAACATAAATAATTTTTTTTTTCAAAAAAGCAAAGTGTTTCTTTAATATTTTAATTATATAAGATATGGCAACACCAAAATGTATCTGGTAATTGTGTCAAAAGCCTTATTTTGAATTGTAATTTGTCACATAGAGATATTATCAAAAAAATACATATGTAAATTTACATACATAGCTTTTATTTAAAAAAAGATCCATTAAAATTAATTTTACATACTAAATCTTTTTGGTTCTCTTATTTTTTATATATGTATGTATATCATAAGTCAAGTTTTAAAAATTTCATATAAAATTATCTTCATAATGTCAAAATATGCTTTAAAAGGGTTAGATGTGCTTTAAAAATAACAAAATATATCATAGATATGCTCTTAAAATCACTTAATGCAAAAATATATCGTTAAGGCTGAACTATTCAAAAATATGCAAGCCAAAATGTTTTATTTGTTCAGAAACGGATAAATATTTTATTGATGGTTTCATTCAACGTACAGAAAAAAACATGTAATTGCAAATTTGTGGTTTCCCTGCTAATTACCTATTGAGTGTTTCCATGTTAGTCTATCTTTATAACGATATGAATAAAGTTTTTTATATCAAAAGTTCAAAGGTCAATGTTGAACATATAAAAGTAAGGTTATTATAGCTCAAAAAAAAGGTATTTTTAAAATGTCAAAAAAATGTGTAATGTTGACATAACTCTTTTCCCTACTCGTGTAAAATTTCAAGCTTGACACTTATTTAGTTTAGAAGTTATGAAGCAAAAAAGCGAACTTTTTGTATGTAAAACTTAAAATATTTATAAAAATTAATTTCAAAGTATGATTTTTATGAGCTCATATTTAAAATAAATCAAATTTTATATACAAAATTATTTAATTAAATTTACTAAAATCGGGTTTTATTTATAAAAGAGTAATTTCATTTTAAATTTTATAATTTTGACTTCTCCGAAATTTTCTCTGCAGAAAGTATACGATAAGGCTTCTTACCAAAAAAATTAAAAAAAAAATAAAGAGGGACCTTTTAAGATATACATCACTTTAAGAAAATTCTTATAAGAAAATACGTTAACAAAAATATTTTCAAAATTTTTATATGGTATCTTAAAATACAAGATTTGACAAATCAACTGTCAAAAAAAAAAAAAAAAATTATTTTAATATCTTTCATATAACAAAAGTTATGGCCATTTAAATAAATATATTAATCACTTTCAAAGCTATAGAGTTGCCACAGTTTTCAAAATAAAAATGAGAAAAATTAATTTTATATGCCTCTGTATCTTCCCCTACACATGCACTAAATTTTATCTAAATCGGTAACAAAGGGTCAAAATTTTTAAGTTTAAAATGGAATTACTCAATAGCTACAAGCTCCTAAACATTTTTCAAAGTTGAGTTGACTAACTTTGACACCTTATAGTTTACAGGGACATTAGCTGAAATCTTGTGTCTATAAATTTCCTGTATATTACATTGCAGTTTAAGAAATATATCTTTATTAGTTTTACAATTTTCTACATTTTACAAAAAAAAAAAAAAAAATCAATTTACAAAAAATTGAAAATTAAATATTTTATAATGAAATTTTTTTTTAAGTATCAATTTTTAAGGAATGTTTTCTTATTAAAAAATGATATTAATTTTCAAAAAAAAAGCAAAAAAAAATATCAATTAAGAAAAATTTTTTATTTACTAATTTATCAAAATGAAAAAGTGCTCATTTTCAAAAAAAAAAAATTATCTAACAAATTTTTTTAAAAATTTTAAATTTTTAAGGAAAGTTCTATTAGTTAATAGTTGGTAAGTACTAATTCTCAAAAAGTATAAATTAAAACAAATGTTCGCAAAAGTATCGCTTTTTTAAAGAAAAAAATTTTAAAATAACTAAAAACTTTTAAACAAAAAAATTTAAATTTAAAAAAAAACAAGTTAGAAATTTTTTAAAAAGTACAAATAATAAAAAATCTAAAAGTACAATTTTTTTGAAATACAAAATTTAAAAAAAAAAAAAATATCTAACAAATTTTTTTAAAAATTTTAAATTTTTAAGGAAAGTTCTATTAGTTAATAGTTGGTAAGTACTAATTCTAAAAAAGTATAAATTAAAACAAATGTTCGTAAAAGTATCGCTTTTTTTAAAGAAAAAATTTTTAAAATAACTGAAAACTTTTAAACAAAAAAATTTAAATTTTTCAAAAAACAAGTACTAAATTTTTTAAAAAGTACAAATAATAAAAAATCTAAAAGTACAATTTTTTTAAAATACAAAATTAAAAAGATTTACAGATTTTAAAAATAAGTACAAGTTAAAGAAAACAATATTTCTTAAAGCTTTTCAAAAAATACTAATTTTCCACGAAGTATGAACCTTCAAAAAGTATTAATTTCCAAAATAATTACCAATTAAAAAGAAAAAAAACTAACTGTCAAGAATATTTTAATTATTTTAATAATTTTCAATAAAAAATACAAAAGTAAATGAAGGTACCAGTTTCAGCTTTCAAAAATGGTATTAAGATTTATTAATTTTTAAAAAAAGTACTAATAAAACAAAAAACCAAAGGGCTTATGGTTTTAGTTACACTGCTCATCTAATATTCTATTAGATTATAATTTGTAATTGTATTTTAACATAAAATAAAATCCTTATTCTCAAAAAAGTAATAAAGAAAATCAAAAGAAAGTACTATTTAAAAAAAAAAAAAACTATTTTTAAAAAATGCTAAACAGTATCAGTCTCAAAAAAAAAAAAAAAACAATAATATTTTTAAAAATTTTCAATTTTTTCAAAATATTTGAAATTTTAAGAATTTTTTCAACTCAACTTTTATCAGATTAAAGAACACCCTTTTCTAATATTTTCTCTCCCACTGTACCCTCATGATTAACAACTATTATATTTTGGAAGTGTAAAAAAAACAAGCAAAAAATAAATAACTAGAATTTTCCCCTAAAAATTTCGACACCATAAATTTAAAAAAAAAAAAAAAAAACAAAAAGTAAAGAATAATCAGTACAAAATAAAATCAATAAAGTGTGCGTGCTAAATTGAAAATAAAGGAAGAAATTATTATGAAAATATTGGCAAAATAATTACAAATAATTGCCAAGCTGAGCAATAAAGCAGGGAAAATAAAAACAAATCAACAACAACAGAAAAGTACAAATAAATATTACAAATTACATAAAATACAGCAAAAGAGCTGGTAAAAACTGCACGATTATAAGACAGAGATGGAAGTATTAAAACATAAATAAAATTTAGAGTTTAATTTAAATATAAAAATATTTCTTAGAGATTTTATTTTAATTATAATAAAATAAACCCTTTAAAAAAACTGAAAATCGGTATATGAAACTAAAACTATTTATTTTATAACTTTATAAAATATATTCTCATTATTTTCCCTGTGTTTTGTAACTTTCTCAAAATCTCACTTTCCCATTCCTGCCCACCAAGCATAGCTGTAATATTTCTCCATACACACGTTGCTTATATGTACATATGTAAATGCATTAGTTCTCTTGTTTGTTCGTTAATTCAATGAGAGATTGTGTAAATAATTCATATATGCATACATATTTACACATATGCATGGTTTAATATTATTGGTGATGTTGTTGTATTTGTTTACAATACCATTCAATAAACCACCAAACGTGCCTTCAAACACTTTTGATATTTTAAAAGTTCATAACACTATTTTATTGCTGTTTTTTATTTATTTATTTCTTATTTTCGCTACTCAATTGTTGGGAAAGGGTATAAAGCTAAGTTCAGATTACGCAAATATTTGACACGAAATACAGAGTTGCTTTTTTTGTTCCCTTTACACTCATTTTTTTTTGATGAAGCTGCTATTAAATATTGTAAAATACGAGAAGGGGAAAAAATATTTTAAGCCCGTTCAGATTAGATGCAAATTATTGACTCAATATTATTTGGTTAAACACACAACCACCTTAAATTTATTTGACATCAATTATTAAATGAATTTATAATTATTAAACTAATTTATAGGAAAATCTTATTTTTTATTTTGTTTTAAACAATTTAGAACAGTTTTCCGAGAAAATTTCGAAATATGTTGATATCAAGGTAATGTTTGTAGCGTTTTTATTTAATGTGAAATAAAAATGCTTTTTATTTTGAATACAAATATTTATAAAATTTACAAAGTAAAATACTTAGATAGTAAAGAAAATACGAACAATTATCAAGCGTTTAATTGCAAAATTTAGAACGCACATTAATGTAAATTACTTTAAAAAATATATATTTAAAACATTTTCATAAGTAATTTGTGTTTATACACAAGAACAACTCTGTTTTCTTTTCTCATCATTTGCAAAACAGTCCTGTCTTTACAAAACAACACTGTTTTCTTTGTGTTGTATAAAAAATAACAAGTGTTAATATGGCTAAATAATAAAAAATAATAATATATTGAAAGCTTTATTTAAAAAGGTATATTTTGATAGATAAAATATAAATCGATCACTTGTTTTTTTTTAACAATTTAAAGTTTGTGTACAGAAAAACTACAATTTTTTTGAACTCAATCCGTCCATCGCATCAACTTACATTTATTTTGTAAGATCAAACAAAAATTCTCTTAAAGTAGTGGCAAATATTTTATGCCTTGTGTTCACACATTGTTCACACTAGCGGCATTTTTAGTTATGGGCAAATAGTTTTGTTTGTCCAAAATCAGCTGTTATTTTGTTTGAATGGTAAAAATATTACGTTTTCACATTACGCAAAGCAAATACTTGCAAAAATCATCAAATTCTAGTGTAGTGTGAACTTAGCTTAAGAGGGTGTTAATAGAAGAAAAAATCCTATATAAACACACACTTGTAAATATGTAAAATAAAATAGAAGAAAATCCCCAAGAAGGTCAATTTCAGTAATTTAAAAGTTTTAAATTTTATATTTATTTAGTCTATCTTTTTATTTACTTTTTTTATTAAATGAAAATAAAATATTTGTTAACAAATAAGAAGTGTAATCAATATTATTCCTAATACATTATTTATAAATATTATTTTAAAGTCTATTTTAAGGGTGTTAAAATGTGAAGCATTTATTTAAGTGACAAAACAATTAAAGTTAATTAATAAAATGGAAAATCTATTTTTTTCAAAAAATTTTAAGTTTCAGATTTATTTAGTGTTTATTTTATTTTATTTTATTTATTAAAGTAAAATAAAATTTATTATAAAAAAATAATAATAATTACTGACACATTATTTACAAACATTATTTTAAAGCCTATTTTAAGGATGTTAAAAGTGAAGCATAAGTTTAGAGTTATTATAATTTATTTTGTAATATTAAACTAAAATTTAAAGCGAAGTTAATAAAAAAAAACTATATTTAGACGAAAATTAGAGGTTTTCGTTATAACTTTATTGTGCTGTTAATAAAAAAAAAAAACGAATCTTTTAATATAGTCATTTTATTTTTTATTTATACTAATTATTTTATTTATTTTTTATTTTTTTGTTATTACAAGTAATAGGATAATATTCTTATAATTTTATTCGCAAAAAAGTTTTATTTACTTTTACTTATTATGCGTGTTGAAAAGCTGTTTTGGTCTTATTTATAGTAAATAAAAATGTTAAATATAAATTAAAACAAGAAAATTTCACTTTTATAAAAAAGGGAAAACAAGTACACATGTAAAAAGCCCATTTGGAAAAAAATTAAGAATAATAATAAATTCATGGAAAGAACTTTATAACTCAATAGCATGAAAAATATGTGTTTTTTTTATTCAAATATGTCCGTCCATCCATCCATTCATATGAACCCACCAATTACTTTAAAAAAGAAATATATATTATTATTTTTTAATTGGTACTTTTTTTAATGTTTACTATTTGTCACAATTATTTTTTTTTTACTTTTTATCGAAAATTTTAATGCTTTTTAAAATTTGCTTGTTTTGTAACAAAAGCCATTCATTTAGAGTCAACATCTGACCTATCTACCCAAGTCTTTATGGCAGCATTTGCCCCATTATTTTCGAGGCGGGGATGCCCTGTCGCCATATACTCAGATAATGAAACCAATTTTATTAGAGCTAGTAAGTTGTTAAAAAAGAGCGACAGGAATTCATCAATCAGCTGAAAGGAACTGTCATATCCATGAACAGTCTATAGAATTTGACGTGGCATTTTATATCACCTGGAGCTCCACACATGGGCGGTCTCTGGAAAGCAGGCGTTAAAAGTTTTAAATCCCATTTAAAGAAATTAAACACCCTTAAATATACATTTGAAGAGCTTGCTACACTTCTAGCAACAATTAAAAGATGCCTGAATTCTAAACCCTTAAGCCCGGATTTAAACCAGTTAACCCCAGGTCACTTTTTAATTGGCCCACCCACATTAACCCCTATAGAACTCAATTTAAGTAATGAGAATATTAGCCTTGCAAATAGATGGCCAAATTTGAAGATTTAACACCATTACTTATGCAGAAAGTGGAAAGATGAATATCTTAAAGAGCTCCATAAAAGATACAAGTGGAAGAACCTTAAACGTCAAGTTGAAGTTGATGACATTGTTGTTGTAAAATAAAACAACCTACCCCCGAACGAATGGTTACTTGGACGTGTTATAAAGACTTACTTATCCTGGTTTTGATCAAAGAAACCGAGTTGTTGACCTACGAACTTCAACTGGAATTATGACTCGACCAATAACCAAAGTTGTTATATTACCCACTAGTTAGTGTAGTACTTCTAATATAACCCTAACTTCAACTAATTACCCACCCCAATACACTATTCCACTTTAATAAGTTCTTTTAAACTAACCCTTCAATAATAAGAATAATAATAATAATAATAATAAGAATAATAATAAATTCATGGAAAGAACTTTATAACTCAATAGCATGAAAAATATGTGTTTTTTTTATTCAAATATGTCCGTCCATCCATCCATTCATATGAACCCACCAATTACTTTAAAAAAGAAATATATATTATTTTTTAATTGGCACTTTTTTTAATGTTTACTATTTGTCACAATTATTTATTTTTTACTTTTTCTCAAAAATTTTAATGTTTTTTAAAATTTGCTTGTTTTGCAACAAAATCCATTCATTTAGAGTCAACATCTGACCTATCTACCCAAGCCTTTATGGCAGCATTTGCCCCATTATTTTCGAGGCGGGGATGCCCTGTCGCCATATACTCAGATAATGAAACCAATTTTATTAGAGCTAGTAAGTTGTTAAAAAAAGAGCGACAGGAATTCATCAATCAGCTGAAAGGAGCTGTCATATCCATGAACAGTCTAAAAAATTGAACGTGACATTTTATACCCCCTGGAGCTCCACAAATGGGCGGCTACTGGAAAGCAGGCGTTAAAAGTTTTAAATCCCATTTAAAGAAATTAAACACCCTTAAAAATACATTTGAAGAGCTTGCTACACTTCTAGCAACAATTAAAAGATGCCTGAATTCTAAACCCTTAAGCCCGTCAAGTGAAAACCAGGATTTAAACCAGTTAACCACAGGTCACTTTTTAATTGGCTCACCCCTTCAGAACCCGATTTAAGTAATGGCAATATTACCCTTGCAGATAGATGGCCAAATTTGAAGATTTAACATCATTACTTCTGCAGAAAATGGAAAGATGAATATCTTAAAGAGCTCCATAAAAGATACAAGTGGAAGAACCTTAAACGTCAAGTTGAAGTTGATGACATTGTTGTTGTAAAATAAAACAACCTACCCCCGAACGAATGGTTACTTGGACGTGTTATAAAGACTTACTTACCCTGGTTCTGATCAAAGAAACCGAGTTGTTGACCTACGAACTTCAACTGGTATTATGACTCGACCAATGACCAAAGTTGTTGTATTACCCACTAGTTAGTGTAGTACTTTTAATATAACCCTACCTTCAACTAATTACCCACCCCAATACACTATTCCACTTTAATAAGTTCTTTTAAACTAACCCTTCACCCTAACTACTCATACTAACTCATTTTAATATGGTTAACAAAATTTTTATTTTACACAGAAAATAGCTCCCAACAAAAACGTTTATGTCGAAGAGCTTCAATTACTTAAATATAATAAAATTTATAATAAAGTGTTTATAAAGCGTAAATAAAACCATCTATTCTCTTCCTCCTTAACCCGTTTCTTCAAAATTTGTTATGCTTTTTTAGTTTAAAAATGTTTATTTTTTAAGATTAGTACTTTTTTTTAAATCGTTATGTACTGGGGAGGGTATTAGGAGCTTGTTGTAATGCTATTAATGCACAAAATTCTTGGTCCAACACTATCTTAAACTACTACTTTAAACCTTAAACAATCTGTTTAAAATCACTAACTGAGTTAATTTTACGATGTCTGTCAATCTGTCTATCCATATAAACCTTTTAATTAGACGTAAAAAAAAAAAATTTTTTTTTCTTTTTTTTACAGGTACTTTTTGTAAATAATTTTACTATTTTTTAAATTATTTTTTGTTCTCAAAAATTTATGATTTTGGAAACATCGGTTATTTTAAGGAAATTGGTCCTATTTTTTTTTTTTTTTTTGAACATTTTTATTTTGTCAACATTGGTACTTTTTGTTAAAATCGGTTAGTGCACAAAATTGTTAGTCCATCATACCTTAGATTATACCTATCGGTTTATAATCAAAGCTTAGTTGATTTAATAATTTACTAATTTCCGTCCATCTGTCTGTTCGTTCACATAAATTAGTTTTTTTTAATTTTTTTTGTTTGGTACTTTTTGGTAGAATGTTTATTATTTGTTAATATAGTTCTTTGTTCTCAAATAATAGCAATTTTTTTTTAAATAAGTCCTTTTAGCCTTTTTTATGTTTTTTCTTTTTCCTTTTAATTGGTACTTTTTTAAATCATAATATAGTGAGGAAAATATTATACGTCTGTACTGATGTTACTAATGGCCAAAGATATTGGTCCGACAATATCTTAAACTGAACCAATTTCTTTAAGATCACGAGATAAGTTTATTTATTAATGTCTGTCCATCAGTCTGTCTGAAAATTGAACTCCAGGTCAAAAGTTTCTATTTATTATTGATATTAGTAACAAAAATCGTAGAACTTTCCAATATATGTGTGTTGATTTAATTTGTCAGACCGACGGAAAGACAGATATTATTATTTCGATGTCCGACAGTTTATCTATATTTATTAGCTTTCCGGAATATGCCCTATAATATACAATGTGAATATTAAAGAGATACCATATGGATATTGTAAAGATAACAAAGTTAGGTTAACAAAATCGATTGTTAGGCGACATCAAACACTTAGTCCCGAAGGCCAAACAACGAAAACCCACCTGACCGTACATAAGAAATAATTACGGTGACGCGAGAGTTGGTCCCTAACAAAAAGCTACTTTGTTATTGTTTTGTTTACTTTGTGACTTAATTTTTTTTTTTACCTGTCAGCTGTTTAAGAACTTCGAAAATACATACGTAGATGCCAGACTTATAAATTAATCGAATCGTTTAAAATGCTACTAATTTATTCAATTAAACATGTCGTCAAAGATTAAATTTAATTTAATTTTTAATAAACAAATAGTAATAATTAATAATAAATGTTTCTTCGTATATATAGAAAAACAAAATTAAAATATGTGTGTAAATGGCAATAAAGTGCATAAAAGTAATATGGCAACTCTATTTTGCAATAATATTTTGTGTTTTAAATTTACATAAATTATATTTAAATTGAAATTAAATTCAAATTAATACGAGAAATAATACGAAACATTTTGAGGAACTGTAGAGTTTTTTAAGCGTGTTGCTATACTATCAAATACTAATTGGACTTCCCTTTGGTTTAGTCGGTAAAATAAAATAAATCTGAAAAGTCATTTGAATGAATTTGTTAATTCAATGTACATAATTGCTGTTTAACTACAGCTTTACTTCTGTCTGCATAGAATTGTATAGGTCCGGCAAATAACATTTTTTAATTCGTCCATTATTTATTTTCTTGGTTTTTAAAACAAAGCTGATCCTGGCATTTTAATAAAAGGCTAAATATTTTATAATTAATTTTAAAACAGCTGTTTGCTCGTGATTTCGAAAAATTAAAATCACTTCGGAAAATTTCAAATCACATGATTTCCAGAACAGCTGAAAGTTACTTGCGTGATTTCAAAATCATTCGTAATTTGAAATCACCGTAACTTCAGAACAGGCCTGTATAACTGCACCACCTTTAGTGAAAGGATTAAAAATTTTGAAATAATTAATTATTTTGATTAATTATAAAACATCAAATATAAACATAAAGTTTTTAAATTTTTCATTTAAATGGTTATTGCTTAATGCTAAGCTCACCTTTTATAAACCTTTATAAAAATCGCCTTTATAAAACCTACTTTAAGGTAAAATTGTCTTCAATAATTCTCTATTTTCCTTAAACTATTAAATCTATTGGCTATTTATTATATTTTCTTTTTCACTAAAGTTTAAAATTTATTCCCAAGTCTTTTTAAAAGGGTCCATAACCTTTTTATGATGCGACAACGTTTTAAAAATTTTTGTTTTTTTATTTTTTTATTATTCTTTAAATATTTCTACTTAAGTATCTGAAAGTTTGTTTGTTAAAAATTTGTGAAAAAAAAATCATTAAATATACTTAAAAATGTACGTGCCAAAATTAATGGCTGTTCTTGTTGACTATTTATATTTTCTTGTGCTTAGTATTTGGAGGTGGAAGTGCAAGGAAGAATAAATAGTTTGTTGCTTTAATGTCCAAATGGTTTTACTTTATAGATAAATTTTTAATAGACATTAGCATAAAATACATAGTTCAGCTGTTACTTTAGGTTTATTATTAATAAAGTACTTGTTTAAAAGCCTATAGACATAACTAATAATTAATTATTAATTTATTTTTTTTTTTGTCTTTTTTGTATTTTACTTTAACTAAAAAGCTATTGTAATAAACAGGCTGAGGATTTTCATGCAAAATATGCTTTTAGAAATTTACCTTTACACAAGTATAAATTAATAAGAATTTTAATGCATATTATGGGGTCTCATTTTAAAAAAGTAAATGGATGAAAATTCAGTCTCTAATTATTTTGTTTCCCCTGTTGCAAATTAAAAAGTGTAAAATATGGCTGCAAATAGAAAAAAAACTGAAAAATATGTTTAAAGAGCGGATTTAATAGATTTATTGATTTAATATAAACCCCTAAAATATGTTACAAAATATTTGTAATTATTTACTTGTATGTAAATGTAAATTTCTACAAGCATATTTTGGGGGCTTATTTTTAACATATAAATACATGTAAATCCGCTCTCTAGTAATAAACATTAAATTTAATGCCTTAAAATAGGCAACAATTGAGATTAAAAAGCAGCTATATTACAATTGTAACTACTAGCGGTCAGCCATTACAAAATAGGAAGGAGCAGTGTTGCCACGGCAAAACATTTTGAAAAAAGTAACCAAATAAGAAATAAAATAACCAAAAATTAAAAATGTTGAAGTTAGTTTTGAAAAAGTTGATATATATATTTTTTATACTCAGATTTAAAATATTGTTTTATTATCTGTTATAAAGTAAAATTAATCTTAACTTACTTCTAAATTTGTTGAAAATGCTCCAAAGAGAAAAAATATTTAAAATTTATTTGTTTAAAACAAAAGGTTCACAGCAAAAAAATAAATGAAAATGTCCTGATTTTAACATTGTGTGAAAGTAAGTACTTAATGCTGAAAAAAGCTGCAGTTGTTCTTTTTTTGTAGAATGTTCTGTTTTAATGATTCATGATGGTTGCTTTTGAAATTCCTCTCTTAAAACATTGTTTACAAAATTTCTTAATAAAAATATTGTTTTAGCTTTGTTAAAAGATAACAAAAAACACTTAAATTTGTGAAATTTAAATTTTCTTAGAAATTGTTAAATTTTTTCCCTTCTAAAAATACACATCACTCATTTACTTCAAGAACGTCACAACTCAAAAGAAAAAAAACTAATTTTGTAGAAATCGCATTAAAAGTTTTCAAATGCCAAATATGTACGCAATATTTTTACAGAAGATAAAGCTTGAATATCATTGACCCAAAAATCTACTTTTTTGAGTTATGACGTTCATGAATTAAAGTACAAAATATGCATTTAGTTCTATTTTTAAAGTGGTAAAAATTCTCTCTTTTAAAGCACTTTTTCTTTTTGTCAAAAAGATTTAAAGTTAAAGATATTTAATTGGATTTTTTTTGTTAAAAGATTATATCTTCGATAGATATCGTTCATTTACCAAACCAAACTGATGTTAAACAAGTTGCATTCCGAAATTGACCTAATAATTGTTTATTTGTCGAAACAAAACTGAGTTTGTGGAGTGTAATGAAATGCGTATTTTCTGTGCCGCAACAGAATTCATTAACATTTTTGATGTCTTTAAAATTGTATTTTCTTCGTTTTTATCGCCATTTTATCACAAATTTTGTTTTCAAATTTATTTTATTCCTTGCAAATATACACAAATATACACAAGATTTGTGGAGTAATCTAAATAGTATTTTCGATTAGTTCACAAAAACTAAATTTTGGTTTAATAATAAAAAAATAACCAAAATGGAAAAAATGTCACCATCTACACATTGCAAAATAAAATAACCATTTTTGGTTAAAAATAACCAAAACGGCAACACTGGACAGGAGAATTAAGCGAAATACTTAAAAGAAATGTTTAAACTACGGAATGGTTTTTGGAAATCTTTATTTATTTATTTATTTTTTTGTTTATTTAATTATTTTATTCAAATTAGAGCTTAGAGTTTTTTCAGTGTTACTAAAAATGTTTTTATTGCGTTTTAGTTTTCTGCTACGCAAAAAAAAGTTATAACTTTATTAAAATAAAGCAAATTATGATGTCTAGGATTTTATCGTTTCTAATGCGATTTGTAGCATAGTAGCGTGTATGTGTAAAAAAAATATAAAAAAAAAGTATATTTATTATTCAACACACACAAAACATATCACAACTCCAATGAAAATAAATCAAAGAACTAGAATTTAAGGATTTAATACAAAAATAGTTTTATTTATTTCTTATACAATACTTTTACAAAAGAATTTCTGTTCTTATTAAATTATTCTTTTTTAATAAAATTTCATTTGATTTTTCTTTCCTCTAACAATTTACTACTTAAACACCTCAACTATTTTTTAACTAATGTAATAATTGTCTGTAATATAATAATTATAACTATTAGTGTTATTTTTAATTATTATAATTATTTACTTACTGTAAATACAATTTACTTATAATAAATTGTTATGTAAATAAATTATTTTAATATTTAAAGCCAATTAGATACCTGTCAACATGTTATTTTATTTTATTTTATTTTTATTTTTTTGTTATCTTTATCAAGTATTTCATTTTATTTTTCATTTATTTCCTCAACTAAAACTCGTGGCCTCCTGTTACAAAATAAATGTACAAAATGCTGGGTATTTATTTGTACTATCCACGATTAACTATAGTATAATCCTAATATATAACACTACTTACAAACATATATAAAATATATACTAATACATAACCATAAGCACATACACAATTGACAGTCAGTCAGTGCCTGTATTTTTAATTGTACACCCCTGCAAGCATTTAGTGAATTCTTTTTCGAAATAGCTTACTTCTTCGCCACTCTTAGAAGTACAATAGAAGATTTCTCTAAATTTTCCAACAACAAAATATATTAGTATTCGAATTAAATCTTCTAAACGTGACTTATTTAATCACTATTAGAAGTTGTTTGGATAATAGTTACAGTTATCCAAAATCGAAAGCACTATTTTTCAACACCTTTTCTAGCATTTGGAAGATTGTTTTTTAACAATCCACATAGAACGTTCAAAACTGTACAAAAACAACACACATTAGGTTCGAAATTTTATCATAAAATCATGATTTTGACGATTGTTTACATTTCATAATGGGAAAAAGAACAAGCAGAAACAATATAATTTTGCTTAGTAAAAAGTTTTGAAGTGATTAGAGTGAAAAAATATTGACATTAACTAAAATTATTTATGTAAGCTGATAGTGAAACAAAGAATTCATAAGTTTTACTTATAAAAGGAAAATTAAGAAAATAAGGTAAGCGTTTATTAAAATTAAAAAGAAATTATTAATATTTCAACTAGTTCTGGACAAGGGAATTTTCTATAAAATTAAAATATGTTATTAACTATTTGAGAGCCAGAACATGGACAGAAAATTCTGTTTTTTTTTTTTTATAAAATTCTTGATAACTTAAACAACATTTTTTAAAAGTGTGGGAGTTTGACTTATGTATGACATGCAGCACAAGTCTCCAATTTTCAGAATAATTTTCTATAAAACAAAAAATTACGAATATATTAAAAATTCAATTTTACAAGTCTATTCTGTGGAAGATTAAAATATGTATATATAGCAATCAAAATTTTGAGAATGCATTGCATTAGAGTGTCCGAGAAATATTTTAACAGAGCTGAATTTTTGCACTTTAAATTTGAATTTTCAAAATTTTAAATTAAATTTTTTTAAAAGTTTGAAAAGAATTCAAATATTGTTTTTGTTATTAAATATTTTAAAGAAATTGTTTTGTTGTTGTAATGCTTGAAATGCGTAGAGTAGATTGTGGTAATTTTTGGTTAAGTAGCGGTATTTATTTCTAAGTTTCAAAAATCTTAAATATTGACAAAAATGACTGAAAAAAACTTTCAGGGTCAAGATAAAATTTAAATAATGATTTAAAATGTTACATTATCATTAAAATTTGTAATAGAGTATGGAAATGATTAAAAGATCATATAGTCTTTAATAAAGGAAATCCCCTTTATAAAAATGGAAACATTTGAAAAAGAAATTAGAGAAAATTTATTATAAATATTTTTTCAAATATTTCCAAAATTCTTAATAGTAAGCTATTCGTTCAGCGAGAAAATATGATTACTAAACATTTTGGAAATATTGAATTACACATTTTATAACGCGAACATCATAACCTTTCTAAAAATCATACATTGTCGCCGAACATACTAATAACTGCAGGAAATTTTGCAAATATTCTAATAGATGTTAAATTTTCATTTGAATTCAAAATCTTTCTGTGCATTTATATTCATTGTTTTCTGTAGTAAACACAAGGAAGAGTTATTTTTGTTATTTAAAAAATAAATTACAATATTAATAATTATTCTTATTTTATTATATATATCTACTTCACTAAATTTGAAAGAAAGAAATATTCTTTTCTAATTTTATACTTAAAATATTTCTTAGCGTTCTTTTTTAATTTATTTTTTTTTTTTAATGTTAATTTGAATTAAAAATATTGTTGTGTAATTAATTTTATTGCTTTCCATAATAAATATCAGAAAGAGTTAATTTTGTGATTTAAAAAATTTTTAATATTTTTACTTTTGATAATTTTGTTCATTCCTAATCCCTTATTTTAAATTGTAAGTATTACTAGCGTTATTATTTTAAAAATTTTATGCAAAACTACGTCGGCACACCGGGAAGTTGATATGTTTCGCTTTTACTATCGAATTCTCATACAGTTAGAGATAGCATCTTTTGAGTAACGCTTTAGTGGGGATTGGAAGATTCGAATTAGGATTTTTTATTAGACACTTTTTACTGCGGAATAGTAGATCTTAATACGTGACGTACAAAATTTACTAAAGCGTTACGAATTCTGATCTACTTAGTAACACCGTTCGGGAAGAAATGTGCCACTAAGAGACAGTTCCTTTTGAGTAACGCTTTAGTGGGGATTTGAAGATTCGAATTAGTGACATTCAATACTGACTAAAGCGTTACTCAAAAGGAACTATCGCTTAGTGGCACAGTTCTTCCCGAACGGTGTTACTAAGTAGATCAGAATTCGATAGTAAAAGCGACGCATATCAACTTACTGGTGTGTCGATATAGTTACGCTTTCGATAGAAAATGTTTGCAGGGTATTTCTAATTGTATACCCATCAAACATTTACTAATTGTCTTAAGTTTGGTGAGAGAGAACTATTTTATTTACCATTTAAAAAAATATAAATTATTTAGTTAGGAACACATATTACCAGGGCTGTCAGATGTGGCGATTTTTAATTGCTTTTGGCGACTGAATTTTCCGTTTGACGATGTATATATATATATATATATATAATAGCGATTTATTTGGCTAATTTTTTAAATTTGATTAAATAGGCAATTGAGGGAAATACTATTAAATTTTCTTACTACAAATCGACTATTTTTAGTATTTCCCTTAATTTGCTTTTCATCATCTTTCAAACATATTAAGGATGTTCATGATTTCGGTCACACTGAAATAAATGTTCATGAATAAATTCTTTGAAACTATTTAAGTTTAAGTTATATAATGTTAGATTTATTCTCTTAAAAACATAATAAAGTCCAACACATTTTAAAAGTTAATGACCTAAAAAGGGACTATACACTGCCTGCCACTTGAATAAGGAATTACATTTTTTTTTAACTTTAATTAAGTACATATATCCCCTAAATTGAAGTTCAGAAAAAAATAATTTTTTGCGCAACCAAATTTCAAAGTGTTGACTTTAGTTTCCTGAAGAAATAAAAATTATGCATTTATTTACAGACGTGTATTTCTGTGGTACTTATATATATATATATATATATATATATATATATATATATATATATATATATATATATATTGTTTGTTTGTTTGTTTCACTTAAGGTAAGTTTCTCATGATAACATCTGTCTTTACTGGAAATATTTTTCTTTTAATTGGGAAATTTCATCAGCTTAAAGAATGCTCAAAGGAACTTTTCTTACAGACCAGGAAAAAATTCAAATTAAATTTTTCGAGATCAAGGCTGCTGTAACAAAGAAATTGGATGAAAAATTAACCATTCGGAAGGTGTTATTCCAGGCTTTCTTAAGAGAGGGCAGAAATACGGAGTGCGAAAACTAACAAAAGGTAATCAAAAATTAGCAAAAAGCAAATTAATAAAAATAAAAAAAGAAGTCAACCGTAATAAATTAAATGCTACACAAATAAAAAATAAACTTGACCTTCCTGTCACTTCCAAATGTGTTGCACACATTTTGCGAATAGACGGTAACATAATATGGAAGAAAACAAAATGTAAGCTAATGTTCAATAGCATCATAAGGAAAATATTTTCAAATTTGCGAGCAAATACAAGAAATGGAAGATGAGTGGAATACAGTAATCTTTTCTTATGAAAATGATTTCAATTTGGATCGTACCGATTCATATTCCTGCTGTTGGCATGATTGAGTTCGAACGAAATTCGAATGTCGAAATGCAATTTCGGTGGAGACAGTCTTATGGTTTGGGCAGCCTTTTCTGCTGCAAGAGGATCAAAAATATGTTGTGTTCCAACTAAAATGAATAGCGCAATTTATAATGAATTTCTGCAAGATGCTCTTCGCTCATTTATGGTTGAAGAAAGGGATGAAGATTTCATATTCTAACAGGATAACGCTGCAATCCATGTCTCGAAACAAATTAAATGGTAGTTTAATGGACATAGTATTCCACTATTGGACTGGCCGGCTTGCAGTCCGAATTTAAATCCAATGAAGAATATGTGGAGGTTCATAGTCCGTAAAAGTTACGCAAGAAATGCACAGAATAAAACCATAATGACAATAACGGAGTTAAAACCAAAAATGAAGCAAGTCTGGGAAGAAATTCACAGTGATTTTCTTCAAAAATTAGTGGAATCAATTCCAGACCAATTTTTTTAAGTTATCCCAAGCAAAGGTTCATCAACACATTTTTAGAAATGCTAAATAGGTTCATCAGTTTAAGTGCTTATGTAGGAAAGTGCCATACAAAATGGCATTAAACTACTAAAATTACAATGGAAAAAATTTAATATACATTTTAAATTTGTTGCTATTAATTTTTTAAATGAAGTCAATAAATAATTTAAAAAATTAATTTATAGCACCTTAATTATTTTTTTAGCCCCATTTTTGTTAAATTGAATAAAAAAAAAAAAATTGATGTGCGTTTATAGGAATATGCACCAGTGTATTAGATTTTTGTAGAGAGTTGATAGGAGATATTTAGAGTTAATCAGAATACACTTCTTGTTATAATCAGGGATGGAAAATGAAAATATTTTTTGGTATCAAAATAAATTTTTGACAGTCGTTTATTTTTTATTTAGTACAAAACTCAAAAAATGTATTAAATACTATATCAATTCACTAAATGATTTTATTGAGGTTAAATATTATAGCACAATAAAATATGAAGATCTTAATAAAATGTGGCTCTATTATTGAAATAAACTTATGGAGAAAAAATCGTCCTAGATCATTTCCTTAAAATCGAGCACCTAAACTTTAGTTTTATTAATATATAACTTATTATCCGATGTCTTTGAAATTCGGAATATTTTCACTTCAATTTGATTTACAGAGCATAGAAACTTATAGTTTTTTAGTAATGATTGTACCTAGAAATATTTTATAGTTTACAATTTTATAAATTAAACCTACAACACAAATGTTTCTATAATGTAGTTTGTTAGTCCTATGAACATATTAAATGGTACTAATTACGTGTCTCAAACTCGAAGAACTAGCATTTATTCAGAAAACAGTACATTACAAATTTAGTTATTACTTCTCAATACCAATTATAATTCTAAATTAAAGGCGTTAAGAAAAACATAGATTTCTATTCGATAAATATATATCTCCAAAACACATATCGAGGGCCTATATTGAAAACCCTCTATTGCGAGATAACTTTTGAAGAGAGCAAAAAAACTATTTCTCTTATTCTGCAAGTATTTAAAAATTTCCTTTTATAATATTTATTTAAAACCAGGACTTAATCTTATATATATTTTATATATATATATTTTTTTAATATATAAATAGAGATAGAGGGTTTTGCACTTTTAAAATATTCAATGTGTATAAATAAATACATTTAATTATCATGATTTTTAAAGTTTTTAAACCAGTTAGTGATTCAAATTAAAATTCAAATTTTGGGATCGGAGCAGAGGGAATAGAGGGTACCCCCATACAAAAAAAAAAATAAATAATAATAATAATTATTGGAGTAAAAATTATTTATGGCTTAAATGAAAAACTATTAGAGTAAAAATTTTAAAATTGTGTGGGAATAATTTCCTTATCAGGAATCATAACTAATATTAAAATGGGGCGGGCAACTCTAGGAGAAGTGTTAGCCCCCATATAATAATAAATATTAGTCGTCGAATAACTATGGAGTGAGTTTCGAGATTTTTGGGAATAAATTTCAAGTTCCAAATTTTATATGAAAATAGTTCCAAAATTTATATGAAAATAGATAGAGCAGTTTTACAGAGAGTATTAGTACTGTTGCCAGATTTGCCGATTTATCTGCATTTTGACGATTTTTTACTGTAAAAATTCCAAAGTGCGATTTGACGATTTCTGTTCAAAAATTTACGATTTCTCGAAATGTTCACGGCAATTTTTCTTGCTTAAATCTGATTTTTTATTGAAGTAGATAGAGAGAGAGAGAGAGAGAAAAGGACCATAAGAAGTTTTACTTTCATTTCAGAATTCGTTTGCAATTTAACAAGTATTGGTGAAACAAAATTTTTGTGTGAAAAGAAAAATGTTATTTTATATACATATGTATTTAAGTGAAATAATTTTAATCATAGAATACAACCAGAAGTTTATGTGAGCGACAATACGAACTAAATTTTCAAAAAAATTACTCATTTTTTTCAAAACACAAAAACAAAATATATGTGACTGTATGTATTTTATTGTTGCATGAATTAGGTTTTCGACAATTGAATCAGGTTTGTTTTCTCACATAAATATCTAGCTATTCATCTATGGTTTTGATCATAGACAAAAAACATAAAGAATGTGTTAAGTAGTAACAAAATGTAATTGAAAATAAAACCAATATATATGATTTCTGGAGTAACTTTTTCAATTGAGTTTATTTTGCCGTAAATTAGGATTACCGACTTAATTGATTTTTAAACATTTTTTATAATGATGCAGTAGTACTTTTAATTGTGATTAAATAAATGTTAACAATTTTAGCCGCTCGCTCTTAGTTTACGAGTTATGGATTTCCATAGTTTTGATATACTTTTCTGAATGTATATATAATTTAAATCGTATGTGTATTAACATGCGATTTAAATTATATTAATACTGTTCAAAAAATTCAAATATCTTTTGAATGAAATATAATATGACCACAAAATTTTGTTATTTCTAAAAAATTTTAACCGGCTAATAAATATAGGAGAAAGTTCCTAAAAACCGTTATTAACATTAAAGAGAAAATATTTTAATTTTAATTTTAATTGGGCTGGTAATCTTAATTTCTTCCTGTTTTTCAAATTTAGTATAATATAAAACAATGTTGAAAGTTTATTTAATAAACAAAGAGTTTCGAAACTTAATACTATTTTTCATTTATTTATTTATTTTTTTTTGTTGTTGTAATACGAACACAAAAAGGTAAAAACATATGCATTTTAATTTTTTTCGATTTTTTAAGATTTTAAAAATATTATGCCGATTTTGACGATTTTTTGGTCAAATTTTGACGCTTTTATGCTATAATTATTTGGCAACAGTGGGTAGTAGCCATCATACAAAGTGAATATTTATTATCTTAAAAACTATTCAACCGATTTAAATTTTTTGACCAGATTCATATTCAACATGTATAAATTAATGAGAATTGTTATATGTTATATTTAAATTTAAAAAAAAATAAAACAATTACTCAGAGAGCTAGAGGGTTTTGCACTAAAAAGTAAAAATAAAATATTTATATTGTAAGACAGAGGGATACAAAAACGTTGATAAGATTAGAAATACTATGAATTTTCATTTGAAATTTATATCATAAATGATCGTTGTTATAGGGAATATAATGGCATCAAAAATATAGTTTTACGAAATACTGAGATAGAGGGTTTTGAATATAATCCCTCAATATATTTTCATTTAAAAATTTTTAATTCAAATTATGTAATATCAAGCTAATCGTTTGACAGTGTTAAATGACTGCAGCGTGTACTTCGGCACTTTTGAATGTTAAATAGCATCAAAAAAAAGTACTATAGTATTAACTTTTCCATCCCTGGTTACAATATTAAATTTATGATATTAATTCTCTAGCGTATTATTTATAGTTAAAGTTTAATTAAAAACTTAAGAGAAAGCTTTTAATAATGCCAATGTAATGTAATTGTAGTGTTTAATTAGTTAGACGATATTATTTACAGTAACACTTTGGTTGGTTGGTTTACTTGGTAGCCCGTAACCTTACGAGCAATCAATTAGACTCGTTAGAGTCCGTTTTGATGGAACTACACTACTCGCCAGGTGAATGAGTTGTATTGAGTCTGTAATGAGATAGAAGTGTAGGGAAGAACAATGAGAACATAAATTAATTAGATCCAGCCTGCAGCATTGAGATATTTAATGATGTCAATGAGTCTAGTATCAGATATCTCACAGAGGTTGTCTAATTGGTACCCTCCCAGAAATTTATGTCTGCTTGCGTTCAAGGCTGGGCACTCACAAAAAAGATGAAATACTGTCTCCTCCTTCCCGCGATTGCCACAACTGATGTACATATTTGAAATAATTTATTTTTATACCCTACACCATCATAGGTGTATTATGCGTTTGTGCTGATGTTTGTAACGCATACAAAAAGTTATCCAACATCCACCTTAGGGTATACCAATCGACTCAAAATAACTTTTTAAATCGATTTAACGATGTCCGTCCGTCCGTCCATGTATACCTTGTGCACAAGGTACGGATCGCAATTATAAAAATAATTCAATGAAATTTGGCACGTGGAACTTTTATGATACAAGGACGAAGTTTATTGAAATTGGTTGTGATCGATCCATTATTTCACCTAGGCCCCATACAAATGTCCCTCAGGAATAGAGTTTAAACACTCGAAAATACCTTAAAAAGAAGAATATTTTAATAAAATTTGGTACGAAAAAGTTCTGTACAATCTTTGTACCAAATTTTATGAAGATATAAACCCCTATTCCGAAAATCATTTTAACGTGTATAAATCCCATACGAATGTTAATATCAAGTCAATATTCTTCGACACAAGTAAATTTTATGTAAGTAGAAACAATATTGCCAAACTTTATTAAAATAGGTCCATAATTTACCATAACTTTAATATAAACCCACTCCCAGGAATCGCCCTAAAGTGCATAAAGTCATCTAGATGTTAGCATCAACGCATTACACTGTATTTGTATATTGTATTTTACATTTAGTAAAATTGGCCACAGGTCCACATACAAGTCCCCTTTCCGAATTTTTATGCTCGTACACAATGGCGTAGGGTATCATAAAGTTGGTCTTGACCGACTATATTTTTCTTTCTCGTTGTGAAATGAATTTCGTTCATTGTTTGGTTTTAATTTAATTTTAAATTATCCTTTCAAGAGGTCAATAACTAGCTTTCAACTTTGTATATTTTAGAAAATTTAAAAGTTTATATAGAAAATCTTAATTACTCTATTTTTATAAAATTTTGCAAAGTTTTCTTTTTAAGTTTAAAATTATAAAATTACTGTCTGCAATGAAATAAAAAAAGAAATAAAATCGAATTTATTTAAGAAAAAAAAAAAGAAACACTAGCAAACTGGTACAATTTCATTTTAGATTATAAATTATGGAACATTTCAAATAAAATCCAAAGGACGAAAAAATATATTTTTCTATTTTGCCTATAAATTTTTTAAATAAAACCTTAATTTCTTAAGAAAAAAAATCTCTAACACGCCTTTGTTAATATATTTCTTTGTTGTGTTTTTATAAAAATTTGCAAAGTTTTCTTTTTTTAGTTATGAATTATAAAATTTGTGTCTCAAATTAAAATAAAAGAAAAATAAATTCTAATTTATTAAAAAATATAAAACAAAAATCAGAGACCATAAGCCATAGATTAATAATTAGATATTTATGTGAGAGAAAAAATTCTTGATTCAATTGTTAAAAACCTAATTCATGCAACAATTAAATATATGTAGTCTCATATAATTTGTTTTTGTGAAAAACAAAATAAGTATTTTTTTTGAAAATTTAGTTCGAAGTGTTTCTCACATAAACTTCTAGTTGTATTCTATGCCATAAGTGTTATAAGCAGTGTTGCCAGTTTAGCATTTCTAAGACTAAATCTTGCTTTTAGCCTCCTAATTTTGGTTTTAGCTTCTAGCCTTTTTGCGATTTTTTTTTCTTAAAAATGCTTTAAAAAGTTTAAATTTTTGACACTTCAAAAAAGAAGAGGAATATTTCTTATTTGCTTTTACTATTTTTTTTACAGAATCACGCATTTTAGATTATTTATATATTACAAAAATTTTATTAGATTTAATTATTATAAATATTTTTATTATATAAATTTATTTTTTATTACTATTATAAATATTTTTTTAATACACTATTAATCATAAAAACTAAAATAATATAAAAATAAATATAATTAAAAAAAAAAAACTTTAAAAAGCGAAAAATTACCAAAAGATTTTAAATTTATTAATCAAAAATTAATTATAATTCAAAAATCGTTTTAAAACATTGGGACTTTTTTCATATGGAACATAATCCAAATTTGTATGCACATTTTGTGGGCGATTTTTCATTGGGTCATTTTGCTAACAGCGATTCTATATTTTATTTATATATTTATCATAATATCTTTAAAAAAAAAAAATATAAAAAATTAATGAAAAAAATAAGTATTTAAATAAAAAATATTAGATTTTTTCTGGTCTTATTTTTTGGGGCATTTAGCCTTTTCTAGCCTTTTTTTTAAAGTACAATTTAGCTTATTTTTTCCAACTCCTGGCAACACTGTTTATATTGCACTAATGAATCCTAATATCTTTGCGGTCAAAGGCTTTAAAATCATGATTTTAACTCACATTTTCAAGCCTTTCAAGTTTTCTATTAAATCGTTAGAATCAAATTTGTAAATGTGTATTTCGAGAGAAAGCATAAAACTACTAAACTTTGTTCTTATGTGAATAACTAATATGTAAATAATTAATATTTAAATATTAATATTTATTATTTTTAAATTAGAGTACGATAAAATAGAATCATAGTTATAATTATTTATAAAGATACTAATTTTAAACTGTAATCAAATATTCTAATCAAAAAATGTTGCTTCTAGGTTGCGGTCACCAGAACCATATTTTTTTCTCTGCGTGAAGAGAATAATATGATAAAATGAAATCATAATCTGATAGAAGGAACCATAACATGAAAAAATTAACCACAAAATCGGACACAATATGATCGCAACTTGAGTTTTATTTAAAAAATTATCAATAATTAAAAATTATTAAAAATTATCATTGTTTTTTTTCTGAAATTTATAAAATAATAAAGGGGAACAATTTTTATTTCTGAAAAATAAAATAAAAATCAAAAATAAAAGTCTATTACACAATAGGTTAAATAGCGTAATAGCAAATGCCATCGTGTACTCGGGACTCAAAATATTTTTAATTAATTTCCTTCATATTGATTTTTTAAACCAAAATTACACAAAAAATAATTATTTTTGATCTCTGGCAAAAACGCGTTTTTTTTTTAATAAAGACTGCGCACGAATAATTCAATGCATACAATATAGCTTATACAAATAAAATCAATGGATTAAATTCTTTAAAATATTAATTTTGTTAAAGCTGTTATATACAGGTTTTAAATTTAAAAGAAAAATTAATGTTTTATTCGTTTTTAGTAAAATATTTAATGCTTTCTGGAATACCCTCTACAAAAGATCTTAAAGGGGGTATTGTGTTATCGTTTATTCTTTTGTTGGAATGGGTCCACTTATTTTTAAACTCTAACTCATTTTTTAGTCAGTTTTAAGTATTCTTTAAATATTTGATTACTATGACCCAATACATTTCAAATGTACAGAGTTCTGAATAGTTTAGTGGATTGGCCTTCTTTGGTATATAGCAGCACTGTTTGTTTGATACCTCTCAGCTACTTTTTTTGTTGTAATAATGAGAGGAGAGATGAGGCCAAACAAGTTAGAATTCATTATCTTTTCTAATCATAGGAAAGAATATTTTCGTTCATTATGAATGAAATGTTTTTTTTTTCGCACATGCATAAATGCCTTGTCAAACCAAAAATTTATTTGACAATTTTGATAGCATCTGTGATATGGAATTCGTAAACAGGATGTTATAAAAAGTCAGCCACTTTTTGTTACCTTTTAGACAGCATTAATACTTTTGAAAAAAATTGGTCTCAGTAAATTTTGTCCTCTCTCCTTTATATTTTTTTTTTTATTAGGAACTTATTTTTCTGCGTGGGTCATCCGGCCAATCTTTTTTAACTTTTCTAATGAAATTCAAAGAATGATTCAAATTCCATACAGAGATGTAGAAATTTTCTTTTAAAATTTGTATCATTTTATCTGTGATCCTACGGTCAGTAAACCAAGTTTTTCTTCGGTTATCAGGATTTCTTTCGGTAATTATGAATTCTTTGCATCACAACTTATTAATTTTTTTGGTAAATATGCATTTTTTTGTTCTTTTGTGGGAAACTTCCATATTTTTGTATTACGGAATTATTATTTCAAATAAAATTTAATAAAGTAGAAAAAAATCAATATTAAAATTTTTTGTTGGTCACAAAATCTTTGTAAGAGAATATTTTTTTATCTTTTATAAAAAACTGAAATATTTTCTTTTTAGATTATGAATTAGTGATTAACTATTTTCAAATAAAATCCTTTTTTTTTAAATCAGACTCTAAGTATTTTGGAAAATTTGTTAAAAAATCAAAAAGAAAAAAATATTGATGATTGGAAAAGAGCGCTTTTTCTCTTGAATTCAAAAAATAAAAATTATTTTTTCAAGAAATAAAAATTATTTTTTTTTTATCAATAAATTTATCTTCGAGGTTATCAAACTTTAATAATTTTTTTTCAAATAACTTTAGATTTATGATATAAATAATAATTATTTTTGTTTTTATTTTTTTTTTTTTGCTCAAAAAATAATAATTATTATGAAAGTTTTTTGTTTTCTTGGAGAATCGTATCTATTATCTAACTTTTTATGTTACATGGAATTCTTACCAAAAATGAATTTTTAGTGGAAATTTTAGTTTTTTGAATAATTAATTTTACTGGAAAAATTGGATTTCTGCTGAAATACAGATTTTTCTATCATAAATCGAATTTTTAGTGTGAAAGGAAAATTTTAATGAAAAATCCGAATTTTATTCTTCAACATTGTTTTTCATTTTACTTCTATACAAGATTTATGCATAAATGATCTTTAAAGCAATTTTGAAATGTAATTTGGAAAAATATTTTTGAAATAGCTTCCACCAATTTTACAAAAAATTACTATTATTGGACCAAAATTATATGTCAAATTTCATGAAGACATCTTGTAAATTTGTGAGGTGTATTTTAGTTAAATAAAATGTTTACAATAACTATGGTTGGATGGATGGATTGATGGATACTACTAAATCGCTTTTGTAGATTGTTTAGTAATAATTTTAACACTGGAAGGCGGTTATATTTTTAACAACGTTTTAAAGATGTCAAAAATTTTCTTTTTTCAATTCTACCAATATATATTAATAAAATCTTGCATTTTATTTAATGCTGCAATTAATTTTTCCGGACCCAATGTACGATGTTTTTAAATAATAATTTTTCATAAAATGTTAGTTGGGTTTAACAATGACATGTTATTTCTGTAGTTGTCATAAAATACACCCTTAAGAATATGCATTTTATATTCATATAAAAATTTTAGTTTTTGCACAAAACCATATTCAAGTCATGCATATTAGGATGTCACCAATTGTAAGGTAAAAAATTAAACAGATTATATAAAATTGCCAACTAAAAGAAAAAGTTAGATGATAGATAGATAAATAGATAGATGGATATATAGGTGGATAGATAAATAGATAGATAGATAGATAGATAGATAGATAAATAGATAGATAGATAGATAGATAGATAGATAGATAGATGGATATATAGATAGATAGATGGGTAGATATATAGTTATATAGATAGGTGGATAGATAGGAAGATAGATAGAAAGATAGATAGATAGATTAGAAAGATATATAGATATATATAGATAATAGATAGATAGATATATGCAAAAAAATATTCCTTAGAATCGCTCAATTATCTTGTTAACCGTTTTTATTTTCAAGAAAAATATTTATATTAATTAATTTAATTACCTCTTTTTTTATTTTATACAATTGTTTGACAAGTACTGAAAACCTCTAATAAAATTTAAAAAAAAATAAAATAAAAGCAATTTGGAAAAAATTCTAATATTTTTAAATGTCGATAATTTATTTATCAATTTATTGATAAGGAAGGCGACATTTCTGAAATTATTATTACTTCATCCAACTACTGTGTGGAGGGAAGTATGGAGCATTATAATAAATTCTCGAAGTTTTACTACTTTTGTGAAAAATTATTAGATTTTTACAAATGATGTTGTATACGGATTTCTTTAATTTTAATGTAAATACAATTTTTTTTTATGTGTTTTCAGGACTGTTAATTATTATCATAGATATTTTTGTCTCTTATTCGGCATATTTATGACAATGGCAATATTTGAGTTTGTATTATTATTCCTACGAATTTTAAACCATTTGTTATATGTCTATTAATGTATAAATTTGTGTGTCATCGCCTAGATTGTAAATGTGTACATCCGAGATAGCCAGAATTAGGCAATGCTGACTGTTTGGGGGATTCATCTTAAGACCAACTTTATTTAAAAAGCACAAGCATTATTTATATACAAAGTCATAATGAATACAGGTATTATAAAGTAATATCTGTTTCACTTATATAAGTATTCATGTGAAATATTTTTTGTAATAATTATAAATAAATGCAATTAAAAATAATTAGAATTTGCGACTTTTAATTTGAAGGATAATTTTTCTACTTTGATACATATTCGATTATTTCTTGAATTGAATAAAGAAGTACAATATTTGCTTTTTATCAGAATATCAATCGTAAATGTAATTCATGTAATAAAAAAAAAATAATTAAAATTAATCTAAAAAATTTACTATTTTCACTTAATTTTTGTTATTATTTTAATGATGTGAGAAAAACCAAACAAGAAATTAATTAATATAACATATAGATAAACAAATAATTAGATAGATAACTTCTATGGAGAAAACGAAATTATAAAATTAAATTTTTAATTTTAGATAAGTGTTTTAGTGGACTATCCTATTACACATACATAAGTAAATTCAAAAAGTAGACAATAGGAAATATATAAACATATATAAATATTTTAAATTTTATTGCAAATGATATTTTAAAAATAATACCTATGGGCGTACTACGGACAACAGAGAATTCAAAAGTATTCAATATAGTAAACATAAAGTTGAAGATATTAAAAAAAAAACTCTATACAATCTATAAGCTGCTTATCAATAATATTCCTATTGACCTTTTAAAAACCTACATCAGCCATTTCAGATATTCTCGTTAATATTTTAGTATCTAGTTTTTATTTCACATCTTCAATATACACCAGCAAACATCACATGAGCATTTTTTTCTTTTTTTATTATTATTAAACAAATTTATTGATAAGGATGGCGACATTTCTGAAATTATTGCTACTTCATCCAACTACTATGTGGAGGGAAATGAGGAGCATTAGATATTGCAAAGACTATTGACACTGTCGATGACACGTAAATGGGTTACAATAGGTTCTATGGAGAAATAATGCAATGTTGACAACTTGTTGGTGTTAACAGATAGACTAGTGACATATTCTGGCTAAAAAAGTAATAAACTATATTGGAAAATATACACACATACACACATACATTCTAACTGACTTGTTATCAACTAAAATATATAAAAAAGAAAAACAAGTCATCAAACAGTTAGACATTTATTTATTCATATTTGTGGTTGAAACAGTATAGCAAAAGCCATAGGAGATATCGTAAAGAAATTCATATAATGTTAGCTTATATCATAAAGTACTAATGAAATAGAAAAAATTCATAAACAATAATAAAATTCAAATTCAAAGTAAAAAAGAAAAAATGACAATTAAAAAAAATCCATAAACTGATTTTATTTCCTTACAATAACTGTTCACAAGTTAAAAAGTCAATTGACCTTTTGGAAAATTGCTAATAAAGTTTTTTTCCTTTGGTTTTTCATATATAACTTGTTAACTTAAACAATAAAAGGAAACCATAAAATTGAAAAATTCTTATTTCGTTTCAAGGAATATATAAAAACTATTTTATGTAGAGGCTAACAAAGGCTGTTTCACTAGAAATTGGATTTTTTCACTTAAGTTGGTTTTTATGTTTTTTAAATCCTTTTATAGGAATTAATTTTCTATCTACATATATTTTTTCGAATATTGTGTAATTATTTTTTTATCATTTTTTTTTTGTTGAAAGCTTTATTGTATCAATTTATTTATATTTTTACAGCTGCTTTTCTCGGAGTTGAGTAGAATAAAAAAATGTTTTACTGTGAATTAGTATAAAGAGTTTTAAGTATTTTTAACGCCCACAATGCAACAAAGACTATTAAATTTTGTAGCATACACTTGTGAAGAATTGATATACGAAAATTCTAGCAGTTCTCTTTAAGAGTCTAGCCTATAGTCCAGGCTGTATTATACCCTATGGTCCACACTACTGACTTTAACATATAGTCTAGACTGTAGTCTATTCTATAGCTCAGACTATAATATATTGTATAGTCATGACTATAGTCTGTTCCATAATTTAGACTATAGTCTATTCTATAATCCTAACTATAGTCCTTTCTATAATCTGTTTTACAATCCTAACTAGAGTCCCGACTATAGTCTACTCTACAGTCTTGACTAAAGCATATTCTAAAATTTTGATTATAGTCTTTACTAAAGAATATCCTATAGTTTTGATTATAGTATTGACTAAAGTATATTCTATAATCCTGACTATGGTATATTCTATAGTCTTGGCTGTAGCCTATTCTACAACCTTGGCTATAGTCTAATCTATAGTCTTGACTATAGTTTATTCTATAGTTTTGTCTACAGTCTATTCTATAGTTATGACTATAGTCTGTTCTATAGTCATGACTATAGTCTGTTCCATAATTTAGACTATAGTCTATTCTATAATCCTAACTATAGTTCTTTCTATAATCTGTTTTAAAATCCTAACTAGAGTCCCGACTATAGTCTACTCTACAGTCTTGACTAAAGCATATTCTAAAATTTTGATTATAGTCTTTACTAAAGAATATCCTATAGTTTTGATTATAGTATTGACTAAAGTATATTCTATAATCCTGACTATGGTATATTCTATAGTCTTGGCTGTAGCCTATTCTACAACCTTGGCTATAGTCTAATCTATAGTCTTGACTATAGTTTATTCTATAGTTTTGTCTACAGTCTATTCTGTAGTTATGACTATAGTCTGTTCTATAGTCATGACTATAGTCTGTTCTATAGTCATGACTATAGTCTGTTCCATAATTTAGACTATAGTCTATTCTATAATCCTAACTATAGTTCTTTCTATAATCTGTTTTAAAATCCTAACTAGAGTCCCGACTATAGTCTACTCTACAGTCTTGACTAAAGCATACTCTAAAATTTTGATCTGAGTTTGTTCTATAGTCATGACTATAGTCTATTCTATAGTCATGACTATAGTCTATTCTATAGTCATGACTATAGTCTATTCTATAGTCATGACTATAGTCTATTCTATAGTCATGACTATAGTCTATTCTATAATCATGACTATAGTCTATTCTATAGTCATGACTATAGTCTATTCTATAGTCATGACTATAGTCTATTCTATAGTCATGACTATAGTCTATTCTATAGTCATGACTATAGTCTATTCTATAGTCATGACTATAGTCTATTCTATAGTCATGACTATAGTCTATTCTATAGTCATGACTATAGTCTATTCTATAGTCATGACTATAGTCTATTCTATAGTCATGACTATAGTCTATTCTATAGTCATGACTATAGTCTATTCTATAGTCATGACTATAGTCTATTCTATAGTCATGACTATAGTCTATTCTATAGTCATGACTATAGTCTATTCTATAGTCATGACTATAGTCTATTCTATAGTCATGACTATAGTCTATTCTATAGTCATGACTATAGTCTATTCTATAGTCTATTCTATAGTCATGACTATAGTCTATTCTATAGTCATTTCTATATTCTATAGTCTATTCATGACTATAGTCTATTCTATAGTCATGACTATAGTCTATTCATGACCATAGTCTATTCTATAGTCATGACTATAGTCTATTCTATAGTCATGACTATAGTCTATTCTGTGCTCCTGTTTTTAGTCTATAGTCGTGATTATAGTCTATATTATAGACCAGAAAATATATTCCGGACTGTAGGCTAGCATTGTCCAGACTACTCACAAAAGTGTAGAACTTACACACTTATACATATGTACATATCTATGTATATGTGTAAATATTCATTGTATTACAGAAGTGTTTAAAGAAAAGGAAAAAAAAGCTTATGAACCATAAAATATCTGTGGTTGCATATATGTATATATTAATTTGTATATATGAGTATTTATATGTTAGTATGGATTTATATAATAAACAATTTCCATTCAAGATATCAGTGTAAACATAAAGGAAAAATAAATAAAATAAAAAAATAACAGATTATAAAATAAAACTAACAGACATATTTGTGACATGTCTGTATATACGTATATATGTATGTACGTATAATTTTTTTTATAATTTATTAAATTCATATTTAGTTTTCATATTTCACAGTATATTTATTAATTAATTTAATGGGAAAACCATGCACAAATATATATATATATATATATATATATATATATATATATTATTTTAAGTTATTTAGTATAATATTTAGAGTTCACTTACCCGAATGACTGGCTTCTTTTATTAGATCATTTATTATTTCATCTCTTACATTTATGCCTAAATTTTTAAGCATAAATTGTAATTCATTTGCTGTAACACGACCATCACGATTTCTGTCTAATAAATCAAATGCTGTGCGTAAATCTGCAAATAGTAGAGAAGAAAATATATTAAAATAACTATTAGTGCTTTATGTTTATTATTATTTTTAATATGTATAGCATTTTATATTGTAATAAAAAAATATATTCTTATAAAACTACACAACGTATGATTAATATTACTAAATTATTACAATGATAATAAGTATACGCCTACGGTTTATATAGAAAAAGTAATAATAGAATAATATATAATAAAGAATAAATTTAAGCAAACAATTAACATTAAAAGTTAATTAATTTTTTTAAAGTTTTTATTTATTTATATTAAAAATTATGAATAAAATATTATTATAAGTATTTCATAGTAGTTAATTAATATTAATATAAAACTGTCACATTTACTTTTGCACTATATATGAAACATTTTGTTAAAATCAGTTAAATTTGGTCCTGTATGAGTACTTTACATTAACAAGTACTTATACGTTACCAAGTGTCCTACCATAGCAAAGAAACTCTCTTTTTCTTTATCCTTTATTAAAATAACAGAAATAAAAGTGAAAATACATTTTTATATAAAAAAAAGTCTACTTCGTCTAGTCTTTAATATCAATATAATTAATGTTGAAGTTTTTTTTCTTTTATTTCTTTTTTTTAAATAATTTTTTATTTTATGCTGGCGCCTCATAAACTATAGAAACAAAAAGAAAAAAAAAACATTTTTTTATCTAAATAAAAATTCATGCATAAATTCTCAAATTAACATTTAAATAACTTTTAACTAACAAACTTAAGGCTACAAGAGATAAATAAAAAAATGTGAAAAAAAATTATTTGAAATATTCATGGAGAAAAATATATTTTTTCTTATATTTTCGCATTTAATCAAAACTCTAGAAAAAGTTGAAAAGGCGAAGCAAAAAAAAAAAAATAGATAAATAAATATTAAAACAAGTGAAAGATATATACTCAGTTAAGCCTGACCATATGATATCCTACACCATTGTGTATGTGCAAAAAAATTCGAGGAGTTGTCTTATATTGGATTTGTGACTAATTGTTAAATCAACGAAAATATAATTAAATTGGCAGCAACTCTTCGTAAGTAAAACAACACACAATTTTATTCAATTTAACACCCTCAACAGAAGTTAATTTGAATAAATTATACATTAACTTAACTAATTTTCTTTTTTTGTCAATTTTAAAATTGAGTAATACATCAAATTCTTCAATCCAAACCTCTGCTAAGTAAGTTTAAACTAAGTTTAATTAAAATATTACTTTTTATAATATTTTATACTAATTGTATAGATATTTTTAATTTTTAATGGTTAAAATTACTTATTTCCCAAAAAGCACACAAATTTCAAAAATTCAAGCCTTGGTAAATTTTGCTGGAATCCGACATGAATTCAAATATAAAAATATTTTAAATATGAAATATGATTGAAAAAACTAAAAAATTTCAAGTAAAATAAATTTGGCTTGAATTTAAAATTTCTTTTTACTGAAGAATGCTATTGAATTAAAGTGTAACATAAGTTTATTTCAATGCTGGGCACTAGAATCAAGGCTTGAAATTCATTTTGTTTCAATTTGAATTCCAGTAAAAATGCATATTGTATTGTTTTATTTTTGATGATAGTAGCTAGTCGTTTATATATTAATGTATTATTCACGAAAATAATACATTGAATAAAATAATGTATTTATATATAAACGTAATTTTTCCTACCGGGGTTTAAAAAACATTTTAAAATTGAAAAAATTTTAAATAAAATTCAACAGCTAAATTTATCTAAATTGAATAAATTGTTTATACTGTATTGAATGAAAATAATTTAATAATTTAATTTAATATGAAGAAAAATTTTAATTCATTTGAATAATATTTTATTCAATTTGACAAAAAATTTAATAAAATATTAATTACTTTTTAATTAACGAATTCAATTAGTCATATTCACGATTTTCATCGATTTAATTGATTTACGAAAAATTAAAAAAATTTTCTATTGAATTGACTAATGATTTTGTTGGTTGATATTTAACCCATTTTTCTTCAATTCTACACCCCTTTATAACATATTTACTACTCTTTTTTGGTTGAGTGTCTTCAGAATGGATATTTGTACCTGGGCTAGGCGAAAGAGTGGACCGATCATAATCAATTTCCATATTCATCATCCTTATATCGCAAAAGTCCCATGTGCCAAATTTTATTGAATTATCTTTAAAGTCAGTCAGCCGTACAGCCAGCTAGACGGAAGGAAGGACATCGTTAGATCCGTTATATCGACTAAAAAAGTTATTCTGAGTCGATTGCTATATTTTATGATGAGTGTCAGATAATTATTTCTGTGCGTTACAAACATCAGCACAAACGCATAATACCCAAACCATCTGTGGTGGTGTAGGGTATAAAAATAAAGTAAAATATATAAATAAAAGAACATTTGTATTTGATTTCTTATTTTACTTTTTATTTGTATTTTATTTTCCTTTTTATATGAAATATTTTTATGACAATTTTACTAGAGTTGGTGGTTTCTAGTGACAACTTTTGTGTAATAAAATACATTAAAACAACTGAGCAGAGGAAAATACATTAAATAAAATAGAATAATTTTATACTGTATTACTTCATATATAGGGTTTGGGGTTTCCCGCAATATTTCTTTTCCCGGGAAACGGGAACAAAAAAATTAGTTTGCTGGGAATTTTCTAAGATTTTAGTTATAAGAAAAAAGAAAAATAAAACATAAAGAAATATTACAAATCATACTGAATCAGCGAAAAAATTTAAATATGTTATTCAAATAAAATTTGTATCTTTCGTAATTTATATTAGAAACTGTGTCTCAGATGCTAAACTTTTTAGAAATATACAGTGGTCGGCATATTTATTTTGACAAAGTATAGTGAAGAACTGTTTTATTGTTTTTTAATATTGAAATTCCTATAACGGCACAGTTATCATGATATTTTCTTTACACTAATTCTTAAGTATATGTATGCAAAATATTTTGTTAAAATCCTTACTCATTCTCATTCTGAAGGGAGAAATGCAATTTGGTACAAGAATTTGTAACGGCATAATTATTTTGATATTCTATAATTTCATCTCATTTTGTGTTAAGCTTTAATACAAAGCGGTCGTTGTTGAGTATTAAGTATTAACATTCGATGAAAGATAAATAAAAAAAATTCTATTACTATTGTGTAAATATGGGAAAAATATCGGAATTAACTAACACCGTCAGGAGTGAAATTATAACCAAGTATAATCTTGGAATAACTGTAACAAATATTGCCAAGGAGTACAATATACCTAGACAAACCGTTTATTATGAAATAAATAAATGTAAAGAAACAGAATCTGTCATTAATTTGCGTCGAACAGGAAGAAAACGTAAAACAACGGCAGTGGAAGATCGACAAATTATCAGAAAATTTAAATCTAATCCACGTTTGACATCTAAAGCCGCTGCGTTGGAATGGAATTCGCACTCTGAAAGTCATTTAAGCGAAAGAACAGTTCGACGACGTCTAAAAGAAGCCAACATTAATACATATGTAGCAAGATCAATTCCATGTATAGCCCCAAGGAACCAAATTAAAAGGTTACAATTCACAAACAGATACGTGGACAAGCCCCTATCATTCTGGTAAAGCGCCTTATGGACCGACGAAAGTACTTTCGAGTATCAGTCGTCAAAGAAAAAAGTTTTTGTTAGACTAGACCAAATAAATCGAAAAAAATCGCACCTATTGTCGAAAAAGTTAGTCATGGAGGTGGCACAGTCATGTTCTGGGGCTGTATAGCATATAAAGGCTTGGGAGACTTGGTTCCCATCGACGGTTCGATGAACCAAAACCAATATTTGAAAATTTTAAATTAACATGCATTTCCTTCTGGCGATAGGTTGATTGGACCGTCATTTATTTTCCAACAGGACAATGCGCCTTGCCACAAGAGTAAAATGATTAAGACATTTTTGACAGAAAATTGCAATGAAACTTTGGATTGGCCACCCCAAACTCCGGATTTTAATGTGATTGTTTGGTCGTATATAAAGCGCCAAAGAACCGCAGATCTGACAAGAACCAGGGAAGAAACAATTTCAGAGGTTAAATCTTTGTGTGAGGACATACCAACAAAATACATTCAAAACTTGATCGATTCAGTTCCTAAAAGACTCCAGAAAGTCATTGCCGCTAAAGGAGGATACACGTTTTATTAATATTAAAAATATCTAAAAATATTATAAAAGTTGGAATAATATATTTTCGTTTAAAGAGTTAAAATACTATATGCCAAAATACTTATGCCACCCCCTAAATTTTTAAATTAGTTGCATAGAATGCAAATTTAATTTAAGAAGTTATGATTTTATGTTTTTTAGTTATTAAATAAATGCTACTTTCATTAAAAAAAAAAAAAAATTGGAATTTTTAATTTTTTGGAAATCTGAAAAAATTCAAAGTGGTAAAATTTCTCAGGTGCCAAAATAAATATGCCGACCACTGTACAGTAATCTATTGCATAAATTTCTCTAACTTACTTTATTTTCTTTTTACTAATTCTTACTAAATTAAACATAAATCTGAAAAATACCAAAAATTTGTTCGCAACAATGTTTTTTCGAATCAATCATAGTGTTCAGAAATCTGATGAAAATAATCTCACATATATATATATATATATATATATATATATATATATATATATATATATATATATGTATATATGAATACAACATGAGATTAGTTTTTTCTATAAGTATTTTGAAGTTATAACATTTACATTTAACATTTACAGATCCATTGTTTGGACAAGAGATGCTGTTTCAAAAGAAAATGTTGTGTTAGAATGAAAAATCTCCAAAACAAATAATAAATTTTTTAATAATAGCAATTACCCAATAAAAACTTTGCTTTCCTGGCAAGCTAGCAGGTATAATTGGAAACAATAATAAACTACTTACTTTTTTGCCTGAATAACTAGTTATTTTTGTTCGAGTTGTCCGCAAATTCATGTAATTTTTAGACTCTAGGGATACTCAAAAATATATACCTAAACGAAAATAAAAATAAAAAAATAAAAACAAAAAAGTTTTGCCGTCAGTGAGATTTGAACTTGGACACAAATTAACCATTCGTTTTTAATGACTAACGTCTTACTCATTACACCATCTCGCAGTTAATTTTCTAAGAGGAAAAACCCTTTTTTTTGGTATAAAATAATATTTTTATTATAAAAAACTAACAGCATCAAAATGGGACTGAACCAACAACCTTATGGTTGCTAATCCAACGCTCTAGCCAACTCATCCACTATTGGGTACTTATTTATGTAACACCGAGTAGGCAAATAATAATGACGCCTCATTACCTAGAAACTACTTTAATAAGTAGTTGCCATTACCGAAAATCAAAAAGTTTTTGCTGGTTATTTTCGAAGTTCAACTTATTTAATATTCATTTCAATAAATCTATAATAAAACTAAAATATCTAAAATTTGAACATGTTACAAATAAAATTGATTTAAAATTTCATGTGAAACATCTTGTAAGCAAATTTGCTAAATCATAAATAAACAAGTACATAGATATCTAATGGAAAAAAACCTAAGTCAATAGTTTTTCTCAGATAATGTTCTATTTATATTATATGCGTTAAACTCTTGCAAGTACCATGTTTAAGGTAATGTCAATCTTTCATTGTTATAAGATGTTAAAAATGGTTAAATGTTTCCTATAGAATTCTAAGACTACAAGTATATTTAATTTCCCGTTTACTCAGGGAAATTTAAAAAATTTTTGGGAATTCCACAGAGTATTTTGACGGGAGATCCCGGACGCCAAACCCTATTCATACAGGAAATAGAAATGGTGGGAAATACACAGCACCATAATAACACAGAAAATGAAAGGACAATAGGTGAAAATAATACAAAAAAAGAAACAAATTTCCTTAGCCAATAACTAAAGTTATTTATTATGTTTGACTGTTTTTCTTTAAAACAACTAAAAACCAAAGTGTTGATTTAAATCTGTTGGGAAAAAAATTATTTTAAATCAGAAAATTTTTCAATATATTCTCTTTTTCTTTTATGACTTAAGATCTAGTATTTTCTAATTCATATCCACACTTTTTTTTTGCATTAAAGTCTTAAGTTAATATATAGAGTATTAAATTTCCAATATATTATGTTGGTATGTATCATGATACAGATTTTCTTTCATTGAAAAATATTTTAATACTTTTGATGATAATATTTTTTCTTTTTCTTCTTTTTTTACCTTCATAAGCTATTTCTTTTATTATTTGAATTCATTGAATTGAAATTGATAAAAAGTCTTTGTATTTTCAATGAGGTGTAAGAATTTAATTATCAGGAAATTATGAATAAATAAGGTATTTGTTAAAAAATATCATTAGGTGTTTAAGAAAATAAAAGTGAAAGAAAATACTAAATGTAAAGTAAATAAACGATCATATAACTTAGGGCGTGAGTGAAAAATTAATGTAAATGTAATGTAAAAATTATTTTTGCTATGGTGAGCAAATTTATATTTCTGCTGTTTGAAATGAAAACTTTGTCAATTACACACAGAGAAAAAAAATTCATATATTTGAAATTTTTCCTCATAAATATTATGAATCGAATATGAATTTTTTTTTCCAAACTTTTTTCAGAAAAAATAAAAATTTGATCGTAGATATTAAAAATTAAATTCATAATGAAAATTTTAGGAATTATGCAAAAATTTTGTTAAATCTTTGATTTAGTTTTATTAGATTTGATTGCAAATGGTAAATGAAAATAGTTATATATGAAAATAATAACAACAAATAAAAAGTTCCGAGAAAAATCTGTAAAAAATAAAGTTTAGAAATTTGCATGATTTTGCTCGCAATCTACAGCGCATCATTTTGATAAAAAGCGCTTTTGTTCTGTTCCCAAAAATGTGGCTAAAAATTATTAAAAACTTAAAATTTTCCGAAGAAAATTTCAAATATTTTTTTTTTTTTACAAATTGAAAATATAAATGAAAATTTAAACAATTTTTAAATTTTTCTTGAATTTTTATTCATTTGAAAAAACATAAAAAAAGTTTTAATGTTTAAGAAATTATGCTTAAATATTATGTACTGAAATTTATGAAAGTAGATTTTTATATTTATGTACAAATTTTTTTCTGTGTATTACGAGCGTCATTAATATATTTTTATGACACTCTTTATTAGGATTATTCGAGTTTATTCATACTAACATAGTGTCTACATTAAACAATTTTTTATCAAGACAAACGTCAAACTTAACACGAATTTGTGGAAGGTGGCAACACAAATTCGTGTTGCATTTTTTATTTATGCAGTTTGACAACTGCAACAACCAAAATAATAATCAACTGTTTAACTAAGGTTACCTTGTATATATCCGCACTCATTTTGACGTTTGTTTTGATAAAAATTTGCCTAACCCCAGGTCTACAACTGAGATTAACGCTGATATAATATGTGAGATAACGCCGGCAGAGGAGAGTAAACATTTTGTTTATATTATGTTAAATCTTAAATAAGGGGTACACGTATTCTAATAAATCCTATAAGATATTATTATTTTCAATCAGTTACAGAGTAAACATGTCCTTTTTATTTAAGCAATTCGCACTTTTTTAACAAAATTTGTATAAAAATGATTTTTAACATGTAAAACAAACATTAAAAGGAAACACTTTTACAAAGTAACATTGTTTTTCAATAATTTCCAAAATACACATGCACACACACAAGCAAACTTTCGTGTATGTGTATTTTTTTGACAGTTCATCTTATAAGATGGTTGTGTAGAGAAATCTCATCACAACAGTCTCATAATACATCTTATAATACTAATATTTGAATCTACACGTGAAATAATTCTCTCAGAGAGCGAATTTGACTCTTTCTGACACAAAAATCTTACATATTATGTTACGTCTAGACGGGCTGTAAAGAAGCAAAACAATCACATATCTTACAGAGACCTGCGCTGAACGGCTGAAATCCGGCTAAGCCGAGCCGCCGAGAGAAATTTGGAAGCCGCCGCCGCCGGAAAATTTTCGGCTTAACTCGGCTTAAAAGCAGCCGCCGTTTTTATATTCTTTTTGACAAAATATGTTAAAAACGAAACCTTTTTATTATTTAAATGCAGTATTTGCCATTTATATGAATGAAAAATGTTTGCATCATTTTGAACTTCAGATAAATAAAATCAGTGAAGTATTTTTGATGACTGAATATTGATTATTTTGATATTAATACTGTAAAAAAATAATTATAACAGTTGCTAATAAATTTTAATGAGCCCTGATGGCCATCCTGCGAGAAATCTAAAAAACTCGTACACAAAATTTTTTATACTTATAAATCACTTTTATTCACTATTGATATTAAGACGAAATTTGGTTATTTTTTACTTATGACATTGCACTAAATGAACGATATGTGGTTGGGAATTATCAAAATAATTGATATAGATTCCATTATTTATTGTACTTTTTTAGTTCCTTAGCATATCTTAATAATTGATATGTTTTTATATCGGAGCAGACCATTTCTCATTCCAATATGCAAACAATTATTCTAATATTTTATGTAAAAATTCAAAAATGGATCACTTCCATATTCTTTCTTTAAAATATTTTCAACAAATTAATGATTCTGTTTATACTATCGCTGGAAAAAAAAGGCTCGTCATATTTTTATGAACAATGTTAATTAATGGGGAATGAAAACATAAAATTTTTAATTAGAAAAATCATCCGGCTTACAGCCGATTTTAAACCGCCGCCGAAGCTTTTTAATACAAGCCGCCGCCGCCTGCATTTTGAGTACACTTGCCATACGACAAATTGTTTTGAAACTTTTTGTTGTTTTCAGTTCGATACTATTCAGGACCATTTTCTCGATGAGAAAAGTCAGCAATATTGCATGGGTAATACAAAAATTTGAAAATATTTTTATTTTTTTTTATTATTGAAGAGCTTTGATTATTCTTAGCCACAGAGTTCTTCTCAGCTTTTTTTATATTTTTTTTGTTTTAGCTTGACTAAAGCTTAGGCATAGCTTTAACATTGCTCATATTTAATTTTGAAGAAAAGAACAACATGTGCCATTGCGCGACCGAACATATTTGGCATAGCTCTTAGGAGTTTCTCTAATTTTTGGGCTTGGTCTTTTTCGGTTTCTAAACAAAGTTTCATCTAATTATTTAGGCCCTAGGTTAAGCTTTTTAATTACCCTGAAATGTAATACTTTTGTTGAAATTTACTCAATTAGCATCTAGTAAATTAAAGAAAAGTTAAAAAAATTGTATTTTGTTCATTTTTCTTTGACTGCCTATCTATATGCGGACACAGGACCGAATTTCAAGAATCTGTTGTTAAATCTGACATATCGCTAGAAATTATTGTAATCAAGAAATATATTTAAAATTAACGGCAGTAAAAATTTTTTATTCGAACGCACACTTTATTCTAACATAAAAAAAAAAATACTATAAAGTTTCTACCTTTCCTATTCGAAGAGTAATCAATAAGTCTTTTTCATAAAATAAGGTTTAAAAAAATATAAAATCTTCACAGTACTTGTGATTCTCTTATCGAAAAAATATACACAAAACACTTGAACTCTCTAAGAAGTGATTTTATGAAATATACAAAAACAAACTTGAAGGAAAATAAGAATTATTGTACCCAAAATAATAAAAATAAATCCACTTCAACTGCTAGGAAGTATAAAAAAATAATAAAGGATTTAAAAATATTTTAGTTTTGATTTGAGGAAAAATATTTAGTTTACATTTGGGCTTTTTTCGACTTGTTTTTGTATTCCTTAAATAAACTAGTGCTAAGTTTTCTTTCTTATATAACGATACTGTAAGCTTCTATGGAGACATTTTAGTTAAGCTTTTTATATATACTTGACCCAATATTGCTTGGATATTTTAAAAGTAGATACAAGAGAATTTTAATACTTTTATCAGTAAATATTTTTGTTTAAATTGACATTTATCATTGACTCCTTAAAATCAAATCAAAAAAAAAAAAAAAAAACTTAAAAATCTCTTTTCCATTTTAATATCTAAGACAATTAGCGTGGACAACATAAACTATACATATATGTAAACTCGGGTGACTTATAGGTACGGGAGTCATAATAACGATGTCTGTCAGTCCTTCCGTCTATTAAAATAATTTGTTTTACATCTGCCCAAAAATGGTTGGCTGAGACATAAAAATAAAAATGTCTGTCCGTCAGTCTGTCTGTAGAGTCCATATTTTAGGCTCAACTTTTTGAAGTCTATATATAAATTACGGAATTCCTTTTATCATAGATTTTTTACAAATTTATGGATTTTTTGGAAATGAACCAAATATTTTCAAAAACAGTCGAGATGTGGGTGATAAACTACAGAAACGTTATACAAATTGATATGTAATAAGGTTATCAAAGATTGACTACTCTTGACGGCTTAAAAATTACAAAAAGCAAAATAATAATAAATTTTATAAATTAATAAATTTCCAAAAAATAAATAAAAAAATAAATAAAGGAAAATTTTTAAAAAAGTACGAGAACACCACTTGTTTTCAATAAAAAAGGTGTACCAATTTTCAAAATATTAGGTACCTATTCAAAAAAAGTACTATTTTTTTAAAAAAGTAGCAATTAAAAAAAATAATCATTCTAAAAATAAGAAATGGAATATTATAATTTTTATAAAGGTTACAATATTTTAAAGGGGTACTAAAAATGTTCCATAAAAAGACTATTGCAAAAAAGTACTAATTTTAAAAAATATGTGCCAAATAAAAAACCCATTTTTTGAAAGAAAATAAAAAAACATTTTTAAAAAACTACCAATTCCTTAAAAAAGATCCATTTTTAGAAAACGTATTAATTTAAATGCTTAAATGTACAAAAATAATAATAATAATAATAATAACAATAACAATAATAATAATAATAATAATAATAATAATAATAATAATTATTATTATTATTATTATTATTATTATTAAAAGTCTATGAATTTAAAAAAATATATATATAAATTTTCAAAAAAGTACAAATTTTCGAAAAAAAAATAAGAACAATTTTCCAAAGAAAATATGAATTCCTAAAAAGTACCAATATAATAAGGAAATAAGTACCAAATTAAAAATTGCATTTTTTAAATAATGCATGCATTTTCTTACAAAAAGTACCAATATTAGAAAGCGCACAAATTAAAAAAAAAAAATAAATACAATTTTTCAATAAAGTATCAATTTTTAAAAAAGGTAATAATAAAAAAAGGCCAAGTTTTCCAGTTTGTTCTCTCATTTTAAGTACTAATTTCCAAAAAGTATTGATTTCAATTAATTTTTCAAAAAAAGTTGTATTAGTTTTAAAAAAGTAATAAATACCAGTTAAAAAAAAATAAAATTTTGGAAAAAAAAAAATAAATAAAATTTCAATTTCAGAAATTGTACTAATGTATGAATTTAAAAAAAATATATAAAAATTTTCAAAAATAGATGCTTGTTTTTAAAGAAGTACAAATTTTCGAAAAAAAATAAGAACAATTTTCCAAAGAAAAAAAGAATTCTAAAAAAAGCACTAATATAATAAGGAAATAAGTACCAATTTAAAAAGTGCATTTTTTCAATAATGCTTGCATTTTCTTCCAAAAAGTACCAATATTAGAAAGCGCACAAATTAAAAAAAATAAATAAAATTTTTCAATAAAGTACCAATTTTTAAAAAAGGTAATAATTAAAAAAAGGCCAAATTTTCAAGTTTGTTCTCTCATTTTAAGTACTAATTTCCAAAAAGTATTGATTTCAATTAATTTTTCAAAAAAAGTTGTATTAGTTTTAAAAAAGTAATAAATACCAGTTTAAAAAAAATAAAATTTTCGAAAAAAAAAATAAATAAAATTTCAATTTCAGAAATTGTACTAATGTATGAATTTAAAAAAAATATATAAAAATTTTCAAAAATAGATGCTTGTTTTTAAAGAAGTACAAATTTTCGAAAAAAATAAGAACAATTTTCCAAAGAAAAAAAATTCCTAAAAAGTACCAATATAAAAAGGAAATAGGTACCAATTTAAAAATTGCATTTTTTTTAATAATGCTTGCATTTCTTCCAAAAAGTACCAATATTAGAAAACGCACAAATTAAAAAAAATAAATACAATTTTTCAATAAAGTACCAATTTTTAAAAAAGGTCAAATTTTCAAGTTTGTCGTCTCATTTTAAGTACCAATTTCAAAATGGTATTGATTTCAAATAATTTTTCAAAAAAGTTGTATTATTTTTAAAAAAGTACCACTATGAAAAAAAGTAATAAATACCAGTTTAAAAAAATAAAATTTTCGAATAAGATAAATAAATAAAATTTCAATTTCTGAAATTGTACTAATTTAAAAAATAATAATAATCATAATTTTTCGAGTAAAAATTTAAAAAAAAAGTATTAATTTGAAAAAAACGGTAACAAGTTTCTAACGAAAAATTACATAAGTACCAATTTTCGTAATAGTGGGTTCATAATTTGAAAAAGTATGAATTTCAATAAGCATTTTTTAAAAGTTTCTGTATTTCGTACTTTTCAAAAGTTTTAAAAAAATAACAGTCCTCAAAAAAATTACCTATTGCAAAATGATAAAAGTTTTCAATTTTATAGGCGAAAAAAATCTAAGCGTACGAATTCGAATCATTTTGGGTTTTCTATTTCATTAACTTTCGTTCGCATGGAGTTACGTATTTTCACATTGCTTTTGTTGTATTTTGCTCTCAGAGTAATGTCAATTAATAAAAATAAAAAATAACAAAAAATAAACAAAACAATACTTTAGAAGTAAAACTATTTTGAAATAGTTCCATTTTTCCAAACAAGTACCAATTAAATAAAAATTTTATTTTAAAAAGAAGTAAAAAATTAATTTAAAAAATGTACAAAATGTACTAAGTTTAGATTACACAGGTCAACAAAATCGCAAAAAAATGACGTCGCAAATAATTCTGTGAAATTCGTTTTCCTTGGACTTGATATAGTGTAGAAACTTAAAAGAATTTTTTCTATCACTTGACACTTTTAACCCATTGACGACCAAAGAAAATATGCTTCTCTGAGGAGTTTTTAGGTTATATAATTTTCTAGCTAATAGGTAGAAAATATTATTTAGTTATGTTTTATAGACAAGAAATGGTGCTACAAAAATTTAGTATAAGTCAAGTCTCCAACTTGCCACATATAGCTTTTAGAAGTCTTTAAAGTTGTAAAAGTCAAGAATTTCTCACTCAACTCTCACAAATCTATTAAAAAATAAAGTGTAAGGAGTGGGTGTAGAGGGGAAATTTGTATTTGATATAACTAACACATAACCGTAGATCTCAAAAATGGTAAAATTATTAAAATTGCACTAACAGAAAATGCGTAGACATCAAAAGTTTAAAAAATTCGTAATTTTTCCACGGTTTTATGAGAAATTCTTGATTTTTGCAACTTTAAAAACTTTTAGGGGCTATGTGTGGCAAGTTGGAGACTTGATTTGTACTACATTTTTATAGCTCCATTTCTTGTGTATAAGACATGAGTTAATAATTTATTCTGCCTGTTACCTAGAAAATTATATAAACTAAAAACTCCTGAGGAAAGAAAATGATTACACCTATAATATTTGCAATACATTTTTCACTATACTTGTTTAGGTTTCAACGAAACCAAAATGGATAAGATACCAGGAATTCTGACGAAGTGTGTAGCGGCACAGAAAATACGTATTCCATTCTGCTGGTATCTAATTATAGTCCACAAACTTTGCTTTGGTAACGCCAAAGAGAGACAACAAGGCAATTTACGATTGCAAACTTGTTTACGGTCCTTCGAACCGGATTACTGGAACCATATCTATAACAGCGTTTACGACGCTAGGTTCAATCTCTCTTTTAATTGCCCCAAACGCCTGGCGCTGCTAATTGAGTCCCTCAAAATTGCACCCAGTGCAAGGCGGGCGTAGGTTTCAACGAAACCAAAATGGATAAAACACCAGGAATGCTGACGAAGTGTGTAGCGGCACCGTAAATACGTATTCCATTCTATTGGTGTCTAACTATAGTCCACAAACTTTGCTTTGGTAACGCCAAAGAGAGACAACAAGAAAATTTACGATTGCAATCTTGTTTACGGTCCTTCGAACCAAATGTAACTACTGTAACCACATCTATAACAGCGTTTACGAGGCTAGGTTCAATCTATCTTTTACTTGCCCCAAACGCCTGGTGCTGCTAATTGAGTATCTCAAAATTGCACCCAGTGCAAGGTGGGCGTAGGTTTCAACGAAACCAAAATGGATAAGACACCAGGAATGCTGACGAAGTGTGTAGCGGCACAGTAAATACGTATTCCATTCTACTGGTGTCTAATTATAGTAAATACGTATTCCATTCTACTGGTGTCTAATTATAGTCCACAAACTTTGCTTTGGTATCGCCAAACAGAGACAACAAGGCAATTTACGATTGCAATCTTGTTTATGGTCCTTCGTACCGGATTACTGGAACCATATCTATAACAGCGTTTACGACGCTAGGTTCAATCTCTCTTTTAATTGCCACAAACGCCTGGCGCTGCTAATTGAGTATCTCAAAATTACACCCACTGAAAGGCGGGAGTAGGTTTCAACGAAACCAAAATGAATAAGACACCAGGAATGCTGACGAAGTGTGTAGCGGCACAGACAATACGTATTCCATTCTGCTGGTATCTAATTATAGTCCACAAACTTTGCTTTGGTATCGCCAAACAGAGACAACAAGACAATTTACGATTGCAAACTTGTTTAATACTTTTTACTTTTTACTGTTGAACTGTGTTATTAGGAAATTGTTAGTTGTATAGAAAACTTTTATTTAAAATTTTAAATTTCTTAAATTTTCTTCTAAAGTAATTAAACTACAACACAGCCATTGTCTTCTTATCTATACAAAAAGAAAATTTGTTTTAATTAAAACCTAATGGGGTGAAGAGCATGTCAGTTGTTGGCAAACAGAAAATTAGTTTAGTTTGTATGTAAGTGCTAAAAAAAAAACTTTTAATTTGTTGTTTTTCTTGTGTAACTTGATAATAATATTAGCAACATTAAAATCTCTATAGTTAAGTTAAGAACTTAAAATAAATTCTTAAAGTTAAAAGTTGAGAAGGATTGAGACAAATTACAAACCTAAAAGAAATTATACAAATGTTTTAATTATTCTATTTAAAATTTCTTAAAATGTGTCTAAAGATATTAAGATAATAATAAGATAATAATGTTATTTAATTAGTTTTACTTTTAGTTTTGTTAAAGAAAAAATTAAATAGGCAATTGAAATTAAATTTGTTAACAAATAGAAAGTGGAAAACTTTTTTAAAAGCTAAGGAAAGGGATAAGAAATAGTAATGAAAAAGTTGTAAATTTATATAAATATATAAATATAAATATATAAATATAAATACATAAATATAATATAATATATAATATATATATATTCAAATTAATAAAATTCATTTCTATGAAAATTTTACGATATTTCCTTTTTGAAGTTTTGTTTTTTTTTTATTTTCTTAAATCATGAAATCAATTGTTCAAAGCATTAACATATTTTTATATTAAAAATTTTAATTCAAATTTTCTCTAAAATTTCTTTCACAGAAAAAATATGTTCTATTAAACAATTTATTAAAGATAAAAACTATTCCAATTACTGTTTTAATTGCATCAATTATTTAATTGTTCAAAATTCAAATTTTCTAGTATTTTTTACAAACATAAACATTACAAAAAATTAATAAAATAATTGAATATGTATCATCCGTAATTGTAATTAGATTTTAGATTTTTCTATGTAATATTTGAAATTAATTTGTTCACAGAAAAACTATGATCCGTTAAATGATATATCAAAGATGAAAATTAATCGAATTACCTTTTTAATTATATCAATTACTCAATTAATTAAAACTCATATTTTCTAATAGTTCTTATTAAAAATAAAATACTTTATCGGCTTTCAATTATTTTTCTTATTGTATCAATTAACAAATTAATTAAACGTAAATAAAAATAAGTGATAATTTAAATAATTGAATATACAATTTTTTCATAGGTTGAATTTCAATTAATAAAATAACTGAATATGTATTATTCGTAATTGAAACTGGGTTTTAGATTTTTCTAAGTAAATTTTGAGTTTAATTTGTTAAAAAATGTGTTGATTTTGAGTAATTTATTTAGTTATAAAAATGTTTGAAATAGTTTTAAGATTCTGATTAGTAATTTTATTGAAACTTTTTCGAAGATATTTTGTTTTTCTTTTTTGTGTTAGAATGCTTTGATTTTGAGTGAAATTGAGTAATAAAAATATATGAAGCCATTTAAAAATTCTGACTAATAATTTAATTGAATTATTTTTTGTCGAGAATATTTTTTTTCTGTGTTAAAATATTTCCGCAAAGAACACAAAGAATGGAAGGCTTGTCAAAAAAATAAAAAAATAGATAATAATAACTCTGTTGTCAGAAAAAAAAAAATAATTTTAAGATTGTGTTTATCAAATTTTATTGATATGTATTATTGCTGAAACCACTTTCACCACACATCATAAGTACACATAGTTGCACAAAAGTATAAATATAATTTATTACAATTACTTTCGTAGATTTTCATAAATTTTCATCTTTGAATGCGGATTATATCCGCAAAAATATAATAAAAAATAATTGAAAATTATTTTAAATTCTGGTTTATTTTTAATACCAAAAGTATCTATCAACTTTGTTCGTTCAATTTAAATTTCAACGTACAAAAAAAGAATATCAAAAATATATAAAAAAAACTATTTTCTTTTCGGTGTGTGGAAAATATTCGTGTTACAAGAGTTAAAGTGCAACAAATGTGTCTGAAAAAATAATAAAAATATTATGTGCTAAGAAAAAATGTAACAGAAATGTAATTTTTCTTAAATTTTAAAGGATAGTTTTATTTATTTTGTATTGATTTTCTTATATGTGAGGAGAGAATGTTGTTGTTCGAAAGAGACCTTATTTTCATTCTTTGTATTCTTTACATTTCTGCCCATTTTTACCACCGAGTGGGCAGATGTTTTCATTAATGAAAATGAATCTAAATTGTATGATTTAGAATATGTTAGACATACATATTTGTTGAATTTTATTTATTTTCTTATTTTTTTTTTATTTTTCTTTTTTAATTTTTATAAATAAAATATAAACATATTTGGAAAACAAGTATCGAAATGTTTGACAGGTGTGAACATTTTGTTTATACAATAAAAATTTTAGTTAGACATATTGGCATGTTCTCATTTTACGACAAGCATACATGAAATGCAGTCGATGTTTTTTTTATTTTTTCAATTTGTTTAAAAAAAAAATATTAAAAAAATAAGGTACTGATTTATTTAATATTTAGGTATTTTTATAATTTTTTATTTTTATTAATTTTATAATTAAAGAGAGGTAGAAAGTTGAAAAAGCTATTTAATACTAAATTAAATTTTGGGTTGATGTGTTATATATATCTAAATCAATCTATAAATTTTTATTTTTTTTTTTTTAATTTTTGAAAAATCAAGGTACAACACCAGCATCCCTTATGTTGTTTTCTGTAAAGAAGTGCTAAGATATGTGCGAAAATTCTCAAAGTCCATTTTATAGTAATTAGGTTTCTTTATTGACGCTAAACAAGTAATAAAATATCTCCAAAATACATAATTAAAAAAAGTACTTACTATTTTTAAAAAAAAGTACTAATTTGCAAATGAAAAAATACACACAAACTTTTTAAAAACTTATCTAAAAAAATATAAATATACACAAAAAGTACCAATTTTTAAAAAACGTGTGGTTTAAAAAAGGAACTAAATTTAATAATTTACAAAAAAGTAGTAGCTATTAATTACGAATATTTTAAAAGGTACCAATTAAAAAAAATTAATTTATCACAAAAATAATCCTCAAAAAAAAAAAAATCCAATTTGGCAAAAAGGTTCTGAATTTAAAAAAGTTCTAGATTTAGAAAAAACGTAATATATATTTTTTTATTACCAATTTTCCAAAAATTTTGTACAAAGAGAAAAAATATTAATTAAAAAAAGTACAAAAATGTTCTAATTTTTAAAAAAGTACTAAATTTCACCAAATTCAATTAAATAAAAACTTTTAAAAAAGCTCAATACTTCAAAACACGTATTAGGTACTAATCTAATCTAAAAGGATAAATTTAGAAAAAAAGTATAAATAATTAAAAAATAAAAACTTTAAAAAAATATCAAAAAAAAAATTACAAATATTCTCTAAAAGTACCAATTTTTGAAAAACGTATAAAGTTGAAAAAGTACTAAATTTTATAATTTAAAATAAAAAAATATTATCTATTACGAACATTTTTAAAAGGAATCAACTAAAAAAAATAATAATTTAACACTAAAACAATTTGTAAAAAAATTAAATTATTAACAACCTACAAATTTTCAAAAAATTAACAGAAAGAAAAAGGACTGATTTTCAAAAAAAAAAAAAAAGAAGAAAAAAAACGTACAAAGTTAAAAGAAAAAAGACTAAATTTAAAAACTTACAAATAAAAAAAATTATCAATTAAAAATATTTTTTGAAAGATAAGAGTTTTTGATTTTTTTTTAATTTAGTCCTTTTTTTATATGGGTACTTTTTTATCAAATTAATACTTTTTTGACAAATTTGTACCTATTTTGTAAAATTATTACTTCTTATTGAAATGTAATAATTTTACAAAATAAGTACAAATTTGTCAAAAAAAGTATTAATTTGACAAAAAAAGTACCCATATAAAAAAAGGACTAAATTAAAAAAAAAAATCAAAAACGTATCAAAAATTCAGAGTAATAATTTTCGAAAAAAGGATGTTTCAAAAAAGTAACAAATTTTCCAAAAATTTTATTAAAACAAAAAATTAAAAAAATAATAATTAAATAAAAATACATATTTACAAATTATAAAAAATGCACTAATTTTCAAAAAAGGACAAAATTTCTAAAAAATACAAATTTAAAATTAATAAAAATATTTAAACAAAATTTTATTCACAAAAAAAGGACTAATTTAAAAAAATATATAAATTTCAAAAGCATAGAATTAAAAAAATACTAATTGCAAAAAGCAGCCATCTTTTTCAGAATATTTGAAATTATTAAAAATGTATCACAAAAATAAAAAAATAAAAACAAACAAATTTACTTCATTTTTATTTAAAAAAGTAACAAATACCATATATATATATATATATATATATATATATATATATATATATATATATATATGTATGTATGTATGTATATGAATATATAGCAGAGTATTTATAATAATAAGTATTTTTTTTTTTTAGCAAAAGTACCAATTTTGAAAAAAGCAGAGAATTTAAGAGAAATAAATTTTAAAAGCAGTACAAATATTAAAAACGTAGCTATAAAAAAACATTGGAAAATAATATGAAATTTAAAAAACTGAAGTAGTTTAAAACATAGTCCCAATTTTCAGAAAAAAAAAATAAAAAAGTAAAATATTTCTCTAAATTAATTTAAAAAATAAATACGAATAAAAAATATTTAGTTTACCAAAAATTACCAATTAAAAAATATAGATTAATTTTAAAAGACGTACTAATTAATTAGAACTGAAGTCTTCTGGTTAGTTGCACTATCTAAAAAAACGCTAAAATATTTAGCAGGGAATAATTTAAGATACCATCAGACTAAGCACATATTTGGCGAAAATAATATATAACCACTAATTATTTTAAATTACTTAAAAATCGCAGATGACATTTAATTTCATTTATTATAAAATATATAAAAGATTAAATATTGTCAAATAACTTTATTCTAAAATTTAAAAAAATTTTTGATCAAATATTTGCCCAGTGTGACAGTAGCTTTATAATCTGAATTTCAGTCAATTTTATAGTTGCTGCAAAAAAAAGCAAAAATATTTTTTTCAAAATTCACAAAGTCTGGATAGGGCTTGGAGGGAAACCGGTGCCCAAAGTGCATCCGATTTAGCTTTACACGCATTTACATCAAGGTTTCTTTTGAAATCACTACAAAAATTTTATAGTTCGGAACAAAAAAAAAATATTTTAGAAGTTGAAGAATATTACCACTTTTTGAAAAATAACCCCAAAAATATGATTTTTTTTCAGTTTCAACTTTTTATAGGATACATGTATTTATACGATTTTTGCAGCAATATTATTAAGAATTTTTGTAAGAAATCTAGTGGATATTAAAAAAAATAAAGTTCCAAATAAAGCCCCCAAGTTCAAAAATAAAAAAAACTAGGCCAAAAATGAGGGTAAAATTTGCTTCGACATAAATGCCTCTTAACCTTAAAGATATAATCTACACATGTGGCTTTTTGTTTTTTTTTTTTTTTTTTTTTTTTTTTTTTGTAGATTTATAAGGACTTACATATAGATGTTTTTCGTTACATTCAAATCATAAATTGATATTTGTCGAATTAAAAAAAAAAAAATACATACAAGGTGACCAAATTTGGAGGTCTACCCCCATGACCCGCCAGGAACCTGTGATCCCACCTAATCAACTCGAAAATACCTCAGCTCTGACCATGTGAAATTTTATTTAGATATCTCCAACGGTTCACAAGTTACAGACTTATTTCCAAAAGAATCGTTTTAGGACCACTGTGCAACTGTAGACTAGAAGCCTTCATTGCATTGTTATTTCATAAATGCCGTAAAAAATAATTCACAGTAAAATGCAAAAAAAGTGGTTTGTTTTGTTTTCATTTCAACCAGAATTTTGTCAAACTAAAATGCAATGATATATATTTTTTTATTTATCTTATCATTAGACGAATAAAGTTTACATTTTACTAACATTTTTTTTTTAGTCATTTCAAATATAAATATTCATAACTCGTACAAGTATGGTGACTATTAATTTAGATTACATAGCTTATCATTAATTGTGCAGCTAAATGTAGGGTTTTTTAATATTTTATTTAATTATAAGAACAAGTAAAAAATAATAATTGAAATATTTTTTTTCAGTGATAAGATTCTTTGAAAATCATAAAATAAATATTTTGCTTTATTTTTATTTTATAATAAAATACTAGTATTGTATTATAAAATGTTAAGTATTATTAAAAAAAATACCCGCACTTGAGAAAAAAAGTTAAATAGTTTAAAGTTTTTTTACTATTATTATTATAATATTTTTGTTATAAAAGAAACGATAGTAATAAATATTGAAAAAAAAAACACTACCAGATAATAAAGAACTGAATTTTTATTATCATTTTTATTATTTATAAAATATTTAATTAAATTTGCAAAAAAAAAAATAAAAATAAAAACAATTTTATTCCCTTTATTTATTTAAAACCATAAATTTCTCTTTAATAAAAATTTAAAACAACAACATTATTTATGCCTTCGTTAAGCAATAATCTCATGAATTTATCATTTTAAACAATTGAAATCCATAAAATACGATTTTCTATAAAATCTCTTTAAAATTCAAATGACTAAATGAAATACACACATTCTTACAGCAACAATAAAGATAAGAGTATAACAGTAGCAATAACAACCGCAACTACAAAAGTTATTTAACCTAAAGCTATAGGAAGACAACAACAAAAAAAGCAACAACGTCAAATTCAGTAGCTGTAAAGAAAATCGCAAAAAGCAAAAGACAAAAAAGAAACCGAAGAAGAAAAAACTTTTAAATGTCATTTGGTATGTGCAGAGCTGTGCTAAATCTTTTGAGCCGTGTGTTTTGTCTTTGGATGTTTGTGGTAGTTTTTCTTGCTGTTGTTATTGTTGTTGTGTTATCCAACTTTACGTAAAAGTATCCTTGAACACAAGTAACACACAACTAATATGTATATACGCATTGTATTCTAAAGATTACAATGAATTTTATAAGCTGATCTTTCTTACTGTTGTTGTTATTGTTGATGTGTTGTTTTCTTATTTGTTGTCAGTGTGGTTGTTGTAAACATAAATATTAAAGAGACAATGCAAAATATGCACGAATGAGTGACTGAATGCTCATGCAACCGTAATATAAATGAAAAACACACTTATACATAAATTTAAAACACACAATAGATTAATTAAAAAACAACTAACTAAGAAATATAAGACACCATAATGTCTATATTAAATTTAATCTGGTTATGTCCATCTGTTGACTTGTCTGTAGGAAATATTATAATATCCAAATTACTAATCCGCATTCAATATAATTCAGCCAAATTCTATGTTGTTTCCCCAAGCAGTTTGCTATCGCAAATCAGGTAAATCAATTTAGAAAAAAAAAAAAAATCTATAGAACAAAACCCGGGCCAATATTTTATATAACGCAATTTAACAAAATTCAACCAGGATATTTGCTAATTACCACTAAAAAAGGGGGTTCCTTTAAAGGGATTACATATTTATTTATTTATTTATATTTATATTTATTATTTTTATATTATACTTTCTTAATTTTTAGTATTTTTCAGCCCACTGTTAACTGTCGCAAAAGAATGTCAGCAGTAGAAATAGCAACAGCTTAAAAAAAAAGAAGAACTATACAACAAAAAGAAAATAGTAATGATTATTCTACAACATTTTCGAAGACTTATGTGACTAGAATTTTAACTATAGACTGCACTATATCTTTAACTATAGCTGAAACCTTAGTAAGAACTATAGACTAGACTATGACTAAATTATAATAGCCTGACTAAACTATATAATCTGACGAGATTATAGTATGACTTGTCTATATATATATATTACAGTATGACTAGATTATAGTCTGAATAAACTATAGTCTGACTACAACTATAAACTGACTAGACTATAGTCTTGACTACAACTATAGACTAACTAGACTATAGTTTAGACTATACAGACTATAGTCTGATTACATTGTCGTCTGACTTACCTATAGTCTGCTAGACTATATCTACAGTCTGACTACACCATAGTCTGACTAGACTATAGTCTGACTAGACTATAGTCTGACTAGACTATAGTCTGACTTGACTATAGTCTGACTAGACTATAGTCTGACTAGACTATAGTCTGACTAGACTATAGTCTGACTAGACTATAGTCTGACTAGACTATAGTCTGACTAGACTATAGTCTGACTAGACTATAGTCTGACTAGACTATAGTCTGACTAGACTATAGTCTGACTAGACTATAGTCTGACTAGACTATAGTCTGACTAGACTATAGTCTGACTAGACTATAGTCTGACTAGACTATAGTCTGACTAGACTATAGTCTGACTAGACTATAGTCTGACTAGACTATAGTCTGACTAGACTATAGTCTGACTAGACTATAGTCTGACTAGACTATAGTCTGACTAGACTATAGTCTGACTAGACTATAGTCTGACTAGACTATAGTCTGACTAGACTATAGTCTGACTAGACTATAGTCTGACTAGACTATAGTCTGACTAGACTATAGTCTGACTAGACTATAGTCTGACTAGACTAGATTAGTGACTAGACTATAGTCTGACTAGACTATAGTCTGACTAGACTATAGTCTGACTAGACTATAGTCTGACTAGACTATAGTCTGACTAGACTATAGTCTGACTAGACTATAGTCTGACTAGACTATAGTCTGACTAGACTATAGTCTGACTAGACTATAGTCTGACTAGACTATAGTCTGACTAGACTATAGTCTGACTAGACTATAGTCTGACTAGACTATAGTCTGACTAGACTATAGTCTGACTAGACTATAGTCTGACTAGACTATAGTCTGACTAGACTATAGTCTGACTAGACTATAGTCTGACTAGACTATAGTCTGACTAGACTATAGTCTGACTAGACTATAGTCTGACTAGACTATAGTCTGACTAGACTATAGTCTGACTAGACTATAGTCTGACTAGACTATAGTCTGACTAGACTATAGTCTGACTAGACTATAGTCTGACTAGACTATAGTCTGACTAGACTATAGTCTGACTAGACTATAGTCTGACTAGACTATAGTCTGACTAGACTATAGTCTGACTAGACTATAGTCTGACTAGACTATAGTCTGACTAGACTATAGTCTGACTAGACTATAGTCTGACTTGACTATAGTCTGACTAGACTATAGTCTGACTTGACTATAGTCTGACTAGACTATAGTCTGACTAGACTATAGTCTGACTAGACTATAGTCTGACTAGACTATAGTCTGACTAGACTATAGTCTGACTAGACTATAGTCTGACTAGACTATAGTCTGACTAGACTATAGTCTGACTAGACTATAGTCTGACTAGACTATAGTCTGACTAGACTATAGTCTGACTAGACTATAGTCTGACTAGACTATAGTCTGACTAGACTATAGTCTGACTAGACTATAGTCTGACTAGACTATAGTCTGACTAGACTATAGTCTGACTAGACTATAGTCTGACTAGACTATAGTCTGATTAGACTATAGTCTGATTAGACTATAGTCAGACTATAGTCTGACTAGACTATAGTCTGACTAGACTATAGTCTGACTAGACTATAGTCTGACTAGACTATAGTCTGACTAGACTATAGTCTGACTAGACTATAGTCTGACTAGACTATAGTCTGACTAGACTATAGTCTGACTAGACTATAGTCTGACTAGACTATAGTCTGACTAGACTATAGTCTGACTAGACTATAGTCTGACTAGACTATAGTCTGACTAGACTATAGTCTAACTAGACTATAGTCTGACTAGACTATAGTCTGACTAGACTATAGTCTGACTAGACTATAGTCTGACTAGACTATAGTCTGACTAGACTATAGTCTGACTAGACTATAGTCTGACTAGACTATAGTCTGACTAGACTATAGTCTGACTAGACTATAGTCTAACTACACTATAGTCTGACTAGACTATAGTCTGACTAGACTATAGTCTAACTACACTATAGTCTGACTAGACTATAGTCTGACTAGACTATAGTCTGACTAGACTATAGTCTGACTAGACTATAGTCTGACTAGACTATAGTCTGACTAGACTATAGTCTGACTAGACTATAGTCTGACTAGACTATAGTCTGACTAGACTATAGTCTGACTAGACTATAGTCTGACTAGACTATAGTCTAACTACACTATAGTCTGACTAGACTATAGTCTGACTAGACTATAGTCTAACTACACTATAGTCTGACTAGACTATAGTCTGACTAGACTATAGTCTAACTACACTATAGTCTGACTAGACTATAGTCTGACTAGACTATAGTCTGACTAGACTATAGTCTGACTAGACTATAGTCTGACTAGACTATAGTCTGACTAGACTATAGTCTGACTAGACTATAGTCTGACTAGACTATAGTCTGACTAGACTATAGTCTAACTACACTATAGTCTGACTAGACTATAGTCTGACTAGACTATAGTCTGACTAGACTATAGTCTGACTAGACTATAGTCTGACTAGACTATAGTCTGACTAGACTATAGTCTGACTAGACTATAGTCTGACTAAACTATAGTCTAATTATAGATTGATTAGACTACCATCTGACTAGACTGCAAACTATAATCTGACTAGACTATAGCTACAGTCTGATTAGACAATAGTGATAGTCTAAAATTGGTACATTAAAAGAAGCCTCGATCCCTACTTTTAGTTGAAAACAAATTTACTTGGTCTCCTTTTATTTACATCCACTCGTTATATCCCATTTCAAATAATTTTTTATCCAACAAAATGAGTCTGTCTATGCGTCTGTCTTACGTTTTGTGTAACTTGAATACAAAAGCGAATACAAGAGCAACAAAGTGAAAAAATAAATAAATAAATAAATAAATAAATAAATAAAAAAATAAAATAAAACAGAACTGAACAGAACAAAACAGGAAGAAACTCATTGAGCCAAGTACGTTCGTTTATATTCAACAGTAAAAAATAAGGAAAATAGAGAAAAAATTAAAAGTGCTAAGGAATACAATAAGGCCAACTATATGTAGGTAATCCTGTGTATTTGAATAAACACAAACACACTCTTATAATGTATGTATATGTGTATATATAACTAGAAAATAAACAATTATATAAGTTAATTCAATATCAGACAAACTATTTACAACGACTACAAATACATTGAAGATCCAGCAAGTAATACTTAGGTTAAGTTAAAGAATAATAATTTATTGTATTGTTTTTAAAACAAGAATATAAAGCTAAAAGAGAAATGTAAAGGATCCAATACACTTGTTCATGTTTTGAGCACAAAAAAAAAAAGTAAAACACTAGGACGTAATTAAATGCCCGTTCACGGCATGCAACGTTTAATAATAATAATAATAACAACAGCAACATTTCGACAAATAGATTAATGAATGAGTAGTGAATGAGCGGGTGAAGAAACAGGTTAAATTGTTATAAAATGTTGCAACAATAAGTACTAGCGTTTAATAAGTTTTTTTGTTTTTTTTCCAATTTAGGTAATAGTAAATGGAATTAAAACTATTTTAAAAGCTTTTTAGTAATTTTGTTAAAGACTTTACTTTGTTGTTAAGTTTATTTAATATTTAGAGTTAGAGGAATTTTAGTAGCTGTAAATGGTTTTTAACCTTTAGATTTTTATTAGCTAATTAATGAATTACATTTAGAAATTTTAGATAGAAGATAGGAAAGTAATATTCCTTGATTTACTTGCCTTAAAAAACAAAACCAATATTTTTCACTTGGGAAAGTAACGAATTTTAAAATTCTATTTGAATCGGTTTAAATATGTAATAATTCTAAGAAGCCTGACATTAAGATCTTTTGCTTTAATTGTTTAACATTCCTGTGCAATATATTCTAAGGAATTTAAATAAAATTTAAATTTCTTCCAAACTTTTCTTTGACAAATACATTTATATCAAAATTACCAATACATTATGATTCTTTATAACCAGAGCAAAGAAAAATATGCTTATTTATGCGCATTAAAAATGCTTTTAATATCGGCAAATATGCGATTAAAATTTGATTAAGTTATAAATTGCCTAGTTTTCCATGCCAATAAAAGACATGATTTATACCAGCAGTTGTTAAAAAATATATTTTTGTTTTACACTTAAGAATATTCATTGTATCAGAAAATAACAAAATTTCTATAAATTTTAAAGATAAAAATAATTTGGAATTGAATTTAAAAAACATACTTGATAGTAAAAAAATTATCTAATTGCAAATTATGTTAAATAAATGCTTACCTAAGCAAAGTATGCAAAATTTAGCTATTATATGTAAAATATGTAATTCTATGCTCCTAAGTACAAAATATGCAAAAATATACCATTCAATGGCTAAAATATGCTTTACAATAAAAATTTTCATTGAAAATATAACAATATATGCTGCTAAGCCTGAAATATCCAATAACATGCTTTATGACCAAAATATGCAAAAATATGCTGTAACAAATCAAAGCCAAAATCCTCAAAATTGTCTCAAGTAGATAATTAACTCACAGTTTGGTTTATTTGAAGTACAGGAAAAAAATTTGATATTGCATATTTTTGCTTACCCTGTTTATAACTAAAACATCTTTTCTTGGTATTTAAAAAAAAAAATAAAATGCGTATTTGTTTCTATTGCTCTTTAAGTTTTTAGTTATAAACTTTTGTTTATCAGTAAAAGGAAAACATTTTAATAATAAATTTGTATTAAAATGTTAGCGATTTTCTTAAGAATTTTTCCATACTTTGATAGTTTTAATTATATATTCCACTTGCAAGTGGAACCCAATAAACAAATTGTTAACTTTTGTTCTTCGCATAAAACTTTTATCATTAATGTCCAAAAATAAGTTTACCCAGCAGAGTGGCTTATATATTATATATATATATATATATATATAATGACCCTGCCAACATTTGAAAGAGAATTTTTTCATCCATTCACTAAAAGGTGTCTTTTTTGTCACTCTTGCTTGTTCAGAAGTAGAAAACAAAAAGTAGAAAAAAAAAAACTTGACTTGGGCGACTTTTTACATTTCAGAGCAAAGAAATAGAACAAGCTCGACAACATTTCGCTCAGTAAATGTATAACTTTTAAAGTTATCAATGTTATTTATAGTGTGGAATAAAACATGTATTAATATAAAATTTATTAATTTTTAATTATTTCATATTTAATTTAAAGTTATAGAGAGTTATTACTACAGTGTGTTTAAATATAAGGTAAGTTCAACTATAATTAAAAATATTTTCTAGAAATATTTCAACTACATTAAAAACATATTTATTATACAAAAGAGATTATATTTCGATACCTTCTTAATGTACTTTTTTATACTTCTAAATGATAGGTGACTCTTCTTCGATAAGAAAATGATATCATATTCGACTGTTATTAACTACATGAGGTGTTGCTTTAGTTCAAATTTTGATAGAAAATGTTGGCAGGGGACTGACTTATACACACTCATACATAGACAAACAAACACACACTCACTCACTTATAGTTGTAAAAGTCACTCTTGTCACATTATCATATAAACATTTTAATTGTTGGTAACAAGTTTAAAAGGTAAAACTTTTTGAAGAAAGAGGTCCACTAAGATTTTTATTTATAAGTGGTTTAAATATTTTATTTAAAAATAGCGTAAATTGTGGGAAATTATAGCCATTGACTTCAAATTTTTCCACTGAAAATTTTATACAATTTAAATATTTCTCAAAAAAAAAAATCAACTTTTCGTGATCTATAAGAAATTATATGTTCTTTGGTATTATAAACTTCAGTCATGTCAACTCAATCAGTTTTTGAGATGTTAGTAAAAACATTCTAACAAATAATTAATTTTCATATAAATAAACAAATAAGAAAGATATAGTCGTTTATGCCCGACCATATGATACCCTACACCATCGTGTATGTGCATCAAAATTCAAGGAGGGATCTCATATGGAACCAGTGGCCAATTGTGGGCCGATACTTGTATTAAGTGTAAAGCATTTTTCTAATAAACATACATACACATATGCATTATAATATGTTGATATTTACATTTATATGGGATTTATGTACTTATGGGTGATTCCCGGAAGAGGGACTTGTATGGATGCTATGGTCAATTATGCGCCATTTCTCATAAAATTTGGTACTGAGTTTTCTACTCATATAAAACTTATTTTTGACAAATATTAACTTGATACTAACATATCTATGGGATTTATGCACGTTAAAGTAATTTTCGAAGAGGGCTTTATTTATATGAGAGTTATGATTATTTATGCAAAATTTACATGAACGGACAGACAGCCAGATGGACGGACATCATTAAATCGATTCAGGAAGTGATTCTGAATCAAAAGATATACTGCGTTAGCAGATTTGCGGGCTCCTACATAGATCAGATATAAATTTTTTTATTTATAAAAAAAAAAAAACAAAATGTAATACAAAATGTGAAAAAACTAACTCTTAACTCCCGCGAGAACAATTATAATATTGGTGTCTTCAGAAAATGAATAACAAATATCTCAATCACACCTTCTAATGATTCCAATTTCATGCCTCCAGATTTATATTTAAATAAGGAATAACGTATCACTTCGTAACCCTTTATGAGTTCATTATTAAATAACACAGGGTACCAGAAAAATAGCGGAGCTAAGGTAAAAATCGAATTTCATAAGATTTGAAACTATTTTTTTTTTTTTTTTGGTTGGAAAAGAAAACAATTTAAATTTTGTTCTTACATTTCACAGTTTAAGAGATGTATGAAGTACATTTTTTAGACGCTTTTACCCCTCAAGAGACTTCAAATTTCTAAAAATTTTGAGGCATTGTTTAGGCATTACCAATAATAAACCTTTTAAATATTTAAGTTAAAAAAATACTAAAAAATAAAATAAATAATAGGAGTACCAAAGGCAAGTTTCATATATTTCTCAAAAAAAGATACTATTTTAAATTTATTTCTATGTTTTCCGTTTAGAAGAGTTCTTATTCACTTAGGGCCATATATCTTTAACTTCATGATTTTAGGTTCAATATTATAGAAAATTCAAAAGGTACCATTATAAAAAAAAGTACCACAAAGTTCCCCGCCCCTTGAATTCTTACCCGCTTAAGACCATGTATCTTAAATTTCCTGTTTGTAGGTTCTAAAGTACCATTAGAAGAAAAAAAGTACCACAAAGTCACCTCTTATAAATTCCCCTTCACTTAGAAACCCATATCTTCATTTTTATGTTCCTAGGTTTAATATTATAGAAAATTTATCATTGAATTCGAATAAAATATAATTTTTCGCTTTTTTCCTTTTTTGGTAATTTTTTTCCCCATGTATGTAACAAAAATTTCAATAAATTTCTAAATTGTAGTGGAATCCCACATTAAAAAAAAATATATACAAAAATAGATACAATTTTTACCCCTTAAACGTTCGAATTTCCCAAAAGTACCAAATTTGTATTTGTCATTTTCAATAAGTTACGAATACAATGTAAATTTTATTTGTATGCTGACTAGTTTGGAAGTTACGTATGGTGCCAAAAAGAACCAAAATACAGTTTTTGCCCATTTTTTCTCCCTAAAAGTAACGATTTTTAAAAAAGTACCAGACACCTGTCAGCTTATTTTTCAAAAGAAAACCGGTACGTAGTAAATTTTTTTAGCATTTATATTAGTTTATTAGACATAAAGTTACCGATTTTACCAGTTTTGACCTTTTTTCCAAAAATCCCGTGGTAGTGGATCTATATTGCGGTGGACCAATCTACAATTCGAACTTCATTTTTCTAGTTTCAGGTGTTTGGGCTGTGAGATGATGAATCAATAAATATATACTTAATTGTTTTATACACACATAAAATTACAAATTTCATTCACCAATCACCACGAATAAGTTTTCTTTTATTAGGGTCTTTCATAATCTTCCCCCTTTCCCTCTTTTCGGAACTTTTACAATTTGTAAAACTTTGACAAAAACAAAAACAATAACATAAACAATTTATTTTATTTTATGTTTTTCCTATTTAAAAAAGTAAAAAACTTTTAATTGCAACATCAAACAAATATAAACTACAAAAAAAATTACTCTTAAACATCGTATATACATAAATACATAACATCCATACAAATATAAATACACACATACATACATAGATACATAGATATATACATACATACAACACACTCACATTAGAAAACGAAAAAGAAAGATATAGTCTGTCAGAACCGACTATATGATACAGTACACCACTGTGTACGAGCATAAAAATTAGGGAGGGGTACTTATATTACATTTGTGGCCAATTTTACTAAATGTAAAATAAAATATACAAATACAAAATAATGCGTTGATACTAGCATCTACATGATTTTATGCACTTTAGAGCAATTCCTATAAATGAGTTTATATGGGAGGTATGGTAAATTATGGACCGATTCTCATAAAATTTGCCAATGTTGTTTCTACCCACATAAAACTTATAATACTAACTTGATACTAACATTCGTATGGAATTTTTGCAAGTTAAAGTGATTTACGGAAGAGTGGTTTATGTGAGAGTTATGGTCAATTGTGGACCGCTCTTCATAAAATTTAATACAAAGATTAATACTTGTACAGAACTACTTTACACCGAATTTCATTAAAATGAGTTGAGTGAGGTTAAGTGAAATAATGAACCGATCACAACTAATTTCAATAGGCTTCTTCCTTGTAAATAAAAGTCTCATGTGTCAAATTTCATCGAATTATCTTTAAAATTGCGATCCGTACTTTGTGCACAATGTTTACATGGACAGCCAGCCAAAAGAAAAGATGGACATCGTTAGATCGATTTAAAAAGTTATTCTGAGTCGATTGGTTTAGTTTAAGGTGGGTGCTAGATAACTTTTTCTATACGTTACAAACAACAGCACAAATGCACAACCACCTATGGTGGTGTAGGGTATAAAAACTTTAACGGTTCAATTGAAGCAAGTGCTAGTGTTGTGTTAGTGCTGTACAGTTGATAAGTTCTACTAATTGTTATAGTTGTGGCAATAAAAGTTTATGTGTTATGACCGTTTTAGTGACATTAGTCTGGGAGGGGGAAGGGAAAATTACTTATAATTTCTTGTTGTTTCAAGTTGTTTCAAAAAAATTATAAAGAAAAATATAATAAATTATGTTTATAGTAATGGTAAAAGTTAAAGGAGGTCAAAAACACTGGGTTAACATTTATTTTAAGAGGAAACATATGTTAACATTAAAAAAAAATTAAGTATAGGTAATTTAAGGGTGTAGATATCATCAAATGATAAATAAGGCAAATAGGAATTGCATTTAGGAAATTAGAAGATAAAAAGATAAATTGTTATAGTTTTATGAGCTTTAGGCTTTATAAAAAAAATATTTTGTAAAATTTCTTCAAAACAAATTTTTTATTTTTTATTTTTATTTTTTTTATTTAAATAAGAATTTTTCACTAACACATTTTATATACCAAAAATTCCTCATGTCTTTCAGTTATCTTCAAATTTACTAAATATGTTATTTATGAAGCAAAAGTCGTGTTTTTTCGCGGTTTGAAATTATTAAAAAATTAAAAAAAAAAAATTCGAAAGAATATATTACTTTAAAAGACCATATTTTCCTCATTTCATAGATTTCTACATTTGTCTTTTTTACAATAAATTTAAGATTTTTTTTTTATTAATTAATTATTTATTTACAATCTGTCCAAGGACAATAAGCAAATATGTTCAATTTTATATACATCACAGGGGCCTAATAACTCCAATAAGATATTAAACATAAAATATTAAAATATTTATAATTAAAAATATTAAATTTAATTTAACAATGATTTATAATTTGATTTGACAATGATTCATAATTTAGATTTAAAATCTGAATTGAAGATCAAAAACATGAAATCGTTTAAGTCTTCTGATTTTATCAGTAGAGTCTGGTAATGAGATGGCAGCGGGATTGACATTATTACTACTTAATCGTTGAAGATATTTCTCGCTAATAGATTTTATTTCATTTTTAACTGTTGTCATGGAAAGATCATTTCTAATGATTTTTCTTGTTATAAACCAAGGGGCATTTTTTATCATTTTGAAAATTTTGGACTGATATCTTTTGAGAATTTCAATATTAGAATTACTGGCAGTGCCTCAGATTGGCTGGCAACTAAGACCACACGGGTTTAAGAATTGTTTTATAAATTCTTAATTTATTATTGAGATTCAATTGCGTATGCGGACCAATTAACCAGTATCTCTTTGTTTTGATTTTAAGTTGATCAGATTTAGTTTTTATGTGAGGTTTCCAGGATAGGCGTTTATCTAGTATCATATTAAGATATTTGGCTCTGTCGCCAAAAGGAATAAATTTAAGAAATAATTTTAGCTTTTTACTAAATGCATTTTAGATGCAATTACATTTTTCAGATGCAATTTTGAAAACATTCACCCCCTTCGATTTTAAATTTTTTCTTTTTATCTTAAAAAGTGATTTATTGGTTCAACAATTCCATTTAGGTTTTTTTCTTCTTGGGACGGAAATGTTTACTATTTAAATTTTTTTTTAAATACCAGCACTTTTTTCAATCAAAAAAAAAAAAAAAAAAATATATATATATATATATATATATATATGTATATATATAGGTCTTCGGATTTTGTTTATCTTCGGTATACCCATACTCTATGGAGCCGCTTGAAATTCTCTTTTTTATTAATTTTTAAGTAATTGCAAACTTATTCACGATTTTCATTTTTTTAAAAGTCTAAAAAATCAAAATAGTGGGCAAATTTTTGATTATCCAATCGATTAACCGTCATTCGGTTATTCGATTAATTTTAGTCGATTAACTATTTCAATAATTTCAAATTCTCAATTTTCATGTAATGAATAAATCGAGTAATTTGTATCAAAAAACCGATCAATCTAAATCTAATTTTTTTTAGAGTTATATATATTAGAAAAATTATTTTAAGGACAAATTTATATCACCTATATCCTTTTAAAATCTCTCTTATGAAAACTAAGGCTAAAATATTTTATATTCATAAGTTCTTAAATTTTGTGACAATAGTTTTGAGTAAAATAATTTTCAATTTTTATAAATCATATTTTACTGTAAAAAAAAAATCGTCATAATTGGAAAAATAAAACATATACATATACATATATCAGGGATGGCAAAATTGGTACAATTGTTTTTTTTTTTTTTTTACAATTCAAACCTGAAAAGTACAGTGCTAAACGAATAAAAAATTTAAATGTTTCTCTAACTTCAGTTTTTAATAAAGTTTCTATGGAAAATCATCTTGATTAGAAAACATATTTTCACTTTAATTGCAAAAAAAAAGTTAAGAAAAAAACTGTAAAATTAGTTATGATGATTGATACCTAGTCTCAGCTTTGTATTTTGTTATCACCATAAAATACTGGATTGGATCTTTTAGACTCTTTAATATTTGCAGGCACATTGACATCAATAATCAATAATATAAATTTATTAATATTAAGTGATTAATAAAGGCCATTAACAGGTTATGTGAAACATTAATGATAGCATTAAAGAAGGAATAGAAAGCTTTTATTTTTATATTCAGCAGAATATTAAATGACAAGGAATACTATTTTCTCTATGTGCATGAAAATTACTTGAATGTATTAAGTTATTTAGGGAGTTCTATGGCATTTCTGAACATCAAGTGATAATTTTTATAATAGTTTTTTATTTTGCTGTACTTTTTAAAAATACATTGTGAAATTGCAATTGCATTACGAGTGCATTTTTAAATAAATAACTTACTATTGCATTATAGCCTTTAAAGAAGACTCAGTTCATTAGAGTCTAGAATCATTAAAATCCGTCTACATGATAAAGATATATAAACATTATATATCAGATTTTTTAGCTTTTATAAAAACCTAAATCGTGAATTTTTTGAAGTTGAAAAAAATAATGATGAGGAAGACTAAACGGCCCTATAGTACCAAATATGAACAAAATGTGATTTAAATCTCTCGTGGAATAAATGATATGAATGTTTTAATATTTAAGTTTTGCAAAGAGTGTGCAACTTTAAACATATAAACAGTGTTGCCAGGAGGTTAGAAAAAAAACGAGGTTAAATTGGACTTTAAAAAAAGGCAGAAAAAGGCTAAATGCATCAAAAAATAAAGCCAGAAAAAAGCTAACATATTTCTTATTATTTTTTTTTTTTTTTGTTCTCATTAGTTTTTAATATTTTTTAAAAATATTGTAATAAATTTATAAATAAAACATAGAACGGCTGTCAGCAAAATGATCCAATGAATATTTAGGTTATATTTCCTATGAAAAATGACTTAATGTTTTGAATTGATTTTTTTTTTGTCATTTTTGAATCATAATCCATTTTGGTTAATCATTTTAAAATTTTTGGGCAACTTTTGCGTGATTTTTTTATGATTAATGGAGTTTATTAAGAAATAATTATAATAATTGATTAAGTAAGTCCATAAAATGATTTAAGTTATATTTGATTTGGAGAGTGAGGCGCAGCAGGCTAAAATTCTCATTAAATATAAATAATCTACTTTTTTTTCGAATTAATACACAAAAATGCTTAAGTGGATGATTCTGTAAAAATAAAGTTAGTAAAAGAGAACAAGAATTTTTTTTTTTTTTTTTTTTGAAATGTTAAAATTTTGGGCAAGAAAAAGCTAGAGTTAAACGAAAATTTTAGGTCAAAAGCAAAATAAAAAGTCTAGATTCTGCCTTGCTTATAAATTTCAATACATAGATGTCCGATTTTATTGATTTAAAAAACATTTGAACTATGTTTTTATGCACTTTAAGATAAGTTAATCAAAAATGAAAAATTAGTTCGAAATTGCATTAGATGCATTGATGCACTTGCATATTTTAAAGAGTATTTTTTGAAGAATTTCTTTGTCTTAAAATTAAAAAAAAATATATTAAAATTTAAAAAATTTTTCTAAATATTCACATATATTTTGTGTGCCGTAACACATTTGCACCATTTTTTAGAAATAAAGAAAAAACAAAACAAAAATTTAACATTTTTAGTCATAAAATATTTTTTTTTAAATAAATAAATTCCCAGCAAAAACTTTGCTTTCCTGGTAAGCTAGCAGGTATAATTGGAAACAAAAATATACTACTTATTTTTTGCCTGATTAACTAGTTATTTTTGTTCGACTTGTCCACAAATTCATGTAGTTATTTTTTGACTCTAGGGATGCTCAAAAATATGTACCTAAACGAAAACAAAAATAAAAAAAAAACAAAAAAATGTTGCCGCCAGTGAGACTCGAACTTGGACACACACTAATCATTCGTTTTTACTAACTAACGTCTTACTCAGTACACCACCTCGCACATAGCATCCTAAGCGACAAAAACTCTATTTAGTTTAAAATATCTTTTTAGACATTTTGTTATAAAAAACTAACAGCTTCAGAATGGGGTCGAACCATCTTTTTGTTGGTCCGGCGCTCTAGCTAACTCATCCAGTATTACTGCGCTATTATACTATTGAGTACTTATTAATGTAATACAGAGTAGGCAAATAATAATGACGCCTCATTACCAAGAAACTACTTTAATAAGTAGCTGGGTTTTTATGTAGAAAAAATTTGTATGGGTTTTTTTTATAAAAAATTATTAAAAATACTACAACTTTCTGTTACAAAAAAAAAAAAAAAAAACAATAAATAAATAAATTATTCAGTTTACCAATTTTTACGTTTATTTGAAAAATTAAAAAATGGGAAGAGAACGCTTGGAAATGCATTAAAAAAATATATATTTTTTTTATTATTATGACATTGGAAGAGGACTATGTCTCCTGTCTAATGCCATCAAAATCAATGAAGACAGACTTCAGCTTTAAAAGATATGGATAATTAAAATTACGACTTTGAGAAATATTTTATTAAATTAGAATTGCGAATAAAACCACAAAATTTCCGTCATTTAAAAAACTTAAAATAGTTATGTTTTATTGATGGCATAAAGTGTGTCTATGCCAAATATGAACCAAATTGGAAGAGCTAAGGTCTTTTCATATTTAATATCTCATGGAATTTATGATATGTAGCAATAGTCAATAAAGTCAGCTTTTAGTAACATTTCCTTTTTTTTTTTGCAAAAATCTTTTTTCAAAACCAAGTTATAGATATTTAAAATAAAATTAACTAATTTTAATTTAAATTAATATTACTCATACGTCCTCAAACAAAAATAAACAAAATCCTTAGAAAACAGTAAATTAACAAGAAATTTATTTAAAAATAATATAAAATTTTCCTCAAGTTCATCTTACCCCGCACTTGACTGGCAATTGATTTGTGATCCATGTCTTTTTGTGGTGACTTATAATTGTTTAATTTGATTGATTGAAAGCAAAGGAAAAATAGGGAAATATAACACAAGTGCACAAGGTGAGGAAAGGGATGAAGAAAAAGTCAGGTAAATAGAAAAGAAACAAATATTTTTGTTTATTTCTTTTTGTTTTCACTCTTGATGATTTGTTTTTTTTTTTAAGCAATAAAGTTTTGCATTTAAAATTTTAATATTTTTTGTGTTATTTCTTTTAGTTTTTCACATACAACAAAAGTGAAAGTAAGTTTTATTTGAAAATTTAAATTGAATATTTTAATTTTTCTTTCTTTTGCTATTGTTGTATCTTTTTTTGTTTATTTAAATAAAAATCGCACACAAAAACACTTGAAACATTTGTTTGTTTTAAACAAATTTAATTTTTTAAACACACACACACAAACTGTGGTTGGCAGCACAAAACTCACAAAATCTGATGAGTAATCGTTAAGTTTTTTGCTCTAAAATACACACAGACACATAAAAAATAAAATATTGAATTTTTTTTTTTTTTAATTACTTTAATAGATTTATATACAAATTTTCACACCATTAACAATTAAATATGGCAATTTGTTTTTAAAACTATTTATAACATTTTTCAAAAAAGAAACAAAAATAATCTTTTAATTGCCATAAGTTTGTGTTTAATTTGTGTATTATTGGTTTTAGTTTATATTAGTATATTAATTAAATATATATTGTATAATTTTTATTAAAATGTTTATTTAAAAATTAAATTGTTTATTATCGGCACACTTTACAGTTTCAATGGAAACATAGAATTTTTGTGTGTTCATTTAGTTATTCATTTATTTAGTTTAAAAAAAACTTTGTAATATTAAATTAAATTAAAACAATAATTACACAATTCACAAAATATGTTATTTGAGTTATTGTGTTATATGTCATTTAAAATAACACATTTTTTAACATTTTCTAAAAATCTATATAAAAATTTGAAATGACAATATAATATTGTAAAATCTATTTTTACTGTTACTATTAAAAATTATTTTGTTTATTAAAATAGGGCAAATCGGGTAAAAGCTCCCCCAAATAATTTGTGTATTCTTAATTAATTATCCAATAGTTTCAAGTTTTGAAGGAACTAAAGTCTATAAATTTTAACATTTAGAGCAAAAAGGGTAAAAGCACGCCCCCATCCATTACCACACACTTACAATACATCTGTTATTTTTTAATTAAAAACCAAAATATTCACTAGAAATAAGTTATATGGCAAAACAACGTACGTTTGCCGGGTTAGCTAGTAGAATAATAAAAAAATTTAACATTTACAATATTTTAATGCATTTGAAAATAACACACTTAAGCTATATTCACATTTGACAAATAAATTATCTAAATTGCATGACCGCTAGTTTTATAAAAATATTGTTTGCCGTTGTTTGATCTTGCAAATGTTTTGTAAGAGAAAACAGCGTCAAACAAAATTCGATAAAATTGTTTCCCATTAAAAAAGAGAAATTAGAAAATATACTATATATATAGTGGTTAAGATATTTTGGTCAAATATCTGCCTAGTCTGAACGTACCTTTATTCACAAAGTATATTATTTTTTTTCAATTTTGTTTTTCTTTAGATAATATTTTAACAGATAATGCAATAACAAAATTGTGAATTGGAAAAATATAAATTAAATAATTTATTTTTTAAACAATATTTGAGTTAAATATAAAGATGTTGTACTCAAAATATAATGAGTAACAAAACATACTCAAAATTCTATTTCAAATTTAAAAAAAAAAAATGTATTTTTATTATGTTAAGAAATTATTTAATTTAAATCGTTATTTTTTTAAATTTATATATATATATATATATATATATATATATATATATATATATATATATATATTTATATTTATTTCAAGGTTTCTCCTCGTGTTTTTGTCTAATGTTAGTGTACAAACAATCAATTTATTTAGCCTTTAAGGATTCTATAAATTAATCATTAAAAATAAAGAATTATTGTGCCAGAGCTTAGGTATATCGTAAAACCAGACATTTAAGGACAAGTGTTTGCTATTGGTAACACTTTACTCTACAATGACCCTGAACATATGAATGTTTAGTCTAGTGAATCAAAAAAAAAAAAAAAAAAAAAAAAATTATTTTGTTTTTCTTTTCTGAACAAAACAAAGGCTTTTTACTCAGAAAATAAAAACATTAAGAAAAATCTGTTGATTAATAAATATATAATTAAGAGAATATTAAAGTGCCCCCTTGAAAGGGGATTTATTTTAGTATTTCCTAAAACAAAGCAACTTTTATTATAAATAAAAATAATTGAACACTAAGACAAAATATTTAAAATTTTTAGAAATTATGAGAAAAAGTTTCAATAAATTTTCCATATGTTAACAAAAAGCCATCGTTTGAAAAACTAAAACTAGAGTTACTAAAAATTTCAATAGTGGTAGCAAAAGCATTTATTTATTTTTTTTTTTCTAGTCAACTCTTAATAACTAATGCTATTTAGAAAAAAAATATAACTTGAAATGTAGCAGAAGCTATAAAATATGTAGCTCAAAAGCGGCAGTAGTTTTAAAAACAAAATATTTGGCTACCACTCCATTTCTAGCTTAATATTTAGAACTACTTTATTTACAATATTTTATATTTATTTAGTTGTAAACATTTTTTTTTTTAATAAAAAACTTATATTAATCAATTAACTCATGTAAATTTAATCAAATTAAAAACAAATGCTTTACGTCAATGCTTACGTCTTGAAGTCACTATTTTTTAACTCAAAAAAAAACTGATTCACTGGAATTTTAATTTTATACGTTTGTGAACAAGAAAAAATCCTACGATAAATTAATTCAATATTACAAATATCAATAGAGTTCCACTTATTGATACTTTTTTGGAAAAATGTTGTACTTATAAACCCTGTAATGTAAAAAAGTACTGTTAGCGCAAATCGGGGTATATATATATATATATATATATATATATATATATATATATATATATGTGTGTATATATATATATATAGGTGCAGATAATTTTAGTATGGAATATGAACGAATAACTGATTACACTGGTCGGCAAAAAAAATATACTCCCATAAACACGAATATTTTGACTATATGGATTTTGATGTGCTAAACACGTATCTGCTTCATTTCATTTCTTAAAAGAAATTTTCAGGAAAAAAATTCTTCAATTTTGCATAAAAAATTGTTTTTTTTTTCTCGACACTAATTTCCAAATAACTCCGAAACTGTTGGTTAGATAAAAAAAAAATTATGTTAAGGTGACTTAAAGATAATTTGCGTCTACATCTTTTGTGTTTAAATTGTCTAAATCGGATAAGCCATTCTCGATTTATGGTAAAATGTACTCGTGAAAAAAATGCAGATTCGTGTTCATATGCTGGGTAAAAACATGGTTGCGGCATGGTCACCGCAATAATATAATGTTGTTGCATTTATGTTGTAGTGATGTTAATAATACTGTGTTCATGGTAAAAACGTTTCTTTTTATGTTTAATACTACTACAAAAACATGACTACAAAAATATTATAATTGGAAAAAATTTTTACCAGAAACAAAAATTTATAAACATGCAACAATTTTGTTATTTTTACAACCATTAAGTGTTGCCAATATTTTTATTTATATTTTGTTTTGTACAACAGTTAAATATGTTTGTTTTTAGAAATGTTATATTTTCCTCAATGATAGAATATTTTTAGAGCATTTTTTGTTTCCCGCAACTATTGAGCGTTTGCTGCTAAAACATATTTTTTTTTGCTGCCAGTAGTAAGTAATCAGTTTCTTCTTTTTTTGTGTTTATGTATTTATTAATGATTCGTGATAAAAAAAGTTAATATTTGTGAAAAAATTAAATAAAACTAAATAAATTCAAATAGAAATGGTAAAAACATAAATTAAGAATGTATAACTTACTTCCGAGGACGTTTATTTTTCGGTTTCCACTAAATCTTATTTCATGGTATTTCAAAAGTAAATACAAAAACTAAGTTCGTATATAAATATTTTCATGTAAATAATTACTAATTATTACTAATTCTAATTAATGTGTAATTTTTATAAAAATATAAATTAGTTTTAATATCTAATAAAATCTAATGTAATAGACTCAATAAAAAATGATTTCGATTTAGTGTGTTTTATTTTTACAAATTTAATGCATGAAACATATAATTTTGATCATATTATAATAAAATGTGATTATAATATAATATAAACAAATTATAATATGAAAAAATTAAGTAATAATATCATAAAATAAAACATAATATAATTTAAGGAAATTATAATATGAAAAATTTTAAAAAAATATAAAAATTAATAATATGATAAAATGGGATCAAAGTATGAAAAAATTCACCATAATGTGCTTATACGATAAAAATGCACTTTTTATATAAAAAATTCGGATATAATATGATAAAATAGGTTAATAATATTATAAAGTCAAATTATAAAATCATAAAACCGGAAAAACATATCATTATATATCCCTATCATAATATGTTGCTTTTAGATTACAGTCACCACAACCATATTTTCTCTGAGTGTAATAGATCAAATTCCATCTAGTTCACATTTTTTTTTTTTTTTTTTTTTTTTTGAAGGAGGATAAAAAATTTGTTTTGCCGACCAGTGTTATTTAATGAATTTTCTATTGTATCGCCATTTACCGTATAAAGAAAAGATTTATAACTTTCCATACCAGATCTTAATTTCAGCCATTTCTTAATTTAATTTAAGATGCTGCCTCCAATATCTTAAATATTACGGCAGTTAAAGAAAAAACAATTTTAATTTATATTTTCCTTTCATAATTTATAAAGTAAGACCCATTTTAAAAAGATTCTCCCCACGCTGAACAATTTTAAATTTTCATTTATTTCTAGGAAAATGAAATAAATTTTTAAAGGCACGAAATCCATTGAAAGATAAAGCACTCGACATTTTTATCTTTTGCTCTTGTTATTGTTGTAATTCAATAAAAAAAAACAAGTAAGAAAGTTATAGTTGGCAAAACCCGACCATATAATACTCTACCATTATGTTTAGGCGTAAAAATGATTTTCTGGGAGGGTTTTATATAAGAGCTATGTTCAATTATGGACCGATCTTCATAAAATTTGTCACCGCGATTTTTGTACGCATAAAACTTATTTATTTCAAATAATATCATGATTTATATGGGGTTTATGTACATTAAGGAAGCCCCAAAATGAAAGGTCTTGAGATACCATTTCTCAAAATTTCCGTACTGACTTTATTCGTTCGTTAGCAGAATCAAAATGAAGAAAGGTAATTTTTCGGGGTTTTTGGATTTTTTTTTTTTTATATTTTTGCCAAAGGAACAATATGAAAAGAAATATATGTAAGAAAGGCCTTACAGATGCGCATTTAATGACAACAAAAATTTGGAATCAGATTCAAACGATACCAAAATTTTGTAATTTGTCAAAAAAAAAAAAAAAATGGATATTTGAATTTTTAACACATACATATTTCAAAAAATAATACCAAAATAATATAATCTAATCCTCCAGCAGTTGTACCGAAACGGGTTTTCCGTTTTTACAAATTCGGCCTGTTTCGAAATTTATTAAAATGTTTTGGAACATATACAATTTTTTATATGAGGATAAATTAAATGAATTTTGCATCAAAATACGCCTATTTTTATAAGCTTTTTAATGACATATAACACTTCATACTTCTATTAAATGATAATGAAAGAAATTAAGTTAAAGTGTAATACTCACAAAAATTATGCTAAGAAGTGTATTTGTTTACAATTCGTTATACACAAAGAGTAAGAAGAGAGTAATAATGAGTCACAAGAAAAAATCTCTCTCTGTGTGTCTTAACAGTTATAATTGTAAACAAATACCCTTATTAGCATATATTTTGTGGGTATTTCACTTAGATATAATTAATTTCGCTGTTTTTTAATAAAAGTATTAAGTATTATGTATCATTAAAAAGCTTGTAAAAATAGGCGTATTTTGAAGCAAAATTCATTTAATTTATCCTTATATAGAAACATTTGTATATGAAGGGAAATATGTTTCGTAAAATTCGAATAAAATTCAAAGCAGACAAAATTTAAAAAAAAATGGAAAAAACCATTTCAGTACAACAGCCAAAGGATTATATTTCATTATTTTGATCTTTTTTGTTGAAAAATTGCAAAACTTTGGACTAAATTGAACCTGATCACAAATTATTGTTATGCAATTAAATGAGCCTCCCAAAGGCCTTTCTTACGATATTAAATTTTTATATTGTTTCTTTGGCAAAAATATGAAAAAAATACGAAAAACCCATTTGATGCAGCTCACAAAAGTATAATGTCAGGACGAAAATTTTGAGAAACTCTATCATAAAACAAAATAAATTTTCATTTGAGCTGGGAACATTGATATCCATACAAACGGGGCCACCATAATCTTCATAAAATATAGCATAAGGCTTGTATAAAACTTATTTGTGCCACATTTTATTGAATTAGTGACATAGTTAAGGTAAATAATTGACCGATCATAACCAATTCTAATAGGCTTCATATGTCAAAATTTCATCAATTTGTCTTTAATATTGCTACCTATACTTGATTCCCAAGGCAAACATGGACAGACAGAGATCCAACCCGATGGACATCGTTAAATCGAATCAGAAATATCAGCACAAACACATAATAACGCAACCACCTATGCTGGTGTAGGGTATAAATATTAAATATATTTTTATATGAATGAATAAAGACCGAACTAATATATGGATGAATGGTTGGTTGAATGATTTGATTGCATGAAAGACTAAAAATAAACTTCATTCATGCAGGCACATGTGCTAAGTTTTGTTGTTATTGTTACTACAAAAAAACATATAATTTATCTGCTTATTGTTTTGTGTTGAACAAAAAAAAAAAAAAAAAAATCAAAATGTTTGTAAATTTTATGGGTCAACGTTTTTAAATGAGGTTAAATATGACGAAATAAACAATTTTTTTATGCAACAAATGCTGCAAGGACGCACACTCTCACACGCGAAAATATAAATGAACACACAAAAAAATGCAACGAACTATATATAATGGTTTTGGACTAAACATTTCAAATTGCTATTAATATTACGTGATTTTTCTAGTTTTATAAGTTTTTTCCACAAAATTTACCCATAAAAATGTTATAATAAAAATCTCTAGGATTTTTTTGTTATTATTTTTTTTTATTTTAAATATCGTTAAGACGATTTTTTTAATTCAGTTATTTATTTATTTATGATTTCCTTTTTTCCGTTATCTATTAAATTAGCCAAGAAATTAGTTGGAAGTTATTTCATTTATTTGTTTAATAATTTTTTATCTTTAAGTAGTACGAATAGCAAGAATAATTAAGTAAGTATAAGTTGTAGTTAGAGGAGTATCGATGTTTACACACGCGTTGCTTTGGTAAGACTGAATAAATAAGTGTTTCCATGTCAAACCTCAAACAAATAAAAATTCATTCATTTTTTCCTCCTTTTTTTCAATATTGTTGCTGCTGCTGTTGTTTTTCATTGTTGTTCTTCTTCTATGTGAAAATTATTGTTGTTGGCATGATATTTAGCCGCTATTGTATTTGAATGTATGTTTTACATTCTAACCGTCATGTTCGTTTATATTCGTATCAATTCTGCAAAAAATATTATTTATTTGTTGTTGTTATTTTGCAGAATACTAAATACACATATACATAAACAAATGTTGTTAACGGCATTTATTTGTTATTAGACTCTCTATTTACTTTTTAGCTCTCTTTTGATATTATTTTGCCATGAGTTTTCTTACTTTTGCTCTCTATTTGGGGGTGTTATATATTGTTTCTGTTTTTAACTGGAATTTTAGAAAATTCATGTTATTGTTTGATACACGTGATTTTTCATTTACTGTTTTGATTTTGTCATTCGTATGACAAGAACATTGGAAATGCTTAAGAGAACCAACTATAAATTAATTTCCTGCATTTTGTAAATCATAAAAATAAAAAACTTTTTTAATCTAGTCTATAATTTAGTCTATAGTCCAGTCTGTAGTCTTGTTTATAGTCTTGTTTATAGTCTAATCCACAGTGTAGTGTATAGTCTATTCCATAGTCTAGTCTATAGTCTAATCCATAGTCTAGTCTATAGTCTAATCTATATTCGAATCTATATTCTAGTCTACAGACTAGTCCATAGTCTAGTCTACAGACTAGTCCATAGTCTAGTCTACAGACTAGTCCATAGTCTAGTCTACAGACTAGTCCATAGTCTAGTCTACAGACTAGTCCATAGTCTAGTCTATAGTCTAGTCCATAGTCTAGTCTATAGTCTAGTCCATAGTCTAGTCTAGTCCATAGTCTAGTCTATAGTCTAGTCTATAGTCTAGTCCATAGTCTAGTCTATAGTCTAGTCTATAGTCTAGTCTATAGTCTAGTCCATAGTCTAGTCTATAGTCTAGTCTATAGTCCAGCCTATAGTCTAGTCTATAGTCCAGCCTATAGTCTAGTCTATAGTCCAGCCTATAGTCTAGTCTATAGTCCAGCCTATAGTCTAGTCTATAGTCCAGCCTATAGTCTAGTCTATAGTCCAGCCTATAGTCTAGTCTATAGTCCAGCCTATAGTCTAGTCTATAGTCCAGCCTATAGTCTAGTTTATAGTCCAGCCTATAGTCTAGTCTATAGTCCAGCCTATAGTCTAGTCTATAGTCCAGCCTATAGTCTAGTTTATAGTCCAGCCTATAGTCTAGTATATAGTCTAGCCTATAGTCTAGTCTATAGTCCAACATATAGTCTAGTCTATGGTCTAGTCTATAGGGTAGTCTATGGTCTAGTCTATAGTCTAGTCTATTATCTAGTCTATTGTCTAGTCTATAGTCTAGTCTATTGTCTAGTCTATTATCTATTCTATTGTCTAGTCTATAGTCTAGTCTATTATCTAGTCTATTATCTAGTCTATTGTCTAGTCTATAGTCTAGTCTATTGTCTAGTCTATTGTCTAGTCTATTGTCTAGTCTATAGTCTACTCTATAGTCTAGTCTATTGTCTAGTCTATAGTCTAGTCTATAGTCTAGTCTATTGTCTTGTCTATTGTCTAGTCCATAGTCTAGTCTATTGTCTAGTCTATAGTCTAGTCTATTGTCTAGTCTATAGTCTAGTCTATTGTCTAGTCTATAGTCTAGTCTATTGTCTAGTCTATAGTCTAGTCTATAGTCTAGTCTATAGTCTAGTCTATAGTCTAGTCTACTAGTCTAGTCTATAGTCTAGTCTATAGTCTAGTCTACTAGTCTAGTCTATAGTCTAGTCTACTAGTCTAGTCTATAGTCTAGTCTACTAGTCTAGTCTATAGTCTAGTCTACTAGTCTAGTCTATAGTCTAGTCTACTAGTCTAGTCTATAGTCTAGTCTACTAGTCTAGTCTATAGTCTAGTCTACTAGTCTAGTCTATAGTCTAGTCTACTAGTCTAGTCTATAGTCTAGTCTACTAGTCTAGTCTATAGTCTAGTCTACTAGTCTAGTCTATAGTCTAGTCTACTAGTCTAGTCTATAGTCTAGTCTACTAGTCTAGTCTATAGTCTAGTCTACTAGTCTAGTCTATAGTCTAGTCTACTAGTCTAGTCTACTAGTCTAGTCTATAGTCTAGTCTACTAGTCTAGTCTATAGTCTAGTCTACTAGTCTAGTCTAGTCTATAGTCTAGTCTACTAGTCTAGTCTATAGTCTAGTCTACTAGTCTAGTCTAGTCTATAGTCTAGTCTACTAGTCTAGTCTATAGTCTAGTCTACTAGTCTAGTCTAGTCTATAGTCCAGCCTATAGTCTAGTCTATAGTCCAGCCTATAGTCTAGTCTATAGTCCAGCCTATAGTCTAGTCTATAGTCCAGCCTATAGTCTAGTCTATAGTCCAGCCTATAGTCTAGTCTATAGTCCAGCCTATAGTCTAGTCTATAGTCCAGCCTATAGTCTAGTCTATAGTCCAGCCTATAGTCTAGTCTATAGTCCAGCCTATAGTCTAGTCTATAGTCCAGCCTATAGTCTAGTCTATAGTCCAGCCTATAGTCTAGTCTATAATCCAGCCTATAGTCTAGTCTACTAGTCTAGTCTATAGTCTAGTCTATAGTCTAGTCTACTAGTCTAGTCTATAGTCTAGTCTACTAGTCTAGTCTATAGTCTAGTCTACTAGTCTAGTCTATAGTCTAGTCTACTAGTCTAGTCTATAGTCTAGTCTACTAGTCTAGTCTATAGTCTAGTCTACTAGTCTAGTCTATAGTCTAGTCTACTAGTCTAGTCTATAGTCTAGTCTACTAGTCTAGTCTATAGTCTAGTCTACTAGTCTAGTCTATAGTCTAGTCTACTAGTCTAGTCTATAGTCTAGTCTACTAGTCTAGTCTATAGTCTAGTCTACTAGTCTAGTCTATAGTCTAGTCTACTAGTCTAGTCTATAGTCTAGTCTATTGTCTAGTCTATTATCTATTCTATTGTCTAGTCTATAGTCTACTCTATAGTCTAGTCTATTGTCTAGTCTATAGTCTAGTCTATAGTCTAGTCTATTGTCTTGTCTATTGTCTAGTCTATAGTCTAGTCTATTGTCTAGTCTATAGTCTAGTCTATTGTCTAGTCTATAGTCTAGTCTATTGTCTAGTCTATTATCTAGTCTATTGTCTAGTCTATAGTCTAGTCTATTGTCTAGTCTATTGTCTAGTCTATTGTCTAGTCTATAGTCTACTCTATAGTCTAGTCTATTGTCTAGTCTATAGTCTAGTCTATAGTCTAGTCTACTAGTCTAGTCTATAGTCTAGTCTACTAGTCTAGTCTATAGTCTAGTCTACTAGTCTAGTCTATAGTCTAGTCTACTAGTCTAGTCTAGTCTATAGTCTAGTCTACTAGTCTAGTCTAGTCTATAGTCTAGTCTACTAGTCTAGTCTATAGTCTAGTCTACTAGTCTAGTCTAGTCTATAGTCCAGCCTATAGTCTAGTTTTTTTTTTTTTTTTTTTTTTTTTTTTTTTTTTTTTTTTTTTTTTTGCGTTGGAGGTGTGGAATCTTCAAAAGATGTATCCAACCCGTATTGGAAAACATGCACGACTCTTACGTACTAAACCACACCCCCCTATCCCCTCAGAACCCCGCGGCACTGCCAATTGGTATTACTTCGCAGGGCTCGACAGCCACTTATGGCCTATACTCCATTTACTATTCCTGTATCACTCGGCTGCCCACTAGTGAGTGAGGCCTTGCGGAGTTTTTCAGCTTCACTAAGTTTCAAGTGGACTGCTGTGAGAAACGTGTTAAATGCATCCCAGTTTCCTTGGGATTTCAGAATTATACCAATGACATTATCCACTGTCAAGTTTTCGCCGAGGTGGATCAAAAGTCTTACTCTTATACTTTCAAACCGGGGGCAGTTAAATATTACATGTTCTGCATCTTCGATTTCCCGGGGACATTCCGGACACATAGGAGAGTTGTCGTGTCCGAATCTGTGGAGATAATTCCTATATCCTCCGTGTCCTGTGATAAATTGTGTCAGGTTGTAGTTTATCTCACCATGACGACGGTTTATCCATGTCTCTATACGTGGGATTAGTCTGTAGGTCCATCGACCTCTAGGAGAATTTTCCCATCGTCTTTGCCAGTTTTCTAGCGTCTTTTCCCTTTCAATTTTCCGAATATTACCTCTGAGGGCATTGTCATTTTGGGTAAATTGTCTGTAGACGTTTGCTAGTTCTTTGGCCAAGATGTCTATTGGAACCATTCCCGATACAACACTTGCCGCTTCCGCTGATATAGTTCTGTATCCGCAACAGACTCTTAAGCAGCTTCTTCTAAATACTGAAGACATCTCTTTCTTCGAGGAGCTTCTTAATGCCCCTTCCCAAATTGGTGCGCCATATAGCAGTACGGAGTTGGTAACTCGAGAAATCAGCAGTCTGCGACTGTGTCGTGGTCCTCCGATATTTGGCATCATTCTTGCTAATGCATTCGTAACTCCGGCTGCCTTATTGCATGCGTATTCCATTTGCCGTTTAAAGTTAAGTCGATCGTCGATCATGATGCCCAAATACTTTATGGCCTCCGACGAGGTTATTGAGATTCCACCTACCCTCACAGTTAGATACTCTCTCTTTCTCCTGCCGCTGATTAGCACTAACTCCGTCTTACGTTCCGCTAGGTTGAGGTTCATTGATGACAGCCAGTTTCCTATAGTTCCAATAGCTTCGTTGGCATAAAGTTGTACTTCGTCTAAGAATCTTGCCTGGACTAGTAGCGCAATATCATCGGCAAAGCCAACCACACAGGCTTCCTCAGGAATTTTTAAGTCAAATATTCCATCGTACATAATATTCCACAACAACGGTCCTAACACGGAACCTTGAGGAACACCTGATGTGATGTTATACGTTTTTATACCATCTTCAGTCTCAACCCACAGAGTTCGATTGGAAAAATAATTTTTGATTATTTTAATAAGATACTCTGGGACATTTATACGCCTTAATGAGGATATAATGTGGTTCCATCCGGCAGAGTTGAAGGCATTCTTGATGTCAAGAGTTATGACAGCACAGTATTTCCTTTCTTTGCCTCTTCCGCTTATTGCCCGCTTGGCCGACTCAATTACAAATGTTATGGCGTCTAGGGTTGATCTCGCTTTCCGGAATCCGAATTGTCTCTCGGAGAGACCATGCATGCTATCTACAACTGTCGATAATCTATTATATATAATACGCTCCAAACACTTTCCTATAGTATCTAACAAACATATGGGTCGGTACGATTCTGGGTCTCCTAGAACTTTTCCTGGTTTTGGTATTAGTATGAGTCTTTGTTTCTTCCAGATGTCCGGAAATATGCCCTCCATAAGACATTTTCTGAAGATTTCAACAAATAATGTCGGTTTCATCTTCAGGGCTTGTTTCAAAGCCTTATTGGGAATACAGTCTAGACCTGGGGCTTTATTATCCCCGATCTTCGAACATATATTGGCGATTTCCTCTTCTGCTATATATATATCTTGTTGCTGAGAACTGATTGTTATATCGGTGCAGTTCTCTCCGTCTGGAAATAAGACTTTCACTATTTTATTTATGAGAAGTGGGCAAGAAATCTGGGGGGACTTTGCGCCTTTTAGACGCGACATTACAATGCGATAGGCGTTACCCCACGGATTAGAATCGGCTTCGTTACACAGCTGTTTAAAACAATTGGATTTGCTGCAGTTAATGGCCCTTTGAAGGTCCTTTCTTGTCCGGTGATAGACCTCTCTCATTGTCAGATGGTTGGGGCGAGATCTGCTTCTCTGGTATTTTCGTCTAGCCCGTAAGCACTTTCTTCTCAACTCTGCTATGGTATCGTTCCACCAATAGTTTTCTTTCCTCCTATTGTTTGACCTTTTTAATGGCATGGATGCATCGCATGCGGTCTTTAATGCGTCTAAGAGTTGTTCGATCATGTTGGATATCGCACCATCTTCAATTTGTTGGGTATCGAACGATTCTCCAAAAGTAATTGGATCGAATTTTTCCTTTGCCCAGCCTTTGAATAGTGTGTTCCCACGTGGTAACTGTGCTGGTCCTCTAGGTTTTATATTAAACAGAATAGCTTGGTGGTCGCTGTGGGTATACTGTTCACTCACCTGCCATTCCATGTGCCTAGCCAGGCAGGTACTAACGAATGTTAAGTCAACTATTGACCCAATACCCGCTCTCCTAAACGTATATGTTTCTCCATTGTTTGCAAGGACTACATCAAGCCTTGAAAGGGCGTCTAGGAGTACTTTACCCCTTTCATTAGTTCTCCTGCTACCCCAATCTCGGGCCCAGGCATTAAAATCACCTCCAATGACAAATGGGTTGTGGTCAGTCGCGTCCTCTACCAGATTTTCTACAAGCGTTTCGTAGTCCGACAATGGTATGTTTGGGGACATATAGCAGCTGTAGATGTATATTCCCCCAATCTTTACTCTAACGAAGCCTTCTTCCGGTTGCTTTGATCCTTCCTCTATGGCTTTATTTCCACAAGCCCATACTGCTGATTTCGCTAGTAAATCATGTTCCCACACATTTTTGTTCAGATTTTTGTATTGTTCGCAAATAAGTGCGACGTCTATTTTTTCCTCGCAAATTGTCTGTTTTAAGAGATCTTGAGCTACAGCGCAATGGTTTACATTGAGTTGGATGAATTTCATATATGTTTGCTACTCAATGCTCTCTGGAAAATAGGGCATCTATAGCTTCCTGCTATATGTTTTAGATCCCTCCCTCCGTAGGCTTTGCATAGCATGCAGTTTAGTTCTCCGTTACAATTTTTTGCTATATGACCCTCATGACCGCATTTTATGCAGTTCCTTGATCTGTCATTTTCCGCCTTACAATTCCTCGATATGTGTCCAAACTCAAGACATCGAAAGCATTTGGTAAGTGTTTTCGATTCTCTTATCCGACATATGGACCATCCTATTCTTATCTTACATAGCTCAAGTGCTCTTCTTGCCAATGCTGTTGGGAGTCCTATTCTGGCAGATTGAGTACCTCCATAAGTTCTCCACATAGACTTGACCATCGTTTCATTCAGTTCGCATGCAAGCTCCTTGGCAAAGGCTTGACATATTTCCCGTTTTGTAGTTACATCATCCATGTCCTTACAGACTATTAAAGTTTCTTCTGTTCGAGTCGTAACTTCAAAATCACCATCTAATGTCTTCTCTATTATTTCGTTATAATTTTCCCCAGTGTTTTGGCTATTATGTTTCATTTCCAAAAGCAGATCACCTTTTTGTGTTCTACGTACTTTATTAACTTTTTCCCCTAGTTCTTTTAACTCGGGATCGGTTCGCATCTTTCTAAGTATGTCAGCATATGACGCTGCTCCTTTTGATGATATTATAATTCTATCCGGCTGTGGCTTGCGGGATCGTTTCTTCTTCTTCTGCTTTACAACCCATCCACTTTCTGGTGCTTGTTCCTCTATATTTGTTCTAGAACACTCCATCTTCTCTTCAGTAAGTGGTACTGCCTGGATCTTAGTCTTCTTCGGAGATTCTTTTGCTTTTTTCGCCTTTGGCATTTTGGCTGCATCATCGTTCTTCTCGTTTTTCCGCTTCTGCTCTCTTTTACTGGGCCAAACTTTTGGGGAAGTCTGCGTTGCCTGTTCCGTAGCTACCCGGTTTGGTTCGATGTTACACTGCTGCATATCGTCAAGTGCCTTGTTATAAGCAGCTTTTATCGCCCTTACTTGCTCTTTGATGGCATGATGAACATTGTTCCTACTTTTAACGTAATCCATTAAGCCAACTATTAAAGTACCAAGTTCCGATAAAGAATTGGTCCTTTTTGAAAGGTCATTTGAAGACGCTACCTCGTTCGGACACTGCTCACTTCCGGTAATCCTTGGGCTAGTCATCTTTATGACCGTACATCTCTGGGATGAAGTTTTTTCCCTGTTCGTATTTGAACTTGTCGCTTTAACTGCTACCCCAGCCAAGCTCGAAACCAGAGTAACATTGCAGTCATGGGATAACGACGACGGGTAGCCTGCTTGCGCACTACACTCAGCCGCCGGTACTGGGGTCATTACTCCCTGCACCGTAAGTAAATTTTCCTTATTTGTACCTTCCATTTTTGTTTTATTTTCCGGGATCCTACCCGTAGCGTTTTTAACCTATCCGCCAGGAATTCGTACAACAGCCGCCCCACATGGGAAACAGACGCTGACCAGAGAGCCGTCCACTTTGGATCAGACGCTTCTGGATTTGTGTCGTATGTTGACTGGGGATACACGGAGACGTCACACTCCTATTGCACCTCTCTTGAGAGCATCCCTTTGTGAGATACCTAAGTAATGGCGGTATCTATTCGCCATGTCACAGATCCGTCATTGAACTTTTGTGCCTTCTTATAGTACGCCCTCGAGATCTGCCGCTCTTGGTCGGGGACTGCTTATTAATCGCAGCTAACCCACATATCTGTGGGCTGTTCAGCCATCCGCCACCTGCTGACCCCGGTAGTAGCCTGAGCTTGGCCCTACCCTATAGTCTAGTCTATAGTCCAGCCTATAGTCTAGTCTATAGTCCAGCCTATAGTCTAGTCTATAGTCCAGCCTATAGTCTAGTCTATAGTCCAGCCTATAGTCTAGTCTATAGTCCAGCCTATAGTCTAGTCTATAGTCCAGCCTATAGTCTAGTCTATAGTCCAGCCTATAGTCTAGTCTATAGTCCAGCCTATAGTCTAGTCTATAGTCCAGCCTATAGTCTAGTCTATAGTCCAGCCTATAGTCTAGTCTATAGTCCAGCCTATAGTCTAGTCTATAGTCCAGCCTATAGTCTAGTCTATAATCCAGCCTATAGTCTAGTCTATAGTCCAGCCTATAGTCTAGTCTATAGTCCAGCCTATAGTCTAGTCTATAGTCTAGTCTATAGTCTAGTCTACTAGTCTAGTCTATAGTCTAGTCTACTAGTCTAGTCTATAGTCTAGTCTACTAGTCTAGTCTATAGTCTAGTCTACTAGTCTAGTCTATAGTCTAGTCTACTAGTCTAGTCTATAGTCTAGTCTACTAGTCTAGTCTATAGTCTAGTCTACTAGTCTAGTCTATAGTCTAGTCTACTAGTCTAGTCTATAGTCTAGTCTACTAGTCTAGTCTATAGTCTAGTCTACTAGTCTAGTCTATAGTCTAGTCTACTAGTCTAGTCTATAGTCTAGTCTACTAGTCTAGTCTATAGTCTAGTCTACTAGTCTAGTCTATAGTCTAGTCTACTAGTCTAGTCTATAGTCTAGTCTACTAGTCTAGTCTATAGTCTAGTCTACTAGTCTAGTCTATAGTCTAGTCTACTAGTCTAGTCTATAGTCTAGTCTACTAGTCTAGTCTATAGTCTAGTCTACTAGTCTAGTCTATAGTCTAGTCTACTAGTCTAGTCTATAGTCTAGTCTACTAGTCTAGTCTATAGTCTAGTCTACTAGTCTAGTCTATAGTCTAGTCTACTAGTCTAGTCTAGTCTATAGTCTAGTCTACTAGTCTAGTCTATAGTCTAGTCTACTAGTCTAGTCTGTAGTCTAGTCTATAGTCTAGTCTACTAGTCTAGTCTATAGTCTAGTCTACTAGTCTATTCTATAGTCTAGTCTACTAGTCTAGTCTATAGTCTAGTCTACTAGTCTAGTCTATAGTCTAGTCTACTAGTCTAGTCTATAGTCTAGTCTACTAGTCTAGTCTATAGTCTAGTCTACTAGTCTAGTCTATAGTCTAGTCTACTAATCTAGTCTATAGTCTAGTCTACTAGTCTAGTCTATAGTCTAGTCTACTAATCTAGTCTATAGTCTAGTCTACTAGTCTAGTCTATAGTCTAGTCTACTAATCTAGTCTATAGTCTAGTCTACTAGTCTAGTCTATAGTCTAGTCTACTAGTCAAGTCTATAGTCTAGTCTATTAGTCTAGTCTATAGTCTAGTCTACTAGTCTAGTCTATAGTCTAGTCTACTAGTCTAGTCTATAGTCTAGTCTACTAGTCTAGTCTATAGTCTAGTCTACTAGTCTAGTCTATAGTCTAGTCTACTAGTCTAGTCTATAGTCTAGTCTACTAGTCTAGTCTATAGTCTAGTCTACTAGTCTAGTCTATAGTCTAGTCTACTAGTCTAGTCTATAGTCTAGTCTACTAGTCTAGTCTATAGTCTAGTCTACTAGTCTAGTCTATAGTCTAGTCTACTAGTCTAGTCTATAGTCTAGTCTACTAGTCTAGTCTATAGTCTAGTCTACTAGTCTAGTCTATAGTCTAGTCTACTAGTCTAGTCTATAGTCTAGTCTACTAGTCTAGTCTATAGTCTAGTCTATAGTCTAGTCTACTAGTCTAGTCTACTAGTCTAGTCTATAGTCTAGTCTACTAGTCTAGTCTATAGTCTAGTCTATAGTCTAGTCTATGGTCTAGTCTATAGTATAGTCTACAGTCCAGTCTATAGTCTAGTCTACAGTCCAGTTTATAGTCTAGTCTAATTTATAATCTAATGTAGTGTTTTTTTAATACCAAATTGTTCCGCCTTAGATAAGAAATGCTTTATAAATATTTGCAAAATATTTATAAGAAAACCCCACAAAATTTGTTCCTCATAATTTCTGCTTAATTTCTTATTATTTCTTTTTTTATTCATTAAAACTCATAAATCAAAACTATTAATCATGGCAAATAGGAAAAGCTAAATGCCAAGCCTCCTTATGAAACACATATACTTCCAATGACCTTGTATTTTTTTACTTTTATTTTCTTTTACTACATTTTTTTCTCTTTTTACCAGAAATCTCTTTCTATCTTAAACTATATTTTACTTTGCTCTTTCTCTCCATGTAGCTATCATTTATACACGCACCCCTTAAAATCTGCTATAAATTTTTTTAACTTTATTAAATCTCTATGTATTATAGTTTATGTGTGTATTTGCATTGCTTTTATTGTTTATGCATTTCAAGATGACCTTTTAACCCTAAAACATTCTTTTGTAAGAATATTGTTCGTGTGTATGTTTAATTCTTAGAAGCTTTTTTTAGAAAAATGTGACTGACTCACGTTCTTTTAAGGTAATTTTAAACCTTAATGTTGTTGTGCCTGTATTACTTGGTAGAACACTTGGAGTTTGCGTAATTTAAAACTTTTACATATTTTATTTGAAACATATGTTTAGCATTTCTAAGGCAAAAAGTGAGGAAGAGAGTAAAATATTTTACATATACATATCTGCTAAAAAAAAAAGGGCATGGCCGTATAGCAATTTTGCTGGCAAAAAATAAGAAACAACCCTGCAAGCATTTAGTGAAGTCTTTTTCAAAATAGCTCACTTCTTCGCTACTCTTAAAAGTGCAATAGAAGATTGCTCTAAATTTTCCAGCAACAAAATATATTAGCATACGAATTGAATCTTCTAAACATAACTTCTTTAATCACTATTAGAAGTTGTTTGGATAACAGTTACAGTTATCCAAAAACGAAAACACTATTTTTCAACACCTTTTCTAGCATTTGGAAGATTATTTTTTAACAGTCAACATAATGTGTCGAATTTGACACTCTAAGATGATTAGTTGTAGAACGTGCAAAACTTTACAAAAACAACACACATTAGGTTCGAAATTTTATCATAAAATCATGATTTTGGCGATTGTTTACATTTCATAATGGGGAAAAGAACAAGCAGAAACAATATAATTTTGATTAGTAAAAATATAAATTTTGTGTGATTAGAATGAAAAAATATTGACATTAAATAAAATTATTTATGTAAGCTGATAGTGAAAAAAATTCGTAAGTTTTAAGAAAATAAGGTAAGTGTTTATCATAATTTAAAAGAAATTACCAATATTTCAACAAGCGAATAAATTTAGGAAAACATTTTCATTTTCTATATAATTAAAATCTGTTATTAACAATTTGAGGGCCAGAACATGGACAGAAAATTTTGTTTTATATAAAATTCTTAATAACCTAAACAACATTTATTAAAAGTGTGGGAGTTGAACTTATATATGACATGCCCGCAACAAAAGTCGCTAATTTTCAGAATAATTTTCTATAGAACAAAAAATTAAAAATATATTTAAAATTCGATCTTACAAATATATTCTGCGGAAGATTAAAATTTGTAGATACAGATACAAAATTTTGGGAATGTATCGTTTTAGAGTATCCGAAAAGTATTTTAGCAGAGCTGAATTTTAATTTTGAAAGGGAATTTATAATTTTCAAAATTTTATTTATAATTTTCAAAATTTTAAATACAATTTTTTTAAAGTTTTAAAAGAATTCAAACGTTGTTGTTGTTATTAAAAATTTTGAAGAAATTGTTTTGTTGTTGTAATGATTGAAATGTGGAGTAGATTGTCGTAATTTCTGATTAAGTAGCGCTATTTATTTCTGAGTTTAAAAAAATCTTAAATATTGGCAAAAATTAATGAAAAAAATTTTCATGGCCAAGATGAGATTTAAATAATGATTTAAAATGTTACATCATCATTAAAATTTGTAATAGAATATGGGAATGATTAAAAGATCATATAGTCTTTTATAAAAATGGAAACATTTGAAAGAGAATTTAGAGAAAATTTATTATAAAAATTGTTTCAAATATTTCCAAAATTCTTAGTAGTCAGCTATTTGTTCACCGAGAAAGTATGATTTTAAGGAAGTATATGGTGTTCGCCTTATAAAAAGTGTAATTGTTTTTCTGTAACTGTTTTTCTGTACCAAAACTGGCGATTTTAGAAAAAAAATTAACTAAAAAATTTTATTTATTTTAGTTACATAGAAATTTCAATACAAAATTAAAATAAATAATAATGTAGTCTTATAATATTTAGAAATCGTATATTATATTACTGAAAAACATTTTGGAAATATTGAATTACATTTTTTATAATGCGAACATCATAACCTTTCTAAAATCATACATTGTCGCCGATCATACTAATAATAGATGTTAAATGTTTATTTGAATTCAAAATCTTTTTGTACAATTTATTTCATTGTCTTCTGTAATAAATACAAGGAAGTATTATTTTTGTTATTTAAAAAATAAATTAGGATATTAATAATTATTCTTATTTTATTATATATTAAATTTGAAAGAAACAAATATTTTTTTCTAATTTTGTACTTAAAATATTTCTTAATATTCTTTTTTAATTAATTTATTATTTTTTTATGTTAATTTGAATTGAAAATATTGTTGTGCAATTAATTTCATTTTAAAATGTAAGTATTACTGGCACTATTATTTTAAAAATTTTATGCAAAATAGTTTTAAAATTCTTTAAATATTTTCTATCGTAACTACATCGGCACACCGGGAAATTGATATGTATCGCTTTTACTATCGAATTCTGATATAGTTAAAGATAGCATCTTTTGAGTAACACTTTAGTGGGGATTTGAAGATTCGAATTAGTGACATTCAATACTGACTAAAGGGTTACTCAAAAGGAACTATCGCTTAGTGGCACAGTTCTTCCCGAACGGTGTCACTAAGTAGATCAGAATTCGATAGTAAAAGTGACGCATATCAACTTCCCGGTGTATTGATATAGTTACGCTTTCGATAGAAAATGTTTGCAGGGAAGTAGAGTAAAAGTAACAATCTTATTTCGTGAGTGTGTGAGTGTTATTGTATATCAGTAATAAATGTTAAGTATACACTGTCAGTTGAAAAAATTTGCAAATCGAAAATCTTTAGTTTTGCTTAAATAACATAAAAAATAAATATTTTTTCAACTAATTTCTGATGAGGATAATTTTTTCGCTGTTAGGAACATTTCGTTTTCAAGATTTGAGGAACGATTAGTTAAAGAAATAGTCATAATTTCATAATTAGTGTTTTGAGATAATGTTCTTAAAAGTAAAAAAATACAAAATCTAGAACAAGTAAAAAGATCAAATTTCAGCAAAGAAAACATTGTTACACAAAATATAAAAAAAATAGTATTGAACATGTCGATTTTAATACACTAGAAATTTATTTAAATGATGAATATTCAATTTATAATCTTTTAAATCTTTCTAAAAATAAAGTGATTCTTATTTAATTTTTCAAGTTTTCGCTTAAAGAAAATCGTTTAAATTAAAAACAAACAAAAAAAAAACAATTTTAATTCGCCTCCCTTTTATCTACTTTTTTATATGACTAATGTTACTCAAATTTTCTTCAATAAATCTTGTTAGAAAACAAATCCTTCTTCTCCTTTTAATTATATATTTTCGTCTAATTAATTTAGCTTATGTTAACGAATTATGACACTTGTTGTAGACGTTTATTTTTTAAGACTGCTTATGAAAATATCCCATAAATTTTCATTTATTATTATAGAACATTTAATGCTGTGGCAAAAGTGTCCTTAATGAAAGATAAATAAGAGACAAGTAAATAGCAACGAAAAATACTAAAATGTGTAAAAGTAATAACCAGGGCAACCAAAAATATGCTAGAAAAAATGTGAGATGTGAGCATAAAAGATGCCCTTAAAATTAAAAAACATATGTTCTTAAAATATTATTTTTTTCTGCCTAATTGCTAAAAAAAATATTTTGTTTTTGCACTAAAAAAATTCAAAGCTATTACCCAAGAATACAAAGAATGGAAGGCTTGTCAAAAAAACCGAACTCTGTTGTTAAAAAAAAACATGACTTTAAGATTGTGTAGACAAATTTTATTTAATTTTATTTATATGTGTTAGTGCTGAAACCACTTTTACCACACATCATAAGCACAAACATTTGTTCAAAATAGGGTTAAAAAATTATTAAATATAATTCATCACAATTATATTCTCAAAATTTCATAAATTTTCATCTTTTGATATATAAATAAAAATATAAATATAAATACATTTTTTTTGGCTTTTGTTGATGAACATAAAAATAATTTAAAATTATTTTAAATTCTGTTTTAATTTTAATACTAAAAGTAGCAATTTGTTCAATCTAAATTCCAACACACAAAAAAAGAACTGAATATATATATATATATATATATATATATATATATATATATATATATATATATTCAGTATATATAGACTATAGTCTAGTCTATAGACTAGACTATAGACTAGACTATAGACTAGACTATAGACTAGACTATAGACTAGACTATAGACTAGACTATAGACTAGACTATAGTCTATATATACTGAATATATATATATATATATATATATATATATATATATATATATATATATTCAGTTCTTTTTTTGTGTGTTGGAATTTAGATTGAACAAATTGCTACTTTTAGTATTAAAATTAAAACAGAATTTAAAATAATTTTAAATTATTTTTATGTTCATCAACAAAAGCCAAAAAAAATGTATTTATATTTATATTTTTATTTATATATCAAAAGATGAAAATTTATGAAATTTTGAGAATATAATTGTGATGAATTATATTTAATAATTTTTTAACCCTATTTTGAACAAATGTTTGTGCTTATGATGTGTGGTAAAAGTGGTTTCAGCACTAACACATATAAATAAAATTAAATAAAATTTGTCTCATAACGCTTGATGTAAAGAACGCGTTTAACTCTGCGAACTGGGGAATAATAATTCAGAAGCTAAACGGAATCGGCATACCGGCGTATTTAATAAGATTGATAGTAAGCTATTTCACAGACAGAAAGCTCTGTTACCAAACCGACGAAGGAGTCGTAACATACAATGTCACTGCAGGAGTTCCACAAGGCTCTGTGCTTGGTCCACTATTGTGGAATATAATGTACAACGATGTTCTGGAGCTTAACATTCCGGAAGAGGCGAACATTATAGGTTTTGCAGATGACATAGCAGTTACGGTTTCAGCAAGATATATGGACGAAGTGGAGCTAATCTCGAATGAAGTAGTATGGACTATTAGAAACTGGATGAAAAGTGTGGGGTTGGAACTTGCCGAACATAAAACGGAGATTGTATTAGTTACAAGCAGGCGTAAAAAAGAGACCATGAGAATAACGGTTGGAGAACACCAGGTGACATCAAAATCCCATCTCAAATATTTGGGAGTTCTCATAGATGCCAGACTTAACTTTAGGACACATATGGAATATACTACTAACAAGGCAGTAAATATTAGAGCCGCTCTTGAAAGAATGATGCCGAATGTAGGAGGACCAAGGCAATCCAAAAGGAAGATAATATCGACGGTGGTCAGCTCAGTTATACTTTACGCTGCTCCCATATGGTCAGTAGCTCTGAAAGTAAAGACCGCAGCGAAGAAGCTAAAATCTGTATACAGGTTATCGGTCCTACGAGTATGCTGCTCTTTTCGAACAACATCCGACGAAGCGGCCCACGTCATAGCGGGAATGATTCCTATAGATATCTTGGCTGACGAAGCCAAACGCTTGGACGAAAACAGAAGAGACCCAAATCAACTGGACACTCGTGTACGTAAAATTGAAAGAGAAGCTTCTATAAGGCAATGGCAGAGCAGATGGGAAGACAGCCGCAAAGGAAGGTGGACCTTTAAACTAATCCCGAAAATAGATGTATGGCTAAACAGACGACATGGAGAAGTTAATTACCACTTAACGCAGTTTCTCTCAGGCCACGGAGGATACCGAAGTTACCTGTACAGATTCGGGTTGGATAACTCCCCATATTGCCCTAACTGTCCAAACCAAGAGGAAGACCCAGAACACGTCGTGTTCTACTGCGCACGCTTTCGCCACGATCGACAGAAAACTGAAGAGGTCCTTGGATGCCAACTTAATCCGCAAAATATTGTTGACATCATCCTAAATAGGAAGGAAAATTGGGATGCAATATCCTCAATGATTAAAAGTATTCATGATAAACTTGGAACGGAAGAGAATCTGAGGAAATCCCAGACACCAGAAGTAGCCTAGATAAGGCTCTCCTGCCCTGCGATGCAATATCTTTGTAGACAGTTCCGCAGGGTTGCTGAATGACGAAGGAGGTGGTTTTAGTCGGTAGGAATCCGACATAACCCGTTGGGCCTCAAGTGGCATCGGGTATCATATGGAAGATTTCCACCTGCCTAATAGAAAAAAAAAAAAAAAAAAAAAAAAAAAAAGACTAGACTATAGACTAGACTATAGACTAGACTATAGACTAGACTATAGACTAGACTATAGACTAGACTATAGACTAGACTATAGACTAGACTATAGACTAGACTATAGACTAGACTATAGACTAGACTATAGACTAGACTATAGACTTGACTACAGACTAGACTATAGACTAGACTATAGACTATACTATAGACTTGACTATAGACTAGACTATAGACTAGACTATAGACTTGACTATAGACTAGACTATAGACTAGACTATAGACTAGACTATAGACTAGACTATAGACTAGACTATAGACTAGACTATAGACTAGACTATAGACTAGACTATAGACTAGACTATAGACTAGACTATAGACTAGACTATAGACTAGACTATAGACTAGACTATAGACTAGACTATAGACTAGACTATAGACTAGACTATAGACTAGACTATAGACTAGACTATAGACTAGACTATAGACTAGACTATAGACTAGACTATAGACTAGACTATAGACTAGACTATAGACTAGACTATAGACTAGACTATAGACTAGACTATAGACTAGACTATAGACTAGACTATAGACTAGACTATAGACTAGACTATAGACTAGACTATAGACTAGACTATAGACTAGACTATAGACTAGACTATAGACTAGACTATAGACTAGACTATAGACTAGACTATAGACTAGACTATAGACTAGACTATAGACTAGACTATAGACTAGACTATAGACTAGACTATAGATTAGACTATAGGCTAGACTATAGACTAGACTATAACCTAGACTATAGACTAGACGATAGACTAGACTATAGACTAGACTATAGACTAGACTATAGACTAGACTATAGACTAGACTATAGACTAGACTATAGACTAGACTATAGACTAGACTATAGACTAGACTATAGACTAGACTATAGACTAGACTATAGACTAGACTATAGACTAGACTATAGACTAGACTATAGACTAGACTATAGACTAGACTATAGACTAGACTATAGACTAGACTATAGACTAGACTATAGACTAGACTATAGACTAGACTATAGACTAGACTATAGACTAGACTATAGACTAGACTATAGACTAGACTATAGACTAGACTATAGACTAGACTATAGACTAGACTATAGACTAGACTATAGACTAGACTATAGACTAGACTATAGACTAGACTATAGACTAGACTATAGACTAGACTATAGACTAGACTATAGACTAGACTATAGACTAGACTATAGACTAGACTATAGACTAGACTATAGACTAGACTATAGACTAGACTATAGACTAGACTATAGACTAGACTATAGACTAGACTATAGACTAGACTATAGACTAGACTATAGACTAGACTATAGACTAGACTATAGACTAGACTATAGACTAGACTATAGACTAGACTATAGACTAGACTATAGACTAGACTATAGACTAGACTATAGACTAGACTATAGACTAGACTATAGACTAGACTATAGACTAGATTATAGACTAGACTATAGACTGGACTATAGACTAGATTATAGACTTAACTATAGACTTAACTATAGACTAGACTATGGACTAGACTATAGAATAGACTTTATACTAGACTATAGGCTAGACTATAGACTAGACTATAGACTAGGCTATAGACTAGGCTATAGACTAGGCTATAGACTAGGCTATAGACTATACTAGACTAGTGTCAAACTATAGTCTGTATTTTTATGCAGACTTATCAAAAGTATGAAATATTGCGATTTTCTATTCTTATTAATTTAGTTTTAGAACTTTCATAATGTTTAACTAAAATTATATACATTTAAATTCTTCCTTACGCCTTATTCTAGATATTATTAATTATTGTTTCAATTTACATTTTTCTAAATAAATCTCCTAAATCTTAAATTTCATTTTAGTAATAAACAAAATTATTAATTAACCAAGATATTCGCCCAATATATAAAATAATCTTAATTAAATTTAAATATGTCTACAAGATTTTTCAACAGCAATTGTTGTTTATTCTTTTTCTGCAAATTTATCAGCTTTTTGAAATAGAACATGATACAGTTGCCCCACAAGCTTTTGTAGGCACGTATTTTGTTTATGTATATGTATGTATTTATTTCAGAAAATATGTCTATGTGTGCGTAAACAGTTAATATTTTAGGGACCTGTTTTATTGTAGTTTTTGAAATTTAATAAAAAGAAAAAAACTAACACCCACCACAATATAAATATTAAAACCAGCAATAAGACAAGACAAAATATAATATTTATTTACTACATTTAAGACGATAATTGTAGCTAGACTAACATATAAATAGTAAAAGTAAACCAAAAACTTTACAGGACAAAAGAGGACAACACAAAGATTACATACTAATAGTCATTTTAACTACAAAAACTTGTAAATTTTTCTTAACAGAAGAAATTTAAGGACAGTAATATTATAATGGGCTCCACAATAGATTACTAAGGGTCAATTAAGTGACGAGACTATAGTTAAAGTTATAGAAATAGGGCTAGATTGTCACAAAATGAACTAAAGTGTTTTTATTTTGTTGAATAACCAGAGTTTAACTTTTTTATATAATTTTTAAGATGTGGTGAGTTTTGAAAAAAATTCACCACACTCTAAAAATTTATTAAATCTTAAAAATTGTTATAATGGAAGCAATTTATTTTAACATTGATATAAATAAATAGCTTTATATTGCATTTAAACAATAAAAAAATTTCAAATTGTAATTTTCTTATATTTTACAATTAACGCTATATTTTTACCCTTAACTGTATATACAATAAGATGAATTTAATACTTTCTTCGTGTCATGTTGAAGCATAAATTTATGACTTAAATACGCTAAAAAGGCAAAAATAAATAAAAATAAAAAAACATAAGATGACAACAAAATCGTATACGAAAGCGTTTAGTTATGTTGTTGTCCCCGAGAGAAAAAATGTATTTTTTTGTTTTTGGTAAAATACAATTAAACTAGAGTAACAGGCAAATGGCAGTTAGCAGCGGGTTAGACAAAAGGCTATATGAATGTAAGACTTCTGCTGGTTGGTTGTGGTGATGCTGAAGCAGCAACATTTTATCTTAAAGGCACGTGACTTAATTTTCTATGCGTAGAATAGTATATTGTAACTAGGGAATGCATTCCGGGATTTTCCGTCCCGGGATTCACGGGAATTTCGTCCCGTATCTTCAGGGATTAAAAAAAAAACTTAAATGGAAAAAACTGCGTGAATTTTAACAGAAACTCATACATTTTAGTAGTTTTTAAAAGAAAATTAATTAAGAAAATTTAAATGGGCACTATATCTTAAAAAAATTTCATCAGTAAATTTGCATTTACAATTTATTAAATAATTTATATAGGGTGAATCTAATTAAACATCTTAATAAAATATCAGCATCAGCAAGTAGAAAAATGCAAATGATTGAAAGAATCTTGTAGGCATTTTAAATATACAGGCAGAGAAAAAACATGGTTACGACATTTTCACTACCACAATATTATGTTCTCATTATCCATTTTCATTAATTTTAATAAAACTTTGTTCATGATAACAATGTGTTGGTTTAAATTGTATTATTTAATGTTTGCATCCAATAAAAAATTTAATATAGTTGACTTCAAATATTTTGGTTTGAATGGTCTTTCTAAAATTTTTTCACGGCATTGTTACTACAACAATATTATATTCTCATTATTCATTCATTGTGTTCATGATAACAATGTTTTGGTTTAAATTGTATCATTTAATATTTACCTTCAATAAAAATTTTAATATATTTGACTACAAATATTTTATATTTGTGAATATTTTTACCAGAAACAAAATTTTATTAATATGAAAAAATATTAAATATTATCAATCTTTTTTCTTATCTTTTTTTTTAACATATCTTGTTTTTAAACCATATTAATATTAATATTCCCATAACAAATGTTACAAATAAATATAATACGTATGCTTCTTACGAATATGGTTCAAAAAATCATAACTTGTTTATTTTTAAATATATTTTATTTTTTGTGTTTGTTTTTCAACTTCATTATAATTCTCATTTAGTTTATATATGAATAAATATAGATAGACAAAGTTTGGTTGTATTCTGAGTGTTTCAAACAATATGAGATATTTATTAACTACTATAAAATAGTTTAGCTATTAAAAAAAAAATATCTTGGTATTATCTAGCACAGCATATAATTCATAAAATGCTTTATGAAAATTAGTTAATGAGTAATAATTTATCATAACAAGATTAATATTAAATATGTTATGAGTAATTGCGAACATGTTTTAAATTTTTTTATAAATGAATCATTTTATGATAAAATTGTGTCATAATATGAGAAAATTTGATCATAATATGATAAAACCGGATCTTAGCCTTGTAAAATATTTAATTTATATCAATGTTAAAATAAATTGCTTCCATTAAAACAATTTCTAAGATTTAATACATTTTGAGAGTGTGGTGAATTTTTTCAAAACTCACCACATCTTAAAAATTATATAAAAAAGTTAAACTCTGGTTATTCAACAAAATAAAAACACTTTAGTTCATTTTGTGACAATCTAGCCCTATTTCTATAACTTTAACTATAGTCTCGTCACTTAATTGACCCTTAGTAATCTATTGTAGAGCCCATTATAACATTACTGTCCTTAAATTTCTTCTGTAAAGAAAAATTTACAAGTTTTTGTAGTTAAAATGATACAAAAACTCGCCCCATAAAATGAAAAATTCAATTATTTTATGATTAAAATGTTCATATTTATTTTTATTTATGACCATATCAATTTTTAAAGCAACCATATAATCTAATCAAAATATGTTGCTCTTCGATTATGTTTACCACAACCATATTTCTTCTCTGCGTTCACGTTATTAATTTGTCAGTGATATAGACAACATTAAAGACAAAATACTTAATTGGCTTCCGATTTCATTAAATTTTTTATTTCGTTCATTTTATTTATTTAGTTATAATAAAAATTATAAAAAAAAAAAATAAAGAAGCGCTACCAACTAAGGCTTTTGGATTAAATTTTATAAAAATAACAACAATCATCGTAGGAAGTTGAAATTATATGATGTGCCCTTTTGTCCCCTTTGGATAATTTTAGTCTCGCTTAAGTATGCGATACCTCTTGGTTGTTTTCGTACAATGTTGGACCATTCTTTTGAAGCTACAAATAATGTAATACCGACCCCGAAGGATATTGAAAAAAGCAATCATCAGCCAATACTTTAAGAATTATTTAATTCTACTTTTTTAGTGAATTTTTAATTAATAAATTTAATTTTTAAAGATATTTACGAAAATTGTTTGAATAATATGAATGACTGTGTAATTTGTTTTTTTACGTAATTTCTGATATATGGGCCATTATCAAAAATGTTTAACCTGGCTGAAACTGGCTTTGATATTTAATAAGCTTTGTGGTAATACTTTTTTAAACATCTGAACTAATTTCAAAAACTTAGAAAAAGCATTAAAAAATTACTTTACTTCCCATTTTTCTACACTTTTTCGCGCGTTTATACTTCTTGATCCCATGCGATCTTATGTAAACTAATCGTACTTTGATCACACATTTTACACCTTCTTTGTTGTTGTGCAGACTTTCAAGAATTACATACAGGGTAGTCACTTTTTAAGGACAAAATTATTTAATTTTTTAAATTTGTTGTTTTTTTTTGTGGTGCCCCTTCATGAAATAAAAATTTTGAAATAGGGATTGATACTTGCTATAATTATGAGTATTTTGCACTATATCTCGTTGGTGTGCCCAAAATAGTCAATGCAGTAGATAGTCTAGAAATTTTTAAAACAAGACTGAAAGTTTTTAAAAAAAGTCAGTTCTTCACGAGGCACATTCCCAGCTTGTAATTAAATATCATTGATTATTGCCTGAACTTAGTTTTTTATTATTTTACACAATAAAATCGAAGGAGCATTAAAAATAAATTTCAAAAAAAATTATGGACTTTTTGAAAATTACGCAAAAATTACACTTTTTGTTTTTGTATTTTTATATAGCAAATTGCAATTTGTAGAAATCTTGCATATATAGATATAGGAACGGCGATAAATATAATTGATAGGGACCATAAATTTAAATCAGTTGAAAACGACATTCTTTTGTCAAAACAGATTTTGCACATCGCATGGACTTCACGAAATTGACCATAATTAGCACAAATAGTTGAAGTTTGTATTGCTTAACGGAAGTGTAGATTTGCATGAAAAAATTTCGAAAGATAAAAATTTCATAGACCAAAAAAATTCACTTGGGTTAAAAAAAGGATATTAAATAACATTTCTTTGTAATAAACTCTTTTCGTATAATATGAGGAAAAATAATTAGATTCGATTTGTATTTTCAAAAACTTGCGATTTTTAATAAAGGGTGGTCTTACTATAATGCACGATGTTAATTGTGAGTCACAGCTTAACATCAAGTTTTTTGCTCAACTTAATTTGACATTTCTTCATTTCAGTGTTTGAAAATATCAACCATGGATAGGTACACAATTGAGCAGCGGCGGTTTATGGGCTGGCGGCGTCATTGGGCCGTACTTCTTCGAAAATAAGGTCGGCCAAGAAGTTACTGTGAATGATGAGATGATAACGGTCTTCTTGTGGCCAGAAATTGAGAATATGAACCTGGGCGATATGTGGTTTCAACATAATGGTGCCATTTGCCACACAGCCAACGAAACAATGGCTATTTTGAGCGAGAAATTCAATGGCCATGTTATCTCTCGTAGTGGCGATGTTAATTGGCCGCCACGATTGTGTGATTTAACGCCGTTGGACTTTTTTTTTTTGGGATATTTAAAAGAAAAAGTGTATGTCAATAAGCCAAGAACAATTCAAGAGCTAAAGGATGAGATAACGACATTGAACCTCAATTATGTCTCAGAGTCTTTGAAAATATGGACCATTGGATAGAGCAATTCCACCGAAGCCGTGGCGAACATTTGGCCGATATTTTGTTTCGCACATAATTTTCATGGATCCTTCTATAATAATAAAAAAATATTAAGATAATTCTCTCAAAACTTTTTGTTTTATTTACAATTAACATCGTGCGTTTTGGTTGGAACAGACTTTATAATGAAATTTTTTTAACTTTCACTAGAAAACCTAGGAAACCCTATAATATGCCACACTAATACCATCAAACACTAAAAACAATCATATATTTTATTTAAACAACCCAGTAGGTCTTGATATTACGCATAATATTTACCAGAATTATACATAAACTTCTAGTTTGTAAAATTCACCTTTAAACTATTGCTATCAAAACTTTAAGACAAAATTATGGTTTAAGCTACAAGTATAAATTAAGTCAGCAATTGCTCGCAGGGATTTTGCTTATAAGCGTTGAAAAAAAGTTGGACCATGTGCAAATGTTAATAAAATGAATGAATCTTTCATGAATCTTCCCCATATATCATTCTGTATCAACTTTTATGAGAATATACAACATAACACCACTCATAATAATTATACCCTACACTATCATAGATGTTGGGGTATTATGTGTTTGTGCTAATGTTTGTAACGCATAGAAAATATTAGCCACCTTAAACTATACTAATCGACTCAGAATCACTTTTTAAATCGATCTTTAAATCGAACGATTCAAAGGTCCGTCTGGCTGGCTGACTCTCCACTTACACCTTGTTCACAAAGTACGGGTCGCAATTTTAAAGATAATTCAATGAAATTTGGCACGTGAGACTTTTATGTTACAAGGACGAAGCCTGTTCAAATTGCTGTTCAATTGCTTGTGATTATGTCACCTAGCCGCCATACAAATGTCCCCCCGGAATAGAGTTTAAACACTAAAATGCCTTAAAAATTAGAATAATTTAATGAAATTCGGTGCAAAGAAGTTCTGTATTATTTAGTATCAATTTTTGTGCCAAATGTTATGAAGATTGGTCCACAATTGACCATAGCTTCCATATAAATCCCTCGAAAATCACTTTAACATGCATAAATCCCACACGAATGTTAGTATTAAGTTAATATTCGACACAAATAAGTTTTATGTAAGTAGCCAAATTTTATGAGAATCGCTCCCATATAAACACACTCCCGGAATCGCCCTAAAGTGCATAAAATCATCTAAATGTTAGTATCAACGCATTATTCTGTATTTGTATATTTTATTTTAAATTTAGTAAAATTGGCAACAGTTGTAATATAAGTCCCCTTTCGTACATAATGGTGTAGGGTATCATATAGTCGGTCTTGACGGACTATAACTTTTTTTCTCGTTTTTTTTTTTTTTTTTTTTTTTTTTTTGAAGGCCTAAAATTAAAAATTTTTGATAATGACCTACATATATTTTCTGTCACAAATACGACTTTATTTTTTAGCACTTACCTTTTAAATAAGAATATGAATATTGGTTAATACTCATATCCAAAATACTCTTTCAAGGCATATAATATTTCAGAATTCATTTTTATTTATTAATCAGTAGTATAAGCAATTGATCAAATTTCTCTATCTCAGTACGTTTTCAATCCCATTTTAAATCTACTAATGCAAAGAACCATATTCTATTTGGCTCTCGATTATTCATGAGTTTGGTGATAATTATAATCCGGGATCCCGGAAAAATGTTTCCCATTGTCCCGGGAAATCAAAAAGACCGAGAAATTGCAATCTCTAATTGTAATTGTGAAACGTTTTTAGCTTATTTATTCTCATCTGCATTTAAAGCTTAAAGGCTACAACAACAATATTCCTTTATATAGGCTTTTCTTTTATATTTAATTTATTTAGCAGCATACCAAATTCTATATAATTTAATATTTTTAAATTTTAAATAGAGTTTGTTTAACTAAAATTTCACTGACATTTCAGTGAATTATCTTTAAGAGATTCTAACGTAATAGACACGTGATAAATTAGAAATAAATTTTGTATCATTTATATCTTTTAAGGTAATTTTAAATATGTATAAACTATTCACACACCTGTTTTATTTGCATTTGTTTAATAATTTGGAATATATTCAGCAAATAATAAAATAATGTTGGTTTTAGACTTAGCCATCATATGGTATTTTATTATATCTACCTATCACACTATGATAATGCTAAATTTGTTGGGAAGTGAATTAGCAAACAAGTTCACTTTTCATAATACAAAGCTCATAATAACAAATAATTTTGTTTATACGATTTGTATCATAAAGATAAGCATTATACAATATGACAATAGATTATTTGTAGTTTTATGGGAAATTATAGGAATTTATTTTGTATAGCACTATCCAGGTAATATTGCTATATAGGTGGTTCAATAGATATTCAAAAAAGGTAACCAACTGTTCTTGATTATTAATAATTTCGTGCACAAATATCTTTAACCGTACAGACATTTTGGAAGATATCTTCTTGCTTTTGTTATTTGTATGAAAATCATTAAAGCAATATTTTACTGATATTGTATTTTTAACAGTTTAAAGAAAATTAGGCAATAAACAAAAACAAATATATAAAATTTTAAAGTTTTTGTTATTTTTATCCTCAAATTATCGCCTTTTATTCAGTAAGGTGATTATCACCTACGCCATAAATTGATGATATCCCATTGACTTCATCTGGAAGAAATTAATACAATACTTTTATTTTTCAGTTACAATTTTTTCAGTTGTCGAAAAATTATTGATTTTTGTAAAATTATTATAATAAAGAAATTTGTTTCGTCTTTTATCAAAATAATGAACGTGCTTTACATGCTTTAAAAGATTTAAAAGTTTTCTTTATTATATTATTTCAAGATTTATTTAGTAATAATTTTCTATATACATTTATTATATCTTCCAGAAGATTATCTGGCGGTATCTTATTTTTTCATCTAGATGATTATCTAGCAATATTGCCTATTTTTCTATTTATTATTGCTTAGATGTATCGTCTGTGACACACAATCTCTTCCGATGGCGGAAACTTTCGCAATACGAATATGATTATTGCGACAATAAATTTTTCTTCTAACCAATACAAATTCGAATCGTATTCGTATTATTTTGCTTGTAGGATAAAAGTTTAAAAAATTTTAAATTTTGCTTTAAAAATTCTCAATTCAAGGTGTGGTGAGTTTTTTTTATAAAATTCACCACACTTTAAAATTATGCTAAATTAAAAAAAAATTTCATAATTTTTGCTTTAAATGAGTGTATCAAAACAAGGGGATTGTTTTATAAGAAGTTTTGAAAATATGGTAAGTTTATAAAAACCCAGCAAAAACGTATAAACTATTTATTTATTGCCTGAATAATTAATTATTTTTGTTTGAGTTGACCACAAATTCATGTTGTTATTTTTAAACTTTATAGATACTCAAAAAAAAAATGTTCCTAAATGAAAATAAAAATAAAATAACAAAAAATTTTGCCGTCAGTGAAATTTGAACTTGTGCACAAATTAATCATTCGTTTTTAATGAGTAACGTCTTACTCAGTGCACCATCTCTCACTTAAGTGACAAAAACTTTTTTTAGAATAATATATCTTTTAGACATTTTGTTAAAAAAATAAAAAAAAAACTAACAGCTTCAGAATGGGGTTGAACCAACATCCTTTTGGTTGTTAATACAGCACTCTAGCCAACTGATCCACGTGATTGCAATATTACTTTGTTATTATACTATTGAGTACTTATTTATATAATATAGAATATTCAAATAATAATGACGCCTCGTTACCAAGAAACTACTTTAATAAGTAATAGCCATTACCGAGAACCAAAAAGTTTTTGCTAAGGAAATTCACCACGGTTTCAAATTTAGAGAAAATGAAAGAAGTTTTATAATTTTAAACGATTAATTAGCAAATAAGAAAAAGTAATCATAGAAGGTGAGTGTAACAAAAATTAAATAAAATTTATTTTAAAACATTCACTATTTTTTAATTTTTTAATTTTATTCCAAGGTTGGAAACCGATACGATTATAAATAATATATACCGTTTAAATACCATTTAAAATGGGTTATCGCAACTTATACCGAAATTACCGAAATTATTATCTACCTGTACTCAAATACCATTTCCCTTAATACCGGTATATATCGGTATTTTAAAATATACTATTTGTTATTTAATATGTTTTGCTTTAAGAAAAATGAAATTATTTTTAATAATAACAGTCTATTTAATGTAATATTTGTGCCGTTTATTTTGAAAGTGGCCTAAGTTCATACACAAAAATGATGAAATTAGGTATGAAAATATTAAAATTTTTACGTGATTATTTGATTCTTATTTATTTTATTTTATTTTATTTTATTTTATTTTATTTTATTTTATTTTTTATGTTAAAACTTGTTAAGATTTCTGAATGTATAAAGAAGAAAACTTAAATTAGGATAAAACTATGATTTATTAAACTATTTTTTAAGACTAAACCCAATTTTTTGGATGAAGGTACTTAAACCACTTTCAAAATAAACGGCTCATTCATGGAATCTTGTTTTTAATAAGATTTTGGAACAAACAAATTATTTGTTACAATTGATTTTCTATAACGATCTGTATTGATCAGCTTAAAACAGGAAGAATATTGAAAAAGTACAAATTAATCTTCAGTTCTCTACCAGCGATTAAAACTCAAGCGCTTTTCGCCCAAAAGATCTTTAGGTTTTTTATGGTAAATAGATTCCTAAAAATTCTTAACACAAATCAACAGAGTGGTACAGTAATTTATATTGCAAATAATTTTACATAATTCATATCCCTTGTTTTATATATAATGGGTATGTTCGACGAAGTTACCCAAAGTCACCAAAAGGAGCTGAATAAAGAAAGTTCTCATTCTGAAATGTTTTTGGGCCATAAATTTGGTTTGAGACAGTAAATTTGTTAAAACTTTCATTTGCCTAAACTTTTCCAAAAGTTAGTCGGACACAGCGAGTGTATGGAGTTAAATAAAAATTTTACATGACGTCACTGTTTTATGAGGCTTAAAATCTATTAGATTATTAAGGCTTCTTTTCCTATATCATTTTTATTTGGTTCTTTTCTTAATATCTCTGAGAAAATTATACTTCAGGAAAATTAAAATTTTTATTTCAAAATTTTGAATCGTTTACCAATGTTTTTTGCAGTGTGGTCAGTTTTTGTTACAAATTTAATTATTTCATATAAATTTTGAAAAATCTTGACGAGATCTTTGATTTTAGCTGAATTTTTAGGCATGGTGAATTTCTTTAAAAACTCACCATACCTAAATAAAGGTGGCAAACGAAAAAATTTCAAAATAAAAATTAAAATTTTATGACTTTTAGCATAAAAGTAAATAAAAAATGAAAAAATAAATAAAATAGAATTTAGAAATTTTGAACTATTTGACATATTTTTGGGATGTGATAAGTTTTACAGAAATTGTTAATTAATTAAAATTATCAATATATATTCCAATTGAAATCGTTTAAATTATATAGAAAAAATCGGTGCAAACTTAACAATAGAAAATAAAAATATTAAAAAATTAAAGTACCAGTTTATGTATATAAGAAATTTTCAGTTTCAGTTTAAATTTTTACATTTGTTGTAATGACGTTTTAAATAATAAAGCAAAATTAAATAAAATAATAAAAAGCAAAATTTGATTAATATTTTGTTTAAAACTATTATTCTAAAAACTGTAGGTTCTTTTTGAACAACTTTCTGGGTGATATGGTGAATCAAAAGAAAAACAAATGTTATTATATTATTTAAAAATCTATGAAACTTAAACCTATTTTCAAGAATAAACAAAAAATAAAATAAAATAAAATAAAGAAAGATTTTTTTAAAATTGTAACTGTTAAACTTTGATTTTTGTAGGCAATTTTCTAGGTGTGGTGAGTTTTTAAAGATATTTAACCCATCATTAAATCATGTTAAATTCAAAGAATTTTTCTAATTTGAGCAAAAATTATGTTTCTAAAAGTTGGTGAGTTATGTTGAGCTATTAAAATTGTCTAAATTTTAAGGATTATTTATATTTTTATTTTTTTCAAGAATTAAAAATATAAAACAAAATTTAATTAAAATTTAGTTTAAAAGTTAAATTCTAAACATTTAACGATCTTTTAAAGCAATTTTTAGTAGTAGTGAGTTTTTCAACAAATTCACCACACCTTTAAAACTAAACATATTGAAAGAATTTCATAAAACTATAGGGAAATTTAAGTCTTTAAAATAAATATTATGAAATTTTTAAAACATATTTCGTAATTGTTCGTTTTAAATATTTAGATCAATTTAAATGTGTTTCATGATGTGGTGAATTACCATAGAAATTCATCAAACAAAGAATTTTTTTTTAATTGTAACTGTTAAACTTTGATTTTTGTAGGTAATTTTCTAGGTGTGGTGAATTTTTAAAGATTATTAAACCCACCTTAAATTCAAAGAATTTTTCTAATTTGAGCAAAAATTATGTTTTTAAAAGATGGTGAGTTATGTTGAGCTATTAAAATTGTGTAAATTTTAAGGATTATTTATATTTTTATTTTTTTTTTAAAGAATTAAAAATATAGAACAAAATTTAATTAAAATTTAATATAAAAATTAAATTCTAAACATTTAAGAATCTTTTAAAGCAATTTTTAGGTGTAGTGAGTTTTTCAACAAATTCACCACACCTTTAAAACTAATCATATTAAAATTGTGTAAATTTTAAGGACTATTTATATTTTTATTTCTTTTCAAGAATTAAAAATATAAAACAAAATTTAATTAAAATTTAGTTTAAACATTAAATTCTAAACATTTAAGGATCTTTTAAAGCAATTTTTATGTGTAGTGAGTTTTTCAACAAATTCACCACACCTTTAAAACTAAACATATTGAAAGAATTTCATAAAACTATAGGGAAATTTGAGTCTTTAAAATAAATATTATGAAATTTTTAAAACATATTTCGAAATTGTTCGTTTTAAATATTTAGATCAATTTAAATGTGTTTCATGATGTGGTGAATTACTATAGAAATTCATCAAAGAATTTTTTTTTTTTTAATTGTAACTGTTAAACTTTGATTTTTGTAGGTAATTTTCTAGGTGTGGTGAGTTTTTAAAGATTATTAAACCCACCTTAAATTCAAAGAATTTTTCTAATTTGAGCAAAAATAATGTTTTTAAAAGTTGGTGAGTTATGTTGAGCTATTAAAATTGTGTAAATTTTAAGGATTATTTATATTTTTATTTTTTTCAAGAATTAAAAATATAAAACAAAATTTAATTAAAATTAAATTCTAAACATTTAAGGATCTTTTAAAGCAATTTTTAAGTGTAGTGAGTTTTTCAACAAATTCACCACACCTTTAAAACTAATCATATTGAAAGAATTTCATAAAACTATAGGGAAATTTAAGTCTTTAAAATAAATATTATGAAATTTTTAAAACATATTTCATAATTGTTAGTTCTAAATATTTAGATCAATTTAAATGTGTTTTATGATGTGGTGAATTACTATAGAAATTCATCAACGATTGAAATTTTATACAATAAATATATGTATAACTATTGTTGAAGTTTTTAAGTAAAAATTATTTTAAAATTAAATTCTAAGGAACAAATTTCAAAGTTTAAAGAAAACATTTTTCATTAATTTTAAATTTAATAATGTTTTAGTTGTAAGATGTGGTGAGTTTGTCTTGAAATTCACCACATATAAAATATACACCAAATTTAATAGTTTAGAATTTAGATAAATACAATGTTCTGCATTTTATACACAATTTTGAAGGTTTAAATTATGTCAAATGAAAATAAGAATTTTTATACACAAGAATTATGAGAAACTTAATTATTGATTTTATTTTTTATATTTAACTTTTTTTGCTTTTTTTCTATTTCATAATTTTGAAATTTAAAATTTAAAGTTAAAAAAATAAAAATCTTTATTTGAAATTAAGCATAATAATTATAAATTGTCTGTCTACTTACAAATGTCATCATTGCTCATATTTTCCAAATAGTTGACGATGAAATATATAATAATTTGTTAAACAAATTAATGATGATTAATAATTTGAATCTTATCAAAATTAAAAGCCAAAAAAAAAATGTAGTCTTTAATTTCACTATTCACCAGATAATTACAAAAGGGAAGGTAGAAAAATCTTTTTACCCTACCTCAAATGATAATCAATCAAATTTGTATATTACTCTTGAAAATGTGAGTCGCACTTTTTAATAATTTTTTTTTTTTCAAGGCTATGTTTCAATAAAAATTTGGTTTTTATAGCACTATTACTTTTTTAGGAATTATTGTATTTTATTTTTGTATTTTTTCCGTTCCGATATTTCTTTTTTAACGCCACTTATTCAAATTGTTATTAAAATCTTTTTAAGGGTTTAAATTTTGACATTGGTAAGCTGCTCGATTTTGTTGGTTTTGTTTTGTTTTACTAACTTATCTTTCTGCGATTTGTTTTTGTGATATGAATATTTTTTTACGACTTTTCGTTAATCTTTTTTGTTTTTCTTTATATTTATAATAAAAAAGATAAAAATGTTTATGTTTTATATTATATCAAAATCAACAATAACAAATCAATCTAAAAAATAGCCGCCACAGTTAAAACAAATTTGTTTTGATTTTTTTTTTTTATCTCTCTATCTTCAAAGTGTTGTCATTTAGAGTGACAGTTATCATACATTTTTTTTTTTTTTTTAATTAACTGTTAAATCCGTTAACTAACTTTTTGTATAACGCACAGTGGGGCAGAATCGAATTTTTTTGGAAATAAATCTGTAACTTCTGATTGGCTGGTTGGATTTTCATGAAATTTGGTATAGGCTTAGCAGAGGAGTGTGCAATGTTAAGTTTGGAAGGGGAGCGTAACAAACCCCTCAAGGGCGGAGCTAAGGGGGTAAACACCAAACTAATAAAATGCTTATTGATTAAGTTAAAATAGACACTTTTTGTCTGTTTTGTTATTTTAAATTCATTAATAGAAATATATGAATGCTTAGAAAATGATAAAGATTTACTTAAATTTGGGAAATATGGCAACCCTATTAAAAATAAAAAAATATTTATTAATTATTTTTATAAAAATATTTTGTGTATAGATATTATTAAAAGTATAGAGAAATATTCATAATTTTCTACATAATTATTCACGCAAAGCTAAAGGCAAAAGTTGTAAGTTTGTAAAAACATAGTCATATATGCAATAAATTGGATATATAAAAGTTTAAAGGCGCATTGGAAATTATATATGCTAAAGGATAAACTAAATTTGGAAAATAAACCAAACAAAAGGCCCAATTTGGGGTTTTTGGAGAAAATACAATTTTTTTTAATTGTAATAACATATTTGTTTATAAAGATATCTTAATGAAATTTGCAGGAAATGTGGATCTTATTAATATAAATAAAAGCGCGTTAACCAAATTTCAATCAGGGGTAGGGTTTTCCTAAATTCCCAAAAAAAACTAATGAAAATTCCCAAAAATGGGATTTGTTACATTTTTGGCTATAGAATCCACATTTTTCTGAAGTACCGTAGATTTTGATTTAAAACTTTTAACAACATATTGAAGATTCTTAAAATATATTCCGCTTGTCGGTTCGTGCTTTGGGATTTGAGAAAATATGGTCTAGAATCAAAACTTTCATATAAAATGTGTCGAATTCGGAAGGGTGTGTACCACGACCAATTGAGTTATTGGGCTTGTTTTTTTTTATCTTAAAGTCATCCCTGTGAAGTTACCTTTCAGAAAAATGCAAGATTATTATACGTTGCTAAAGAAAATTTTATTTTAGATAAAAAATAGTGTAGATACTTTTTCGGCTAAAAAAACACAAAAACGTCTCTTTTGCAATTTTCAAATATAAAATAAAATAGTTTATTTTTGGATTCAGTAAAGATATTTATTGGATTTTTTATTCAATATATAATTTTGTTCTTTAACTAGTTAAGAAAAAAACTAATAAAATCGGTCGGAAATACTAGGATATATATGGAAAAAAATTGGACCAAGAACATGCAAAATTGTGGTGCTTGAAAGTTCAAATGCAAATAACTCGAAAACTATGACAGATAAATAGGACACGTAAGCATTTTTTTATAGGTCTTACCAGGTCAAAAATTTGGCAAGCGATTAAAATTTTTTATGTCAGAGGTACCTAACTTTGAGCCTCCTTAGCGCCGCCCCTGAGGGGTTTGTTATGCCCCACTTCCAAACTTAATATTATACACTCCGCTGCTATGCCTATACCAAATTTCATGAAAATCCAACCAGCCGATCAGAAGTTACAGATTTATTTCCAAAAAAAATTAATTCTGCCCCACTGTGTAACGTGGGTTCTATGTATGAGCGTTAGGGTTAAAAAAACACGAAGAAAAACTTAATTATAACAAATATAATTAACAGCCAAGTTAAATGTTTTGTTAACTGTTTTGTTAAGATCCATTGTAGTTTTGCACTTTCGATTTTTTGGTTGTTCAATATATATATATATATATATATATATATATATATATATATATATATTCTTATCAATTTGTGGTCTTTTTAGGAGAGTAGTAGATATCAGACAGCCATAATTGTGCAGTTTGCTTTGTTGATATTTTTAATTAAATTTTTAAATTAAAATTATGGGAATGAAATATGAAAATGAGTAATACGTGATCTAGTTTAATAAGGTGGATAAATCAAATTAAAAAAAAAAACAATTTTGATAAAGAAAATAAAAATTGTTATCGAATTTTTTTTTAAGAAATGATAAGATAATAATTTAAATGTAAGCAAATTATTTCCATTTTCTTAATTTTAATAAAAACGGCTTATTGTGGAATCTTTAGGAAGCTATGATTAATAAAATGACTAAAATCAAAAGTTATTTATTTCTTTTTTTTGTTTTTAATTATGTGAAATTTGTAAAAAAAAAAAAGGAAAATTCTAATTTTTAAAATATTTTTTAAGTTGAGTTGAATTTGTCAGAGAATTCACCACACTATAAGTGAGTCTAAAAAATTTAAAATAATAATTTTCTAGCATTTATTGTTTTTAATTCAGTATTTATGCTATGGTGATTCTTTTTATAAATTCACCTCGCTCCATAATGTTTATAAAATTTAATAAAATTTTGCAAATTTAAAAGAAATGTTCATCAAAGCAATTTTCTAAATTTTTACCATAATTTTCAAGCTGTAGTAAGTTTTTCTTTAAATGCACCACTTCAAAATAATATATGCAATAAAAATAAACTTTAAAATTCAGAAAAAAACATGATCTAACTAACGTGCAATAATTTCTGCGGAATTTCTTAAGTATGGTGAATTTTTCATGAAATTTACTACAGTTTTAAAATATGTCAAATAAACAGAATTTTTATTTTTTAAAGAAAAATTCCTTTAAAACCAAATAAAAAATAAAAATAAAAACAAAAAAAAATATTTTGAATTTAATAATGGTGGAATTGTGGAATGTGTTGAGTTTGTTTTAAAAAAAATACTCCAGGCATCAATAAAATCGTAAAATTTTTTTAAAATTAAAAATAAAAAAATTTCTTTTGAAGAAGTGGTGAGATTTTCTTGAAATTCACCTCACCTTTAAAATATATCAAAGAGTGTGTGTCAAATGGTAGCAAAATATGTAGGAAAATACATTTTTGAAAATTATGAGGTGAATAAAATTTTATAAGCGTATAAGGCTACATGAATTTTTGACAAATGAATAGAAAATTTTGACAAACATAAAATAAAATATAATATTTAAAAAATTTTTCTGTACATTTTAATTTCTATTTTACAAAATTGTTATTTTTTTCATAAAACAAATAATTATTAAAAAAATACTCAAGTTTCTAAAAATTTTTGTGTTTTTTTTTTTTTCTTTTTTTTTAATACATCAAAAATTTCTCATAAGAAAAGTTATTCACCATAGGAAATTTTAAATTTTTCACAGAATTTTGCTACCGTTTGTGGCACACGCTTAAATGAAAGGAATTTTGGTAATTTGAAAAAATTTTAAATGCAAAAAATATAACTAAATTCAAAAGAAAAATCGAAATATTTAAAAACTTTTTTAATTAATTTTAAATTTAATAATGTTTTAATTGAAAGATGTGGTGAGTTTTTTTGAAATTTACTATATTTAAAATATACATCAAATTTAAAAATAGACGAGTCAAATTTAAAAAAATTAATTATCAAATTAATACTCTTTAAAAGTAAATGAAAAATAATAAAGTTTAAATTGTGAAATATGTTGAGTTCTTCCAAAAATTAACCACTTGCCAAGTAAACAATTAAAAAAAAAAAAAAAGATAAAATTTTAAAAGGTTTTAAATTTAGGTATGGAAATGATAAAATCAATTTTTGACTTTTTATTTCTTTTTTAAAATTCACCACCAAAATTTTAATTATAATTTTTAAAAAAAACTTTTAGATTTAAGAACAGAAATGAAATAATAAATTTTTTAGCATTTTATAAGCAATTTCTAAGGTGTGGTGAGTTTTTATTGAAATTCGCCACACTTTTAAATGATATGAATATTGATAATTCTCACTAATACATATAAAATTTAAATCTCATTGCTTTAAAAATTAAAGAAATCATATTTTAAATCTTAATTTAAAACAAAAATATATTTAATTAATTTTAAATTTAATTAGGTCAACATTTTGGAATTGTTTTAAGCAAATGGCTAAGTGTGGTGAGTTTTATTGGAGCATGTCAAATTATTATTAATATATTTTATTGTTATCTTTTTTGAAATATTTTAATTAATTTTTAACCTCCAGTATCTCTGATTTAATTATTAACATTTTGAATATATTTCATTTCAAAAAAAAAGATAAAACATTTTTATTTGTTTTTAGCTTTGTTAATTAAATTTTATTTAATATTAAGCTTCCGTTTAAATAAATTTTATTGTTTTTTAAAGTTCTAAAATTTTTGGCTCCTTTTGTGCAATTTTTAAATGGTGGTGAGTTTTTAAAGAAATTCACTACTATAAATAATTTGCTAATTTTCATTTCCATAGCCACTTTTAGAGATGTGGTGAGTTTCTAAAGAAATTCTCCCTTTCTTAAACATATAATAAATTTAAGTGTTTTTCTATTTTTATTAAATATTAATAATACTTTTCTATTTTCCTTTATTACTAGCAATTTTAGAGGTATGGGGAATTTTCATTAAAAAAAAATCACCAAATTTCAAAAATTGTTTAAATCAAATATTTTTAAAAAGTTTATATTACCATTAAATAAAACTGCTAATTTCTATTCTCTTAAAAAAATGTTACAACTTTTATGAAATATCGAAAACATATCCATTTTAAATATACCTTATAAATTAAGGTGAAATTAAAAGAATGCCTTTTAGATACTTATTTATGAGACCTCTTATTAAACTTCCAAAATTTTGTCAATCATTTAGATATGTTGACTCTTCTTCACACGCCCCGATTATTTTGGTAACCAAAATAAACCCTAAGAGCCAATTAATATTACCGCTAATATATCTAGTAAGATGTTAAAACAAATGTTTTTGTTTCCATTTTAAATATTTATTAGGCCGTTTTCTTTTCGCACTTTTAAATTCTATTTAATCATGTCTTTGTTATAAAATAAAATAATAACATTATTTTTCCTTTGAGTTAAATCTTTTTGTTATCTTAAATAAAATAATAAATTCATAGATTAGTTTATTTTGCATAATAAAGTGTTTAAAAAATAGCTTTTTCTTTAATCCCCCTTTTTTAAAAAAACTGACAACAAACACAAAACTAGCTATTATTATTGAGCATGCACGTGATTAATTCTATTTTCAGCTGTTTATTTATTTAAGGGAAAAAAGAAAAAATATATAATATGTATACATATAGATTTTTATATGTTAAAATTGTTTAAATTTTAAATGTGGGGGAGTATTATAAAAAAAAATCGACAAAGAAAATAACAAAAAATAATATCATTATTCATCATTAACAGAATTTTTAATTATTGGATTTTTATTAGCACTCAATTTATTAAGGGGCGGTAGAACTTTAATGAGTTTTAGAAATATTCAAAGAGAAACATATAATTTTATAGACATTAAAGATAAATAATGAACATTAATAAATAATAAACTGCCCTAAAGTATGCTACAATGCTTACTTTATACATATTTAAAAAATAAAAATAAACGAAATTATTATCTTGTTAGATGCCGAAATAATTACAGATAATAAAAATTATTTTAGTTTTTCCATTTTTTAATTACAGTGTTATTATTTAAAAGTTTTGGAATGTTTTTTGAAGATCCCACTAAAATTAAAGAATTAGTCAAGATTTTTCAAAGTTAATATAAATTTAAACAAATTTTGAAAAAATTTCAGCGAATAACGAACGGTACAAAAAAAAAACAAAATAGACAAACAATTTTATTATTAAAAGATGCAGAAATTTTTAGAAAAATTAAAAAAAAGAAAAATATAATAAAATTAGAAGCAATCTTTATGAAATTTTAATTTTTATTGGATTTTTTAACATATTTTTTGAGAAATTCATTACACCCTAAAATCCATTTTATAAAATTATTGTGAATAACGGTTAGAAAAATAGTAAATTAAAATTCAGAAAAAATAAAATGTAAATTTTTATTTTGAAATTTGGAATCGTTTATCATGTTTTTGAAGTGTGGTGAATTCTTACAAAAATTCACCACACCTTAATATTCAGATAAAATTAAAGAACTCGTCAAGATATTACAAAATTTTATTGAAATTTGTCACAAATAAAAGAAATATATATAAAAATAATCAAAACAAATTTTATTATTCAAAAATTCAGAAATTTTTCGAAAAATTAAAAAAAGAAAAATATAATAAAATTAAAAGTAGTCTTTAAGAAATTTTAATTTTTTAATGGATTTTCTAACATATTTTTTGAGAAATTCACCACAGCCTAAAATCCAAACAAAATGAAAAAGTCTGTCAAGATTTTACAAAATTATTGTGAAGTAATGAAGTTTATCAAGAAATTACAATAAAATAAAGGTACGTTCACATTGGTCAAATATTTGACCAAAATGACGTAACCACTATATAAGAAATATTTCCTAATTTTTCTTCATTTTTTAATTTTTACAGAAATTCACCACTCCTTAAAATTCAGCTAAAATGAAAGAACTTGTCAAGATATTACAAAATTTTACGGAAATTTGTCACAAATTTAATAATTACATAAAAAAAATGTTTGTAAAATCTTGACGCGTTCTTTAATTTTGGCTGAATTTTAAGGAGTGGTGAAATTCTGTAAAAACTCACCACACCTCAATAAACAGGGTAAACGATTAAAAATTTCAAAATATAAAATTTAAATTTTATGACGTTTAGAAATAAAAAATTAATAAATAAATAAAATAGAATTACTGCCTGTCCCACGATGTCGAATGAAAAAATCGTTTCGACTAATTGTATGGGAAACAACATAATTTAAAATTTATTAATTATTTTCAATATAAATTGTCAAAACGATTTTTTCTTTCGACATGGTGGGGCAGGCAGTTAGTCTTCATTGAATTTAAATTTATATTTTTATTAAAAATTTAGACATTTTGAACTGTTTGGCATATTTTCTGAGATATGTTAAAATTTTACAGAAATTCGAGATTTTATACAACTATTGTTAATTAATTAAAATTGCCAATATATTTGAATTGAAATTGATTAAAATTACAAAGAAAAATTCAGTGCAAACTTAATAATAAAAAATAAAACATATTAAAAAAATTAAAATACCAATTTATATATGAAATTTTCACTTTCATTTTAAATTTTTACATTTTTTGTAATGTCTTTTGAGGTATGGTGAGTTCTACAGAAATTCACCACACCTTAAAACTGAGCTAAAATTGAAAAAATCTTAAAGATTTACAAAATTAATATAAAATAATTAAAACTATCAACGAATTTCAAAGAAATTACGGCTAAAAGAAGATTAATAAAAAATTCAGGGGAAAAAATACAAATTTGAAGCAATTAAATTCAGAATCAATTAAATTTCAGAATCAATCAATAGATAAAAACCTTCAAAAAAAATCATTATTTATTTTATTATTTTATTTAATTTTTTAATTCAATTCACGTGAATATTTCAACTTAACAACATCTTTTAACAAACACCCACTGCTAAAACCAAAAAAATCATCAAAATAAATTAATAAAATTTAAAAATAACCAACAATTTCCTATAAAAAATTAAGTGCAAAACTGTGTTACAATAACATAAACATATAACACAAAAAAATAATAATAATAAAAATAATTTTTATTTCTATTTCTAATGCGTTAGCAGACAAAAAAAATAGTTTTCTTTTTCATTAAAACGCGACGATGCATCAAAAAATGGCGACACATAAATTCGTAAAGACATTTTTCAAATACATTGTAAGAACAAACAAAAAGCGTATAAACGAGCATGTTATATGCGACATCATGTAAATAGTAAAAAAAAGTTGCTAATAAAATTTAAAAAAAATCTCTGCCTTAAGAAAAATACGTTATTGCATTCAAGCAATTTTTATTTCTAATATTAATGGCGGTACGGATTTTAAGTTCCCTGCAAATTGGAATCATAAAATTCTCATGCTGTGTTTGTTTTTAGATTTTTTTTTTATCTAATTTTAGATTTATTTTACACGATGTAACATGTGAATAATATAAATAAATTCATATGCATGCAATCAATCAAGTTAGCCCAGCCAAGAATTGTAAAGTAGATTTTTAAAAAAGGAAAATTATGGCTGGTCAGGCATAGCTACAAAATAATAATATATACATATGATTATATTCAGGGCAACCAAAAATATGAAAAATCATATTTTTTCTTGGGCTTTAAATGAACCAAACTGTTAGCTATTTATCTGTTTCAGACAATTTGAAGAATTTTGACATTGATAGCTTATTTTGGGCCTAGAAGCATATTTTGTCATATTTTCATACAAAATCCACATTTTAGAGCATATTATAGCAATTTAAATGGTATATTTTATTCTTAAGAGCATAATTTAGCATAATAAGAGAAAAATTTTGCATCCAATAGATATTTTTACACAATCATATTCATCTAATAAATTGATAGGAATTTTGTAATTTCCTTACACAATGTATTATCTTTGAATGTTTTTAAGTGCAAAAATAAAATATTTTTTAGCAATTGCTAATAAAAATCAAGCTACTTTTAGCATGAATAGTAGATATTTTAAAATTCAGTCAGAAAAAAATATATTTTAAGAGCCTATTTTTTTAATTTTAAGGTCATATTTTCCCATTTTAAGAGCATTTTTTATGTTCATAAAACACTCTTTTTAGAGCATATTTTTGATTGCCCTTATTATATTAAATATTTTTTATACAAAGAGCCTGTGCCAAACGGTAGCAAAGTTCTGTGTAAAATTAAAATTTTTGCTATAGTGAAAAAATTTAATAGTTTGCTGTGCCAAATGAAGACTTTTTTTCCATGATAAATTTTGACAAATTCGTTAACAAAACTTCACAAAACTTTTAGAAAATTTAATATATTTCTAAAGAATTATTTGTTTTTATGACTAAAGTAGCATTTTTATAAAGCAAACATAAAAAAACCATAAAACAATTTTAAAATACTTCACTTTATTTTTTACTTTTTTGATTGTCAGCAATTTCTATTTGAAATATTATTCACCTCATATCTATCAAAAATTTACTATCATACATACTTTGCTACATACGAAATTAATAAATTTTGTAAATTTGTACCAAAATATTTTATATAAAATTAAACTTTTTCATCAAATTATTAAACATTTATTTATGTATATTTTGAGTATGTAAAAAATATATATTTTAATAATAACTTTTCTGGATGTGGTGAATTTCTATAAAAACTCACCACACTCAAAAAATTTTATTTAGAATATAATGAAAGATGTATTTATGTATATTTTAAAAATTTATGAAAAATAAGAAGGTGTGATGAATTTAAAAAAGAAGCTCACCATAACCGAGAAATGTAAAGTAACAAATTATAAAACAATACCCAATATTTAGATATTATGCATTAAAATACTTGTTTATGAATGTGGTGAGTTTGGTTTTTTTTTTTTTTTTTTTTTTTGTTTGTTTTAAAATAAAATTCATTCATACATAAAGTATTAAATTTTTAAAACAATATCGAAGCTATAAATGTTATACAACAAAACTCATTTTTAAAGGTATGGTGAGTATATAAAAGTTAATAAATGTTTACAAAATTTTAATTTTATACGTACATTAAGATTGCATAGGCCATGAACATTTTTTAAGCAGCAAATTTTCAAGATGTGGTGAGTTTTTATAGAAATTCACCACACCTGGAAAATATGCTGTAAAACACTACAATTTCAAAAGAAATCTGAATATATTAAAAATAATAATTTTAAAGTAATTTTCAATGAAAAGATAACTAAAAAATAAAATATTTTTTTCTTTTTTTAAATCAGTAATTAACACATAAAAAATAGAAATTATTCAGTTTATTAATTTTGGTTTTCGAATAAAATTTATATTTAGTAAAACATATACAGAGATATAAAAGTAAAAAAGTATATTCAATAAAGAAACCACAACTTATTTTCAATAAAGGAAAAATATTTTTAAAAATTAAAATTTTTCTAATTTATTTGTTTTCTATATAAATTAGATTTCTTTAATATTTAACGAAATTTTAATTTTTACTTAGAAAATCTACGAAAAGCTGTTAAAATAACAAATTTTGGGTTATGGTGAATTTCTCTTAAAAACTCACCACACTAAAAAAAATTGCATAAAAAACCTTAAAAAAGGTAAAATAAAACCAAATATAGCTATAAATAAATAGTTATAAAAATATAATTTGAAAGCTATAGTGGGCACTAAAAATTTAAGCAAAAATATTTTTAAAAATTTCTAATTTTTACTAAAAATTTTCGACTTCTATTCTATTTTACTATGTTTTTCATATTAAATACTAAATAATTCCTTATGTCGTAACTACACTTTAATTTTTTACAACGAAAGCAAAAACATTATTAAAAATGCAAAAGGCCGTAACCAAAATTTTTAATTTTTTGCTTTAAAATTAACTGCCTATTTTTATAATACGAGCGCAAAAACGACTCGTCTAACTTACATTTAAAACAAAGACAAAATTTCAAAAGAGTTTTGGCCTTTTGACTTACGTTTACATTGATGTTACCTTTGAAGATATGAATATGAAATTTTTTTCTGTGGATGTATGATGGGTCAGTATATTGTAATCCAATAAGAACAACAACATTTGATTTTTCAGTGGTTACGAACTTTTGCATTTTAGGTGACGTTATTTAATTCCCCAAAGAAAATATCTTAAAATACCTAATTTTTTTAGTGTGGTGAAATTCCATAAAAACTCACCACATTAAAAAAATCATATAAAAATCATAAAAATTTCAAGTTAATACAAAATATTCGCCCCTAAGATTATCTTTTTCAACAAATCTTTATATTTGTTAAAAATATTGTGAAAAAATTCTATGACAATTTTTTTATATAAAATTATTTTCTATTTAATTTTTTAATTAAAGTTTATTTTCTCTATTAAACAATGCATCAAATTATACAATATACAAAATTTTCTCATGATTCTAAAGGCAGATTGCTTATAACGTTTTCATGTTTAAACTTAGAGGTATGTAATAATTTAAGTGTTTTTATTTTTTTTATTTTTATAATTTTGCAAATATTCACACTCGTGTTTACATATGTATTATATACACACACACAAGCAAGCAAATTGTTTACATTGATTTCAATCAAAACAAGTGAAAGTTTATTTTGTAAACTTTTCATTATAATATTTTTAACATGCCTTAATATTTTCCCAAACTTACGTACATATGAATATAATTTTGTATATATATTTGCTCATTTTTAATTATTCATATTTGATTATTAGTTTTTGAATAAAAGAACAAAAAAATGAAAGGAATTACATTAAGGCATCATCATCGACGCCGCACAGTGGTTCCACCAAAACGCTTTTTTGGAATTAATTCTGTAAACTGTGAACCGTTAAAGGTATATAAATAAACTTTTACATAGTCACATCTGAGGTCTTTTCATGTTGAATCGAAGGGGCACAGGCCCCTAGCGGGTCATGGTGGTAGAAAGTAGACCTCCAAACTTGGTCACCTAGAGTATGTAATTTTTTTTTAAAAATTCGCCAAAAATTAATTTATGATGGGAATGTAAAAAAATTTTACATATAAGTAGTAATTGTAAATCTGAACAAAAAACATTCTTACATATTTAAGTTATCGCCCTTAGTTTTAGAGATATTTAGGTCAAAGTAAATTTAAGCCTTACTTTTGGCCTCCTTCCACTAGATTTCTTACAAAATTTTAAATAATATTGCTGGAAGAATCATATAAATATATATATATATATATATATATATTTTTATTGAAATTAAATATTCGTTACAAAAAAATTTAGTGCCTCAGCGTCCATTGGACATTATTGAAGCCAGTTAGCAAAATATACAAATTAAGAATATTTAGTATTCAATAAGGAAAAATTAAATTAAAAAATTAAAATTAAATAACAAATTTATATATATATAACAATGAGATTATTAAAATAGAAGCATTTCTATATTATCTAATAAATATTTCTTTATTTCTTTTTTAAAAAACGATATTCTCTCAATACTTTTAAAATTTTCTGGAATATTATTATATTCCAAACTACGCAAGTGTTCAACCCTTTGCTTGGTAGTCTCCAAACGACATCTCGCAACTCTTAAGTTCAACGCATTTCTTGTATTAAATGTATTTTGATTTCTTCTAAATGATATAGTGTGAAAACCTATATTATTTAAAGTTTTAAAAACATACAATAGAAGTTGCATTTTGTGCAAACCATAAACAGGGAGTATTGTAGTTGACACATCTTTATATAGAGATAATGTTGAAAAAGTTGACGGTAGATTAAAAATAGTTTTAAGTGCTTTGTTTTGTGCTCTCTGAAGTGATTTTAATTCATTAGTTCTGTTATACCCATAAAGAATAGCGAAGTAGTTTAAATGACTTTGAATTAGCCATTGGTAAATAATAAGCTTCGTTTTTATGTTGAACTTATTCTTAAATTTGTAAATTAAACCAGTAGCATTCACGACCTTAGATTTTAAATGTTTAATGTGCATGTCCCACGATAAATTACTTTGCAAGTATATTCCCAGATATTTTGTAGAAATTGATTCACGTACTTCTTTTTCATCAACAAAGATGCTAAAATTTTGATTTTGAACAAGATATGGTCTAAATCTTATCAATTTGACTTTATCAGCATTTAAACACAATTTATTTATTCTAGAAAACTGTGCAATAATTGCTGCATCATATTTGATTTGAATTTTTATAGATTTTTCGTATTTATATGGATTGAAAACACTAATGTCATCAGCAAATATACATAATTTTCCAAAAAGTTGTAGATTCTTTATATCATTAAGAAAAACTTTAAAAAGTAACGGACCCAATACACTACCCAGCGGGACTCCATAATCAACAGCACCCATGCGACTCTTATGACTATCAGCCTCAACATATTGTTTCCTATTTGTTAAGTAACTTCTTAACAACGCTAGTGCACTTATATTTAGGTCGTAATAAGAAAGTTTTTCGATAATTATATTGTGATCTATCAGATCAAAAGCTTTCGTAAAGTCGTAAAAAACACCTGCTACGCCGCTAAATCCATTATCCAATCCTTGACATATATTGTTCACTAAATTAACAACAGCTTCTTCAGTACCGCATCCTTTTCTGAAACCATATTGACATTCATATAACAAATTATTTTCATCTAAATAAGATGATAATTGCTGGTAAAGAATTTTTTCGAATATTTTATCAATTATAGGAAGTAAAGCTATTGGTCTAAATTGTTTTATTTGCATAGCGTTATTTTCTTTAGGTATCGGAATAATTTTTGCTATTTTTAAATCTTCAGGATATATAGAGGAATCGACAACGTTATTGAAAATATTCGTGAGATAAGGAGATATAATATTTTTGCACATAAATAACATTCTTGGTGAAATTCCATCATAACCACAACATTTATTTAAATCAAATTTCGAAATAATGTTATCAATTTCAAAGATAGTTGTATGACAAAATTTAAAATCACTTTGATATCGGTTTAATGTTCTTAAACTATTACATGTGTCTCCAGGTAAACATTCAATTTGTAGCCTTAAGGTCCTTGGAATTTGAAGAAAATATTCGTTAAACATGTTACTTTTTTGGTTGTCTGCAACAAGGTGTCCATTAGCATCACAAATTTTTATTTCTCCCTTTGGTTGTCTACCAAAATGTTCATTTAAAAATTTCCAACATTTTTTGAAGTCTTGTTGAATTTGATTTAAATTTTTATAATAATAGTTATTCATATTTTCTTTACACGCCTTCCTAATTACACGACTTATCCGCTTCAATCTGTCCTGAACATCACTTTTTCCTTGTCTTCGAATTTTAAGTACTTTTTTCTTGTAATTTATAAGTTCCATTAAATTTTTATTCATCCAAGGTGTTAGTTCATTTTTTACTAATTTGCGTTCACATTTTTCAGTAGTACTATTTTTAGCTGCAAGTGCAATATACTGTATTAATTGGGACATATGTTCTGAAGGATTTCCGGATTCTTGGTGCAAAAGCAAAGTGTTGTTTAGAATTTCTCTAGCTTTTTCATAATCACAAAGTCGTTTAACACTTTTAACATAATCAGAATTTTTAATATTAGTTTTAAGTTTACACGAAATTATATTGTGATCAGTCAAACTGCAACCAATAGTATCTATAAAAATTTCTTCTAAAATGTTACTATATACATTATCAATACATACATATATATTCATGCGATAAAAAGTTATATTAAGCTGTAGTGGAAACTTAAAAAAACAAATTTGTGGAGTTATTTTCCAAAAAGGTAGTTAATATTCTTTCACTTTTACAATATTTTTTTTTTTTTTTTTTTTTGTCCGGACTTCAGAATTTTTGTAATGGCTTCAAAAGTAATCTTAACGTAAATGTGTGTAAATTAAAATAGGAGGCACTCTTACACATTAAAACTTTGTCAATTTTGAAAAAGTTTTTTAAATTTTTTTTTTTTTGTAAAATTCTCAAATGTCAAAGCCGAGTTCAATAAAAAAAAAAATATATTGACTATATACTCCGATATGTTGGTTAAATATGCTGAAAATATTTTCTGAGCCACGACTTTTACAACGGCTGGAGGATAATTTTAATGAGAAAAGTCAATTTTTGAACGGACTGGGATTTCAGGTATTTTGGTACTAAAAATTAGTTGGCTTTTTAATTTGCAGATTTTAAGACAAGTTTATCTAGATTGGGTAAAAATTTCATTGGAATACCTTTATTATTATATTATTAACATTATTTCCCAATAATATGCTTAAAATCAAAATTTAAATTTTTTTGGGTCATGATGCGGAGATATTTCCCCGCAGCCGTTGTAAAAGACCTGCCTCAGAAAATATTTTTTATGTGTTCAACCAAAATATGGGGTATATAACCGATATATATTTATATAATCTCGGCTTTGACATTTGAGAATTTTACAAAAAATTTAAAAAACTTTTTCAAAATTGACAAAGTTTGAATAGGGCTTGGGGGCACACCATTGTCCAAAGCGCTCCGATTTTGGTGAAACGTATTTACATTAAGTTTTCTTTTGAAACCATTACAAAAATTCCATAGTTCGAAACAAAAAACGTATTTTTAAAATGAAAGAATATTACCACCTTTTTTAGAAACTAACCCCGAAATTGTAATTTTTTTTTTTAAGTTTCCACTTCAGATTAAAATAACATTTTACCGAATGGCTACATTTATGTGATTCATGCAGCAATATATTTTATAATTTTATAAGAAATCTAAGAAATATTTTCAAAAATTTTTTGGGCCTAATTTAAGGCAAAAAGGAGGCAAAAATGAGGGCAAAATTATTTTTGTAGAGATTTACAAGGACTACCTATATGTGAATTTTTTTTTACATTCAAATCTTAAATGAAAATTTGGCGAATTTTTAAAAAATTACATACCCCAGGTGACCAATTTTGGAACTCTACAATACTGCCCCGTGACCCGCTAAGGGCCTATGCTACTCCTAATCAACTTGAAGGCACCTCAGCTGTGACAATGTAAAATTTTATTTAAATATCTCCAACGGTTCATAAGTTACATAAGTTCCAAAAAATAATTTAAATCACTGTGCGCCGTCATCATCATTATTATGAAGGCAATTATATACAAGTAAAAAATGAAATGAGCCACCTTTAAAGTTTGTACATGATAAATTTATGAACTGTTATTACAATTTGTAAATCATTTATAGAATTTTGTATTTATAAAATTTGGCCACAGGCGATAATAATAGTGAGGGGGGTTTACATGTTTTTAATTTGTAAAAGTCAAAATACTGTGTTTTCCTTAAATGTCTTGTAACTTAATTTATTCATATTTTTGCTATTTTTATTTTAGCTGCATTTAATGGTTTATAAAGTTAAAATTACAGTAGCCTTGAAGTTAAAAAAAAAATGTTTTTAAATTATACAAATTAATGCAGCAACAAATTGATTTAAGTTTTCTTTACCTGATTTTTTTTTAGTTTTGTTTTCTTGTGATGATTAAATGTATTTAGCAAATAAATTATTTACAATTTCTTTGCCAAATTATATGTATATAAGGTGATGTTAATTTAGTGATAAATGTTTTGAATTTATGAACTTTTACATTTTATTTTTCTAATCACTCACCTGCTAATTCGACATCTGTGAAAGGTTTCTTTTTAACAGACTAGAAAGAAACAAAGAAAGAAAAACATAACAAAACGTCATTTAAACTAAAATAACAAAAATAAATTGAGTTTAAAAAATAATTTAATTAAAATTAATAGAATAAATAAAAACGAAATTAAATTAAATTTTATTATTAATTAAAATATTTAAAAATAATTTAAGACACAAAATTTTATATATTTTTGTATTATTAGTTTAATAAGGCTAAGAAACATAAGTGACGTATGATTAATATCAATTACATATTAATTATACGTCATATATAAAAATTAAATACTATCAGATAATAAATACAAAGTTTTATACATTTTTATTGAGAAAATTGGGCAATTTAGTTAAAATGTATATGTTTTTTTTTTTTCTTGTGAGCATGTAGAATGAAAAATCAATTGAAATTTCTAAAAACGTAAAATTTGGAAAGTGCTGAATTTCCATAAAAACTCACCACATTCAAAAAAGTTAAAATAATTTGTAATTCGTGTAAAAATAAAAATAACAATAAAAAAATTCATACATAACTTTATATATTATTTATATTTATATTTAAATTTTTCACAAAGAAATATCTTAAATACACACATTTTTGAGCTGTGGTGAAATTGTACAAAAACTCACCGCACTTCAAAAAATAGTTTCAGAAAGATTAAAATTTCACAAGAATATCTAATATTAAAAAAATATTAATTACATCACCTAATAAAGAGTGTGGTGAGTATAAAATATTAAATGAAAATAAATAAAATGAAGGAAAATATAATCAACACATAAATTAAGTTAAATACCAAATAGGTATAATGAATTAATTTTACTTAAAAAATATATATATAAAAAAATAACAATTCGGAAATGTTTTTAAAATTTTAGATATTTAATGAATGTTTTTTTACCTTCAAATTGAATTTATTTAATATATTTTTAATATTTCACATATATATTTCAACTATTTTTGAAGAAATATTTTAAATACATAATCATTGAAGTGTGGTAAATTTCTACAAAAACCCACCACGCCTCAGAAATTGCATAGAAAGCTTAAAAATTTCTAACTAAGGAATAACAAATATATAAAAAATATTAATTTAAATAATATTTCAAGGTATGTTGAGTACTAAAAGCAATTAAATTAGATTTTTAATATATTATTTTACTTTTAAAGTAAAATAATAAAAAATTAATTTTTTATTATAAAAACTCACCACACTTAAAAATGGTGCAAAAGACTTACACATTCATAAAAGAAATAATAAGATGTTAATTAAAACAATATTTAAAAAGATATTATTAATAAAATATTATATTATTAATTGTTTATTTTTCTTTAAAAAATTTAATTTATTTGTAACATTATTACAATTTCATTTTTAATTACTTATGAAAAAATTCTATTACAAAACCATTTCTATAAAAATGTCCCTAAAACTTACCATACCTCGGAAATTTCTTAAACGGCTTGAAAAATTGAAATAAATAGCAACTAAATAAAATACGTTAATTTTAACAGAAATTTTATGTTATGTTGAATAAAGAATAATTGAAATACATAGATTTTAAATTAGTTTTACTTCAAAAATTTTATTTTATTTATTTATGAAAAAATGTGTAAAATGTACAATTTTTTAAGGTATGGTGAATTTTCATAAAAACTCACCACACCTCAGAAATTGCATAAACATTATGAAAAATTCAAATTAATAGCAAATATATAAAAGAAATAAATTAAAACAATATTTTTAAGATATTTAGAGTACTAAAACTAGCTAAAATAGAATTTAAAAAAAAATATTTTAAAAATTAAATTTGTTAATGAAATTGTTAAAATTTCAATATTTTAATTATTTAAGAAAAACAAATAACAAATACACTACTTTTTAAGTTGTATTTAATTTCCATAAAAACTATTCATACTTTAAAAATTACATTAAAAGCTAAAAAATTTCTAAGTGATGGCAAATATATAAACACACTGAAACATATTTTAATATAAATTATTGAAATAAATTTTAAATGATATATTTCACTTTAAAAATTCAATATTTTATGACATTATTGACATTTTTTCTATATTTCCTTTTTAGTTATGAATAAATGTGTTAAAATACACAAATTTTTATGGAGTGGTGAATTTTCATAAAAACTCATCACACCTGAAAATTACATAAAAAGCTTAAACAAATTATAAGAAAATTAAAAAAGGTTTTTTTAAAGTAAATTATCTTATATAGCAAAACTTGAAAAAATATAACAACATTTAAATTCTAAAGCCCAAATCATACTGATTCTGATACTTTCTTTGGTTTAAAGTGATTTTTAATTTTCTATAAAACATTCTGATAATTTAAAATATTTACTTACCTTTGGTGTACGTTTCCCCAGTAATGCTGTGCCCAGCATCTAAAAAATAAAAAATAATAATTAATTGCTTTAAAATTTATCACAGACTTTTATCATATTTTTTATTGTTATTATTTATTATTATTAAGATCAACAACTTAATTCAAATATTAAACAAAAAATGTTACTAAAATTGTACGCAAAATCTAATTATAGCCGTTAAAAAATATAATAAAGCAATAATAAAAACAATGTTATTTTAGTTATAATGAAAAACTATTTTATTAACACCACACCGACACAAATACATTCATATAAATGAATATACACACAGAGAAAGAAGCATAATTTTAGGGGAAAAGAGAAAAAATAGAAAACACATGGAAACACACTTTTTACATTGTAAATGTAATATTTAATTAAATTGATTTAAAAAAAAATACAATTTTTTCTTCTTTCCCTAAATTTTTACGGTTATATTTATCAAAAGAAACAAAAAACAATCTATATTTAATGAATGTCATTTCAGTTTTAATTAATTTTTTTTATAGTAACATGTACAACAAACAAATATTTATTAATAAAATCAACAAAACTGCAAAGTAAATTTTTAAAATACATTTTTTCTAAAAAGAATTTTCTAACGAAACAATGAAAACTTTTAGAATTATTACAAATTTTCTATCTGCGTACAAAAAAATAAATTATAGACAAATTATAATGAAGACATATGACGATTATAATGACATTGATTAATTGTGAAAATTTTATTTCATTTAAAACAAACAGATTTTGTTGATTTCTTGTTTTTATTTTCTTATTTATTTTTGCAAAAGTTTTAAAAATGAATTCGCCTTTAGATATAAATATAATTTTAGGAATTTAAGAATAAAGAATATATTTAAAAATAAGTATGTATTTAAAGGGATTTTTGCTGAAAATTTTCGAAAATAAAAATAAATAATTTCGTCATTGTTTTGTATTAGAATCAAATAATGTTTTCAAGAATATTTTCAAAAATTGTACACATTTAAGTAATTTTAGAATATCTAGCAATTACCAAATACATGTAATGGGTGATTCAAGTAGAGATACTTTTTTCAATAGACTTTTTTTGACAGATCACGTGTGAGTCGTATCATGCTGTCATGTTATTTTTGTTTAGTATTGTTGGGCATTTCATAATGGAAAGACTTACGCCTGAACAACGTTTACAAATCGTTCAACTTTATTACGAAAATTCACGTTCTGTGAGGAATGTGCTTCGTGCACTTCGCTCAACTTATGGTAAACATAATCGGCCTACTGAGCGTACTATTCGCAACACCATCAGCCATTTTGAGACCCAGCATTCATTATTGGATAATATTCGACCGAATAGATCACGTCCAGCACGCTGTGAAGAAAATATAGCGGCCGTAGCTGAGAGTGTACACGAAGACCGTGGAGAGTCGATTCGGCGCCGTTCACATCAACTCGGACTGACGTATGGAATGACTTGGCGCATTTTACGTCGAGATCTTAAATTGAAAGCGTACAAAATACAGCTTGTTCAACAACTGAAGCCGCTCGACCTTTCCAAGCGACATCGCTTCGCTCTATGGCCTCTTGAAAAGTTCCAAGAAGATCCGACGTTTTCGAGGCAAATTTTGCTCAGCGATGAGGCCCATTTCTAACTCGATGGGTATGTAAACAAACAAAATTGCCGCATTTGTGATGAAGAGCAACCTGAAGAGATTCAAGAACTGCCACTTCATCCAGAAAAAACAACGGTTTGGTGTTATTTGTGGGTGGGTGGAATCTCATTGGTCCATATTTCTTTAAAAATGATGCCGGTGCGAACGTAACCGTCAATGGCGACCGCCTGAACTTGAAGCTCGTGATCTCGGCGACATTTGGTTTCAGCAAGACGGTGCCACTTCCAACACATCGTATCAATCAATGGATTTATTGAGAGAACACTTCGGTGAGCACATAATTTCACGATTTGGGCCGGTCGATTGGCCACCATGATCGTATGATATCACACCGTTAAACTTTTTCCTGTGGGGATATGTAAAGTCTAAAGTTTATGCGGACAAACCCGCTTCGGTTCAGGCCTTGAAGGAAAACATCACGCGTGTCATTCGCCAGTTACCAGTCGAAATACTCGAACGAGTCATCGAAAATTGGACACAACGGATGGACCATCTGCGACGTAGCAGATAGACATAATCTTCAAAAAATAAAAACAAAAGAATGTTCTTTCAAATGATAATAAACATTCCCCATTAAATTTGAATTTTCTGTGTTTTTTTTTTTTTTTTTTTTTTTCTTTACAAAAGTAGGGAACCTCGAAATGGATCACGCTTTATGAAAATAAAAAAATTAAGATTTTATAATTTAAAAAATAAAATGTTATAAAATTATGTTATTTTGTATTAAAACACCTAAATATTTGTATCACAGTATAAAATATGTACATATATATATATATATATATATATATATATATATATATATATGTATATATATATAATCATATTATTTATATACATATTTTTCAAATAAATTGCTTTTTACGGTATGGTGAATTTTAATTTTAATTTATGGTAAAATTCACCACACCCAAAAAATGTGTAAGAATACATAAAAAAAGTCAAAATAGTATCAAATATGGAACAATCATTAATTAAATTAGCTTTTAAAAAAATTTCGTAAAAGTAAAGTTTTTTTTTTAATTTTCATCAAGAGTTAAAAAATGACGATAATTAAAATTAAAAATGTTAATTAAGTATCAATAAAAAATTAGAACCTTAAAAAATATTTTCTAAAATTTTTATTTTTTATATTTATAAAAAAAAAAAAAAAAAATATTTTATTTATTAAAATGTATTTATTTTTATGTGTTTATAAAAATTTCAGCAAATAGATCATTTTTCAAGGTTTGGCGAATTTCTACTAAAACTGCCACAATCACTAAAGTTTATAAAAAAGTATACATTTCAAAATAATACCAAATATAAAATAGATATTGATTTTAAGACCGCTTTTACGATGTGGTAAGTAATAAAAGTAATATATATATATATATATAATAGAGTAAAATTAAAAATTTAACATTAATTAATTAATTTCATATATGTATATGAAATTTACAAAAAATTTCTTAACATAAACCATTTTTTTACAGTGTGGTGAATTTCTACTAAAACTCACCACATTCAAAAAAAGTTTATAAAAAATATATAAATTTAAAAACAATACCAAATAAAAATACACATTTAATTAATGTGTTTTATGGTGTGGTGAATTTTAAAGTAAAGAAAATGTGCCTTTAAAATATTGAAATATATAAGAAAAATATTGAAGATATTTTTGAAACTTAAAATTTCTTAAATTAAATAATATTTTTTACTTTTAAAATTAAGTTTCTTGACCAGAATATCAAAAAATCATTAATATTTATATAATTTATGAAAAATTTCCTCAAAAAAGGCCAGTTTAATGGTGTGGTGAATTTCTGCTAAAACTCACCACACCTAAAGAAATGTATTAAAAACGTAAAAATTAAAAAAAAAATACTAAATATAAAACAAATAATTTTTAAATCATCGTTTTCAGGATATGGTGAGTTATAATATTTAAAAAAAAAAACACATTTTGAAGTACCATTAGACTGAAAAAAACGTTAGCCTTGTGTTTGAAATTATTTATTTTTTTTATTTGTTAACATTTATTTTCTCCTCCAGCTTTTATGTGTATCATCATAATTTCAGCTGGCAAAATTATTTTCATTTTAAGTTTAATTAAAAATAAATTATATTTATCTACCTTTAAATCAATAACAATTAACTTATAGAGCAATAATATCTAATAAATTTTAATATATTTAAAAAAGGCCAGTTTAATGGTGTGGTGAATTTCTGCTAAAACTCACCACACCTAAAGAAATGTATTAAAAACGTAAAAATTAAAAAAAAAATACTAAATATAAAACAAATAATTTTTAAATCATCGTTTTCAGGATATGGTGAGTTATAATATTTAAAAAAAAACACATTTTGAAGTACCATTAGACTGAAAAAAACGTTAGCCTTGTGTTTGAAATTATTTATTTTTTTATTTGTTAACATTTATTTTCTCCTCCAGCTTTTATGTGTATCATCATAATTTCAGCTGGCAAAATTATTTTCATTTTAAGTTTAATTAAAAATAAATTATATTTATCTACCTTTAAATCAATAACAATTAACTTATAGAGCAATAATATCTAATAAATTTTAATATATTTAAATAAATTTTAAAGACATTTATAAATGTCATTTAAATTTTTTTGCTTAAATGTTTTATAAATAAAATTTTCAAATAATTTCAATTAACAACTATTATGTGCAAATTTGTTAGCAGTTGTTTTCAAAGAATTTAATTTTTTTTTTTTTTTTTTTGCTCATGTCAAATTCATCGATATATATATATATGTATTTCTTTTTTTAATAATGAATAGAAATATTTTTAACAAACTACGAACAAGTGACTGAGTACCTATGAGTTTGATATTTAAAAATATTTTGTAAACACAAACATACTAACAAATAAAAAAAAAAAATAAATTTGAAAACTTTTTTAAAAATGACTTATGGAACTCAATAATTTTTCACTTAGTTTTACTAATAGTACTTTTCCTTAAATAAAAATCTGGCAACTGTTAGCTCAGGAGTTTTTCTAAAAAAAATCTGTCTAAATGAATATTTGTACATATGAATGTACCCAGCCAGCAATTAGATGATAGTTTTATCCACTATCAGAAAAATGACTCTTTCTAGTATTCTCAAGATGTTATTTTCCTGATAGTAAAAAATTTTACAAAAACAAATTTCGATTTTCGACCTTCTGAAAGTAAAAAACCATTACATTGTTTTTAAATTAAAAACAAAAAATGTGAAGAAGACGCTGGTACTTAGTTGGTGTGTTACTTTCAAAGGCAAGCAATCGAATCTGCCGTAAAAAATTCTGCTTCTCCACCACGTTTTGACACAATTCTTTTTTGGAAAAAAATCTTTAATTTTTAATCGCCTGGCTGGAGCGTATAATATTTAATTTGGATAGGGCTCCATATGCCCCCCAATGAGCATATGGGGCATATAGGGCTCAAAATAGGTTACCTCTGACATAGAAAATACTTCATCGCTGGCCAATTTTTTTTTTCCTATCCGATTTCAAATATTTTTCATCTTATTAAACTTTAAAGTAGCGTAAATTCTACTTTGAGAAAAAAAACATGGTTATTGGAGAAACTATAAATATTATATCTGTAATAAAATCTTTGTTCGTTAGGATATCTTAACGCAATTTTCGTTAATTGTTTAAAATGAGAAATTGTAAAAAGTTTTAAGAATTTTGTAGAAGGAATCCCACATTTCAGAAAACAAAAAAAAAACTGAAAATCCCAAAAATGAGATTTTTCACATTTTCGCCTATAAATTCAAATTTTTCTGGAGATTATGATTCAAAACCCTTAAAAACATATTATGGATTAAAATGCATGAGTGTTTTAATCTGAGCCATTTAAACAATAACATATATTTACTTATTTTTTTTTTCCTTGTCTCTAAATAAAGACGTGACTAAATTTGGTAACTATTTATTAAAAAAAATGTCAGCAAAAAGACGAATTTGTTAAATATTATTGAAATTTATTTTTGAGAGTTTCCCGTGGATACGCGCCTGATTTCAATACTTATTTTTTTACCAGCAATTTGGTGTAATTTTATATTTAAAAATTCTTCTCTTAAATTGAATATTTAAAGCCAGATTTTCCTAAGCACAACTAAAACCGATTTTAAATAACGCTAAATGACTAATTCGTCACACAAAAAAAGCACTTAATAGTGTCATTAAAAAGTATCAAAACTGCGATACAGTTTTGCCCGAACAAAGACTCTTCTTCGATAGGAAAATAATTTCTTTTTCTTTTACTATTTTAAAATAAATATGGATACTGTTTAGTCAAAGTCTGGTTAGTAATGTTGATAGTATTAAGTTAGAATTTCGACAGAAATAGTGACTTTTTCTGTTCCTCAAAATGACTCCAGTTTTACACATAAAAAAAAGTACTTAATAGTGTCATTAAAAAAGTATTCAAACTGCTTCACATTTCTTCCCGCTTGATGACTCTTCTGGGATAAGAAAATGATATCATATTCGACTGTTAAAAATAACTTGAGGTTACTCTTTAGTGCAAATTTGAATAGAAAATGTTGGCAGGGTACATGCTAATAAATTAAATAGCAGTTTAATGCAAGTTGTTTGTTTGTTTGTTTGTTGAACCAACACAACTAAGTGAGAGAGAGAAAAGGAGCAATCTTTTTTAAACACTGTTTGGTGTTTATATTTGTAATTACTACCTGTTTTTATAAAACGAGCGCAAAAACGACTCGTCTAACTTACATTTAAAACAAAAACAAATTTTGAAATTTTGTTTTTGTTTTAAATGTAAGTTAGACGAATCGTTTTTGCACTTGTGTTATAAAAACAAGCAGTTAGTTTTTCTATTTTACTCCCTGTTTTTATAACACGATCGCAAAAACGACTCGTCTAACTTAGATTTAAAACAAAAACAAAATTTCAAAATTTGTTTTTGTTTTAAATGTAAGTTAGATGAGTCGTTTTTGCGCTCGTGTTATAAAAACAGGCAGTTAGTTTTGTTTACAATTAAATTTAAATCTTTTTTAACTAAATCAAAAAAAACAACCAAAATATAAAATGGCTAAATGTGTGCTACTTATTTTTATAAATTATAAAAAAAACATTTTCACTTTTTGCTAAAAACCTCTAGAAAAAAAAATGTAGAATTTATTTTTATTTTTTTCTTTTTTTCTAACCTTCTCAACATATTGTTTATATTCTTTGTCAGTTGAACAATTTTTCTTTTTTATTTTTTTATTCTTGATATTGGTATTTTTTATATTATTTTCTATATTATTAAGTTTTCTTTCTTTTGTTGTTGTTATTTTATTTGGCTGCAATTGTTTTAGTTGATGTAGTGCAAAAATCTTTTTTTTAGTCTATTAACTCGTTTATTTGGTATTATTATCTTTAATTATTATTATAATTATTTTTTTTTCTTCTTTTGCTGTACGTAGTTTTGTTTCTTTTAAATATAAAAAATATTATTTTGTTTATAAACAATTTCAAATTTATTTAACATAAACAATATATTACTTTAATGAGCAAAACGGGATGTATAAATGTTTGCCATGGTCTCGAATATATAATTTTTTTTTTCTATATTGAATTTTATTTTATAAAAAAAATCTAAAAGTTTATTTAGTTAGACTTGGAGGGAAAAATATAACAAGGTACAAAGTTTTATCAAGTAAAATCACTAAAAAATTTGCAAGTTATTTTTTATGAACTTTAATATGAACTTTGGTTATTTAAAAAAAAAAATGGTATTTATAAACAAAAGTTCACAGCAAATTATATTGGAACCAGAAGTAAAGTAGACTTTAATTTAAACTAGAACTGAACTAAAACTGAACTTGAAATGAAGCAGAATTAAGCTATAACTGAACAAGAACTAACATATAACTGAACTAGAAATGAACTAGAATTAAGCTAGAACTGAACTAAAACTTCAACTGAACTATAACTAGAACTAGAACTCAACTGAAAAGCTTAATTGAAAATATATTATGAAGTTATAAATATCCTTTAATTATATAATTTATATTCATTAGATAACTTTACAAAACTTAATTCTATTAGATTACAATTTCATTAAAAACAAAAAAATAAATAGTAATAAATCAATTAATATTCATATCTGCTTAAACAAACACTTACTTGTTTCTAACCCACCACAAAACGTTAACAATTTTAATTATTTAACGGAAACTCCCAAAAATAAATTTCATTAATTTTTAACAAATTTGTCTTTTTGCTGACATTTTTTTTATTTTTTTTAATAAATTGTTTCCAAATTTAGTCACGTCTTTATTTAGAGACAAAGACAAAAAATAAGTAAATATATGTTATTGTTTAAATGGCTCAGATTAAAACACTCACGCATTTTAATTGTTTATAATCATATAGAAGCAAAATTAAAATTAAAAAAATAAATACTTATTAAGTTAGAATGGTAAAAGCTTATATTTTTAGAAGGCTATTCGTCCGATTAATTAACATTTTATTATATTACTAAAGAGGATTCAAATATTCTTGTTTTAGCTCAATGACGAGGAATTTTAACATATAGGTCAAGGGTGATCGACTATTCGACTTTTTGGAGAAACCGGTTTTCGAATGATTTGAATGGTTGGAATTTTGAAAAAACCGGTTGTTTTTTTTTAAATTTCGATAAAACCGGTTAACTGGTTTTTATGTAGAACTTAATATTAAAAACTATAAAAACTATATTTCTTAACAAAAACAAAATAAATCTTATAACAATCAAATTAAAATTTATTAAATAATTTTGGGAAACACCTTGTAATTAAGGTAACAAAAACGAAAAAGAAAAATATAGTCAGTCAAGAGCGGCTATATGTGTGTAGAGCATAAGAATTCGGAAAGGGGACTTATATTACACCTGTGGTCAGTTTTAGTAAATGTAAAATAAAATATACAAATACAGAGTAATGCGCTGATACTAACATCTCAATGATTTTATACACTTTAGAGCGATTCCTGTAAGTGAGTTTATATGGGAGCTATGGTAAATTATGGACCGATTCTCATAAAATTTGGCAATGTTGTTTCCACTGACATGAAACTTATTTGTATAGAATATTAACTTGATACTAACATTCGTATAGGATTTATGTACGTTAAAGTGATTTTCGAAAGAGTGATTTACATGGGAGCTATGATCAATTATGGACCGATCTTCATAAAATTTGGTACAAAGATTTATATTTATGCAAAACTTTCTTACACCGAATTTCATTAGAATATTGCTATATTTAAGGCAATTATGATCGTTAAAACTTTATTCCGGGAGTACATTTGTATGGGGGCTAGGTGAAATAATGGACCGATCATAACAAATTTCAATAAGCTTCGTCCTTGTGTCATGAAAATCCCACCTGCAAATTTCATTGAATTACCTTTAAAATTGTCACCTGTACTTTGTGCACATGGTTTACATATACAGCCAGCCAGCCGTTCAGCTAGACGGACGGACTGACATCGTTAGATCGGTTTAAAAAGTGATTCTGAGTCGATTGGTATACTTTAAGGTGGATATTGGATAACTTTTACTATGCGTTACAAACATCAGCAAAAACACATAATACCCCATCCATGGTGGTGTAGTATGTAATAATCATCAAAACTGAGACCTGTGCGATTCTCTACCACTTTTGATGCAATAACTAATACTAACTTTATTAGGGGGCTACTACTGGACGTGGACCTGTCCGCACTATTGGAAATTTGATATAAAAATTGTTTGTCCAAAGTAGACATGAGAAAATTTATATTTACTTTGTATGGGGGCTATCACTTTCCCCGGATCTATCCTTCCATTTTCATTTTATTAATGCGATATTTTAAGAAAGTAGTTTCCACAAAATGTAAGGGCTCTAAGTGTAATAGTTTTTTAGATAAATAATTATGAATATCTGTACCGTTCCCCCTGCATATAACTGAACTGACAATTTGCAGGAAAAACAAAACTAACTTCGAAATAAGACTTACCATGATGCATTAAGCAAATAAGTTCGCAATTTTAATGAAAATTAAATAATAATACATGAAACTAATCTAAGTATTTATTATAAATAAAACATTCGCTTCCTTTTTCAGAAATTATGGTAAAAAATATATTGCTTTCAAATGGGAAAATATTCGTGCCATTCGTAAAGCAAAGTGGAGGTGCTATTTTAATTTTCTCTTTTATAAACTTGCTTCGTTCGAAGCTCAATTTTTTACTGGAAACTTACAAAATTAATTTCAATTTAATCTTAACTATACTCGTATTCATAAAACATAACAAGAATTTAGACTTTATAAATATTAATAATTTAAAATAATATTCCTAAATTTCCATGCAAATATTAGTATTTAGTACATGTTTTTTTTTTTTAATAAAATATTATTTTTAAAACCGGTTTTTATGTTTGAAAAAAATGGCCTATTTGACATTTGAAAAATAGACATTTTGAAAAAACCGTCAGTACTTAAACCGAAAGAAAACCGGTTTTAAAATCGTTTGAAAAACCTAGTGGATTACCCTATATGAGACCTCACAGTAAATAAAATGTTCAGATATGAAAAACATTGCAATAATTAATAGCCTATAAAATATATACGTAAATTGTAATTGTAAATATAGAATTTTCCAAATCTGTTGAATTTACCTTGCAGTTTAAGAATCTCTGCTATCTGCTTTATATGTTTCTTTATAAGATTTGCATTTTATGATATTTCCATAATTTTGTTAGTGGTTGAATTTGTTTTTGTTATGGTCACCCATATATTTTGATTACATCATGTAAAAACTCAAATGTTTTACAATTTTTGGTTACTAAAAAAAAAAACTGACCTTAACCATGGAGTGTGTATGTAAAATGAATTTATAATTTTAATTAAAATTAATCACTATGTTGAAGCAATTTGTATTACAAACTATCTTTGTTATAAATCTTTTATAATAGACTTTATTGTATTTTATATAACTTTACGAAATTGAACTCTGATCAAAAGCTTTAAATGTTTTATAACAAATGACTTCCGGTTGATTTTATTCTGGTGATCTCTGTAAAAAAAAATTTCAAAATATATGAAAATTTACCTTTGATCTTAATCTCGTTTTTGCTCTTAAATCTAAATTTATTTAGCTTATAGCAGTTTAAATTACTTTCGAAAAGATACTAAAAATTAAAAAAAAAACTTTTTACTATAACATTTCCTAAAGCTTTTATATGCCATTTACACCAAACGGTTTTTGAGTTAAAAACTACATAAATTTCGTTAGTTTTTCCATACAAATCATAAACCATTTTCATTTAGTTTTTGTTAAAAACCAAATAAAAACTACTGAAATAATTTTTTATGAAACAGCCTGTTTGAATCATTTCACAACATTAAGCTTTCATATACGAATGAAAATAGAAAATTTGAAGTTTTAAGAAATATGTTCATTTGTTAATAATATTTGTACGATAAATTTATTTTAAAATGCAATTAAAAATCATATTAGTGTAATATCTAAATGAATTATAAGTGAATGTAGAAGTTGTTAAGAAATATTTACGTCAACGAAAACTACATTGAAGCGAAAAGTGGTGTGTAAACAATGAAGATTTTAATTTTTGGTTTTTACAAAAACCGTTTACTTTTTGTTTGGTGTAAATGGCATATTAAAAAACATAAATAGGTCAGATTATTTGCCATTAAAGATTTATTTAATTTATTATAAATTAAATATGTATGTCTATATGTATAATGTATGTATTTAATACTACGTTTGTACCGAACAAAAACTAGTAGTTTTTGGCTTTATCCGATTTTGATTGGAAAACTATATGAATTTCTTTAGTTTTTCCATACAAATCAAAAACTATTTTCATCTAGTTTTTATTGAAAACCAAATAAAAACTATTAAAATAACTATTTATGATACAGCCTGTTCAGTTGATTTTAGAACATTGAGCTTTTATATATAATGAACAAAATGAAATTGTCAAATTTCTTGAATTGTTTTATTAGCTTTGTGTATTTTGTGAATAAATTATGTTCAAATTGTTGTAAAAAACATCAAAAACCACAAAAAGTAATCAAATTGTGTTTCCATAAAAAATTAATAAAAAAAAAACAAAAAACATATTGAGAGAAAAACAGGTATGTTTTTGAAATTTGTTTTTCACAAAAACCAATTAGTTTTTGTTTGGTGTAAATGGTGTATAAAAGATGATTTTGTTTTTTTTTTTTTTTTTTTTTTTTGATCTTATTCCTGTTGATAGTTTTTGTAGGTCTAATAAAAAAAGAAATTAATAAGGGTCCTCATGAAAACGCGCAAAACCCCCCCCCCCCCCCAAACTGTGTAATGTTTGCAAGTTTGCACACTCGCAAATGAACTGTCAAAATTGTATGGAAATTCATTTACACAAGACTTATAAGTTTGCGCCAATATTTAGTTTCTCAAACTTGCGCTGCTTAATTATGCATTTATAAATCAGCTGTCTTTTGTTTATATTTAAAAATTATTAATAAAAGCGATGTAAAAAATTATAGTTACGTTAATTATAATAAACTCATTATATACGTCATTGAATTTGAACAAAATTTTTCAATTATTAATTATTTAATATTGCACAACATTTGAAAAAGGGGTTCACTAAAATTATAGCTCAAATTTCCACAAATGGAAAACTTAAGCGTTTAAATGAGTTCCCCTAATATTTTTAGTCAAACTTTGCGCGAAAGAAGGCAACAAATATAAACTATATTTAAATCATAAAAGCTGATACATTTTTTAATTTTTTAAGCGCTTTTTTAATAATTTATATTTATAATAATATCAAGGATAATGTTTAAAGAAATTATATATTCACTTCAAACAACAATAAATTCTAAGTATATCTAATGATTCGAATGTATATTAAAATTATTTTCCTAGACAATAGACCAGACAAAATTAAGTAAATATTCCCTTATATCCAATTTTAAATATATAAAACAATAACAAAAAAAATATAATAGAAAAAACCAAATACTTTTCACAAAATTAAAAAACAATTACCCAACAAAAACTTTGGTTGCCATATAATGAATTAAGAAGCTAATATAATGGCCCTTCACTACTTACACATTAGCTGAATAATTCATTATTTTAACACGGTAATGACATTAGAGACAACCACTTATCGTGTATTACAAGTAATCATTTTAGGAAGTCATTAACTAGATGTTATTACAAAAACTAATTACTTGCAAGCTGTTCAATAACTTATTAATTTTAAAGCATTACTGAACTAGTTACACTTTAGGTTACAAATAATAGGTTAGATTAATAAAATGTCGGAATATAAAAAGGGAGCTTTCTTATTTCTTTTTTATTTAAACGTAAAAAGGTTTTATAAATTTTAATTTAAAAAACTTAAATCATAAATATTAATTGCTAAACTCAATTAAAAAATCAATAAAAGATAGTATTCCCAAATTAATAATCATAATAATAATATGTAATTACATACCGGGTTATATATAAGTAGTTACTAAACAACTTCTATATAACGCAGACAGTATGTCGTTGTCATTGAAAAGCAACTACATCCGTAACTATATGCCATTAACAAATTTTTCCTGGGTATTAACAAATGATCAATTAGAAAATCATTAAAAATATTTTTATAAATAATTTATTTATTTTTTTTTTTTTTTTTGGTGAATATTACACATTAAAAAAAATTATTTATATGTTTATTTCATAGTTGACAATGAGCTAATAATGTCACTAAAAAATAAACAAACAAAAAAAATCAGCAAACATTTTTTGCTACAAAAATCGATTTTGTAAATTTGAAATAAAAATATAAAAAACAAAAATCTTTTGTTACAAAAAAAATTTTTTATCACACGAACCCCTAGATGTATTTATGAATAAGATTATTTTTTTTTTTTTTTTTTGGGAAAATTCAAACAAAATGTGAAAAAATTTAACGATATATAAAACAAAAATTATATTATTATAAACAAATACCACCTAAAATACAATATCTAGAAAACAAATACAAAACAAAAAAAATTTTTTTGAAAAATATAATAAGATTTATGAAAAATAAGAATTATTTATCATGCTAAAATAGCTAAAAATAATACACAATACAAAAAGTTTATTAACGAAAAATCCGTCTACAGCCAACAAATCCCATAGACGCACACATATTCATACATATATACACCAATAACAATAACAAAATATTATTAACAAAAAAAATAATAAAATTTTGTTTGAGAAAAAAACATGAACAAAAAAAAAATTATACGCAAATTATAAAATTAAAAAAAAGCCAGACAGACATGAATAAGTTTTAAATATTTAAAGCTTTAAAAAACATATTACAACTTTAAACTTTGCTGCGAAACAAATTGTGACAAAAACAATGCTAAAAATTCTATTAAAAATTCTATGAAAAAATTACTGTAATCTATAAACTTCTAATATTAAGCCATCAAACGCAGAGTCATTATATTTCAAACGTTTGAAAACGTATGTGTTTTTCCTTTGATATCAAAGGTTAATTCAAATCTTAATTCAAATCTGCATCAAATTTGGAGAAAAAAAATCCCCCTTTTGTTGAGAATGCTATAATTCTTAAAACATAATCAAATCATTCTCAAACGTTTACATTTGAGAAAAAAAAAAAAATAATTTCAAATCATTTTCAAATTTTAAATCAAACTTCTGGTTTGCTGAGAAACTAGACTGAACTAACCTAAATTAAAGTTTAATCTTACTTGAATTCTAGTACAGCTCTCACTTAGTTTTACTTAAGTTCTCTTTCAGTTCTATTACAGCTCTAATTCAATTCAAATTAAATTTTTGTTATCTCAGCTCCAGAACAGTTCTAATATAATTCCAGTTCAGTTCTAGTCCAGTTCTAGTTCAGTTCTACTTCAGTTCTATTTCAGTTCTAGTTCAATTCAGTTCTGGTTCAGTTCTAGTTCAGTTCTAATTCAGTTCTAGTTCAGTTCTATTATAGTTCCAGTTCAGTTCAAGTTCAATTCTAGTTCAATTCTAGTTCAATTCTAGTTTAGTTCTAGTTCAGTTCTAGTTCAGTTCTAGTTCAGTTCTGGTTCAGTTCTAGTTCAGTTCTAGTTGAATTCAGTTCTGGTTCAGTTCTAGTTCAGTTCTATATCAGTTCTAGTCCAGTTCTAATTCAGCTCTAGTTAAGTTCTAGTTCAGTGCCAATTCAGTTCTAGTTCAGTTCTATTATAGTTCCAGTTCAGTTCTAGTTCAATTCTAGTTCAGTTTTAGTTCAGTTCTAGTTTAGTTCTGGTTCAGCTCTAGTTCAGTTCTAGATCAGTTCTAGTTTAATTGTAGTTGAATTCAGTTCTGGTTCAGTTCTAGTTCAGTTCTAGTTCAGTTCTAATTCAATTCTGGTTCAATTCAGTTCTTGTTCAGTTCTAGTTCAGTTCTAGTTGAGTTCTAGTTCCGTTCTAGTTCAGTTCTAGCTCAGTTCTAGTCCAGCTCTAGTTAAGTTTTATTTCAGTGCCAGTTCAGTCCTAGTTAAGTTCTATTTCAGTTTTAGTTCAGTTCTAGTTCAGTTCTAGATCAGTTCTAGTTTAATTCTAGTTGAATTCAGTTCTGGTTCAGTTCTAGTTCAGTTCTAGTTCAATTCTGGTTCAATTCAGTTCTTGTTCAGTACTAGTTCAGTACTAGTTCAGTTCTAGTTCAGTTCTAGTTCAGTTCTAGTTCCATTCTAGTTCAGTTCTAGCTCAGTTCTAGTCCAGCTCTAGTTAAGTTTGAGTTCAGTGCCAGTTCAGTTCTAGTTAAGTTCTATTTCAGTTTTAGTTCAGTTCTAGTTCAGTTCCAGTTTAGTTCTTGTTCAACTGGGAATCAGTTCTAATTCAAATGTAGTCAAATTCCACCTCATGAAGGAATCAATTTCCATTCCATTACTTTTTTATATGAATAACAAAAAAGAATGTTATAGTCGGCTTGGCCGAATCTGCAGCTTTTTGTGTGATTTTTGGTTTCGGAGTTTATAACGATCCCTTAACTATTTGTACCAAATTTGGAAGGCGTATATACTTTTGTTTAATAGATATCGGCGGGGAAGTATGAACTGGAATTACGACGGACAGTAAGTTCTTTTTTTGGCATTTAGTTCATATTTTTTTTTTATTTATTTATTTTTTTATATTTGAGCCAAATTTGGTCCCCTAGGTGGAACGCTCCGAACACTTTCCTGCTTTCAACAGGTGGACGGACATAGTTAGATAGACTTAGAATTTTATCAAGACCCGGATTATATATACTTTATGGGGTTTTAAATAATTTTTTCGACATGTTACACTGGGGATGACAAACCCAATATACCCCCCCCCCCCCTCTTTTTTGGTAATGAGTAAAAAATTAATATGCATGGTGTAGTCCTTAGTTTAAAAAGTAATAAAGATAAACTTTTTTTCGCCTCTGCATTCATTTCTTATTAATACAAAAATAATATAAAAACTTTTTAAGCCGCCAAAATGCACAATTTTTATTTAATTTATTTACTTTATATGATAAAAATTTAAACTAAAAATTGTTTACTCTAAGAGATTCATTATGCAGTTTTTTCTTTATTTTGTTTACAATTTGATATATTGAAAATTTGGCAAATCGAAAAATATACATATAATTTGCTTTTTCTTAATGCCATTTATAATAGTTGATTATCAATAAATTATTAAAAATAACACAAAAGTGCTAAAAGATCAATATGAAAAATTTACTAAACAATTAATCATAATATTTCCCTCTAAACCAGCAAATTTTAAGACCGTTCTTACAGCAAAGAAAAATTACCTTAAGCTGTTGTCGAAAACCACTCATTGGGCTCATTCAATTTCTAAACACTTTTTAAAAAAGTTTTTTTTTTTTATAATGATTTTATAAACAAAATTTTGGTTTAAAAATTCAAATTTATTATTTTTTCCACTTGCACTTTTAATTATTTATTTGTTGTTTTTTTTTTAATTTATAGACATTTTTGAAACATTTTTTACTTATTTTTTTCTATAACTTTTTTTTATAAATTTTATAAGATATTTTAAAAACTATATAGATTCAATATTTTTTAGGAAAAACCTTGTGATATTTTTGAAACCCAAAACAAGAATTCAGTGTTAATCAACAAAAAAAACATTCAAACAATAAAAAAAATCAAAACACGCTAGTAAATAAATTAAATATTCTTCTTTTGATTTTTTTTTTTTTTTTTTTTTTTTTTTCAACAATAAACGAACGTCTGCGACCCGGTTCACGCTGAAATTGAAAATAAATATATTTAAATATTGTGATCGGCTAAAAACCCCATCACATCACAATAAATCAAGACCAAAAAAAATATAAGAAAAAGATCAACAACAAAGGCGAAAAGAAGAAATACAACAAACTTATTATTACGGCGAATTATATATGCAAACCATAGTTGCCAGATAAATTTGGTGCAAAATCGTCAAATTTTGAGAGAAAAAATCATCAACCACAAAAATTTGGCTTTTTTATATGTTAATGAACATTTTCTATAATTTTTTTTTTGATGAAAAATTTATTTTATTTATGCTTTTAATTAAAAAAACAATAAATAAAAATTACATTAATTTAATATTTTCGTCCTATTATGAAAGTCAAGTCGTATCTAATAAGTCTAAAAATGATGGAGTTATAATTTTGTATGACTTTCAAACAGAAAATAATTTACCTTGTCTTCTGAAAAGTTATGAAAAAAAAATCATAAATTTAAAAATATTTTTCATAGATATTCCCAGGAAAAAATTTATGACATTTTCTAAAATCCTAAGTTCTAGATCTTCAGATTGCAATTTTGGCACTCATAGTGTAGAACCTTATAGCTATTCTAAATTGGTTTTAAGGAATGTTTTTGAGAACTAATGCTTAATAGCTAATTCTGTATGACTTCTACATCACTTCTCTGAACAAATGACTGGTTCCCAAATGACTTCCTAAAAACTTGAATAAAAATTTCAAAAAATTCCAAAAATTTAAAAAAAAAACAAAAAAGTTTAACAAAATTAAATTGATTTAAAAAGTGGTCTTTAGAAAATATTTCATTAAAATAAAAAATAAAAAAAAAACGGTTATGACAATTTCGAAAAAAAATCATTGATTAAAGAACTAGTTTTAGAACCTTTCCATAAAATGGGTACTGGCTAGGTAACACTTTCAAAAAAAAAAAAAAAAAATATCAATTAGAATGAGTACACGCAAAGAAAAAACATTTTGCAATATGGGCCCCAACAATATTATTTTCACCGCAATAATACATTGTCATCGCAAACATCGTTATTGATGAATGTATTTCATATTAAAAACAATTTTGTTGTAGCAGTTATACTTTTGGTCTCAAATTGCAACATGTTAAGCAATATGTTTTAATAAGAACCACATTTTTGTTATTAAAGAATTTATTTTCAATACCTAAAAATGTTATTGTTTATGTGAATTAACAACAAAATGTTTGTTTAGTACTTGACAATAAGTATACTTGCTGATTTTTATTCAGTTTAGTGTGTTTCTTGCATAGAGCTAGTTATATGTGGGCATGTTAAAAATATACTGAATGTGCATTTAAAAAAAAAAAAAGTGAATTAATTAAAATTATAGATTATCTTTGGTGTGCTAAAAATAAAAAAAAAAAAAAATATTTCAAAATTCACAATAAAAATATTTCAATTTGTAAAATTTAGCTTCGTATAGAATATGAAAATATATATTCTATTGCTATTTTAAATTTAAATTGAGTCAAACTATATTGGATATGTTTTGTGTTAATAAAGAAAATATTGCATATTTAAATTAAAATTTCCTTGTATTATACAATATAAATTATAACTAAATTGCAATTAATTTTAATAAAAATAAAAAAATAAATAAATAAATAATACCTAAAATAATTGGTATATATAATATTTGTATTGTGATTCAGCCATATTATTGATGTAAACATGAATCATATGCAATATGTATACAAGTACATAAGCAAAAAAAAAATATGGTTGCAGATCAACAATATTTTTATTGTGATTCAACCATATTATTGCTATATACATAATTCAAGTACATATACAAAAAAAATGGTTGCAGATCAACAATATTTTCGTTGTGATTAAATCATATTAATGTTATATACATAAATCAAGCCAATATTTCAACCATTACATGGTTGCAGCGCAACAATTTTACATAATATATTTTTTCCTGGAGTATTATATTATATTTCATAATAGATAGTATTAAATTGTACATAATAATAATTTTACAAATGTTTGCGAAAATTTTTATTTAATTTTATTGGATTTGTTTGCAAATACTAAATAAAAACAGATACATGCAAAATATTAACAACAAATGTACTAAAATGGCAGTTTTCCAAGAAAAATGTCTTAAAAAATAATGTTTGAAAATTTGCAAATTTTGCTACCGTTCTATAGGACGTGTATCATTTTAGTGAAAAATGCTAAACAATCATTCTTCTCTTTCTCTGTCTATCCATTACGTGGCTATAAATCACAGAAAAAATATGGCTAAAATTTTTGTTTGGTTGTAAATAAAATTTTTTAAAAATAATTATTAAATTTTATCATTATGTTTTATTTTTTGAAAATGATTTTAACACCAATACACAAAACAAAAGCAATTTTAAATTGTTTGACAATTTCAGTAAAAAAAAGTAAATTATAAGAATGAGGAAATAAAAAAAATGAAATCCAACATTTGAAGAAATTCGGAGGTAAGTTATTTCCTAGCAGATTTTCTTAATATTGATTAAAATTTATTTATCTTTCAGATGATACTCCCTATCCATATTATCTTGTTAGTGAATTTAGAAATAACCGTCGTTATAGAAATTGTCATAACTAGCACGAAGAGTTTTTCTCTTTCAAATGAATCGATTATGTTCGATGCAAATCTCCCGTGATCGTTTTATCCGTATTTTCCACTTGGATCCACTTTTTATCGCCCGTAACAATTCGATGAAACAACGATTTGGTTTTGTGGCGCATTTCAGACATGCTAACTAAATGTTTTTATAATACGAGCGCAAAAACGAATTTGTTGCTCACGTTATAAAAACAGGCAGTAAGTCTCTTTACAACGTCTCTTGTCTTCTACTCCCGTGGCACCTAATTTCATTGCTTTTGGATGAACCAAGTGCTTTTATATGCTTGGAAACTATTGTTTGATTTACATGCAACAATTCTCCAAGCACTTCTTGTAGACTTGAAGACTTTGTGACAATCTCGAATTCTTCATTTTTAAAAATTTTTGACTGGACGGAACACTCCATTCATACACATCGAAATCACCATTTTTAGATATCAAAACCACATAAGTAAATAAGTTGTTGTTAATTGGAACTAATGTTAAATTTTAGTAACGAATTTATATAATGTGAACGAGTCGTCAAAGGATCAGCATTTTCTTATTTCTGTATCATTTATACTAACTGTATAAAATACCAACATTACACTTCATATATACGTATTCTAATGAATCTTATACCGAATTTACACAAATATTATTAGATTATTTTTTTCCCAACTTAATTGTAAAATATGCAATACTTAAAAAAAAAAATATAAATTATTATTCAGAATTTTATTGATTCAACAATAAATATTGTTTGAATATCTATTAAAATAAATAAATATTATTTTCATTGTTTTACTTAAAAAATCTATTAAATTTTATGAAAATTTTCAAATATTCAAATTTATAACAAGTAAAATATTTTAATAAGAAAAATATATATATTTTTCAATAAAACATTTACGAATTTGAATATTTGATTTTAGTATTTCAGTGATAGGTCCGATTTCAGTAAAAAAAAAAAAATATAATTGATTTTATAAATTTAGTATCAGAAGAAATTATTCTTAAATATTATGAACTGAAGTCAATGAAAGTCAATTTTTATATGTATTTATGTAAAAAACTTTTTACTGTGTAGACCTTTTTAATGAATTCATCAAAAATATTTTTGGATACTTAGCACTGCTATTTAAGGATTTCTAATGCCCTTAATTATGACATAAATTTTTTTATAAAAATTACAAGTCTTTTGGCCATAATAAAAACACACATAATTGAATCCTATATAATAATATATGTAGTGGTTTCCATAAATCTTTTCTTTAAACCATTTACATTGCAAATGTAAGTTTCTTATTTTAATTATTTATTTAATTTACTTAAAAAAAAATATAAAAAATGCACTCGCATTTAGATCGATATATATATATATATATATATATATATATATATATATATATATAAAATATTTAAAATAGTTCTGATAACAGTCATCAACAGGTCACTTTTAGAACCAAAAATCCTCAAATCTGGCAAGATTAAAGAGAACTAATAAAAACAGAGAGCAAATTAGCTTAATAAAAATAATGATTGAAAGAGTAAGAAAGTACGTGAATACTCTTAGTTTCAGAGATCTCCATTGTTTTGTAAGAGTACTGTTATTTTTTTTAACCCAGCAGTTGTGTTGTGTTGCTTAAGTAATGTGTGTGCGTGTATATGTGAATATATTATTAGATGATCTTTTAGTGATAATTGGTGCGTTTAAGTGTAGAAACACAACAACGCCGTCAACGGGACGGGTTTTGTCTTACTGAAAAAAAATAAACACAATAACAACAGCAGCGGGACGGCAAGATTATTGACAAAGTTTTGCCTAAAATATTAATTACACTGGTCAACAAAACAAAAAAATTGTTTTTCCTGTGATTTTTTTTTCTCAAATTGACGCGTATTTTTTAAATACGGCGACAATATTTCCCTAACGGCTTTTGTTTTTGAGTTATAACTAACTACCCTCATTTACTATTTTTATTTAGGTTTTCGTTTTTTATTGGACACTAAAATATATTTTGTTGTTGTTTTCGATATCGCTTCGTCAAGAAGATGTTTTTGCTATATTTGTGGTGAATATTTATTTGAAAAATATCGAAAACCTATACTTTAAAATAAAATTGTTTAATCAGGATAAGCCCTGGTTGTATGCCAGAAATGTGTGGTATGTCTACGGTTATGGTCCAGTGAAAAAAAAGAGATGCAATAATGTTCGTAACACCCATGAATTGGCGAGAACCTCGAAACCATCATGACAACTGCTACCTCTGCATTGTGAAAATAAATATGACAAACAACGCCATTGGTCAAAGTTGGTACAAAAAATATTATAAACATGCCTTTAGTCAGCCGAGACTGCATCATACTTCGATCGCTTCATATTAAACTCGGCATAATGAAACAGTATGTGAAGACGCTTCATAAAAGTGGCGCATTTTTCATTTTTCTTTCACGCAAGTTCCCAGGATTAAATACTAAAAATTGAAAGCTGGTATTTTTGATGGGCAACTCGTGAAAGATCCTAATTTTGTCAAATCAATGACTGAAGGCGAATCCAAAGCTTGGAATTCATTTGTTTTGATTATGAGTAATTTTCTAGGCAATAAGAAATCGGACGACCATGTCGAGCTTGTTGCGTGCATGCTATCGAACTTGCAAGAGTTTGGGTGCGACAAGAGCCTAAAAATCCACTTCTTGCACTCGCATTTAGACCGATTTCTACAAAATCTGGGTGATTTTAGTGAGGAGCAGGGTGAAAGATTTCATCAGGATATTCGAAAAATGGAAGAGCGTTTTCAGGGAATGTCATCACATATGATGACAGACTACTGCTGGAGTTTGCAACGAGATCTGCCTAAAGTCGTTCATTCAAGGCGACCTTGTAAAAAATCATTTGATAGTAATCGATATGTATTAATTTTTTGTCAAAATAATAAAACTGTATATTTCGAAAAGTAAAGCATTTAGCAACCTCACAGTATTTTTTTCATAGTCAGGGCCATAGAAATACCCAATAACAGAAAAAAATAAAGGAAACAAGAATTGTGCTGACCAGTGTTATAAATCTTATTTTTTATTATTCATTATAATTATACTTTTTAATATACAGTATATTGTTATGTTTTTTTATTTGTATAATTTTATTACTTTAAAGAATTTTCATTTTCTCTCTTTTTTCATAAATGATGGCAATCTTGTTGGAAAAAAACGTTGAATATTGTCAAGAAAATAAAATAAATTTTATTTAAACGGCGTACCTTTCAACGGCAATGTAAAGTCAAATTTGTATGGAACTGGATCATTGGTTGTGTTTCTACACTAATCTAAAGGTTTAGATTTTTTGAAAAATTATTGTGGAAAAAGTGAAACGATCCAATAAATATTTATAAACTCCTCTTCGTACAAAAAAAAAAAAAAAGTAATACTCTTAAATAAAACTTAGTTATACTAGCTCAGTTTATTTAATTCTAATTTAGTTACAATTCGGTTCTACTTTAGTTTTAGTTCAGTTCTAATTCCGTTCTAATAAAGCTCTAGTTCAGTTCTAGTTCAATTTTAGTTCAGTTCTAATTCACTTCTAATTTGGTTCTAGTTCCGTTTTATTTCAGTTCTAGTTCAGTTGAGGATCATTTCTATTGATTTGGAAAATCAGTTCTATTTTATAGAATTTACAGAATTAATTCATATAAACATTTTATTAATAAACTATTAATATTTCATTTTAAACATTTTAACATCTTTATGCTAATATTAATCTTAAATTTGCCTATTTTTATTGATTTCCTAATTATTTATTACAAAAAATACAAAAAAAAAACAGATATTAGTAATCAAAATACAAAGGTCCAAAATCATTCCAAAAATAAAATGAAAACCAAAAAGCAATAAAACATAGCAAAAAGCCATAAATCTCTCTGATAAATTCAACAGCAACGTACCGTATCATTTCAGCTAATAAAAATTTGCACGAACATTATTTATTATATTTTTATAAAGGCAGATTTAACAAGGTAACATCATTAACCCAGCTGATTATAAACTTCGTTCTCTCAGTAATTTGTTTGAACGTCAAAACTCCATACATAGAATACAACTAGAAGTTTATGTGAGAAACAAAAACATAATTAATTCAGTTGTCAACAAAAAAATGCTTGTAGTCACATATATTTTGCTTTTTGTGTTTTGAAAAAAATGAGTAAATTTTTTGAAAATTTAGTTTGAACTGACTCTCACATAAACTTCTAGTTGTATTCTATGACTCCATATATTATATTATGTAAAAAATACTCTCCAAACTGTTGTTGTAAATCAAACGCACTCTCTTTATCTAACGAATTCTCTTTACTTAATTTGGTCTCTTGGCCGAGTGTCAAACAACGGTAAAAAACGAATTACACAAAAATATGTAGAGATAAACGAAATTGAGTAATACTATTAGCAAATAAAAATAAATCTTATTTCAAAAAATTGATATCTATGAATTTTTGAATTCGCCGTAGTAATATGTTTGTTTACTTTGAATAAAAAAATAATTTTGAGGTGTAATAAAAAAAATCCTAGAAAATATTATTCAACATAGATTAATAAGTAACTATTTTTGTGAGAGGCAAAAAACTTGATTCAATTGTCAAAAACAACAAAATACATGTAGTTGCATATATTTTGTTTTTGTATTTCGAAAAAAAAATTTAGAAAAATGAATAATTTTTCTTTTACAGTGAAAACACAATAGGAACGTGACGCGTAGCGTTTAATGTTAAAAAAAATGAAAATAATTTTACCACTTCGAAATTGTTGTTCCTATTTGTCTTTTAATTGCTGAGTTTGATCTGGTCTTTCCATAAATTTTCAGCAGAGAGCGATTTGAAATGAAATATTTTCTAATTGTATAAAAAACAATATAGAGAAAAATTTGATTTTTAATGATTAACTTTAGCTAAAAATTGCAGCAGTCAATCTAAGAAAAACATTACATTTAAAAAGCAAATAAACAGTCATTTAATGCAATAAATGTTTATTTTTATAGCACATTTATTTAATTTTACACATTTAATTTCATTAAAACAAAACAAAGTAAATTCAAATTTATTATTTAACAAATTTTACAAAAATAAAATAATAAAAAACGAGAAAGAAAGATATAATCGGTCAGAACTGACTATATGATACTCTACATCATCGTGTAGAGCATAAGAATTCGGACAGTTTTACTAAATGTAAAATAAAATATACAAATACAAAATAATGCGTTGATACTAACATTTCAATGATTTTATACTCTTTAGGGCGATTCCTGGAAGTGGGTTTATATGGAACTATGGTAAATTATGGACCGATTATCATAAAATTTGAAAATGTTGTTTCTACTTACATAAAACTTATTCGTGTTGAATATTAACTTGATACTAACATTCGTATGGGATTTATGCTCGATAAAGTGATTTTCGGAAGAGTGTTTATATGGGAGCTATGGTCAATTGTGGATGGGTCTTCATAAAATTTGATTTCATAAAGATTGATACTTGTACAGAACTTGCACCGAATTTCATTAAAATATTTTTATTTTTAAGGCATTTTTGAGGATTTAAACTATATTCTTGTATGGGGGCTAGGTGAAATAATGGACCGATCGCAACCAATTTCAATAAGCCTCGTCCTTGTATAATAAAAGTCAAACGTACCAAATTTCATTGAATTATCTTTAAAATTGCCACCAGTACTTTGTGCACAAAGTGAACAGTCAGCCAGCCATCCAGTCAGCCAGACGGACGGACGGATATCGTTAGTTCGATTTGAAAAGTAATTCTGAGTCGATTGGTATAATTTAAGGTGGGTGTTGGATAACTTTTTCTATGAGTTACAAACGTCAGCACAAACGTATAATAAATACCCCAACCACCTATGGTGGTGTAGGGTATAAAAAACAAAAGAACACATATGCACATTAATATTAAATGCACCAGTTACACTTGCCATAAAAAGATTATTACAACTTATTTTTATAGAAAAATAAAAAAAAATCATCTTGTCATGTTGAAATAATTTTATAAATAAAAATTATATATACAAAAATATATAAACCAGCAAACATTTTTTAGCTACTAAACATTTATTAATATCTAAAGGAGATGACAAATATGAAGAAAATATTTTTACTTTTATTTAATTGTGGAAGAACTAAATCTGCATGTTTTTTATTAAAAATTATTTATAAATTTTAAGCTATTTTTATTTTTTAAATATAACAGAAAATATTTTTATTTATAATAGTAGAAATTTCATCAGAAATACAATAAAAATTTTGTCATTTATTGTATATTCAATGAATTAGCAGTCAAATGACGCATGATTAATTGTTCTCATATTTGTTTTTTTTTTTTTTCAAAGACTATATTTAATTGTTATTTTTCTGTTTAACAAATATAAATATTAAATGATCTACATAAGGTGGGAGTTTTTCTCTTTAATTTTATTTTTGGTCGATTCCACACAAAATTTATTTAATTTGTTAAGTTGAAATTCTTAGAAGGGATATAATAAGTTGATCATAAAGTTTGTAAGAAAGTAAAATGAAATAAAAAAATTAATTCTCATAATTAAAAAATATAAAGTAGTTTTTTAAGAAAAATAAATACATAAAACTTAGAGCGCTTCAGAAAAAAAATTTTTTTTTGAAAATTGGTACTATTTGAAAAAAAGACTTTTTTATTTTAATTGGCTCTTTTCCTTTACTTTTTTTAATAAACAGGGCAACCAAAAATATGCACTAAATTGTTTTATACGCATAAAAAATGCTATTTAAATAGCAAAATATATCCTTAAAATTAGCAACAAATATGCTCTTCAAAATATTATTTTTTTTTTCGCTAAATTTTAAATTATCTATTATTCATGCTAAAAATAATTTGATTTTTTGCTAAAAGATATTTTCCTTTTGCACATTTAAATTTATTTCACTGTATTCAAAATTTCTATCAATTTGTAAGATGAAAATTATTAGGAAATCGGATTTGAAAACCGTAGTTAGTGAAATAAAATTTCACTAATGACAAATTATATAAAAAATTCTGTACAAAAAAATTTTTTTAAGTATAAAATATGTAAATATATGTCATTTAAATGATTAAAATATGCTCTAAAATAAAGAGTTTCTATAATAATATGGCAAAATATGCTGCTAAGCCTAAAATATGTAAAAATATGCTATTAAGACCAAAATATACAAAAATATGCTGTTGTTCCACAATATTTTTCAAATTAGTATTTTTTTAAACTATTACTGTTATTAAAAATTGATATGGTTTGGACATTGACATTTTCTTTAATTACTACTTTTTCTTTAAAATTATTACCTTTTGAAAGGTGGTACATTTTCGAAATTTGGAAAATTGATACTTTTTGGAAAATCATTTTCTTTCTGGAAATTTGTACTTTTTTCCAAAATTTGGTATTTAGTGGTGTTTATTCCATTAAAACAAAAACAAAGTTTAAAAAATTGTTTTTGTTTACCACACATTTCTAAAATGGAATTTACCGTTTTTAAAAGAGAGAGAAACGCGTTAAAGTTCTCACATTTATTACATTTTAAAAATATATGGGAAACAAAAACAATTTTTTAAACTTTGTTTTTGTTTTAATGGAAAATTTCACTTCTTCGACGCGTTTTCAAGAATAGACACCAGTGTCTTTTTTTAGTAAAACAATATTTTATTTAAAAATTGATATTACATATGTGAGTAATTCCATTTTAAATTTAAAAATTTTGATCTTTCTGAAATTTTCTCTGTGGCAAGTGTACCGATAAAGCTTCCTACCAAAAAAAAATATAAAAAAATTAAAGGCGGACTTTTTTACAAAAAACAAATATGTTAATAAAAATATTTTCAATATTTTTTATATGGCATCTTAAACTACAAGCTTTGAAAAGGCCATACTAAAAAAATTATTTTGATATCTATTATATGACAAAAGTTATGGCCATTTAAATGAATATGTTAATCACTTTCAGAACTATAGAGTTGCCACAGTTCTCAAAATAAAAATGAGAAAAGTTCTTTTCACATGCCTCTGTATCCTCCTCTATACATACACAAAATTTTATCTAAATCGGTACCAAGGTTCAAAATTTTTTAAATTAAATATGTAAAATTTATACTTTTTGCGAAATGTGAGATTTTTTTATTTTTAAGGTTAGTACTTTTTTTAGGAATTGGTAGATTTTTATTTAAATTATTCTTTCGAAAAAAATTGGTACTTTTGGAAAGTTAGCACGTTTTTTGGGAATTGGTAAAATTTTTTTAAAATTTAAACTTTTTTGAAAATTTGTGCTATTTACAAAATATTCAATATTTTTGAAAAAATTTTATTTTTTTGGAAAAGCAGCACATTAAAAAAATACTATTATGAATATCGACATTATATGAATTATTTGTTTTTTTCGAAAATTAGTACTTTTTTGAAATTGGTACTTTTTTAATGTTTGTACTTTTTTAGAAGTAGGTACATTTTTGAGAATTTGTACGATTTTTTTTTAATTTGTACTACTTTCAAAATATGCTATATTTTTGGGAAAATTTTAACCTTTTGGAAAATTGGTCCTTTTTTGAAAAATAGTACTTATTACAAAATTTATTATTAATATTTTTTTAATTTGTACTACTTTCAAAATATGCTATATTTTTTGGAAAATTTTAACTTTTTGGAAAATTGGTCCTTTTTTGAAAAATAGTACTTATTACAAAATTTATTATTATTGCTTTTTTTTGTTTGTTTTTTGTTTTTGTAAAAACTGTATTTTTTCAGTCGTACTTTTTGAAGATTTATACTATATAAAAAATTTATACTTGTTGGATTTTTTTCAAGAATTAGTTTTTTACTTAAATTAAATTTTTTTTTTTTTTTGGAAAATTGGCACTTTTTTGGAAAATTAGTATTTTTTTAAAAATTACTGCGTTTTTGGAAAAATAATTTTTTTAATATTTCTTTTTTGAAAAAACTACTTTTTGGAATATTGGCAAATTTTTGGAAATTGGTACTTTTTCGAAAGCATACTTTTTTTATAGCTTTTTCCTATACCCCACATCACCACTGGTACTTGGGATATTATGCGTTTGTGATTATGTTTGTAACGCACAGAAAAAATCATCCAATACTCACCTTAAAGTGTATCAATGAACTCAGAATCACTTTTTCCCTCCGTCTGGCTGGACGGCTGGCTGGCTGTCCATGTAAACCTTGTGCACAAACTATAGGTCGCAATTTTTAAGATAATTCAATAAAATTTGGCACATAGAATTTTCATGACACAAGGACAAAAACTATTGAAATCGGTCCATTATTTCATCTAGCACCCATACAAATGTCCTCCCGGAATAGGGGTTTAACATTCATAAATGCTTTAAATATAGCAACATTTTAATGAAATTCGATGTAAGGAAATTTTGTGTAAGTTCCAATTTTTGTGACAAATTTCATGAAGATCAGTCCGTAATTGACCATAGCTACCATATAAAACCTCTTCCGAAAATTACTTTAACGTGCATAAATCGCATACACATATTAGTATCAGATTTATATTCGACATAAATAAGTTTTATTTTATGAGATTCGCTCCATAATTTACCATAGCTCACTTTCGGGAATCACTCTAAAGTGCATAAATTCATATCAGTATTAGTATTTACGTAATATTCTGTATTCGTATATTTTATTTTACACTTAGTAAAATTATCGGTCCACAATCGTCCACATGTCTAATGTAAGACTTTTCCACGAATTTTGATGGACATGCACAATGGTGTGGGGTATTTTATGATCGGGCTTGACCGACTATATCTTTCTTAATTGTTTTTTTTTTTGAAAATTATTAATTAAAATTAAAATTTTAAAATTAGCATTTTTACAGAATTCGTAGTGTTTTTTTTTTTTTTTTATTTTGTTTTGCAAATTTTTACTATTTCGTAAAAGTGACTTTTTACAAAAGGTGTATATTTTTTAAAAGAAATGGTACTTTTGAAAATATACATTTTTTTAATTTTTTTAAAACTTTAAAAACGATTTTGCTATTTTGTAATTCAATTAATGATTAAGAAATTGGACAATGTTATTGAAAATTAGTACTTTTTGGAAAATTGGTGCCTGTTTTTAATTTTTGTTTTTTTAATTGGCACCCTTTTAATAGGTCTATAAGAAAAAGTAAGTATTCGGCCATAAAAAGTAAAGAATATCTCAGCCAATTATGAATAATTTTTGATAATTATCAATAGCAAAATCCTTAGGATCAAACTATATATGTTTATGAATAAAACATAACTTATATATCGAAAAGTAAAAGAGAAAAAGTACGTTTTTCTTATAAAGTAGAGTATTATTAAATTCGTTGTGATTGCATTTTTATTAAGTATTAAAAAGATCTCTTAATTTCTGTTTCAGTTTTGTTTTTATTTGCAATAAACAACCATTAAAGTCAATACATATTGTTTAATGGCCACAAGTGTTTTTAGAGCAAAACTCTTAAAAACAAACAAAATAAACCCATATTCTTGCTGTCAAACAAGATCATCGATGACAAAATGTCAAATTAAACAAAGTCAAACCCCGTTAAATAAAAGCTGTTTAAATAAAAATTAAATTAAGAGAAACGTCAAAGAGAAATTGCATATTTTAACAAAATAAGTAAATATTTATTTAATAAAAAAAAAATTGTATGAATATAATTCGGTACAAAATATAAAATAATAAAAAAAAAAAAAAAAACTATATGAATATGATTCGGTAAAAAATATAAAATCCCTTTAAGCAAACTACCCATTACTTTATAAATATTTTAAATAAAAATTGTTTATTTTCATATTTTTGTTATCCACTGTTGTTTTATCATCCTTCATCAATGATAATTCCATAATTTAAGGAAACATTACAAATTTGTTGCAATTATATTGACAAGCTAAATATACCACCAATAAATATCAATACTTTTTTTTTTTTTTTTTTTGCAAAAGAATAAAAATCTAATTTAAAAAAAAAAAAATAACATAATGTGATTTTCTAGTTAGAAACTTTTAAATGTTGAAAGGCATTAATAATTTTCTTAATCCCCCCTTTCTTCAAAATTTTATCACAATTTTTAGTGCCAAAAAATATTACGCCTGTGTTGTGGGTTTTTAAATTGAAATTTATTTTTGCAAAAATAATTTTAAATTTGTATTTTGTTGTTGTTAATCATAAAAATGGTGATAAATTTGTTTGCGCGATTACTAGAAGCATAAAATTTTGTTTTTAATTCTTTTTGTAAAAAGGAGATATTTTTGGGTGTTTTAATTAGCTTTTTAACTGGGTGTATAAGTGATTTTTTTATTTGGCTGCTAGTCAGAAGCGGTATTATTTTATATGATTTTGAATATAAAAAATAATTTTGTGAGAAAAAAAATATGTCTGGTGGGATTTTTATTTTTTATACTTTGAAGAAAATAAAATAAAAATTATATTATGTGGGATATGGGGCGTATGATTACTATTAATAGATAATATTATTAATAATAGATAATATTTTGAAAATCAATCATACGCTTAGGTTTTTAAGCGCAGAAAGCAGGATCGATAAGATATAATTTTAAAACTATTCTCAAGAAAATTTAGAATGATGAAAAATCCTTTTTAATCAAAATTAAACAAATAATAATAATAATAATAATAATAATAATAATAATAATAATTATAATTATAATTATAATTTTAGTTTGAATATAAAACATTGGTGGCAATATAAGACTTTATTTTGGATATAGGACCTTAGTCTGTGTATAAAACTTTATCTTGGGTATAAACCATTATTCTTAATATAAGAATTTAGTTGAAGTATAAGACTTTATTCTGAGTATAGGTTTTTAATCTTGGGTATAAGACTTTTTCTGAGTATAAGACTTTATCTGAGTATAACACTATATTCAGATTCTAAGTTAGAGTATAAATATATTATACGTATAAGACTTAGTGTAAGTATAAGAATTTATTCTGGGTATAAGATTTTAATTTGAGTATAAGATTTTATCTGAGTATAACACTATATTCAGAGTCTAAGTTAGAGTATAAGTATATTATACGTATAAGACTTAGTGTAAGTATAAGATTTTGTTCTGAGTATAAGACTTTATATTGAGTATAAGAATTTAGTTGGAGTATAATACTTTGGATGGAATATAAGACTTAATTCTTTGTATAAGATTTTATTCTAACTATAAGACTTTATTTTGAGTATAAAAATTTAGTTGGAGTATAACATTTTGTTTTGAATATAAGACGTTTTTTCCAGTGTAAGACTTTTCCTGAGTATAATACATTATTTCGAATACAAGACATTTATTGGTATACAAGACTTAAGTTGGTGTATACGACTTTATTCTGAATATAAAACTTTATTTTGAGTATAAGACTTTAATCTAAGTATAAGACTTAAGTTTATGTATAGGAATTTAGTTGTAGTATTAGACATTATAAGACTTTAGTGTGCGTATAAGAATATATTTCAGTGTAAGATTTTAATCTATTATGAGACTGAGTATAAGAATTTATTTATATTTTTATTTATATTTCCGTTAATATAATACTTTATTTTAACATAACACTTTTGTTTATGTACAATAATTTAGTTGGAATATTATTTGAATTATTTATTTGAAGTATAAGACTTTATAAGGTTTTATTTGGAGTAAAATACTGAATTTAAGACTTAGTCGAAGTGCTTGACTTTTATCTGATTATAAGACTTTTTTCTGAGTATAAAATTAGCACTTTAGTCTAGGAATAATACTTGATAGCCTCTAGTATATTTATACGACTTTAATTTAGTTTTAAGGGTATCAAAAATTTACCCGTGTATATATTTTTTTTTTTTTTCTTTTTTGTATCGAAGTATAATTTTAGTATAAAATATATTTCTGAGTATAAAAGACTTTGTTCCTAGACTTTGAACCGATTACAAATCAATTATCTGAGTTTAAAGTTTCTGTCTTAGTATAAGATATAAATGTGAATATATAAATTTATCCTGAGTATAAGACCATTTTACGAGAATTCAGCGTATAAGATTTAACTCCCAGTGTTAGCCGTAAGTCTGGGTATTAAACTTTGTTCCAAGTATAAGACTTAAGAAAAATTTTTATTGAGTATAAGTAGTATGTTTGAACATAATCTAAATATGTATAAGATATTACATGTTCAGAATATAAAAATTATATCTACTTCAAAGAAGAATTTTACTCACATTAGACTTTAATCTAACTATAAATTTATAAACTGAATATAAGACTAGTCATAGATATCTGAGTTTACAATTCTAGTTCGAATTTTAGATTTAAGTACTTATATAAGACTTATGTGAGAGTCTAAATATTAAATTTTCTTCCAAGTATAAGACATAATTCTAATTATTACATTTAAGTCTTATTATAAAATATTAGTTAAATATAAGACTTTGATCCGAGTATAAGATTTCAGTGGAAATATTAGTTATAAAAGTTATTAATAAACTTTTTTGAATATTTTATGCTATTAGTTGAGTCTGATTAAATCTCTATTGTGTTTGTGATTTATAATTTGTTTTTAGTTACTTTCTTTAGTGAATATCCCTAATAATTTTTTATCATAATAATATTTAAACAATTCTACTCATTCAATTAAAATTAACTATTATCAAGAACTATAAGCAAGAAATCTTTAGATACAATTAAATGATTTTTTTAAATTAAAATTTCTTTTTTTTTAATTTTTTCAGATTATTTACCTTTTAAAGACTCTGTGATACGTCTGGTTGATCAATGAATGTATTGTTTATGAAATGGTTTTTAAAATTAATTTATTAGTTATAAATATAAATTACAAAATGCATTTAAATTACTTAACTAGAGAATTAATTAAAATATTTATAAATGAAAAAATGCATGGATGAATAAGCTAAAATGTGGCTAGGAAAAAAAATCTATTTATAAGAAATAATATGGATTTGAAACTTTTTTTTTCCAAATGTTGCAAACGATCCTATTATTAACCCCTTAATAACAATCAAATTTATTTTGTTTAATTTTTCCGAATAAGATTTAATAACATTATCATGTAAATATTATTTTAATAGCTGTGTTTTGTTGCTAACGCGTTGAGAGCTAACGTTGATAGTTAGCAAAAATACGATACACACCCGACTTGGTAGCACTTCCCAGCAAAAACTTTTTGGTTTTCAGTAATAACAACTACTTATTAAAGTAGTTTCTTGGTAATGAGGCGTCATTATTATTTGCCTACTATGTATTACATTAATAAGTACTCAATTGTACAGTAATACTGTAATCACGTGGATGAGTTGGCTAGAGCGCCGGATTAACAACCAGAAGGTTGTTGGTTCAACCCCATTCTGAAGCTGTTAGTTTTTTATAACAAAATGTCTAAAAAGATATTTTAAACTAAATAGAGTTTTTGTCACTTGTGTCAAAGTTCGAGTCTCACTGACGGCAAAATTTTTTTTGTTTTTTTTTTATTTTTGTTTTCGTTTAGGTACATATTTTTGAGTACCCCTAGAGTCAAAAAATAACTACATGAATTTGTGGACAAGTCGAACAAAAATAACTAGTTATTCAGGCTAAAAATAAGTAGTTTATTTTTGTTTCCAATAATACCTGCTAGCTTACCAGGAAAGCAAAGTTTTTGCTGGGTTAATATTCAAACAAAAGTTGCACAAATAAATCTTTATATTTTATTTAAAAAACTGTTAACCCAGGTAAAACCAGTCATATACTTTTATATGGAAATGTTTGCGATATATGAATCCATATATGATATATATGATGAAATGTATGACCTCTTTTATCATATATGGAACTATGATAATTTTTTTTATCATATATGCTTTTATATATGAAGAGATTTCAATATAATATTTCAAGTATAAAATTTGATTTTGCATTTACGTCTTTAACAAGATGTCTCAAAAACCATCGTCCAATCTCTATTGGGATTATATCTATAAAAATTTAATGACAGTTTTGCTGGGATCTGTCTATTTACTACATAATTTATATAATAGGTTGAAATTTGAAATGTTTTTGTACCATAGATTAATAACTAGATATTTATGTGAGAGAAAAAAAACCTGATTCAATTATCAAAAAACTTAATTCATGCAACAACAAAATATATATTTTGTTTTTATATTTTGAAAAAAATTATTTTTTTATTTTTTTTAAATTTAGTTCGAAGTTCCTCTCACATAAACTTCTAGTTGTATTCTATATTTTATACTTTTTGAATTTGAAGAAAAATTTGAAATTTGAAACAAGAAATATACATACATACATTTTTGACAATTAAAATTTAATTAAAAATTATAAAAAAAACTTCAAGCAAAATGTAAAGATTTCATTACAAATTTTGAACAAGAAGCTGTTTTTTTGCAATCTATAAATCACTCTGACTGCTAACCGCAATGGAAAGGTGGTAAGTAAATATCATTAGTACTTGTATTCTTCTTGACATTGACATTATATTCTTGATACTAATTTTTTAATTAATATATGCAGTTCATTAGACAAGAAGGATGATATAGTATAGCAGCAAATCCATCTACCCTGTTTAATCCAATGATATGCAAGAATCTTAAATATCATGAAATAACATTGAAGAGGATCTTGTAGTTGCTGCTCATGTTCTAATGGTGGGAGTAGCTTTGTTTCAAATAAAAGGTAAGAATTTTTTCACAAAAATAATTGCCAAACTTTGTATTCACAATCTGTGGTTCATAGTGGATGCAACTTTTTTTCAGGTACTGAAAGTTTTTTGTTGGATCTTCTATAAATGCAAAATCCAAAAGATTATGATAACCTGGGGCATGATAGACCACATATATATAAATAAGTATATATATATATATATATATTTGTTTTCATTCTATTTGCATTTTTAGATTTTTTTTTCATTTATTGACATTCAAATATCCATAACTGTATTTTTGTTCATAATTTGGCAGCACTTTTATTGACGTTAAAGTTAACATGTGTAATCCTAACGTATATAAATTTAAATTTTGTATAAAATTTCCTACGAACGTTAGCAACAAAACACAGCTAATACTGTTTTATGTGATTTTATTTTATTTATATTTTTGTTCAAATTTTGTATATGTATGTATGTGAGTATGTATGTTCTATATATATTTTTATATACATTTACATAAGTATGTTTTTAAACATTGTGTACTTGTATTTAAAAAATATTCAAAAATATATTATATTCCAAATTTTTTTTTTTACAAATATGTACATATTTTTAGAAAATTTCCACAGATCAGAAAAACAAAATTCCCATAAAATTTTTTTTTTTTTTTTTTTTTTTTTTTTTTTGAAATAAAAAAAAATAAATATACAAAAAAATCACACTTACTTTTTCTAGAGTATTAATATTTTCTTGTTGTTCGGAAATTTTGACAAATTTAAATATACCACAATTTAAAATAAATTAAACAATTACTTTTCAACAATTTTTTTTTTAATTTTTAAAAATTTTCAAATTTCACTTATATAAATAAATTAATTAAAATTTATTTAATATAATTAAAACCACTCAATAACTTTATAATTAATAAAATTATTAGCAAGATTTATTTGTTAATTGTCGTGTTGGAAAACAAGAAAATGAACCATAAATGAAAGCAGAATAAACTGAACCAACGTTATTAAGAGCGTACGAGACAACTAAAAAACAAAAGAGCCACAAAAAAATATAAACATTCATCTAAAGAAGATCTAATGTATAAAAACAAACGAAAACAATAAAAAGAAAACAAAAGTAAATAGAAATGATACAACAACACAAAAAATATTATCATCATTAGTATTATTAATTATAATGATCATCATCATCATCATCATCATCATCAGCATTATAATTATAATCATTGCAAAAGCAACATTGTTATAAGACAAACAACAATCATGAGGGTTATAGTAATTTAGAAGCAACAAAAACAACAATAAACCTCAATTAAAACAACAAAAACACTAACAACAATAAAAGCACGCGATCAAAACAACAATAAAAATGTAACCACAACATTTTCAGACATATTGATGATGAGTAAAAGTCGACAAATAAAAATTAAAAGAAAAACTAAACTGCTAAAGTAAAATTATTAATAAAGTATGCGATTTCTTGACAGAGATAAGAAATTTTGGCATCAGGTCTTTTTAATAAAAATAATAAAGAAGTCAGTATATAAGACAATAGAGAGAATAAAATACTTTATTCTAAGTATTTAACTTTAATTTTAATAAAAGACTATATCTTGAATATAAGACTTTATTCTATGCATAATAAAGAACTTAATTATAGAGAAGACTTTTTTTAAGTATAAGACCTTATTTTGAATATAAGACTTTATTCTCAGCACAAAACTTTATGTGATTAAAATACATTAAAATATTATTCCGAGTATAAGAATTGATTCTTAGTATAAGACTTTATTATGAGCAAAAGATGTTATTCTGACCAATAGGATTTTTTTAATTTTTAATATAAGACTTTATTCTGTATATAAAACTATCCTAAGTATAAGACTTTATTCTAAACATATGACTTCATTTTGGCTATGAGATTTTATTCTGAGTATAAGATTTTATGTGTTTTTAATCTGAGTACAAGAATTTATTCCGAGTATAAGACTTTTTCTGAATATAAGAATATATCCTGAACATATGACTTTATTCTATGTATAATATAGGACTTTATTTATAGAAAAGACTTTAAGTATAAGACTTTATTCTGAATATAAGAGTTTATTATCAGCAGAAAACTTTATGCGATTAAAATACTTTATTCTCAGTATATGAATATATTCCGAGTATAAGAATTTATTCTTAATATAAGACTTTATTGTGAGCATAAGACGTTATTCTGACTAATAGACTTTTTTTAATTTTTAATATAAGACTTCATCCTAAGTATAATAATATAAGACTTTATTCTAAATATATGGCTTCATTTTGGCTACAAAATTTTATTCTGTGTATAAAACTATATGTTTTCATTCTGAGTACAAGAATTTATCCGTATATAAGACTTTTTTTCTGAATATAAGATTTTATTTTCAATATAAGACTTTAATTAGATTATTAATACTTAATTTTTAATATAATACTTTATTCTCAATATAAGACATCATTCTGTGTATTAAACTTTATTTCGTGTATAAGACTTTATTTGATTTAAAAACAGTAGTCGAAGTTCTATAGAGACTTTGTTCTGAATATAAGACATTTTTCAAGGCATAAGTATTGATTGTAAGTATAAGATTTTACTCTGAATATAAGACTTTTTTCTAACTATATAACATTATATTGAGTATAATTCTAACCGAGCGGAGAAAAGAAGACTATAGCTCGTTGTAGTGAAACAGACCAGAGTCTCTGGTGGGAATCGAACCCACAACCCCCAGACTGACAGATTAGCTCACTACCAACTAGGCCATCGGGGCACCCATATATTGAGTATAAAATTTTATTCTATGTATAAGACTTTATTCTGATTATAAGACGGTAGTCGAAGTATTAGACATTATTAGGAGTATAATTCTTAATTTTTAGTTTATTCTGACTAGAAGACTTCCTGGTTTTATTCTAAATGTTAGACTGAATATAAGATATTATTTAGAATACAAAACGTTAATCGAGGTATAAGACTTTATTTTGGGTATAAGGCTTTATTTAGATTATAAGACTTTATTATAATTATAAGACTTTATTTAAAGCATTAGGCTTTATTTTGAGTATAACGCATATTTCTGAACATATGGATTTAATTTGAGTATAAGACTTTCTTCTGTATATACAACTTTTGTTCTGTCCATTTTGAGCATAATGCTGATTATAAAACATCATTGTAAATATAATGCGAGTATGCAACATTGTTCCATCGGTTAGTATTCGGAATTTAAGACTTTATGCAGAGTATATGATATTATTCTTAGTAGTATATTGTCGGTGCGCTAACAAAAAGTCCTATGTTTTTTTTACTACTTTTCAGGAGAAGAAAAAATTGCTTACAAAATAAAGAATTTTTTGATTTTTCTTTTGTTATGACTTTATTTAGTTTTTGGCAAAAAATTTCTCGATGAAGAGCAAAAAATGTATTATTCCTATCCGATCAATACTTGAGGAGATCAAGATTTGTTATACTTTTTTTTTTTGAGATCGGATCCTTATCAAATATAATAAATATTTTTGACACTTTCGCTTCTTGGCTTATTCTATAAACTTTAAATATTTTCACTTATAGTTTTGTTGTTATTTTCCACTCATTTTTTACATATACGCCAGTGTTGCCAGGGCCGGCTAGGAAAAGTTACAGGTTTTTGTCAAAAAAGTTACAATTTTTCCTAAAATGTTACGTTTTCGGAATATGAAAAAATAAATTGCCAATACGTATTTATTTTCTATACAAAATATGTAAGAAAATAATACAAAAATTTTGGTATAAATCAAGATCACCAGCGCTCTTGATTTCGAAATAATTTTTCTAATTATACAATAATACTCTTACTTGTAATTTAAAAACTTTTGTTCGCTCGCTCATAGTTTACGAGTTATGTGCTTCTAAGGTTCTGATATTTTTTTTCTGAATATCTTTGTTAATACACATGCAATTTAAATTATATTAAAGGTTTAAAAATAAGTAAAAATACATTGATAACGATATTTAACATTAGCACATTCAATAAATCTTTGAGAGGAAAAAATGGGATTTTTTTGATATTACCAGCATTTACAAAATTTTTTAATTTCCAAAAAGAGTATTCAGCAAAATCGATGTTCGACATACATAGAGGAGAAAGTCCTTGAGCCCTGGTGCTGTGTGATGAACCAAACGTAATGTTACGGTGCCCAAATTATTAACGTTTAAAAAAATATTTTAATTTCAACAGTGCTGATAATCTTGATCTGTTTATTTTTTAGTATTCAACCCGTTACAATGATCTAATTTTATAAGTTTTGTTGACTAAATATTCGCTAAACATATGCATTTTGAAATACGTATTGTTTTTTATATTGTTGAACAATGACAATAGTCTTAGGAACTTAAATTATAATATATTATCGAGGAAAATATTCTGCCAAAATTTTCCCGTGAATAAAAATTTTCAAATTAGAAAATTCATTTAATAAATTAGTTGGGCCCCCTCAGACCAAAATATCAGGCCTTTTAAAGGTTAACTACTTTTATAGTTTAAAAATATTATTGCTAAATAAAATGTATTATTTTAATTTATAAAACAAAGACACTGTTTTCTTAGGTGTAATAACTCATCTGGATATTTTTTATATGACGAAAACTTGACGAAATTTGTTCATTTGCACAAATTTAGTTTTAAATCAATTCAAGACAATATTACTTAACTATTTGTTTTTATAACACGAGCGCAAAAATGACTCGTTTAACTAACATTTAAAACAAAAACAAATTTTGAAATTTTGTTTTTGTTTAAAATGTAAACGAATTTTGAAACTTTGTTTTTGTTTTAAATGTAAGTTAAACGAGTCACTTTTGCGCTCGTGTTATAAAAACAGGCAGTAAATCGTCTACACTGAAACTTTCTCAAAAAATCGATAATCAAAAGTTACGAAAATGCGGTTGAAAACAAAAAATTATATATGTTACGTGGAAAGGTTACGAAAAATATAACAAATGTAACCAAACGGCAACACTGATATACATTAACACATCTTTCCAATGATTTGTCACTTAAAAAGCAACGCAACATTTCGAAGTGACTAACGATCTAAAGCGACCCGATTATTATTAAAAACACTTCAAACAAATATTTATAACAAATAAGAATGTTACTTTTTTTCTGTTATGCCCATCATCTACAACTTCTTGTGTCACCTTACATGGGAGGTGGGTGTTAAAATATGCAGATCACGCTCATTTTTGGTTTTTGAATTTACAACGAACCTCGAACTATTCGTCTTTTTATAGAATATATCTGTGAATAAGTATGAACTGGAGTTACGACGGATACCCTGTTTTTCTAGTATTTGGTGGTCTGCCCTATCCTGCTTTCAACAGATGGAGGGACGGAATCTAAAATATATATACTTTATGGGGTTTTAAATGAATTTTTTATTACACACGGAATGACAAACACAATATACCCCCACATCTTTTTTGATGTGGGTATAAAAGCATGTGTAGAGGATGAGATTGTTAACAACAGAGAATAAAAGGTAACCCTACCAAAGCACCTACAAAAAAAAAAAAAAATAACACAATTTATAAATACGACTTATTTTACAGCAACAAATTTTAAATATTTTAACAATTTAAGTCATAATTACTTGCTTTAAATATGCATTAAAATACATTTTTATTAAATACTTTTTACTCTCTCTCTCTCTCTTGAGTAGGATATTATTTTTCACCACTCCGCCATTACTAAAAACATCATCACCACCTCGTCCACCACAAAACCTCAATCATTAACAGAGCAACATTATGCTTTTGTTTGGTTTTTCATTTAAAAGGGAGAAACGTGTTGTTTCTGTTTTTTATAGAAAAAATTTTTGTTGTTGTCTATTGCTGTTAACCCATATACATATTTTAATTTATTATTGTTGTTGTTATTTAAATAAATTTTTTCTAATTATTCATCCAACAAAAACAAAACGCCTGAAGTCTGTGTGTAGGTGCTGAATTAAGTTTGTTTTTTTCATCGGAGAAAATATTTTTCTACGATTATTTTTTTTAAATGAAAACGACAATTGTTTGTCATGCGTTTTTTATATGTATTTAATTTTGCACATGAACAAAAGAGAAGATATAATAAAATTTTTTGTTTAAATTAAAATTCCTATGAATTGCTTGCTAGGTTTAGTTAATTAAATTCGATTAATGTTTATTAGGTGCAAAAACAAATGTTGTTTAATTTTTTTGCCTTTTGGCAAATGGGGGTTATTAGCCAATAAAAATGTGCGTTTCTTGCGAAAAAATGTTTGTAACGAAAAAACAATTCTAAAAATAAAGGGAATTATTTTTTAGGTTTATAAATAGTGAAATATGTATTACAAAATAGTATCATTTAGAAAGATGATACCCTTTTTATAGATGGCACCTTTTTTCGTAAATTGTTAAATATTTTTTGAAAATTTTAAATTTTATTGTAAATATTGTAACTTTTTAAATTTATTCTACTTGAAATTGATATTTTTTACATAAATTTTTGTTTTTAAATGTTGGTAAATTTGTAAATTTTTTTTAATGACTACTTTTTGAAAATAATATTTTCGTTACTATTTTTAAAAAGGTACTTTTTAAAAATTGCGTTTTTTTTTCTTTAAATTGGTACTCTTTTTAAAACTGACAATTTTCTTCGAAAATTAATATTATTTTTTTAAATCGCATCTTTAAATATTGAAAATAAATAATTTTTTCATCTGATATTTTCTTTAATTTTAGAAAATTGTAACTTGAATGCTTTTTTTTAGTTGACTAATTTTTTAAAATTAGTTTTTTCTTATTTCTATTATTTTTAATTTAGAACTTAGTTTTTTTTTTAATGGTACTTTCTTGAAATTAAGTTTTTTTAAACATTGTTATTTTTTATTTTTTTGGAAAATGAGCACTTTGTTTTAAAATTGATACTTAAAGTGGAAACAGGTGAGTTTTTCATTTAATACTTTCTTGATTTTTTCTTTTTTAATTGCTACTTTATGTAGATATTTTTAACTTTTTAAAATTTTTTTGAAAATTTAATTTTTTTGGAAAATTGACACATTTTTGATTTTATTTTTGCTGCACTTTTTTAAATTACTACTTTTTACATTTTTTTCTTTTTGAAATATTGTACTTTTTCGTCATTGGTAGGTACTTATATTGAAATATTTTTCATTTGATACATTCATGTTTTTTTTTCCTTTTTTTTATTTACAAATTATTTATTTTGTTACTTTTTCTTAAATTAGTACTTAAAAGTAATTTTTTCTTTTTGGAAAATAGTACTTTTTTGAGTGATTGCTATTTGATTTAATTGGTACCTCTTTTTTCAAAATTGAAAATTAACACATTTATGGAAATTTGGTACCTTTATAAAAACTAGAACTTAATCCGTTTTTTTAATTCTTACTTTTTTAAATTGGCGCTCTTCCAAAGATTCGTACTTTTTTGGATTTTTTTTTTTTTTTTGCGAAAAATTGATACACACAAATTGTACTTTTTTAAAAACTGTTACATTTTAAATACTTTTTGTTTTTAATTGTAAATTTTTCATAAAATTTAGTTATTTTTTAATTTGGTACTTCGTTGGAAAATTGTTAGTTTTCTTAAAAATTCGTACTGTTTCGACGATTTATATTTACTTAAAAATTATTTTGATTTTTTTTTATAATAATTTTTTATAAATTGGCATATTTTTAAAGATTTGTACTATTTTGTAAATTGGTAAATATTTTGAAAAATTGGTACACACACAAATGGTACATATTTGGAACTTTTTGAATTGTTTTTTTTTAGAAATTTTTGAAAATTAGTACATATTTTAATTTTAATAAATTCTTTTTTTAATAAAATAAAATTAGTATATCGTTGTAAAAATTTTACTTTTCTTATAAATTCATGCCTTTTTCGAAATTTATTACTTTTTTTGATAGTAAATTAATACTTTAAATAGTTATTTTTATATACTACAATTCTTTTTTAATTAGTACTTTTTTAGAAGTTGGTCTTTTTTTTAATTTATATACTTTTCGAAAACATACTTTTTCTTAAAAATTATTATCTTTTTATTTATCCTTTTTTGAAAACAATAGGTATATTTTTGTATAAATTGGTACATACTCCTTTATTTTAAAATAAGTACTATTGTAGAAAAACGAAAATTTCTTAAAAATTGAAACACGAGACAATATTTGAATATAAGACTTTATTTAGAGTATAATACTTTATTTTGAGTATACCTTATTCTGAGTATAAAAGATTTTATTTTGATTATGTTTATATTTTTTTTTTTTTTTTTGTAAATGAGTAAAGTAATATAAGAAATTTCTCAAAAAAATTTTAATACATTTAATTTTTTTTAGGTAATTTTTTTAATTGGTACTTTTTAGAATATTGGTACTTTTAAAATACTCTTAAATTTGTACATACTAATTTTTGGATTTTTTCATAACTATTCCCAAATTTGTGTGTTGGTGCTTTTCATTAATTCATATGATCATTATAAATTATATTTAAATATTTTTAATAGTTGAAAACTAGTTTTATCGTAAAAAGAAATTCCCAGAACAAAGTTATTAGCTTATTTTTATTAGCTTTTTATATTTACATAGTGTTTACATTAGAGTATTTTTTATCAAGACAAGAGTTAAACTTCACACGAATTGGTGGAAGGTGGCAGCAGTTGCACAAAAACAACAATATGGCGTATTCGTCATTGTTTTTATATATGAAGTTTGACAACTGTAACAACCAAAATAATAATCAGCTGTTTAACTAAGGTTATCTTGTATATATTCGCACTGATATTGACATTTGTTTTGATAAAAAAAAATTTGCCTAATGTAGACACTAGGTTATCTACAGTACCTTTTAAATACAACCATGCTACCAGTTACAACCCCACCATTGTGTCATCACTAAAGGCCTAACCACTGAACAATAATTTATCGTATCGCAGTCAGTGCTTTTATAATGCTTTATATGCCGTTAGACATGAATTGGCGTTTAAACATCATGTTAAACCATGGTTTTTGAAACATTTGTATGAGGAACTATGTTTAAACATTAAACAAAATCCGTCTACATTTACTATTAACATGATGTTAATGTTAGATGCAAACGGGTAGTAATGAAAATGTGTGTAAGTAGCTGTTGACACAAAAGTTCTACGTAGCGTATCGCAGAAATCTGGAGAAAATAATTTTTTGCGTAGCTGAGTGCCTTTTTGACAACACTGTAGTTTATTTTCTTTACGTAGACCACTAAACAAGTTTTTATCAAGACAAACGTCAATATCAGTGCTAATCTATACAAGGTAACCCCAAAAACATATGACACGTTTACTTTTGTTGACTGTTTTACAAAATGTTTCACGCTACTTTTCTTCATTCTACGTTGCGTCGCAAAGTTGACTGATTGGGCTTGAAACAGTTGTCAGTTTTACTACACTCATTAATACAATTGTACTTTTTCAATACAATTCGCTCTTAGAAAATATTGCAGTATTCACGTGATTCATTAAGTACAATTTGTAGTTTTTATACTAATTCTGTAATAAAATTGTAAATAATTGATTTAAAATAATTTTAACATCTTCTACTTGGGTCCATTAAATTATCGATTCAGCTGTATTACTATTTTACAAGAGACTTTGGGACTCATTTCTGCTGCCCAAACCAACCAGTTTCTATTAGGGAGGGACGTGATATCAGTTTAAACTCCTATAAGTTACCTGAGCATATCAGAGAAGCTTAGTGATTCGGTTCTAAACGTTTTTCACTTACTCAATTCCTAAGTTTTTAATTAATTTTTTTAATTAAAAAATCAGTTGATATAAGAAGTTACTAAAAAATAAGAGCTTTTTATTTTTAAAATGGCCTAGTTATTTAAAATAAATAATTAAAATTTGCATTTATTGTTTCGGTTTCAATATTATTATATACAAATTTAAATATTTTATTACATAACTTTACCGTTTTAGTTAATCGTCTTAGGCTACTTTCAAAATAATGAGCACGTGATACATTTTATTTTCGAAATTATAAGAATTTTGGGTAATTTTAGTACAATTACGTCCAGAAAAAGGACAATTTTTTATTCGACTTAATACGATATTGAAGTTGTCATTTATCATCCCTGCACTCATCGCTAATACTAAAATAAATCAGCTCTTTTTGTCATCACTAACACAACGATTTGCTACAGAAGTGTGTTGTTGGTTTTCGCGTACGAACGGTCGATAGAAGTCAGAGAAAAATTTCCAACAATCTGTCACTTTAATTTTGCATAATTATTGCATTTTTCATTAAGTAATATTTTAATAAAATTAAATTATTGCAAAACAAACGATGGCTGCTAGCTCGAGAGTTTTGCTTAAAGTACGCGGTAAGTAACAGCAAACAGAGGAAAATAAAGAAAATTAAATGTTAAGTGCTTCAAAATCTAAAAAATTATATAACAAAGTAGGGAAAAATTTACGAACAAAAAAAAGTACAAATTGCACCGGTCTCTAACAAGGAGTGTAGAAAAAATATAATTTTAAATAATAATGGGGCCAAAAAAAATGAGTATAATTAAATTTATTTAAAAAAAAGTTGCTTTAAAATTAAATGGAAAATAAAAAATTATAAAGATGGAGAAAAAGACCTTGATAAAGAGAGTATAAAATGCAAATGAAAAGAATGTGAAAACAAAAAAAGTAGTGAACTGTCACTGACCGTGATTTTTTAGAGAAATTCATTAGAAATTTTGTGCAAGTGTATGTGTTTTAATTTAATATATTTTTAATTAGTTTCAATTAAAAATGTTGATTTTTTTCACTATAAATTGTGTTTCCAGATGGCTTGGTATCCGCTGTACGCCATAGCTCCCAATACCATCAAACACGTGCCAACCTAATGTTGACCGAAAACTCACGTGTCATTTGCCAAGGTTTCACCGGCAAACAAGGCACTTTCCACAGCCAACAGGCTTTGGAATATGGCACTAAATTAGTAGGTGGTATTTCACCCAAAAAAGGTGGCACCACTCATTTGGGTTTGCCTGTCTTTGCCAGTGTAAGCAGATTTATTTGATTTATGTATTTTATTAGGATAAATACTAAGGTTTTTTTTCTTTTGCTTGTAGGTGGCTGAAGCCAAAAAGGCTACAGATCCTCATGCTACCGTTATTTATGTACCTCCTCCCGGTGCTGCTGCTGCCATTATTGAAGCTTTGGATGCTGAAATTCCTTTGATTGTTTGCATCACCGAAGGTGTACCCCAACACGATATGGTGCGCGTCAAAAATGCCTTGTTGAGCCAAAACAAATCTCGTTTAGTCGGTCCTAATTGTCCCGGTATTATTGCTCCCGAAAGAGTAAGTAGTATTGTTGATTTCTATAAAATTTATTAGTTTTTTTTTTTAAAGAGGAAATATTGTTGTAATTTCATATGCTTCTAAAAAGGTGTCAAGGAAACATATTAGTTTGTCATATCTTTTGTTATTTCTGAAAAGTTCATCTGGAACCCTTAATTATATGTTATTCCTTATAAGTAGGGAGGTCGAAATAAGGATGTCCCTTCTCCTGCCTGTTGAAATTAACTTTCTGAAGGCTTTAAATAGATCAAGAACTTTGCGATTTAAAATCAACAAATTAAATACACTATTATACTTAACCAATACGAAATAACGATGTCCTTATGTTTGTCCTCCCGTCTTAAAAACATTGGAAAAGCATCAGTTTTGAAAAAAAAACTATTTTCAAAACAAATGTTTTTAAGCAAAATTTCAATATTTAAAAAGTACTACATTTTCAACAAAAATATGTTAGTAATTGTTATAAAATTTATAATTTAGAAAATTAAGTGCAGTATTTCTTTTTTGATTCGTTTGAAGTTTTTATATTTTCTTAAATTTGGGATAGAAATGATCTATCTCATTAAATTACGTTTCAATTGTGCGAATCACAGATTTCCCAAAACATATTCTTTATTTGTTTAAAACACATAAGTGAATATAAATTGCGTCATCTACTAGAAAACAAGGATTTTCTTGCAGTTCTTTTTTCTGTTGTGTGTGAAGTGAGAAGAATATTTATGCAGTTTAAATTGTTATAAAACCCACAAAAATGATTTTAAAACAAACGTTGTCTCAAAAGATTAAAATTTCATTTAAGCATAACAGTTTTCTCTTCAAATAGTTGCATATTTTCCAAGATTTGTACGAATATTTTAAAATACTTTAATATAAAATGAAAAGTTATCACTTTTCAAACATTTTGCTGTGTGATTGGTTTATAATCTTTCTTCAGAAATAATAAAAATAAATTAATATTTTCTTATAAAAAATAAAATACTATTTGCTAAACGAATTATATTAATTAGAGCTTTTCATAATTGCTTTAAGTATGAGTATAAAAAATATTGCTGTTGAAAGATACTAAATTTTTACGTAATAAAAAGAATTCTCTACCATTTTAATAAATTCATTATCACAGCTACTTCCAACTAAAATACTTATTAAAAAGAAACCTCATAAAACAACCTTTAAAAATCTATAACAAAATGACTCATTAAATCAGCAGCTAGTCAGCTGAGTACAATATTTAAATTAAAAAAAAAAAAAAAAAAAAAAAAACACACAATTACTAACGTCATTAAAAAGTATTTATTTGTTTACGCAGTCGAAAACCCGATATTTCGATACATTTTTTTCTTTTTTAAATGAAAGTATATTTGAAGTTTTTGCAAGGCTAAACCAAAGGGCATTTAAATGTTTTTAAAAGAAATTTTGTAAACCTAAATCAATTAAAAGGCAAAGAAATCTATAAAATATTTATGTATATATGTATCAAACAAAGTTCATTTTTCTTCTATTTATTATCAATCAAACTGAACTCTGATCTTAGAATATAGATTGGCGTTTCTATGGCATAAATAAACAAAAAAGTAAACGTTTTATTATAAACAACAAATATTTACATATGTAGGTATGGGATATTGTGTTATTATTTTATGAGCAAAATGACAAAAGAAAATAAAGCAAATGAGATTGCACTTGCTTTGGTTTTTAACTGAAGATTATTATTAAAATGTTTTCATATTATCCATATTAATATTATAAATTCAAGTGTGTGTGTTTGTTAGTTTATTTGTTTGCATGTTTGTGACACAATCACACCTAAACCGCTGAACCGATTTTAATGAAATTTTAAATTTTATGGTGGAAGGAACTATATTATATAAATTAATTGCATTGAAACTTCCAGTTTAATCGAAAAATTAAAAAAAAAACATTAATTGCAAATAAGTGCAATATTTTTGCCATTTTTATCAAAATTCAATTAATTTATACCTTATAATTCCCTCCACCTTAAAATTCATGTATTTAAAACTTCATTAAAATGGGTTCATAGGTATAGGCGTCATTGCGTCACAAACAAACAAAAACATACTTGATTTTGTAACATCCAGGACTGTCATGGAATCCAATTGTTGTCGGAATTAGATTTGAAAACGACAAAAAAAAAAAAATTACTTTGGTGTCATGAATTCCAATATTATCGGTTTTTCTATTTACTCGCTTTTGGTTTTGAATATTTTGGTAAAATGTAAATAAATTCATGTTTATTTTATAAATTAAAATTATATTTTTTATTTACATATAAGGGAACACAAAAATAATACCCGAAACTCCTTAATTATTAGGTTTATGGCAAAATATGTAGATCCTTACAGCCAATTGGCTGAATCACTGATTTTCTATAAGATCTTTTAATGAAAAATGCTAGTTGCCACATTGGTGGATTTTTATAACGCTACAAATGTCTTCTAATAACGTCAAGTTTATTATCGGTTTTTTGTTACACTATATCCAGCGGCTTAACAAGTGGATTACTAGTATTTTCTAGCAAAAAAAAAAAAACTACAACTGCTGATGTAATTCTATTTATTTTACCATATCTTATTTTTTTAAATATATTAATAAAACTAACATTTTTAATAATATTTCAATAAAACCACTACTGCTTACCAATTTTTCTAAAAAAAAGCTACATTAAAAAAAATATGAACAAATGGACGAAGTATGAAAAAGCTAATTTAAATATTGGTTTCATTTACATATATTACAAAATTTCAACACCAATACGGTTTCATGACTCGAAATGAAATCAATATTTGTTTGTAATTCCGACAAAAAGCATTTCGACTTGTCCATAAATTCGTGTAGTTATTTTTAGACTCTTGGGGTACTGAAAAATATGTACATAAACGAAAATAAAATTGATAAAAATGTTTGCCGTCTGTGATATTTGAACTTGGACACAAATTAATCACTCTTTTTTAATGACGGACATCTTACTCAGTACACTATCTCGCACTTAATTTTCTAGTTAACAAAAACTTTTTTTAGTATAAAATATCTTTTTGGACATTTTGTTAAAAGAAAACTAACAGCATCAGAATGGGGTTGAACCAACATCATTCTGGTTGCTAATCCATCGCTCTAGCCAATTGATCCACGTCATTGCAATATTATGCTATTATTTTGCTATTATACTATTGAGTACTTATTTATGTAATACAGAGTAGGCAAATAATAATGACGCCTCATTAGCGAGAATCTACTTTAATAAGTAGTTGCGATTATCGGGAACCAAAAATTTTTGCTGGTTTACTAATTAAAAGGTCAAATTTCATTAAAATTTTTAAAATAATTTTAAAAATTTTTGACATATTTAGAAGAATGAAAAGAAGTGTGACTATACTTTATTTTCATAGTGAGGCTTGAAAAACCAAAATGGTGACTATTTATTTGAATTTACGTTTTGTTGGGAAAAGGGGGGGAGAAACACAAGTTTGTTCTTATAATTTTTTGTAGTTAAATAATTATGTTTTTAAAAAATTAGACTAAGTCTCTTTTTTAATAATTTTTTGAACTTATAAATAAATTAAAGTATAATCAAAATGTACTTTTTTCAACCAAAAGGTTTTTTTTAATATTTTTCTTTTTGGTACTATTTTTGAAACAATGTTTAAATATTGTAATTTTTTCCTAATTAATAAAAAAAAATCAACTTTTTTTTGAAATTGGTAATTTCTCAAAACTATTGGATTTTTTAAATTTTCGTACCTTTGGGTATTTTTTTTTTAATTTGATAATTTTTGTATAAATTGGTACTTTTTAGAAAATTGGATACCTTTTTTAAATATTATAACTTTTTTCCCTAATTGATATTTTTATAAATTAGGTACTTTTTTTACTTGGATACTTTTTTCCCTAATTGTTTTTTTTTTTTTTTTTTTTTTGAAATTGGCACTTTCTTCAACAAGCTGGCATTTTTTTGTTTTTTTTTTATTTTCGTACTTTTTTTCGAAATTCCAAAAATGGGTATTTTTTTGTGTAAATTATATATAAAAATGAGAAAAAAGACCAATATATTTATATATATATATATATATATATATATATATATATATATATATATATTTGTACTTTTTCGAAAATTGGGTACTTTTTTAAATGTTATGGAATATATGAACATTTTTCGAAAATGAATACATTTTTTAAATAAATTTTTCGGAAAGTTTGGAAATTTGTATTTATTTAAAATTTATCCTTTTTAAAAATGGTGTTTGTAGTTAAATATTAGTACTTTTTTGGAAATTTGGGATCTTTTCTAAGATTAGTAATTTTTCGTAAATTGTGTATTTTTTAAACTTGTATTTTGTAATAGCATTTTTTATTTGTCGTTTTTTGAAAAAATTATACTTATTTAAAAAATTTTACATTTTTTTAAATTAATACTTTTTTTGAATTTATAATTTAAAATTTTTTGAATTTATATATTATTTTTTTTTTTGGAAAGTGTACTTTTTCAGAAAGTTTTTTCTTTTTTAAAAATGCATTTGTTATTTTTATTTTATGAAAAATAGTACTTTTATCAAGTTTCTTGTTAATTGGTACCAAATTAAATTTTCTACTTCTCTACTTTCTTTTCTCACAGTGCAAAATTGGTATTATGCCCGGTCATATTCACAAGCGTGGCAAGATCGGTGTAGTCTCCAGATCTGGTACCTTGACCTACGAAGCTGTCAATCAAACCACTGAAGTTGGTTTGGGTCAAACCTTGTGTGTGGGTATTGGTGGTGATCCCTTCAACGGTACCGATTTCATTGATTGTCTCGAAATCTTCCTCAAGGATCCCGATACCAAGGGTATTATTTTGATTGGTGAAATTGGTGGTGTTGCTGAAGAACAAGCTGCTGAATACTTGACACAATACAATACTGTAAGTTAAACAAATTAGCTTAAGACATCAAAATATTAATATTCTTTTTTTCTATTTTAACCACAGGGCATGAAAGCCAAGCCTGTTGTATCCTTCATTGCCGGTATCTCTGCCCCACCAGGCAGAAGAATGGGTCACGCTGGTGCCATTATCTCAGGCGGTAAAGGTGGTGCCGGTGATAAGATCAAGGCTTTAGAAAATGCCAATGTTATTGTCACCAGGAGTCCAGCACAAATGGGCAGGGAATTGTTTAAGGAAATGAAACGTTTAGAATTAGCCTAGGAATTAGAACTACGCCAAGCGAAAAGTTGTGAAACAAAACAAATTTAACTCATCATTAAAACTCAAAATAAAATAAATAAAACCAAACCCCACATACATACACAAACATACACCAAAAAAAGTTTAACTTAAAGTGTTAATTAAAATAAAAAAGTACATATAAACTAATAAAGTATAACTAAAAGAACTTCAACAATAATAAAAACTCAACCAACAATCCAATCAACAAAAAGAGATTTCTATATTAAGAGCAAAATAAAATACTTACTGCCATCATCAAAGAGCAAGAAAAAAACAACCGAAAGAATTATGAAAAGATAAAAAAATAAATAAATAAAGCAACATGTTACTAACCATAATTTAGATATTGAATTTTCGGGTTATAAACTACAAACAAACAAATAATAATATTATTTTGATAAATATTTTTTTGTTCTATTTTTGCGATTATCTACATATACGTGTCCAATATTTACATTAACTGCTTAAATGGTGTTAAACTTTTCTCATTGCACTTCTTTCATTAAGAAAAATATTTAAAGAAAATAAATATTGCACTAAATTATTGTGAATACATATGGCCTAAATCACAAATTATTAGAAAATAATTAATATCTCTTAAAAACTATTAATTATTAAAAATATATATATAGTTTAAAAAGTGGCAAAATTTAAGTTTATTCAAAGAAATACATATTTTTTGTGTGTATTTTAATTAAAATTAATAGAAATAAAAACTATTTAAAATTATTAACGAAGAATAAAAAGGAAATTATCTTAAAACTAATAAATAAATTTTTTAAATGGATGTATATGTATTGTCAAAACATAGAATACATGTATTCTATGAGTCAAAAGCTCAAGAAAGAAATTAATTTTTTTTTATTATTTTTTAAAACATTTGTATCAAACTAATCAACTAGGATTGGCGTAACATAAAATAAAATTATATAAGTTTAATAAAATTTATATTATAAATAAATGGTAGCATTCAGAAAAAAAGTATGTACCATTATTTCAATACTATAAATGGTACAAAATTTTTTTCTTTTTTGCTTCCAAATGTAGCAATTTAGAGATTTGTGTATGATAACACTCTGGTACAGTTTTAATTTTCACTAAAAACGACCTAATGTATGTTGTAGATTTTGAAGATGTGACATAACAATAAAAAATCTGAAACACTCTAAATTTTGAGATGCATATTAAAAAAGAAACATTTTGAAGTTCCCAAAATGATTTTCCTTATTGGAAAAAATGAATATCCGTATTATAGCTAATTACAAGACAAAAAGTCGTTCTAAGAACGTTTCTTCACTTAGGATAAATATTAATTATAAGAGTATCAAAAAATAGCATTGAAACTAAAATGTAACCCAGAACTTATTTTATTAAAACTTAATTACATATGACTTCTAAGTTATTGACTGAGTGCGAAAGACACTTCCATACCATAGTGATTTGGTGGTGCACTTAAATCCACTTCTATTACCTCTAGGCTGCTCATCCCGAACAAGAAACATGTATTATACATGCGCTTTCGTAATGCTTATATTATCCTTTTTACAATTTTATGAGGAAGTTTTATAATATATGCATTACTGAAGCGCATTTATTATGCAAGTTCGAGATGAGCCGCCTAGAAGCAATAAAAATGGATTTTAGTGCTTCTCGAAAGTACTATGGTAAGTAAGAGTGTCTTTTACACTCAGCCAATAACTTACGTTATTTCATTCTTGGAAGCTATATGCAATTAAGTAAGCAATTTTTTGCTGGGTAGATACTGTTGGTGCCCATATATCGGGTAAGACTGATTCGATTGTGTCAAACAAACACGTGTTGGAAATGTGACATTCAGTTATATTGTACAAAGTATTTTGCTCGATACCTTTTCGGAAATTTCGATGTCAAGGATGCACATCGCTCTGGTCGGCCAGTCACTGAAAAAGTGGATGAAATTTTGCAACTGGTGGAGCAAGACCGGCACACAAGCTGTCAGGATATAGCGGGGGCTTTTGATGGTAAAAAATTGGCCAACCGAAGAGCTGCTGAAATTCACTTGGCACAGATTTTCGTCGATAAACCGTAGAAGTTCTACAGCGATGTAATTATGAAACTACCCGAAAAATAACAAGAGGTCATAGATAATAACCTAATAAGCTATCACTCTCCCTTGACCTACTCGCCCCATTTTCACCTTCATAAGGAAATTATTTTTATAGTTCATGAAATACGCGATAATTAATATTTGCTTTGTATGGGGGTTACCACTACCCCCAGTCTTGTCCGCCTTATATTCATCTCAACTGTGAATCTTAATGAGAAAATTATTCTCCCAAAATCTAATTTCTCTGCAGTAGTTCTTTAGATATGCTATAATTAATATTGGTTTTGTATGGGGTTTACTACTCCCCCAAGACCTACCCATCCAATTTTCGTTTTCAATCTTCATGAGAAAATTATTCCCACCAAATCCAAAGAATTTCTCTGTCATAGTTCCTTAGATATGCAATAATTAAGTTTTGCTTTGTATGGGGACTATCACTCTCCCTCTACCTACCCCCCATTTTCATCACAACTATGGAACTTCATAAGGAAATTATTTCCACAAAATCGTACGACTTTTGCTATTATGATTCTTGAGATATGCGACAATTAATATTTGTTTTATATGGAGCTACCATTCCCCGGGCTCCTGTCTAAAAATAAAGTAGCCCATTTTACTTTAAGGTATGACAGAATAATACTGAAAATTTCAAGAAAATCGATCCAGCGGTTTAGCTTTCTATAAAACCCAAACAAACCAATAAACAAACACAGATTAAGTTTTATATATATAGATAGATGTCCCACAAATATTTCCTCATTTCCCCTTATTTTTCTAATATTTCAGCATTATACTTTTTGAAATATTAGAAAATTATATATGATTTCATTTTTGGATTTAGAGCTATTGTACTGTGAAATAGTTAGGTAAATATATAGGATGGCTTTTGAATTATAACCTTTCAAAAATTACAAAAAGCGGTATTAGACCATAATTTTCAAGAAAATAAGCTGAGGCTAGATAAGCATAAAGAATTTTTTGATTTTTTAAATTTTCCAAAAAAAAAAAAATAATAATAAAGAGAAAGAAAGATATAGTCGGTCAAAACCGACTATATGATACCCTACACCATTGTGTATGAGCATAAAAATACGGGAAGAGAACTTATATTACACCTGCAGCCAATTTTAGTAAATGTAAAATAATTGTATATTGAATAATGCGTTGATAGTAACATCTAGATGATTTTATGCACTTTAAACTTATTTGTGTCGAATATTAACTTGATACTAACATTCGTATGGGATTTATGTACGTCAAAGTGATTTTCGGAAGAGGGGTTTATATGAGAGCTATGGTCAATAGTGGACCGATCTTTATAAAATTTGGTACAAAGATTAATACTTACTTTGTACCAAACTTCATTAAAATATTCTTATTTTTAAGGTATTTTTGAGTGGTTAATCTCTATTCCGGGGGGACATTTGTATGGGGGGTGAAATAATGGACCGATCACAACCAATTTCAAGAGGCTTCGTCCTTGTATCATAAAAGTCCCACGTACCAAATTTCATTAAATTATTATTTTTTTAACTTTAATTAAGTATAACTCCTAAACTAAAGTTCAGAAAAAAATAATCTTTTGGGCAACCAAATTTCGAAGTGTTGGCTTTAGTTTTCTGAAGAAATAAAAATATACATATTTTGTTATACTAAAGTTATGCATTTATTTAAAGACATGTATTTCTGCGGTACTATTTCGTGTGTCACTTGAATAAGGAATTCTTTTAATATTAATCAGGAAGGCTATGATTTGAATTTATTTCAATATAAACGGCTAGAGAATTTTTAATTTGACAGTTCTTAAATAGTTTTTATTCAAAATGGGACGTGGTAAGGCTCTTAATAACTCTGAAAAAGAAAAAATTTTGATTTTGAAATCTCAGGGTCAGAATCCGGTCCAAATAGCCAAAAACATTAATAGAGGAAAGACAATTGTCTACAATTATTTAAATAACGTGGAAAGATATGGAAAAAACATGAAAGGGCGGAAGAAAATGGCAAAAACTCCAAAAGAAAGACGAAAAATTCTTAGAATTGCATCAAATTATGCCATGTCGGTATCAAAAATATAGAATAAAGTGGAGTCAGTGTCAGTCTAAGAACAGTGCACTGTATTTTAAAGTCGTGCCCGACGAAAACTGCAAAAAAAAACCACCGCTTAATGAAAAACGCAAATCACAACGTCTTCAGTTTGGCAAAAATACAATGACATGGTCCGAAAAATGGTTTAAAGTCGTATTTTTCGATGAAAAAAGTTTAATATTGATGGTCCCGACAAGTATTACTATTATTTCCATGACCTAAATAAGGAGGAATTATTTTTGAGCCGAGAGGGCGGAATAATGGTACGGGGTGCAATTTCGTATTATGGTACCATAGAATTGTTTTTTGTATCCAACAAAATGACTGCAACGACTTACAGAAACATTCTGGAGGAAGCATTTCCAAAATTTAATGATTTCTTTGGACCCATACCTTGGACGTACCAACACGACAACGCTCCGATTCATAACGCCAGAGCAGTAAAACAATGGATTAATCAACAAGGTGTTCAACGTTTGGATTGGCCCTAATATTCACCAGACCTGAATCCAATGGAAAATGTCTGGGGTTGGCTTGCAAGAAAAGTTTATGAGGGAGGAAAATAATTTGAGATGATAGAATCCTTAAAGGATGGAGTTCAATTTCGCTAAATTACTTAGAGTCATTATACAAGTCGATGCCTAATCGCATTTTTGAGGTTATTTCTAAAAATGGTGGCAGTACTCATTACTAATTGAATGCTAGAAGATAATAACTTTCATTTCTATAACCTAAAATTTAAAAATAAATTACAGTTTGCTTAGTTTTAAAATATTCCTTATTCAAGTGACACACGAAAAAGCACCACAGAAATACATGTCTTTAAATAAATGCATAATTTTAGTATAACAAAATATCTATATTTTTTATTTCTTCAGGAAACTAAAGCCAACACTTTAAAATTTGATTGCGCAAAAAATTATTTTTTTCTGAACTTTAGTTTAGGAGATATACTTAATTAAAGTTAAAAAAAAAATGTGATTCCTTATTCAAGTGGCAAGCAGTGTATGTATATTCTCTGGAAAAATTTTAGATCTTGATTTATAATCATTAGTTCTAGAATTGATGTATCCTAAGAAGTGGTGTCGGAATCAATTTTGCCATTCATGGAGTAGAACCATATTGTGATTCTAAATTGATTTTATATAGAGTTTTTAATAACTCGTGCTTAAGAACTAGTTCTGTGTTCCTTCTGCTATACTTATCGGAATAAATCACTGGTTCCCAAATGATTTTTTAAAAATTAAAAAAAAAAAATCAAAAACTTAAAAAGAAAACTGATTTCAACAAAATTAAATTGATGAAAAATTAAAAATAAAATAAAATAAAATAAAAACCATTGATTTTAATAACTGGTTTTATGGAACTAGTTCTGAATATGACAAGATCGAAGAAAAATCATCGATTAAAGAACTACTTCTAGAACCTATCCATAGAATAGTTACCCAGCAAAAACTTAACTTCCAATTTTAAAAGCAACAGCTTCCTATATGCGTCACATTATAGCCTTAATCGCCACACCCAGCATTACCTATAAGTACTTAAAAAAAGTCGTTTTTAGTAAATATGAAAACAATTTGGTTTTTAAGTCTAGAACGTCTAACAAAAAATACGAGTATTAAAAATCAAAGAGGGTTCAACTCCCATCAGAGAAATACATTTTTTAATTAATAATGTTAATATATATCCCTATATTAAGAAAAAATCTTGTTAACACATAAAAATACAAGTCGATTATGGTGTATCGAGCAAGATGGCAGACCAACAAAAGTAAGCAGTGGGTTCAAATCTAAACCTAGCCAAATATTTTTTTTTTTTTGTGTGAAAAAAATGTCAGCATCCAAAACAACTGTTTTGGTAACCAAAATAAAAAAAATGGTGAAATTTTGGACAACCCGAACAAAATTCATCAGTTATAGAACCAAAAGAGGTAGCTATTTTTCGCTTACAAGACACATTCTTTACTATGTGAAGTTCTTGCTGGGTACTGACAAGGTAATATTTCAAAAAATTCTTCAAATTCTGGGGCTGACAATTTCGAACAAAGCTCATTATTTATAGCGCCTGGCTTATTTCTTTATAGTATATAAAATTTTCGGCTTAATATGATGACTAATTTTTTCCATTTAATTAATTTTCCCCTTTATTTGTTTTTTTTCAAAACTTGTAAACTCTGTTTAAAAATATCTCACTCTTCTAACCAGTTAAAACTCTCATACTTTCAGTGTCTACTCTCTATTAACCTGGTCTAAAGTTTAATTGTTTTCTAAGCTTTAGTAACTGACAGTATTGAGTTTAACTCAGAGTTTAGTCATAAAATGAACGTGTAACCGTTGAGTTGTTAAAAAAATAAGTTTCTTAAAACATTGAAAAAAGGAAATACGCGTTTTTCTAGTTTTCTAGCTGTTTTTTATATTTTGTTTATTTATAAAGTGAGTTCTTTTTTAAAGGGGATTTAAAGCAAAAAAAAAAAAAAAAAAAAAACAAATAAAATCATAAAATTTCAATAGAATTTTAGAATGTTTTAAATAAGAGTTTGATTTAAAACAAAAGAAGAAAACGAAATTGAATTTAAAATATTTTAAAATTAAAAGAAATAAGAAAAAAACTCCCCCGCATTTTTTCATTTTAAATAAGAATAAATTATGATGAATTCATGGAGTGCGTGGAATAATATATGTTTTTGTTGTTGTTTTGTTTTATCTACTTAAATTCGTGTTTAATGCATTTTTACCCAAAAGACTAAAATGGTAAAAATGTTATATTAATGATCTTGGCGTTAATAATGATGATTATAATGATCATTTGTTGTAGTTGTTGCTATTATGTGTGTGTGTTGTTACAACTGTATGTTTTGTTGTTGCTGTTGCTGTTCGGGAAGTTAAAGTACTTAAAATGCAGTGAAGCATTTGGCAAAATGAATGTAACGTTTATTTTATTATTTTTTTGTATTTAAAAAAAAAATGTTTGAACACCCAGACTATTGCCATTATAATACAACAAAACAGAAATTAACTAGTACGAAAGTCGATGATGTAGTGCAAACATATTGTAGCCTACACTTTAGAGCACGGGTTCCCAAATGGGGGTCCGCGGACCCTTAAGGTCCGTAGGAACTTTTTAGGGCGGTCCCCGAATAGGTTTAAAATAGTGTAGAAATTATTATTATTTTTTGGCGGAACAAGAGAAGGAACATGAGATCGAAACCGATAAATGAACCAATTGAGTTATTAAAATATATATTAAAATCACTAAGTCTTGTGTATGTTGTCTACTACTCGTGAGTGTTTCCCGAGGAATAGAAGCCTGATTGAGAAGTTTTACTTTATTATTTTGCTTTTAAGGAAAACGATGCGGAAAGCCATCGTATTTTGGTGCTTCAGTTGATACAACTTGTCGTGAAATCGTCACTTTTAAATTGTCTAAAAGTGGCCATTTCAATGTGCGCAAATCATGACTATTGCCAAATGCAAAAAATACTTGCATAATAATAGGGAGTAATTCAAGCAACAACTACACGGTTTTAAATGCGCTTCTATTTATCCAAAAGTATCGAATTGTTACGGGCGATGGAAGTGGAAACCACTAAGATAATCAAAAGCCCAGTCAACCAGGAAAATTAACACCAACGACAAATAACCATGGCACCCCAGTAATGCTCTGTATTTAATAGGATCTATTAAAATTTTTTTTTTTTACTAATTTTGCATTTGTATTATTAAAGAATTCAACTTTGTGTGGAGGTCCGATGGAAAATGAAAAACTTATGAAAGGGTCCGCGAGCTGAGTTATTGTCGGAACACCTGCTTTAGAGCATGGGCATTAAAGTATTATAAAAGAGAGGGCCTTTTGTGGCCTCTTTTTAATACTTTAAAGGCACTTTTTAGATAATTTAAAAAAATGCTTATTTTACAAAAAGTACTAATTTTCCAAAAATTTGTCAAAAGAGTACAAATTTTCAAATAAATTACATAATAATTCCCAAAAACGTACTAATTTTCGAAAAGCATACCAAATTTAAAAACTTACTTATTCGAAATTTTCAAAAAGTAGTAATTTTCAAAAAGTAGTAATTTTCAAAAAGTACCAATTAAAAAAACACAAACTTTTAATAAAGTACCAATTAAAAAAAAAACGCAATTTTTCAAAGAACTATCAAAGTACAAATTTTCAAAAGATGTTCAAATTTGAAAAAGTATAAATTTTCAAAAAAGTAAAAATTTTCAAAGTACCAATGTACTAATTTAAAAAGTAACACAAATTTTCAAAAAAGTGCCAATTTAATAAAACACAAGATTTCAAAGAAGTACCAATTTACTCTGATTTTCAAAAAGATGTTTCAATTTAAAAAAGGTACTAATTTTCAAAAAAGTACCAATTTTCAAAAGAAATAAGTAGCAATTTACAAAAAGTATAAAATTTAAAAAAAGTACCAATTTCTAAAAAAAGTACCATCTTTTAATCTTTTAAAGTAGCAATTTTCATAAGGTACCGATTTTTAAAAAATTTCCAATTTAAAAGTAGCACAAATTTTCAAAAAATACGAGTTTAAAAAAAGTACTAATTTAAAAAAGGTAAATTTTCAAAAAAAAAAAAAATAAAATAAATAAAAAATATGCTAATTTTCAAAAAAATAAAATGTGTACTAATTTTCAAAAAAGTACCAAAAGTACTAATTTCTAAAAATATGTTGCAATTTAAAAAGTTACAAATTCTCAACAAAAGTACCAATTTTCAAAAAAGTAAAAATTTTCAAAAAGTGTCAATCTTCAAAAAAGTAACAATTTAAAAACAGCACAAATTTTCAAAAATAAAAAATGTTTATAATCAAAAAGGGTCAAAAGTACGAATTTTCAAAAAGATGTTCCAATCTAAAATAAAAACATACTAATTTTAAAAAAGTACCAAGTAAATAAGAAATTTTTAAAAAGGTATTAAGGTTCAAAATTAGTACTAAAATAAAAAAAATATGAAACAATTTCCATAATTTTTAAAAAACTATAAATTTTTGTAAAAATTGTCAAATTAAAAAAATATTTCTTTTTAATATGAAATTAAATTAAAAAAGTAATAAATAAAAGATTAATTTTCAATAAAATACCAACTTTAAAATTAATACCAATATTCCAAATAAGTATCATTTATTTTTTAAGTACCAAATCTCTAAAAAAATAATTAGATTTTTTAATAAAAATAAGTTTAATTGAAAAAAAAAATACAAATTTTTCAAAAGAACACTTTTTTGAAAAAGTATAAATTAAAAGATTACTAATTTTGAAAATAAGTACTAAATTAAAAAAGTATCAATTTCCAAAATTTAAAAAAATTATGAAAATTATTAATTAAAAAAAAATATAAATTCTAAATTAAAATTATACTAATATTCAAAAGAAAGTTAAAAAATTTCAATAAAGTAACAACTTTAAACTAAATACCAATAACATATTCTAAACGTAGTCAGTTAAAAAAAACAAAAAAGTATCAAATAAGTATTTACCCAGCAAAAACTTTGCTTTCCTGGTAAGCTAGCAGGTATAATTGGAAATAAAAATAAACTACTTATTTTTTCCTGAATAACTAGTTATTTTTGTTCGACTTGTCCACAAATTCATGTAGTTATTTTTTTGACTCTAGGGTTACTCAAAAATATGTACCTAAACGAAAACAAAAATAAAAAAAAAAAAACAATAAAACTTTGCCGTCAGTGAGACTCGAACTTGGACACAAACTAACCATTCGTTTTTACTGACTAACGTCTTACTCAGTACACCATCTCGCACATAGTATCCTAAGCGACAAAAACTCCATTTAGTTTAAAATATCTTTTTAGACATTTTGTTATAAAAAACTAATAGCTTCAGAATGGGGTTGAACCAACAACCTTCTGGTTATTAATCCGGAACTCTAGCCAACTCATCCACGTGATTGCAGTATTACTGCTATTATACTACTGACTACTTATTAATTTAATACAGAGTAGGCACATAATAATGACGCCTCATTACCCAGAAACTACTTTAATAAGTAGTTGTTATTACCGAAAACCAAAAAGGTTTTGCTGGGTATTTTCATAGATATTATAAAAAGTATAAATTTTCCAAAAGAGAACCAATATATATATATATATATATATATATATATATATATATATATATATATATATACTTTTACTATAATGTTAAGAAATAAATACATATTTTAAAAATATGAAGTACAATTTTCCAAAAGAGACTATTTTTTAAAGTACCTAAAGGGCCTTGTTTTTCGTAAGTTTTTCTTTAAACTTTGAAAGCACTATTTGAGGTTTTAAATGTCTAAAATAAGATTTACCGTATTTATCGCAGTAACAAAGTTCTTCCAAATAGTCTCTTTCCAAAATTATCTTATTATTGTTTATTAGTTACAATCAAAACCCTAAATGCTTAAACCCAAAATCTTCAAATCTTAAAATTAAATAATGCAATTGATTATTGGTACCAAAAAGTGCTTCCGACACTAATATCATCATCAGCACTACTACCGACACTAACTCAACACAATAACAACTCATACATAATACAAAAAAAAAAAAAAAACAACAAAATTAAATAAAGGAGAGACCCTGTATAACCAGTTGAATATGAATTACGTGAGCCAAAAATGTTTCTCAAACAAAAAATACAAAATAAATAAAACATCGGTTGTTGTAGATTTTTAGCCAATAGACAAATACAACAAATACAAAATAAAATAAAAATAAATAAAATAAAAAATACGTTTGTATATTGAGTGAGTGAATGAAGTGTGTAATACATTTTTATTAACAACTTCCTAAACAAAAAAAAAAAAAAAAAAAAAAAACAGACACGATGCAAACGCAATGGGAAATTGTTGAAATTATTAAAAAAAATTATATTTAAAATAATTAAAACAAGGTGGTCTTAAGAAATGTTTTTAATAAAATTAAAAAAATTAAACCAAAAGAAAATAAACTATAAAAAGCAAAAGTAAACATTAAACAAAAAGTGAAAACTATAATTAACTTAAGTGAACCTTGTTTTTATAAGAAACCCCTAACCTCTCGAGCATGAGAACAGGTGGAATGCAATGACCATTTGGTCATTGACTGTGTAATTTATAAATTATAGCTATAAAAGAAAAATAATTATAAAGTTTATTACATTAAACATATAATTTACTTTATAATATAAACTAAAGGCGTTTATTTTAATTTTTATTTTAATGCAAATTTGCTAAATTATGTAATTTTCATTAAAATAATTAATTAATATAAATTCCATATATTAAATGACAAAATATTTGCTTAATTTTATTAATTAACATTTTTTTTGCCAAACAATTGTTTTGTTTTTTTTTTCGAATCAATGGAAGATATGTTAGAGCACTATAATCAGCCAAACCGATTCACATATTATGAAAATTTTTTTTAAGAAATTAATTTTTTGTATTTTTAGTCTTAGCACTAAATTAAAAATTCGGATACTCGGATTACTCGATATATTGAAATGATATTCGAAAAATAAATTTTTAAAAGCAGACAGACGGACGGACATCGAAAAATTGGTAATGAACAGGTCAACTAAAAATATGCAAAATCATATTTTTGCTTTGGCTTCAAATGGACCAAACTACTAGTTATTTATCCGTTTCATACAATTTTAAGAATTTCGGCATTGATTTGTTTTAGCACATTTTTGCATATTTTGGTTATAACAACATAATTTTGCATATTTTAGGCTTAGCAGCATATTTGGTCATATTTGCATATAAATTCTTTATTTTAGAGCATATTTCAGCAATTTAAATAGTACTTAAGGTCATAATTTTGCATATATTACACCAAAGAACATAATTTTGCATATTTTACACTTAAAAGAAAAATGTTGCATATTTTGCAACCAATAAATATTTTTACATATTTTGCTATTAGTGAAATTTCTTTTTTATACATTTTTCAAATCCGATTCCCTGATAATTTTTATTTTATAAATTCATAGAAATTTTGTAATTTCCTGGTACTAATACATTGTATCAGGAAATTACAATGATTTTAAATGCAAAAGGAAAAAATTTTAAGCAATTGCTTAAAGTTATTTTTAGCATGAATAGTAGTTAATTTAAAATTTATTTAGAAAAAATTATATTTTAAGCGCATATTTTCCGATTTTAAGACCATTTTTATGCGCATAAAACAGCGTTTTTTATTTCTGAAAAAAAATTTCACCTTGCTATTGTGCGTATAGGTCTGAAGGAGTAGAATTTTGACCAAAACTCACATCGTGCAATCAAATTTCATTTAATGTAGTGTAATAGTAAACACTTTAATTAAGCAGAAATTGCATTTTGTTTTTTGAAAAAATAATTTTTTTTAAGTGAAAGAGTTAATTTTTTTAAATGGATTTTTTTTTTTTTTGAAATTAGGATCACAAGACCATAAAATATTTATTATGGAAATCCAAGGTGATGGTACGTTTGGTACGTAAGGATAATATTTATCAAGAGTGAAATCTACACTGATGGTCAAAAAAATACTTCCTAATAATATTCTTAAATTTCTTAACGAACTTTATTGAACAATAAAAAAATCTCCGCATTGTTCCAGCTGGAAACAATAAAACGAAATTAGAATGGTTTATTGGACTTTAGATTCATTTATAATATTTTGCCAAATCTTTCCCATTCTAATAAAATCTATTTTTTCTATAGGTATTAATTATGATATGATCTTTTTACAAATTGAATTCTTAGCCAATATATTTTGAAGGAAGTTAGAATTAATTATTAAATTAATTAAAATTAAAAAAGTAATTATGGTCCTCATTTATATTTTTTGATCACAAAAAAAAAACAATGTAAAGACTATACAAAATCAAAAGTATCGATGTTACCAAATCAAATGAAAATTTACTTCATCCTAAGATACCGTTTCTCAAAATTTTTGTCCTGACATTATCCTTTCGTGAGTTGGATCAAAATGAAAAAGTGCCTTTTTAGCATCAATATTTTGAGTATTTCTATTAAACTCAATTTATTTCGTTGTGTGTTAATAGAAGTATATATCACTAAAAAGCTTATAAAAATACTCGTATTCTGATATTAACTCATTTAATTCCTTTGAATATAGAAATATTTGTATATGAAGGAAATTATGTTCTGAAAAAAATCTAAAAAATGGAAAAAAAACCGTTTCGGTATAACTGCTAGAGGATTATATTTTATAACCTTGGTTTTATTGTTTTTTTTTTAAATATTTATGTGTAAAAAATTTCAAATATCCAAATTTTTTGTGAAAAATTGCAAATTTTTTAATTCATTTTGTTACGTCATTAAATGTGCGTCCCCAAAAGCCTATCTTACGATGTCAAATTTTCATATTGTTCCTTTGGCAGAAATCCGAAAAACAATTCTTTTTCATTTTGATCCAGCTCACGAAAAGATAATGTCAGGATGAAAATTTTGAGAAACATAATCTTAGAACGGAGTAAATTTTCATTGAGCTGGGAACAACATCTTATTTTCTCTCCATACAAACGGGGCCACCCTAATGAATATAGTTTTGACGAAAAAAGTGGTCTGTCAAACCTGACCCTAAAAACAAAATAATACGAAAACGATTCGAATTCGTATTGCTTAGAAGACAAATTTTATTGCCGCAATAATCATATTCGTATTGAGTAAGTTCCCCCATCAGGAGAGAATGTGCGTCATAGGCAATACATGCAAGCAGTAAGAAATCGAAAAATAGGCAATATTGTTAGATAATCATCTAGGTAAAAAAAAGGAAGATACCGCCCGATAATCTTCTGAAGATGTAATATATCTATATATATAAAACAGGATGTGTGTATGTATGTAATGTAGTAATGTAGGGATCCCAAAACTGCTGGGCCGATTTTGATGAAATTTTCGGTTAATCTTCAGAATATTCAGGCGGGTGACACTGTGAAGTCTGATTTTTGATTTTCGGTCTGCGGGCGGAGGGGCGTGGCAAAATCCAATTTTCATATTGCACCACCAATGACATATGCATATATTTATTTATTTTTTTTTGCTTTTTTTATTTTATTTTATTTTTTTATTATTTTTTTTTTTTGAAAGCCGTTGTCATGTTTTTCAAAACGAGATATCAAACTCTTAAATCGGTTATGTAGTTCCGAAAATATTTACAAAAAACCTATGTTAATAATGATCCAATATCAAAATTTTAAAACTTTCGAAATGTTGCATTCAAAAATCCGAGTTTTCGGTTTATTTACAAAATATTTACATCATTTAAATCGTGTGGTAATACAACACTAATATTTGCTTAGGGCCACAAACGCGGACCAGGTCAGCTAGTAAAACATAAATTATCAACCTAGAAATAATGTAATAAAGATAACTTTTACATCTTGTAAATCATACATAACATCATAAATCACGTATTAATTACTAAAACGCAGACAAATTTCTTCAAAATTTTTTAATTTTTTAATAATTTTTCGACAACTGAAAAAATTTTGACTGAAAAATAAAAGTATTGCATTAAATTCTTCCAAATGATATCAATGGGATATCATTAATTCATGACAAAAAAAAAAATGTTTTTGTTGAAATTTCTATTTTTCTTTTTTGAATTTCTAATTTTTGGCGAAATTTAAAATTTTTGGTGAAATATCAAATTTTTAGTGAAATGTCAGATTTTTGGCGAAATTTTAAGTTTTTGGTAAATTTTCGAATTTCTGGTGAAATTTCGAATTTTTGGTGAAATTTTGGATTTTTGGTGAAATTTTGGTGATCAAATTTTTACTGAAATGTTAGATATTTGGCGAAATTTTAAGTTTTTGTTGAAATTTCGAATTAATGAAATTTTTAGATTATTGGTGATATTTCGAATTTTTGGTAAAATTTGGGATTTTTGTGACATTTGAAATTTTACGTGAAATTTTGATTTTTTGGTTTAAAATTTGGATTTTTGGTTAAATTTTAGATTTTTGGTGAAATTATGAAATTTTTGTGAATTATTCATAATTTTGTGGAACATCAATTTTAAAGCACTAAATATTAAACACAAAACCTTCACGTAAAAAATGTTTGCTAATAATAGAGGACAGCATGTTCACCCTCTATTTAATTATAGGATAAGACAAATATCATACATAATTTTTAAATTTATGGACAACATTATATGAAAAAGGCATTTGACCTATTTACACTATTACATTTTTTTTTTTTTATAGAATAGAACTAAATAGGATAAAAGCGGAATAAAAACAAAATCTTAGTCAGAAAAGAAAACGCCAAAAGTTCAAATCCATTTAAAATGATTTCCAATTTTTTTTTTATTACATTTTTTATTTATTTGATCTTTCTATTTATTTATATAGTATATCTATCTTACATTGTAAATTTTCGAGAATAAGAATTTTAGTAACGCTAATGGTTTAAAATTTAATATTTAAAAAAATAATCTGATTTATATATATTTAGATCGCAAAACTCATTCCATAGTGTGAAACACATTTTAAATAAAATGTATTATTATTTTAAATAGTGTTAATAGTATTTAGTTAGTATTTAATTTTAACTATATACACACTTTAATTAATCTCTCTCAAACAACAAATTTCATTTAATTTTTGTTATTTACATATAAAAAAAAGTATTTTAAAGAATCTTTTTGACCAATATTTTTGTAAAAATTAGTTCAACATTTGTCATCAAAAAAAAACTAACAAAACTGCTTTGAAAGTAATAAAAAGTAATCTAGATCTCGTGCAAAATGTTTTTCAATCAAGTTTAAACAAATATCAAAAAGCTAAAAAAAAAAAATATTGTTACCAAAAACAGTAAACCAGTTATTAACCCATGGTGTATCATCAGGCGTATGAATAAGTTAGTAAACAAATATATGGGAAATAAATTAATGTGCAAAAGCAAATTCACAAAGCTACAGATATGAGATACATGCAATGTACATATAAAAATGAACATTAAATCTAATTTAACAAATAAAGTAATCTTGAGGCAATGATTTTAAACTCATAGTTAATAATAACAATAATAATAATAATAAAAAGTAGAATTTAAACTTAAATCATTAAACAAAATTCTTAAAGTTTATTTTTTGTGGCTGCTGTTGTTGCTTAATATTTTCTTAATGGAAATTATATAATGTATGTTAATCCGTTGAGAGGCAGAAAATAATGACTAAAATTAATATGTTTTTAAAAGTTATTATTTCTTTATTTATTCCTAGATGGTGAAAAAATAATTGCTTATAAGGAAATATCTAAATTTCAATACCATATCATAATTAACGATTATTATTAATTTTTCGATCTTTTTAATCTTTTTGAAAATCAAAACTTATCGTTTGCCAAAAATGTTTGCTATGATAATAATTGCCAAATAAAATCGACAATATTTTTAATTATAGTTTATAAACCCTTTGCCAACATTAAAATGATTTCCTTATTTATAAATTCCAAATGCATTCGTAACACAATATCCAAGAAATTTGGCCATGCCCTGTGAGTTTTGTTCGCTGTAAACAAAACCGTAAACAAAAAAACATTTATTTTACCTTCATGCTTAGACAAAAAAAAAAAAATGTAAGATAAACTGAATCATATAAATGAATATCCTGCAGTTCTGGTAGAGCCAATTTTGCTGATATTATTTGCTAATATCTACCTGCCTGTTGTGATTAACCCCCAATAACTGAGACAAATTTTATACATCAAAATATTGGACAACGTCAAAAAAATTTGCTTCAAAATCGGTTACTGAATGTCTGAGAAATTGATATTTTTTAGATTTTAGATTTTTTATAAATTTTCTTTTTATAGAAAATTTACGATAAATGTTCTTTTTGTAAAAAATCTACGATAAATAAATTATATTTTTATAGAAAATTTAAGAACAATTTTCATTTTATAGAACATTTACGATAAATTTTCGTTTTATAGAAAATTTCCGATAAATTTTCGTTTTATAGAAAATTTCCGAAAAATTTTCGTTTTATAGAAAATTTCCGAAAAATTTTCGTTTTATAGAAAATTTCCGATAAATTTTCGATTTATAGAAAATTTCCGATAAATTTTCGTTTTAAAGAAAATTTACGATAAATTTTCGCTTTATAGAAAATTTACGATAAATTTTCGCTTTATAGAAAATTTACGATAAATTTTCGCTTTATAGAAAATTTACGATACAAATACATTTTATAGAAAATTTGCAATAAATTTTCGTTTTATAGAAAATTTACCATAAAAATACATTTTATAGAAAATTTACGGTAAATTTTAATTTTATAGAAAATTTACGGTAAATTTTCATTTTATAGAAAATTTACGGTAAATTTTCATTTTATAGAAAATTTACGGTAAATTTTCATTTTATAGAAAATTTACGGTAAATTTTCATTTTATAGAAAATTTACGGTAAATTTTCATTTTATAGAAAATTTACGGTAAATTTTCATTTTATAGAAAATTTACGGTAAATTTTAATTTTATAGAAAATTTACGGTAAATTTTAATTTTATAGAAAATTTACGGTAAATTTTCATTTTATAGAAAATTTACGGTAAATTTTCATTTTATAGAAAATTTACGGTAAATTTTCATTTTATAGAAAATTTACGGTAAATTTTCATTTTATAGAAAATTTACGGTAAATTTTCATTTTATAGAAAATTTACGGTAAATTTTAATTTTATAGAAAATTTACGGTAAATTTTCATTTTATAGAAAATTTACGGTAAATTTTCATTTTATAGAAAATTTACGGTAAATTTTCATTTTATAGAAAATTTACGGTAAATTTTAATTTTATAGAAAATTTACGATAAATTTTAATTTTATAGAAAATTTATGGTAAATTTTAATTTTATAGAAAATTTATGGTAAATTTTAATTTTATAGAAAATTTATGGTAAATTTTAATTTTATAGAAAATTTATGGTAAATTTTAATTTTATAGAAAATTTATGGTAAATTTTAATTTTATAGAAAATTTATGGTAAATTTTAATTTTATAGAAAATTTATGGTAAATTTTAATTTTATAGAAAATTTATGGTAAATTTTAATTTTATGGAAAATTTACGGTAAATTTTAATTTTATGGAAAATTTACGGTAAATTTTAATTTTATGGAAAATTTACGGTAAATTTTAATTTTATGGAAAATTTACGGTAAATCTTAATTTTATGGAAAATTTATGGTAAATTTTAATTTTATAGAAAATTTACGGTAAATTTTAATTTTATAGAAAATTTACGGTAAATTTTAATTTTATAGAAAATTTACGGTAAATTTTCATTTTATAGAAAATTTACGGTAAATTTTCATTTTATAGAAAATTTACGGTAAATTTTCATTTTATAGAAAATTTACGGTAAATTTTCATTTTATAGAAAATTTACGGTAAATTTTAATTTTATAGAAAATTTACGGTAAATTTTAATTTTATAGAAAATTTACGGTAAATTTTAATTTTATAGAAAATTTACGATAAATTTTAATTTTATAGAAAATTTATGGTAAATTTTAATTTTATAGAAAATTTATGGTAAATTTTAATTTTATAGAAAATTTACGGTAAATTTTAATTTTATAGAAAATTTACGGTAAATTTTAATTTTATAGAAAATTTACGGTAAATTTTCATTTTATAGAAAATTTACGGTAAATTTTCATTTTATAGAAAATTTACGGTAAATTTTCATTTTATAGAAAATTTACGGTAAATTTTCATTTTATAGAAAATTTACGGTAAATTTTCATTTTATAGAAAATTTACGGTAAATTTTAATTTTATAGAAAATTTACGGTAAATTTTCATTTTATAGAAAATTTACGGTAAATTTTAATTTTATAGAAAATTTACGATAAATTTTAATTTTATAGAAAATTTATGGTAAATTTTAATTTTATAGAAAATTTATGGTAAATTTTAATTTTATAGAAAATTTATGGTAAATTTTAATTTTATAGAAAATTTATGGTAAATTTTAATTTTATAGAAAATTTATGGTAAATTTTAATTTTATAGAAAATTTATGGTAAATTTTAATTTTATAGAAAATTTATGGTAAATTTTAATTTTATAGAAAATTTATGGTAAATTTTAATTTTATGGAAAATTTACGGTAAATTTTAATTTTATGGAAAATTTACGGTAAATTTTAATTTTATGGAAAATTTACGGTAAATCTTAATTTTATGGAAAATTTATGGTAAATTTTAATTTTATAGAAAATTTACGGTAAATCTTAATTTTATGGAAAATTTATGGTAAATTTTAATTTTATAGAAAATTTATGGTAAATTTTAATTTTATGGAAAATTTACGATAAATTCAAATGCTGTTTTTATAGAAAACTAGCATTTAACCCGTTACTACGTCTGCGGACTTGCGGGACACCTACATAGACCAAATATATACTTGGTAGCTTTTTTATTTAGAAAAAACATATTACAAAACTGAAAAAAACCGCAAAATTAAACTATGAATCTTCTATGTCTTCAATTTCTTGTGTTGGCACTAACAACAATAATATTTTTAAAAACTTATTTTTGTTAAAAAAAGTACAACAAAGTAAAATAAATAATAGGATTTTAAAAAAGTACCAACGACATGTTAAATATATTTGTGATAAAGAAAGAATACAATTTAAAATTAGTTTTTATGACTTTTTATTCAGAAGATTTGTACGGTACCAATAAAGTACCTGTTTCTTACATCCTAAACGTTCGACGATTCAAAAGCTACGAAATTATTCAAAGTCCCCCCTTGTAAATTCTTATACATATAGGACCATGTATATTTAATTTCATGCTTCTGAGTCAATTATAACAAAAAATTCAAAGAGTACCATTAGAAGAACGAAAAAGTATCACAAATTCCTCCTTTTGAATTCTCAGTCGCTTAGGACTACATATACATAACTTCATGTTACTAGATTTAATTAATAATAAAAATGTTCATTATTGAGTTTGAATACAACTTAATTTCCCACTTTTACCTCCTTTTTGGTACTTTTTATTCCCTCATGGATGTACATAATTAAAAATTTTATTCCAATGAATTTTTAAATTGTAGTGGGATCCCGTATTAAAGTATGCATATGTACATGTCAGCAAATAGAAAAAATGTTTTATGAAAAAAGTATTAAAAATAGGTAGAATTTTTACTCCTTAAACGTTCGAATTTCAAAAAAGTACGGAATTTATGTTTCTAATTTTTAAACAAGTTACGATATAAATTTTATTTATGCATTTACTGGATTAAGAGTACTAAAGAGGTACTAAAATACAGTTTCTACCCATTTTCTCCCTAAAAGCTAAATTTTAAGGAAATACCAGACACCTGTACGATTATTTTTTAAATGAATAACGACAACTATTAGCCTCTTTTGTATCTCTTTTAGTTTAGCATATATAAGGTTACCGAATTTACTCGTTTTTACCCTTTTTTTATCCCCTAAATATTCGAATTTCCATAAATCTCGTCTTAGAGGATCTATTTGATGGGAGAGCAGCCTATAGTCCAAATTTAATTTTTCTATGCGATGATGAATCAGTAAGTCAGTCAATCACTTAATAACGTAACTCATATATATATATATATATATATATATATATATATATATATACATAAATTTCCTTTCCCAAATTTTTCAAAAAATTTCCTATATAGAAAATTTACGATAAATTTTATTTTTATAGAAAATTGGCTATATATTTTAGTTTTATAGAAAATTTATAATAAATTTTATCTAAAAAATTACGATAAATTCTTTTTAAAGAAAATTTATCAAAAATTTTCATTTAATAGAATATTTACCATAAATTTTCATTTTATAGAAAATTTTACTTTAATATTCTTTTTAAGGAAAATTTACGATAAATTTTCTAAATTCTAAATTTTACTAAATATTTAATATAAAGATCATCGTATATTCTCCACAAAAAATTTTCAACATTTGCGGTAAATATCATAAAAGATTTTTGTTTTTTATTTTTTTTTATTTCGATCAAAATGAAAAAAAAAAGAAAATGATAAATATTATGCTGAATTTTATTATTTTTTGAACACCAGTTGGTTTTTCGATTGAAATAAAAATAAAAAGTGGGGTTTTTCAGTATTAAAATTCAGTCTCTAAAATTTACAATTGATTTTTTTATAGAAAATTTACAACACTACAGGGTAATATTCAGATACAAAGTTACTCTTAACTTACACTCACACACTGTACCAAAATACTTACAAACAAAAAGAACAACAACACCAACAATAATAATAAAAAATGTTTAAATACAAAGAGGTAAATAACATTAAATCCCGGCTTTTGTTAACACATACAAATACACACATTCATATGTACATATGTAACAATTTAATGATGATGTGAGTTTTTGACCTTGATTTTTAAGCCCACATCATGCACAATTTTTTGTAAGCTTATGTACATTTTTTTTTATAAAGTTAATAAAAAAAAACAACAAACATTTAAAAATACTTATAAAAAAAAACTTAAAAGAATACATGCAACAACATAAGTAACAGCAACTACAGCAAAACACATTAAGAATTTTTTAACCAACAACAAAACGTTTAAGCGAGTGTAGTCAACCATCGGCCAACGAACAAACACTCGTGCTAAGAACAAGATTTTAAAGTTTCCTGTGCTAAAATAATTCTCCATACTGAGAGATAAAAATGAGGAATTTTGTAGAGGCGTTATAAACATGAATAAATAAAATTAAAAATAAAAAATTAAATATTAAAAACAGTTCTAAACGGCTTGAGAATACACTACATGAAATTTAATCTGTTTGAACAAAATGATATTTTTTAATCCTTTTTGTAATTTAAACTAGATAGTTTTTCTGCAAATAATTTGATTTCGAGTTGGATTTATTTGAATGTACTTCCTTCCAGGGTTGCCAGATAAATGTTTCTTAGTGTCCCTCGATGTTCCAAAAAGCACATTTTTAATATATGAGTCTTTAAAAAAAGAAAAAAAAATCCTGAAATTTTCATATTACAAATTTATTGAAAACTTATTAATAAAAGAAAACATCGAAATTTTTTATAACTTAAAACATTGAATGAACATTTTCTATATAAAACAAATCATTCCATATTTAGTGAATGATTTCTTGTAGTAAAAGAAAATTTAACGAAATTAAAAATAAATTTTTCTAAATATTTTCGATAAAATTTTTCAAAAATTTTCTATAAAAAATATATTGAAAATTCTAAATCGAAAAATTTATCGAAAATTTTCTATATTTGTCGAAAAATTTTGTGTAAATAAAAATGCTAAATAAACTATAAAAATTAAATATGAATTTTAAACAACTTTCTATTTTGAAAAAAATATCGAAATATTAATTAAGAAATTTCTAGTAAAATGTTCAGGAAAGAAATTTAAAAAATTATGGAAATTAATGGAAATATTTATCGAAAATTTTCTATTAGAAATAAAAAATATTAAAAAATTATGTTTATATTTAGAAATAAAATTATAAATATATTTATCAAATTATTTCTGGTAAATTAAATTGAATCAAAACTAAATATTGAAAATTTTATAGTAAAGATTTTCTAATTAAAAAATACAAGTAATATTTATTGAAAATTTTCTAATAGTTTTCTGTAAAACAAATCTTCTCTTTAAAAAAATATTTATCGACAATTTTTTATTTAAATAAAAAAATTTTGAAAATTTTATATATTTATCATTTATATTATTAAAATTATTTATTTAATTTATTAAAAAAATATTGAAAAATTTCTGTAGAGAAAATTTATCGGAAAACCTCTACCTAAAAAAAATATATTGAAAGTTTTAAATAATTATCAAATTATTTCTGGTAAATTAAATTAAATTGAAATTAAATATTGAAAATTTTATAGCGAAGTGTTTTTATTAAAAAAAATATCAATAATATTTATTGAAAAATTTCTAATAGTTTTCCTTAAAACAAATATTCTCTTTAAAAAATTTTTATCGACAATTTTTTATTTAAATAAAAAATATTGAAAATTTTTTTTTTTGTATTTATCGATTAATTTCTGGTAAATAAAATTTTATAGAATTTAATAAAAAAAAATAATAATTTAGTTTCAAAAATTTCTCTTTTAAAAAAATATCGAAATATTTAAATTTCTAGTGAAATGTGCATTTAGTAAAAGAAATTTAAACAAATTATGGAAATTTTTATGTAAAGAAAATTTTTATAAAATTTTCTATCCACCAAATGTTTGTCGAACATTTTTAATGTAAGAGAAAAAAATTTTAAATTTTCTAGTAAAGGAAACTTTATCAAAGTCGGGGTTTACATACAGCAATTTTTCTTGCTACAATTTTGAGTTTGCTGAAGACAGAGAGAGAGAGAGAGAAGAGAATACTAAGATCTTACATGCTCTTTACCTATCTCGCATATGAAGTCAGAATTGCAGCAAGAAAAATTGCTGTGTGTGAACTCCGACAACATGAAAAAAAGCATTAAATTTTTTTAGTAAAAGATCGATAATGGCCAATAGTCTAGATTATTGATGTATTGAAATAAATAAATAAATAAATAAAAATTATTATAAAAGAGAAAAAATTCTAAGAATATAAATCAAAAATTATGAAAAAATATTCAAAATCTTCTAGTTACAGAAAATTAATCAAAAACTCTCTAATAAAAGAAAACAATTAAAAAAAAAAAAATATCTATAAAAATTCTAAAAAAATATTAAAAGAAATTTAAAAAATTTCCATAATTTGTCTGTAAAGAGCATGTATTGAAAAATTCCTATTTAACAAAATATTAAACTATTTTTTTGAAAAATAATATTTTTATATTGAAAATCTTTCGTGGACAATTCATAATTTCATTGAAATTTTAATTAAAAAAACCCTATTTACACCAAAACTCCAAATTTTCATCAAAACGAATTTTCATTAAAAACAATTTTACAATTAAAAAAATTTAGAAAGTTAAATAAAAAATATATATTTTTCACCACAAATTTGAGTATTAATCAAAAAATCGTATTTTCAAAGTTTTCACCAAAAATCAATTTTTTTTTAGTAAAACAAAGAAATTTTTCCAAAATAACCAATTTTTCCCAAAACATCAAATTTTTACAAAAATACACCACAAATTCAAATATTTACTAAAATATCTAATTTTCACCAAAAAGTCGAATTAAGTATTTATCATAATAAAACCAAATTTTACAAAAAAAAAAAAAAATACCGTTTTTTTGCTAGAATACAAAATTTTAATAAAAAATCTGAGTTGTCACTAAGTCTATATTAAAAAAAAAAATTATAATATTTATCGAAAATGCAATTTACAAAAAAGTAAGTATTTCCTGAATTTTCAATTTTATAATTAATTTTTTTTTTTTTAATTTTAAAAACTGTTCAGCAAAAATCCGATTTTTTTTTCATTATATATATATTTATTGAAAATGCAATTTACAAAAAACAGTGAGTATTTACCGAATATTTAAATTTTCAATTTTATAATTATTTTTTTTTTTTAATTTTTAAAAACTGTTCAGCAAAAATCCGATTTTTTTATTATATATTTTTATCCAGAGTTAAAGCCTAACCTTTAATAAGTTAACATGTCTTAATGAAACTTATTTTCAGCACTAAAAATCAGTTTTTCACAAAAAAAAAAAAAAACAAAAAACAAATATTTGACTAAAAAATTAAATTTTTAACAAAAAACATATTTTACAAAAAATCAAATTTTTAATTATATAAACCCAATCGTGTTTTCTCAAGAAAACTCGATCATTCGCAAAGAAAAAAAAATATATTTTTTACTTGAAACCAATTTTTTTAACCTCGAATTATCACCAAAAAACTTACTATCAGATCTCTCCTTTAGTGCAACGAACCTCTTAGAAAACTGAAAACACTTAATATAAAAATACAAAAACGCCTCTACTACATTTTCAATAATAATCAAAAAAAAAAAAAAAAAAAAAAAAAAACATGTTTAACAAGTGGAAATTTAACAAACAAATAATTAAATGATAATTAAGAAATATATATTTTCTATTAAAAGGAAAATGTAGGTCAACTTTTATTTTAATTTATAATAAATAGCAAATATTAAAAGCAAGCTTTTGATATCTTTTTTTATTTTAATTTTTTTTCTCTTTTTTATATAAAACAATTTATTTACAGATCGAATCTCTTGCATGACTGGAAACATGACCTTAAACTAAATAAAATTTGCAGTTAAACAATACATGACACACATCAGCGAACGAAACATTTATCCAACCAGCCAATTAAATATAAAATTTTATTTAAAAAATGCCTCGTAAATTATTAAAATTTTTAATAATTTTCGATAACACTTCATTGCTATATTTCCCGGGACAATTTCTATCGGGTCGTGTTCTATTAGAATTACAAGATGACACACCGGCCTTAGGCTTACATTTTCATGTAGTAGGCGAAGGTGTAGTTAGAGCGGGTACTGGTCGCCAAGAACGTGGTACTTATGATAAGGAAAATTATATAGATTTTCGTATGCGCCTGTTGGGTGATGTGGATCAGGGTCCTACAGTCTTATCTCCCGGTATACACAGTTTTCCCTTCAAACTTGGTTTACCATTGGGTTTGCCCTCAACATTTTTGGGTCGTTATGGTTGGATACAATACTATTGTAAGGCAGCTTTAAGGGAACCAAATGGTTTAATACATAAAAATCATCAAGTATTTATTGTTATGAATCCCATAGATTTGAATATGGAAAAGCCTATATTAGCGGTAAGTTTTAAAATAAGATTAATTAAAAATTATAATTCAAAATTTTGTATTTGTTTGGTTTTTGTAGCAACCTTTTACTTGTGAAGTTGAACACAAAATGGGTGTGGCCTGTGTAGGCGGTGGTATGGTAAAATGTCGTGTGGCCTTAGATCGGGGTGGTTATGTGCCCGGGGAGAGTGTTTTAGTAACTGCTTTTATTTCAAATCATAGTAATGCCACCATAAAACGCACCAAAGCTTCACTAACGGAGGTAACATTAAAAAAATATAAGTATAAACATTTTGAAATATTTATAATATTTTATTTATTTTAAAAGACCATTGAATATTTGGCTCGCGGCAAAGTGGTGCAAACTGAAAAACGTGCTTTGGCCGTGTTGGTGCGTGGTAAAATTCGACCCGGCGGCAAAGATGAATGGCAAAATGATAGTCTCTATGTGCCACCCTTACCACCTACAAATCTCCATGGCTGTCATTTAATTAAAATATCCTATGATGTCTTTTTTGTTATAGAACCCAAGTCATTGGAAAAAGAAATTAAATTACAATTGCCTATTGTTTTAGCCACCTATCCGTTTCGTTCAACGGGTAATGATATATCAAATACTTGGCCAGATTCGGTGCTTAAACCTGATACACATTATCCTTCTACATTGCCCATATTTCGACCCTGGTTACATGAGAAACCAGAATCTAATTAATATATAAAATATATATATATATATTTTTTTATTCAAAAGCTAACCCAGTTTAATACTTAACATGATTTAAAAAGACAAAAAAAAAAAACGAAAAATAAGAATTTTAAAAAAAGTAAGAAGAGATTATATTTTTTTATGAAATGTATTTTTTCAAAAATACTTGGAACGCCTACTTATAAAATTCTTGTTATAAGTATATATTTGGTTGTAAGCCATAAAAGGCGCAGTGAAATAAGATAAATTATTTAAAAAGCAACTTTAAAAACTAAAAATCACAAAAACCCCAGCCATACTTTGTTGTGAAAAATAAGATTTTACTTTTATGTGTAGGTACTTATTATTATATGTATTATTAAATATTTTTATTATTTTTTAATTTTTAATACTTATGTTTTAATAAATTTATTATATTAATTAATTATTAATAATAAGCTGTGTATAATAAATGCATAAAATTGTTATTTTTATTTCAATAAGAAATGATTGTATAACAAGTCCGCAGAAAAGAGACGTTTTTAAAAATTTTGTTAATTTTAGATATTTTAGTTTTTTTTTCTTGAAGTGAAAGTATTTTAAAGAACTTTATATAACCGAAAATCTAGAGATCAACCTTTAGCTCTAATTAAATTCGCAGATACCTGATGTCGACTTACGATCAAAGTCCCAATACAGCCGATAATGCGCACCCAATTTTATACCATTCACAAAAAGTGGCGATTCCATAAGTCCTTGACTTTTTGGACATCCCAGCAATTAACTAAAAATCAATACTACTTACTTTAAGTAACATTTCTTAATAGTCATCTGACAAATTGCGGAATTAGCTTTAAGTTGGTCTGCTGTTTGTAAGGGTGAATAACTATATAATAACCTGAGTCCAATATAAATTTCTAACAATAGTTTTGTGTAATGTACGAGGTATAACAATTAGTTGGCTTCAATAGTGATTAATAAAAGATAAAAAAACTGATACATTTGCCTAGGAAAAAATTGGACATAAAATGTATAAATATATTTTGGGTCTTTATCCAAATGATGGTATTCACAGGACCGTTAGTCTGCTGAAATTGACCTGCCCAAGAGCTCGATTATGAAAATTTAAGGAAAATAAGTAAGAATGTTATATTCGACTAGGCCGAATTCATTATACCCTCCATTTATCTTTTTGTTTTTTTTTTGCCAACCTAATTAAAATTTCACCTTACATGGGAAGTGGGAGGACGGTGTCAATTTTTGGTTTCCGAGTTTACAGCTATCATTGAAATATTTGTACAAAACTTCTAAAGCGTACATGCTTTTGTTTAAGAGATATCGGCGGTAAAGTATGAACTATAGTTATGGCGGAAATTAAGTTTTTCTATTATTTGACGCATAACTTTTTTGTTTATTAACCGATTATGGCCATTTCCAATACCAAAAAAAACTTATATGAGAGAAATATTTGAGCAAAATTTCGTCCCCATAGGTGGTACGCCCCGAGTCCTATACTGCTTTCAACAGACGCATATAGTTACATCTTCTCAGAATCCTATCACAAGCTAGAATTATATACTTCATGGAGTCTTAAATGATTTTTTGAATCTTTTTTGATGTTTAAAATTTTTACCAAAACCCCAAATGTTAATTAATAAATCAAAATTTCAACAAAAAATCAAGTTTTCACCAAAGAAATTATTTTTAGTTTTTCAGAAAAGGCAAATTTGAATCAAAAACAATTTTGAGAATTATAAAAAAAAGTCTTAAAAAATCAATTTTTTTCATAAAAACACGGAATAAAAAAAAATAGAATTTTGATCAAAAAACTGGACCAGGTTTTTATCAAAAATTCCAAAAAATTAAATTTTTATTAAAAAAATTAAAGTTTACTGACATTACTTTGAGTTTTTACCAAACAAAAAAATTTTTTGCTTAAAAAATGATTTTTCACTAAAAACCGAATTTTTATTAAAACAGAAATATGAATTTTCACTAAAAACCGAATTTTTATTAAAACAGAAATTTGACTAAAAACCTGAATTTATCAAAAATAATATCTAAGAAAACTTTTATCCCAAAAATCACGATTTTCAAAAAAAAAAAAAACAAGTATAAGATACAGTCGGTCAAGCCCGACCATATGATACCCCATACCATTGTGCATGTCCATCAAAATTCGTGGAGGGGCCTTATATTAGAAATGTGGACATTTGTGGACCGATACTTTTACTAAGTGTAAAATAAATGTTAATACTAACATTTATATGAATTTATGCACTTCAGGGCGATTCCCGAAAGTGGACCTAAGGTAAATTATGAAGCGATCCTCATAAAATTTATCACTATGATTCCTATTTATATAAAACTTATTTGTGTCGAATATAAACTTGATACTAACATGTGTATGTGATTTATGCACGTTAAAGTGGCTTTCGGAAGAGGGTTTTATATGAGAGCTATGATCTTCATGAAATTTGGCACAAAGATTAAAACTTATACAAAACTTCCTTACACCTAATTTCATTAAAATATTGCTATATTTGAGGTATTTATGATTGTTAAACCCCTATTCCGGGAGGACATTTGTATGGGGGCTAGGTGAAATAATGGAGCGATCATAACTAATTTCAATAGGCCTAGTGTCATGGAAGTCCCATATGCCAAATTTTATTGAATTAACTTCAAAATTGCGACCTGTACTTTGTGCACAAGGTTTAGATGGACAGCCAGCCGTCCAGCCAGCCAGACGAACGGACATCGTTAGATCGACCCAAAAAGGGATTATCAGTCGATTGATATACTTTAAGATGGGTGTTAAATGATTTTTTCTGTGCATTACAAACATCAGCATAATACCTCAACCATCTATGGTGGTGTGGGGTATAAAAAGTTGGCTGTTTGCCAAAAACCCAGAAAGGGAAATTTAAATAATAGTTCATCGAAAATAAAAAAAGACACAATAATTTTTTTTTTTTTTGAAATATTTAAATATTTAAAATTAAAATTTTAAGCGTTTTTATATATTTCCAATAGAGAAAAAAATTATTAAATTATTATTTTATTAAATTAACAAATTAGTTAAAAACTTCAGTTTCATTAAAAAAATATTTTTTATAAAATAAAAAAATTTTGAATATACTTTTTATTTTATTTTAATAATTTTACTAAATTAGCTAAAATTTTTTGGCAGGATCTAATGAAAACCATATTTAACCGTAGTTTTTCCGCCAATTTTTATATGAAATGCATATTTTCCAAGTAAATTTGAAATTGTGGTCTCCGATTTAAATAAAAATTTACACATGCTTATATATTTTTCCTCATCCGACTTAAAAAATTGGTGTATTATTCGTATCTGAAAATTCAAATTTCGAAATTTAACAAAACCTGGATCCAATTCTATTTTCTCCAAATTATGTAGAAGAAAAAACTCAAGTCATAATTATTCCGAATTCAAAAATAAATTTTTCAGAATTTAAAATTTGAGAATTTGAATCTGAGGAAATTTGAGGAAGCATCATCACATAAAATTAAAATAAAAAAAAATTATTTTGCTACGATTGTATAAATTTGTATGTAAATCGGACTAGTCGATGAGAAGTTACAGATTTTAGAAAGTGTTCATTTGACCTGCTCATAAAATAACTTGGACTTGGGTGGGTCTAGCTATATTTCTACAGCACATATTTTAATCATTTAAAAATTATTGTTTTGTACAGATATTCCCTAGAAAATTTCAAACATTGCTTTAGAGCTGGAAAAGTAATTTTGCGAATTATTTACTATTCGGAATGTTGAAAAACAAATAAGACTTTTCGTCTGCACAGTGAAATACTTAAATAATTTTATTTAATTTGAAAAAAATATAAAATATGTATTTCGTAAATTAGGTTTAAATGTTTTTAACCTAATTTACTAATCAATGAAAGTAACTTACTTTATTTTAAAAAAAACTCTATGATTTTTAAAAATTTCAAACTGAAAATCAGAATTTTTTAAAATTCAATTTCAAAAAATTTTATTTTTTCATAATTTATAATTTATATATAGTACAGATTCTCTTTATCTGACTACAAATTCTTCAAATTCTAAATCAGTAATTTTAGATATTAAATATATTATAAATTTTTTTAAATTAATTTAATTTGAAATTCTTAAGAGCATAACAGTAAAATAATAGTAACGCCACTAAAATAGTAAACCACTAAAATTTATTTAATATTCCAAGAAATATTTCTTTTAAAAGGCATAATTTTATTTATTTTTTTTTGTATTTAAAAAAATCGAAAATTGATGTAAAATATCGGGTTTTTTGCGCAAAAGAAATATAGAAGTCTCATGGCTCAACAATTCGATTAAAAATCTATTCTTTATAAGTTTTATATTGGATAAATTTACATAAAGTTTTAGTAACTAAAATCACAAATTTTTCATAATAAAAAAAAGAAATTCAAAAAAATTTATGACAAAATATGCTACTAAGCCCAAAATATGCAAAAATATGCTGTTATGCAAAAATATGCCAAAATTCTTAAAATTGTCTGAATCGGATAAATAACTAACAGTTTGTTTCATTTGAAGCTCAGGAAGGAATAATATTTTGCATACTTTTGGTTGCCTTGGCTGTTACCATAAAAAAGAATTCGAATTTTTATCAATAGAATTAATATCACCAAAATGACAAATTTTCATAAAAAAAATAATTATAATTATAATTAAAAAAAATTTACTGACCAAAAAACCAAGTTTTGAGTTTTCAGCAAACTACAAAATTTATACCAAATGTTTTACTTAAAAATGTGAATTTACACTAAAGACCAGGATTTTCCAAAAAAAGAAAAAAGTTTATTCACCAAAGAACCAATAGATCGGGTTGTTATAGCGTTACTCAACTAAAAATCAATTTTTCAACAAAAATTCAAATTAGAAAATAAATAATATAAATAAAAAAAATAAATCACTAACAATAATTTTTCAAACAAAAACTGTAGTAATTGAATTAGCAAACATGGCACATTAAATGATTGTAATTTTAATAACTTTAAAGCTTAAATGCTAAAAGAAACATTAAAAAGGTTTTAATTTTTATCAATATTTAAAGATTATTTTTTATACCATTACATACATACATATAATTATTACAAAAATTTCGTTTTTTATAAGCTTCTTTATACTAAGAAAAAAAAAAATACTTCTTTGTTTCAGTTTCTCTTTGATTGCTAAAATACTAAAATTGTAATACTTTTCTATGGATTTTTTTTAACTTCTTCCTTTCACATCAAAATCATAATGAAAGAAATAATAACAATTAATACTGCTTCCTATGTAAAATGTTTAAGTAAATTTGAAAATTTCCAATGTAATTCATGCAAAAATTCATCAAATTGTAAACGTAAGGCCCTATGCTAGGTGGCACGACGATTTGTATTACCAGTCCTTTGGATGACACAACCCTTAAAGGAATTAAGGCGTACATCAATTTCACCTTCTTCCAGCTGGCGACAAATGAAAGAAAATATAAAAAAAAGTTATTTTTATTAAAGAAATATTTTTTCCAATAATACATACCTCATCGAATGCATAAATATCCTGATAGCAAGAATACGATATACAACGTCTAACACAGGCTTTTCGTTTAACACCTTCTAGATTTTCACAGGCTATATGATGCTCACAATTAACCTCGAAATCATGGTAAGTTAGTTCCTATTTATTTTTTTTTTGTGGACAAAATATTCATTTTAATTAGAATATAAAACTATTGATTTTTTTTTCTTTTGACCTACATTTTTACTTGTTTCCTTGTAGGCATACTCGGGAAAATGAAATGTTGCTGCTTTGACCAAGGGTTTGCCATCGCTTCCTTTTTCTTGTAGACAGGAAATTTCACTTAAAAATTGTACGATTATAAATATAAGATTTGTAAAAATTGTAAATTTTTGTTTATTTTGCCACATTTTTAGATTGTTAAATGTTTATATGCAGGACGATGGTCGGAGTTTCTTTTGGAAATGTCAAAAATAAGCTAACATGTGTTTTTGGCTTATTGGATTTAGGGGTTGATTTTGATGATAAAATGTCAGTGCTTTGAGGTTTAGTTTTTTTGAGGTAATTTTAGTTTTATATTAATACGTGCGAGATTTTGAATTTAAATAAATATATGGCCTGTTCGTTTGTACTTTTTACTATTTCTACATGATTTGGAAATTTTCAAATTAAATAAACATTAATATAATATATTGGTATCAAAATATATCTTTCTATAGTAACTAGAAAATACTAACGGTTGAGGAAAAATTTAAACCAGGTAAAAACAAAGGCCATGAAACGAACCTAATCTAAAAAGTGTAAATGTAAAATACAAAATCTAATTGCCCAATCTAACCAGATTGACTTATTCCGATCATCTTTGATTACAAAATTTAAAGGTTTAAAGGTCCTCAACAATAAAATATGAACTTAAAGCCCCCGGTCGAATGTTTCAGGCCAGCATGAGTTTTTGTCTTGCAGCTTGCTTCCTAAACTTTATTTGTAATTTGAAATAAATCTTTAACAATTTTAACACTCATAACTTTATTAATTAACATTCCCAATACACAAAACGATATTATAATAATATCGAAACCATTTTATCTAGGTGATACAAATTATTACATATGATACGAGGGCGGATCAATAAGTCCGTGGCTTTTCGAACTTCCCTCGTAGTTATATGATATGCAACACTATTCCCATCAAGTACCACCTGTTACTAGACTACTGTCAAATTTTGAGCAATTGTCTTCATTTACTTTGCGTTTAACAGCTGTTCAAAACATACAACCTCGTGTATTTTTCTAAAAATGGAGAAAAGTGAATTTCGAGTGCTCATTAAACATTATTTTTTGCAAAAAAAAAAATCGTCAATCAAACCAAGGAAAATCTCGATAAATACTATGGATACTCTGCACCATCGATTTCAATGGTAAAAAAGGTGGTTTACTGACTTTCGTTGTGATAGCACAAGTAAAAATGAGCCTGAACGTTCTGGACGGCCAATTGAGGTCAGTACAACCGAAAATGTCGAAAAAAATCCACGATATGGTGTTGGCCGACCGAAGAGTAAAAGTGCGTGAGATTGTTGATGCCATAGGCATTTCATATGGCAGTGTGGTTTCGATTTCAAATGATCAGCTGGGTTTAAGAAAGTTGTCTGCAAGATGGGTGCCGCGTTTGCTTTCAATTGACCATAAACGTAAACGTGTGACAACTTCAAAGGATTGTTTGGAGTCGTTTAACCGCAATACGAATGAGTTTTTATATTTTGTAACTGTGGATGAAACATGGATCCATTACTGTACTCCGGAGACCAAGCAGCAGTCTAAGCAATGGGTTTCTCCGGATGAACCTGCTCCGAGGAAGGCCAAGGTAAGTTTTTCGGCCAATAAGGTGATGGCAACACATCCACATCGATTACCTTCGAAAGGGAAAAACAATAAACGGCGAATATTATGACAAATTATTAGACCGATTTAATGAGGATTTAAAAAGAAAACGACCCCATATGGCCAAGAAAAAAGTTCTTTTTCATCAATATAACGCACGGGTGCACACGTGTGCAGTCTCAAAGGCAAATCTCTATTAATTGGACTGCGAATTGATACCTCATCCGCCATATTCTCCGAATTTAGCCCCTAGTGACTACTTCCTATTTCCAAACCTAAGGAAATGGCTCGGTGAAGAGAGATTCAGCTCCAACGATGAAATTATTGACCAAACAAATGACTATTTTAAGGACCTTGAAAAATCCTATTTTCTACGCAAAGTAAATGACGACACTTGCTCAAAATTTGGCAGTATCTATTAACAGGTGGTACTTCATGGGAATAGTGTTGCATTTCATATAACTACGAGGGAAGTTCGAAAAGTCATGGACTTATTGATCCGCAATCGTAATCGTTTTCAAATCGAAAACAATTGTTTTTACGGACCGAAAAGTACCTTTCCTTATAATATCACTAAATGCCAAATAATATAAAAGTTATCATACATAACATACATATTTTAATGAAAATATCAATAATAATATTTGCAAGCTTGATTATTCTTAAGGTATTTCTATACGGTAATATTTTGTATTAAGATTTTTATTTGGTTATGAAAAAAATACTCATGATTTTTTCGAAATATAAATGGTATTTTTAATTTTTTGAAATTATTCAAAAACATTTGGTATTCAAATGTATTGTTTTTTTTTCTTTACATTAAAAAAAAATAAATTAAAAAATGTTTTCCCTCAAAAAGCAAATAAACTAAAAAGAATGAAAAAATATTGAAAGAAAAATAATAACAATTAAATATAAAATTGTATTGCTTAAGTATTTTTCTAATGGATTTTTTGACATACTGATAAAATATGTAATATTTTATTTTTGAAAAATAATAATACTTTGTGTACTCGTCTAGAAGTACCTTTACGTACCTAAAAAATTCAGTTTTACAGTTAAAAATCTGTCAACTGAAAAATTCTTTTTGTTTGATTATCAGCTTGTTTTTGTGTTTTTTGAACATTTTTTTAATTTTTTATTTTCATTTTGAAGTTTTTTCCAAATGTTTATGTTTTTCATTTAATTGGAAACAAATATTTCGAAATTTCGATATCATAATGATATCGTTTTCAGCAATACAATATGATTTTATAATCCGCACATTTTTTTGTTAAATTTTAATAAAAGTTAAATATAAATACCTACACTTTTTCACATTTTTCTTATAATAAACAATTTTTTTCTATAATTTTATTAGCTTAAATATGTTATACTTATTTAAAAGTACTTTCTTATTAAGCCTTTTTTTTTTTTTTTTTTTTTGTTAAAAACGTTTTTTTTTTAATTAAAAATTTAACAATTTAAAGAACATAAAAGGAAACCAAACAACCAAAATGGCGCAATTTGCTCTGTTTTTAATGTAGTAGCAGAAGCTGTAGAAGTAAATATACCTTTTTTACAAAATTTTTTGGTATATTTATAAAAAATTTAGAAAATATGTTAGTAAAATTGCCAAATTTTAATAAAATATCTTTTAAAAACTTTTTTGTTGAATAATTTTTGTTGCATCTAATGCAATTTATAAATGAAATTTTATTTTTGAATTATTTAACTTAAATCAAATATAAATACCGTTAAAATATACTTTAAATCAATTAAATCTGTAATTTAGGTATGTAGTTTTAAATATCGAGTGTCTATATTCAAAACCCCCGATCGAGAAATTTTGTTTTTGATGACATTATATTCCCTATAGTAACCTTTATCTGCGATATAAATGTCAAATGGAAGTTCCTAGTTTTTCTAATTTTATCAACATTTCGCTATCTTGCAAAATAAATACTTTATTTTTATTTTTGAGTACAAAACCCTCTATGAGTGTTTTATTTTTTATAATATAAACATCATACAAACATTTTTAACCTGCCTAATACTACCTGGTAATACTACTTTAAACAAGCAACCTACAAATCGGAACTCACAAGACTCGAAACTAATACAGTGCATCAAGATTGTTGTTCAAAGTTCAAAATAGAGATTAATACTTGTTGTAATTATTCGTATTTTGACCTATATGTCGTTGATGTGCCCGAAATAGTCAACGCACTAGATAATCTCAAAGTTTGGAAAACAAGAGCGAAAATTTTTGAAAAAGTCGGTTTTTCGCGAGGCACACTCACAGTTTCTAATGAAATATCATGGGTTATAGCGTGAACTTAGTTTTTTGTTATTTTACAAAATAAAATCGAAGCAGCATTAAAAATAAATTTATTTTCAAAAATTTTATAGACTTTTTGAAAATTACGCAAAAAATTTCACTTTGTGTTTGTATCTTTATATAGCAAATTGCAATTTGTACAAATCTTGCATATATAGATAATATAATTGATTGGGACCATAAATTTAAGACAAATGTCGTTGGTAGTTGAAAACAAGAAGCTTTTGTCAAAACAAATTTTGGTGAGCCACATCGTATGGACAGCACAAAATTGACCGTAATTGGCATAAATAGTTGGATTTGCTAATGATTAACGGAAATGTAGAGGCGCATCAAAAAATTTCGAAAGATAAAAATTTTGTAGACCAAAACAAGGATCGAAATATTAAGTAGCATTTCTTTGTAATAAACTCTAATAAAACATATTTTCGTATAATATATGGAGAAATAACTTATATAAATTTATACATATTTATATATAAATATTTACTTTGTGTGACGAGGGTAATAGCCCTGTAAACCTACCTTATCTATTTTCATTTCAATTGTGGAACTTCACAAGTAAATTATTCCCACAAAATCCCGATAACAATAATAATCATAGAATATTAAAGCTTTTCAATGTACAGCCTTTTCCACGTTTCTTTCAAAATTCTTCGGTTTTTAGAATTTTTTAATACAATTTCGATTCATTTACTCAAACAACTTTATTTCAGAATGATTCTGGGACGTTAACGATTATTTATGCAGCTAATAATAGTAGCATGTAGAAATGATTTTAATTTTTTTATCTTGAAACACGGTGTTTACGATGACGATATTATAAGAACGAATGCAATTATAACTACACGAGTCTTTTTTTTACACGAGAGATTTTTCTATCATAACAATTTTTTTTTATAAACAATATATATAGAAAATTTTATTAAAACAAACCATTTTTCTTTTTCGTCGAGGTATGTTGTCAAAATTGAATCTTTTCTTTAATTTCATTAATTGAGATTTCCATGAAGAATTGTCCATCTTTAAAAAAATAAATAAACGTAAACAAAAAACAACAAAAAATTAAAATGACATGATAGCAAAACAAATTTATCTTTCACTGAGTTCTAACACTTATATCATAACGCTGTAATAATATAAATAAATTTGGTCTACCCGTAGTAAATTATTATCATGATAAGAATTTGACGTTTGTTATGAATGAAATATCTCTCGTGTAGACCCTATGTAAAGAATATTGCACTCAAAGAAAAGCGCAAAAAACAATTTAAAAGCAACCAAAAAGATACATTTGGTTTTCGCAAAGCAAATATTTGGTTTTCGCAAAGCAAATATTTGGTTTTACGGTAATGCAGTTGCACACAACATGTGTATTTCTTATGGACGCCATAATGGTTTTCCGCAAAACAAAACCCAGGATTTGTTAAAGAAACCATTCCATAAGGAAATACATGGTGCTTTTGTGCCATGGTTTTTGGCAAACCAATACGGTGTGCTATAAAACAAATTGGTTTGTATGTGTTCTGTCAAACATCTGTCGCTGCATATTGAATCATACACGACCCATAAGCTTCTGTGGGGAGCAAATTCTTGCATCGGAAATTCATGAGACGGCAGCTCTGCTAAAAATGGTCGTAAGGAATAATTATGAAAAATTTTTATTAAAGTGCTAAATTTTAAGAATTTTATAAAGGCTTTATATTGAACTTACTAAAAGTTTGACCAAAATCGGAAGTTATATTTAATTCATGTTAAGCCCACATTAACAAGGCCTCGGCTTTTAAAAATAGTCGGCGGCTCGACTCAGCCACTTATAAAGCTGACTCTGCACAAATCTCAAAATGCTCCAGAATTGCAAAAAAGTTGCCAGATGTTGCAGATTTGAAATCTGCCCTTATTAACCTCTCTACTTTTTGTTTTGTTTATTTCACTTGTTCTTCCTCAATGTGACGTCATAAAGTTATACCAAACAAAACCTTTTATTATTTATTTGTTTTTAATAATTTATTGCAATTTTTTATTATTTAATTATATAATGAAAAAATATAGTACAATTTACATAATTAAATATGTATTAGTGAGAAAAATTTGGCTAAGTTAAATAAATTTGTTACCTATAAACCACAATTTAAAGATTTTCGTTTGAAATGTGATTACCAATGGAAGATTTTAATTTTACTAATTTTTAGACAAATACTCTCTCGCCTCCTCAACCTAAAATACAGACAAAAGAAAATTATTAGTGGTTTTATTTATGTATCTAAGTAAAAATTAAATTCGTTACCGTCTTAAACCAATAAGAATTAGGTTTAAACATCATGCTGTTCGTCCAAGACATATTGGAACGCGGTGCTATGCCATGCATATGCAAATGTTTAACACTAATAAAGGGTGGCATATGAAAGCCAAATAAAGCATCATTAGTGTCGATTTGCTGGGATTTGAAGAAACCTTTTAAACCTTCTTCCATGCGATTTACTATAGAAAAATAAAAGTATTTTTTTATTTATTAAAGGAACATTATACTTTATTAGAGTGCATTTATTCACCTAGTGGTATATCGTCTTTAGTCATTGCCTTTAGATTTTGTATATGTTGTTTCGTTACACACAGGTAGTGATAAGTCGAGGCTGGTTTAATATCTTTAAATATCACGTACTCTTCAGTTTCCAATTCAATTGTTGTATTGGGTGATTTTCCGGCCACAATATCACAGAATACACAACGGGTCATAGTGCGGTTTCCGGCGATTGAGGAATACGCTACCAACAGCAGAATTATAGCCAAACCAATTATGCCAAAAAATAAAAAATCCCTGACTTGTTTCCTTTTCAAGCTTTTTCCTTCGATTAGAGGTTTTTCCTCTGCTTTCATTTCTATTGTTTTTTTTACTTCCAATGAAAATGATAACAAAAGTTTGTAAAAATTCATTAGTGTTGTAAGCATGATCTGGATAATCGGTTATTTGGATTAAAAGAAAATCAGTAGAAATTGAAAAAATAGGAAAACATATTTCTAAAGTTTTTGTAAAAACTGTTATTTTCAGAAAAATTACTTTATTAATAGCGTGCGTGCTAATTTGTTACTCAATATATATTGTTAATGTTTGAACTCATTTTTTGGAAGGTAATATAGAGAAACCTTCAACCTTGATTTAATTATTAATAAACTTTCACAAAATTTGAATCAATTACCAAATCAATTTTTTACTTATTTTACAAATGAGTTGTTTCTCCTAAAACAATTTAAAATATCAAATAAATTAACAATTAAATATTCTTGATTCTTGCAATTTTATATTTTAACAATAAGCAAATAAGACAAATAACGAAAACAAATATACTTACTGAATTCACAGGCTACACAGGAAACTATGACACATATGCCAAAAAAGTATTCTCAATTTCAAAATAACCACTTTGAAGTTTGTCACAATTAACATTTATGGTAATTTACAAAACGAGAAAGAAAAACTTCGCATTAAATAACAACGAGTATGTGAAACCAACTACATTGTATTTTTCAAACATGTTTGGTAGATAGGGTTTCTTTTTGAAATTCTGATAGTGGGATTTTTTTTTGGGATATTTTTTATTTTATCTTCCTTCTAGAAAATTTTATAGATAATATTATATGATGTTTATTCAAATGCAAGATAAATTTTTGTTTTGATATATAAAATTGAGAAAACTTATAAGGAAATGGGTGCTTATAAAGTCCTCCTAACACAATTGTTGTTTATTTACAAATTAATAGAGCTTATAAGCTTTTAGATTCTCCTATTATTTTAAATATAATATAAATAACATGAGCTACATCATTAAACAATCAGTTTAGTTATTTTTTTAACATAAAAACATTTTCTACGTAATATAATATCTAGCATTATATGATATACCGATTAAAATTTACTATTATTGTGTAATTTTTTATGTTTATGTTTCAAGGTTTTATCTAGCAATTTCATTTGGTATATTACGCGGATCGGATCATGAATATTGACGGTATTAGAGATTTTTTGCAAATTCTGTGGTATAGTCGAAAAAGTCGCGCCATTTTGGTCTTCAAAAGTTCTAGAACTTTGTCGTAAGTTTTTAAAGCCTCAAAATAAGTACTTTCACCCGTTGCAAAATGTTCACGACTATAGAGTTTTATAAAACCTGCCAATACATCGCTCCAAATTTAATAGTTATTCTTACCCAATTGATAGCCACAATTTATTTGAAACTATAAAATTCCTAAAGTAAAAGGATACATATGCAATATTTTATATAAATTTAAAAAACGGAACAGATAGATATCTTCCATCTTAATAAATTTTCCAAAATGTTTTCCCGGGAACTAAAAATGTTTTGAAATAAAAACCCTTAGCTGTAAAAAATTTTATAGTTTAAATAAAAAAATAAATAAATTAATGTAACATTGAAAATTGTTATAATTTCTATAAAACAATGAATGAACACGAATTTAAAAACAAAATAAAAGAATTTGCTGAACATTCTTTTGTTATTTTGTTCGCTAAGAATAAACAACTTTTTCTAAACTTTTTCGTTTTAAAATTTTGACAAAAAGAAAACTAAAATTATGACTAAAGTTATAGCTAATTGCCCGCATCTGAGACAAAAATTTATGAAATATGTTCATGAAAACAATTTCAATTTTCTTCTTACACCTATTTGAAAATTTTTTCACGAAACCTTAAATAATATAATCATTTTTACATGTTTTCTATAACTATATACAATTCCTTTAAATTTATGTATTATGTTTAAAAGCCCCTGCGTTTAATATAAAAATGTAAGAAAACGTTACATATTTAAAAAAATGATGTTTCGCGTGATGCTTCTTCTATTGAAACTTAATTTTTAACAATTAAATTGCTTAAAATCTGCAATATTTATATCCTAAAGTTATATCCTACGGTTATTTCCATCTTAAAATTAATCTTTATTCGATTCAGCGCTTTAGGCGTGATTGCGTCACAAATAAAGAAAGACACTCTTGATTTTATAATATTATTTTCTACTAATGAAATGAATAAATAAATTTTAATTGTATAATATTTGAGTACTTTAAATTTTTAAATTTTCTTATTTTATCAAAACTCCTTTATAAAATGTTTATTAATGAAATATTTTACATGTTATTAAAAAGCCATATTGATATATATTATATAAATTTAGTATTCTTTCAAATATGATTTGAAGTTTGCAGAATTTCCTTTTTTATAATTTTTATATATTTTTATTTTACGGTAACAACAATATTTTGTAAATTATTATATACCATAAATTATTAAATAATTATATATTTTAAATATTATTTTAAAGATGGTATATTTACTGTCTTTTAATATATAGCATATATTTTCCACATGACAAATAAATTACATTCAAATGAGCAACAAACTTTTACATTTTCTATACTATATATTTCCATATATTTAACTCCGATTTACATATTTTACATTATTACATATTTGTGTTTGTGCAAATGATGTTTGGATAATTTGAGAAAACGCATGTAAAATTTGAAAATGTAATGTGTATTATGAAACTTTTAATATTTTTCATCATTATTACCTACGATTATTATTTACTTATTTTACTTTCTATTTTATTCACTCTCTAATGTTCTACACTTTCTTCAGAATATTAACGCATGAAATTTCGATCTATTTACATAGTTTATATTTATAAAATAAAAAAAAACTTAAATTTGAAGATATTTTTTTTTTATTAATTTTTAATAATTTTCTTCATTATTTACATATTCTACTTTCTGCTTTCTCTCTCACCCCATAGTTCCTTTAACCATTAATCTGGCATCTCTCTTTGTCGGCCATTGACATCTCTGTTTTAATTCTCATTTGATTAATTTGTTGTGCAAAAAAATAAATAAAAAATTTTTTCTTGATAAAAGAAGTGCAATTTTCGTACAAATAAAAAAAATTAAATCTCCATAGTAAGCTCTTTTAAAAGAAAAGCATTAAAAGTATGGAAAAATTATAAAAAAAACTTAGTATAATTGTTAATAATAAGAAATTTCTTACCAACAAAAATCTGAACAGAGGGCGGATTAAAGCCGCATTAAAATATCAAATTGTTAAAAATTTTTCGCAAGAAAAGTTTTTAATTAAGTAAAATAATGAACGAATTAAAAGCGCCTTCTTTAAACTCTCTATTGGGTTCGGAACGGGGTTCTACGGACAGTTTATTGGCCGAATCTTTGCTCGATATGGAAGAGGTAAGTAAAATATTTTGCATACATACGTATGTTTGTTATTATGTGTCATTTGTGGTATGTAATTATTACAGTTGGATGATGTGGAATACTCTATACCTCCCACGGGGGCTTTACCTTCGTTGGAAACAGTTTTAAGTGAATTTGAAGCTGATTCTGATATTGCATCTGAACTGGGTATACCTCCCCCCACTCCTACACCTTCAATAGCAGATGAAAGTAGTGTGCGTATGTCTGGCTCCGGAGGTGGTGGTAGCATTATGCGTTACACTATGCTGCAAGGCATTTCAACACAAGTTTCCTCTGCGGCAGATCGCATCAATGCCGGTATGGCCTCTTCTTGTTGCGTTTGTAGTCATTACTATGCTGTGGGTACTTCTCACGGGCACATACTCAACTTTGATAGTACACAAACTTTAAGGTGGGCTCATCAAGATAAAAATGGGCAAGGAGCTGTATCATCCATGTCTTACAATCCTGAATGCAATCGACTTTTGGCGGGCTTTGCTCGAGGTTTAGTCATAATGTTAGATACTCAATCGGGTGATGTAATGCGTCAATTGTTTGATGTAGTCACTCCTAATACAGGGGTATTACACGTCAAATGGACTTCAAGAGCTGCCATGGCTTTAGCAGCTGATTCGGGTGGTTCGGTATGGTCACTAAGTTTTACACGAAAATTGGGTGTTAGAGGGTGCTCTACACGCTGTCTCTTTTCCGGAGCTCGTGGTGAAGTATGTGCCGTGGAACCTTTACTAAGTCAAAGCAACGAACATCACGATTTAGATCAATATTGTATAGTAGCTTTGGCTACTTTATCGAAATATTTCATAGTTACTATTAGACCACGTTTAAAGGTCATTAAATATCATTTGCTACAAGGGCCACCCGATTGTTTGCCCGTTTTAGCTTGGCAAATGGTTCTTATACAAGCCGCTGATACTTCTCGTTCCGTAGATCCTGTACTTGTTGTAGGTCGTGGTAATCAACTTTATTTTCATCAATTGTTTATTTCACATGGACGTATTACTCTTTTGCTGCTGCGCCATATAACTATGCAAACAAATCTTTTATCCGTCCATTGGCTGGGACCCAAATGTGTGGGTTGTTTGGATACTTCGGAAATTTTACATTTGTTAGATGTGCGCACTAGCAAGGAATTGGAATGTATAGATTTAGCAAATGCAGGCATGGTTTATGGTTCAGCGCAATTTAAGGGTTTGGCAACGGGTGGAAATGTTTCACCTGCCTTGGCTTTGGCTGGCACACACGCCTGTTACAACTCATTGGATTGCAGGGGTGTTCAGTTGTATGTGCTGGGTTCGAGGTCAATGCATTCGATTGGAGTAAGGACTTGGATGGAGAGAATAACGTACTTGGTAAGGGATTTGATATAGCATTTAATTAAAATTTAATAATCCATGAAAATTATTGTAAAGGTAAAAAATCAACGCTGGCAGGAAGCTTGTGATTTAGCCTTAGATGGCTACAAGGCTGCCGGCGATCGTCCTAAACGTAAACTACAAGCCAAGGAACGTATTATTATGCTATTTAAAGAATACATAGCTGCCTCTGCTCGAGCTCCCGATTACTGCTTAGGAGCCATTATCAAATGTCTCATAACCATAGGAGAACTTGAACTGCTCTGGACCCAATTATGGGAACGTTTACAAAATAAAGAACTCTTTTTACACCATATTACCGCACATATTGAGAACGATGATATACACCGGGTAAATCCCATTATATCCCAGGCTTTAGTAGAATATTGGCTTAAAATATCCCCCTCACAACTAGAAGAAATTATATTAAAAATGGATTGGACCTGTTTGGATCTAAATCAAGTTCTTAAAGCGGCTAAAAAATATAAACTCTATAAAGCACAAATATTCCTCAACGCAAATGCTTTGCATGACTACACTGTTTCTCTAACCGAACTTATACCTTTATTAGACTATGAACATCCTGATTTGGGTAATTGTCTTTTGGTGTATATTTCCAGTTGTTTGGCTGGACGTGGTTATCCTCAAGGTGATATACCAGAGGAATTAAAGCAAAATGTTAAACATGATGTTTTGAGGTGTTTGACTTCGCTGCATTCCAATACTAGTGAACCAAATGAATTGCCCTATCCTTATTTGAGAGCTTTATTGAAATTTGATATACGCGAAACTTTGAATGTGATATCGTTGGCTTTTCAGGAAAAGGAATTCAATTGCGAGTTGGGCTTTCAGCATCGCAAGAGAATTATAAATATTTTGTTGGAAATCATGACACCAGAAAATAATACGGTGAGTTTTTATTTTAATTTGATTTTAATTAAAAATTTTTATTTTCAAACAAAAAATCTTAATTTTCCGCTTTAAAAAGCTGACAAAAAGAAAAATTACTTATAATAAAAAATATTGGAAAATTTAAAAGAATATATGTAATAAAAAATAATAATAATAATAATATTACCCTTTTTTTAAGGAACTTATTAAAAAGGGCAACAATTATTCAAAAATACCAAATTTTAAAATATCGTATTAAAATTCAAAATTGCATTTATTTGTCCAAAAACACACAATTTTCCAAGGAAACCAAAGTTTTATAAAACTACTAAATTTTAAAAAGTACCAATTTAAAAAAAAAAAAAAAATATCAATTTACTAAAAAGTACAAATTATCAAAAATGAGCATTCTAATTTTCACAAAACTATTCATTATCAAAAAAGTACAAATTTTCGACAAAATATGTATTTTTCGAAAGAAAACGCACCAGTTTTTTTTATAAACACTTTAATTGTGTGATAGTGGACCTATTGTAATTTCTTTGTCGGAAAATTGGGCTTTAAAATTACTAAAGATTAAATAATAAATAAATAAAAAATTTACAAAAATATACCAAATTTCAAAAAGTCAATTTCCAAAAAAAGAAACGAATTTTTAAAAAGTATTTTTTTCAAAAACCCTCGAATTTTTGAAAAGAATAATAATAATATTCAAAATAGTACCAATTTAAAAAATTAAAAAAATACCATTTTGCATAAAAAGTATTTTATTCTATTTATTATAATTTTCATAAAAGTACTAATTTTCAGGAAAAAGTACCATTTTTCAACAAAATACGAATTTTTCGAAAAAGTGTATTTTTCCATAAAATTATTAACTAAAAAAAGATACATTTAAAAAATAAATCTTTTAAAAATTATATTATTAAAACTAAAAAAATAAAAACGTGAAGATTGCGTACCACCAAATATAAGCTTCCAATGGAAATTTTATTCCACTTAAAATAAACCTTACTTTCTTTTCTACTTCTTTCCCACACAGTGGTCCGAAATCGGTTGTCTACTCAATTTCATAGCTCAACAAATCTCACAATCCTGTTTACCAGCCGACACTCAACTGCTCGAAAAAGTTCTCAATTATCTATCCAAAGAGTCTATAGAAAATGAAAGTGCTCGTTTACATTCCGAACGTGAGAATGCCTGGCATGAGTTACTCGTCAACAATTGTCTTGATACCATAACCAACGATGAAGAACAATTGACCTTAGCCAAAAAAGCACATTGTCATTATGTAGAAGAATATTTACTAGAAAAATTACAACGTTACGATACCATCCTGGAGTGTTATCTCAATAATACTTTACGTCACGAAACAATGTTTGTGTATATGGAACGTCATCATAAGGATAAAAAGCGCAAAATTTATGAACAATTACGCAAACATATCAAATGTTTATTGACAATAGATGCCAAAGAGACAACACGTATAGTAGATTTATATTATAATAATAAAATCGAAGAATTGCTGGAGCTGGTGGCTGATGATGAAACAATTATATTTAGTTTTTTAAAAGAGTTACAGCATAGAAATGAAAATTTGCCAAAAGAACAAAAATTAAAGCTACTAGATCTTTTGTGTAAATTTGAACCCTCAGAAGTAGAGGAGTTCTTAAAGAAAAACGAAGATTATCATACTCAGGAGGCCTTAAAGGTGGTACAACAATATGAACTCTTACAAGCTGCTATATTTTTAGCTGAAAAGTTATTTGATTATAAATTAGCCTTTAGCATTTCTATGGATATTTTGAAAAGTGCCAAAACCGAACATATGGCTGAAAGTGCCAAATCGGTATCAGCTTTATGTGCCCGTTCTTCTACTTGCTCTAAATCTCCTCTAACACCTAAAGAACGTGAAGCCTTATGGATGGAGTTATTGAAATTTATTCTACCCTTAGATGAACTAAAATCTATTACCAAATCCATGTTGCATGAAGCTTCTCAACATGTTGATCTACCCAGTTTAGTGCAACTCATCATGAATACTCATAATGTTTCGGGAAGTTTTGGTGATATAAAAGAATTACTTTTAAGTATGTTAAATCAATCGAAACAAGAAACTCATGCCATGGAAATAAGCCAAAAAATAATGGAAAAAGAATTGGCCCAGGAATTTCACAAATGCCACAAAAAAGCTTCACGAGGACTGTGGATAACTATGATGCGCTGTGTGGTGTGCAATCAACGTTTGTATAATCAATCGGCCATCTTAATAGTGGGTTCCTGCGGTCATGCCATGCATGAACAATGCTCTCATGATTATTTACTAAAACAAAGCGAAAATCCCTCCAATGATCTTTTAAAGAATAATGATGATGACTCTACGAGCGATGAGAATTATTTAGGATGTCCTTATTGCCTTAATGAAATCGATATAAGGATATTTGAGGCACCTTTACAATTAGCCAAACCTAGTCATAATGTTATCAATTATAACACCAGCAATCAACATGCTAATTATAATGATCAACATAGAACAAGTAGTAGTAGTGTTAGAGAATTGGGAGTTTTACAATTAAAATCACCACCTAGAAAATTTTAAACCTTACACACTGCTTAATTTGACACAAATATCTTAATTGTAATACTACAATACTACGTAAATTTAAATTGAAACAATTTTAGAGAAACTGCACTTGTTATGATCATCTCTCTTTCCTTATTTCTCATACTCTGTGGAGCTGTCCTTTCTTTTTTAGTTTTAAGTTAATTATTTAAAGAAGTGTATTTTTTATTATTTATATTTTTCTTTGTATATTTCCGAAATTTATTAAAATTTTTTAACCAGTATTCTTATTAAGACTTTCTGTTGTTACACATAATAAATGGCTTTTTCTATGACATCAAGTATAAACAATACAATAAATTTATAACGATCGATTTATGTTTTGTTTAATATCTGCTACTATTAGTTATTAAATTTTGTTAAATTTATCATTATATTTATATACATATAAGTTATACATTCATATACATACATATATTTTATGTAACTAAACATGAAAGTAAAAAAATATATAACTTAAACTGAATTTAACGTGATTTTATTATTAAGTTAAAATTTTGGAGGCATAGTAGAGATTTTACAAGGAAATCTTAATTAAGAGTTTGGGGATATAAAAATGATAACTTGTTTTGTCCTTTATTGGTATTTTTCTTAACTAAAAAAGGAAATGAGTCGAAAACTTTTATAAATGCTCTTTTCACACCTTAATAATACGGGAACTGCGATTGTTAGATCTTTGAGTTTGGGACTAACGCGAGAATTTCAGGAACAGAAACCAAAATTAAAATAGATCTTAATAGAATCGCATTTTAACTTTTTAAATAAAAACATTTTTTTGTCAATAAAAAAAAACCTTTTTCTCACCTTAAAATCGCTTTTTTATATTAAAAAAAATAAACTTAAAAGCACGTTTTTACCTTAAAAAGCTTCCACCTCAGGTCCAGTTTTTCACCACAAAATTAATTTCTGACCTAAAAATCATTTAATCCGATTCAAAATCTGTTTTTCACCTTAAAACCATTTTTTATATAACAACCGGTTGTCACCTAAAATAAGCAGTTTTTACCTCAAAATTAAATTTCACCTAAAAATCAGTTCTCACCTAATAAAGCAGTTTTCACCTCAAAACCTCAAAAGTTGATCGCCTCAAACCTCATCTCATCTCAAAATTTGATTTTCACCTTAAAATTAGCTGTTCACCTAAAAACCAATTTCTGACCTATAATAATTTTTTTCCATTTCAAACCTATTTTTCACCTTAACATATTTTTAAATTTAAAACATTTTTCATCTCGAAACTGGTTTTTTACCTCAAAAAGCAATTTTTCATATAAAAACGATTCTGACCTGAAAAAAAAAAACAGTTTTTACTTGAAAAACCAGTTTTTCATCTCAAACCCTGTTTTTCACCTTAAAAAGCAATTTTAAATGCAAAAACTGATTCCCACCTTAAAAAATAGTTTTCACCTCAAAATCAATTTTTCATGTCAAGATTTGCTTCTCACCATAAAACTTGTTTTTCACCTCAGACTGTATTTTTTATATAAAGACCGATTTCTCACTTAGAAAATATACTCAAAATTTACTTTTCATTTCACGACCCGACAACTTGACATTAAAAAATGAGTTTCACTAAGTAGAGAAGGGTTGCACAGTACTCAGAAGAGTGCTTGTGCATCGACTCGGAGACCTAGAGGTCCATTGTGAGTCCCTTCGTAGGTAATATAGAGAGAAATTGTAGAAATTATAGAGAAGACCAGGAAAGGAAAATAATAGAGAAAAGCTGAGACCAAGAAAAGTATAGATAATAATATTCGTCAACGAATCGACTGCCTAACCATTTCTGCCTACTTAGTTGTAGACATGGACAGTGACATATGCTCCACCGTCCCTAGAATACCTATCATAGTCTTCAGGTTTTCCCTTTTCATGCTTAAAAGTAGATTTGTATCTGCTTTATCAAGTTTGGGCCATAGGACCCTTGATAATCTGCAGTCCGTTCTCGTTTCCATGCATGATTGGTTCTATCCCGAATCCACTGCCTAATTAACCTGAAGTAAAAGCCAAGAGGTGGTCTCACACCACTTTCACTTGCAGTCCTATCCAAAGCTGAGCCGTTCCTAGCTATTTCGTCAGCTACCTCATTGCCATTTATCTCGCAATGACCCGGTACCCAGCAGAGTCTGATATGATAATTTTTCATCAATCTCCTAAGAGCCTTCTTACAGTCGATAACTAGCCTAGACTTGACAAAATGTCCTTTCAAGGCCTTCAGCGCCGCCTGGCTATCTACATACAGAGTTACCTCTGTATTCACCTCAATGTTCCCTGCAATCAATTCTGTGGCCCTAAGAATACCTAGAATTTCAGCCTGGAACACACTATAACTATCCGGGAGTTTATACGTTTTCCTGATGTTTTCCTAGATACACACCTGCACCAGTGCCTGTATCCATTTTGGATCCATCAGTGAATACCGATGCTCCACTGAATAGTTTCTCCCTACCTGAATATTGGTTTCTACTCGGGATAATCAGTATAGGATTTTCCCCGAAATCGACCTCCGTGCACATATAGTCCATGGATCCAGAGGGATCCAGGGCATGTCCACCGAGATTAACCTCGTTTAAAAGTTTGAAATGTCCTATTCTGATTGATCCTGTGAGTCCTAGTTCACTAAGTCTAAGCAGACTCCTTGCAGCCATTCCCATCACGAACTTCTCAATGGGTAGGAGATGCAGAATGACGTCAAGTGCCGCCTGAGGTGTGCTTCTTACGGCACCTGTTATGCCAATCGAAGCACATCTCTGGGCTTTAGACAAAAGATTCCTACGACTTCCTATTCTCATTGCCTCCCACCAGACCAGACATCCATACGTCAGAATTGGCCTCACCACCGAGGTGTAAATCCAATTTACTACCATTGGTTTGAGTCCCCAACTCTTACCTATGGAGTTCCTGCATGTGTAGTAGGCGTTGAGACCTCTTTTAAGCCTCTCCTGAGTGTTTCTCTTCCAAGATAATTTACTAGCAAGAAACACACCAAGATATTTTGCTTCCTTTGCCAGTCTTAGTTCAGTTCCCCCTAGTACCGGTAGCCTAAACTGCTCAATCCTGTACCTTCTGGTGAAAAGAACTAGCTCTGTTTTCCCCGGGTTGACCCCTAAACCCTTACTGGTGGCCCATGAGGACAGTTCGTTAAGTTCATACTGCATGACGTTGCTGATCGTGGAAAGAAATTTACCTGTGATCAGTATAACAACGTCATCAGCATAGGCAACGATTTTCCGCCCTCTTGCGTCAAAAACGGCTAAGAGCCATAGCAAGGGCGAGAGAACTCCTCCTTGCGGAGTCCCTCTTTGAGTTTCACTATATAACCTATTTTTCAGCTCAAAACCTGCTTTAAAGTTGTTTTTCATTTCAATATCCGTTTCTAACCTAAAAACCAGTTTTTCACTTAAAAACGGGTTTCTAAAAAATCTATTTTCAATTTCGAAACCGATTTTTCACCCCAAAACCAATTTTTAACCTCAAAAACTGTTTCCTACTTCGAAATCTGTTTTTCACCTCAAAACCTGTAACTCACTTCAAAAGCAGTTTTCCTTCTAAAAGATAAAACGGTTTTTCACCTACTTGTTTCATCTAAAAACAAATTTGTAACCTAAAAATCGACTTCAAAACCGATTTGTTATATAAAAACCAATTTCTCATTTAAAAATTGATTTTTTGCGAAAAAAAAGTTTTTTATCTCAAAATCAAAGACCAGATTTCACCTCAATATTTTTCATCTCAGTATCTTGTTTTCATCTCAAAACCTGATTTTTCCCTCAAAATTGATTTTTTCATTACAATACAATTTTTTACTTCAAAATGAAATTTTTACCCAAAAAAGATTTTAATTTTAAAATTTCATTTCTCCCATATTATATGAATTTTCACTTCAACTTTTTTTTTATCTCAAAACAAATTATTCCACAAACCCGATTTTTCATAAAAAAATGATTAAATTTTTTTTAACTAAAAATCTTTTTTTCTCATTAAAACTCACTTTCATTTTAACACCTATTTTTCGCATGAAAATTGATTTCTAACCTTAAAACCAATTTTTCACCAAAAAACCAGGGAGTTATCGTTTTGATTCGAAATTCTATTTAAAATACTTTTGCTCAATTCACAGCCTCTGTTGTAACGACGTATATTGATACAAAAATTTTATTTGAAAAATATTTACGACTTACATCGACACAAAGATACAACAAAGGTTGTGAATAGGGCAATTGATTTTCGATTTCGTTTTTTTCGAATCCATTATATTTTTTCCTAAAAATAATTTCCAAATATTTTTATATTTTCACAATACTGTTATTTATTATATTCTTATGAAAAAAGCACCTGAAATTTGAAAAAAAGGATAATAATTTACTTTCAAAAAATACACACGATTATAATAAAATTCACCTTAAAATAATTACAAAATTTCCATATGGTTTTAAAAACCTCTGCAGCTAATTAGTTTTATATAAATTATTATAATATTGAACGAATTCCGAACATTGTTCAGCTGTAAAAAAATATTAAGTAAATAACTTTAAGAAATATAATATTCTCATCGATACCCACTTTTCAAAAACTCTATTGAGCCATGTTGCTTCAAATTGTACATTTGAAAATACTTAAAAACACTATGAAATGTCATATCATTTTGAGACTTTTGAGCAGCTTCCAAAAATTTTCTAGCCGATATGCGTCCAGCATCGCTGGTATTAATAGCCAAACGTAAAGCATCCACTACTTTACCTTGACCCAGTAAAACTTCAATTATAATTTCATGAGCTTTAATTTTCGTTAACATGTCTAAGGCAACTTGTGAGACAGCAGGATCTTCATTAGAATGTGAAAGTAAATAACAAGCAATAGCTTTGGATTCCATGAGCAGAGAATATTCGGCCAAACGCCGTAAAGTATCGAAACTTTTGTTGAGAATCAATTCATTTATTAACATTTTACTGAGATCTTCTTGGGCTGCAATATTATGTTTGCATAAAGATTGTAGATAAAGTAAAAGTATGGTTTGACATTGGGGTTTTTCCACAATCGATTGAAATACTTGAGTATGCATATCGATTTGTTCGATTAAAACTTTAGGGGGAGCTGGTAGTTTGGGTGTAGTTTTGACATTTGAGGGTTGAGCTGTTTGATTTTGTAGTTCTAATTGGACCCAAGAGCTTTAAGAAAAGAGGAATTAATAAAAATATGATTGGTTTGTTGTCGAATGTTTTTACATACGCATATACTTTATTTATTTTATTGAATATAGTTTCTAATACCGGCAGAAAAGCTCCATTATATTGATCATCTACCATTTGTCGTAGAACTTTTAGTAAAGCTTGTTTGCCATTATTACGTTGCAAAAGGAACTCTGTTAATCTTATTCTATCGGATATTAAGGTACACAATGATTCAATGTCCAAATGTAGATACCACATACAACCTAATTTGGCATCTATAACTATATTGGGTTGAAAAAGAACCCAATTTGTGGAGTCTAAAAAAAAAAATTAAGAAAATTTTTAATTAGAAAACATTTTCGATAATTTTTTCGGTTTCAAATTTTATTTTTGGATCAATTTCCCAAATACGTACACAATTCACATTGTAAAATTTGACCATCTGGCAGTAAACTGGGTAATTTTAAGGCAAAGGGACGTATAGATCTGCCGGCTGTAATGGGAGAATGATATGTAATATCATTCACAATTTCACCGCTGAGAGAAATATCAAACAGCAAGGAAGTAGCAGAGGCTTGATGATGTACCACTATCAAATTATCTACAGTGTTAATGGCAAAACGACCCACTAAACCCAAACGTAAAACATGACATTTACGAGGAGCCAAGCCAGGACCATTTAATAAATAAACTTCCACCTCGATCATGCCGGAGGCACTGACTTGTAAAATCAACACCGCCATAACGCCATAGATTTGACCTAAGGTAACTTTACTCTCATGGATTTCACGATTTGAACTGCCCACTTTAAAGAATTATAAAAATTAATTATTTCAAAACACTTTTTATGGTTTTTATTAACTTACAATCTAATTTAGGCAATTTTGTTATAGATTTTTGTTTTATCAATACCGGTATTAGCGAACTATTGCTATCAGCTGTACACAACACGGCAATATTGGACTCGGAACACCAGGCAAACCATTTAATACTCATACTCATAGCTTTTACCGATTTAACTTGGTTCTTTTCTGCCACTATGGCAAATATCTCTACACCAGAATTCGATATCAAGGCACATTCTCGATTGTGTACCCAAACAAAACCATATATTAAAGCTTTCACCTGATGTACTATAATATCTTGCAACATGGGTTGATCTCCCTGAAAGCATATAAATTCAACGGAATTTTCACGCCTTTGTACTGCTAATATTTGATTATCAGGAGAAAACTTAATGGATCGTATAGCACCACGATCAGTCATACAAAATGAAATGACCTTATCTTCGGTGGGACCTTTGACAACCACACCAGTGGCACCGCCCGAGCGCACAGCAAAAATCTAGAGAAATACAAATATTACAAGTATTTTCCATGGAAATATTAAATTGCAACTGGCCTTTGACAGAAATCAATGCAAGACCTTGAATATTGAAAAAGAGGCGTCTTATATTTCATTTGCAGACATTTATACATACCTGCTTATTGGAATCATCAAAAAACACATTTGTTAATTGACTAACTGCATCAAAACGTATAGGATTTTTTGATAATTCTATGTAGTGTACAGAATGTTCCATTTTTCTATTAAATTTGTTATTACAAAAAATAAATAAACTTTCTTAATTTTTTTTATAAAACACTACACCATGTAAACAAAACAAAAGAAATCGTTTTTTCAACAGCTGTTAGATAAAAATTATCTTTCTACATCTGGCTCACAACAACAAAATACAGGGAAAAAAATACAATGAAAAAATGTAAATAATCAATCCACAGAAAAAAATTGTAAAACAAATCATAATTTTCTTTTTGCCTTCAGTGTCGCTTCGATACTTCTACACGCAGCGCCTCTTCCTCCGAATAGAAAGTGACGTTTGATAGGAGACATGTTGCTCGAACAATTGTGCGAACAAGAACAAAATTTTGTTCAATGTGCGAAAAAAAAAATACACTTATAGACGATAGCATAATGTAATTATCTACAAAAACAAGAATTGCTTGCACATAATGTCAAAATACTGTGAACAAAAGTGAAGAAAAAGTGTAAATAAACGCAGCAAAAAATATTACATACGAATACGAAAACAATTTGACAGTCACGCGCGGTATGTACATGAAAATATTGTAAATTAGCTGGGATCATGATGTCTCCTTTTTATTACACTATGGACGGTAAGTTAGAAAAAAAAAAACAAAAGCTCGACAGCTGATACACAGTTGTATAAAAAAGTAAAGGAAAAATGTAAACAAACCTTCCAACAGCTGGCCATATGTAAACATTAGCAGTAAAAGCAGAAAATTAATAAAATTTTGAAAAATATTTAATTTATTAAAAATATTAAAGACACTAAAATTATGTGTATTAGCAATTTAAAGATATCCTTATGTAGGACCTGCCTCTCAACACTTTCCAAAAATAATACTTGTAATATATTCAATACTTTGGATTTGGCCAAAAAATTAATGTTGTGCTCCGCTTTGCCCGTAGAAGCCTCAGATGAATATCCGGAAAATGTGTGCCTACAGTGTTATGAACAGATATCATTATTTTATGAATTTCAACAAATGTGTTGTAAATCTTTGGATAAATTTAATGAATTATTAAAAACTAAGGAAGCGGCAAAAGAAGAGACTCAGGAGCAAAATAATTTCGAAGTGGCATGTGAGGCGAAAGATCCTTTAAAGAAAGAGGTTGCAAATAATAGAAATCTTTTAGAGGAAAAATCATGTTATATGACTGGTGATTTAAATACAGCAACTGAATTCCTGGAAAAGAAAAAAAGAGGCAGGCCTCCAAAGAAAAAAGGGAATCAAGTGGAAAAAAGTATAAAAAGGTGTTCAATTCAACCAGCTAGCAACAATAATAATAATCTTAAAGAACTTGTAGAATTGCAAGAAGAATGTGAGATGATTATGAAAAATCACAAAAGTTCTTCCCATGAAGTCTGCAAGGAGGAAATAGCTTATCCAGATTGTTTCACAAATGAAGAAAAGAACAATGAATTGAATCAAAAAGATAAATTTAATTCTGAAGAGAAATTGAAAGAAAAGGTAAGATTAAAGTGGATTATATTCTTCTTTTAGGAAATAACATAATATTTTCGTTATATACATATGTATGTATTTATGTATGTATGTATGTATTTAAATAAGTTAATTTCGAAACTTTTAAATCAAGTTTAAATTTTCGAATAGGATAAAATTAAAAATAATAATTTTTTTAATTCTTTTCTTTTAAGTGTATTTCTTTTTAATTAAGAATACATAATTTTACTATATATATATATATATATATATATATATATTTTTTTTTTTTTTTTTTTTTGAAATATGTTACATCGAATTTTTAAAATTTCTTAGTTTTGAAGAATTTGAAAAAATTTAAAAAATTTAATTTTATTATTTTTTTGTTTTTTTTTTTATTATTTTTTTGTTATATGCTTTCAAAATTTCATAGATTTTAGGATTTTTCAGTAATTCAAATTTAATTTTTGAAAATATTTCCTTTTAGAAGTTTTTTTTTTTTTGGATAAAAATTTATAAAAATAATAAATTCCTCAATATTAAAAGCTAACGTTGATAAATTTTCTTTCTTCCTTCTCCCCTCTTAGACTTTCATGGACATCGAAAGCTGCAGCTCCTCTTCTCCAGAATTCTTATCGCCTCAAAAACGCTGCCACCAATGTGATCGTTGCAACGAAAGCTTCAGTGCCTTACATCGTTTAGAGGCCCACAAAAGGCAACATGACGGCCTATCGTCCTATTCCTGTACCTTCCAAGGATGCGAACGTACCTTTAATCGATGGCATTTCTTTAACAAACATCAAAAGGAACACAAACCCGAACTGGGACCTAATTACAAATGCGATGTAGGCGACTGTCAGCGAACTTATAAAAATAAATCAGCGCTTAATGTACATAAACGTAAGTTTCATCACCATGGACCAGAACTCAAGACCCACATGTGTGAAGTCTGCGGCAAAGTCTTTAAATCATCAGCAGTTTTAAATGATCATCACTATACACACATTGACAAGACCCAATTGCCTTATGCTTGTGAAGAAGAGGGTTGCTCAAAAAGATTTTCTAACAAGGAAAAGTTAAAAGTTCATAAAATGCGTCATGCGGGTATTAAGAACTTTATTTGTCCCTATTGTGGCATGCGTAAAACTACACGTAATGAACTTAAGATACATATTAACTATCATACCCTAGAAAGAACTTGGCCTTGTCGTTTTTGTCCCAAAGTCTGTAATAGCGCGGGAAATTTAAAAATGCATGTGAAAAATATGCATGAAAGAGCCAAAGATTTTGCTTGTCGTTTTTGTGAAAAAACCTTTGCCAAAGCGGATACGAAAAAATATCATGAAATGACTCATACAGGAGAAAAACCTCATGAATGTAAGGAATGTGGTAGAAGATTTTTACAGCCCGCAGCTTTAAGAACACATCGCAAGATACATTTAAGACAAAAAGGAGATTTGAAAGAAAAGCAGAAGTGCGAAGCTGGGAGTGAAATAAATGAAGTACAAAATTCTGTGGTGGAAGCTGTAGAGGGTAGTTTAATAAGTGAGACTATGGTGGCAGAGATTTTAAAGGATACTGATGGAAAATTGGATTGATTATTGAGAGTTAAATAAAGTATGAAATTTTGTTTTATAAAAAAGTTTTTGTTTTGTCTTTAATTATAAATTCTGGACAAAAACTAAAGCTATTCATAGAAAAGTTTTAGTAGACGTAAATATATATAAAAAAATTTCAACTTTATGTTGTTTAAAATTAAAAAGTAAGGGTATTTTAAATTCATATAACCTCAAACTTTAATATAGTATTATTTTGAGTTGATACAAACCTTTTTATAAATTTTTAATAATTTTGTATCCAATTTATTATTTTTATTTTGTAAATAAGTATTTATTTGTTGTATTTTTGCTTAATTTTTTCATTCTTTTTTGTTAATATTTTCTTAAATGTGTATAAATAATTTATTAAATTTTTAAATATTCTGAATCTATACAATAATTTCCTTTCCGGGTTTTTTTATTGAAATGTTTAATACAATTAACAATATCTTACTGAATTTAGCTTTTTTTATTGTAATTGTATTTTTTGTTTCTTGTAAATATGAATAATTTTTGCTTTCTAATATTTCTAATTTAATAATTTCTTTGTATCTTTTTGTTTACTATAAATATGGGTTTTAATAATTTTTTTCAACTACTTAATCACTAAAAATAGATTTTAAATGATATACAAATAATATTATTAAAAAGTAATTAAATGGAAACTATATTTTTGTTTAAGATTAAAAAGTTATTTAACAAAAACAATGTTAATCAAAAAGAAATTATTTTTACAAATACTTCATAAATAAACAAAATATTTTTTTCTTTAGATCAAATTTATATTTTTTATAAGATTATTTTTTAAGTTTTGTAAATATGAAATAATTTTCGTTAAGTACTTTTTTTATTTATTGAAATGTGGTTTCTAAATTTGTTTTAATAATATTTTTATTTGCCCTGTTTTCACAACTACTTATTAAATATATATATATATATATATATATATATATATATATTTTTTTTTATTTCTTTTGAAAATTGTTTTATAATTTTTATAATGTTTTTTACACGCTTTCTTTTTATACGTAAATATGTTTATGTATATAGAATTTCTTTTTATAATAATATTAATTAATAATATAGAATATTTGTTTTTTTTTTTTAATTACATACATTTAATTGTTTGTGTATATTTAATTAGATTTTTTAAAGTCTAAATATCACTAACGATTTTTTTAAAAAATCGTTTTTTTTTTATTTAAAACTTATATTTAAAAATTTTTATATTCTTAAATTCTTTTGAAAACTTTTTAGTTTTTTTCCTTATAATTTTCTTCCCAAATATGTTGCACATATTTTCTTTTAAAATCTTAATTCTTTTTTAAAGATTTTTTTAAAAACTGTACTTTTCTTTTGTAAATCAAAAAATTGTTTTTTAAGCTCATTTTTTGTAAAAAGTAATTTAGGGAATTTGTAACAGGTGGAGAATATTTAAAAGCAAACCATAATATTTAAACGTTTACACTAAAATTGAATCATTGTAATTTAAAATGTATCTAATGTGTTGTTTCGAACGGAAGCTTTCCCCTAAGGAGATCTTAAACTAATGGAAAACTGTTGCAACAAAATTATCATTAAAATTCTTTCCTTATTTTTTTTTTGAATCCTGGTTTTGCAACTTCTCGCTGGAATATTGACTTTATGTATTTTTGTTTTCACACATTTGTTCGGGAGTTTTATATCAATCATCTATTTGATTCATTATAACATCAATATCAAATTAAAAAGAAACCTTAATACGTCTTAGCATGTAAAACTCATATTTATAATTTTAACAAATTCCAGAGATAACTTAGTTTCGTTTCCTTTACGAAGATATAACTAAATCAAGGACTACTTGAGGATGCCCTGAATATATGATATTAGTTGCTAATCTTGAATAGTTAAATCACCCAAAAAGTATTTGAAAAGGGGTTGAGCGAACATACTTATCATTTGTTCTTTTGGAAGAACGACGTGAAGAAAAGATAGCGACAAAAAGATTTAGCAGCGGAGCTCCATAGGATACATTACTAAAAATCTGTAATATGACGAGAAAATTAAAAGCAGGCACTAAAGAACAAAATATTTAGTTTTTGTAAAAAAAAAAAAAAATAAAATACTTCAGGAATGTGAAAAATGTAAAAGGAAATTTTATTTTAATTTAGCCATCTAATCACTGTGAATAAGCCAACAATATTGTATACCTTTAGAGTTATCATTTAGCTTATCAAGTATTTGCTGTCCTAACCATCTTAACCAATCAACTGCTTCTAGTTCTTCTTCATCCTCACACGACTGTCTCTAGTTCCTCGTCTTCCTCAGACAACTTACAGAAATTGGGAATGCTTTTATACAATTTGCTAAGTCTAGAGTATAATTTTAGGTTCTCTCCGATAATACCAATTGTCCAAGAATAGCTAGATTTGCCTACGATTTACTCTGAGGTGGTTTAACCGAACATTACGCTTAAAGCTTAACCATGTTATCAAAAATTCATCAGAAATTCACTACTTGATTTCCTAAAAGAGGAAATTAGCATCATTTTAAGTTCTCGGTTGTGACTAAGAGGTCTAAATAAGTATTCAAAGAATGTTGTACAATCCAATTTCTAACATAAGGCCAATCAATAGCTACTTGATCGAAATTTTTGTATATTTGAGATTGTGGTGTGTATCTCGAACGTCTCTACCTTAATTAGAGGTTGGTAATTGGTGTTTTAATAGGGGGGATTAATATGTACTTCGATCCTTAAAGATTTTACTCGTCTTTTTAAATTGTTATTCTCAACTTTAAGTGACGAATGATTTCCACAGACCTTTCGATAAATGTATTTCAATTACTCCATTGTTTCTTAAGAAATGCAATAAGTTTCACTTTAGATTTCTAGCTGTCGCTATGGAGCACAACCATACAGAAAATACGATCGAAGCTATTTTTAACCCTTGACATGTTCAATGATTTTGTGAATAGGATTTAAAATTACATCTGTTCCATAGCTGGATCTTTGACAACATTTTATGTCTATTCGGAAAACTATCTTAAGGCCTGCATTTAGAGTGTAATAGAAGAAATTTTTGTGATTCGATCCGAAAGAAAAAGTCACACAAATTCAAACGATAATCTTCGGAAAGTTCTAATATCCTAAATTAAATTAAGTGTTATTTTTATCTGCCTTAAACTGCAGAGAAGTTTTAGTAATTGGTAATTTATCTGTGGTCGGTGCTACATATCCAATAGTCACTGAGTACATAAGCGGAAGACTGAGGTTTGATGGTTAAAGTGATAACAATTGTGGCGGTCAGACGCAAAGCTACTGTAATATTAACTAAATTTTGGACAATCTTTTGGAACTTCAAAATTTAAGAATTAATGAAACACATGGCAATTTTTGATAGTGTTGTTAGAACAATATTGTGTAGTTCGAATATTTGAGGAAATTTCTTAATATCCTAATTGGATCTGATTGAACATTCCGGTCAACCTTTGAATTCAGAAGAGAACTAGTAACTGGTTTTTTATCTATACAAGCAAAGGGCTTAGATTTAAGTGTTACTCTAGTCACAACTGACTATATAGCTAAACTGGATTTAGTCTTTTAAGATTCTACTGTGATATTTAAATTTTCAACAAGCCAAACCAAAGTTGATAAGAAGGAAGATTTTCTTAATCTAATGGGACTTCTTAGATTAAAAATTTATGAGAATGATGGGGATAATTTGCTTATACTAATCTTCAAGTAGTAAAAAATATGTTCCGCAGAAAAAAAAAACTATAAAGTTTTTTTAAAATTAAAACGTTAATACTTCTTAGAAAAAAAAAAAACTGCTGCATCTGTGAATTAGTAGCTACAACTTATGCAAAAGTATCTTACATAATTTATTAAGATCTCTCTAAAATAGGAAAATTCAACAAGATTTCAATTCAAACTTTTTGATTAAATTATTTATTAATACTCTAAAATAAGAAGATCCAAAAAGACTGCTAGGCATTTTACTTAAATTCATTTGAGTTTTAAAATCACTTCATTTAATTTCAGATGTTTTGTCTTTAATTTCCATAAAGCTTATTATCATTGCAATTTTTACTCTTCCCTACCCTGTTAAAATTTTCTTAATATTTTTAATAAAATTAAATCTAAAATTTACTTTCATCTCATACATAATCTGACGGCACCGTTGTTGTACTGGTCTCATTAATGGCCGCTAAACGTGGTATTCTTCGCTGTGAAGCCATACCCTCAGCATTGGGTACTAAGTGAGGGGCAGTAGCCGCCACACCAGCACCACCGCCACCATCCCAATTGGGCAAAGGTTGATTCATAACTGTAAGACCAACAATTTCATAAGCCCTTTCGTTGGAGCTAGAACCACTGGGTACAGCGGTTACCGATAAATCAGAATAATAAGCACTACTAGGGGCGGAAGAGACCACCATGGGGATGTCTTGTTCCTGATGTTGAAAGTTGTATTTCTGGAATAGGTAAATAATAGAATTAGATTGAATTAATAGAAAATTTACTACAATATTTTCAAATGTATTTCCGTAGTTTCCTCTGATATACTGAAGTTTTTTTTTTAATTTTATCTTAGTACGTTTGAACAATAAAATTCTTTCTTGAAAAACTATATATTTATTATCGTATTAATTATTGTATAATTGCTTTTATTACTAATTGAATTGTATTATCTAGTTATTTATTATATGTAATTACCAATTATTTACACCAAATGTAAAATCGTAAATCTTGTGAATTTATAACTAACTAATTGCCAATGAACAATAACTTATTTGGGGAATTTTTGAATTAAGTTTTCCTGTTTTAATTTCTCAGAAAGAGTACTTAATTTTGAGATCTTAGATGTTATTGAATAAAATATCTTTTGAGACTACTTTAACTCGACCGTAATTTCAGATTTTTCCATTCATGTGAAAATTTGTATTCCTTACTTCAAATTTCAGAAATATCTTGGAAACTTCTAAAATACAATTTGGAAATGGGGGCAAAGGGAAATTGTGAATTTTTTTAAAACCATTTTGAAATGTTTACTCTCATTTTCCTTTCTAATTAATTCTATGTTTAAATTATTATTTTTTATTTTCAACTTACATCTCCACACTGACTGTAACCGGTATTTTGATATGAGGGATTATTGGAACGCACCGATTCACGATCCAATTCAGCATATAAAGCCTCACTAACTCCCACTGGACTATAAGCATCATCCATATGAGTATAATGATTTTCTGCGGGTGATGAAGAAGGTGGTCCAATTTGATCAGGACCCTCAGAAGAGCGACGACTGCCACCTAGCCAAGTCCAAACACCAGAGTTACTAGTCGGCCTTCGTATGCTATCGGCTGAGTGTTTCGCAGACAATGAATTACGGCTATTTGTGCCACCATTACGATTATTGCGACACCACCAGGGTTGGGGCCGGCCTAAAAAGGTAAAGACAAAAATATTTTTGTTATAAATAATTTATTTAACATTGTTGTTTTTATTTTTGTTTTAGCTTGTTCAAACACTTCTCATAAATCTTTTGTTATTTGATCACCTGGTTTTTAATTCGATTTCTTTTTCAAAAAAACTTTTGGGTTTCTTTTTTTTTGAGTTGGTCAATTGAATAAAGCGTAAATTAAGTATCTGTCAATTCGTTAAATGCAACAGTTTTGTTGTTCTTGTTCAATTGTAGCTGCAGCAGCAACCAACCTACAAAAAGGTGTAAAACCATAAATGTTGTCACCTTTGTTATTATTGCTGGTGTTGGTTACATTACAAAATATATTTCCTACGAGGAACTGGTACTCATTCGTACCTCCATGTCTTTTGGAAATAACATGGCGTGTTTCGCCTGTTAGTTTCTGTTGTCCGTGCAATTGAATGTATCTGGTATCTATGAGTAATTCCCATATGAATATTACAAATACGGAATTTGTACTACTTCATTTTTACTGCTTAGTTATTTTGCCATATTTGTTAACAAGTTAAGAAAAATATTTAACATGATAAAGGGTAACAAGCCAAAAGAATCTAGTTTTTCACTATTTAACGTAGCAAAAAAAAAAAAAAAAAAAAATAATAGTAAAGTTGAGGAGAAATATTTTATAACATGTCATTATTCATTAACGAGATATGGGTTGAGAATAAAAAGCGAAATATTTTGCATAATAAATGAAAACTTTGACAGAGTATTGAAATTTTAAGTTACGATTCAAAAAATGAATATAGTTTTTAGAAATTTATAGTTGAGTTTTGTTTTATAAGGATTTCCTTAAATTCATTACCCCAGGTCTACAACTGAGATTAACGCTGATATAATATGTGAGATAACGGCGGCAGAGAAGAGTAAACATTTTGTTTATATTATGTTAAATCTTAAATAAGGGGTACACGTATTCTAATAAATCCTATAAGATATTATTATTTTCAATCAGTTACAGAGTAAACATGTCCTTTTTATTTAAGCAATTCGCACTTTTTTAACACAATTTTTATAAAAATGATTTTTAACATTTAAAACAAACACTAAAAGGAAACAATTTTACAAAATAACATTGTTTTTCAATAATTTCCAAAATACACATGCACACACACAAACAAACTTTCTTATATGTGTATTTTTTTGACAGTTCATCTTATAAGATGGTTGTGTAGAGAAATCTCATCACAACAGTCTCATAATACATCTTATAATACTAATATTTGAATCTACACGTGAAATAATTCTCTCAGAGAGCGAATTTGACACTCTCTGACACAAAAATCTTACATATTATGTTACGTCTAGACGGGCTGTTAGTTGCAGCCAAGTTCTTTGATGTTATCTTGTACACAATATACATAGATAGTAGATTGATGAAAATATGTATTGAATGAATATGGGCTATTAAATAGAGTAACATGTATAATTTTTTGGTTTTGACGTCATTTTCGTAACTTTTTATCCCTTCGACAAAATTGATCATGATAGATCATGCAAATATATATCTAAAATTGAAGTAACAAGTTTTTTGCGACTTACTCAAAATTTACAGCCCGTCTAGACGTAACATAATATGTAAGATTTTTGTGTCAGAGAGTGTCAAATTCGCTCTCTGAGAGAATTATTTCACGTGTGGATTCAAATATTACTATTATAAGATATATTATGATGAGATTTCTCTACACAACCATCTTATAAGATGAATTGTCAAAAAAATACACATACACGAAAGATTGTTTGTGTGTGTGCATGTGTATTTTGGAAATAACTGAAAAACAATGTTTTTTTTTTGTAAAATTGTTTCCTTTTAGTGTTTGTTTTACATGTTAAAAATATTTTTATAAAAATTGTGCTAAAAAAGTGCGAATTGCTTAAATAAAAAGGACATGTTTACTCTGTGACTGATTCACTAAGTTTCACGTGTTAAATTCATCCCAGTTTTCTTGGGATTTCAGCATTATACTAATGACATTATCTACTGTTAAGTTTCCGCCGAGGTGGATCAAAAGTCTTACTCTTATACTTTCAAACAGGGGGCAGTTAAATATTACATGTTCTGCATTTTCGATTTCCTGTGGACATTCCAGACACATAGGAGAGTTGTCGTGTTCGAATTTGTGGAGATAACTCCTATATCCTCCGCGTCCTGTGATAAATTGTGTCAAGTTACAGTTTATCTCACCATGACGATGGTTTATCCATGTCTCTATACGTGGGATTAGTCTGTAGGTCTATCGACCTCTACGAGAATTTTCCCATCGTCTTTGCCAGTTTTCTAGCGTCTTTTCTTTTTCAATTTTCCGAATATTATTTCTGAGGGCATTGGCATTTTGGGTAAATTGTCTCTAGACGTTTGCTAGTTCTTTGGCTAAAATGTCTATTGGAACCATTCCCGATACAATGCTTGCCGCTTCCGTTGATATAGTTCTGTATCCGCATAGACTCTTAAGCAGCTTCTTCTAAATACTGAAGACATCTCTTTCTTCGAGGAGTTTCATAGTGCACCTTCCCAAATTGGTGCGCCATATAGTAGTACGGAATTGGTAACTCGAGAAATCAGCAGTCTGCGACTGTGTCGTGGTCCTCCGATATTTGGCATTATTCTTGCTAATGCATTCGTAACTCCGGCTGCCTTATTGCATGCGTATTCCATTTGCCGTTTAAAGTTAAGTCGATCGTCGATCATGATGCTCAAATACTTTATGGCCTCCGACGAGGTTATTGAGATTCCACCTACCCTCACAGTTAGATACTCTTATCTTATAGGATTTATTAGAATACGTGTACCCCTTACATAGTGTCTACATTAGACAATTTTATATCAAGACAAACGTCAAAATTAACACGAATTTGTGGAAGGTAGCAGCAGCTGCACAAAAAAAAAAAAAACAATATGGCGCATTCATTATTGTTTTTTATATATGCAGTTTGACAACTGTAACAACCAAAATAATAATCAACTGTTTAACTAAGGTTACCATATATATATATTTGCACTGATTTTGACATTTGTTTTGATAAAAATTTGCCTAATGTAGACACTAGGTTATTAAAGATTTAACATAACATAAACAATATGGTTACTCTCCTCTGCCGGCGTTATCTCACATATTATATCAGCGTTACCTAGTGTCTATATTAGGCAAATTTTTATCAAAACAAACGTCAAAATCAGTTCGAATATATACAAGAAACCCTTAATTAAATAGCTGACTATTATTTTGGTTATTACAGTTGTCAAACTGCATATATAAAAAACAATAATGAATACGCAATATTATTGTTTTTGTGCAGCTGCTGCCACCTTCCACAAATTGGTGTTAAGTTTGACGTTTGTCTTGATAAAAAATTTTCTAATGTAGACACTATGTTAATATCAGTTTTAGAACCTCTGTCACCAAATTGTTAATCAGAAATCGCAAAAAATCGCCAAATTAAAATTTTATTTGGTTTTTAAAAAATTAACTGAAGTATTAAGTGTCGTACAATTTTTCTATTTCGTATTATCTGCAAATGTAAATCGAGCTTTACCTCAGGTCTACAACTGAGATTAACGCTGATATAATATGTGAGATAACGCCGGCAGAGGAGAGTAAACATTTTGTTTATATTATGTTAAATCTTAAATAAGGGGTACACGTATTCTAATAAATCCTATAAGATATTATTATTTTCAATCAGTTACAGAGTAAACATGTCCTTTTTATTTAAGCAATTCGCACTTTTTTAACACAATTTTTATAAAAATGATTTTTAACATTTAAAACAAACACTAAAAGGAAACAATTTTACAAAATAACATTGTTTTTCAGTAATTTCCAAAATACACATGCACACACACAAGCAAACTTTCGTGTATGTGTAATTTTTTGGCAGTTCATCTTATAAGATGGTTGTGTAGAGAAATCTCATCACAACAGTCTCATAATACATCTTATAATACTAATATTTGAATCTACACGTGAAATAATTCTCTCAGAGAGCGAATTTGACACTCTCTGACATAAAAATCTTACATATTATGTTACGTCTAGACGGGCTGTTAACAAAGCAAACGATAATTGCAATAGCTAATAATAACCCTGTGCTAGTTACAAATTTTAACAAATTGGGCACCCTACTTACTGGTAAAGTTAATTCAAGTACGCTGAATTCAGTGGTGACAACCGTTTTTCGAAGTAGCACTCGTATTCGCGATATTTGGGTTTAAACTTAATTATGAAAGAGACGAATTAATTGACAATTATATTATATTATATTAAACAATAAATCGACTGAATATATACGTCAATCATAAATTAAATCAGTTTTAACCCAATTTTAAATGTTTTTATATTTTTGCTTGAAAAGTTGCCGATTGGTAGATAGCACTAGTTAACTTGCTTATAGAATTATAGTAATATTTTTTGCCAGTTTAAAGTTTTGTTTATTAGCGTTTAAAATATATTTATTAATAAGAATTCATTATCATATAATTCAATGGAATCTTAATTGTTTATATTGTTTAAATTCAATAGTTAAAAAAGTTAAAATGAATTTTAAATTTAAAAGTTGTTTGTGAATACGGCGGTAATTTATTAAATTTAAGCTAAAAAAACTTAATTTTCCTAAACTATTTCTTAGCCTTTCAAAATGAAATATCTCAAAAATGAGCGCTTTTAAAAATATTTAACACCACTAAATTCAGTATCGTCGATTTAGTTTAACCCTATGGATGCCCACATTTTTATTAGACTTTATTATATTTTTTAAAAGAATAATTCTAAGATTATTTAACAACGTTGGTCCTATTAAACTTATAAATTGTTTCAAAGAATTAATTTATTCATGAACGTTTATTTCATTGTGACCGAAATCATTAATATCCTTAATATATTTGAAAGATGATTAAAAAAAAAAAAATTATCAAACATTTAATACATAAGTATTGCAAAATATATCTTTTTGGGGATTAAATTTCCTAAACTAAGTTGAAGCTATTTACAAATTAAGGCTCTTCATTTTGCTATACAAGCAAACACTAGAAATAGTCGATTTTTAGTAAGAAAATGTAATAGCTTTTCTCCAAAATTTCCTATTTAAGAAAATTTTAAAAATTAGCCAAATAAATCGCCACCATAGCATATATCGCCAAAAAATTCGCCATGTCATCAAACGGAAACTCCAGTCGCCAAAAGCAATTAAAAATCGCCACGTTTGGCGAAAAATCGCCACATCTGACAGCCCTGCATCAGTTATGATGAAGAAACTAAATTTGAAATAGGTACACCTATCGTGAATAACAAGTGTAATTTTTGTTTCCATGAAATTTTTACTCCCCTCGAAGGCTATCGTGAATCTCCCGAGAAAAATTTTTCCCGCTATCAGGAAAAGAAAGAAATTAAAAAAAAATTAAAAATCAAAGAAATTTTCTTTAAAAATATACACGTACATATATAATAATGTTACGAAATTATACTTGAATTGAATTATAACGGGTTTAACGGCTGGTTTAAAATTAAATAATGCTTCTCAACCTTTCTGTTTCTTTCTCAATGCTTCTCGACTTTTCTGTTTATGTTGACAGCAGTTAACATATCTGTAGAAATTATTAACATAGTTGCAAACATACAACATTGAATAAAAAGCTTTCACCATTATTTGTAAGTATGGCAACACTAAATCTTGAAACTGCTAACATTAACATCGAAAACTCTAGAATTCGAATATACTAGTTTGTCCGTTAAGAACATTATAAAAAGAAATAAAGCTTTCGAGAAACATCTAGATGGTAGTGCAGTGTATATAAATTGTAAATGGTGAGAACACCATTGAGTGAGTCTAATTGGAAGCATCGTTAAGTAAAGACAAATTAACTGCCTTGGCTATACATTCTTGTACATTATTAAAGTGTGCTGTATAAAGCGTGTAATTTAAGTGTGTGTGTGTATTAAAACACAAAGTGACTATTTCAACTGTATTGTTGTACATTTTTAAATAAAATAAAGAGTCGTTACAATTTTTAAACTACTAAACTGCTGTTATTTGCAATCAAAGTACAGGTTTATTTAAAGGAAATAAACGAACGTTTTTAAAAGGTAAAAACGTAACAATATATTTCATCTTAAAGAGATTTATTCTCAAACAGAAAAAAATTTGGCAGAATTTAAGATTTTTTTTTTTTTGCGATCACGCTTATCTTGCCAAAATAGTGTAACCATAGCCATGCACATCCATGTTATTTATGGATAGTCTAGGAGAAGGAAGATCCTTGTACATTTTAATGTCAAAGTGATGTATTTTTAAACAAAGGGTTTAAATGTTTTGAGTTTTATTTCTTTCGGTACTTCTCTCAATCAATTCAATTAATCTAGTAAAATATAAAATATTGATAAAACTTTTTAAAGATTTTTTCTGATATATTCTTGATTTAGAAGGGAATTGTGATCTATTTTTGACTAAAGAGAAAATGTAATTTGTTAAATATTACAACCAAGTCAAACTTTATATCGCTTTGATATAATATTCCATTAAAGTTCAAAAAAATATTTCAAAAATTATATTCATCTTAAAACTAACAAGATACATTTGTATTTAAAACAAATAAGTTAAAACCAATTAAGAGATAATACAAGCAAGTCAAGACACTAAATTACATGGTTGGTGGTTTCTTATCTCCCATCAAATTGACATTAATTGACAATCCTAATGCCACTCACTCACTGCACGTAAGTAAAAAGCAAAATAAATTCCTTTTCCTATTTTTTTACATAATTCATTGATCACTTAATTTAAAATAAAAAAAAAAACTAAAAACACTAACTAAATCCCATTAATCTCTACTTAAAAATCACTCATTCATTCACAAGAAACCAATGAAAATAAAAACGTAGCTACCGAATTTATTGCTATTCCTGCTGCTGCCACAATTTAACATGACTCTAGCTGGCAGCTTATTTCTGAAAACTTATACGAATGAACCGTTTAATTTGATTAACGTCAAATTCAAAATCTACAAAATACTTAACACAACTACTTGAGAGAAATAAAATGGAATTGTTGGAATAAAAAAAAAAAAAAAAAAAAAGAAAATAATCCACTCAAAGATTTCAAGTCATTTGTTGGTACCACTAAGTGCATATGAAATCATATGCAGTTTTAAAATAAAAAAAAAATAAAAACACTTTTAGAGGGAAATAAAACAAATTATGAACTGTTAAGTAATGCAAAATCAGCAAATGAATATCGAATAAATAAATAAACGATTCGAGTTTGAATGTTTTCATTAAACAATTTTTACCATATTACTTAGTTACTTACTAGTTAACTCTTCCCTCATCTTAATTTTTTTTCATTTTCAAAAGTTTATTTGTTTAGAAAGGGAGCTTTAGTTTACAGTAAACCATATACTCCAATGCAGTTAACAGTTAAATAAAACCGGCAAAAATCAAATGTAAAATATGTAGAGAAGGAAAAACAAACCCAAAACTAAAATCAACTAAATCAAGCGACACATCATCTATGCATTAATACAGATGCTAAAGGAATATAGGAAAAAAAAAAAAAATGAATAAAATGGTTTACTATTAGGAGCGGCAGAGTTAAGGCAACAACAGCATCATCATCATCGTCATCGTCATCATCAGCAACATGGTTGTCGTCATCATCACGGCAACATACAAACAACAGGAGTGTAATAAACAAACGTGCAACTCAATCGTGGAAATTTGCTTGTTTCATTGTACAAATGGTTGTTGATGATATGTACGAATGAATGTAAGTAAAGCTGGTGGTATGAGTATGAATTAATTCGGGAAAAATCCATATTACAATCATATAGTGTTTGGCTGTTGTTGGTTTTAAGATGCTACATGAAAATTGTAGGCATAAATGGTTTTGGAGCATATTTAAAAAAACAGTTTTTATAAAAGGAAATTTAATGAAAATTTTGTAACAAAAAATTGAAGAAAATTTTCTAAAAAATGACAGAAAATTAAACGAAAAATTTCTATACAAAGAAAACTTAACAAAAAATTTTTATAAAAAGAAAATTTATCTAAAATTTCCTATAAAAAGAAAATTTTACGAAAAATTTCTATACAAAGAAAATTTAAGAAAAATTTTTAATAAAAAGAAAATTTAACAAAAATTTTCTATAAAAAGAAAATTTAACAAAAATTTTATATAAAAAGAAAATTTAACAAAAATTTTCTATAAAAAGAAAATTTAACAAAAATTTTCTATAAAAAGAAAATTTAACAAAAATTTTCTATAAAAAGAAAATTTAATAAAAATTTAAAAAAAATTTTCTATAAAAAGAAAATTTAACCAAAATTTTCTATAAAAAGAAATTTAAAGAAAAATTTCTATGAAAAAAAAAATTAACAAAAAATCGCTATAAAAAGAAAATTTAGCGAAAAATTTCTATAAAAAGAAAATTAAAAAAAATTCCTACAAAATGAAAGTTTAACAACGATTTTCTATAAAAGAAAAATTTAAAAATATTTTCTTAGAAGTTTTCTATAAAAAAGGAAAATTTTCTATAAAAGAAAAATTTAACGAAAATTGTCTACAAAAAAAAAAAAGAAAATTTAAAAATATTTTCTTAGAAGTTTTCTATATAAAAGGAAAATTTTCTATAAAAGGAAAATTCAACGAAAATTTTCTACAAAAAAGAAAATTTAACAAAAAATTTTCTATAAAAAGAATATTTAACGAAACTTTTCTATAAAAAGAAAATTAAAAAAATCTATAAAAAGAAAATTAAAAAAAATCTATAAAAAGAAAATTTAACATTAATTTTCTATAAAAGGAAAATTTTACGAAAATTGTCTACAAAAAGAAAGAAAATTTAATAAAAATTTTCCTAGAATTTTTCCAAATAAAAGGAAATTTCTCTATAAAAAGAATATTTAATGAAAATTTTCCTTAAAAAAGAAATTTAACGAAAAATTTTTATAAAAGGATATTTAACGAAAAATGTCTACAGGAAGAAAGAAAATTTAACAAAAATTTTCTATAAAAGGAAAATTTTGCGAAAAATTTCTATACAAAGAAAATATAAAAAAAATTTTCTTAAAAGTTTTCTATACAAAAGAAAAATTTTCTTTAACAAAGAAATTTAACAAAAATTTTCTATAAAAACAGAATTTAACGAAAATTTTTTATAAAAGCAGAATTTAACGAAAATTTTCTATAAAAAGAAAATTAAAAAAAAATCTATAAAAAGACAATTTAACAACAATTTTCTATAAAAGGAAAGTTTAACGAAAATTGTCTATAAAAAGAAAATTTAACAAACATTTTCTTAGAAGTTTTCTATATAAAAGGAAAAATTATCTATAAAAAGAAAATTTAATAAAAATTTTCTTTAAAAAAGAAATTTAACGAAAATTTTCTATAAAAACAGGATTTAACAAAAATTTTCTATAAAAGCAGAATTTAACGAAAATTATCTATAAAAAGAAAATTTAACAACAATTTTATATAAAAGGAAATCTATGAAAAGAAAATTTGACAACAATTTTCTATAAAAAGAAAATTTGACAACAATTTTCTATAAAAAGAAAATTTAACTAAAATTGTCTATAAAAATAGAATTTAACGATAATTTTCTACAAAAACAGAATTTAACAAAAATTCTTAGGAGTTTTCTATATTAAAAGAAAATTATCTATAAAAAGAAAATTTAACCAAAATTTTCTTTAAAATGGAAATTTAACGAAAATTTTCTATAAAAACAGAATTTAATGAAAATTTTTTATAAAAGCAGAATTTAAAGAAAATTTAACAAACATTTTCCTACAAGTTTTCTATATAAAAGGAAAAATTATCTATAAAAAGAAAATTTAATAAAAATTTTCTTTACAAAAGAAATTTAACGAAAATTTTCTATAAAAGCAGAATTTAACGATAATTTTCTTAAAAACAGGATTTAACGAAAATTTTTTATAAAAAGAAAATTTAACAACAATTTTATATAAAAGGAAATCTATAAAAAGAAAATTTAACAACAATTTTCTATAAAAGGAAAATTTAAAAAATTATCTATAAAAGGAAAATTTAATAAAAATTTTCTTTAGAAAAGAAATTTAACTAAAATTTTCTATAAAAATAGAATTTAACGATAATTTTTTACAAAAACAGAATTTAACAAAAATATTCAATAAAAACAGAATTTTGAGCAAAAATTTTCCATAAAAAGAAAATTTAACGAAAATTTTCTATAAAAGCAGAATTTAACGAAAATTTTCTATAAAAAGAAAATTTAAAAACAATTTTCTATAAAAGGAAATCTATAAAAAGAAAATTTAACAAAAATTTTGTAAAAAAAATATTCTATAAAAAATGATTTAACAAAAATCTTCTATAAGAAAAATTAAAAAAAGATCGTAAAATTTCTGAATGGAAATTTTCTTAAAATTTTCTTTAAACAGGCTACTTATCGAATTTATTTAGAAAATAAAATTTATCGAAATTGAACTCAATTCTATTTATGTTTAAGAATTAAGTTTATATTTTTTAAGCGATAACTTTAAATTTAAGTTTTTTAAAACATATTTGTTATCCATAATTACTATCAATTTCAATTTTTTTAGAAGAAGAAAAAAAAAACTATTAAACGATAAATAGTATGAATTGAAAATAAAAAATATTTTTAAATAGTAAATTTTAAATTTAATTTAAATTTTAAATAGCAGTATTTAATATAAAGACTTATATATATCGATATTTTAAATAATTTATTGCTATCGAAACTAATTTTACATATTAAATTATATAAATTGATAAAAAAAAGTTAACGATATAAACTTTTATATTAATTATCGATAGCTAAACATATTTTATGATTTAAATTTAAACTTTATATCGATTAATAATCCTATTTTCGTTTTCGCTAATATTTATAACGGGTCAAATGTAATTATGTAAATTTTGATATCGATACCAAAAAATATTTAAATTATTGATTTTAATTTTTTATCATATTTATCGATAATGAATAATAATCTACAATTTCAATTTTAAATTTATTCTTTTTAATATTCAATTTGTTGTCTTTTTAATATTTGATCGATGATAACTAATATTAAGAAAAAATTTATTAATATTTTTGAAATGTTTGTTAAATTTATGTTTTTTTTTTATCGATACCTCTAATTTCAAAATTACAAATTCTTAATTAATCGATGAATAATGGTAGTTATTTTTATCTTTTTAATTTGGAAATTTAATGTATCAAAAGTTATCGATAAAACTTTTAATATGATTTAAGTAAAATATTTTTGTTATCGATAAGTTGATTCACAGTTTAAATTGTTAACGATAACTAATCTTAATAAAAAATGTATATCGAGCACCAACCGTAAAAATATCATTACCGACAACATTTTTGAAATTCATTTTTTTGATGAAAATATATAATTTAGAATTATTTACATCATCTGTAATACTTTCGTCGACATACGAAGTACCGGTTAGAATACGATAACTTAATATTTTTTTCAATTAATATTAAAACAAAATGTCATGATTCCTCTTAGAAGGCTGATTATAGTTTATTCTTTTAAAACTGTTATCGATAAGTTGTTAAAAGAAAATTATATTCATTATTTAAAATTTTTCTTGTTGATTTAACTTTATTATTTTTAATTTTAGTTTTTTTTTTTTAATAAAATTATGTTATTAACTGTTGTTAACAATGATAACTAATCGAAAAAAAGTTTATTAATATCTTAAAAAAAATTTAATATATTTTTTTTAAAGATTTTTTCTTAAGGCTTTTACTTTATTATCGATTACCTAATTTGATTTTAGTAAAATAATTTTATTATTGATAAGTTATAAACGATAACTAATATTAAGAAAAGTTGTATTATTATTTTAATAAAGATTATTTAAAGTTAATTTTTTCAATAATTCTAATTTTAAAAGTCAAAATGAATAACTAAACAATTTTAATTAAAAATTAAAAAAAAATAGTTTTTATTAGATAATTGATTTTTTTTTTTTTTTTAATAAAATAATTGTTATCGAAGTTTATTAATATCTTTAAAAAAATTTAATATATTTTTTTAAGATTTTTTCTTGAGGCTTTTACCCTATTATCGATTACCTAATTTGATTTTAGTAAAATAATTTTATTATTGATAAGTTATAAACGATAACTAATATTAAGAAAAGTTGTACTATTATTTTGATAACGATTATTTAAAGTTAATTTTTTCAATAATTCTAATTTTAAAAGTCAAAATGAATAACTAAACAATTTTAATTAAAAATTAAAAAAAAAAAATAGTTTTTATTAGATAATTGATTTTATTATTTTTTTTAATAAAAAAATTGTTATCGATTTTTTTTGTATCAATAACAGTTTTTTCGCAAGAAAATAAAGTTAATTATATCTTTTTAGCACAATTAAATATTAATAACAATTCTGCTATAAAAAAAAAAAATAAAAATATTTAAAGACAAAAATGTCTAAATTCTTCATAAAATAAAAAAACATAGTTTTTTAATTAAAAGTTGAAGTTTTTATTAATTTCAATTAAATTTTATTTCCTTAATTAGTTAATTAAATTAATTTTCACACCCCATCCTTTACCCTATTAAACAAAAATCGATTATTTAGTGTCATACCCACCTTCTGCTTTTCTTTTTTTATCTTCTCTATCCTATAAATCTGTCAAATAGTCCGCGTTTTAATCCCAACGAATTAGTAGTGTAAAAATTAGTTAAATAATTTGTGCTAATTTAATTAAAAATATCTTTGGAAATAAAAAGTCCCCCGCTATAAAATTTATATCAAAATATAGCTAAGAGTGTAAACTTCAAGTGTGTATAAAAATATTTAAGGAAAATGTGTGAAAATAATAAGAAAAATGTGTGTGAAAATTTGGTAATAAAAAGTAATTTCCTTTAATAGCATGCTAGTTAAGGCAAAGAAAAGAAGGAAAAAAATGTCGCTAGTTAGTAAGTGTATGTCAGTTTGAGTGTGTTGTTGTTATTAGAGCAAAAAAAAAAAAAAAAAATGAAAAGCAAAGTAAAGAGAATGCAATTGTTTTTGCATACATACACGCCTACATATAATTATGTATGTTGTTAGTGTTTATTTGTGATTGGTGTAAAATTAAAAAAAAGAGATTAATAAAAGGCTAGAAAAAAAAAGAAGTTGGGGGAGAGCAAAGTTAATGTAAGTTTGTTATGTTGTGTGTATAATATAAATTTATTAAGGGGAAACAAATTGTAAATATGTGTGTAGTAGTAAATAATAATTTATTTATTTTGTTTTTATTGTTTAAATTTAAATTTCTTTTCAATTTGTTGATATAGCGTGTAACTTAAGTCGTTTTGTTGCTCTTAAATTTTTAGTTTATCGAAATATATATTTTTTTCATTTCGTTTTTATTCATTCCATTTACTATTGTAAAACTATTTGATGATTGTGTCCGTCCGCCCGTCTGTCTCTTTTGGGTATAACTAAAAATTTTGTGCAAAGTGCATGCAAAATGTTTACAACCGCATCCTCCATGGGCAATTTAATTAAATTGTTGCCGTTTGCTAATACGTTTTTAGTTTCTAGTTTTATTATTTTTTCCTTTATTTTTTTTTTTTCAAATTCTATTCCCCTCCATTCATTGTTTGCTATTGCTGTCGTTGTTGTTGTATTTATTTTTGTAGTTGTTGCAGCAATTGCTTTAACAATGAAAAACATATCGTAAAATTGTTAAGCTATCATGGTTGCTATTGTTGCAGTCGTTGCTGGAAATGGCATTTGTTTGTTCATGGCAGGTTTAACTATTCCTCCTTTTTTTTCTATGGCAGCGAGAAGATTTGTTGGTGGCACAAAATAACTTTTTTTGTCGTTTTTCCAAAAAATTAAAAAAAGCGGTTTTTAAAAACTCAAATGCAATTGGATTTGTCGAATGCAATTGATAATGGAGCAGTAATCCTTTTATAAAGGGGGGAAAATCGTATTATATTTGAAAATAAAATAACAGATTTAATAATTTGTTTTAGTTTATGAAAAGTTATTTTTGTAATATAAAGGGATAAAATGTGTTGTTATTTATAAACTTGAAATTTTCCATTTTAATCTCTTAATAGAAAGAATTAAAAAAAGAACAGAATGAATAAAACTAAATATGGTTTAAAAAAGTACCACATATTTTATATACCCTCTTTAATTTATTTTATTTTTTTTTTGTCGAAAGCATATACATTTTTACAGAGAAGTGGTTTAAAAAATGTTACCTATGAGTTTTTTTTTTTTTAAATTGTATTTTTTATAAATTGTTTTTTTTTTTTATTTTTTTGCTTTTAGCAATTTGTACTTTTTTTTAGAAAATTTATACTTTTTATTATAAGTTGAAATATTATTATATATATTTTTGGAAATCTATAAATTTTTATTTGGATTTTTTTTTGGAAAAAAAAATATATATTTATTTTTACTTTTTCAATTGCTGCTTTTTTTTAATTTTTACTTTTTTCAGAAATTTGTTTTTTTAATGTTTATAAAAAAATTCTTACTTTGAAATTTCTTTTTTTTCTGATAATGAACACGTTTACAATTTGGTACTTCTGTTATTTAGTACTTTTTTTGAAAATTGGTATCTTTGTTGAAATTTGTATATATTTTTTTTAGAAATATAAAAATTTTAATAAAGAAATATGGTTATTGCTATTTTTTTTTAATTTGGTATCTTTTATAGAAAATTAATATATTTTAGGGGAAAAAATGGAGTTATTTTTATAAAAAAAGTTAATTTTTTAAAAAATTTATAATTTTTATGAATTTTTTGAAAATTGTTACTTTTTCCATTTTTAAAAATTGGTACTTTTGTTGAAATTTTAATATTTTTTGGAAATATCTATACAAATTTTATTTAAACATTTTTTTTCTCTGTCTCAATTATAACGATTTTTGGAAGATATTTATTGGTACTTTTTGAATGATTATATGTTTTGTAAATTGATATATATTTTTTTGAAATTAGTACTTATTTATATTTTTTGAAAATTTTTATTTGATATTTTTTATTGTTTACATTTTTTAATTAATACTTTTAGAAAATTAGTATCATTCTTAAATTTAATATCTTATCTGGTGCTTTTTTTGTACAAATTTTTTTTTTTTTTAATTTTATGTATTTTTTTTACAGTGGTCCCATTTTAAATTTTTTACTTTTTTAAAGAAAAATTATTATTATTATTTTTTATTTTTTGGAAAAAAATGAAAAATTGCTCTTATTTTTGAAAATTTACATTTTCTGATAATTATCAGGATTTTTAGAAAATCTGAACTTTTTAGAAAATTTGTGTTTTTTCGTAAAGTGATACCTATTTTTGGAAAATTTGAAATTGGTAGGTACTGAAAAATTAGTTTTTTATTCGAAAATTTTATTTAATTTTTTTAAAACATATTTTTCTTTTTGTTTTAATTGATAGCTATTTTTAGAAAATTAGAACTTTTTTGAAATTTAGTATTATTGTTCATTTCTTTCGGAAAGTATCAAGCATAAAAAATGCAAAACTAGACTATATGATTTTTGATTGCATTGATTCGGTATTTAACGTTATTAAATTAGCCAATTTTGTTGTGATTTTATTCTTTGTCGTCTCAACTAACTATTGTATTTTATTTTGTTCCAAATTGTTATACATAGAAATAGTTATTATAAATTTTGTTAAAAGGGTTGTAAATTAATGCGAGCAAAAAAAATCAACAGATTTTTTTTTTTAATTTTGATAAAAATAATGATTGAAAAATGAAAAATGCTGAAAACTATAATTTAATTGTATTAAAATTAATTATTATCAATATACACTGCCTGCCACTTGAATAAGGAATTACACTTTTCTAATTTTAATTAAGTATATCTCATAAACTAAAGTTCAGAAAAAAATAATTTTTTGTGCAATCAAATTTCAAAGAGTTGGATTTAGTTTCCTGAAGAAATAAAAAATATAGATATTTTGTTATACTAAAATTATGCATTTATTTAAAGACATGTATTTCTGTGGTACTTCTTCGTGTGTCACTTGAATAAGGAATATTTTAAAACTAAGCAAACTGTAATTTATTTTTATATTTGTAATGAGTATTGCCACCATTTTTAGAAATAACCTCAAAAATGCGATTTAGCATCGCCTTGTATAATGACTCTAAGTAATTTAGCGAAATTGAACTCCATGCTTCCGTTATTGCATCCTTTAAGGATTCTATGGTCTCAAATTGTTTTCCTCCTTCATAAACCTCAGACATTTTCCATTGGATTCAGGTCTGGTGAATATGGGGGCCAATCCAAAAGTTGAACACCATGTTGATTAATCCATTGTTTTACTGCTCTGGTGGTATGAATCGGAGCGTTGTCGTGTTGGTACGTCCAAGGCATGGGTTCAAAGAAGTCATTAAATTTTGGAAATGCTTCCTCCAGAATGTTTTTGTAAGTCATTTTGTTGGATACAAAAACCAATTCTATGGTACCATAATACGAAATGCCACCCCATACCATTATTCCGCCCTCTCGCCTGTGTCTGCGGCTCAAAAATAATTCCTCCTTACTTAGGTCATGTAAGTAATATAATATTAATCTTTTTTTCATCGGAAAATACAACTTTAAACCATTTGTCGCACCATGTCATTGTATTTTTGGCGAACTGTAGACGTTGAGATTTGCGTTTTTCATTAAGTGGTGGTTTTTTTTTGCAGTTTTCGTCGGACTATGTATGGGCATGACTTTAAAATACGGTGCACTGTTCTTGGACTGGCACTGACTACAAATTTTTCACGTATTTTTGATACCGACATGGCAGAATTTGATGCAATTCTAAGAATTTTTTGTCTTTCTTTTGGCGTTGTTGCCATTTTCTTCCGCCCTTTCATGTTTTTTCCATATCTTTCCACGTTATTTAAATAATTGTACATAATTGTCTTTCCTCTATTAATGTTTTTGGCTATTTGGACGGGATTTTGACCCTGAGATTTCAAAATCAGAATTTTTTCTTTTTGAGAGTTATTAAGAGTCTTACCACGTCCCATTTTGAATAAAAACTATTTAAAAACTATCAAATTAAAAATTCTCTAGCCGTTTATATTAAAAGAAATTCAAATCATAGCCTTCCTTATTAATATTAAAAGAATTCCTTATTCAAGTGACACACGAAAAAGTACTACAGAAGTACATTTCTTTAAATAAATGCATAATTTTAGTATAACAAAATATGTATATTTTTTATTTCTTCAGGAAACTAAAGCCAACACTTTGAAATACCACATATTATTTCCCAAAATCCAATTAGAATATTTACTTTCGGAGGCAAGTTCTTCATTATTTTAATGGAAATGAGGGCCTATTACGATAAATTGAATTAATTTGACTCTAAACCCATATATATATATATATATCGAATTTAGGCTATCTGTGTAGGCATATTTCCTTAAATATTAGTCTCCAATAGTAAAAAAGTGCAACAGTCCAATAATCATGAAGGATGGAAGTTTAATTATTTAACATAGGAACAGTGTAAAAATAGGTATAATTCTTAATTGTCTTTTCCTGTTAGAATTTGTTCATCACTAAGACAAGGGATATTGGAACATTATTGCATTATCGGGCATTAAATAATATCGTATCATTGCGTAATATTATATTTAAGTGTTGATTCCATCATGATAACGATCGATATTGGTCGTGTTATTTCGGTCGAAGGTTCTTATAAAATTATGAAGTATCAAGTTAGGCCAAAATCTTATAAATATTTGATAGCTTTTGCACAGATAATTTTTGTAAGATTTTAAATTAATAATAAAATAAATAATAGGGGTCCTCATGAAAATGCGCAAAACTCTCGCAAACTGTGCAATGTGTGCAAGTTTGCACATTCGCAAATGAACTGTCAAAAATTGTATGGAAATTCATTTGCACAACACTTATAAGTTTTCGCGACTATTTAGTCTCGCAAACTTGCACTGTTTAATTATGCATTTGTAAATCAGCTGTTTTTTGTTTATATTTAAAAATTATGTTGTGTCATTGCATGTGCCTTTGATTTCAACTAATTTTTCAATTATTTACAATGATTTCTTATTTTTTTTATCCTTAATATTGCCCAACATTTCAAAAGAGGGTTCATGAAACATGTGGCGCAAATATGCACAAATAGGAAACTTAAGCGTTTAAATGAGTACCCTTAATATATACATTTTTGAGGAAAAATTTGCAAAATATTATATAAAAATAACAAAATTTAATAGAAAGTAGAATTTTTTGCCAATAATTATATTATCTTTATATAAGAATAGAAAATTATGGTATTTAACAATATTATAGTTTTCAGCCTTTTCCAATAATGATTTTTATCAAAATTTAAAAAATTATGTTGATTTGTATAGAGTTGCTCTTTTTTGCTCGCTTAAATTTACTACTGCTTTTACTTAATTTTCCTTACGTACAAAAATATTCGACACTATTGTATACAATAAGAATTTATGGCCAGAATTATTTAAATTACAATAGTTATATTACATCGGGAATCGCTGTAAGCAAAACATATACGAACAAAGATCACGTCACATAGCGTTGTATTATTTATGCTCGCAACTGTATTAGAGTCAAATATTAACTTGATATTAACTTTAGTTTAGAATTTATGCACGACAAAGTGTCGTAAGTATGGGAGATATGGTTAATTATGGACATTTAAACTTATGTAAAATTTATTCGGACGGACATCGTTAGATCGACTCAAAAAGTGATTCAGAGTCGATTGGCATAATTTAGGGTGGATGTTGGTTAATTCTTTTTTTGCATTACAAAAATCAGCACAAACGCATAATAACCCAACCATCTATGGTGGAGTAGGGATAAATATGTAAAATTATCTATCTTTGAAAACGAAGTGTACAATGAAAAAGATATATTTATCTTTGATTACTTACAATTGCAATCAAATAAATGTTTTTTGTTAATAAAAATCACTAACATGGTTAAAAGTTAATAACCATGTAATTAAATGTCCAATGACGAAAAGAGATCAGCTATGACTCATATGAAAACATCAAAAAATTCTTTGATCTTTAGAAACTTTTTAAATATTTAAGAAAATCCTTAGTTATTAATGTTAGTGGACCTTATTCTCTGATCTTTTATATTATGATTTCCTGTATAAAAAAGCCAAATCATATTCATTCAATGAAATAAAAAAGATCAGTTGTGATCAGTCACCTTTCTGTAAAAATGCACTTTTTATATGAAAAAAAAAAAAACATTGTAAAGGTAAATAATTTCGTAGATAACTTATCAACCAAGAGAGGAGCCTCAATTGATGTTCTCTAATATTTCTGAACAAAATCTCTAAAATAATTACTTTTTAGTTAAAACACACCCGATCTGCTTTTAGCCACATCTTCGTTTTATGTCACAAATAAACAATTTAAACTTTTTTAACCCAAAAACTTTCCAGTATCATCTATCAAATCTTTACACCCAAAAAATTGCATCTTCCTTTTTTATGTCAGATAAAAAGAAAGAAATTCCAACGCATATACAAAAACTTCAATACGAAAAAAAATCATCACCAGGAAAAACTTTCTATCTAAAGAAAACAAACACAAAACATTTTGTCATGTCATCTCACGCAAAAATTGTTAACTTCCTTGATTATCTAGAGGAGCAGACGATGTTTAACCTTTTTCGTTTGTTGTTAAAGTTTTTTTTCTATCATTGCTTTCTGCTTCAACGCTTAACCAAAGATCAATTAGCACTTAATGATGTCCAAAGAAACAATTTGCAGAAAAAACAAACTACAGGTAACAATAATAAAACAAAAACAAACTTGCAACAATAAAATAAAGCGAAAAAAAATTAAAAAAAAAAAAAATAAAAAAATGAAGCAATGAAACAAATCTTGTAAATGATCAAAAGCTTTTGATGTAATTTTAAGGCAAAAGCAGGGGAAAAAAATAAACAGCTTAAAGTTACACCACGAAATAAGAGATCTTTAAGATTTTTTTTGAATGTTGCTTTTAACAAATACAACAATGTTACAACAACTATTACCGCTACAAATCGTTGAATTGTCAAGGCAGTGTTACAAACTTAAACACACACACACACATACACACATACACCCTCATTCCCCAGATACCTACTACTTGCTTATATTTCATCAAAAAAAAAAAAAAAAAAAAAAAAAAAAAATACACAAAATCTCCAAATAAAAGAAAAAGGATGAAAGAAAAAACAAATGACTCGTACTTTAACAAGTCAACAGATGTAGGCGAAAAAGTGGCGCCTCCAATACGTTTAATGAAATTCCCCACTCAGTTTCCTAAAAACAGCAAAAATCGAAAAAAAAAAATAGCAACCAAACATCCAACAAAATAAACAAACAATCCATTATACACTCGAAGAGACAAATGGCACATGAAAATCTGTATTTTGTTTTTGCTGCAAAGTGTTGTTGTTAGGAAACTTGCTACAAAACAGCAACAACACAACAAATGCAAAAAAAACAAACTGCAAAATGAGCCAACAGCAACACAGCTTTAAACAAATTACAACATTTTGATTTGGGGTCAAACATTAAGGTGCGTTTCAAAGGTCTTTTGCTAAGCCAGGCCAATCCAACCAACAACTTTTAAGTATTTCCTCTGATCTCAAGTGAAAATTAGCTAAAGTGTGACATTAGTTGGCAACAAAACACACCAACCAACAGCCAATAATGGTACCAAATAAAAATAACATCAAAAAAATGGCAAATTTAAATTGAGATTTTTTTTTTTTTTTATATGAAATTAGAAGTTCTATGTATGAAACAATGTAGAAGATTGTGATTTGTGTTGCAAATTCCTTTATGTTAATAAAAATCCTTTACACTAAATGTGTGAATTTATAGAAGAACTTGTTTGCATACATATAATTTTTGTAAAATATTTAATATTTAAATATTTAACTCGTGATATACATAAAGAATATTCGGCCTAAAAACTAAATTTCTTTACGCACTGCTTAAAAACATCAGTTTCCCTCCTTAACACAAACACGAAGATGATGGAGTTTAATAATGAAGTCAATGCCGTTAGAGTACGAATTATGACTATGTATGTTTGAAAGATTTTGAAAGCTGTCTTTTTACCTCTACAGTTCAAGTCACTGAAAAAATTTTGAAGTAAAACTAATACTGAATTGCGTTTAAAGGAAAACGTTAAAACTCATTGGTAATGAAACCATTTCTGAGACCATTTGCTCCCTTCAACACCGTTGAAATGTTGGCTGCTTATGTCTGTTTTATCACATAGATCCCATGAATTCATAGTTGAAAGAGTATGAGTCGTATAACATAAAATCCCTTGAATTATTCGTATGGGAAATGCATTTCCAAGCCATATTTTCCCAGAAGATTAAAACATTAAACAATTCAAATTAAATGTCCACAAACACAATTTCCTCTATACCCCTCCGAATATCTTTATTTCTTAATATTAATACAATAGAAATATATAAAAACATTTTCGAAAATTTTTTGTTGAAGGACCCATTACACGCAAAAAAAAAATATAGTTGTAGTAACCATAACCTGAGAGCAATATATTATAATTGAAATATATGGTCACAGATAAAAATAGATATGATTATAAATAATAATTGTTATGATCAGCGTTACTAGAATGATGTTTTTGTTATATTTTTGTTGATTTTTTAAAGAAAATATGATTTGATGATTTTTTAATATAAAATATAAGACAAAGATTTTTATAGTCTAGTAAAGATTTGTATCAAGATTTCAAATTAGTAAAACTAACTTGCAGATTTTTAGTCCTTATTCTTTTTTGAATTGAAAATTTGATGACATTACATTATTATTCCATTCTATGAGATTATGATTTAATTTTATTATATTATTATCCTTTTATCTTATCATATTTTTATCCCATTCTATCATATAAGTGTTCCGTTTTATCATATTATGATTCTATTCTATCATATTATTCCATCTTAATATATATACATAAATAAAATATATTAATTCAAAATTATTATTTTTATAAATTGTTTATAGAGTCCATTACATCTGTCTAAAAAATAATAGAAAAAAGTGTTTATTAACAACAAAAAATTATTTAAAAATTATTTGTTCATTAATTAACTTATTTGTACCATCATTTGTTGTGCAAAATACAAAATATTTTTTATTAACTAAACTCTGATAGTAGTTAATGAATATCTTACATTGCTTAAATCACACCAAATATAACAAAACCTTGTCTGCTTATATTAATTCATGCATAAACTAAATGAGAATTATAATGAAAGTGGAACACAAACGTTAAAAACAAAATATATTCAAAAATAAACAAGTTATGAATTCTTTAACCATATTTGTAAAAAGCATGTAACATTTTATTGTTATGGGAATAATAATATTGATATGGTTTGAAAACAAAATATGGTTTAAGAACATGGAAAAAGATTTATAATATATAATAGTAAATGGTAAAATGGTAAAAATATTCAAAAACATACAATTTTTGTAGTCAAATATATTAAAAGTTTTATTGAATGTAAATAGTGAATGTTAAAACTGAAACAAAAACATTATTGTCATGAACATGGTATTATTAAAATTAATGAAAATTAACAATAAGAACATAATATTGTTATACTGACAATGCCGTAACCATGTTTTTTCTCTGTGTGTATGTAAATAAAAAAAGTTCATCTTATAGATTGCAGAAACTTAATATTTCTCTTGAGCATGATATACAAAACCATAGCATAAGTTATAAAAGGAAGGCAAACAGGCTGGTTTCAGAGTTCAAAAAATGATGTGTTGATCACGTTAACAGCTTACTTGTTAAAATCGAGTAAGCGATGGAATGGAGATCCCCCCTATACTTGGTTTTCATCGACTTTGAAAAAGTATTTGGGATGGGAAAGTGTCTGGGATGCTCTTCTTTGGTGGAGATTATAAGAATCAACATAAGAATCAAACTTAAGCGATTAGCGATAGAGGTGTACAATAAACTTGTTCCTTGACTCGACTATGGCAAAAAATCTAAAGCCAAAGGAATAAACGTAAGCAACAGAACATCATTCTACATCAAAAACACATAATTGCAAGATGTGCCCCATTTCTCCGTAGCATAATAACAACTAAAGGATCAGTAAAAGTTGAATCAGACTCACAATATGAGTGTTCGGCAAGCATTTGTCCAATTAAACATAGTGTGGAAAACACCATCAATCTCTATCCAAGTAAAGGATGACATTTCTAATTGCTGTGTTAAGTTGACGCTCATTTACGGATGTGAAACATGGAATATGGCTACAAAAGTTGTTGCAGTTCTGCAATATTTCTCCATGAAATGTCTGAGCAGAATATTAAGAATATTATGGCCAAACACAATATCTAACGCCGGTATCAAAGTCTTGAATTACCCGTAATGCCATTGATTGAACCGAAAGAAGATGTCATTCTGCTCACACTTGGCGCAGGCAATTAGAAGTCCCAAACAGGCAAAATATGGAGGACCCATGCTTCTTATAAAAGCAAAAGGAATCAATATATCCAGATTACTATACCTATTTATTCAGAAAATGGAGTTCCTTCAAGTCCTTGTGACCTCGTCGGTCGGTCTAGTCTATAGTCTAGTCTATAGTCTAGTCTATAGTCTAGTCTATAGTCTAGTCTATAGTCTAGTCTATAGTCTAGTCTATAGTCTAGTCTATAGTCTAGTCTATAGTCTAGTCTATAGTCTAGTCTATAGTCTAGTCTATAGTCTAGTCTATAGTCTAGTCTATAGTCTAGTCTATAGTCTAGTCTATAGTCTAGTCTATAATCTAGTCTATTGCAACAATATAAACAATATTTTCCTGCCAGTCATATTGCCACAGAGTAAATATGTAGTGTGTTGCACATCTCAATTTTTTTTACTTTTTAGATTTTTTTAATTTCATTTATTATTTTAAGTTTTAGTGTGTGAATGCCAGCCACCATCAAGTACGTCATGAGTAGTTAAAGTTTGAGCTTCATTTAACTTATGAATTGCAACATTTTGTTGTTGTTTAGTAGATTCATTCTCCCCTTTTTGAATATACGTATATGTATATTGTATGTATGGTTTCATTATTGTATGAATTGATGTTGCCACATTGTATGGCTACAAGTTAGCGTAACTTGGTTTAGACTAAGTCAAAAAGAGCATGGAGGATGGAGATGGATGAATGGATGCTTGGTTGGATGCTGTATAACATATATGCACATACATATGTACATATGTATGTATTCATGCAGATAGTGTAAAATGCCACATACTGCACTTGCCAACAAGTGTAAAATTAGTCAAAATTGTTTTTTTTCTCTTGTGTTTTTGTCTCTTATTCAGTTTTCAAACTAAGTGACTGTATAAATGAAAAAAAAAAAAAAAATATAAAAAAAATAAAAAATAAAATAATTTCCTGTTAAAATTAAAATAAAAACTTTTTAGTTACAGATAAAGCGACAGACAGAAGGACGGACAGACAGATATAACGACACATTTATATGTTTGTCTGTACCTTTAGTTTGTTGAGACAACCCACATGTGTTTTGTTGTTGCTATTGTCGGTTGCTGTTGCCACTTTAACTTAAAATCAGCTTGTTAACAAAAAAAAAAAAAAAAAATTGCTGATATTTTTCTTTCTTTGCTTTTCAGTTTGTCTCTTGTCTATTTTTAAATGCAAATTGAAAATTTCCAACAAACAAAAAAATATATTTATCGCTTTTAAAGCATCAATTAATTTCAAATGCTCAAGCATTAAACCAACAATATAAAATGTATATACATTTGAATAAATAAGAAATAAACAAATTATAGTTGGCATGTTAGGACTTAACAAAGTGCTAGGTACCTGTCTGAAATATTTAGAGTTTTATTTTCAACAATTTAATGCAGGAAATCTAATATTGGGAATATGATAACAAAACTGTTGCCAAGGAAGCAGAGTTTTGTAACAAAATATTTTTGAATAAAGGAGATAAAAATTAATTGGGAGCTGGTTGATTATTTGGAAAATGAAGTTTGAGACTAAATTTTTCGATCATATTAAAATTTGTTCTATCATGAGATCATGAAGGAAATGCTTAAATATTTGAAATTTGTTTGACTTTGTTGCCTCTCAGTAAAATGAAATAAACAAAATGAGATAAGTATGAGAGATGTAGTCTTTTGAATACAGATCTTATAGAGAATATATAAAAAATAATATCGGAAAAGCACTTTGACTGAGAATTTTGCAAAAGAACTATTTATTGTTTGTCAAATTAAATATCAATCAAAGTAAGCAAGAGCTATAGGAACTAATAACTTTCTATCACTGACCGTTGTTACGACAAATTCCAAGAGGATAAATGACAGAATAGTCAACTGCTATCTCTTACCGAAAGGCATCAATAAATACCCTTATATTGAGGTATGACATTTGGGCTTTATGTCACTGAGTATGCAGAAAATGTCTCTACTTTCAAGCGTAAATGGTTTCGCTCATATGTGAAAAATGATGTTATATGGTGTTATATAACAAAAACGTATTAAAGATAGAAATTTAATATTCTTTGGTTACCACCCAAAATCGCAATATTCAATAAATTGAATTAACCTCTTCATTCAGCAGCCTGAAATATAAAGGCAAAATGAAGTATTTATTAGGAGGGGAAGTATTAAAACCAATCCATCAATATTAAATCATTGGAGAGAACTGTTAATGGAAGAATTTGTATCTGCTAGAGAAATTCAAATGCTCCAAGCAATTATATCATTGATTGGATCCAAATTCCTCTTCTTTGCCTGTAGGATATTTAAGCAAAAAATAAATCTAAAACAATTTTACCATTAAAATTATTTATTCTTCACATTAAAAAATAGTATTGTTTTAATATGTGTAAATATATCACAGCTTGAATATAACTATAACTACTGCTATGTCACCTTAGCAATACTTTTGTTTTTGTTTTTTACCTTATATTTTGAAATACTCTAAGCTCCTGCTGCCAGTTTTCTTAGTATTTAGTATATAGATTTATTATAAGAAATACTGAAACTATAAAAAATAACTATAGCCAACAATTTATCAACTAATATTTTGACGCTTTTTACAATCTCTTGTGCATTTTAGTTTTAACTTTTTTCAATTTTTATTACTTTTATTTTTCTGTAGGATTTCAAAATAAAATTTTGTCTGTAACTAGGGTTTGGGGTTTCCCGTCATATTTCTTTTCCCGAGAAACGGGAATAAAAAATCAATGGTACTATATATATATATATACTGGTGCACATTCCTATAAACGCATTTAACATTTTTGTGTTTCTTTGTTCGTTTCTCTTAACAAAAAAATAATAAATCGCGATATAACGGTACTTTCTGATGTAAGAAATATTTTTTTCTTGCTTTTGTTTTTTTTTTTTTTAATTTAGTAATTATATTGGTGATCATTTCTGTGGAATATTCTTATAAACGCAGTTGAGAATTTGTCTAAAAAGTTATTGGAAAAAATTATAAAAATAATTTAACAGTTTTAGTTGTTGGTTTCACTTAAGTCAAGTTTCTGCTGGCAGCATCTTTTTTACTACAAATATTTTTGTTTTAATTGGAAAATTTCATAAGCTTGAAGGATGCCCAAAGGAACTTTTCTTACAGACCAGGAAAAAAATTCAAATTAAATTTTTTCGTGATCAAGGCTGTTCTAACAGAGAAATTATACGAAAAATGAACCGTTCGGAAGGAGTTATTCGAGGCTTTCTTAAGAAAGGGCAGAAATACGGAGTAAGGAAACCAACAAAAGGTAATCAAAAATGAAAAAAAGGCAAATTAATAAAATAAAAGAAGAAGCCATCTGCAATAAATTTAATGCTACACAAATAACCTTTCTGTCACTTTCAAACATTTTGCACACATTTTGCGAACAGATGGTAACATAATATGAAAGAAACCAAAATGTAAGCAAATTTTGAAACAGCTTCATAAGGAATATCGTTTAAAATTTGCGCGCAAAAAAAAAACAGATGAATAGAAATTTAATTTGGACGGTCCCGATTCATATTATTACTATTGGCATGATTTGAGGTCGAACGAAATTCGTATTATTTAGGCAGCCTTTTTTGCTGCAGGAAAATCAAAAATATGTTTTGTTCCAACTAACTGGACTTGCCGGCTTGCAGTCCGGATTTTAAATCCAATGGAAAATTTATGAGGCCCGTACATTTTACGCAAGAAATGCACAAAATGAAACCATAACGGAGTTAAAACCAAAAATTAAACAAGCCTGGGAAGAAATTGACAGTGATTTTATGCAAAAATTAGTCGAATCAATGACAAACTGAATTTTTTCATTTATCAAAAAAAAAAAAAAAAAAATTTAATGTACATTTTCAGTTTTTTGTTGTTAATTCTTTAATTCAAAAAATTAATTTGTAGCACCTTAATTATATTTTTAGTCCCATTTTTGGTAAGTTGATTAAAAAAATTGATGTGCGTTTACAGGAATATGCACCAGTATATATATTTCTTTACAGCTTCATTGCTTGTATAAGACATGTATCTCAAAAGAAGTGGAACATGTGGTGTATTCAGTGAAAAAACTCTCAAATTAATTTATAATAATAATAATAATAATAATAATAGTAATAATAATAATAATAATAATAATAATAATAATAATAATAATAATATTAATAATAATAGTTAGCGTAACTTATTTAATATTAATTTCCACAACCTAATAATACAAAAATATAACTTGTTTTGAAATTTCATTACATTCTTATGACATTTTATGAAGAGAAGAAAAATAAAATATATCGTATTTTATCAGTATTTCAAAAGATTCGATAGGGAAGATTTCAGACGATATACAATGATTTTATGTTTAATTTAGTTTTTATTTTTCTTTCAATATATTTTCTTTTTAATTTTTTAAAAAACTTTTGTATAATCTTATTTTTGATAATATAGGAAAAATAACTTATTGATATACATATATGAAAATCAAATGTTTTTGAATAATTTAAAATATTACTTTTGAGCGTGTGCCAAACGGTAGGCAAAGTTCTGTGAAAAATTTTAATTTTCCTATACTGAAAAAATTTTATACTTTTGCTGTGCCAAATGAAAATTTTTTATCCATGATAAAAACTTGACAAAACTTTGAGAAAATTTAATACATTTTTAAATAATTATTTCTTTTTATGAAAAAAATAAGAATTTTATAAAATAAACATTAAAACGCATAAACAATTTGAAAATATTTTAATTTATTAATTATTTTATGATTGTTAAAAATTTCTATGTAGCCCTATGGCCCAATAAGATTTTAATGAACTTATAACTGCCAAAAATTTTCTTTTCTACCGTTTGACACGCATTTTTTGTATCGAATTTTTGACAAATTTTAATATTCAGTATTAACATCTAAAAATGCCTTTTTTTTAACTAAAGTAAATTTTTCATTGAGGCGTTAAAAACAGTAATATTTTTACTACAAGATTTTAGAACTATATATTAAACTAAAATTAAATTTGACGTTTTCCCGGGAAAATTAAAAAGTTCCAAGAATTTCCGACCACATTTTGCCCTGAAATCCCGGACCCCAAACCCTATCTGTAACTGATAAATGTTTTATGGTGGTTATTGGATAAATACTTTTTGGCTTTAGGCAAAAAATACCTACTAGTAAAAATTTGCATAATACATTGTTCAAGGAAAAATATTTTACGCATTAGACAGTCTCCATAACGAAAACTATATTTATTTAGTTTTGCATTTGTTCAGAAGCTCTGCTGTGAACATGGTCATATTTAATAAGAATCTTAGTATTTAAAAGCCAAAATATTGAGTTAAAAAAAAAAAAAAATAATAAATAAATAATGATAATAAATTCAAAAACGAAGTACATAGTAACCAATATAAATTTGTAAATTGGCGTGTATTTTTTCATTGGCATTGTTGTATTTTCTATGGTTTCCACTTTTTGCTTAAAAAAAAAAAAAAAAAACAAAACAACACTAGAGTCCAAGTCAGTGGTCATGTTCAAATAGGTGACAACATTTATGATTGTGTATCAGTTGTATGGTGTGAGGACAGGAGCGCACAAAAGAACTGAAAAAAAGGGAGCCATTTTTTATACAAATTAAATTAACCACTGGTCCCTAATTTCGTGATATAATTGTGGAATATATAAAATGTTTCATTCTTACCAATTTGCGTACCAGCAAATTGTAACGCCTCTGCTAATACATTTTAAAATGTTCGTTTTAAGTTTTTATAACTATTAAATATTTAAAAACACTTTAGAGATAATGTCTCTGCCATTTAAACATGTTACATACTCATAGATACTGTATGTTTAACAAATACTTAAGATATTGCAAGCAAATTTTAACAAACTATTAGATAGCTAGCAAATAATAAAATCAACTTACCATTAGCATTGGCTGATTTAATTCTGTAAGTAAAACGTAGAAAAAAAAAAATACACAAAATGAAAAAATAAATAAATTATAAAAGTTTCAATTTTAAAATTACACACAAATAAAATCGACTTATTATTATTTCGTTTTCTTCTAACTATTTTCTAACTTATTTACAATACTCGTAAATTTTCATTTCCGTTCCCATAAATTTTCTTATATACAACAAATTAAGTTTTCTCTATTTTTCTTCTAACTATTCTCGTTCATGTTTTACAGCGACAAGGTAATTGACCATCTTTACACATGATTTTAACGGTATTAAACAATTGTTGTTTAAAGTGATTTTTATAGATTAAAAGTTTATTTTAGAAGGAGAAAAAAAAAAAAAATAGTTTAAATAATTTTCTTTAAAAAAAAAGAAAAACTAATTGCTTAGAAAACGATTTGCTATAAATTTTAAATCAGTTTTATTTCATGGTTATATTTTGATGGGAATTTAGTGAATTTATTTTTAGTTCTATTTTTTTTAGAGACAAATAAGTGGAATGTGATACCAAAAAGATTTTAAAGGCACTTTTGTGGTATCTTTTTTTTATGATTAGAATGGAACATATATTAGATTTTTGGTGAAAATTTTGAATTTTTAGTGAAATATTTAATTTTTGTTAAAATTTTTGAGTTTTTGATGAAATTTAAAATTTTTGGTGAAATTTAAAATTTTTGAACGTTTGTGAAACTTTGAATTTTTGGTAAAAATATAAATTTTTAGTAAAATAAATTTTTTAGTGAAATTTTGAATTTTTTGTGAAATTTACAAAATTTGGTGAAACACTGAATATTAACAGAAAATTCTTCTCGTAAAAAATATGTTGGTGAGCGTTAGGGCAAAGTATTCATTAGAGTATCTGTTTGAGAAATTTTTTTAGCATCGATTGAAAATCTAGAAGTTTTCCCGAAATAGATCTAGAAAAAATATGCACTTTTTTATAGAAATTTCGTCCATAGGATTTAGCATAAAAACCAAAATATATTTTTTTAAAATTTTTATTTCAATATTTGTTGAATGAATTAAAAAGTACTCTACTGAAATGAAATTCAGGTGAATATATATATATATATATATATATATATATATATTTAAACACATTTTTCATAGCCACCTCAAAACTACGGATATCTTAAGACCTGTTTCGGGAAATTTTCAAGGTTTTTTTTTTGGTGATTTTTAATAGCAGGCATGGAACTGAAGATGAATTTTGATTTTTTTAAGTTTTTTTTTTTTTTTTTAGTGTACAGCTCACCAACGCTCATCGTTTCAGCGGTCTTCCTTCATCACTCTCTATTAAATATGAGGGTGAAACATTTGAAACTATTTTCATTTAATTTTGGGGCAATAATATTGTTTTTTTAACGAAACGTCCAAAAAGGATATTTTATACTAAAAAGTTTTTGTCACTTAGAAAATTAAGTACCAGATGGTGTACTGAGTAAGATGTTAGTCATTAAAAACGAGTGGTTAATTTGTGCCCAAGTTCAAATCTTACTGACGGCAAAATCTCTTTAGCTTTTTTTTATTTTTATTTTCGTTTAGGTACATATTTTTGATTATTCCTAGAGCCTAAAAATAACGATATGAATTTGTGTACAACTCGAACAAAAATAACTAGTTATTTAGGCAAAAAAATAAGTAGTTTATTTTAAAACAAAGCTTTTGCTGGGTATTAGTAATTGATATAATCAATTTGGTAAGAGGTGTAAATTTAAACAAATTTTTGGTTGAATGAATTATTTTGGTGATTAAAATAATGTTCTACGTTTTTCTGTGTATTGTACCTAATTTTTCTTTTATGAATTATTAAAATTATATTTTCTTTTTTTACTGGTGCTGATCTTTAGAGTTACTGCTACATTCGTCAATATCTAGATTTTGCTCACTCATTCTAAAATGCCTATAAAATAATTCTGTTAATATTTAAGTAATTTATTACATGACTATCATGGAATCGTGTTATAGTCGTCGTATTGTTATGAAAAATTCAAAATATATTAGCTCTGTTCCAGTACTAGTTAGATTTGCAGGTTTTAGTCAGAATTTTGTCAGAAAAGCAACAAAATATAAAGAAATTTTGAGCACAGGAACACATTCTGACCAAAACCTGTAATTCTTACTAGCACTAGAACAGTGCTATTATTAAAAAAAATATGTCAAATGCTAAAGCATGTAAACGATTTTTTTTTTACATTTTTAAATGTAAATATTTAAATACCTATAGAAGGATTCAAAAAAAAGTTATATACTTTTATAAAACTAGAGACTCTAAAGAACATGTATATATATAATATAACATGTTGATAATCTTCGAACTTCGCAATGCATAAAATACCTTTCTAAAACATATTTTTGGTTGCCTTGATAATAAAAAAAATATATTACTTATTGGAAGTATATCTAAAATATTTTAATATTGTTGAGAAGCTACGTTCTTCTGCTTTCTAAATAAATTAGAAAATCCAAAATTGAGAGAGTATTGGAGAGTATTTCTTTATAAAAGAGAAAATAAGAAGCTTTGAAAACTCGTTTGAACTTCGATATGAGTAAAATAATGCAATGAGTTTTAATACGAATTCACTACGTCACATCTTATATTGGAAATATTCCAAAACAGGGTAATAGTAGAATACATGACCAGTAATTATATAATGTGCATTTCTAAAAATCTGAAATATTTAGTTAATAGCCTCATTTGGTGCTCTAATATTGTTGAGCGATAGCAAGTAGATATTCTAAGAATTTTTCTAATAATAATTTTTCTAGTATAATCTACAGAGATGACGTATAAGGTTTCCAGTCCAATAAAAATGGTTATAAAAATTGTCAGTTAATTCCTTATTTTACGCTTACAATGTTAACTTTTATCTACCAAGTTCACTAAGAGAGAGAAGTGGCACAATCATATTACTATACATACATATATGTATGTATATTTGATTATAGATATCTTATGATCAATTATCGACTCCACTTCATGAAATTTGTCACTTTGTTTTTAATTTGTTTATATCAAATACAATCTTAATGCAGACATTTATACGGGATTTATGCACATTAAAATGATTTTAGTAAGATGGGTGTTGAAATGAATAAAGGAACTATAGATTGAGCTGGATTGAAAAATTGGAACATAATGAATCTCTGAGCCAATTTTTCTCAGAAATCAGTAAACAAAGATATAAACAAAGAAATTAGTATTTCATTTAGAAAAAGGTTCATTGGAAATTCACTGCGATTTCTTTATTGGATGGCTGCTAAATAATAAAATTTTAACCATTTGACATAAAGAAATAGGCCTTGTGTGTAAAAGAGACATGATGACTTTCAGAGCATTCAGTATTTATTTATGTTGATAGTAAAAGTGAAAACTTTACTCATCACAAAGACCAGACAAGGGTTTGTCATTTCATTGGTAATTTCTATAATATTCATCTAAGACCCAAAAAGTATATATTTTCTGGATTCTTATTCTTAGGGAAGTCGATATAACGATTTCCGTCTATCTATTGAAATCAGTTTTCGGAAAGCCCCAGTTATCGGATATACATGTTTTATACATCAAATTATAGGGAATATTCCTTAGCATAACACTTGTAAAAATCGACAAAATTGGTTCATTAATTGCCCCTATATAAGCTAGAGACTTCGTTTTTGCACTGAAAATACGTTTTTATTTGAATGTTATTGCGGAAGAAATGAACAAAATCGTTTCATTAGTAACTGAGATATCGTTCAAAACTCATTTTTGAATTTTGTGAAGCTTCTATATCTATATCTGACGTAAATATTTTTCTAAAATTTCGGGTTTTTAAATTAACTATAGCGGTCCATAAACAAACGAGTTATAGACAAAAATCTGAAAAAAATTATTAAAAATATACACACACACAATCATATATGAAAAGTATAAGCAAGCAGTAGTTGCTGATTGTATATACACACAGTAATTTTTTTATGTATGTTTGGACGTTTTTTAGTTGGAAATCAGGGATGGAAAGGTTGATACGATAGTACTTTTTTTTGATACTACAGTGCAAGCTCGATTTTCTCGACTTATTAAAAACCAGACCCCAAAATTTTATTAAAAATTTTATGTAAATTTTAAAATTAGAATTGTTTTTATTAATATATTTACATTTTAAACATTTTTCAAGAAATTGAAGATTTTGAGTTGCTTTTTTTGGCAAATTATTTTATAAAATAACAAGTGAATCACGTAGTTCATATGGTGCTGTTGTTGGCTTATAATTTTCCAAAGCCCATTGTATGCATATGTTTATCGATGCTATATAATCGATCACTTTAATTTTGTGTTCTTCATGACCGCTATTGTATAAATCCTCCGATTTCGTATCTGATAATTCCATTTTCTCCTCATTAATTTCAACATGAAATTCTTCTTGAATCGAGTTGTTTATGTCAGCATTATTTCCCATATTAAGAGATGTATTTACACAACAAAAGACACGAATAAACTGACAAAATTGAAGATCAAAATCATCAAAAAAGGTTAATATACAAAAGATGGGGATTTCCCTTTTTTGGTTATAGGCATTGTAATCAAAAAAATAATAAATAATAAAAAAAAAAAACAGATAAAAGTCGCGAAAATAGAATCCGTTTTTCGTAAACTGTCGTGATTATAGAACCTGCCATTTTAAAACTTAAGCCGTCGCGATAACCGGACCGTCGCGATAATGGGTAGTCGCGAGTAACGAGCTTGCACTGTATTTAGTATTAAAAAATACCGTAGTACTTCCGGCAGAAATTTGATAGTCTGCAACTTGAAATTAAACTATTTCAAAAGACGATGTATTTTGAAGCAAATTTAAATAGAATTACAGTAATAGTTGGTTTACGTGGTAACCCGTAACCTTACGGGCAATCAATTAGACTCGTTAGAATCCATTTTTATGGAACCACACTACTCGCCAGGTGAATGAGTTGTATTGAGTCTGTAATGAGATAGAAGTGTAGGGAAGAACAATGAGAACATAAATTAATTAGATCCAGCCTGTAGCATTGAGATATTTAATGATGTCACTGAGTCTAGTGCCAAATATCTCACAGAGGTTGTCTAATTGGTACCCTCCCAGAAATTTATGTCTGCTTGCGTTCAAGGCTGGGCATTCACATAGAAGATGAAATACTGTCTCCTCCTTCCCGCGATTGCCACAACTACGACAATATACATTGTAAGGGAGACCAAGTCTGCTTGCATGTTTTCTGATCGTCCAATGACCTGTAAACAATGCTATTAGTCTCGAGATGTGTTTGCGTTTGTAGCCAATGAGTTGAATTGAGCGTTTTTCGTTGTAGGTAGGCCACGTTTCTTTCGCGACTCTACATTTGTCCAGATTTCGCCATCTATTTTTTGCCTTTTCTAGAAAGTGTTTTTGGATTCTGCTTTTGACTATTCCTAACGGGATTGCGACAGATACCGATAAGGAGGCATTCATAGCAGAGCCTGCCCGGGCTAATTCGTCTGCCTGTTCATTACCATAGTAGTCCCTATGCACAGGAACCCAGACTATAGTAATGTCATACAGCCGACTTAGTCCTAGTAGTTCCTTTTACACTGTCTGACTAGAATAGAGGTAGTTTTCGGTGATTTGAGCGATAGTATTGCCGCTTGACTGTCGACAAATAAAGCAATAATAGTACTTAGTGTACATTTTTTTATTCATGCTTTTGATTTTGATTTATTTGCATGTCATCCGGAAGTAATTATGAAATTTGGATAAACAATATCCTTGACCAAACATAACAAATCTATATCAATGGAAGATTTCTATGAGTTTCAGAAAATAACACGATTTTAGGACAAATATATTACATTATATAAAATCTGTGCTCATATCAATTGTTAAAATCTTAGCCAAATTAAAGCTTAAGGGATCGCTTTAAACTAATTTATCTTTGAATTTTGTTTTTCAATTCCATATTGTGTTTAATTTTAAAAATTAAAATGTCAAATATATGAAGTCTTAAATATTTCGTAATATTTTTATTCCTGAGTAAAAACGAAATGAAGAATGAGTAATTCGTTACACAATTGAAAAAAAAGGAAAAAAACACAATTTTTTTCTTTTTTCAAAACACTTTATAAACCGTATTTATTATTTTATTGAAACTGTATTCTAACTGTTTATTAATATTTATACCCTACATCACCATAGGTAGTTGGGGTATTATGCGTTTGTGCGGTTGTTTGTATCACACAAAAAATTGGTCGCAGACCCACCTTTAATACTGTGATTCTGAGTCGATTTTACAATGTCCGTCTCGCTGGATGTCCAAGTAAATCATGTGAACAAAGTATAGGTCTCAATTTTTTTCTTGGCACAAGGACCTATTTGAAATTGGTTATGAACGGTCCATTATTTTCCGTAGCTCCTAGAAAAATGTCCTCACGGCATATGGGTTTTAGGATCATAAATATATATTGCAATATTTTAATGAAATTCGGTACACAGAAGTTTTTTATAAGTATCAGTTTTTATGCCAAATTTCAGATCGGTACATAATTGACCATAGCTCACATATAAACCACTCTTTCGAAGATCACTTTAACGTGCATGAATCTCATACAAATGCTAACATCAAGTTAATATTCGACACAAATAAGTTTTATATAAGTTTAGATCACAGGGAGAAATTTTATGAGTATCGGTTCACAATTTACCTTAGCTTCCATATAAGGCCCACTTTTGGGAATCAACCTAATGTGCATAAATTCATATAAATATTAGTAACAAGGTAATTTTATTAGTATGTTTTATTTTACGTCTAATTCAAGTATCAGTCTACAATTGGTTACAGGTGTAATACAGGACACCTCCCCAAATTTTGATGCACTACACAATGGTATAGGGTATCACATGGTCAGTCTTGACCGATTATATCTTTCTTACTTATTAATACTTGGTATGCATATTTAAATATATATAAAAGCGTAATTATTAAAAAAAAAAAAAATAAAGTTTAGTACTCTGTGGACTGAAAAAGTACCACTGAGTATTTTTTTTTTTTTTTTATAAAGAAAAATATTTTCATTTTCCATTCCTGTTGGAAATAGAAGCATTGAAATGACTCAGTGTTGTGGTTTTTGTTTAAGCATGTGTTTACATACAAACATATGTATGTAAATTTAGTAGTTATCAGAACTACTATCAGTGTTGTGGTTGTTGTTTTTTTTAAGAAAGCAACGCTTGCTATGATAGCTTAGTTTTGTGTTTAAACTTTTGTAGTTTGGAAAAAATATAGATTATTTTTTTTAAGTATAAATGTGAAAATATGAAAGCATACTTTAAGGCATATTTTTTTTTATTTGTTGGTAAGGTGGTGAAGCTCTCTAACTATTTTAATAATAAGACTGCTATATTTAGCTATATCGAATCTTAAATATTCTCCAACAATCACATCAATCATAGCTTAGTAATATTATTATTTAACCATATTTTAAATGCTGCATATACTTTGATTTTTTTTAATAACAGATTAAATGTCTAAGAGTTTTAAATTATACCTTATTACTTTAAAAACATTTAAATTATCATTGGGCATCTCACTCCTATATTTTAATTATTGCTAATTATCACCAATCACGTGTCAAAATTTGTTTTTTCATGCATTTTAAGGGGGTGAGAAATTGGTTTTATGTTCATAACGAATTAGCTACTTATTATTTAATTGGCAAAAAAAAAGAGAGAAAAAAAAAACAATTATATAATAAGCTATATTGAAGAAAATAATTTAAGTCATCACCACAGTAAATAATTAAATAAAATAACAAAAATAAAAAGTTAATTGGGTGTCAGTTTTAATTTTTTTTTTGTGTTGGAGAACTTTAGAAATATAAACAGAAAAAAAAATGCCAGTCATTAATTTAATTTTAATAAAAAGTAAATTTTTAAAGAAAATTACAATTAATGACCAGAGTCATCTTAAAATTTAAATGATATTAATTTTAAGTGTTTTGTTATCAGAGTTCCTAGAATTTATTACTATTATTATTCCCAAATAGCAAAATTTCATCCCCAAAATTCCCACTAAAATAATACCTTTATTTTAGAAACTACTTTTTTTACTTCAATCCATTTTCTTTATAGATAAATTTACCTAAATAGTCAATATTGAAAAAGAAATGTTTCTATATGTTTTCAAAAAAATGAGATTATATGGAAATCGTTTAAACATTTGTATAAATAAAATGTTTAGGTAAATAATTTACGTAATTTTTATAGTTAATGCAAATACCGAAGACTAAGTCTTTGTGAAATTATGTTAAATCAAGTTACATTGCTTTAATTCATAAATAATTAAAGCAATGTAGCTTGATTGATACAATTTATTCAACTTTTTAACAACTCATTATAATTATTGAAGGCTTTAAAATTCTTGTAGTTACTAATCCTTACAATAATCATCTTGTTGCAGAGATTGAAACTATTTTTTTTTTAACTTTATAGTATCATATTCTGTATAACAGTTACTTTTTATTGCAAATTCACATTCGGCGTAATATTACGCTTTTTTACAATTTTTCCTAATTTAAAAAGAAAAATTATAGAATTAAAATAAAAATCCCCAAAAAATTTCTAAAAATCCCTAAAACTTGAAATTCATCCCCAACAAGTCCCCTAATCCCCCAACCAAATTTTTCATCCCTATTTCCCAATATAAATCTCCTAATCTGACAATACTGTTTGTTGTTTCTCAATAGTGTTTGCTTAATGTAGTGTGCCTGCTGTCTGGATTCGTTTTTTTTTTTTTTTTTTTTTTTTTGTATTAATTCTAAATACAATGTTGCTGCATTTTAATTTTTAGTGTTGACATTGTTAATAGCTATTTGTTTGTTTGTTTGTTTGTTTATTGTATTTTTTTCACTTTTGTTTGCTGCCATTAACTCTTAAAAGGTTCGGCTAAATGTTAAAGCTCTTTTTCTTTTGTTAAATGGTTTGATTAATAAATATTGATTTTGTTGTTGTGTTTGTTTTTTGTTTTTATTTTATTTGGGTGAAAGTATGATGTATGTTGTTATGCAAATTTTAAATAAATAAATTAATAAACAATTTAATGGTTTATTAAACGTTAGGTTTTAAATATTTTTTTATATATATTATTGAGCCTAAAATTAGCATTACTTTTACATATTTATGGCTATAGAAAGAAGATTTATTGACTTTGGGAAAAAGTTTTTCACTCAAACGTATTAAAAACTTATTTTTGTGTTGCTGTAAATATTTACGACATACATAAATGTTAAGGTCGAACAATAAAATAGAAATTTTCTATCCAAATAATTAAATTATCACTTAAAGAAAGTCAATACCCGACTGCACTGAAGTGCTAAACTAATATTTATCAAATCTGTTATAAAGAGATTTTATTAACAAAATAAAATTTCGTTTAGTTAAAAATGCATAAGAAGCGATTATTTTTTTGTTAGATTTCTCATATTAACAAAAAAAAAAAAAAAAAAAAAACAAGTTAGAGCGCTATATTCAGCTGTGTCGAATCTTTTATACCATTCACCACCTTACCAAAAAATAATAAAATTTACGCCTTAAAACATGCTTTCATATTTTCACATTTATAGTTACAAAAATATTCAAAATTTTTTTCTAAACTACAAATATGTAAACACAAAATTAAACTATCATAGCAAGCGTTGCTTCCTTAAAAAAAAAACAACAATACTGATTGATAGCATCTGCTGTCTACGGAATTTATATACTTAAGTTTGTATGTAGATACATGCTTATACAAAAAACAACAACAATGAGTTATAGCAATGTCTCTATTTCCAACTAAAGAAACGTCCAAATATACATAAAAAGTGAATGTGTGTATGTATATACAATAAACACCTGCTGCTTGCTTATACAAAAAACAACAACAAACACCTGCTGCTTGCTTATACAAAAACAATAACACGGAAAGTCATTGCAATGCTTTTTATATATGTTTGTGTGTGTATATTTATAATAATATTTTTAAAATTTTTGCCTATAACTCGGTTGTTTATGAACTGATATGGATAATTAAAAAAAAAAAAAAAAAAAAAATAAATTTTAGAAAAATATTTACAACAGATTTATACAAAAATAAATTCCGAAGCTTATATAGAAGCTTCACAATGTCCAAAAATGCGTTTTGATCGATATCTCAGTTACTAATGAACCGATTTTATTCATTTCTTCCGCAAAAACATTAAAAAAAAGATTCGGAATTTTTTGTACAAAAACGAAAACGCTAGCTTATTATCGGGATTTAGAAAAGTCGAAAACTAATACGTTTTTCGAGGCCTTTTCGGTTTTTTGGCGATATCTCGGCCATTAATAGACCAATTTTGTCATTTTTTACTAATGTAATTGTAAGAAATATTCCCTATAATTAGATGTATAAAACATATATATTCAATAACTGGGGTTTTCTAAAAATGGATTTCAAGAGACTCTCTATCAATAACGATCCAGAAAATATGTACTTTTTGTGTCTTAGGTGAATATTGTACAAATTACAAACGGAATGACAAACTTATATATACTCTTTACACCTGTGGTGAAGGGTATAAAAAAAAGGTCAGGGAACCTCTTGGTATCAGGTTGAGTTATAACTAAATACAATACGTTCAAATTTCTTCAGAACGTGATCCGAAAAACTTAAAATTACTAGTTTAACTATATTTTTAAGAAATATGTTAATATTAGGACTAAATAAAATTTAAACCAGTAGAAGTACTCCTATAAAATTTTGACACAATTCAGATAAACTTGTTTTAAAATCAGGTAATTAAAAAGCTCCTACTTTTTATGCCAAAATGCTTAAAATCCTAGTGCCGGGAAAACTTGGCTTTTTCATTAAAATGTGTATTTGACTAACATATATTTTTTTGTTGATCTCGGCTTTGACATTTGAGAATTTTGGAAAAAAATAAAAATAAAAATAAAAGTAAAAGTTTGCATAGGGCTTGGGTGGAAACTGTTGCCCAAAGCGCCTCCGATTTTACTTCAAACTCATTTACGTTAAGTTTTCTTTTGAAACCATTACAAAAATTCTATGGTCCTCAAGAAAAAAAAAAATATATATATATGTATATATATATATTTTAAAAGTTGATGAATATTGCCACTTTTCGGAAAATAATCTCAAAAATACGAAAATTTTTTAAAGTTTCGAATTCAGATTAATATAACTTTTTATCGGATAGATATATTTTCATGATTCTTGTAGCAAATTAAAGCCCCTCAAGTTAATAAAAAAAAATAAAAATTAAAAAACGAGGTCAAAAATTAGGGATGAATTTGCTTCGACCTAAATATATCTTAAACTAAAAGAGATAACCTAGATACGTGAGGACTACCACTATTTAAAATTTCTTTATAATCAAGTTGTAACTGAATTTTTGGTAAATTAAAAAATAAATGAAATACCCGAGGTGACCAACTTTGGGGATCTAACCTCTACTCCCGTAACCATCTAGGGACCTGTGCTCCTCCAAATCAACTCTATATATATATATATATATATATATATATACTTTTTTTGTTGTATATTAGGTATCTTAGAAAATATGGAAACGAAAACGAAATGTTATTTTAAATACATTTTAATTATCCTTAAACTTACCTTCTACATCTTAGAACTATGACCATAACAATAGCACCAATAAGAGCTGATAAAATTGAAACTACAATCAAGGTAAAAGCCCAACCAAGTTCGCCAGATGTATCTAAAAAATAAAGGAAAACAGGAAACATTATAAGCAATTTAAATACAGACATTCTAATAAATATAAAAAAATATAAAATATATTTCTTGCAAATTGTAAAAATTTCCATTGTTCTATCTAAAAACATTTCCTTTTTTTTTTTAAACACAATTCCTACAAATATGTAAATTAAAATAAAAATGGAAAGTAAATTGAAAACAAAGGATTTTTCCTTTTTACTGGTTTCTTTAACAAAAAAAAAAAAAAAAAAAAAAAAACTATAGAATTTATCTTCATAAACTGTTTTTTTTTGTGGCTCTATTTTATAAATCATTCCTAACGATTTGGGGTTTATTTTGCAAATTTCTGGTAAAAAAAAAAACGAAATCAATTCACATAAATTATTTCTGCTTATTTTATTACGAGTTTCAAATTGTAGTATGTAGTAAACTGAAAAAGGTTTTTCTCTTAAATACTTTAATAAAAGCAAAAAATTCAAATAAATTTATAGTCTATTTTAGTTTCAACAAGGTACTTTTGTAATACATACACAAGAATACACTTACAGAAATTGGGATATAGGTATTAAGGGCTATAAATTAAATTGGCAATAATTTTTAAAAAGCCAACTTTGTAAATTATGACTTTGAACTTATTAAAAATGGTAAAGTCTAACTCCCGCATAATGCACACTCGGTAATTGTTATATTTTCGTTTTGGGACCTTATATATATTGCTGCTGATAATTTCGAAAATTATTTATGTTGTTTCTAAAATAGCACGATAATATATTCTTTCAATATTAAATTTTGAGCGCCTCCTTAGCTTTAACGTTCCGAAAATCATTATCTTTGAAGAAATATGGACCAATGATTCCGTTTGTCCATTAAATACACGATTTAAAAGGTCAACTCTTAATATTTTGACACACCAGGTCCTTCATTCCAGATCACATATGGAAATTTTAATTTAATTATTTAAGTGTATTAAGGCCAACTCTATGACTGTGAGTGTATATGTCTTTCTGCGATAATTTATAATTTATTATATTTCTTTTTATTTGTTTAACCACTGTGTATAAAACTATATATTTGCTAGTGCACAAAATACTATAAAAAAACTTTAGTGACTCTAAATACAAGTACCCAGCTACCACAAAACACTCTTGTGTACTTATACTTTAAACATACACACATACATATATACATTCTATTTATTTTCCATAAAATAAAATAAAGGTATTTTTTATTCATATTGTTTTATAATAATCTTTTAAGAGGGTTTAAAAGTTTTTGTTTCGACGTATGTTTTTGGTTAGTAAAAGACTTGCAACTTTTGAACCTGTAAGTCATTTACATATTTAGTTATGATTTGCTTTTTTTTGTATTTAAAATCTTATAAAAATACTTTGTGGCCAAAAAAAAAAGAAATAAACTGAAGTAACAACATGACAATTCAATTTTACAAAAATTATTGCTGCCCCTTTTTTTAAATGCTCTGCAACAACAGGTGCTCCCCTCACTCAAATGTGACCATAATATAAATATTTTTTTTTAGACATATGTGAGTTTTTTTTCTGTAGCTCATTTAAATTTTTGGTTCCTTTTTTTGTGTGAATTGTGAATGTTTAAACATTTTTGGCATATAATTATGTGAGCTATTATTCGGTATATTTCATATTAAAATTTGTTCAAAAATTTGTTTAACTATAAAATAATTTAAGTCATTGTTCATGTTTTTTTAAGATCTAATTGCATAAATTTAACATTAACAAACTAAACAAAACAAAAATTATGAAAAATAATAAAACAAATTTTTAAAAAACTTTTTTTTATCTTTTTATAATGTACAGCAGACAACAGACCAGAACTCATTATACAGTTATTACTCTATAATTATTACAAAGCTTCTGTTCAAGTTATTATTATTTTTTTTGTTAAGTCATTTATACACAATTCTGTCTAGGGATTCTTTTTAATTTATTTTAGTTTTTTTTTTTTTTTTTTAGAGGTGAAGACACTTAAGAATGCGTAAATATAATAGATTTATGAATTATGAATTATAATGTGGGAATTATTTGAAAAAAAAACTAACATAAAAAACAATTATATTATTAATAATTTTGTAGTCTAATCAGCTACTTACAAAGAAGGGAACGTGATTTGTATGTTTTAAGAACAGGGAACAGCAATAGAAACAATAAATAAAAAATACTATAGTCTATAAAACAGACTATAGACCAGTCTTTAACAAGAGATTATAATCTTGTCTAAAGAAACTACTATAGTTTAGTCTAGAATAAACTACAGTCTATAATACAGGCTATAGTCTAGTCTATATTATTTATAAGCTAAAATGGAATGACAAACTAGTCAAGTCTATAATAATGACTATAATATAGTCTATAGTTTTGACTATAGTTTAGTCTATAATATAGACTATAGTCTAGTCTGTTATATAGACTGAAGTTTATTCTATAAAATAGACTATAATCTAGTCTATAATATAGAATATAATCTAGTCTGTTGTATAGACTGAAGTTTATTATATAAAATAGACTATAGTCTAGTCTATAATATAGACTATAATCTAGTCTATAATATAGACTATAATATAGACTATAGTCTAGTCTATAATATAGACTATAGTCTAGTCTATAATATAGACTATAGTCTAGTCTATAATATAGACTATAGTCTAGTCTATAATATAGACTATAGTCTAGTCTATAATATAGACTATAGTCTAGTCTATAATATAGACTATAGTCTAGTCTATAATATAGACTATAGTCTAGTCTATAATATAGACTATAGTCTAGTCTATAATATAGACTATAGCCTAGTCTATAATATAGACTATAGTCTAGTCTATAATATAGACTATAGTCTAGTCTATAATATAGACTATAGTCTAGTCTATAATATAGACTATAGCCTAGTCTATAATATAGACTATAGTCTAGTCTATAATATAGACTATAGTCTAGTCTATAATATAGACTATAGTCTAGTCTATAATATAGACTATAGTCTAGTCTATAATATAGACTATAGTCTAGTCTATAATATAGACTATAGTCTAGTCTATAATATAGACTATAGCCTAGTCTATAATATCGACTATAGTCTAGTCTATAATATAGACTATAGTCTAGTCTATAATATAGACTATAGTCTAGTCTATAATATAGACTATAGTCTAGTCTATAATATAGACTATAGTCTAGTCTATAATATAGACTATAGTCTAGTCTATAATATAGACTATAGTCTAGTCTATAATATAGACTATAGTCTAGTCTATAATATAGACTATAGTCTAGTCTATAATATAGACTATAGTCTAGTCTATAATATAGACTATAGTCTAGTCTATAATATAGACTATAGTCTAGTCTATAATATAGACTATAGTCTAGTCTATAATATAGACTATAGTCTAGTCTATAATATAGACTATAGTCTAGTCTATAATATAGACTATAGTCTAGTCTATAATATAGACTATAGTCTAGTCTATAATATAGACTATAGTCTATTCTATAATATAGACTATAGTCTAGTCTATAATATAGACTATAGTCTATTCTATAATATAGACTATAGTCTAGTCTATAATATAGACTATAGTCTAGTCTATAATATAGACTATAGTCTAGTCTATAATATAGACTATAGCCTAGTCTATAATATAGACTATAGTCTAGTCTATAATATAGACTATAGCCTAGTCTATAATATAGACTATAGTCTAGTCTATAATATAGACTATAGCCTAGTCTATAATATAGACTATAGCCTAGTCTATAATATAGACTATAGTCTAGTCTATAATATAGACTATAGCCTAGTCTATAATATAGACTATAGTCTAGTCTATAATATAGACTATAGCCTAGTCTATAATATCGACTATAGCCTAGTCTATAATATCGACTATAGCCTAGTCTATAATATCGACTATAGCCTAGTCTATAATATCGACTATAGCCTAGTCTATAATATCGACTATAGCCTAGTCTATAATATCGACTATAGCCTAGTCTATAATATCGACTATAGCCTAGTCTATAATATCGACTATAGCCTAGTCTATAATATCGACTATAGCCTAGTCTATAATATCGACTATAGCCTAGTCTATAATATCGACTATAGCCTAGTCTATAATATCGACTATAGCCTAGTCTATAATATCGACTATAGCCTAGTCTATAATATCGACTATAGCCTAGTCTATAATATCGACTATAGCCTAGTCTATAATATCGACTATAGCCTAGTCTATAATATCGACTATAGCCTAGTCTATAATATCGACTATAGCCTAGTCTATAATATCGACTATAGCCTAGTCTATAATATCGACTATAGCCTAGTCTATAATATCGACTATAGCCTAGTCTATAATATCGACTATAGCCTAGTCTATAATATCGACTATAGCCTAGTTTATAATATCGACTATAGCCTAGTCTATAATATCGACTATAGTCTAGTCTATAATATAGACTATAGTCTAGGTCTATAATATAGCTTATAGTCTTGGTCTATAATATAGACTAGACCTAGACTATAGTCTAGGTCTATAATATAGCTTATAGTCTTGGTCTATAATATAGACTTGACTATAGTTTAGAGTATGATATAAACTATAGTTTAGTCTATATTATGAACTATATTTTAGTTTGTAAAATAGTTTATAGAATATGCTGTAGTTTAGGCTACAGAATATACTATAGTCTATGTATTATACATTATAATAGACAATAGTTTGGTTCATAAAATGGACTGTGGTTAAAAGAACTTAAGATTGAAAATGTTTCCAGATTTTTAAGGGGGATACTACCGAGTATGATTAGGGACTTAAAAAAAGTTTGAAATTTGAAACTTTAAAAGAACTTGAGCTTAAGTGTAATTTGAGGCCTAACATAAGTTAAATTGATAGTAGTCAAGGACTTTTAACAAGTTAAAGTGAAAGTAGTCTAGACTTTTAAGGGGCGTTCAACTGAAATTAATTTTGGATTTGAAGTTTTAAAACTCCCTCTGGCTTAAGGTAATTAGAGCTTTAAGAAGACTTTAGTTTTTAAAATGGCTCTTTAAAATGGCTTAGGATTGAAATTAATTTGGGGCTTTTACTTGTGAAGCTATAAATAGACTTCTTAAAGATCAAACATTAGAAAGTATGTAATTTGACACTTTAAAAGTCTCATTAAGAATATTATATTTAATACTATAAACTTTCAAATGTAGTTTCTTTCTTGCTTTTTGGGATTTTTGCCAAGTCGTTACAATCCTTTGTAATTTTTTCCATTACAACTAGCAAACGTTTTTAATCTTTATCTTAATAAACAAAAAATCCATTTAACAAAAAAAAAAAAAAAAAAAAAAAATTATAATTTAAAATATTCTCTCATACATAAATAACATTTTAAAAAGTCTAGAACCCTTAAGCAGTTTGTAGCACAAAAACACACAGAAGTTATATTCGAAAAAACTTTTGCTGCTTTACTGGTATTGCTGTCTACCTTTTAGCAATCATTGCTAGTGACAATAGCAATTGTAACATAGTGGTAATAATTCATTTTACCTACAGCAACGTTTACTTTACAATTTAATGAGGCAATGCCATTGCAATTCAATAGTTACTGGGCATTTTATTACTTAAAACGAATACGATATGCTATAACGAAATGGTGCACTTGGTTAACTGTATGTGTATGACCAGATGTATACTTAATTCTAGAATGGTGAATGTGGCATGTGTAATACATAACCCCTCGTACTAACAAAATACTTTTTCTAAAGTGACATGTGGCGTTGCCAAGTGGTTTTTTTATATTTTGCAAGTCACATTTACCTTTATCGAAATAGAAAAACCCATAAACTATAAAGGATTTTACTTTAAGTGAAGCATCCTTGTTATAGCTTTAAATGGCTTATGGAGTAAAAGAAATATCGTTTATATTTGTAGGTATGGGTGGGGAAGGGGGGGGGATAAGTTTTCTCAAAAATGTAAAAATAAGAAAATAACAATTGTCGGAATTGCAGAAGTATTTTATTTTCTAGTCGTTCATTCTTCTTTATCGATACTTACGATACGAGTAATTTTACACTTGATTGCATTAAACGATGTATGAACTTGCACTCTCTCTTTCGTTGATGAGGATGATGATGGTGCCACCAAGAAAGCAATGACACTTTAAAATGTGGGAAATTCTATAGAAAGGTGGAGTTTTAAAGTAGGTGGTTAGGTTTAGAATTTTAAATTAGAAATAGCTTTAAGATTGAAGGTTATTTGAGAGTTTAAGATGAGCTTTAATTAAATTTATTTTGGGTGTTGGAAAATACCGAAAAGAGATTTAAAATTGAAGCTAACATGTGTTTGAAGATAAGTTGGAAAGATCTATGATTAAAGATAATTGTAGTGTTTAAAGGACTTTTGATTGAAGCTAATTTGGGTGTTTAAAACTACCGAATATTGTAGCATCCTTGGACTTAAGAATTAAGCTAATTTAAGTGTTTAAAAGGATCTACGCTTGAGGCTAATTTGGGTAATTGAAAATTAATTTGGCAGTTTGTAGAGTTGACCTTTGGATATTAGAAATAACTTACAATTTAGCGTAGAATTTTAAATTAGAAATAGTTTTAAGTTTGCAGGTTATTTGAGAGTTAAAGAAGTGCCTTAATGAAAGCTTATTTTAGTGTTTGAAAATACCGAAAAAAAGATCTAAGATTAAAGGTAATTTTGATTTAAGATTGAGGCTAATTTAAATATTTAAAAGAACATATTTGCGTTTAAAGCTAATTTGAGAATTTGAAGAGTTCTTTGCTTGAAACTATTTTGAATGTTTCAAAGGACTCACGACAGATGCTAATCTGGATATTTGAAATTAGTTTATTTTAATGTTTAAAAGATCCATAATTGAAGGAAATTTGGATGTTTAAAATGATCTACGATTAATGCTAATTTGGGCGGTTGAAAAGACCTTCAGTTGAAGCTAATTGGGATTTTTGAAATGCATAGCATAGAAGCTAATTTAGATGTTTGTAATTACCTGCGATAGAATATAATTAGGGTATTTGAAATAACCTACAATTGAAAAAAAATTTGAATATTTAAAATTTTTCAAATTGAAGCTAATTTGTGAGTTCAAAACGACTAACGATGGAAGCATATTTGGGTGAAAGAAGGACCTACTTTTAAAGCTAATTTGGATGTTTGAAGTATCTACGACTGAAGCCAATTTTAATGTTTAAAAGGTTTTTTGATTGAAGCTGATTTGGATATTTGAAAGAACTGTAATTGAAACAAATTTCGGTATTTCAATCAGCCCTTAATTAAAGCTCATTTGAGTATTTATAAAGAGCAATAATAGAAGCAAATTTGTGAGTTTTGAAAGTCCTACGGGTGATGTTCATTTAAGTGAAATGTCTTGCTATTGAAGGTAATTTGGATTTTGAGAAAATCTGCAATTGAAGTGCTCTATATAGTTCTCATAAATTAATCTTCTTTTCTTTATCTTTACTCTTAATTAATCCTTAGTTAAAACTTAAACTAACGCGGTAAAAAACTGGCACTCTGTTTTAATAAAAGGAAATACCTTCTTAGTTATAGAAATTTATATAAAATGAACATTCTTTATCAATAATATTACTTTGTGCAAAAAAAAAAACGTTACTTTTTATTTCACTTCCTCAAACAGATGACATTAAACGTTGTTTAAATTATATTAAACGTTTTTAGCTATAAGATATAAATAAATAAAAAAAATTAAAAAAGAATCAAGAAAATCCTTAAAGACAAACCAATTCTATTTCTTAAAAAAATCTAAAGAAAATAATAAGATTTCAATTGAATTTCCTCACTCATAAAACTAACTATTAACCAAAAAAAGAAAAAAAAAACTCTTAACTTAACACACGTTGTTATTTGTTTGTCTCTTATTGAAAACCAAAATTATTATAAAAAAAAAAACTCAAAAAACAAAAAACGATTGTTTTAAAGATTTATGTTCTCTGATTACACACAATTGGTACAGGCAGAACATTCATTCATTCATTCATTCGTTCATAACTTTTCGCCAAATGTTAGTATTTTAGCCATTTATCATGATAGGCTGTCTAATGTACACTAGAATTACTTTTACTAGTTTTTAGTTATGTAGTGCAATATTTTTGTTCATTTTCTATGGCTGTACTATCTATACGTTGCTGTATGTTGCAACGTAAAACTTGATATTACCACATCAACAGTTTTCATCACAAAAATTACTAGACAACGACTTAAACATGGAAACATGTTATTTTGCTGTTTTTGAATTTTTATTGTTGTTATTTTCTTTATACAGCGGAAATTTTATCATGTTCATCTACGTCACTGCCATCATCAATGGGATTTTGTTCAATGTTGTTTTTGTCGTCGTTTTTGTTATTGTTCTTTTCTTATTATTATTATTGTTATTTTTGTTGCTAAGAAATGGAGGAAAAAAATTATGTTATATTTTTCGAATTATGTTCTTAAGTTATACTTTGGAAGGAGATAAGAGAATTTAGGGATAAGAAGATTTGAAGGAGTCTTAGAGGTGAATCGAGGACTAAATATAGAATAAGAAATTAGGGAAATTTTTTATCAAAAACTTTGGAATTCTCAAAATCTAAAGTTAAAGTTCCTTAAAGTTCCTACAAAAATTTTCGTGATTTGGAAAAGACTGAATGTTCTATATAATGTATGATTGAAAAGTCCAACCATTGAAGCTTATTTGGATGTTTGCAAGGTCCAACTGTTGAAATTAATTAGGATATTTGAAATAGCCTATGATTACAGCTAATTTGATATTTAAAAAGTGCCCTGAATAAAACAAATTTCGCTATTTAAAAAGCTTTACGACTGAAGCTTATTTGGGTATTTGAAAAGTTCTGTGATTGAAGCCTACTTGGGTGTTTTAAATGACCTAAGATTAAAGCTAATGTGTGCGTTCAAATAAAACATAACATGCTTTTTTTACTTTTTTTTTAATAGAAGATGAACGGAATAAGTTAGGATTAATATGCCGTTTAAAACTAAAACACAAACAAGTCGGTTTTTGAAAAACTAACTTTAAAAAACCACATCGTTTACATACCTTTTTTCTCTCGATGTGGTTAATTAAAAACTTTTTTTAAATTTGCATCTTCATCAAAATGATTATATCAATTACTAAAAATTGTAAAAAATTAAAAACAGAAAACATTTTTTCAATTAAAAAATTTATCAAACCAATCAATCAATCAATATATTTATTAAATTTAGATGCAAAATGAAATAACTGTATTAATTTATAAATATACGGTAATAAATTATTCTGTGTAAGATTGAAGATAATTTGGATATAATTTAAATATAATTTAAAAAGACCTTTGATTGCTAATAATTTTGACTTTCAAATCGCCTGCGATTGAACTCAAACAGATCATTAAGGCAATCCACATTGGAACGGATACTGGAAAAACATTTTGAAAGATATTTTGACAATATTTTAGCAAGAAAAGAAATCAATTCAGTTTCATTAATCTTAATCCATCTATGATAACGCTTCATCCTAATACTGCTTTCCATATTAGTTAGATATTTTTTTCGTTAATAATTCGTCATGTCTTGCTTTACCTTTTAAATTCAAAAGACGTGTTCTTTGTCATACAAACGTTGTTCTAAGAATTGTTAAAAACATTTTCTTACCACATTTGTCTGCTTAAAGCTTTTTGACAAATTCGGTAAAATGTCAAAATATTGCATAGCTGTCATGTTACATTAATTTTCTATTTATTGTTCACTTCACGTATACAAAATCCTCTCACACAAATAATGTTTGTGTGTTTCTTTGAAATCTTATAATAAAGTGTGCCTTCGAATAAAACATAACACACAAATATGGATATAAAAATTGAGTGAAATAAGTTAGAATGAAATAATATTAAACAAGTTTGCAATCGTAAATTCCCTTGCTGTCTCTATTTGGATGTTCCAAAGCAGAGTGTGTGGACTATAATATAATATAATTTCACTGGGTGCAATTCTGAAGGACTCAGTTAGCAGCACTAGGCGTTTGGGGTAAGTAAAAGAGAGATTGAACCCAGTGTCGTAAACGCTGTTATATATGTGTTTGCAGTAATATCGTAAGCCGACATCCGTCTCAAAGGCAATGTTAAATTTCCTTGTTGTCTCTGTTTGGCAGTACCAAAGCAGAGTTTGTGGATTATAATTAGATACCAGCAGAATGTAATACGTATTTTCTGTGCCGCTACACACTTCATCAGCATTCGTGGTGTTTTATACATTTTGGTTTCGTTGAAACCTAAACAAATATATTTTAGATTTTTTTTGTAATTTATTTATTACTTGTAACAATGAAGTACAAATTAATAATTGGAAGTGAATCTTTTTTATTTTCTTTGAAATACCCTTCATTATTAAGTCGATTGAATTTTGTATAACTTTTTTGGAACCACCTGTTTTGGACTCAGCATTAGTCTTCCTTAATTCCTTTTTGATAAGGGCCCAATATCTTTCAATTTGCCGAAGTTCTGGGCAGTTTGGTGTGTTGACATTTTTCGTTATATTATATTTACTATACAATTCCAAAGTACTTTTACTGCAAAGGTACGATGCCAAATCAGAACAAAAGAAGGTTGAGACTCTGTGTTTTCTTATAAATGGAAGCAGTCTTCTTTGTATACACTACTTGATACGAATATCTGTGTTTATTGTACATGATGTTATATACGATTCTCTTCTCCTTCACCACAGCTGCATATAGCTTGTCAAACGAGAAACGTTTTGGGAAATTTGGATTGTTTTTTGGTACGGTTCTCTTCTGGAACATTTCCTCTAACATCTGCTATATAAAACTCTTGCCCAAGAAGCTGTGAGAAGTCAGAAATAACGTACGTTTCATCAACCTTTCCAAAATATTTAAACTTTTTAAAAACATTTTTGTTAAGAGCTTTGCCCTATTCTTAGTTTCAGCTAGCGTTATTATCTGGTACTCGTTATACTCTAAATGTTTTAAGTCTAGTATTGGTTTTAACTTTGCGCATATAGCGTTCAGAACATTTGGCGCGTCTGGCCACTCCGTGTCCGGAAGTGTTTGGAATATTTCTTAAGAACTGCTCCACTTTTGGCTTTATTTTCATTTCGCGGTCCAGGTTTCCGATCAATTGTAAGTTCATTGTTTAACTTTCTTACAACTCTTGAAACTAATTGTCTAATGGCACGTAGTTTTTAATAAATTTTTTTATGAGTCCATTTTTACATGAGTTTTAATAGTTTCAAACATTTTTTTATGTGTTTCCCTTTGACTCTCCTTTGTGAAGCAAGCTCACTAAATATTTTGAAAATTCGTATCATTATAAAAAATATTTGTTACATTTTACTCGAACGCACACTTTGGTACTTTCGACAAGAGAAACCAAGGCATAATAATATTTATTTTTTACAATTCAAAATGAAATTAGAAAACAGCTGGTCGCCTTATTAACATAGACTTAAATGTCTATTAGAGTTTTTGAACTCATAATTTAAAAAAAGTCAAAAACAATAAACTCCTCTTATAACCGTTCAATGTTTTCTCCCTTTTTTATTTAATATAATATTGAAGCATCTTTGCTAAAGCTTAATTTATGCTACAATTTTCCCTTTAAACAGTCAAACATTAATTTTGGATCACTCGGAAAACAAAGACTTAAATAAGAAGAGAAAAAAAAGAACATAAACAAATTTTAACTATCAGCAAAACAACAAAAGACCAACAATAGATACATAGATACAACATCAAGAGCAACATCATTGAACAGCAACAACTACAAATCGTTGCTCAATGATGATTGATTAGAAACAATTTTCAATATCGTCCTAAACATTTGCAAAATAGAACTAAAAAAACAAAACTAAAAACAGCCATGACTTTGTCGTACAAGTTTGGCGGTGGAAAACCCAGTAAAATATTTTAATAATTTATATAGAGAAGGAAAATATTTGGCATTAATTAGCAACTTTTAGTAAATGTATGTTCTGTACTATATTTAGCTTCCTGGGAAGGACTAAGGAATCAGTAACGTAAGCAGTAGTTTTAAAACATAAAATAGTATCTTTTAAGTTTTCTACATGCTAAATATTAAGAGCACTGGAATCGGTAAAGTAAGTTCGGTGTGCATTAAATTTATTGTAAAATAACCCAGCATTTTTTTTGCTGGGTTATTTTATTCCATTCTAGTTGGTCTCTTGGTTCGTTGGTTGCTTTAGCGTTGTGGTCATGATTGAGTGATGTTGAATGATGAAGAAAATGTGTAGCTTTAGGGAGGTAAATGAATATAACAGCATGATTTGATTTAAACATTGTTTGTTTTAATAATTCCTTCATCTCTCTCACTCTCTTCGTCTTCAGTTTCATTCGTCCTGTCTTTAGTTATTATTAAACTATACGCGATTTAGACGGGCCTGTGAAAAGCGAAGAGTTGTGGCTGATTTAACAATCAATATATTCTTGTAATGTTGTAATTTTTGTGAGGGTCGTTGTTATATTTGTTTTTATTTTTTTTTTTTAGCTTAAAATAAATGCAAAAACTATTAATTTTTAATTTCATGTTGCCGGTTTCACTTCAAGTTAAATGATTTTAATTTAATATTCTATCGGCTGGGGTAATAAGTCTTAATTTGTCCTAAAGGCTTAAAATTGAACGGGAATTATTAAGAGATTTTGTTACTAACGAGGGTTGGGTGAAAAGTAAAGCGATTGAGCAGAAAATGGATAACAATTTAGATTAGATTTAGTTCAGTTATAGTTTGCTTCCTTTTTAGTACTAGCTCAGTTTTGGTTCAGTTCAGTTCTAACTCAGTTTTACTTTAGTTCTAGTTCAGTTCTAGTTTAGTTCTAGTTTTGTTCTAGTTCAGTTTTAGTTCAGTTCTAGTTCAGTTATAGTTCAGTTCAGTTCTAGTTCTACTTCAGTTGTAATTCAGTTTTAGTTCAGTTCTACTTCTGTTGTAATTCAGTTCTAGTTTGGTTTTAGTTCAGTTCTAGTTCAGTTTTAGTTCAATTCTAGTTTTGTTCTAGTTCAATTCTAGTTCAGTTCAGTAGTTTATTTCCAGTTCAGTTCTGGTTAAGTTCTAGTTCAATTCTAGTTCAGTTCCATTTCAGTTCTAGTTTAATTCTAGTTCAGTTCTTGTTAAGTTTTAGGTCAGTTCTAGTTTAATTCCAGTTGGATTCTTGGTAAGTTCTAGTTTAATTATAGTTCAGTTTTAGTTTAGTTCAGTTCAGTTTTTATTAAAATCCAGTTCAGCTCTAGTTTAATTCTAGTTCAATACTTGTTAAGTTCTAGTTTAGTTCAGTTCAGTTCTAGTTCAGTTCTAGGTTAATTTTTTTCAGTTCTGGTTCAATTCTAGTTAAATTGTAGTTCTGTTCCAAGTAGTTTACTTCAAGTTCAATTTTATTTAAGTTAATTTTTAGTTTAATTCTAGTTCAATTCTGGTTCCTGGTTTTAAGTATTCATTGAATGGGAAAAATTACATGTATTAATAATTAATTTTAATATCCTTAGAAAGAATATAATTTAAATTTATCCTCTGATAGACAAAAGTTTCCAAAATAAAAAGTATAAATTCAAACCTCACTTATGTATAAACTTGTAAAAGAGGCTATTTTCTTTTTTGTTTCTTTTTCATTTAAAAACAATGAATAGTTAACCTTTTCATATGTTAAAAGCAAATTTTTTTGTCATAGTCTTGATTTTCAACTACTTAATATTATTTCTTAAATTTTTTACCAAATTGGTCGTTTAAAGAGGAACAAAACAATGAATCATACGCAAGAAAAAAAAAATAGTTTTCACTGAATTTGGTCAAAAGTCATTTACGTGTTTTAAGCGGTAGCAGCGGTATCTTTCTTTTTCTTTTTGTTTTAGTTCATTGCATCTTTAAAATTTGCAGCTGACTACAAAAAGAAGCTACAGACCAACAACACACCAGCCGACAACCATCATCCAACATGTTTTTTTTTTGAATTGTTAATTTCACTTAAATGACCTTAAGACGAGGGCTCATCTGCCATTAAGACCAAAAGTTGTTAAAAAATGCAGCCACCAACTATGAATAATCTACGTACTTATTGTACATTCAACAGAACAACCAACAAAATGGGATGCGATGCGATGACACCGCTACATTGTGGCAAAATGACAAATTGAATAATGTTCATTTTGGCCGAAAAAAAAAAAATATTAAAAAAACACAAGACAATAAAATCCCCAGCACAATAAGCCTTATACCAACATAGTAACACACATATTTAAATACATATGTAGAAACCTACTTGAGCAATATTTCCGCAACATCGGCCGGGAGTCAAGAAGCTGTACAATGAATTGTTTAAGAGTTTGCAAGAAAATTAAATAAAAACTTGTACTCTGCCATATAAATGAATTATTAAGAAAAGTCGACAGGAAAAAAAAAACTGATCTTCCATTTACTTAATAAACTCTAAAGATCAAATAAAAATTATACTATCCAAACAGTTAAGAAAAAAGCTCCATAAGGAACTCAAGTACTTAAATAAACAAAGTCAAAAGGAGTTGTATTTTCACTTGTTTTTATATATGAGGTCATAAAGGAAAAGGGAAAAAGGATTAAATGAAAGAAAGTTAGTGTAGTAGTAGTTTAAGTTAAAGACGAATTTGAGGAATACTTCTTGGAAAATTAAACCAAAATTACGATAAAAAATTGTTTGTGGCTTTTCTTTTACACATTTCTGTAAGAAAATTACTTTTAATTATTACGTATTATTTGTAGTAATTTAGTTCTAGTTCCGTTCTAGTTCTGTTCTAGTTTAGTTCAGTTCTAGTTCAACTCTAACTCAGTTCTAGTTTAGTTCTAGTTCAGTTCTAGTTTAGTTCTAGTTCAGTTCTAGTTCAGTTCTAGTTCAGTTCTAGTTCAATTCTAGTTCAGTTCTAGTTTATTTCTATGTCAGTTCTAGTTAAAGTCTACTTCAGTTCTATTTGAGTTCTAGTTCACTTCTATGTCAGTTTTGGTTCAATTCTAGTACAGTTCTATCTCAGTTCTAATTCAATTCTAGTTTAGTTCTAGTTCAGTTCTAGTTCAGCTCAAGTTCAGTTCAAGTTCAGTTCTAGTTCAGTTCAAGTTCAGTTCTAGTTCATTTCTATGTCAGTTCTGGTTCAATTCTAGTTCAGTTTTAATAGTTTGAGTTCTAGTTCACTTCTATGTCAGTTCTAGTTCAATTCTAGTACAGTTTTAGTTCAGTTCTATGTCAGTTCTAATTCAATTCTAGTTTAGTTCTAGTTTAGTTCTATTTCAGTTATAGTTCAGTTCTATGTCAGTTCTAGTTCAATTCTAGTTCAGTTCTATGTCAGTTCTAGTTCAATTCTAGTTCAGTTCTAGTTCAGTCCTAGTTCAGTATTAGTTCAGTTCTGGTTCAGCTCTAGTTCAGTTCTAGTTCAGTTTCAGTTCATTTACAGTTCAGTACTTGTTTAGTTCTAGTACACTTTGAATCCTATATCTTTATTAAAGAATTAATTCCCAAATTATTTTCTTCTTTAGTTCTTTTTATCAGTTTTGTAGGGTACCGTAAGACATCAGACTATTTGTGAATGTGTGCGTAAATGAGAATTAAGTTTAAAAAAGTTGTTCATTTTTTCATTAAATTTTAAACAATTGTGGCACAAATGAAATTTATGTGAAGATGTCAATGTTTTTACTGTTGCGGATATTTTATTTGCTCTTTCATTTTTTTTTGTTTTTTTTTTACTCAAAGCAGATAAAATTGCTAAAAAAAACCGACGCATATAAAACACACGAGAAATTCTCCTGCCATGTGGAATTTCTTTTGAAAACTCACAACATGCAACTCAAGGAATTTATTTCTTTGCTTTCTTTAATTCTTTTTTTTTTAACAACAACAATTGAAACGGTATCCGTCTCTTCATTTCTTGTAGGTTTCTTGAGAGTTTTTTTTAGTTTTTTTCTGTTAAGCGGACCCCCAAGGGCGCCATGTAGCTCATACCCTCAGAATTTGAAAAATTTAAGTGACAATTTTTGCGTGAATCAAAAGTCAAAGTAATAAAAAACAGCGCATCAGCTAACCAGCGAAACGCCAACAAAAATAAAGTGCTTAAATTAAAAAAAGTCAAAGATACAATCTGATTTCTTCGTGTTTTTTTTTTTTTTTTTTTTTTGAGGTTTTTGTTATTAATACAAAATTATTACGAACATTTTAAGGGGAATTTTTTAAATGGCGCTTTATTTAATAAACGGAATTTTGTTTTAAAATTGAATTACAATAATGTTTACAACAGTGGTAACTGTATAAGATCTGCATATTTGGATATGGAATTAGGTTGTAATCCATATTGTTGGCAGAACAAAGCATAAACAATTATTTTTAAATTGTTGACATTTTTTGAGGAAAATATAAATGAAATTTAACCTTTTGATGTATTTTTATAGGGATTTAAATTATTGTATATCTTTGCTACATTTGGAACTAAAGTTTTCTGATTCTTACTGATTATTTTCTACCTTAGAAGATATATTTTAATATTGATTTAAATTCTAAGGCATAATAATGCAGATTTTTGTTATTAAAAAATTATTACAAAAAATATGCAAAATTAGTCGCATATTAGTTGTACCTATAAGCTTTTTACTGCAATAACTAATTCATTAAAATAGCTCTATTGATTACTATTTCGATAGATAAGAAAAAATATTTCTACATCTAAGTTTTATGAAATATTCCTCAGTTCACTTATTTTTTTTTTCTGTATTATATTTTAATTCATTTTTCAAAACTTCAACTAATAGTTTATTTAATTTTTAATGCAAATTTATTCCTAAACTTAATCTGTCCATATGTATAAAAATACTAATATCTCAATCAAAATTCTGGCCTGACACTTGTGTCCATATTTTTTGCGTTTTTTAATTAAATCTCATAATGATTAATAAATATTCACTTCAATAATTTAGTATTCATAACAAAAAAAAATAAAAAATAAAAAATAAAAAAATACTAGTTAAAAGATATTAGCCGAAACGAAATGTAACTAACACACGTTGCACGTAATAAGTAGTTTGTCGTGCTCTACGCAGCATTCATTAATATTCATTTGGAAGTGGGCAAGAAGACATGAAAATATATGAAAAAAAAAAAAATAATAATAAACATATACACCTGGTTCTAGTGTGACTACATAGTTTCACGCAATGATCACACAAACAACCAGTAGCCTAATTGTTGTATCACCGATCTGGCAATTGTTGGAAATGTACATAACTGGCTGCCTTTGTGTTTGTTGTTGTTTTGGTGGCGGTGGTGCTAGTGGTAACAAAATAGTTTTAACGGAATTGAAAGAAATAAAAAACACCCCTTCACTTTTAGATAGTCTGTGAAAAAAGGAACAAATAAAGTTAGCCACTAATTCATTAATATGAGAAAAACGAGAGCAATCTTGAAATTGTACTTAATTTCTAGTACTAGTTCTTTGTAATTTCAGTTCTAGTTTAGTTCGCGTCAAGTTGTAATTCAGTTCTAGTTCAATTGTAATTAAGTACTAATGCAGTTTTAGTTCAGTTCCAGTTCAGTTCTAGTGAAGGTCTAGTTTAGTTAAAGTTCAGTTCTAGTTCAGTTCAAGTTCAGTTGTAGTTCAGTTTTAGTTCAGTTTTAGCTAAGTTCCAAATCAGTTATAGTTGGGTTCAAGTTTAGTTAAAATTCAATTCTGGTTCAGTTCTGGTTCACTTGTAGTTCATTTTTATTTTAGTTCTAGTGCAGTTGTAGTTTGGTTCTAGTTCAGATCAAGTTCAGTTGTAGTTCAGTTTAAGTTCAGTTCTAGTTCAGTCTTAGTTCAGTTCTAGTTAGTTGTAGTTCAGTTTTTGTACAGTTGTAGATTCGTTTTAGTTTAGGTCTAGTTCACTTGCAGTTCAGTTTTATTGTTATGGTTAAGTACTAAATCAGTTCTAGTACAGTTCAGTTCTGTTTCAGTTCTAGTTCAGTTAAAGTTCAGTTCAGTTATAGTTCTGTTCTAGTTCATTTCTATTTCAGTTCTGGTTTACTTCTAGTTCAGTTCTACTTCAGTTCTAGTTCATTTCTAGTGCTGTTCTAGTTTAGCTCTAGTTCAGTTCTAGTTCAGTTTTGCTTCAGCTCTAGTTCAATTCTAGTTCTCTTCTATATCAGTTCTAATTCAGTTCTAGTTAAGTTCTAGTTCATTTGCAGTTCAGTTCTAGTTCAGGTCGAGCTCAGTTATAGTTTATTTTTAGTTCAGCTCTAGTGCAGTTCTGTTCTAGCTCAGTTCTAGTTCAGTTCTAGTTCAGCTGTTTTTCAGTTCTAGTTCACTCTTTTTCAGTCCTAGTAGTTCAGTATAGTTTAAGATCACTTCAAATTCCGGATTTCTGGATATTATCTGGATTATCCGAATCAAAAATATGTTGGTTTTGCAATTAAGAAAATTCTGAAATATAAAAGACCAATTTTTAGACTGACCTTTCAAATGTTAAAAGTATGTAGATATTTGTGCATATGTTAATGTGTGTGTTTATAAATAAGTAATGTTTAATAATAAGGTAAAAAAAAAAAAAATAAGAAAGAAACTATTTATTAGATCAACAGCAAGCAATCTGTAAGCGGCCAGTTGGTTATTTCTACTGCTGCTATTTCTTCCCTCTTTGAGACACTTAAAAATGTGTTTGAACCTGTTCTCTCTATTTTCTTACAATATTTCCATAACAAATTGTTGTTGTTAATGCAGTTGATATTAATAAAAGCAACAAAAACAAGTGTTTGTATGCAGGCACTCGAGCTCACAATCGTTCGTACTCCTAAACATATGCAGGCGTTATTATGTGATGTGTTTGTGTGTGACTGAGTCTAATGTATGGGAATGTATGTAATAAACCTCCTAATTAGTCTAATTAGCCATTAAGCCAGTTTCGATTTAGCCTGTTATTTCTATTTTATTTTATTTATTTTTTTTGTTTGTTTTTCCTGTTTGTTTGGTTCGACTTGACTTGCGTTTTCTAATGAAGTTGTTAAATAAAATTTAATGAAATGAAATGTTTATTTTTATCCGTCTGTCGTTTCGTCTATATGTGGCCAGTATTTATTTGTTTATTTGTTGGAATGGGTAAGTGTTTATTACGAAGCGCCTGCTGCTTTGTTTTGTTTTATACTTTTTTCCTTTTGTCTGTAATAAAAGCGGTATTTAGTTATAAGTCGGTATTCAGTTATAGTTTATGTGTTTTAGTTTTCTTCTGTTTTACGCCACAATTTGCTTCGACTGTCGAAATGTCTGTCTGGCAAATTTGTGATATACATACACTAAAAGAAACAATGAAATTTATTGACAGAAATTGGCTAAATTTAGCTATTTTTCGATTACATCACTGAGTTAGAAAATAACAAGTTCTGAACAAGAACACAATTTAAACTGTACTAGAACCAAAGATCTTTTATATAAACTTTATCTTAATTTAGTTAGAAGAATCACATTTTTTGAACAACATTTTTGAACAGCTTCCTTCATTCATTGCTCTCAGTGTATTACAATTTAAACTAATTAATATGTACCGTCTCTCGAATTCAGTTCAGTTCTTATTTTTTATTTTAGGCATTTGTTATACAATTAATTGTCACGTTGGTGTGAGTTTTTCTTTGGACGCTTTCTTTAAGTTTATTTATTTTTTCACCACATTTCTTTTCCAATGCATATTTGAACATTCAGTCAGTCGTACAGAACAAAGATGAAAATGAATATAATTTTAAAATTTTATGGTATTTTCTCGGATATTATAAAAAACAAAAAAAAAAAAAAAAAAAAAAACAACAAGCACAAGTAGAGGAACAATCAAACAAATAATAAAAGAATGAATTAAAACCGTAAAAAATTGTGGCGCTGGCGTTTAAAAAGAATGTTGTTGTTAAGTAAAGTCTTTTTTTGGAACTTTTTTCTTATGAGGATTTCAGAAAAATACAAATAATATATAAAAAAATCTCAATTATTTGTTTATAGTTTAGCGTGTTGGTTTGTTTTTCATTTATTTGCCGCTTATTCTGTTTTTAATATAATTAGTGTTTGCCATTGATGGTTTGAAGAACATAAGGGGAGTTGAAGAAAAGTAATAAATTCCTTTTCATCTCTGTCTCTTAAAGAAATATGTATGTATTTTTTAAGAAGACTTATATGCCGTTATTCCCATATATCGAACCATTCATACCATCCTTGTACATTGTGGTTACACAAAAATTCTTCCAAAATTGGCCATATCATTGACAAATTAAATGACTTAAAACGACAAATGTTTACGTTCCAAAAACAATTGAATTTTTTCGTTAATGTCGTAAAAAGCAATAAAGCATTTTTTTTATCAATAATATTTGTTGTAATGTTTTTCACTTTTTTTTATAGAAAAAATACCAATGTTCAATGGTTACTAATGATGCAAACAAATTGGTCTCTCATTAGTGGCATGTATGTCGTCACATTTACTTGCAGCTTATAATGTTGCATGTACGAGAGAAGTTTGTATGTGCTTGTTGTTACGAGTGACAACATTTACTGAAATTTAAAGTTTTTATAGAGTGCAACGTGCTGATGTTGTTCGAAATGATGGTGATGATGTTGAAATCCCCGTTATATTTGTTACAAATATGAACTTACAATGGGGACTACTAATTTTTTGTAATTGTTACAGATTTTTTTGTGCTATTCGATATACATATATATATATATATATATATATATATATATATATAGTTGTCTTAGGATTGCTAAAGAGAGACTGGAAATTTATTTTCATAATCAAATGAAATTAAATTAAAACAGAAAATGTATTAAACTGGAACCGAATTAGAACTGGACTGGAACTGAAATAGAACCGAACTAGAATTGAACTAGAACTTAATTAGAATTGAACTAGAACAGAACTACAACTGAACTAGAATTGAACTAGGACTGAATTAGAACTGAACTAGAATGGAACTAGTACAGAACTAGAATTGAACTTGAATTGAACTAGAACTGAAATACAACTGAATTAGAGCTGAACTAGAACTCAACTAGAATTGAACTAGAACAGAACTAGAACCGAACTGAAACTGTACTAGAACAGAACTAGAAGTGAATTATAAATGTGCTACAACAGATCTAGAAGTAAACTACAACTGAACTAGGACTGAAGTAGCACTGAACTTTAACTCAACTAGAATTGAACTAGAATTAAACTAGAACTGAATTAGAACTGAACTAGAACTGAAATAGAACTGAACTAGAACAGCACTATAAGTGAACTAGAACAGAACTAGAACTGAACTAGAACTGAAATAAATCTGAACTAGAACTAAACTAGAACTGAACTAGAACTCAACTAGAATTGAACCAGAACTGAACTAGAACCAAACTAGAACTGTACTAAAACAGAACTAGGACTGAACTAGAACTGAACTTTAACTGAACTAGAATTGAACTAGAACTGAACTAGAACTGAACTAGAAATGAACTAGAACTGAACTAGAACTGAACTAGAGCTGAACTATAACTGAACTAGAACTGAACTAGAAATGAACTACAACAAAACTAGCATTAAACTAGAAATGAACTAGAACTGAACTAGAAATGAACTACAACAAAACTAGCATTGAACTAGAGCTGAACTATAACTGAACTAAACTAGAATTGAATTACAACTGAACTAGGACTGAAATTTAACTGAACTAGAACTGAACCAGAACTGAACTAGAACTGAACCAGAACTGAACTAGAACTGAACCAGAACTGAACTTGAATTGAACTAGAACTGAACTAGAACTAAACTAGATCTGAACTGGAACTGAATTGCAACTGTTCTGTGCATTTCTAGGCATCCCTCTACTCTTTCGTGACTTATACCAAAATGAAATTTTTTACTCTTCACTAATTTTAGAATAAATATTTTCCTCCACAGGAGAGGAATACTTTAAAAAAAATGACTAATAAAAAAAATCTTATTTTATTGCTTACAGATATAAACAAATTTCATTAATAATTCATAGAAATAACTAACAATTATGCTCATTAATTGTAAGCAAATACAACATCCGTAAACATAGTTACTGTTACCAATAATTTTATTCTTTTTTTATAGTTTAAAATATGTTTTATTTTTCTAATTAATCAATTCCTTATTTGGTCAACATTCATATGCCCCCTTAACAATAAGAAAACAAGTGCTTAATACCTGTCAGTCAAAAGACTGGTGCCGTTTTAAATAACTTTCTATCATAAATCTAGACATTTTTATATATAATTTTATTTATGGTTTTGTGTGTGTGTGTGTGTGTGTGTATTCAAGCAAATGAAATATTTGCTTACATTTAAATAAACAATATCTGACAATTTATTTAAATTCTTTTAGACATTTTAAAACATTAAATTAGAACTTTCTATCTCTTTTACTCTTTTACTAAAACATTGTTAATGTTACCATATTATTTTAATTTAAATAGATTTTTATTATAATTGTAAATGAACAAACCAACGAGACTACGAGTGAGAACAATGTAATATTACATTTCTATATTTACATACAATTTTACATTTAAATACCACTTAGATTTCTTTGAATTACATATAGTCTATAGTCAGTTGTTCGTTCAACTGTTTTCTGTTGTTTTGGTATAAATATATGAATACGAGTAGTTAGCTGCAAGTAAATTTCATACTTACTTACATAGTTTTCTTGCTAAAGTAGACAAGACAACCAAACAACATTAATTATCTTAATTACTTAATTTACTTTATAATGAACATTTACTTAGTTACAATATATTCAACAATTTTACATGTAAGCCAAGCGTTATATTTATTTGTTTATTTGTTTATTTGTTGGAGTGTGTGTGTGTGTGTGTGTATGAATTGTTGTTGTATTTATACGAACGCTACTGCCACTTGGTGGCATGTTAATGTAACAATTGTAATGTTTTTAACATGTTTAAGTTCACAGGTAACTCGCACTTGTAAACACAAATATATATGTTACATTTGTAGTTGTGTTTGTTGTAGGTATATCCCAGCGGTAAAAAATTTAAGGCCTCCATTCTGGAATCTAGAGGGTCTATATAGAAGGCGGGTTAGCATAGCATAGCTAACCTGCTTTCTATATTAAGGCCTTCAGGAATGCTTCATTCTTGCCTTCTAAAATATCCGATAGAACTTTTGACTTCCCTTCTCTTAGAAGGAGAGTAAGAACCTGAATTTTTTTTATAAATTTCGTCGTATCAAAAATACAGCGTCATAATTCCCTATGTTTAGAAGGGAAAAAAGCTTACAATATTTTTTTGCTTTAAGCAAAAACAAAACCATTCAGAATCCGTTACAAAAACAATAACAAAATTCAAAACAGAAATTCCAAAAAAATAATAAGAATTCATTTAGTTTAGTTTAGTTGTTTAATGCTTTGTTTGAATAGGTTGTATTTTTCTAATTTATTTTAATTTTTTATTTATAGTTTTTATCAGAGGTATTTTATTAAAAACGGAATTGTTTATATTTGACAGAATAAATTAACAGAAACTTATTTTTTTTTCAGGAGAGTTAAACAATTTAAAAAATTAACAATTTCTATGGAAATGTAATTTTTTGAATAAATTATCTTATCTCGACTTAAGGTGTTTTGTCAAAATTTCAGATATGTTTTTTAACACTGAACTTTTGTTTTTTTTTTTTTAATTTTAAACTTTTTATTATCATTTAAAATAAAAAATTGTTATTTTATACGAATAGAAAAATATTTAATTAAATAATGTAGAAGACCTGCTGACAGCTTTTCTTCAGAAGGTCTCTTGGTAGCACTTCTTCAGAAGGCCTGCTGGCAGTTTTTATTCAAATGCATGTAATCGCGTGTAAAGCCTTGCTCACAATGACATATCGTGTAAAAAATACATGAACATGGAATGCAGGGAGAAACTCTTCTGGCTATAAAAAAGGCCTTCGAGATGGGCTCTTTACCCCTTATGTTTACCACTGGGATATCGCTCATTTACTTCAAAAATGTCCTAACTCAAAAAAAGCGATTTTGCAGAAAACTTATTCAAAGTTTTCAAATTACCATAGTCGTAATAGAAAAATTTAATGACATATTCTCCTCTCCATTGGTGGCCATCAAAAATATGAACACGTTATTTTTACAGAAGATATAGCTGGATATAATACATACTACTATATCATTAACACAAAAATTTAGTTTTTTAAGTTATGGCGTTCTTAATTAAATGACTGATATTGATAATTTACATTGTTACGAATATAAATAAATAAATAAGTTTTAATAATTTTATGTTTGCTTGCGTGCGTTGGTGTTTTACAATACAAATAGTACAATTAAACCGTTACAATAGCTTTAAGAATTAAGAATATATTCAATTAAATATTTTTAACAATGTTTCCAAAAGGGTTTTATTTTTTTTAATAATACATTTTTAAAATGGTTAAAGAAATATTTCTTTATGTCCTAGATACCTATTTACATATTTAAAAATTGTGTCCAAATCATTCTGAATATTTCAGTTTACTCTCCTACCTATTTTCTAGTATTTTCTTCTAAAATACTGGACAAAAAAAAAAAAAAAAAAAAAAAAAAAATATCAAAATTTGCCATAACTATTGGAAATAGGGATTTTATGGATTAGAAAATATTTGATTTAATAGCAGCAAGGGCATATCTACCTCCCCCCAATATAATAGGAATAAATTCAAACCCATTTGTATAACTTGTTACAATTATATATATATATATATATATATATAGCGTGATCCACTTTTAAAGAAAAAACACAGAAAATTCAAATTTAATGGGGAATGTTTATTGTCATTTTAAAGAACATTCTTTGGCATTTATTTTTTGAAGATTATGTCTATCAAATATTGGCCGTTGCTACGTCGCAGATGATCCATCCGATGAGTCCAATTTTCGATGAATCGTTCGAGCATTTCGACTGGTAACTGGCGAAGGACACGCGTGATATTTTCCTCCAAGGCCTGAATCGTAGCGGGTTTGTGCGCATAAACTTTAGACTTTACATATATCCACAGGAAAAAGTCTAACGATGTGATATCACACGATCTCGGTGGCCAATCGACCGGCCCAAAACGTGAAATTGTGTGCTTACTGAAGTGTTCTCTCAATAAATCCATTGATGTGTGCGATGTGTGGGAAGTGGCGCGGTCTTGCTGAAACCAAATGTCGCCGGATCACGAGCTTCAATTTCAGGTATCAAATAGTCGGTTATAATGGCACGATAACGGTCGCCATTGACGGTTACGTTCGCACCTGCATCATTTTTAAAGAAATATGAACCGATGATTCCACCGGCCCACAAACCACACCAAACCGTTGTTTTTCTAGATGAAGTGGCAGTTCTTAAATTTCTTCAGGTTGCTCTTCGTCCCAAATGTGGCAATTTTGTTTGTTTACATACCCATTGAGCTAGAAATGGGCCTGATCGCTGAACAAAATTTGCCTCGAAAACGTCGGATCTTCTTGGAACTTTTCAAGAGCCCACAGAGCGAAGCGATGTCGCTTAGGAAGGTCGAGCGGCTTCAGTTATTGCACAAGCTGTATTTTTTACGCTTTCCATTTAAGATCTTGACGTAAAATGCGCCAAGTCGTTCCATACGTCAGTCCGGGTTGCCGCGAACTGCGCCGAATCGGTCTTCGTGTACACACTCAGCTACGGTCGCTATATTTTCTTCACAGCGTGCTGGACGTGGTCTATTAGGGCGAATATTATCCAATAATGAATGCTGGGTCTCAAAATGGGTGATGGTGTTGCGAACAGTACGCTCAGTAGGACGATTATGTTGACCATAAGTTGAGCGAAGTGCACGAAACACATTCCTAACAGAACGTGAATTTTCGTAACAAAGTTGAACGATTTGTGAACGTTGTTCAGTCTTTCCATTATGAAATGCCAAACAATACTGAACATCCATCTTGTGGATTTTAACGTACTATATTGAGTACAAAAATTGTATGTTTCCTTTTCTCAATTTTTTTTTAAATTTCGAAATAATTTTAATTAATTTTTTATTTTATTTTAACAAAATAAATTACGTTAATATTAAGAACTCTTTGAAATTGAAGGCACTTTTTCAATTAAAATTTCTTAAAATTGTGTCAAAAAATAGGCACCAATTATCTTTTATCCTGTTAAATAACTGTAAGAAATTACAAAAAAAAATTATAATTTTTTTAAATCTTTCAACCAAATTAAGAGCTTTACTGCGCTGGAGCTAAAGCAATAATATACTGTTTCTTACAGCAATAGAAGTGGAATTAATTTGCAATCAACTTAAATTTTTTTGGCAAGAAGAAAAAAACCTTTTTGAAGTTTAAAGTTTAAAATTTGTAACTTTTAATTCCTGTGGTGTTTTCTGTGCTAGCGACTATTAGGCGACTATATGCTAATCGATTCTGCACTGCGATAATACATATATAATAAAACATACTTCCGAAGATTAAGGTTTAAAATTTGTAACTCTTAATTCCTGCGGTAGTTTCTGCACCCCATATCTCGCTGGCGGCTACCAGGCGACTATATGCTAATCGATTGTGTTGTGTGATATTAGATATCTAATAAAACGTAGTTTAAAAAGAACGTTTAAAAGAGATTTTTTGCTGATTGTTTTGTCAACAAATCAAAGACCTGAAATTTTTTAAAGATTTTGTCAGACAAGAGAAATCACGCAGAGACAACAATATTATTTTCTTATAGTTATTTTTCATAGATTTTAATAATACTATGATAAAAACGTTTCTGTTTAAATTTATTAATTTAATAGTTAACTACAGTCAAAATTTTAGTATGGTTGACGACATATATAATGGAGAATATTTTTTTTTTAGAAACAAAATTTTATAAACATGCAAAAATTTAATTTGTTTAGGTTTCAACGAAACCAAAATGGTAAAGACATCACGAATGCTGATGAAATGTGTAGTGACACAGAAAATACGTATTCCATTCTGCTGGTGTCTAATTATGGTCCATAAACTCTGCTTTGATACTGTCCAACAGAGAAAACAAGGCAAGTCACGATTGCAAACTTGTTTATGGTCCTTCGAGCCGGACGACATTACTATAACCACATCTATAACAGCGTTTACGAAGCTAGGTTCTATATCTAACTGAGTCCCTCAAAATTGCACCCAGTGCAACGGAAGGCGGGCACCATGTTTAGGTTTCAACGAAACCAAAATGTAAACACTACGAATGCTAATGAAGTGTGTAGTGGTACTGCCAAACAGAGACAACAAGGCAATTTACTATTGCAAACTTGTTTATAATGATTTCTATAATCATTAAATGTTGTCAATATTTTTTATTTATTTTAAGTTATATTTTGTTTTTTAGAACTGTTAAATGTTTATTTTCCTCAAAGACAGAATCTTTGTTTTTAGACCATGTTTTGTTTTGCACAACTATTGCATTTGAAAACATTTTTTTCCCCACAAATATTTAATACAGATTTTTCTGTGTCAATTTAGACGTTTGTCAGTAAGTAATCAAATTATTTGCCGTATTAAAAAAAAAAAGAAAAAAACAACTTAATACATTGTTACTAATCATTGTTAAGCTAAATTCCTTGATGTTGTATTCAAAAACGATGATTCGCTTAATGTACCTTTAGCAAGCCATTGTTAACTTTAAACTTACTTTAAGACTATTTCCGTTACATACATATTTAAAAATATATATATATATATATTTTATGTATTCATGCTTAAATTTTAGACAATACAGATCACATTTTTTTAATTTCCGAATGTTAAGATTCGTTCCGAAATTAAAAGAAATGCGCCGATATAGCTATTTAAAAACGTATAAACTAGATTCAGGGAAAATATAATATTTTCCTCACATATGTTCAATTTGAGCTATTTTGTAATAAAATCATTAACATAAATAGGAAAAAGTATATTTTTTCTGTTTTGGATTAAAATACCAATATTCCGGCTGCCCGCATATCAACCAAATGTTCGCCATAATCGCATATGAGCGACTTTTTCGTTATTTGCTGTTTCCAATTCCAAATGGTACATTAATATGTACAAGTCTTAGATTAAGGTGCCATTAATCTAATGTGTCAACTTCGGGTTAGAAATTACGAATTTTAACAGAAAAATTATTGAAATAGTTAAATTTTAACAAATTTTCAACAAAAATAATGTAAACAAAATCAAAAATGAATTAGTGATGTTGATTTTATCATAGAATATTCGTTATTCGAATACTTATAATTACAACCAATAAAAAATTAATAAAAGTATTTAATTTATACTTAATTATATTAACATAAGCTAAATAATGATTTATTTTTAAATGAAAAATTTATTTATCAGCGAAAATGTACTAGAACATCAAAAATAATAATGAATTAAAACAGTTAACGAATAATTTATTCTAACTATTCACAACACTGACAGTATCAATGAGAGAGAAACTGAGAAGAGTTGCCTACATAAACAAAAAACACTTTATTAGTTAATATAGACCGCAAACAGTTTTTTGAATACGATTTTCTTAATAAAGACTTTAGAGGATAAATTGTCTATTAGTTAGTTTGTGCTTTATATATAAATTAAAACTTTTTCCTAAATACGGCTGAATGTGTTTATGTATTTATTAAAACTTTCAAATCCAGATAATCAATAACATAATTCTCCTAAATCCACTTGCATTCAAATCTTTTTATATTCACTTTAAGGTTTTAAATACACCATCAATTAATGAAGAATAATACGAGAACGTTTATCTTTCGGTTACCCTTAAATCGTTAAAATCGAATTTTATGGTCTACATTTCCAAAGAAAAAATAAAAATATTGAATTAAGTTCCCATGTAAATATTTATATGTAAATAATTAGTATGTGAAGAATTAATATTTAAGTTTGTATTTATATCCAATAAATGATTTTCCCTATTTTTTCTCTTTTGAAAAATGTGTAATAAAAAATTAATAAAAATATTAATTTGTTTATGAGTTTTATATTAATAAATCTAGTAGAGGAATCTATAACTTTTGGTCATAATATGATAAAATTGTTTAATAATATTATAAAATGGGATCAAAATTTTAATCATCATAATACGATAAAAATATACCGTTATATTATAAAATCGGACACAATATGATAAAAGAAATTCATAATGTTATAAAATCGAATCATTATATGATAAAACCGACAAAAATATGATAAACTGTAATCATAATAATTATATTTATAACAATGGTCAACATAATTATTGTTTCTTTTATTTTCTTTTCTGTTATTGGGTATTTCTATGACCCTGATAGATCTCGTTACAAACTCCTGCAGTATTCTGACATCATATGTGAGTCCCACCTTCCCTGATAAATCTGGTGAAATCTTTCATCCTGCTCCTCTCTAAAATCAATCAAGATTTTGTGGAAATCGGTCTAAATGCGAGCGCAGGAAGTAGATTTTTGAATTCATATTGCACCCTAGATCTAGCACGTTCCATAGCATGCATTCAACAAGCTCGATATGGTCTTCAGATTTCTTTGTGCCTAGGAAATTACTCATAACCAAAAGAAATGAATTCCAACCCTTGGATTCGACTTCAGTTATTTATTTGACAAAATTAGGATCTTTCACGAGCTGCCTAATCTGTGGCCCAATTAAAATTCCACTTTTCAATCTTTCTGTACTTAATCCTGCAAACCTGCGTGAAAGGAAATTGAAACATTCGCCACATTTGTCAAGTGCCTTCACAAACTGTTTCATTATGCCGAGTTTAATATGAAGTAAAGGCAAGTTTTGTAACATTTTTTGTAACAACTTTTAGCTATTCTCGCACTGGCCAAACGTTTTGTGACCAATGGTTTTGTTTATCACGACTGTCCCAGAGACACATGAAAGAAGGTTGTCGCCAAATCATGGGTGTTACGAATATTATTGCGTCTCTTTTTCCATTGGTCCATAACCGTACACATACCACACATTTCTGAAATACAATTTGAGGAACCTATGTCTTGTCCTGATTACACAATTTTATTTTAAGGTATTGATTATATGCAGTTTTCACAAAGTCCGATATAGGTTTTCGATATTTTTCAAATATTCACCACAAATATAGCAAAAAAAAAAAAAAAACTGGATTAGACACAACGTCTTCTTGATGAAGCCATATCGAAAACAACAACAAAATATATTTTCGTGTCCAATAAAAAACACAAATCTAAGTAAAAATATTAAAGGGGGGATAATTAGGTAAAACTCAAAAACAAAAGCTGTTAGGAAAAAATTGGTGCCATATTTAAAAAGTACGCATCAATTTGAGGTAGCAAAAAAAAAAAAAAGATCACAGAAAACAAGTATAATCATACTAATTTTTAACTGTAATCATATATTCCAATCGTAATATGTTGCTCTTAGAATATAGTCACCATAACCATATTTTTTTTGCGTGTGGGTTTAACATTTAAGCAGGATATTTTGTATTATAGTCACTGATGTAATTTCTAAGTAATATTTGTTTTAGGCGAATATGTTGCTCCAGCTGTGTCCATTGAAAGCAGGATAGGACTCGGGGTGGATCAGCTAGGGGACTAAATTTGGCTCAAATATTTGTCTTATATAAGTTTGTTTGATATTTAAAATGGGCAAATTCAGTAAATGAACAAAAAATAATTAATGGGCCCCATACTGGAAAAAGTAGGTGTCCGTCGTAATTCTAGCTAGGTGAAAAATTAAATAAAAATGGAACAAACAAAAAAAAAAAAAAAAAAACAGAATATTCCCGGCGATATATTTCCTAGATCAGTCAATTTTGAGTTCCTTTCTTAAGCTTCTTTCAGCGAGATTTAGACATCGTTGGAAAGAATAAGGTAAGAGCTTTCAATCAAGCTATAAAGGGTTTATGCAGCTAAAGAAATGTGAAAGTTAAATGCAGTTGTATACAAAACATATTGATCCTATACTAAAGTCGTCAACAATATTCCCAGTGACATATTCTGAGTTCTTTTCCGAAGCTTCTTTCAGCGAGAGTTATATATCGTTTCAGAGAACAAGGTAAGAGCTTTCAATCAAGCTATAAAGGGTTTAACGATGAAAGTTAAATACAGTTGTATACGAAACATATTGATCCTATACTAAAGTCGTCAACAATATTCCCAGTAACATATCTTCTAGATGAGTCAATTTTGAGTTCCTTTCTTAAGCTTCTTTCAGCGAGAGTTATACATCGTTGGAAAGAACAAGGTAAGAGCTTTCAATCAAGCTATAAAGGGTATATGCAGCTAAAGAAAAGTGAAAGTTAAATGCAGTTGTATATCAAACATACAAAACCATCAAGAATATTCCCAGTATTTCCTAGATCAGTCAATTTTCAGTTCCTTTCCTAAGCTTCTCTCAGTGAGACTTAGACATTGTTGCAAAGAAGAAGGTAAGAGCTTTTAATAAAGCTATAAATGGTTTATGCAGCTAAAGAAATGTGAAAGTTAAATACAGTTGTATACAAAACATATTGATCCTATACTAAAGTTGCCAACAGAATTCCCAGTGACATATTTCCCAGATCAATCAATTTTGAGTTCTTTTCCTAAGCTTTTTTCAGCGGGTAAATAGATTCGGCCAAATCAAATATAGCATTCTTACTTGCTTTTCTCTAATTCTATTATTAATTTCTTTTTTATTTTGGAAATGGTGTTTTACACTTTTAATTAACTTGCTAACTTACGAGTTAAACTTAAAATCATTTTAATGTTCATTAATTTCAATAAAAGAAAAAAAAGGTATATCAATTATTAAAAATAAAAAATACTAAATAAATAAACCTGAACCAAGGGCTTAAAAGCCTACAGTTAAAATAATAAGTCCATTGAATGGTTGCTAGAATCTTTGTGCTGTATAGCTAGGGGACTTAAATTTTATACTCTTATTAAAATTTGTCATTTGATTTTTTGTTGTTGTTTTTAATACCTTAAAAACTAATAAATTTTAATTTATTATTATAAGTCAACAAATATGTTACCCTAAATGTCATTTATTAGTTTCTCTTATTTCTTGTCTTCTTTTCTTTTCTTTATATTTTCTTTTTTGTAAATTAATTAAAACAATAATTAATTTTGAGACGAATGTTTTAGACAAAAAGGAAATAAATAAGATAAAATAAGACAGTAAATTTGAATTTTAAAGGCACTGGCTGTGGATCTGGGCACAGGCAGTAATCGTAGTGTAAAACAAAAAGTGGTGTAAATGGGTATGAAACGTAAATCGCACTAATGGCGTTGGTGAAAATGTTAATGTTACTGCTTGTGGTTGTTTTAAGTCAGTGTCAGTGGCAATAGTTTTATGAAAAATATTTTTCTTTTTCTATTTTTTTTTTTTTCATTTATAATTCTCACATTAACTAAGACATTAATGTTAATTAATTATGTTTTATATATTTTTTACACAATCTAAACATCTATAAGCGACAAATTTTTAGGAAAAAAAAAATAATAATAAAACTAAAACATTGACACATACTAAAAAATGTTGGTTACATATTTAGGTTTAATAGTGAAATAAAGGTTTTTGAATATTTATGAACTGATAAAATAGTTTTGGAAACAGTGGTTAGGTCATAACTTATGTAGAACAATATTTTTCTAAAATTCAAGGGCTCCAGAGCAAAAAAAAAAAAAAAATCAAAAAATCAATAATAAAAGTCTGTGTTCTCATATAAAGCTTTAAAAAATAGATTTTTTTTATATTGCCCATTTTTTGAAAACTAGAGGAGATAAAAAAAAATGAAGAAAATCTGTAATAACTTTTAAAATCCTTCAAAAATGGATTTTTCTTGAAATTTTCAAAAATCCATTTTTTCTTTGAAACTAGAAGAAAGAGAAAGAGAGAGCAAAATTATGGAAATTCTGTGATCACTCTCAATGCCACAAAATAAAGAAAATCTGTGATCACGAAAACTACACAAGATAGAGCAAAAACAAATCAAATTTTTTATCACTTTTAAAAACTCTCAAAATTCGATTTTTCTTAAAATTGCACTTTTTTTCGAAAACTAGAAGAGATAGAATACTACAGACTTTGAGACCTTAAAAAAATCATTGAAAATCTGTGATCCTTCAAAAAGCTATTTTTTTTTCTTAATTTTTAAAATTGCATTTTTCTAGAAAAGATTGAGCGGAAAAAAATTATTTTATCATTTATAAAAACTATCTAAAATCGATCGATTTTATAAAATTACTGCAAAAAAATTTTTTTTAAAATAATTTTTCCCGAAAACTAGAGAAGTTAGAGTAAAAAGAAAAAAAAAATATATGATTACTTTTAAAATCCTACAAAAATTTATTTCTCTTGAAATTTTCAAAAATCCAATTTTTTCTAGAAGAGAGGGAGAAAGCAAGATTCTAGAAACTGTGATAATTCTCAATCCCTTAAAATAAAGAAAATCTGTGATCACTTATAAAATCCATAAAAAATCGATCGAATCACAAGAGCAACACAAGATAGACCAAAAACAAATAAAATTGTTTATCACTTTTAAAAACCCTAAAAATTCGATTTTTCTTAAAATTTCTTTTTTTTTCGAAAACTAGAAGAGATAGAACAAAACAAAAAAACTGTGATCACTCTTAAAGTCCCTAAAAAATCGTTGACAATCTGTGATCCTTCAAAATTCTATTTTTTTCAATTTTTAAAGTTGAATTTTTCATGAAAACGGCAGAAAAATCTGTGATCACTCTTAAAGTCCCTCAAAAAAGATCTGTGATCCTTCAAAATTATATAAACTGTTTTTTTTAATTGCATTTTTCTTTAGAGGAGATTGAGCGGAAATAAAAAAAAAATCTTTGCTCACTTATAGAAACTATTTAAATTAGATCGATTTTATAAAATTGCAACAAAAATATTTTTTTTATCATAATAAAATTTCATTTTTCTTGCAAGCTACAAGACTTACAGCAAAAAGAAAGAAAATATGTTATTACTTTTAAAATCCTACAAAAATTGATTTTTCTTAAACTATAAATTGCATTTTTCTTGAAAACCAGCGGAGTTAAGGCAAAAATAAAGAAAAATATTAAAAAACTCATATTTTGTCTTGAGCTTCAAATGAACCAAACTGTTAGTTATTTATCGTTATCAAACAATTTTAAGAATTTTTGCATTGATTTGTTATTTGCATATTTGTACATATTTTAGTCGAAACAGCATATTTTTGCATATTGTCATAGAAAATCCTTATTTTTGAGCACATCTTAGCTTTTTTTTAGAATTAGAATTCTAAAATTCTTTACATAATTTACCATTAGCGAAATTTTCATTTTACTGTCACAATCCAAATTCCCTAATAACTTTCTTCACATAAATTGATAAAAATTTTGTAATTTCTGTTACAACCCAGCAAAAACTTTGCTTTCCTGGTAAGCTAGCAGGTATAATTGGAAACAAAAATAAACTGCTTATTTTTTGCCTGAATAACTAGTTATTTTTGTTCGACTTGTCCACAAATTCATGTAGTTATTTTTTGACTCTAGGGGTATTCAAAAATATGTACCTAAACGAAAACAAAAATAAAAAAAAAAACAAAAAAGCGACAAAAACTCTTTTTAGTTTAAAATATCTTTTTAGACATTTTGTTATAAAAAAACTAACAGCTTCAGAATGGGGTTGAACCAACAACCTCCCGGCGCTCTAGCCAACTCATCCACGTGATTGCAAATATTACTGTGCTATTATACTATAGAGTACTTATTTATGTAATACAGAGTAGGCAAATAATAATGACGCCTCATTACCAAGAAACTACTTTAATAAGTAGTTGTTATTACCGAAAACCAAAAAGTTTGTATAAGCTTTGAATGCATTTAAGTGCAAAAATAAACAATTTTTTAGCAATTAATAAAAAAAAAAAAATAATGATAGCATATTTTTTTAATTTAAGGGCATATTTTCTAATTTTAAGAGCATTTTTTATGCGCATTTTTTTGAAGCAAATTTTTGGCTGCTCTGGTGATTACTTATTAATAGAGCAATCAAAATAATATGCTCTAAAATAATTGTTTTAAAAAATACTCATAAAATCGGAAAATATGCCCTTAAAATTACAATATTTTGTAATTCATTATTATTTTTTTCTAGCTAAATTTTAAATCATCTACTATTTATGGCAAAAGTAACTTGATTTTAATTAATAATTGCTAAAAAATATTTTAATTTTGCACTTAAAATATTATTTTTTTTGGCTAAATTTGAAATGATCTACTAATCATGCTAAAAATAAATTAATTTTTATAAGCAATTGCTAATTTTTTTTGCATTTAAAAACATTCACTGCTAAAATATATTACGAAATTACAGAATTTCTATATATTTCTAAGATGAAAATGATTAAGAAATCGGATTTGAAAATCAGACATGACAGTAAAAAGAAATTCAGTAAAAACTTGACTGGTTAAAAAATATGTTAAATTTTGTTCCTAAGTGTAAAGTATGAAAAATTATGCTTTTTAGTGCAATATATGCAAAATTATGCTCTTAAGTATAAAATATGCAAAAATATGCCATTTGTTCAAACATGCTTTAAAATAAGGTTTTTTTTATGAAAATATGACCGAATATGCTGCAAAGCCCAAAATATGCAAAAATATGTTGTTATGAGCAAAATGTAAAAAAAATCGATGCCAAAATTCTTAAAATTTTCTGAAACTAACAGTTTGATTCATTTGAAGTCAAAGAAAAAATATGATTTTGCATATTTTTGGTTGCCCTGCTTATTGAATTTTTTAAAACTCAATTTTTCTGTAAATTTTATAAAACTAATTTGTTTTTGGAAACTATTTTTGACTTTTTAATACATCCGCACTACTGTGATCTTAATATAGTTGTTATCAATGACCGTAGGCCCAGTTTCTTTTGATTCACTTCTTTGTAAAATAAAGCAACCGCAAAGACCAAGTGTTAATATAAAAAAAAAAAAAAAATAAAAAAATAAACAAAATATTAACACAACATAAAATATCATAATTAAAACCAAAAAATTAAACACCAAAAAAAAAAAACCTCAAGCAAGAAATATATTTAAAATTAAAAACAAAAACTCTTTAACTAAGACTTTTATTCAAAAACTTTTAAATCCCATCAAAGGAAAATAAACCGACCTACACTTACTCAGAAAATTTTGTTGTTCTCTTTCTAAATCCTTTTGTTTAATATGTAAATTTTGAATACTTTAATAAATTATTTTTTTAAACACATTTTTTTTTGTTTCGTTCTTTTTTTTTACTAATTAAAAATGCAAAATAGTCTATGACTTCAAACTTCTAAACATGTTGCCTTTAATTACCTTAGAACGCTGCTGCTTAATTTCTAAACTTTTTCTGATTTATATACTTTTTTTTTTTCATTTAAAAATTCTGTTTTTGTCTTCTAATGTTCTAACCCAGCTACCTTTCATGAAGAAAAATTGATTTACATACCAAAGTGATAAAAGATATAATAAATTTATTACTCAATTATAAAAACTTAAAATGTTGTTGTTGTTGTTGTTCGGAATTTCTGGTTCCCTGTGTATTTATTTCTTTAGTTTTAACGTAGAGTAAAACTCATTTTGCATAACAATAGTAGCCACAAAATAAAAATTTCTTTAATGACTGGTAATTATTTTTAATAATTCTTGTTTTTTCTTTTGTTATAAACATTCTTGATTATTGTAATTTCTCAATTTTAAATTACACATAAAAAATATTGTAAAACTTTTTTTACATTTGTATAAGAAATAATGTCTAGATAAATTAATTTTTAAATATTTTTCTTAATAAAACATTACAATAAAAATAATATCGGGAATTTTAAAAGAAGGAATAATAAGTTAGTAGAAATAAACAAAATTGCTTTTAGAGTTTGAATAAAAACAAAGAAAATCTGTAAAATGTGATCATTTATAAAATCCATCAAAAATCGAATTTTATAAAATTAAATTTTTCTCGAAAACTAGAGGAGTTATATCTCGTTGTTGTGCCCAGCAACCAGTACCCAGCAAAAACTTTGCTTTCCTGGTAAGCTAACAGGTATAATTGGAAACAAAAATAAACTACTTATTTTTTGCCTGAATAACTAGTTAATTTTGTTCGACTTGTCCACAAATTCATATAGTTATTTTTTGACTCTAGGGGTACTCAAAAATATGTACCTAAACGAAAACAAAAATAAAAAAAAAACAAAAAAGTCTTGCCGTCAGTGAGACTCGAACTTGGACACAAACTAACCATTCGTTTTTACTGACTAACGTCTTACTCAGTACACCATCTCGCACATAGCATCCTAAGTGACAAAAACTCTATTTAGTTTAAAATATCTTTTTAGACATTTTGTTATAAAAAACTAACAGCTTCAGAATGGGGTTGAACCAACAACCTTCTGGTTGTTAATCCGGCACTCTAGCCAACTCATCCACGTGATTGCAGAATTACTGTGCTATTATACTATTGAGTACTTATTAATGTAATACAGAGTATAGGCAAATAATAATGACGCCTCATTACCAAGAAACTACTTTAATAAGTAGTTGTTATTACCGAAAACCAAAAAGTTTTTGCTGGGTAGATAGTCTCAAAGACAAAAAAAAAAGAGCGAAATTTAAAAAAAAAACCAGTTTTTCGCGAGGCACATTCACAGTTTCATATAGACTAGCATACATTACTGCTTGAAAAATAAAGAAAATCCGTGATCACTCTTTTAAAATTCCATTTTTTTTTTAAGGAGAGAAAGGAAATCTGTGATCACTTATAAAATCCCTCAAAAATCGATTGGAATTTTTCAAAATTGCAATTTTTCTCTAAAAGAAGGGAAAACTTTAAAATTTTTATTTTTTTATTTTGTAAAATAACATTTATCTCGAAAACTTGAGGGGATAGAACAAAAATAAAGAAAATCAGTGATCACTTTTAATATCCTTCAGAAATCTATTTTTATTGAAATGGTACAAAATTGCATATTTCTTGAAAACTATAGGAGATAGAGAAAAAATTAAGATAATTTGTGATCACTTATAAAATCAATCAAAAATCGTGTTCTCTTTAAATTTTATGAAATGTTATTTCTTTTGGAAAACTAGAATAGAAATAATAATAATAATAATAATAATAATAATAATAATAAATATATAAAATAAAAGGGAAATCTGTGATGACTTTTAAAATATCTCAAAATTGGATTTATTTTGGTTTTGAAATTTTATGAAATTACATTTTTTTGAAATCGATTTAAAGCAATCGATTTTTTTCTTGAGTCCTTATAAAATTGGAAAAATAACGAAAAACTGTGATCACTCTTAAAATCCTTTAAAAATGCATTTTTATTTGAAATTTTATAAAATTGCATTTTTTTCAGAAACTAGGAGAAATAGGTCAAAAATAATGAAAATCTGTAATAACCAAGGGCAACAAAACATATGGAGCCTAAAAACTGCTCTTAAAATCGGAAAATATGTTCCTAAAATTTAAAAAAATATGCTGTTAAAACATTAAGGGTACTTATTTAAATGTTTAAGTTTCCCCATTTGTGCAATTGCGCAAATTTACGTGACATATTTCACGAACCCCCTTTTCAAATGTTGTGTACTATTAACCCATTCATGCCTGCCCATGAAGCTGCTTGTACGATTTTGACTAATTTTTTAAAAATGTATCTGTCGGTCTGTAGAAGTTGTTTGCAGTAAAAAGAGAAATTTTACCTCTTCACACACATGAGGTATGAGATGGATATTTAAATACCCAATAGGCTTTGGTGTTATATATTTTCTTTAATATTTTGATATTTTTCTTTTTATTTCAGTATAAAAAATAAAATTATATAATTTATACTATTTGATTTAGATTGATTCGATTTATTGTATAACATTGCGCCGTAAATAATAAATCGGGCATCGAACTCTATTGCTTTGAAGTTTCATAATAAAAAAGGAGATTTACGTTTTATTTATTTTAAATGTTTTCTCTAATTCTTTTTAATTCTTTGTTTTTGTAAAGCTTCGTTGTTCACAGTGTGCAGGTAAAATCGAATAGGGATTTTTGAAGTGCAAGGCGAATTTGCACCCAGTAAGACTACCACAATGGTGTTGCCCCAGATAAATCTAAAATTGCAAAGGCAAAATAAAATGTAATTTTCCTTAAACATATTTTATTTCCTCCAAAATAATTTTTTTCGATATGAAAAAATAATTGTGTATCTACATTTGTAACTCGTTATGGACTATTGGGTATTTAAATACCCATTTTCATTAAACAACGTGTGTTGGCCAGATGTGTTGACCTACCGTTTTTAATTTTGAGCAGAAGTTTTTATATATTTTACATTGTTCTTTATTTGATAACACTTTTTCTAAATTCACTAAATTCAAACAGCTAAAGATTTTACTGTTTTAATTTTTTCCATGCTGTTCAATTACCACTTTTAAATAAAAATGTAAGTTGTAGTAATTATCTCTCATCTGATTGGCACTAGAATTATTTTTAAGTTTCCACTTTTTGGGTATTTAAATACCCATTCGGCAGAAATGGGTTAAGGATAAGAAAATAAGAAATCGTTGCAAATAATTTTGTTAAAATCAAAGATAAATTCAATGATTTTTTTTTTATAATTAAAGTAACTATAATTTTTTACATTTGAGTTATCGATGTTTAAATATAAACAAAAGACAGCTGATTTATAAATGCACAATTAAACAGCGCAAACTTGCGAGTGTGCAAATTTGCACACATTGCTCAGTTTGCGAGGGGTTTGCCCGATTTTATGAGGACCCTTATTTGTTTCTGGCTAAAATTTAAATTACCTACTAATAAATTATATCAGGAAGATACAAAATTTCTGTCAATTATAAGATGAAAATTATTGGAGAATCGGATTTGGAAAAACGTAAATGACAGTAAAAAGAAAATTTAACTAATAGCAAAATATATAAAAAAATTAACTGTATTTAAAATATGTAAAATTTTGCTCTTAAGTATAAAATATGCAAAACTAAGCCTTTTAAATTGCTAAAATATGCTCTAAAATAAGGAAGACAAAATAATCGATGCCCAATTTCTTATAATGGTCTGAAACGGATAAGTAACCAACAGTTGGCTTCATTTCAATCCCAGAAAAAAATATTATTTTGCAATTTTTTGGTTGCCATGGTGATAGCTTATAAAATCCCTCAAAAATTATTTTTCTTGGAAACTCAAACTCCATAGAAAATCAATTTTTTTATTGAAATTTTATCAAATTATTTTTTTTTTTTTGAAAACTGGAGGAGATAGAGAAAAAACAAAGAAAGGCACACAGTGGCTCAGAAATAAATTTCATTGGCCACGATTTTCAAAATTTTAATGTTTTTCAATAGTAAACAGTTTGAAGCTAAGGTGGCCAAAAGTCTAGATCAAAATATTGGTAATTGTGGGCGTGGCATGCTGTTAAAGACACATATTTTATGTTATTTTATAAATGAGCGTGATTTTTGTAAATTAGATTAGAAGTAAATTATCATTACTCGCAAACTATTATCGATAATTGCTGTAATTTTTTTTGTTATGTTGATAGATTAGTAGTCTTTAAGAAATGGTATGATGTGTCACTGTACCGTTTATACCTGCTGTGTTACTAAATGTTTTCTCAGCTATTATATTTTAGTCAAATTTGAATTTTAGTGGCATAAAACTTTTGAGAGTTAAAAGAGGTTAAACAAATTTTACTACCAGAAGAAAGGCGAAAGTATCCTCTTTAATTCCATATATACTTTTGTACCTGTTTGGACCCGTCAGTAGAACACTTTTTCCATTTGAATGAAATTACTCCCAAAATTTTTTCATGGAACACAAATTAAAAATCAATTACGATTTGGATTTTAAAGCTTCAGAATCAATAAAAAACAACGACACCAATAAGAAGTTAAAAAGTTAAAAATAGAAACATGTTCAGTATGAATTTCTCAAATATGAGAAGATTATAGATCAACCAAAAACAAGGATCAGAGAGGTTCTTTTCAGATCTAGAAAGAGCATCTGAAATAACAGGTTTTGATATAAATCTTATTTTAAGATTGAAAATAATTATCGATGTACTTGGGTGCAATGAACAAATTGATGCTAGAAAATTTGATGATTTTTGTGAGGGAAACTGCATGAATATATCGAACCAATAATCCATGGAGAAATATATCTGCAATAGTTCACAAAATCCTTTATCATGGAAAAGATGTCATTAAAAATCATTTAGTACCACTCAGGGAAAAAAAAAGGATTACAAATTTTGTAGAAAGCACAATATCAGAAAAATATCACGAAATTCTACAAATAAAGATCTATTTAATATATTACTGGTAACGTTAGATCAGTGTGTGTCTGACGACAGTCAGATCAGTCAGTGGCAAGTGGAACATCGGGACTTAGATGAAGAAGCAAAAGGGCTGCTAGAGGACAGAAATAATATAGAATTAAAAAATGGAACATTTGCTGGCTGTTTTCCAACCGAGTGAATAATAATTATAATTTTCTTTTATTGTCATTTAAGTAAAATAAACATTAAAAAACTTAAAATTTTTATAAAAAATAAAAATTTGAGTCCTTAATGTTATTTAAATAAAAAACAAAATAAACATTAAAAAATCGTAATTCTTTTGTCCAAAAAGCGGTTCTTTAGGAACTGGTTCTATTGGAACCTGTTCTAGAATTGATGAACTGGAAACCTATTCACAAAATTATCCTGGGTATTATTAAATGTTTTGTTTTTTTATCTGCTTATAACTTTTTTTTATAAGTAAAGCTGATTCAAAAAACAAAAAATCCGCATTTTCATACTAAATGCTATAAAAAATTAAAAGTTCAAATTTAGCCTTAAATTTCTCAACAACTGTTGAATCGATTTTAATGAAATTGAAACTAAAGGAAAATTCAAAATTCAAAAAATCTCTCCATAAAAAAAAAAAAAAAATTCTAAAAAATCTCTATCGATTCAAAAGTTACAGAGTTTTGGCCGATGAATAACGATTCTGAGCCACTGTGCGGCAACCAAAAATATGCTCTAGAAAATGTTTTATGCTCATAAGAAATGCTCTTGAAAATAAATATGCTCTTAAAGTATTATTTTTCCAGTTTAATTTTAAATTATCTACTATTCTTGCTAGCAATTGCTAAAAGATATTTTCTTTTTGTACCTAAAGACATTCAATGCTATAAATTTATAAGATGAAAGTTAAAAAGAAATATTTGAAAAGCCTATATGACAGTAAAACGGAAAATTTACTATCATTGAATTATGTAAACAATTGTGTTGGTTACAAAATAATGTGGTTACAAAATAATCTGGTTACAAAATAAATTGTAAAATAATCTAAAATTATGCTCTTTATTGTAATATATTCAAAATTATGCTCTTTATTGTAATATATGCAAAATTATGCTTTTTATTGTAATATATGCAAAATTATGCCCTTAAGTATAAAATATGTAAAAAAACAATTCATTTAAATTGCTAAACTATGCTCTCAAATAGAAATATTCTATGGTAATATAACAAAATAAGCTGCTAAGCCCAAAATATGCTCTTTAGTGTAATATATGTAAAATTATCTCCTTAAGTGTAAAATATGTAAAAAAAACATTTCATTTAAATTGCTAAAATATGGTCTCAAATAAAGATACTCTGTAGAAATATAACAAAATAAGCTGCTAAGCCCAAAATATGCTCTTTATTGTAATATATGCAAAATTATGCTCTTTATTGTAATATATGCAAAATTATGCCCTTAAGTATAAAATATGTAAAAAACAATTCATTTAAATTGCTAAACTATGCTCCCAAATAGAAATATTCTATGGCAATATAACAAAATAAGCTGCTAAGCCCAAAATATGCTCTTTAGTGTAATATATGTAAAATTATGTCCTTAAGTGTAAAATATGTAAAAAAACATTTCATTTAAATTGCTAAAATATGGTCTCAAATAAAGATATTCTGTAGAAATATAACAAAATAAGCTGCTAAGCCCAAAATATGCTCTTTATTGTAATATATGCAAAATTATGCTCTTTAGTGTAATATATGTAAAATATTGCAATTTAAATTACTAAAATATGCTTAAAGTAGAAATTTTCTCTGAAAATATGACAAAATATGCTGCTAAGTCCAAATGTAGATGACAAAAATTCTTCAAATAATCTGAAACTGCTAAATAAGTACATTTAACCTCCAAGGAAATATATAATTTTGCATATTTTTGGATGCCCTGGTAATCACTTATAGTGACCATAAAATTTTTTTTGATTTTCTTATTATTTTAAAACCTGTGCTTTAGGAATTATTTATCACTTATCAAAATCTATAACTCGTTAATATTAAAGAAAAAAATTAATTTGTTATTTGTTTATTTTTTCTTAGTGTTTCATTTTTTTATGAGTAGCTGCTGGAGATCATGATTTTAATCATTAAAACAAACAAAATTGATGACACTTCTATTATTTGTTTACTTAAAAGACTTTTCTTTTATATCTTATTTGCCCTTAAGTCAATTTTTTGTGTTTATATCATCTTTATTTAGACAAAAAAATGATCATAAAAAAATTCCTCTAATATAATTTGTTATTTATGTTGTTTTTTGCTTCTTCAGCATTGTTTGATTAGATAAATAAATATAAGGTATATTATTTGTTTGTGTAAAAAAGAAAACAAATACTTAAAGTTAAATAAATTGTCCGAAAATTATGTGCCTTAATAATAAAACAAGTTAGATTGCTATATTCGGCTGCGCCGAATCTTATATACCCTATACCTATACTGAGATGTGTTATATGAAAATGAAATTGGATGTAATTACAAATATATTACTTATACTACATCTATATAAATACCAAAAATTTCAATTAGAAATAGAATCAAGATTTTAGAAAACTATATCTTTATATATTAAGAGTATAAAAATGAGTTGTAAGTTTGTTTGTTTATTTGTTTGTGTATCAATCACGTCTAAACGGCTGAATCGATTTTCGCCGAATTCGACACAGATACACTGCCTGACACTTGAATAAGGAATCACATTTTTTTAACTTTAATTAAGTATATCTTCTAAACTAAAGTTCAGAAAAAAATAATTTTTTGCGCAACCAAATTTCAAAGTGTTGGCTTTAGTTGCCTGAAGAAATAAAAAATGTACATATTTTGTTATACTAAAATTATGCATTTATTTAAAGTCACGTATTTCTGTGAATAAGGAATATTTTAAAACTAAGCAAACTGTAATTTATTTTTAAATTTTAGGTTATAAAAATGAAATTTATTATCATCTAGCATTCAATTAGTAATGAGTACTGTCACCATTTTTAGAAATAACCTCAAAAATGCGATTTGGCATCGACTTGTATAATGACTCTAAGTAATTTAGCGAAATTGAACTCCATGCTTCCGTTATTGCATCCTTTAAGGATTCTATCGTCTCAAATTATTTTCCTCCTTCATAAACTTTTCTTGCAAGCCAACCCCAGATATTTTCCATTGGATTCAGGATTGGTGAATATGAGGGCCAATCCAAAAGTTGAACACCTTGTTGATTAATCCATTGTTTTACTGCTCTGGTGGTATGAATCGGAGTGTTGTAGTGTTGGTACGTCCAAGGTATGGGTCCAAAGAAATCATTAAATTTTGGAAATGCTTCCTACAGAATGTTTTTGTAAGTCGTTGCAGTCATTTTGTTGGATACAAAAACTAATTCTATGGTACCATAATACGAAATTGCACCCCATACCATTATTACGCCCTCTCGGCTGTGTCTGCGGCTCAAAAATTATTTCCCCTTATTTAGGTCATGGAAGTAATAGTTATACCCGTCGGGACCATCAATATTAAACTTTTTTTTTATCGGAAGACATTTAAATTCGAAAAAAATATATATTTGTGACCGATTTGTGCTTATATAGGAGCTTCAAAAGTTCTAATAAGGCCTTTTGACTTATGACTTGATTAATGCTGGACCTTAGTTCATTTTTTCAACATAAAAATTCTATAAAAAATTTCTGATTTCTATGTGAAAGAACGAAGTCTCTAGCTTAGACAAAAATTTTTCTTTCTGATTTTTTCTTTCTTTTGTGCTTGCATTTACGTTTACACAGAAAATTTTACTTTAGAAATTCTTCCTTGAATTGCCTTGATTTGTTCTTTTTTGAACAGTGTTGCCAGTTTAGCCTTTTTATTTTACTTTTAGATTCAAAATTTTTGTTTTAGCATTCTTAAAATTGCCTTAAAAAGGCTTAAATGTTACTATTTCATCAACGAAGAAAATAATTTCATATTATCTATTACTAATATAATTTTTACAGTATCATTCTTTTAAGCATTTATTTACTCACACAAAAATTTTAATATTTTTTTAAATTTTACAAAAATTTTCACCTGCGTAACTTTGTTATCCAAATCAAAAACAACTATTATACTAAAATACTAATAACAAATTTGATGGAGTTACTAAATCGATTTCTATAATAATTTTATTCTTTGCTTCATTAACCAAGAAACTATTTGTAAACACAATTTTAGCAAATTTTTATAAAAGCCTAAAATTACTCAAAAACTTAAAAATGCTTAATAAAAAAGGAATTATAGTTTGAAAATGTCGAAAAATCATTTCAAAACATTGAATAATTTTTCATATGAAATATAACCCGATTTTTCATTTGGGTCATTTCATTGACAGCTGTTCTATGTTTTATTTAAAAAAATTTATTACAATATCTTTAAAAAATAAAAATAAAAAAAAAATTAAAGAAAAATTTTAACTTCTTTCTGGTCTTATTTTTTGGGATATTTAGCCTTTTTCAAACTTTTGGAAACTTGAATTTAGCCTCTTTTTTTCTCGGTTCCTGGCAGCACTGGTTTTGAAGTATGAAAATGATAAACATAACGAATTTCGAAGTATATACAGGCAACTTTATAAATTTTCTTATTCCCTTTCCCTCTATCTCAGATAAAATCAAAAAATTTCAGCAAGAAAAATTGCAGTGGAAAAATTAAGAAAAAAAAAATTTCCGATTTTATTTTACAAAAACAAAGTCACTAACTTATATAGGGGCTTTTTTAAATATCTCCGCTATTTTTGAACCGGTTTCTTCGGGTTTTAATAGAAAAGTTTAGGAAAAAATTTCTGATCTTTATATATATATATGTTATCGGGAGGCTTCACAAATGCATTTTAAGCCATTTTTGAAAACTAAAAAACCGGTTTTCACGCATATCTGAATTACAGGAACTGTGCAATGTCGCATCCGAGTGCGATCAATACGACAACGAACAGGCCTTTCACTTTGTGCGGCACAGAAATAGAATCATTATCCTTCTTCATTTACCTCGGGATTATATATATATATATATATATATATATATATATATATATATATATATATATATATATATATTTATATATATTTAATTATATATTTATATATATTTATGAAGCGATCTCTCAATAGCAAAATTCTCGAAAGGATTTCCGATTGTTTGAGCTATATATTATATATGGCAGTTACGATGGGTTTCATAAACCCCAGTTCAACCGACAGACCGAGGGAAGGACGGACATCGTCCTATCGAGATAATTTCTTATATGGATCCAGAAAATATAAATTTTTTTGCTCTCCGTCGAATATTGTGGAAATTACAAACGGAATGACAAACTTATATATACCTTTCACACCTTTGGTGAAGGGTGGTATAAAAGAAACAAGGCATAAAAAAATTAGGAAAAAAGAATATTATACTAAAAGAGTTCATGTTACTTTTTTTTATCTAAAGGGGAAATGATATTAAAAAAATTAAGGCAAACAGAACATGTCATAAAACATTAACTCTATACAGAATTTTATTACTTAAAGAAATTGAGGAAGACCGTATTTTTTTATAGTTTAATCATAAAATAAATATCCAAGACAGCAAACACCACCATCATCATGTCACTACTATGTACACCACACCTACTTTTATCTTAAAATTTAATATTTGTTTTGTTTGTTTATTTGAAAAAGAACAAAAGAAATTAAAATATATATAAATTATTTTTTAAAACTATAAAAAAAAAAAAAAATAAATAAATAAAACCTGTCAGAAAAATGTTGTAATTTTTGTTATATTTCAAAATTTACAACAACCTGCAACTTAAAAAATTTTAGTATCTCTTGAACAGTTAGTTTGGTGACAAATTAAATGTTGTACGAACATTTAATTAGAACTACTTATTCATGTAAGTTTTATACAAAAAAAAAAAAAAAGAAAAATTATAAATTATTTGTTGTTGATCGTTAGAGTTTATGTTTTATGACTGTTTTTTTTTTCTTGTACGTTATTGTCATCCTACGCTTAAGCAAATAAATGTGTTAATTGCATTAATAATTTAATTTATGTTTTAGCTTGTTGTAAGAGTTGCGAGTAAAGGAAGCAATAAATCAAGAGAAGTTCGTTTATTTATTATTTTTTTTAATAATTTATAGCTTTTGCTTTAGATTTCAAAGATCATGTTTAATATTTAAATAATCTAAGTTTGAATTTTAAATAAATAAGAGATAAAAAGAGGTTTAAGCTCATTAAATAAGATCATTAAATACCCTATAATATTGGGTATTTCATGGGCAGAATTCAATACTCTCTGCAAGATATAATACTTCCGAGGTAAATGTAGTAGGATACTGATTCTATCTCTGTGCCGTACAAAGTAAAAGACCTGTTCGTTGTCGTTTTGATGCACATAGTTTTTGTTTTGTTGGCATTGATCTTTAGCCCTCACTCGGATGCGACATTGCACAGTTCCTGTAATTTAGATGACATATGAGCAAAAAGACAAATGTCGTCAACATAATCTAAGTCATTTAATTCTCCGTGAAGACCCCATGTTATGTCAGTGTTTCTGGGAAGCGCGTTTCTAAATGTATTGTCTAATACGATGTTGCATAGTATGGGTGAGAGTACACATTCTAGTCAAACACCGTTCATTATCGAAATCCTAACACTTAATTTTTGGTTTTATTTGATGTGGAAACTTGTACAATGATACAACACCTTGATGTATCATAGTGCAAGTTTATGATTTTGGACGGCTCTCCCTTACATTCCAACGCATTCCATATGACGTGCTATTGTAATTTATTAAACGCTTTTTCAAAATTAATAATTAATCTACAGATTGTTCAACTATTACACGAACTGTACTGTACTTTTCTTAAATGACGATCATGAGCATTCACTAGCCTTTTACTAATTACGTGGTCACAAATTTTGTTAATTATGCAAAGTAATGTTATACCCTGCCAATTTTTATAATTGGACAAATCCCTTTATTTGGGAAGATTGTTTATAATGCCCCTTTTAGTATCTTCTGGAAGTGTTTTTGATGACCAAAACCTCGTACTTGGATTTGCCTTTAATAATTCTGAAGGGCTACAAATTGTTATTTATTTTCCCACCAATATTAATGATATATACATTAAAGGATAGCTAAAGAAATATGCGATACCCTCTTTGTTATTTTCATGCAATGAAGGCTATAAACAATTTCATACCGTTTAAACTAACGTTCGAATCACCACCAAAGTTTTTGGAAAAAGCGATCATCAGTTATACCTTTTAAAACTATTAAATTCTACAGTTTTTAGTGAATTTTTAATAAATTTAATTTAAAGAGATTTACAAAACTTGTTTTAAAACTGTTTTGTTATTTAATTTCTGATATCTCTATTCTTCTTTCGAAAATATCACATTGTTTTATGATACATACCTTTTAAATAAGAATAGCAATACCATATGTATACTATCACTATTCATTCGAGTTGATTAATCGGTAGATTAAACAATTTATCAAATTTCATTTTTCTTTTAGAACGCGCGGAGAAAAAACATGGTTTAGGCATTATCACTACAACAATATTATGTTCTCATTGTTATTTTTTTTCTTTTTTAATTTTAATAACTCTGTGTTCATGATAACAATGTTTTTGTTTAAATTTTGTTATTTATTTAAAATTTTAATATGGTTGATTGCAAAAATTATATGTTTTTAAATATTTTTACTAGAAAAAAAATGTATGAATATGAAAAATATCATTACTTCTACAATATTTCTAGTCTTTAAATATTTCCAGTCTTTTCCTGATTTTTAAATCATATTAATATTATTATCCCCGTGACAATAAAATGTTTCAAATAAATATAATACTGCTACAAATGAATATAATTAATGAAGAAGTAATATGTAAATTTATTTTTTTTTTGGTTAATTAACACTTTTCGCTATTATTTTCAATATAAAATTTATAAAAATAATATTTTGTTAATACGTTTTATTTTAATATATGATAAGATGGAATAATAATATGACAAAATGAAATAATAATATGATAAGATTGGATAACTATATGATAACATGGAATAATAATATGATAAAATGGAATAATAATTTGAAAAAATAGCATAATAATATTATAAAATGAAATCATAATATGACAATGTGGTATAATAATATAATAAGTTATTATAAGGATATAAAAATATCAAATCATTATCTGACTAGAATCATAACATGAAAAAACAAACCATAAAATCGAACACAATATGAAAAAATAGAGTCATAATAATTATTACTTATAACCATTTCATTTTTCGCTGTAATCATATGTTCCAATAATAATATGTTGCTCTTAGATTATGATTACCACAACTATATTTACAATCCTCTTTTAAATTTGCTAATTCATAAGATTTTTGGGTCTCAATTGTTCAAATAATGAGGATAGTGATAATTATATAATTATAGTTTTTAAACCAGGATCCCAGAAATTTCGGTAAGTTAAAAATTCTGGGAAATTGTAATCTCTAGTAACCATTTTTATACTAAACAAAATCCCTTTGGGTATATAAAAATAAAGTAAAGAGATGTTAAAAATAATTTCAAAGAAAAAACTTACATATGATAATTTCGACCACCCATTTAAATTTAAACTTAAATTTAAATTCATAATAATTATATGTTTTGTAACAAAAATTTTAAAAAGTATCTGTTACATCCATCAAAAGAAATACAAATAAATTAATCATTTTTATTGTCTTGAAATTATATATGTTAAAAGATTTAGTAATTTAAACAAAAGTAATAAAAAATATTGTTTATAAACAAATAAAATTTTATTAACATAAAACCTGTTTATTTTTATGATTTTCTTTTTTTAATAAAATCTCTTTTACAAAAATTTTATTGAGGCCAACAATTGTGTTACAAAAAGATATGTTCTCTTAAAAACCGCCAAATAACAAATATTATAGGTTGAAGCATTTGTTAAATATATGATATGAATTTTATATTCATATAGTATTAAATTTATTTATTATACAAAGTAAACAAATAATATTGAAATGTAAATATATAATGAATGATTGAAAATAAAATACCCAGTGAACATTTGGTAAGGTAAAGAATTTAAAATTAATTTTTAAAATATTTTTAAATGATTTTTAAAATGTTATATACTGGAGTTATTTACTATTAATAATAATCATAATAAGATTTTTCCTAATATTAAGAACACTACAAAATTATGCTAAACAAAATTAAAGCAGCATTTTGCTTAATATTAGAAGGTTTTAAATATATTTTTTAAACATACAAAGTATTTTTGAAGATGCATTGTGGGAAATGCTAGAATACGAGCTGATCATAAATATTTTTTTGAAAAATTATGAAATTTTATAAAATTTTTAATTTATTGTAAAGCTAACATATTGTACGAGGGCGGATCAATAAGTCCGTGACTTTTCCAACTTCCCTCGTAGTCATATGAAATACAACAGTATTCCCATCAAGTACCATCTTTTAGTAGACTACTGTCAAATTTTGAGCAAGTGTCGTCATTTACTTTGCGTTTAACAGCTGTTCAAAACATACAACCTTGTGTATTTTTCTAAAAATGGAAAAAACATTATTTTTTGCGAAAAAAAACCGTCAATCGCACCAAGGAAAAGCTCGATAAATACTATGGGGACTCTGCACCATCGGTTTCAATGGTAAAAAGTGTTTTACTGACTTTCGTTGTGGTCGTACAAGTACAAATGACGCTGAACGTTCTGGACGGCCCATTGAGGTCAGTACACCCGAAAATGTCAAAAAAATCCACGATATGGTGTTGGCCGACCGAAGAGTAAAAGTGCGTGAGATTGTTGATGTCATAGGCATTTTATATGGCAGTGTGGTTTCGATTTTAAATGATCAGCTGGGTTTAAGAAAGTTGTCTGCAAGATGGGTGCCGCGTTTGCTCTCAATTGACCATAAACGTAAACATGTGACAACTTCAAAGGATTGTTTGAAGTTGTTTAACCGCAATCCCAATGAGTTTAAGCAGCGTTTTGTAACTGTGGATGAAATTAGTCTATTAACATGGATCCATTACTATACTCCGGAGACTAAACAATGGGTTTCTCCGGGAGAACCTGCTCCGAAGAAGGCCAAGGTAAGTTTGTCGGCCAATAAGATGATGGCAACAGTTTTTTGGGATGCACGCGGGATAATCCACATCGATTACCTTCAAAAGGGAAAAACAATAAACGGAGAATATTATGCCAACTTATTAGACCGATTTAAAGAGGATTTAGAAAGAAAACGACCCCATATGGCCAAGAAAAAGTTCTTTTTCATCAAAATAATGCACGGGTGTACACGTATGCAGTCTCAATGGCAAAACTCTATGAATTGGGCTACGAATTGGTACCTCATCCCTCATATTTTCCGGATTTAGCACCTAGTGACTACTTTCTATTTCTAAACCTAAAAAAATGGCTCGGTGGAAAGAGATTCAGCTCCAACGATGAAATTATTGACCAAACAAATGCCTATTTTAAGGACCTAGAAAAATCCTATTTTTTTAGGCAAAGTGAATGACGACACTTGCTCAAAATTTGACAGTAGTCTATTAACAGGTGGTACTTGATGGCAATAGTGCTGCATTTCATATAACTACGAGGGAAGCTCGAAAAGTCACGGGCTTATTGAGCCGCCCTCGTATTATGAACTATTGTGTGAAAATATTGTAATATTCCAAACAATATAACTATCATAAAGTATTCGCCAACTTTTGTATATTTGAAATAAAAAATTTTTTAACGAAAACCTAACACATTTTAAAGAGTATTATTTTCGTATTTTAATCTTTGTGGAATATAATTTATAACATTTTAGATAAAGAAGTTGGCATAGATTTTAGTTTTAGTCATAAATTTGACAAACAATAGAACCGTGGTAAAAATAATTGCACAGATTATATTCAAATATTTTGGTTGAAAAATAATTTTTAATGGCATGTGTATTTATTGCTCCCTTTACCTTCATGCCTATATCAATTTAAAACGAGAGACTGATTGATATCTTCGAATCGAAGATGTCAATCAGCGGATGCAGCTTGGGGATAACTAAACACTGTCTCTGTGCCGGACGTAAGGACGGACGTAATTATACCAGCAAAATGGTGTAAAATAACATGACAAACATGTATGTGGTTCACTATTATAACCGTAATAGTTCTGTAAATTTTCATCATGGTTACTTAAATGATTTCTGAGTTATTAGTAAAAATAACTTGGTTCTTATGCATTTTCTGTAGAAAATATTTTATTTTTTTTTAATTAAAATGGAATTACTTAAATAATAAAATAAAGATTTACATTTAAATGTAGATCACATTTCACAATGACAATATTTTTGTAAGTATCTCACAATCTAATGAATTTGTTATAAGAAAAATTTGTGTGGAGATAATAGTAATTAATACACCATTTACCACAGATCATTATAAAATTATAAGGGAGCCTTATTATATCCGTCCGGTTGTCTTTCCGGAAAATTAATCTTTGATTCTAAAAAGTGTTCTGTTATAATGGTTTAAATAAAAAGCATTCTGCTCTTAACAATTTTGCTTAAAAATTAGTGTCAAAATTCGTATAAAAACTAAAAAGCTAAAAGTAATGTTGCTAAAAATATTGTGAATGCTCTCAGTTCCAGTTGTGGTTGAAATTAAAATTGAATGGTATTATTGGTAGTGAAACCTAAAGTTGTTTAATAGATACGAGTATTGAAGAATTTAATGAACAATTGCTGCTTCCACAAATTGTTTACATTGACTCCGGAATTAATTCATTTCAATGTAAAGGTGGCTTTAATTGTAGAAACGTAGACTCTGCAAAAGCTTTTGAGACGATGATAAGCATTAAAAAGAATTCTGTTGGTCCATTGAAATTTATAAAAATTGTATATCCTGTTATATCTTAATATTTCACTTTTCTTTTGAATTCAATAATAACGCATTCTGTCCTTCCAAAATCTTGGAAAATTGGTAGAGTAATACCAATACCGGAAATTAAAGTACCTCTTACACGTTCAGATTATCGCCCATTAATATTAGTATTTGGAATGCCTGCTCCAAGATTTTAGAGGTATTATAGAAAAAACAAATGCTGGAATATATAAACTCTAGAAATATGATAAATATATTTCAATCTGGTTTTAGGAGTGGCTATAACACTATGGGTCTAGTGTTAGATGTATCGGACAGAGGTGTGAATTCTTTGTTAATTGCTATCGATTTTAGTAAGGCCTTTGACTCTATTTGTTACGGAAATTTATGTCGCAAACTTCAAGATAACTTTAATTTTGAATGCTCTTCTTCCCGCTTGATTAGCTCTTTTATTAATGAAAGATTACAATATCTAGAATTTAGTGGCAAAAAATCTTCTTTTAGGAAAACTTTTAAGGGAGTACCGCAAGGGTCAATAGTGGGACCTCTTTTATTTACAATGTACTTGAGTGATTTGTACATTGTCAGAAGATTCTGCAAATGTTATACATATGTGGACGACATTCAATTACTTGCGGATGATTTAGGAAATGGAGCCAACTTCATTGAAACCAATATCAATAATGATTTGAAGCGCATTTTGGAATGGTCTGAATCGTATTAGTAAAAGCCATTTATTTTTCTCATAGTTTCATTTTACCGAATGTGCTTTTAATGAACCAAGGTATTATGTTTGTTTTGCATCATAAGATCTTAGGCAGATATAAGGACACAAAATTGGATTTTAATTTTCATGTTAATTTTGTAATTTCAAGAATTTCGTTTATTTTAAGAAAACTCTATTTATTGCCTTGGTTTGTATCTTAATATGAATATTAAAAAAAAAAAGAGTAGCACTGTCATTATGTCTTCCTATATTTCTTTATGGACTTGAGATATTGTCGGGCACATTTCAACAAAATTTAACCAAACTGAGACTATGCTTTAATCGTGTTGTTACTCGTAGATACATATTTCTGGTTAAGTAATAAGCGTATTAGGTTCGGATTTTCAAACTTTTATAAACATATGATTACTAGTACCATTTTATAAAATTATTATGATAGGTAAGCCAACATATTTGTTAGAAAAAATTTAACTTTGGAAGGTGTTCTAGAACAAATAATCTTATTTGTCCAAATCATTCATTTCTTTATATGACCAGATTATTTGTGGTAAGAGTTTCCAGATTAGGGTATAATAATTGCCTTCCAAATCAAGAGCGCAATTTTGAAAAATCTATTAAACAATTTAGGAAATCTTCAAGAAATTTCTTTTTAATGATATATTTGCTGTTTCTAGCTAAAGTTCACTAAGAAATATGGAAATTTTGGGGGTATTTAAACTGTATATATTGTTTTGTATTAATTTCATTTTACTATAAATTTAGATTTATTTAATCAAAATTTATAGTCATATTATTATTAGATTAATTGGGCCTTATAACGCCTATAGGGCCTGTAATTTAGTGAATTTTTAATAAAAAATTGTTTATAAACACTGAAATGTTTATAAACAATTTGTTGTTTGAAATAAGTTTTGTAGGTTGTTTGGTAAAAAAAAAATATATATATATAAACATGTTGCAGAATATTAATATTTTTTAGTTTTTTTTTATGCTAATAGAAATGTTGTATTAAACGTTTAAAAAATTTTATAAATTAAACTACAGTTTTCTAATATATTTATTAGTTTGTAAAAACTAATTAAAAATTTTAATTATTTTTTAAATTAAATATCTTAGTTGTTTATAAACAAATTCTGGATCTATATTATTAATAAACATTTTAGTAATAACATTTCAATTGATTAATAAGGAATGATTATATACTTTTTACGTTTTTAAAAACAATGTGCAATCGCATGGGTGCTGTTGATTATAGAGTCCCGCAGGATAGTGTATTGGGTCCGTTATTTTTAAAGTTTTTCTTAATGATATAAATTATCTACAATTTTTTGGAAAATTATTTATATTTTCTGATGACATTAGTGTTTTCTATCCATATAAATACGAAACATCTATAAAAATTCAAATGGAATATGATGCAGCAATTATTACAGAATTTTCTAGAATAAATAAATTGTGTTTAAATGCTGATAAAACCAAAATGATAATATTTAGACCATATCTTGTTCACAATCAAAATTTTAGCATCTTTGTTGATGGAAAAGAAGTACGTGAATCAATTTCGACAAAATATCTGGGAATATACTTGCAAAGTAATTTATCGTGGGACATGCACATTAAACATTTAAAATCTAAGGTCGTGAATGCTACTGGTTTAATTTACAAATTTAAGAATAAGTTCAACATAAAAACGAAACTTATTATTTACCAATCGCTAATTCAAAGTCATTTAAACTACTTGGCTTTTGTTTATGGGTATAACAGAACTAATGAATTAAAATCACTTCAGAGAGCACAAAACAAATCACTTAAAACTATTTTTAATTTACCGTTAACTTTTTCAACATTATTTCTATATAAAGATGTGTCCCTGTTTATGGTTTGCACAAAATGCAGCTTCTATTGTATGTTTTTAAAACTTTAAATAATATAGGTTTTCACACTATATCATTTAGAAGAAATCAAACTATATTTAATACAAGAAATGCGTTGAACTTAAGAGTTGCGAGATGTCGTTTGGAGACTACCAAGCAAAGGGTTGAACACTTCTGTAGTTTGGAATATAATAATATTCCAGAAAATTTTAAAAATTTTGAAAGAATATCGATTTTCAAAAAAGAAATAAAGAAATATTTATTAGAGAATATAGAAATGCTTCTATTGTAATAATCTCATTGTTATATATATATAAATTTGTTATTTAATTTTAATTTTTTAATTTAATTTTTCTTTATTGAATACTAAATATTCTTAATTTGTATATTTTGCCAACTGGCTTCAATAATGTCCAGTGGACGCTGAGGCACTAAATTTTTTTGTAACGAATATTTAATCTCAATAAAAAAAATTTTTAATTAAATATTCTTTTATAATTTTTAAAATGTTGCTAAATGTTTAGAAACATTTTTTGAAAATGTACAGAATACGACAGATTTTACTTTTTTGCCATTAGAAATTGTTTATAAACATTTAATAAAAACATTTTCATTATATTACAATTTTTATTACATTACTTTCTATTTTTTAATATAAGCGTTTAAGCAACAAAATTTTATATTTTACGAAATTATTCCCATGAAATTATTTATTGGGTTTTTATTTTCATCCATTCAAATCAATAACAATTATTTATAATATTAAAATAACAGTTTCCAAAAATATTTTCAACAAAATGCTTCACAAGTAATAAAACTAAAAAATTTAATACAAAAGAATTTTTAATAAGTTTTCAAATATTTCATCTCTATAAAAAATCTATAAAAAAAAATAATAATTTAAAATTTATCTGCTTCCTCTACAAACCAACAAAAATATCAAATAAATAAAGCTCAATATCATAAAATGTAAATAAATAAAATAAATGTGAGATACACGAAGCATTTTATCTATTAGTAGTATGAACGTACGACTTAATACTTACATCAATGTAAATTTAGTTCTTCACCCTTTTCATATTGACCGTCTCAATTTCAAATTGATTTCGTTATAGAAATTTAAATTTATGTTAATTTTTTTCCACTAGATGTCGAATATGTAAAAGATTAGAAACATAACTAAATACTGTATTAAAAATCAATAAAAAAATAATTAAATTTAACAGCTTTTTCAAGTTATAATTTTTATAGCGTTATGCTACATTTGGTTTAGAGAGTTTTTAATAAAATTTTTGATTTTATTTAATGATTTGACTTACTTTTATTTTTCTTAAATTTCTGGAAAATTTGTATGATATGAAAATATATTTTTTTTTTTTAGAAAATTTAATTCAAGAAAAAGAAAAAAAAAAAAACAAGATAAGCCCACGCAAAATGAGATACATATAAATGAGCTTTTGAAACAAAAGTTGTGTAATATTTTGGGAGTAATAAAAATCATCAAGTGTGAACGTAGGTAGCCCAATAAAAAATAATAGGTATTAGAACAAATATTTTCTGGAAATTTTAAACAATAAAAGTAGATTAATATTTAAAATCTAATTTAAAGTAGTAAAAAAAAGTAATGAAGAGAACTATTATAGAGTTGAAACAGTAAAAAACCAATAGTTTTAGCTTTGCTAATATTTTTAGTAATAGCAGTATGGTTTTCTATTGCGAAATATAAATTTTAAATATGTATTTTTGTTTAAAAATTTCAGTAGCTTATAATGGGCTAAAAATAGCTCTAAATGTTAACATATATAACAGTCGCTATATTAGCAATATTTATGGCTAATATATTAGCATTTGCTTGCTATTTATTTGCTGTTGATTACAATAACTTTAATTTTGATATTTTTTAAATTTTATTTTATAATTTCTTTCTCTATTATAAATATCTTAAATGAATCAAAATAAATAGTTATTAAATGTCTCAAAATAGTTAAAAGTAATATTGGTCTTTTACTTTTAAATTAAGTCATTTTTCTTATTAAATTTTTTCTTTTAACATACCAGTTCTTTCTTTGAAATATTCATTTGAAGCAAAAAAAAAAAAAAAAAACTCGTTAAACATTTTTTATTTTAGTAATTCATTTTCTTAAATAGAAAACTTAAATGTCACGTTTTCTGTTTGCCAATAAAAATATGTAATTAATATTGATTTTTTTATGCTGCTAATAATAGCAATATTTCTACTTATTTTCCATATACCACAACCCTTTAAGATAATATTAATTATTTTTTTTCTTATAATTATTAAATATTTCTTTGCTAAAATTAATGTTTTCTTGTACTTTCTTTTCGTTTTAGGTAAATTTCAAACATTCTCTTAATTACTTTGGAGTCTATAAAATGCAGGTAATTTTTATCTATTAATGGTTATTTCATTTATAGTAAAGTTTAGCAAAGTTTATTGCTTGAGGCAAACTGTTTACAAAAGTTATTTGAATAATAATTACCTTAATTATTTTGGTAAAATATAATTAGAGTAGTACATACCTGAAAAAAAGAAAAGAATATTTATTATTTTTTTTTGCTAAATATTTTGAGAAATTTAAAATAATTTTAATATGCATATTATGTTTTAATAGATTATAAACATTTCACTTAATATTTATAAATATTTAGTAAATGTTTACGAACCCTTTAAAACATTTGATATAATTTATGGTTTAAGATTGTTGTTAATTTACGATTTCTCGAATAATGAGAAATTATAAGTGAAAGTGCTGCAATATGGAAATAGAAATATGCATTTCGTTTCAAAAATCTAAAAATCTAAAATGAAAAAAGGGCCTTTATTTGTGATGATTTATATTTCGTACCTAAAATTAAAGTTTTGTATAAAATTCCGAAAAACTCTTTAACCTGCGATATCTTTGTAAATAAGCGTTTAAATAGAAAAAAGGCCTTTATTTGTGATCACTTATAGTTCGTACTAAAAATTGATTTTTTTTTTATAAAAATTCGAAAAAATCTTTAAACTTCGATATATTCATAAATAAAAGTTTTATAAGAAAATCTCAAAAAATGTTTAACCCTCAATATCTTTGTAAATAAGCGTGGAAAATGAGCCTTTATTTGTGATCATCTATATTTCGTACCAAAAATTTAAGGGCCTTTATTTGTGATCACTTATATTTTGCACCAAAAATTGGAATTTTTATGAAAATTCCAAAAAATCTTTACCCTTCGATATCTTCGTAAATAAGCGTTTAAATAGAAAAAGGGCCTTTATTTGTGATCATATATATTTCGTACCTAAATTTGAAGTTTTGTATAAAAATCCGAAAAACTCTTTAACTTTCGATATTTTTGTAAATAAGCGTTTAAATAGAAAAAAGGCCTTTATTTGTGATCACTTATATTTCGTACTAAAAATTGAAATTTTTTTTTATAAAAATCCGAAAAACTCTTTAACCTTCGATATATTCATAAATAAGATTTTAAAATGCTTTTATTTGTAATCACTAATATTTCGTACAATAAGTTTAAATTTTATAAAAAAATCTCAAAAAATGTTTAACTCTCGGTATCTTCGAAAATATGCGTTTAAGTGGAAAAAGAGCCTTTATTTATAATAATTTATATTTCGTATTAAAAATTTATTTTTTTAAGAAAATCGCAAAAAATCACCTTTATTTCGTACCAAAAATTTAAATTTTATAAAAAGGGCCTTTATTTGTGATCACTTATATTTTTCACCAAAAATTGGAATTTTTATGAAAATTCCAAAAAATCTTTACCGTTTGATATCTTCGTAAATAAGCATTTAAATGGAAAAAAGTACTTTATTTGTGATCACTTATATTTCGTATTAAAAAATGTTTTTTTTTAAATCCCAAAAAAATCTTTAACCCTCGATATCTTTGTAAATAAGCGTTTAAATGGAAAAAGGGCCTTTATTTGTAATCACCTTTATTTTGTACCAAAAATTTAAATTTTATAAAAAGGGCCTTTATTTGTGATCATTTATATTTTGGACCAAAAATTGGAATTTTTATGAAAATTTCAAAAAATCTTTACCCTTTGATATCTTTGTAAATAAGCGTTTAAATAGAAAAAGGGCCTTTATTTGTGATCATTTATATTTTACACGAAAAATTTAAATTTTATATGAAAATCCTAAAAAATTTTTAATCCTCGATATCTTCGTAAATAAGCATTTAAATGGAAAAAAGGCCTTTATTTGTAATCATTTATATTTCGTATTAAAAATTTATTTTTTTTTTTTAAGAAAATCCCAAAAAAGTCTTTAACCATCGATATCTTTGTAAATTGGTTTTCAAATGGAAAAAGGGCCTTTATTTGTGATCACTTATATTTCGTGCCAAAAATTTAAATTTTATAAGAAAATCTCAAAAAATGTTTAACCCTCGATATCTACGTAAATAACCATTTAATTGGAAAAATGGCCTCAATTTGTGTTCAATTTTATTTCGTATCAAAACTCAAAATTTTATTTGTTTATTAACATTTTGTAAAATATTTACGGTTTTTTTCAATTTTCAATATTTATACCTCTGAAAAAAATTATTCTTAAATTCCTTTTACTCACAAATAATATTGCTTTTGCTGCATTTGTTTATTTCAGTTATAATTTGTATTTAAAATTAAATTAATTGCTGTTATGGCAAATTTCCCCCCTTCTATTCTGCCAATCACATGCAATAAACTAATTTTCTCTACATATTCACAATAATTTTTACATTCAAACATTATACAAAAAAAATAATTTATATTAAGAAAAAAAAAAAAAAAAAAAAAAACACCAAAAGAAAAAAGCCGCAAAAGAAGCCAAAGGCAAATTGTACGCAAAATTAATAAAAAGAAAGAATATAATCTAGATAAAAATGTTTGATACAGATACTTTAGCAAATAATTATAGAAATTATGCAGCTATAACAAAAGTAAATAAGCAAACGGAGTTGATTAAGGTCTTTTTAAGTTGCACAAAAAAAAAAAAAAAAAAAAACAACCTCAAAGAAATAATAAACATTAAAACAGCTGTAAATATCCTTTTAAACTGTTAAATTGCAAAAAATATAAAAACCTCATACTAAACTATAAAATTTAATATGAAATATAAAAAATATGAAATATTAAAAGAAATATCTTTTTATGATGTAAACATCCAACATAGTCTTTTCGTTTTATTTTTTCTGGTGTTCAACAATTTTAGTTTGTGGTACATAAGGAAAAAAAAAAAAAAAAAAATGTGTTCCATTAAAATTCTACTTTTTTTCTTCTTAAAGTAAACTTAAGCCTTATAATGCTCATCAATGTTCATAGTTGTAGTTTATGGTGATATGCTAAATATTTATAAAATTTAGTTTTATAAAAGAAACTGCAACAGCACATGCATTTTAGTGCATAGCAGTCAGTCAGTTAGTCAGCCAGGAAGATATTTTTTCCCTTCAGAAAAGACCACACACATGCAACTATTGGAGAATAATAGCAAAAATTGTAAGAGTAAAAAATAAACGGAGTCTAGAAAAACAAAGGAATGTTTTGTTGAAAATGTTTTTCTTTTTTTTTTTTTTAAACCCCATTAGGAAATAACATTGAAGCGGACAAATTTTAAATCTTTTTTTTTTTTTTAATTTTATAAACAACTGAGAACTGTTTAAATTTTTATTCGATTTTCTAAGAACGTATTAATTTTTCAGTTATGCTTAAAAAAACATCTTTAAATTTTGAAGACGATTTCTTTTTATTTGATTTATTAAAAATTATTTATTTTTCATTGGATTTATTAAAATTCGATGGTTGGAAATATTTAATTTGATTTTTCAATAAGAAAGTAGATTTCTTTTTGATTTTTTAAAGGACAGATAAAATTTTAACTCGATTCTTTAAAAGTCATTTATTTTTTATTCGATTCTTTTAAAGCCGGTTAATTTTTTATTCGATTATTTTTAACTGATATTTTTGAGAATCAAATCATTTCTTTTCTAGTTTTCAAAAGCTCATTAATTTCTCAAACAATTTTTGTAAAGAACCGGTTCAATTTTATACGATTCTTTAAGAATCAATTCACTTTTTATGTGATTCCTTACAAACAATCTAATTTTTCATTGGATTTAATTAAATACTATTTGTTGTTTATTCAATTATAATATCATATAGCATTTTTTAGAATCAGCTCACTTTTTATACGATTTTCTAAAAATATGTTTTTTTTCATTCGATTATTAAAACCCGGTTCATTTTTTTGTCGCTTTTTTACAGAGTTTAAGTTTTCATTCGATTCATTAAAGAAAGTAATGAAAAGATTTTTTTATTAAAATCTTTAATTATCGGATCATTTCTATTTGTTACTATAAGAACCGGTTAATTTTTTATTCGAATATTAAAAACCGGTTGACTTGCTATTAAATTTTTTAAGAGCTTGTTAATTTTATTCTTTATTATTTACTTTTTCATTTATTTTTTTTACCGGTATATTTTTTATTCGAATCTCTGTAGAACCTTTTAACAGGTTTATTTTACATTCGATGTTTAAAAAAAATTAATTAATGTTTCATTCGATTTTATAAAGAACTAGTTTCTTTATTCGATTCTTTAAGCAGCGGTTAATTTTTTATACGAATATTAAAAACCGTTGTAATTCTTTAGGAACCGGTTAATTTTTTCTATAAGTCTTAATTATTCACTCGATTCTTATGGAACCAATTAATTTTTTATTCGATTTAAAAAAATCGGTATATTCTTTATTAAATTTTTAGAACCCCTTAATTTTGTATTACATTCTTTAAGAATAGGTTAATTTTCCATTCCGTTTTTAGGATTCGTTTAATTTTTCATTGAATCCGATAAAAATCGGTTAATGTTTTTTTCGATTCTTTAAAAATTGATTCATTTTGCATTCGACGTTAAAAATCAAATAATATTACGAACATTTTTTTCAAAATATTTTTTATTTGATTAATTTTTCATTTGATTTTAAAGAATCGTTTGACTTTTCTTAGAGTTTTTTAAGAAGCGTTTTATTTTTATTTAATTTTCAAATATTCGTTTTATTATTATGTGATTCGATTAATTTTTATTAGATTCTTTAAGAATTGGATTATTAATTTAATTAATTAATTTAAATAATTAATTTTAAAAAATGTTAATTTTTCATTCGAATATTTAAAATCCGGTTCATTTTTTATTCGATTTATTAAGAACAGACTCATTTTTTATACGATTCCATAAAAGGTATTCCATTTTTTAATTCATTCTTTACGAGTCGATCCTTTTCGATAATTTAACCGATTAATTTTTCATTTAATGCTATCAGTATAAATAATTTTTTTATTCGATTACTTAACAACCGGTTAATTTTTATCACGATTCTTTAAGAGTTAATTTACTTTCTGTTTGAATATATATTTTTTATCCAATTCTTTAAGAAAAAATGTTAATTTGAACTTTTGGTAACCGCTTAATACTCCTTCTTCTGCAAGATACAGTCAATTTTTTATTCAGTTCTTTAGAAAACGGTTCAGTTTTCATTCGATTATTTAAAAACCGATTAATTCTTTAAGAATATATTCATTTGTTATTAAATTTTTTGAGAATATATTTATTTTTCATTCGATTCTTTAAGATTTGATTAACTTTTTACTCGATCAATTCAGAACTGGTTAATTTTTCATTCGCTTATTTAATTTAATTTGATTATTTTTTTATTGAGTCATAATTTTTCCGTTGAATTTTAGAAACTGTTTAATATTTCATGCTATTATTTAAGATTTGATTATAATTTTGCTTCGAATATTTATGAATCGTTAAAATTTTTTATTCGGTTCTTTAGAAACCGGTTCAGTTTTCATTCGATTATTTAAAAACCGCTTAATTTTTAATTCGATTATTTAAGAACCAATTAATTTTTCATTCAATTAATTTTTTATTAAATTTTTTGTGAATTGATTAACTTTTTATTCGATTAATTTGGAACGGGTTAATTTTTTATTCGTTTATTTAAGAATTGATTATTTTTTATTGAGTCCTAATTTTTCCTTTATCTTTTTAGAAACTGTTTAATATTTCATAATATTATTTATTATTTGTTCGATTACATTTTGCTTCGATTAATTATCAATTGTTAAAATTTTTTAGTTCTCTAGAAACCGGTTCAGTTTTCATTCGATTATTTAAAAACTGGTTAATTTTTCATTCGATTATTTAAGAACCGAATAATTTTTCATTGAAATAATATTTTAATAAATTTTTTGTGAATTGATTAACTTTTTATTCGATTAATTTGAAACGGATACATTTTTCATTCGTTTATTTAAGAATTGATTATTTTTTATTTTCGATTTTTAAGAAATCTTCAATTTATCATTTCATTCTTTCATTCAGAAATTTAAGAAGTGCTTAATTTTTCTTACGCTCTTTTAGAACCAGTATATTTTTATTCGATTCTTTATCAACCGTATACGTTTTAACTCGATTCTTTAACAACCGGTTTATTTTTGATTCGTTTTTTTTAAATACATTATTTTTTCACTTATTTCATTATAAACGAGTTCTGTTTTCATTCCATTATTTAAGAACGTGTTCATTTATCATTCGATTCTCTGAGAACCAAATAATTTTTTATTCGATTCGTTAAAAACCAGTTTATTTTGAGTTATATTTTTTAATAGCCGTCTAACATTTATTTCTAATATTTTTAAATCGTTTTATTTCTTATTCCATTCTTTAAAAAACCGGTTTATTTTTTATTTGGTTTTTTTTTTTAAAACCCATTAATTTTTAGTTTTACTTATGAAAAAATTTTTAATTTTATTTTTTTCATTCGATTGCTTTTTCACTTGAGCTTTCAAAAAGCGGTTTTTATTTAATATCCTTTCCATATTCACATAATTTCTCTACTGGACTTTTATTCATAACAATATTTTTCTCCCTTTTCCCATATAGGAAATTTTGTTTATTAATTTTGTTATTAAACCCAAAGAAATTTCATATTTAATTTATTGGTACTAGAATTTTTCTTATTTTTTTTTATAAAATTTTTTCAAAATGTGTTTATTTTATTCTTTAATATTTCATTTTTGCTTTAAAAATTTTTCGTATAAACAAAGTGAAGAGGAAATAAAAAGATCAAACACTGACATCCATAATTGGAATTTGAACGAATAAACAAATTCATCTTATTTATTTTTTTTTTTTTTTTTTTGGGAAAAGTAAATAAATTAATTTTGTGGCCGTTTAAGATTTTTCAACAAAAGTTGTTTATTGAAAAACTAATTGAGAAATTTTTATTAAAATCAAAGATTTCTTCTGAAAAATTAATATAGATAAGCTACTGAGTTAATAGAGATATAATTTGGGTAAACTTTATCTGGACTTTCAAGCATATGATGATTAAATATAATCTATACTAGAACTACTTTAGTTATAACAGAATAACTAGCAATATTTTACTGTTATCGATTTTTTATTTTAAAAGATATAAATTTAAAATAATTTCGTTATTATTTCCTGACATTTATGTGTTTTAGTTTCATTATATTTCATTTCTCAATATTTCTTAATACCTCATAATTTACACTTTTAGCTTGATTTTTATGATCATTTAATAACTTTATTTTGATTTTATTTAGTCCCAGCAAATAAAAAAATAATAAAGAAAATCCGGTTCAATATTAAAAAAACAACTCCTGCTAAAATTATGAAAACATGAAACTGCCCAGAGTTGCTGTTAAAAGCAGCTTAAATTAAATCTCTCTTGTTGTAAGTGTTTTTAACTTTAACTTTATGTATTTGTGCAGAGGACGACAGATGTTAAAAAATTATTTTTATAGTTAAGATGACAAATCTACAATTTCAGACAAAAAGAAATCTTAACTTAGCTGTCTAAAGTTATGGCGGCTTAAAATTGAATAAAAAAAAAAAACACGAATTGAGATCATAATTTTATTTAAATTTAAAGATGCCATAAATTATTGTATAAACATTTTTTTATGAGTGTGACTTTAAAATTAATTTGCACTTAATATTGAGATATTGAATCATCGATAAAATGTAACAAGAGGATTTTTGTTTAATATTTATTTTCCAATAAATTCAATTGATTTTGACAGAGAAAACTAAATATGTTGTTATATACATCAAACAACAGTTGCTATTAATTTCCATTTCAAAAATATTTAATTAATATTTAAGTATTAAGTTTAAATAATCACAATTATAAAAAAAATGTTACTAAATTATAAGTTAAAAAAACTAAATACTTTATAAAGAAATTTTAATAACTATAATTTGCAATTCCTAAGAAATCATTAAGGAATTTTAAAAATTCTAATGAATTATGAACTAATACTTACACACATATAAAAAGAAAAAAAAAAATATAATAAAATCATAAAATTATGCCTGAACCATTTATTATTAAGAAAACAAGTCAGTCACATTGTGTTTATAATCATTTTTTTAGTTTTCACCTTTTGATTGCCTGCCCGCCTTCCTGCCATCTCTTTAAATATGTACGTTATAGAGTGTTCGGTAGGTGTTTAAACATTATTTAAATGTACAACAACAATAATAATGAAAAACTAAAACTTTTTAACAACAACACCACAACAATTATAAAAACATAAAGGAAATCATTCAAGCCTAAAATACTAAAAGGTTTTTATTTAAAGTTTTGTTTTTATATTAGTTTTTAGTAGAACTTTTACGAACACTGCAGTTCTGACTGATGTAGAAGAAGTAAGGATTTAATAAGATAAATTGGGTGAACTGAACTAACTTATAAACGTGCTCAACTACAAAAATTTAAATAAAAGTGAATTATAACTGAACTAGAACTAAAGTAGAACTTAAAATGTACCGAACTTGAACCGAACTAGAATTGAACTAGAATTGAAATAGAACTGAACTAGAACAGAGCTAGAACTGAACTAAAACCCTAAGCTGAACTAAAACTGAACTAGAGCTAACCTAGAACTGAAATAGAACAGAACTAGAACTGAAATAGAACAGCAGTGGAACTGAACAAGAACTGAATTAGAATTGAACTAGAATTGAACTAGAACTGAAATAGAAATGAACTTGAACTGAACTAGAATTGAAGTAGAACTGAACTAGGGCTGAACTAGAACTGAACTAGAATTAAACTAGAACTGAAATAGAACTGAACTAGAATTGAACTAGAACTAAACTAGAATTGAACTATAACTGACGTAGAACTGAACTATAATTGAACGAGAAGTGAACTAGAATTTAATTAGAACTGAACTAGAACAGAAGTTAAACCGAACTTTAATAGAATTAAACTTGAACTGCAATAAAATTGAACTAGAACTGAAATAGAACTAAATTGGAACTGAGCTAGAACTGAACTAGAACTCTCAACTGAACCAGAACCGAACTAGAACAAAACTAGAACAGAACTGAAACTGAACTAGAACTAACCTAGAACTGTAATAAAACTATAATGGAACTGAACTAGAATTGAAATAGAACTGAACTTGAGCAGAACTAGAATTGAACTAGAACAGAAATAGAACTGAACTAGAACTGAGCTAGAACTGAACTAGAACTCTCAACTGAACCAGAACCGAACTAGAACTGAATTAGAACTGAACAAGAACTGAACTAGAACTGAAATAGAATTAAATTTGAACTGAACTAAATTTGAACTAGAACTGAAATAGAACTGAACTGGAACAGAACTAGAATTGAACTAGAACAGAAATAGAACTGAACTAGAATTGAGATAGAACTGAACTAGAACCCTAAACTGAACTAGAACCGAACTAAAACTGAGCACGAACTGAACTAGAACTGAAATAGAACTGCAGTGGAGATGAACTAGATCTGAACTAGAATTGTACTAGAACTGAACTAGAACTGAACTAGAATTGAAGTAGAACTGAATTAGAATTGAACTAGGGCTGAACTAGAACTGAACTTGAATTAAACTAGAACTGAACTAGAATTGAACTATAACTGACATAGAACTGAACTAGAAGTGAATTAGAATTGAATTAGAACTGAACTAGAACAGACGTTAAATCGAACTTTTTTGTTTTTCTTTTAAAACCATTATTTTGAAATAAAAAAGAATTATTAACTAAAAAAAAAAAAAAAAACTGAATTACAACTGAGCTCGAAATGAACTAGAACTAATTTTAAAAATGTTTGCTGGTAGTGCTGGTAATTTGAAAATAATAATTATTCTATCTTTAAGAACTGCGAGGTAATTTTGGAAGCGTGTGTGTATTTGTATGAAAAAGAGCGCAATAATACTTGACATGTTTCCAACTAAATTAAGACATTAGTTATTTTTGAACTAGAACAACATCAGAAATGAAAAAGTAACAATAATAATAACATCCATTTAATTTTATGCACAGTGGCTAAGAAAAGTAAAACTACAAACAATTTAAATAATAAAAGAAAACAAGGAATAATAAAGTAGGGATTTTAATCACAATTTCTAAATATGTGTTAATAAAAAACAAATGGCACAAATAAATTAAAATCAAAATTCCAGCTAAATTTTCGCAAAATTTAGTCTTAAATTTTGAATTCACTATAAGTCAATATAATATTTTTAAATATATTTTTTTATTAATCAACTCATATTATCATTTAAATTAACTTTTCCCATAAGTTTAATGAAACTAAACTTTTCTCTTTATCTATAGGTCATCTACTGTATAATTTATTTTGAGCTTTTCTAAACTTAACTAACCAACTGACACACACACACATACACTCTTACACTTACAAACAAGGACAGGTCGGCAACAATAGGTTCTATAATTTTTTTCAAACTAAAAAAGTTAGACACAAAAAATAATAATCAAACAACGCCTTTTTTCGCTTTAATTTCATTTGTTAAACCTGCCGCCAAGTCTAACCCAAATTTGTGAAAAAAAAAACATTTTGAAAAACATACTCATGACTACATATGGATACAAATTTGCAAATATAGACATTAGTTTAAAAACACACAGACACTTTCCCATTTAAACAACATTTAAAATACTGACAGCAGCAGGACGTCCTTCTAAATAAAACTAATAATTTTAACTTGAAGGGAGAGAAATTGTTGTTTTTTTTTTTGCGAAAATTTCAAATTGAGACGCCACAATTTATTCTAGTTTTTAATTTTTTTTGAGTTACCAAAGTGGCATTAGCAAAGGAAAAAAAGAGGAAAACAAAAACCATCATTTCTCGTTTGTTGTTTCGGTGTCTCAGCCAATTAGTTGACACCAACTATGGTTATGTTTATTTCAAATGTTGCAGCGTCAAACAACAACAAAATGGTTGCAACTAAGTATGAATATAGCGTGCGAATTATGCTTAAATAAGAAATTTGAATAAAAAAAATAATAATAAAATGAACGAATTGGTCGTTTTAATGTGCACAATCATAAAATATACACAAATCCTCTCACCTCGAGTAATAATGGGTAATAATTACTTAAAGAGTTGCCAGATTTTTAAGGAGAATAGATATTTGATTTATGAACTAAATTAGGAAATAATTAGAAATGAATTAGAGCTTAACTAGTGCTGAATTTGAGCTAAACAAAAACAGAGTTGGGGTTGAATTGGAATTGAATTATAATTGAATTAGATCTGAGTTAGAACTGAACTAGAACTAAAACTTAGCTAAACTAGAGCTGAATTAGAACTAATTTAGAACTGTATTAAAACTGAACTAGAAATGAATTAGAACTCAACTAGAACTAAATTAGAACTGAACTAGAACTGAAATGGAGCTGAACATAATCAAATTAACTGAGTTGGAACTAATTTAAAACTGAATTAGAGCTGAACTAGAACTAAATTAGAGCTATAACTTAGATGAATTAGAATTGAATTGAAATTAAAACTGAATTGGAACTGAATTAGAACTTATTTAGAACTGAATTGGAACTGAATAAAATCAAAATAACAGAATTCGAACTGACCTAGAACTGAACTAGAAATGAACTAGAATTGAGCTAGAACTGAACTAGAAATAAACTAGAATTGAACTAGAACTTAACTGGAACTCAATAAGAACTAAAACTTAGCTGAATTATAACTGAATTGGAACCAAATTAGAACTTAATTCAAACTGAGTTAGAAGTAATTTAAAAATGAATTGGAACTGAATAAAAACAAACTAATTGAATTGGAACCTATTTAGAACTGAACTAAAACTGAACTAGAATTAAACTAGAACTAAACTAGAACTGAACTAGAACTGAACTAGAACTGAACTAGAACTGAACTAGAACTGAACTAGAACTGAACTAGAACTGAACTAGAACTGAACTAGAACTGAACTAGAACTAAACTAGAACTGAACTAGAATTGAATCAGTACTGAACTAGAACTGAATTAGAAATAAACTAGAACTGAACTTGAACATGTGGTATCTCTCCTACGATTCCTTCCTTTATTTGACTTTTTGACTGAAGTCTGTTGATGGCTATGAACTAAATAAATAAAATGTGAACAAAAAAATAAAAAATAAAATAAATAAAATGTTTGCAAAATGCATTTGAATTCGTCATCAAACAAAACCAACAGAAAAACGTCAAGTCAAATCAAAAGTAAATCGTGTTATTGTTGTACTCTAACGTATAATTACCATAAAAATAATATGTGTGAATAAAGCGCCATTTCTTATTGTAGTTGTTGTTGTTGTTGTTGTTGTTGTTGTCATGCAAACTACCATACCAAAATGCAATATATAAAATACATTAATACTTCGTGAACATATGAAATAATAATGGAATAGAATGAATGCATTTGGAAATATGTATAAATGATGGTTTTTTTATTTGGTTGGTTTGTTGGTTGGCTGGTGGTGATGGCAGCGGTGGTTGGTGGTTGGTGGCTGCGGCTGTGGTAAAGTGCTCGTGCTTGTTTGGGGAAATGTAGCAAAAAAGGTACCAAACACCACATAATAACTTTATTAATACTTTGTTCATACACACACACAGGTAAACACACAAACACATCAGAAACCAAAACCATAAACCCAACATTAGTAGAGACAAGAAAAATAATGCAAAAAAACTGAAAAAAATAATAATCGGAAAGTTAAAATACAACATTTTAGCACAGGTAACAATTTTCCAGGAATTATATTATAAGCATACACTCAATTCGATTTATAAAAAAATTAACAGAAAAAAAGAAAAAAAAAATAACACTTTGAGGCGAAAGACTGTCCCAATAGGAAATCAAAAACATAGGAGAATCCATTTAGAATTGAATTAATAGCTAACATTTTTGCTTTGTTTGCTTTGTTTTATACACATAAATTACATAAAAATTTGAAATGTTGTGGATCACTTAGTTTTCCTATTGGGTTTAATTTTTAGCCAACTCTTGGCCTTTTTGCTATGTAGCATTTCTAATGCGATGATGTTGAATTATAACTCGTACGTTTTAATTTTTTTCTTATTTTTTTCCATATAGATTTGTTCTTTTTTTTGTGATTTTTTTTTTCTAACACATGTTTCATTTTGTACTCGTACGACTGAGAATATGTGAAGAATTAAACCAACACAAATATACCGACAGACGAACAGTAGGACAGATATTCCTATATGTACACACACGTATTTTTAGCTCATTTTATTGTTAGTAATTTGCTTTTATCGTGTTGAACAAAAATTCTACATGCCACTTTTGTTGATTAGAGATGGCTGATATCTCCAAAAACTAACATTTAAACACACTCACACACACACACACTTTTAAACGAATAATGTTTATGAACTAATAAATGAAGCAGCCAACAAACACTTTAGCACAAATAAAAAAGAGATTCAAAAATTGTATTTTTTTTAAGTTTTGCCTACCATTATATTCTTTTAATGTCTTAATTAAATGTGAATTTTTTAGATTTTTATTTAAGCGAAAGCAGCAGTTACGTTTGATCTTGTAGTGTGGCCAAATAAGATTAGACATTTGTTGAATTCTACTAAACACAATGTAATCCTACAAAACAGACATTTGGAGTGTGGCTAGATTTTGTTTGTAATTCCAAAGAAATTAAATGAACATTTATCTGAAGAAGTTTCAAAATTATCATTTTTATTTTGTTTACAAATTCTTAATCAATCACGTTTTTTAAAGAAAGAAATAATTTTAGATTTAGATGTTACAAAATAAATTACATATAATTGAATTCTTGGTGAAAAAGTTCTTCTAGAATTTATAGCTACTTTAGCTTTAGATCAGTGCTATTTTAATTCAGCTCTAGTTCAGTTCTAGTTCAATTGTAGTTCAGTTCTAGTTCAATTCTAGTTTAATTCTAGTTCAGTTCTAGTTTAATTCTAATTCAGTTCTAGTTCAGTTCTAGTTTAATTCTAGTTTAATTCCAGTTCAGTTCTAGTTCAGTTCCAGTTAAGTTTTAGTTCAGTTCTAATTCAGTTCCAATTCAGTTCTACTTCAGCTCCATTTCAGAAGAGCAGAAGACAAATTCTTCTGCTATCGACCGGATGTCTATGATTATATGACTAACTTCGGATCTCAGTCGGCTACTTATAGATTTCTGACAACAAAATATAATTCGATGAGTTAGGTTCTTCATCTCTCAGTCGACTAACTAAGATGGTATAGGCTACATTAATACTAAATACTATCCGGTAAGATAAATGCTTCTGCTCTCATTCGGTTAGTTACAGGTTTTTATCTCAAAATACAATCCGACGAGATAAATTCTTCGTCGCTGGGTCGGCTAACTATGAGTTTCGTCTTCAAAATACAATCCGATGAGATAAATGGTTCGCCTCTCAATCGGCTAACTACGGGATCGGCTATGGTTCGGAAGAAAAACCATCGGTCGTGTCTGGTGATACTTTGGTCCCTAAGAGCAAAGTATAACAAGATCGATACTTCGGTTCTTGCTCAAAAGTATCGTCTCAATCTCGATTATTTATGTTTAAATTTATATAAACTAAATAAGAATTATAAATTCTCTGTTTGTATTGTTACTGCTAAAGTGTAGGTGGTGTAATGTTTGTAACTACACATTACACTAGTTCTGTTTTAGTTCAATTCTGGTTCAGTTTTAGTTCAATTCTAGATCAGTTCTAGTTCAGTTTAATTCAATTATAGTTCAGTTTAAGTTTGGTTTAAGTTTAGTTCTAGTTCAATTCTAATTTTAGTCCTAGTTCAGTTCTAGTTCTGTCCTAATTCAGTTCCAGTTCAGTTGTAGTTCAGATTTAGTTCAGATCCAGTTCAATTCTAGTTTTACTTCAGTTCTAGTACAGTTCAAGTCTTAGTTCTGTTTTAGTTCAATTCTGGTTCAGTTTTTGTTCAATTCTAGATCAGTTCTAGTTCAGTTTAATTCAATTATAGTTCAGTTTAAGTTTGGTTTATGTTCAGTTCTAGTTCAGATCTAGTTCAATTCTAGTTTTACTTCTAGTTCAGTTCTAGTTCTGTTCTAATTTAGTTCCAGTTCAGTTGTAGTTCAGCTTTAGTTCAGATCCAGTTCAATTTTAGTTTTAGTTCAGTTCTAGTACAGTTCTAGTTCAAGGTTTAGTTCTGTTCTCATTCAGTTCTAATTCAGTTCCAGTTCTTTTCTAGTTCAGTTCTAGCTCAGTTCTAATTCAGTTATAATTCAGTTCTTATTCAGTTCCAGTTCAGCTCTAGTTCAGTTTCAGTTTAGTTCTAGTTCAATTCTATTTCAGCTTTAGTTCCAGTTGAGCTCTAGTTCAGTTAGAGTTCAGTTCAAATTCTAATAAGTTCGTTCATTTTACATCAAGCGAAGGTTTTATGGTAGCATTAAATTTTTCCCAGCAAATATAAAATTATTTTCAAACCTACACATTTCTTAGTACATATCAAAATTTTTAACTCATACGTTTGCGCAAACATAATTTTTAAATTCCTTTTATTCATCACAATTTGTTGTGATTACGAAATGAAATCATAAATCGTTTAAAAATATATAAAGTAATAATGTTTATCTTTTACTAGGACAAATGATGGAAGTCTAGCACGTTTTGAAATTTTCTTGTTATTTCTAATGTTCATAGTATTTTGTGTAAAAAACGTGCGAAAAACGTTTAAAATGGTTGGGATTTTTTATTTCTTATTTCTTAATCTAAGCAATTGTCTATTTAGAAACATTAAAAAATGAACGTTAAGAAAAACAAAAAACTTCAGCTATTTAATAAGGTTGTAAGAAATTCATTTATATTTCATAATTGCAAATAGACATGCACATTTCTTAGACTCCTTTTTTTTTTTAAAGAGTGTTGCAATATTTCGTTCAGAAAAAGAAGACAAAAAAAAAAAAAACTATAAGTTTCTTTTCAATTGAATTTATTTATGGTACAAGTGACTGACTGACTAACTAAATGGATGGTTGCACTTTTTTTTTTTTTTGTTTAAATGTTTTTTTTTTTCATGATGCAATATGATGCAGTGTTTTAAATGGCAACATGCAACATACGCGTTTTAACATGTTAAATTATATAAATAAAAAAAAAAAAAAAAAATCGCATCTTATAGTGAATTAGGGGAAGCAGGAGGTCCCAATATTTTAGTACTAAGAAAAATTGCACAAATTAAAATTGTTTAGATTTTCCGCCTACTTTGATTTAAAGTTAAAAAAAAGAAAGAAATGAAAAAAATAAAAATGAAAATATTTAGTTAGCTGCATTTTAAAGTCTGTGTATGTATAAAAAAAACTATTGAAAATGGATGTCGACTATAAATTAATTTATGTTAACATGCTGTAGGACATTAAAAACTTAAATGAACAAGAGAAAAAATAAAACTGATGCTAAAAATGAGGCTGAGAGGAGGTTGTCTTGTTCATAACCTAAAAAAAAGAACCAAAAACAAAGAAGGGAACACGAGAATTATCACAAGTTGTGATTAATGTATTTATAACCAGAACATGTAAGACATACTCCAGCCTACTAAAAGAAATTAGTAGTAGGAAATCAATAAAACTTGGCAAGAAAATAATACAAGGATATTAAAAAAACTGAACTGAAGTAGAACAGAATTATAACTGAACTAGAACTAGAACTGAACTAGAAGTGAAATAGAGCTGAAGTAGAAATGAACTAGAATTGAACTTGAATTGAACTGAAATGGAAGTGAATTAGAAATGAACTAGAAGTGAAATAGAATTGAAGTAGAAATGAACTAGAATTGAACTTAAATTGAACTAGAACTGAAATAGAACTGAAATGGAACTGATCTAGAAGTTAAATAGAACTGAACTAGAAGTGAAGTAGAAATGAACTAGAAGTGAAATAGAACTAAATTAGAAATGAACTAGAATTCAATTGAACTGAACTGAAATGGAAGTGAATTAGGAATGAATTAGAAGTGAAATAGAACTAAAGTAGAAATGAACTAGAACTGAAATAGAACTGAAATACAAATGAAATAGAACTGAACTAGAATGAGTTAGAACTAAACTAGAAGTGATTTAAACTTGAACTCCAACCGAATTAGAAGTGATTTAAAACTTCATTAGAACTTAACTTGAACTAAACTAGGACTGAAATACAACTGAACTAGAACTGAGATAGAATTGAACTGAAACTAAAATAGAACTGAACTTAGAATTGAACTAGAAGTGAAATAGAACTGAACTACAACTGATCTTGAACTGAACTAGAACTGAACTGGAAGTGATCTAAATCTGACCTACAGCTGAATTAGAACTGAACTAGAAGTGATTAAAATCTGAACTACAGCTGAATTAGAACTGAACTAGAAGTGATTTAAATCTGAATTAGAACTTAACTTGAACTGAATTTGAACTTAACTTGAACTGAAGTGAAAACTATAACTGAATTAGAACTGAACAAGAACTAAGCTAGAACTGAACTAGAATTCTAGAACTGTAACTGGTTTAAACTAGGCCTGAATTGGCACTGAACTAGAACTGAAATTAATTTACTGGTTTTGACCTTAAATATAACAAAAGAATTCCTTTCATTTTCATAAAGACTAAATACCTTCTATAGCAGCTTAATTCACAAACCTTTAAAACTTTTCAAGAAGTTTTAAAGGTTTTTTTTTTGCTTTTATAAAAATTAATTTCAAGTATTTTTCCGCATTTTTTTTTTCATTTGAATGTTTTTGCTTTCAAACCTACCAAACCAACCATTCAATTTATTATATTGATTACAAAGATAAGCGACAGATTTTTCAATTATTTTTGCAGTTGTTTTTCGTATATCTCTCCTGTTTTATAGACTCATATGAAAAACATTTGAAATCTACTGGTTGCATAGAAAATAAAAGCGCAGCAGTTGCATATAAAAAGCGGCAAACAATTGGCCTTTAACATACATTCCTTATAGTTCTTTAGAGATATTTTTTTCCTGCAAATAAGTTGGCATTAAGAAAAATACTATTGCTATTTCTGCATTAGCACTACCTACTGCAAGTGAGAACAGTGGTTTCAAGTGGAAAGTTTAGTATTTATAATAAAAGGTTCCATATGTTTAGGATTCAGATAGAGGCCATAAGAAAAGCTTCCTAAGTATGTGAGAAATTTATTAAATATCTGTCTGCACTCCTCAAAACAATTTTACTTGTATTAATTAAGGAAAGTATTTAATTTTTCTTCTATATTTAGTTTAATTTGTTTTCCAAATTTGTTTTCCCTTTCAAACTACTGTATTAACATTTCTAGTTTTCCAATCTCTATGAGGTTGTTGGCGAAGCTGGAAATATGATAAATCGCCATCAGTGATTGTAGCGATAAATTATTTTTCGATCGATTGTATAAAACGATAAAACAAAAAGCCGCCTCTTTCTGCGAGAGTTGGCCAAAGAAATAAATTTAACTTGTTTTCTTTTAATAGAAAATATATATTTTTTTTGGGTAAATTGAAAAGTGAAATTTTTTTTCCACAAATAAATAAATAAATTGATAAAATTCAATTCAACTAAAACACATTCATAACCAAAAAAAAAAAAAAAAAAATAATAAAAAATTAAAAACTTGGGTGTTATTCTTTCATTCCTCCCCTACTTCCCACTTACCTATTGATCCATCTAATGAATAGGCATTACGTTGCCATGCCCAAGTACATAGATCACAGGTTGTTAAACCATCCGCTGCCACGCTCTCATCCAAAAACGGTGGCCTCGGTGGCGGTGGTACAAAACGTCCATTCCAAAGACCATTTTCGCTGGCATCAAAAGCCAATGGCGATTCAAATGTATCCTCTTCGATGGCATTTAACCAAAAGTCATCATCATCATTGTTGGCAGGTAAAAAACTATTGCTAATACTACTAATACTACCACCAGTGCTGCTGCCGCTGTTACCACTATTTGCTATACTTTCAATTGCTCCTGCTGCTGCTTCATTTATTGCTGCTGTTGCTAGAAAATCAACCGATATCGCTGGATCGTATGGTGATAACAATTGATTGTTGCCATTGACTGCAGGTGTTGGGGTTGGTTGAGCATAATTATGTTGCTGATGATTGTTGTTGCTGTTGCTACTGTGATGTACTGAAGGTTGTTGATTGTGATTTGTTAACGAGTCTAAGCGTGAATTTGGAAATGCTGTTCGTACTGTGGTTGTGGCACCTAGAAAAATGTCATCTGTTATGGGTCCTGGTAGGCGGGGAAACATTGTTTAATCTTCTCAACACTTAAACGGGGGGCGGTTTGTTTTAAGTATTTTGCAATATTTATTCGTAATCTTAATTAGAGTTGAGTGCGGTTAGCGGTAACATAAATAAAATGCTGAAAAAAAAGAAGAATAATATTTTAATTAGAATGTGGAGAATAAGAAATTAATTTTCTAAAAGTCGTATTGAAATAGAACTGAAATAGAACCGAATTAGAACTGAAACAGAAATAAAATAGAATTGATAAACTCGAACTGAACAAAAACGAAGTACAACTGAAGTAGAACTGAAGTAAAATTGAACTAGAACTGACCTAGAATTGAACTAGAACTGAACTATAACTAAATTAATACTAAACTAGAACTAACCTAGAACTGAACTAATACTGAACTAGAACTTAACTAAAAGTGAGCTAGAACTGAATTAAAACTGAACTTAAACCTAACTTAAACTGAACTAGAAATCAATTAGAACTAAACAAGAATTGAACTGAGTTGAACTAGAACTGAACTTAAACCTAACTTAAAATAAACTGGAACTGAATTAGAACGGCACTAGAAATGAACTAGAATTGAATTATAACTGAACTTGAACTGAACTAGAATATAACTAGCACTGAACTAGAACTGAACTAAAACTGCACTAGAACTGAATTAGAACTCTACAAGAAAGGAAATAGAACTGAATTAAAGCTGAACTAGAACTGAATTAGAACTGAACTAGAACTGAACAATTGAACTAGAACCGAACTACAACTGAACTAAATCTGTACTAGAACTGAACTTAAATCTAACTTAAACCGAACTGCAACTGAACTAGAAATGAATTAGAACTAAATTAGAACTGAACTAAAATCGACTTAGAACTGAACTAGAACCGAACTACAATAGAACTAGAACCGAACTACGACTGAACTAGAACTGAACTAGAATAGAATAAAACTGAACTAGAACTGAATGAGACCGGAACTAGCAATGAACCTAACTTAAAATAAACTGGAACTGATCTAGAACTGAACTAGAACTGAACTAGAACTGAATTAGAACTGAACTAGAATTGAACTAAAATTGAACTTGTACTGAACTGGATCTGAAATAAACATCCAAATTAAAATGTTTAATTCGTATTTGACTTTTTCCAGTTATCTTCTTAGATATTAGTTCCTTTCTTCTAGTCGCAGTTTCTATTTAAATCGAATTTATAACCAGTAGTAAAAAACTGTTTATCTCAATGTTTTTCCCTTAGTAGTTTTTACAAATATTTTATGTTTTTTTCTCCATTTCCAACATAATCAAAAGTTCACGTTTTCCGTATTAAGATTTTAAAGTTTCTTTTTTCTTTTTACAAAAACAAAAAAGTTAACAAAAAAATATTTAAAAACGTTGTTCCTTTAGGGAGTAACAGAAGAGAAAAACCAGAAGAAATGTAAACAAATATTTTATAGAGAATATTTTTTTTTCTTTAAAAACAAATTGAAAGTAAAATTATACATTGCACCATGCAGTTATAAAGAGAAAAAATATAAGTCTTTCTAATCTTTAACAGTAAGGTGCACTTTCGAAACCAAATTTAAAAATGAAATGAAAAGAACAAAAAAAAAAAAAAAAAGTTGAACAAAAAATTTTCTAAAAAAAAGTGAGATTGAAGGTAGCAATTTAAATAGACCCCTAACTGGAGTCAACTATAAAAATCCCATCATAGTTTAAAGGTACAAACAACAGCTAGGGAATAGTAAGAGAAACAAAAAAATATGATAACCTAAAGACTGACTATAGAGGCAAACTGCTATGATGACGATGATGAAAAAAAAAAAAGGAAAACCACATGCAACTTAGTACAATCGAAAACTCATGCATTTATAGTTAAAGCAGGATCAGCAGCAACAACGACTTTAGGAGGTAACAACATGACCACCATGTTGTTTGAGAAATTCTCTATTTTAGTTCATAATTCCCCTCGTTTTTGTTTCGTAAATGTCTGCTGGTGGTTGTAGTCGTTGGAAGACAATTGACTGTTTGCTTGCTGGCTGGTTGGCTGGCTGGTTGGCTGGCTGGCAAAGATGTTGTTGTAGATGATGTTGATGGCGGCTAAAAAGAAGCGGCATATAACTATCATAACGCTTAAAATTATAATAACTCTATTAAGACCTTACAACAACGAGAAACACTACCGCCAATAAAATTATATGTATGTATGTATCTATATAGTACAATATTACAATACAGCATTTACAACAAGTGATGTTTAAAATTATAGACAAACTATACATTTTGTTGTTGTTATTTTGTTTCTGTACTTTGTTTGGTTGCATTTAACAATTGTTGCAGCATGTGTTTCCCATACATAAACTTTGAAAGGGAAGTTTAATACAAAAAAATAAACACATTGAAAGGAAAAAACACTTCAAAGTGAGATTTAAAAAAAAGTGCAATTTAAAAAAATGTAAAACGATTGACTACATGAACAATACTTTGGTGGCATTAAGTAGGTGTAAGTTGCCACAAAAATAAAACAGACAGTAAATTGCAAAAAAAAGTAAAACTCAACAAAACAATCATGAATATGACTCCCTTTCGTCATTATGATTAACCACACCAGTAAAACCAAGAGGAGGTTTTGGAGAAAAACATTAGAAGCATCAGAAAACTAATAGTAGCAGCTATTAACTACTGAAAGTTTCTTTGTTATTCTATAGTTTTTATTGAAATTTGCTTATAGCAGCTAATAATAATAAGCTTACAAAATTTTCTATAAAAAAAAGAACAATCTATAGAAAATTTTCTCTAAAAATACAATTTTTTTTTAAAGTTCTGCAGAAGAGAAAATTTATCCAAAAAATATTCTGCATAAAGAAAATTTTCAAAAAATTTTAATAAAACGAAAATTTATCGAAATTTTCCTATAGAAGTTGAATTAATATCGAAAATTTTCTTTAAAAGGCAAATTTATTTTTAAATTTGAATTTCCAAATTGCTGCATATTGATCCATTTTATATGACCACAATTACCTTTCATAGCACTAAAGCCTTCAAAAAAAAAAAAAAAAGTAGTTAAACTCAAAGGTGGTTAGTTATTTTTATGTACATTTCAGTTTTTTCCTTGTGGTTTTTTTATTTAAAGTAAAATACTTTTTTAGTTGGCAATATTTTTTATAATTTTTTTCCATCCTTCACTGAAGTGGCGCACGGTTTTGATCACGACTTTTTTATAAAGTATTTATGTATTTTATTTTTTTTTCTGCAAGAAAATCTTAACAAAAAACGGCGAATTTATAAATGATTTTTGTTGTTATAAGTATTAAAAATATTTTTTTTACGTTTATTTTATTTTTTTTCTGGGACTTGTGTGTAAAGTAACCGTAAGTTTTTTTTTGTGGTAAAGCCCCCACATTAATGTGGCACTTGAAGTGTAGTATATGGTGGCAATTTAAAACATTTTAAATAAAAAGTTAAAAGATTTTTTTTTTCCATTTTTTGTTTAAACTATAAATGTTTGTTTATTTCTTTAAAACGAAAATCTGACAGACAGGGTGGTCTGCCGGACAAATGAATGAGCGAAAAAATAAAAAATCTATAAACAGTTACCACTCACTTTAAAATTTATAACAATTAACATAATCGTTATAATAATTTGTTTCTCAAAATAAACAAAAATTTGAAAATAAGATAAAAAAAAAATATTATTTTTTAAAAGAATTATAATGGAAAGAATTAACGACAATTTTGTATCACAGTGAATTTCATAGAAATAAATTTTGCGTTTTAAAATTTATAGAAATTGAAATAAAGAAATAGATTTTAAAATTAGTTGTTTATGATTTTAATTGCTGAACTAAGTGATAATAAAATGCTAATTTAAAAGGAACGGAATTGTACTATAAATGAAATAGAAAAAGAACTGAAATAGAACTGAACTAGAACTGAACTAAAACTGAGCTAGAACTGAACTAAAACTAAACTAAAACTAAACTAAAACTAAACTTGAACTGAACTAAGACTAAATTAGAACTAGAACTGAACTAGAATTAAACTAGAACTAAACTAGAACTAAACTAGAACTGAACTACAACTAAACTAGAATTGAACTAGAATTGAACTAGAACTAAACTAGAACTGAACTAGATATGAACTAGAACTGAACTAGAACTGAACTAAAACTAAACTAGAACTAAACTTGAACTGAACTAAAACTGAATTAGAACTAGAACTGAACTAGAATTAAACTAGAACTAAACTAGAACTGAACTACAACTAAACTAGAATTGAACTAGAATTGAAGTAGAACTGAACTAGAATTGACCCAGAACTGAACTAGAATTGACCTAGAACTGAACTAGAATTGGCATAGAACTGAACTAGAATTGACATAGAACTGAACTAGAGCTGAACCAAAACTGAACTAGAACTAAACTTGAACTGAACTAAGACTGAATTAGAACTAGAACTGTACTATATTTAAACTAGAACTAAACTAGTACTGAACCACAACTAAACTAGAATTGAACTAGAACTGAACTAGAATTGGCCTAGAACTGAACTAGAACTGACATAGAACTGAACTAGAGCTGAACCAAATCTGAACTACAACTAAACTTAAACTGAACTACAACTAAACTGGAATTGACCTAGAACGGACCTAGATTTGACGTAGAACCGAACTAGAGTTGAACCAAAACTGAACTAGAACTAAACTTGACCTGAACTAAAACTGAATTAGAGCTAGAACTGAACTAGAACTGAACTAAAACTAAAATAGAACTAGAACTGAACCATAACTGAATTATAACCTCAGTAGAACTGAATTAGATCTGAACTAAAGCAGAACTAAAACCGAACTAGAACTGAACTAAACTATATTGGTAGCTCTTCTGAGAGCCAACAAAAAATTAAAATTATGGTTTAAATTTCTGATATTTATCTAATCACAATAAACTTGATCTTTTATTTTTTTTGTCTTTCATTCAGCATTTTTTTTTTAATAAATTCCTCTCACTTTCCCTCTCAAAATCCTTGTGTCTATATTAATAACAAATAAATAAAAAATTCATGGTAAAAGTGATATTTAGAAATAAAACAAAGCAGAAACAAAATTTATTGAAACAAAAAAACGGTCATTTATCAAAATAACTGTGATTGATTTGTTCATTATTAAATATTAAAAAAGGCAATGGAGAGTAATCAGTTGCATGAATAGATTTTGTTGGTAACGTACAACATGCTCGATTGATTAAATGAATGAAGGAACGGACAGACCTAAAGTCTAGAGTGGAACAATGCATATAAATATAAAATAAAAGTTGTAATAATGAACCATAAATGAATAATTTAGGATTTTTTCGTCTTCTTTTCAAGTTATTTTTTTGTATTTTTTGTTGTTGTTAAAGAAACAAGTTATCAAATTTTTGAACAGCATATAATTTTTCAAGAAAAAAAGTTTATATAAAAGAAAGAAATAATAAAGTTTAGTTAAATGTTTGTTAAAGGTCAATTTTATAGATTAATAATCGAAATAGTGACCATTTTTAATAAAAGTTTTGAAAAAGTCGTGAAAAAAGTTGACTCTATTACAGAGTTGAGGAAGTGAGGGAACCGAATTTTATTAAAAAATTCATTTTGATTTGGAAAAATCCAGTTCGAAGGACCATAAATGAATTTATTTATACTGAAATCGCTATAAATAAATCCACAAAATATTCAAAAATTACCGTTCCAAAATCATAATTAATTTAATATTATTTCTGTCTCTTTTTTTTTATATAAATTTTATAGCACAAAATTATGTTTAATATTTCCCCTCCTCATTTCTTTTATTTTGTGGTTATAATCATTACAGACAAATCTTAATATAAATTACGTGCAAAAATCATTATGAAGTAAAGAGAGAAAAACAAATTTTTGAACACTAAATTATCGGCTTATAAATAAAATGAAAAACAACATAAGTATAACAATAAAAACCAACAAGATGAATGTTGAAATAAATGTCTGGCATTTTTAATAATTTCTCTTCAATGTCGATGGATGGATGAGCTAAAGTTGGGATTGACCAAGCAACCGACTGACCGAGCAAATGATCACAATCATCATTATGAGGCAAACAACAGCAGCACAATTACCCATATACATACTATAAACAAATTTACCAACAGTTTTGAAGATCTCCAGCAATAAACCAGAAATTGAGTTGTTCTAGACCTTTAAATACTTATGAGTATTTCGTTTTGAAAGGAAAAAGGAATATTTATATATTTCATAGTTCCTAAGTAATCAAGAGTTTCCAAGTTGCTGCAAGATCTCTTTGTGATAATTTATAGAGTATCACTTTATTCCCTTCTTGTGTAAGCCCATAACTGTAGTTCGTTTGTAGTCCGCAGAACTGATGGGTAGATTTAAGAAATGGAATTATGTTGTACGAATCACTGACTGACTGATCAATATGCTTGAAAGTATGTTTAAATGTAAGTACGCGTATTGACCCCCCCAACATATCACATCATTAGCACAGGCTTTCTCTTCATCTTGCACGTCATAATTTCACTGATAATTGTGTTTTATTCATTGATTCAAATGGATTTTTTCCATTTTATGGCGCATGATTACTTAAATTTTCTTGAACTGATTTGTTTTCTCTGTTTAATATTTTTTTCTTTGGCATCAGTAGGCTTAATTTATGAACGATGTGATTGGGATTTCGTTTTCATTATTTTCAAAATTAAATTTTTATTTCTTAAGAATTTTGCTTATGAACTCGTGAAGTGTTTAAGCAAAATGGACTAAAAAATTTTTTTTAACCCAGTTTTCTTTTTTTTATTTTTAATAAAACCCTAAAATTTGGAATTAAAAGGAGCATAACAAAGAAAGAATTAATATCTTTTTAAGAATTTTATTCTCAGTTTAGATTCTACTGAGGAATATCACAAGGTTCTGAATCGTTTTTTATTCTATTCACAGTTTCATAAAATTTTGTTCTTACATAAATAAAATCTTTCGTAAAGAAAATTTTTTTATAAAAAAATTTTCAATCAATTTTCTTTTTATAGAAAATTTTCGACAAATTTTCATTTATTTTTATAGAAAATCTTCAAAAAATTTTACTTTTACAGAAAATTTTAAATAAATTTTCTTTTATAGAAAATTTTCAATACATTTTCTTTTTTTTTTTTTTTTGTAGAAAAATTTCAATAAATTTTCTTTCACAGAAATATTTTAATGTTATCTTTTATAGAAAAATTTTAATAAATTTTTCAATGAATTTTCTTTTTATAGAAAATCTTCAATAAATTTTCCTTTTATAGAAAATTTAAAATAAATTTTCTTTTATAGAAAATTTTCATTCAATTTCCCTTTATAGAAAACTTTTATTAAATTTCTTTTATAGAAAATTTCGTTAAATTCCTCCTTATAGAAAATCTTTATTAAATTTCTTTTATAGAAAATTTCGTTAAATTCCTCCTTATAAAAATTTTCATTAAATTTCACTTTATAAAAAATTTTCAATAAATTTTCTTTTATATAAAACTTTTAATGAATTTTCTCTTTATAGAAAATTTTCAATGAAAATTTTTAATACATTTTCTTCTTTTGTAGAAAATTTTCAACAATTTTTTTATAGAAAATTTTTAATAAATTTTTAAATTTTTTTTTACATTTTCAATGAATTTTCTCTTTATAGAAAATTTTCAATAAATATTGTTTTATAGAAAATTTTCAATAAATTTTCTTTCATAGAAAATTGTCATTAAATCTTCTTTTATAGAAAATTGTCAATAAATTTTCTTTTATAGAAAATTTTCATTAAATTTTCTTTTATAGAAAATTTGCATTAAATTTTCTTTTATAGAAAATTTTCATTCAATTTCCCTTCATAGAAAACTTTTACTAAATTTTTCTTATAGAAAATTTCTTTTAATTTTACTTTATAAAAAATTTTCAATACATTTTCTTTTATATAAAATTTTCAATAAATTTTCTTTTACAGAAAATTTTTAACAAATTTTTTAATGAATTTTCATTTTATATACAATTTTCAATGAATTTTCTCTTCGTACAAAAATTTCAATGAAAATTTTCAATACATTTTCTTCTTTTGTAGAAAATTTTCACCAATTTTTTTTATAGGAAATTTTTAATATATTTTTTAAATTTTCAATGAATTTTCTCTTTATAGAAAATTTTCAAAAAATTTTCTTTTATATAAAATTTTCAATAAATTTTCTTTTATACAAAATTTTCAATAATATTTTAATGGAAAATTTTCATTAAATTTTTTTTTATACAAATTTTTCATTAAATCTTTTTGTAGAAAATTTTCATTAAATTATATAGAAAATTTTCACTAAATTTTATTTTTTTATAGAAAATTTTCATTAAATTTTCTTTTTTTTATAGAAAATTTTCATTAAGTTTTCTTTTATAGAAAATTTTCAATATATTTTCTTTTACAGAAAATTTTAAATACATTTTCTCTTATAGAAAATATTCAATAAATTTTCTTTTCTAGAAAATTTTCAATAATCTTTCTTTTATAGAAAATTTAAATTTCTTTTATAGAAAATTTGAATTAAATTTTCATTAAATTTTCTTCTATAGAAAATTTTCAATAAATTTTCTCATATAGAAAATTTTTGTTAAAATTTCTTTTATAGAAAATGTTTGTTGAATTTTCTTTTACAGAAAATTTTCAATAAATTTTCTTTTTAACAAAATTTTCAATAAATTTTCTTTTTTAGAAAATTTTCAATAAATTTTGTTTTATAGAAAATTTTCAATAAATTTTCTTTTATAGAAAATTGTCAATAAATTTTCTTTTATAGAAAATGTTTATTGAATTTTCTTTTATAGAAAATGTTTATTGAATTTTCTTTTATAGAAAATGTTTATTGAATTTTCTTTTATAGAAAATTTTCAATAAATTTTCTTTTATACAAAATTTTCAATAATATTTTAATGGAAAATTTTCATTAAATTTTCTTTTATACAAATTTTTCATTAAATCTTTTCGTAGAAAATTTTCATTAAATTATATAGAAAATTTTCACTAAATTTTATTTTTTTATAGAAAATTTTCATTAAATTTTCTTTTTTTTATAGAAAATTTTCATTAAGTTTTCTTTTATAGAAAATTTTCAATATATTTTCTTTTACAGAAAATTTTAAATACATTTTCTCTTATAGAAAATATTCAATAAATTTTCTTTTCTAGAAAATTTTCAATAATCTTTCTTTTATAGAAAATTTAAATTAAATTTTCTTTTATAGAAAATTTGAATTAAATTTTCATTAAATTTTCTTCTATAGAAAATTTTCAATAAATTTTCTCATATAGAAAATTTTTGTTAAAATTTCTTTTATAGAAAATGTTTGTTGAATTTTCTTTTACAGAAAATTTTCAATAAATTTTCTTTTTAACAAAATTTTCAATAAATTTTCTTTTTTAGAAAATTTTCAATAAATTTTGTTTTATAGAAAATTTTCAATAAATTTTCTTTTATAGAAAATTTTCAATAAATTTTCTTTTATAGAAAATTGTCAATAAATTTTCTTTTATAGAAAATGTTTATTGAATTTTCTTTTATAGAAAATGTTTATTGAATTTTCTTTTATAGAAAATGTTTATTGAATTTTCTTTTATAGAAAATTTTCAATAAATTTTCTTTTATAGAAAATGTTTATTGAATTTTCTTTTATAGAAAATTTTCATTAAATTTTCTTTTATAGAAAATTTTCATTAAATTTTCTTTTATAGAAAATTTTCATTAAATTTTATTTTATAGAAAATTTTTAATACTTTTTCTCTTACAGAAAATTTTCAATATATTTTATCTTACAGAAAATGTTCAACAAGTTTTCTTTTTTAGAAAATTTTCAATAAATTTTCTTTTATAGAAAATTTTCAATACATTTTCTTTTACAGAAAATTTTCAATACATTTTCTCTTATAGAAAATCTTCAATAAATTTTCTTTTATAGAAATTTTTTCAATAAATTTTCTTATATAGAAAATTTTCAATAATTTTCTTTTTTAGAAAATTTTCTATAAATTTTTAGAATATTTTCAATAAATTTTTAGAATATTTTCAATAAATTTTCTTTTTTAAATAATTTTCAATAATTTTTGTTTTTGAGAAAATTTTCAATAATTTTCTTTTTTAGAAAATTTTCAATAAATTTTCTTTTTTGGAAAATTTTCAATAAATTTTCGTTTTTAGAAAATTTTCAATAAATTTTCTTTTTTAGAAAATTCTCAATAAATTTTCTTTTTGGGAAAGTTTTCAATAAATTTTCTTTTTTGGAAAATTTTCAATAAATTTTGTTTTATAGAAACTACAAAAAATTTTGTTTTTATAGAAAATTTTCAAAAAACCCCTGCGTCAAATTGGCATTTTAGAGGCTTGTTGGCGAAATAAAACATTTGCGAAAAATCAAAAATTATAAAATAAATTTAAATATAAAAAATTTACATTTCATATAATAAATATTCTATTTTGTATATAAGATTATTTTTATACCAGAAAGAATCTTATCAATATGTTGTAATAAATATTTTTTTTTTTAATTTGATTTAAACTGAGAAAATCTCTCAACATTTTTCATATTTGGTGGTAAGTTATAATACTCTTTACTACCAGAATGTTCAATACATTAGTTTGTTGTTTCAGATAGACAAAAGACGACTCTCAAATTATGTCTATTTCGAGTATTAAATGTATTTTGATTCTGCATTAAATTTATGATATGGTGTCCAATATTGTGGAGGCATTTATAAACGTAAATTAATAACTGTAGTTTATGAATACCGTTAAACTGGTAAGATATTAGAAAAAACATTTTTGTGTAAAATTTTAGTTGAAAACCGTTTAGGAAAATTGGTTTCAATCTTTAGTGCTTTATTTTCAAGTTTCTGAAGTGACTTAAGCTCTGTAGTCTTTTTGAATCCATAAATTAGCGTTGAATAGTTATAATGGCTTTGAACTAGAGCCTGATAAATCAAAAACTTAGTTTTTATATCAAATTTGGTGTTAAATCTATAAAGTAAACCCAAAGCTGAAGAAATTATAGATTTAAAATATTTAATGTGTAGATCACACATTTTTTATAGTTTTCGATAAAATTTAATTTTGCAAGAAATTCTTGATAAATTTCTTTAACTCCACACTCCTCCGCATTAACACAGCCTCTTACTTTGATCCAATAAATTAATTATTTAAACATTTTTTAGGAGGTTTATAAGTAAGTCATTACCTTCAATATTGATTTCATAATGTAACAGATAAAAAAGATATAATAAATATAACAAAAAAAAAAAAAAAAACTTCTCAAAAAGTTACTTAACATTGGCATTAATGCATTCATTAAGCTTTAAAAAAAAAAAAAAACAAGTAAAAGCCAAGAAAACAAACCGCTGAAGATGTTTATAACAAATGGCGACTAATCAAAAACCACAAGATACTTGAGGTGTCATTAAACATCATTATTATTTTGTTTTTTTCTTAAGTAAGAAAACAAATCAAAACATTTTCACACTCTACACAGTAATTAACCCTAAAGATAATTAAAAATGAAAAATGAATAAGAGAAAAAATATTTTCAACTTTTAAACCATGAATGGTGAGGTTATTAATGATTTCTATTCGCTGTTATTTGGTTACTATTATTAAAGTTTTTTAAATATTTATTTAACATGGTAATTTTCTAAGATTTGTATTTGTTTTTTTTTGTTGCTTAAAAAGCTATAAATAATAAATAAAAATAATAAAAAAAAATACACATAAAAAAATACAAATAGACTTCAATTACGAAATTGCTTAGATTAATTAAATTTTTATTTGATATTGCTTCAATCAAAAAAGATCATATTAGTTAAGTAGAATTTTTGACTTCGGCTTAAATTTCAATTAATTTTGTTGATAAATTTAATTAAAATTATGATTGAATATTTTCCTAAAATCGACTAAAATTTATATTCAATTTTACAATTAGTTAAATATTTTCTTCAATAAAAATACACGGATTTTAATATAATTATTTATTTAATTAAGAAAAATCTTCAAATAATGTAAATACAAGCAAAATTGTAGGAAAAAAATATGAAAAATTCAAATTTGATTGGGAAAAATGAAACTTGGCAATTAGTTTCATCTAAGCGTCATATACACCCTGTTAAAATCACATTTAAATAAATATAAATCTGATTTTTGTAAGCTTTGAACTCAGATGTGATTATCTTTGGCTTTCAATTGGTTATATAAGATGACAAGACGAAACTATTACTACGTTTATACACACTTTTTACTCTCGATTAAAAATATTGTGAAACGAAAATTTTGCCGCATAAACGGTGAGTTTATATTTTATTTACAAGCTAATAGTTCACGAAAACTAATTGTGATTAGTGAAACTATATAAAGCGTACGACATTGCCACTTCCTTTTACGTTCATAAAAATTTTAATGATAATAGTTCCCATCCGGCACGACAAAAAAAGAAAATATATTTATGCAATTTGTGTATAAACAGTGAGTTATTTATTTGCAAGTTATTTTTATTTGCAGTAATCGTGTTATAAACGTAATATATAGGTCAAGTTTAGTTTCCCTCCCAAAGACTTATCATAAAAGCCTTCACTTCTGTGGGTCGTGACAATAAAGATTTGTATATTATTCTATTTGAATGGCTTTGCTTTGAAACAAGAATGGATCTTGAAATTTAATATAACCCCGATACTAATGACGGGAACATCTACAAAAGTATCGACTTGATTAATAATCTCATCAAATATTTAAAATTCGTACTTATGAAATAATTATTATTAAACTCGTCTCCCGAAACTGAAAAATCATATACATATTTCGCATTACTGTTTTTTTAATTGATATAATAATCCCAAATAGTTGAAAATGGCGCAAATTGATTTAAAGTTATTTTACTTCTATATTTTTTATTGATAACATTTTCCTTTTTCTTTACATTTTCTTAAAAGCTATCGATTTTTGTCAAAAAATTTTAAATCAATAAGAAAGTTAATTACATTAATTAATAATATAATTAAATTTCATTATAAAATTAATTAATCATTTAATTGGAAAATCATTTGAAATATTTTTTTTCTGTGTAAGTAATAATTTAATGATTTAATCAATCGACATATTTTTGGTTTGAAATTATGATGACGTTGTTGATTATGTTGTCTTTAGTTGATGTTGTTCTCTATAATCATGTTAATAATAAGTTTTAACACCACATCCGTATATAGGTTTTTTTTTGTCGTAACATTAATTTTACTATGAGTTATATTTTTTTTTATTGAACATAATCAAATATCCAAGCGAGTAACCACTATCTTTAGAAATTACCACAGTCATTTGGGTTTTGAAGCAAGTCTGGAAAATTGAATGCTATTTGAATTTTTCAATACATTTTTAACAACAAGGGAAAACAGTAATCTCAAAATATATTTACAGAGAAGAAGACGTTTGGAATCTTGCAAACTGACACATCAATGACTTAAAAGTAGTAACTAAGTGAACATTTAATTCGTTACTTCTTCTCTCTATGGTTTTACAACTCTTATTGATTCCCTTTCTGACATTTCTGTCGACAGCCTTATTTTGATCGATGTTGTTAGGTTGAAATTAAGGATCTAAACTTGGAATATCTTTGGCTTTAGGAAAAAATGTATTCTTTGCGTTCTCAATTCGTATGACCATTGATAAATTCCCAAACGAATCTGGATCCTAAGACTACAAATGAGTTAGAATTATACTAGAACTGAGCAAGAACCGAACTAGAAACAGAATTGAACTTGAACTAGAACTGAAATAGAACTGAACTAGAACTGAACAAGAACTGAACTAGAACAAAACTATAACTGAACTAGAACTGAACAAGAACTGAACTAGAACTGAACTAAAACAGAACTAGATCTGAACTAGAACTGAACTAGACATGAACTAGACCTGAACTAGAACTGAACTAGAACTGAATTAGAACTGAACTAAAACAGAACTAGAATTGAATTAGAACTGAAGTAGAACTGAATTAGAACTGAACTGGAACTGAACTAGAACTGAACTAGAACTAAACTAGATATGAACTAGACCTGAACTAGAACTGAACTAGAATCGAACTAGAACTGAACTGGAACTGAACTAGAACTGAAATAGAATTGGACTAGAACTGAACTAGAACTGAACTAGAATTGAACTAGAACTGAACTATAACTGAACTGGAACTGAACTAGAACTAAACTAGAACTGAACTATAATTGAACTAGAACTGAACTATAACTGAACTAGAACTGAATTAGAACTGAACTAGAACTAAACTAAAACTTAACTAGAACTGATCCAAAACTGAAATAGAACAAAACTAGAACTAGGGTTTATTTTAAAAACCTTTCAAAATCTCTTTTTTCCATCCCTGTATTGTACTGTACGAGTAAAAAGTATTTACTACCAGTTTAACAAAAAATATGTTCTACAAAAAACACTAACTTAAATCTATATAAATTATAACAGAAGTTTAAAAGAATTTTTTCTTTTGGTTTTTGGAAAAAGTTTTTTAAAACATGTTTACTAAATTTTTATTGATAAAGTTTCTTATTTATTAGAAAAGTCTGAAATGTGTTTCTTGAAAAAAAGAAATTGGAATAATTAAAAATATTTGTTTAGAATTTCATATGTATTATTTAAAATAGGACTTCTCACAAGCAACAGCTTCACACCCCACGATTTTTGTGTAATAAATAAATACCAATTTAAATTTACGTTCATTTCACAAAAAGCGTTTTATTTTTTAATTCCATACCTTTGATATTTGAAAAGTAGTTTAATTTTTATCATCTGCAATTTTGAATTAAGTTTACGTATTAAAAAAAAAAAAACAAAGTAAAACTATAAAATACTCAAGTTGTGATACTTTCGGTCTGGCTGTTGTGTTTCGCAATTAGAACTATTAATAATGGATTGCTTCCATCAAAGAGAGAAGATCGATAATTGATTTAATCTCTCACATACCATTTTCTAAAATGACTTCAAAACTTTTAAATTTGTTTTAAATATTGACTTAAATAAATAGCTATCTGAGTCCGGAAGGGCCCAATTGGGACCAATAATATATTTTTGATATAAGTAAGATTTTTACGAATAGACATTATTTATTTATTTATTTACTAATTACAATTTCAAATTATATTCTATTTCTAACGAGCGGGGTAACAAAGACCATATGCTCGTTGTAGTGAAACAAGCAGGAATCTATGATGGGAATCGAACCCACAACCCCCAGACTGACAGACTAGCTCACTACAAACTTGGCCATCGGGGCACCCAAATATACATTATATTACCAATTATAGTGGGGATTGCCTAATAACAGTTGGTAAATGCTTATAACTACTAGCAAATCGATTGGAAAATAAGACTTTTTTCTAAAATGAGGTTGTCAAATTCCACGCATTTGTATTTGTGCACAAAATATTCTATTACTGTTCAAAATGTTATAAAGCTCGATCTAGTTAATTAAAAAGTCGGAAATAATTACAATATTGCTTATTTTGACCCCTATATGAATAGATCAATTTACTGAAATATTGTTATATTTCAAGATATTTTATAAGAAAATAAAAAGAACTTAATTTGTATTGAATTTTAAATACAGACAAATCTGTAAATTGTGTCTTTAAGTAAAGCCCCGATTATCGTTTACAACACTTGTTTAAAATAAAAGTGGATATTAACACCGAATTATTTTTTGATGATGACGATGATAGTAGGAAGAAAACACATATGTGTCGTATACAGAAGAGAATTCGGGATAGTTCCAACCCCTTGGTGCTACCAAATGCTGAGTACGTATAAATTGTCTGAAGTCATTAATTATATTAACACATAATGTATTTTAGTTTTATAAAATTTTTTCGCATAAATAAAGATTGATTTTTGTATTTGCTGCCAAAACTAAGCGACTTTTTAAAACCGTCAACACGGTATTCGGCCATTCCACCGATTCTTAAATTGGGTTGTGCGATGAGATTTTTCGCTGATGGAAGCTACCAACGAAGCAGCGGTAACGACTTTAACATTGGAGTTTCACAACCATCTAGTCTGCTTAATTTTGAAAGAAATTATAGAATTCTTTGAAAGAAAAATGTGAAGAAAGAAGAAAAAATGCCAACAAAATGTTGTTTTTCTCAAAAACACGATTTCCTGGAGTAATTGGATGTATAGATTTTACACACGTACGAATTGTAGCGCCTCCAAAGGAATTGCAACATTTGTATTTGAACAGGAAAGAATATTACAGCCTGAATGTCATAATCGTGAGGAAGATTGTCATTCTTCAATTCAAGTTAATTTATTAATAAATAAATATATTTTTTTTTTTATTACAATAGGTGTGCGACTTCGAAATGAATATTCGCTATGTAGATGCAAATCATTACTCCTTCTTATGGAATATAAGCGACTTCAAACAATATTTACACCAAAATATGCAGGAGAGTACTTGGATTTTAGGTAGGAAATTTTCTTTCCGTCTTTCTTTTTCTTTAAATCCGTTGGAACCATTTTTAATAACTCAATTTCGAAGTGCCGCTGAAGAATCATAAGAAAGCCGTTTTAATACAGTTCATGCAAAAGCAAGAAATGTAATTGAAAGAACAATTGGAGTTCTTAAAAGCTGGCCTCGGCCAATATCTGGATGAATTCTCATAGGCTCAACCAGTTTTTTCATTTATTTTTTATTTGTAATTTTGATAAGAAATATTTATAATTAATTATTTTTTACAGTTATGTATATTTTGCAAAAAAAAAATATAAAAATATGCATATTTAGAAATTTTTCTCCATTTTCGTTTTTTAACTTGTAACGTTCATAACACAACACCAAATAAGCAGTTGTAAACTTTTGACAGTGCTGACAACACATAAATACATATGTTGTAAATGATAATCGATGTTACAGAACATAGATAACTCCAAATACAACAGTGCTGACAACAGTTGTGAATCGTGATCGCATTTTAAAAAATACGACACTAAAATAACAACTGTTGTAAACGGTAATAGGGGCTTAAATTTTCTTTGCCACCTACCTACAATGTTTGTACGAACCCCATGAGGGTTAAGGACTCTCGTTTGAGTACCGTTGATTTAAAATATCAAAATTAGATCGGAGATTCACTATCGCATGCTAGGAAATATAAACCTAGAGTAGAACTATAGGCCAAGTGTAAAAATATATTTAAAATATTTACTGTCTCATATTTAATTTAACAATATAATAGTACATAAATTTTTTTTTTCGTTTTTTTTGTAGAGATCCCTCGTTTATAGTGGTTTATTCTTTTTATGTAAAATTTATTTATTACTTTTACATCTCTGTTAACAAGTAAATGTTGTTGTTCATTATGCTGCTGCTGATATTGCTCTTAATGTTGCTAGTATATTGAGTGACGTTTGTAGTTGTTTTATTTGTTGTTGTGGTTAATAATGCCTGCTGCAAATCATGTTGAATTATGGTTTAAATGTAATTTTTTGTACTTAACATTTTTTCGATTTTTTTTTCGTAGCCAATGTTTTTATTTTCACAGTTTTACATTGAATATTAAGAATAATAATACGTTGATTTACGAATAAGCAGATGAAGGAGAATCAAAGAAATTATTACTTTAACCCAGATAAAAAATTAACCCTTTAAAAGAAAAGTATGCAACAATTCACTGACTATACGTATAAATTAATCAAAATGATTACAATTTTCCCATTTTTTGTTTAAAATTAATAATAATATTTTTAAGTTATAAAATACCGAAAAGTAAGCATTAAAATAATACTTATGATGATTATTATTTAAAATAAATTTCTTTTCTTTGCTTTAAGCTCAAAATATTTACTTGTAATCTTAAGAAAAAATCGTTGATTCTGATTTTAGTTTCTTTTTTGTTTTCGATGTTGTTTAAAGATTTAAATTAATTTCCGATGTTTTAAAATTAACATTTCCATTAATTTTATTTTCATGGTTTTTATTTTAGATTTATTAGGTGATGGTTCTAGTTTATTGCATTTATGCTTGACTTTTGCTCACTCCTTTTTTTACCTTCATAATTTTTGTTTTCAGTATCATTTATTTTATTTCTTTTTTTTTTTCAAAAGTTGTTGCTAATATTTGTTGAGTTGTTGAAATTGTGGTAACAAGTTTTTTGTAGTAATTATTGTGCTATAAATTTTAAAAATATATGGCCAGATTTAGAATTTCATACCTCACAAAATAAAAAGGTGGCTTTTATATTTTCATAAACCAACACCTTTTCCTATATATTTTCCCACACAATTAAATATAATTAAAAATATCGAATTTGTTTAAATATAGCTAAATATTACAAAAATTTATTTTTTTTTAATTTTTTTAGTATTCAATTAAATTTCGTCTTTTACTTCAATAATCTGGTAACTTGATTTCCTAGTAGCCACACTTTAATTCATATTAACATTACACTATCATTAGCCAACACACCTCGTTAAGATTTTGTTTTAAGTGAAGTAATAAAATATTTTTAATTTTTCATTTTTTTGTTTTCATTTTTTGTCTTTAACAATTTTCCATTTCAAGTCTTCTAGACACGGTGTTTATTAATGTTGTTGCTGGTGCTTTTAAATCAAACTCACATAAGCACAGACGGACGGACAAACAGACGACCAAGATTTCTGCATAAAAAAAAAAACTGTATAAAATATGAATGTCAGGTCTTAATAGTTTATGCTGCAATTAATTACATTTGTTCTGTTTGTACGCTTTACTGATAAAAACAAGTTATTTGTTCGCAAAATGCAGAAAAAAAAACATAACAAAAATATAATAAAAGTTAAAATGAAATCCTTGTTAATTATTTGTGAACAGAGAAAACATGTTGCAAAAGGTTTTGAATTGGTTAAACATAAAATAAATTAATTTTTTAATAAAAAGAACAGGCATCAGTCAAAAAAATTTTAATTTGTTTAATTTATTTAATAAAATATTTTTTTAGTCAAGAAAATTATTAACTAACGCTGGACAAGAAGTTGTTATACAGATGAAGTTTTGGAATTGCTATAGGGAACAATGGAACTAAACTAGAACTGAACCTTGGAAACTATAGGCTAGGTTAGGTTAGGTTAGGTTAGGTTAGGTTAGGTTAGAAAGGGCGGCGTATTCACGCCTCCACCCAGAAACCATCTGATCCATTGTGATGCCTTTATAAATAACAGGGAAAGTTAATAAAACGAAGAAAGAGAAGATCCCTAGTAGAATAAGGCACAAGAGTAGAAAGAAAGTAGAAAGAAAGGAAATGAAATATAAGAAAAGTAAGGTATAGAACCCAAGACCCATCAATCAACACCGACAACCTTTAAGCCACTTTATCCACATTACGTACCCTATAAGGTTATCGAGTTCACTACCCGCAACCTCTTCCAGTTCGTGTAGAATATGGCTTCCAAACTACTTCAGTCTACTACGCTGAAGCCCTACGCAATGACAGCGTATGTGTTCCACTGTCTCTAGCTCCTCCACATCATCGCACGTCTTACAAAAGTCTGACGTGCCGGTGTCCCACTTACTGGTCATATTCCCCATAGCGAGGAATCCGGTAATTATACCAACCTTGACCCTTAGATTCCCACGACTTATGCCCAAAAGATGCATCGAATCTGCTGGCTTAAGACTAGGCCATAACTCTCTAGATAACTTGCAGCCATTCCTCTCCTCCAAGCATGATTCGTTTTTCCTAGAGTGCATTACCTTATGGCCCTGAAATATGACCCAATTGGAATTCTATTCGATACCTCCACAAAAGAGCTGTCCAGCTCCGAGCCCTTACGTGCTAGCTCATCGGCTATTTCATTCTAAATTCCCTCCTATACTCAAGAACCAATCTGGACCTGACACAATAATTTGTCATTAGTGCTGGCTGACTATCCACATAGATAGTTACCTCAGTGTCCCTCTCAACATTTTCCTCCAGTAATCCTAGGGCCTTTTAAAATACCTAGAATTTCTGCCTGGAAAACGCTACAACTATCAGACAATCTAAAATATCGTTTGATATCTGTTCCCATGAAGTAAACACCCGCCCTTGTACCTACTTCCATCTGCGAGCCATCTGTGAAGATAGCGCACTCTCCATGGAGCTTTTCCGTTCCTGTTCAGAGGTCCCTAATAGGGATTTCAATAACGGGAGCAGCCTCGAAGTCAATTATAGTACCGATATAATCAATTTAGGCGGCTGAGGATAATGTTCGATTACCAAACTTGACTTCATTAAGCAATTGGAAGAAGGTGGAGAATGATGTCCAGCGCTGCCTGAGGTCTACTTCTCATGGCACCCGTAATGCCAATTGAAGCATATCTCTGAACTTTACAAAGAATATTCCTATACGTCCCTTTTCTCAACGCCTCCTACCATACCGAACATCCATAAGTGAGTATGGGTCTCACAACCGAAGTGTATATTTCCAATATACAATTAGACCCCAGTTCTTTCCTACAGAGTTCCTCCATGCGTAGTAGGCACTAAGACCTTTCCTGGCCCTTTCCTGAGTATTTCTCCTCCAAGACAATTTGCTGCCCAAGTAAATGCCCAGGTACTTGACCTCCTTTGACAAACTGAGTTCCGTCCCATTCAAAACTTGTAGACTAAATGTCTCAAACTTATATCTCCTGGTAAACAGAACTAGTTGAGTCTTTTCAGGGTTGACTCCCAATTCATTATTATTTGCCCACTGGGAAAGTTCTGGCATCCCAGATTGCATGACCTCGCTGATCATGGATGGAAATTTACCCGAGACCAATAATACCATATCGTCAGCGTAGGCTACGATTTTCCTTCCCATGGAATCGCATAACGTTCATTGCCAAAAGCCACAAAAAACTATAGGCTAGAACGTTTTAAACGAGCAAACATCACTGTAACTACGAACTTAGGTTTTGAGATGTTTGTAAAGTAAATAAAAATGTTCACTATTTACAGTCCTCCTACAAACTGATCACCAATTTCATGTGAGCATTATGATTTTTTTTCTTTCGTCAAACAATTTTCCTATCACGACACATACTCTATTATTTTTTTTAGTCAAGAAAATTATTAACTAACACTGGGCAAGAAGTTATTATACAGCTAAAGATTTTTAATTGATATAGGGAACAACGGAACTGAACTAGAATTGAACTAGAACTGAACTAGAACTGAACTAGGACTGAACTAGAAGTGAACTAAAACTGAACTAGAACTGAAATAAACTGAACTAGAACTAAACTAGAAACTGAGCCAGAATTGAACTAGAACTCAACTAAAACTGAAATAAACTGAACTATAATTCAACTAGAACTGAACTTTAAGAGAACTAGAATTAAAGTAAAACCAGACTATAATTAAACTAGAACTGAAATAGAACTAAACTAGAACTAAACTCTAACTGAACTAGAACTGAACTAGAACTGAACTAGAACTAAACTAGAACTGAACTAAAACCGAACTAGAACTGAACTAGAGTTGAACTAGAACTGAACTAGAACTAAACTAGAACTGAGGTAAAATTGAATTAGAACTGAACTAAAACTGAACAAGAACTAAACTGGAACTAAATTAAAACTGAACTAAATATTAAAAAAAAAAAAAAAAAAAATGTTAAACAAATATATTCAAAGCATTTTCTTAATGCTGCTTCATTTCATACATTTTAATTTCTTCTTTAATTCGATTGCTAGCCAGCAATTTTTCTTTGGAATATTTTTATTTTTTTTTGCTTTTTTTACCCAGTTAGTAGACAAATAATGAATAAATGCATTTTTCTTTTATACAATTTTCTTGTTGACTAAGATCTTCTAAATTATTTTACAAAATTATTACTTTAAAAGTTATCAAACCTTAAAAGAATTTTGCAAATATCTATAAAGACAAAAATTTTAATGCATTTAAAAGTTTGTTCAACAAAATGTTCACTTTTTGTTTACTCTAACATTTTCTTCATCTTATCCCCCCATCTCCTTGCATTTCAATAGCCAATTATTTGTGCAGCTTTTTTGTTGCTAGATGCTCGAAAACTATTGTAAATTCATTATATTATTTCAATTAAAACAATTTCCTTTTTAAATTGTCCTTTTGAACTTTCAAAACAGTTTTGTTAAAAACTCTTAATTAACAGGCTTTTAAAAGTTTTTTGTTTCGTATTTAATTTTTTTTCTTTGTTTTTTTATTTTTTTTTTTTTGTCAAGATAGAGAAGAATCTTTAAAATGCAGCAGTTCTTTTTTTTCCTGTTCTCTATCTTTACAAACTTTTTACTTTGGTATTTGCCAGCTTTTTTTGTGCTGCTTTTGCTGCTGTTGGTAATCGATGTGAAGTGTCATGTTGAGAGGTAAAGAAAGAAAGAGTTTGGAAAAAGTATCAGAAATATTTAAAGGAAAATGATGGAAGTAAAATATGTTTATAGAAGGAGAGAGAGAGAGAGAGAAATGGAGTATAGAAGTAGAATTGTGTGTGTTTAAGTGTAAATGAAAGAGTAACTAAATGAAAAAGCACTTAAAGAAAGCACTTTAAGTAAATGGGGTTAAAAGGACTCAGTGCCAAAAAGGATATACTGAAGCCATAACAAAAGCTTCGAAAGAAAAAAAGTACTAAGTAAGGAAGACGTTGAATATTTCTTTGATTTCTTAATTTTTTTCTCTCTGCTTGTATATTTCAAGTGTGCAAATGTTTTTGTATGTGTTAAAAAATTAGCAAAATCATGATAAACTGCAGCAAAAAAATAAAAAATAAAAATAATATAAAAAATATCCCAAAAATTTAAGAAGTAAATATTGTTGAAGATGAATATTTATTCTAGGAGAAGGTTAGGTCAGTAAATGGAAATATGCCAAAATAAAAATATAAAATCTGTTTAAATAATTCTATATCTATATGTGCACATAAACGTTTTAAAAGTGTGAAAATTTCTTTCGATATAATGCAATTATAATGAAGACAATTGCAAAAAAGGGAAATTAACACTCTTGGAAATAAGTTTAGGTACAATAAATTTCTTTCTCAGAAGCTATTTGATCAGTTAGTTTTTATAGTCGAAGTGAAAATTATTGAACGACAGGACAAAAATCTGAGTTTAAAGCCAAAGTCTGTGTATATAGCGAAAGTCTGAGTATAAGATAAAAGTCTGAGTTTAATGCGAAAGTGTAGGTTTAAGACGAAAGTGTCGGTATAAGAAGAAAGGCTGAGTATAAGATAAGAGTGTGAGTATAAGACAAAAGCCTGAGTTTTTGGCGATATCCTAGACATAAGACAAAAGTCTGAGTATAAGACGAAAGTCTAATATTAAGACAAAAGTCTGGGTATAAGTCGAAATTCTGAGTATAAAATAACAGTCTGGGTTTAATATTAAATTCTAAGCATAAGTCGAAAGTCTGTATTAAAGAGAAAGCCTGAATATATGATAAAAGTGTAAGTTTGAGACGAAAGGTTGAGTATAAGATGAAAGTCTGAGTAAAAAAGGAAAGTTTGAGCATAAAAGGAAAGTCGGAGTTTAAGAAGGAGCCTGAGTTTAAGAGCAATATTTGAGTATAAGACGAAAATCTAAGTATAGGACGAAAGTCTAAGTATAAGATGAAATCCTGAGTATAGGACCAAGGTCTAAGTATAAGACGAAAGTCTGAGTATAAGACGGAATTTTCAGTATGTCAAAAAACTAAGTTGAAAAAGAAAGTTTTGAGTATAAGGTAAAAATCTGAGTTTAAGATAAAAGACCGAGTTTATGATAAAAGTCTGAGTATAAGACGGAATTTTGAGTATGTCAAAAGTCTAAGTTGAAAAAAAGTAAGTTTGAGTATAAGGCGAAAATCTGAGTTTAAGGTAAAAGTCCGAGTTTATGATAAAAGTCTGAGTATAAGACGAAGGTCTAAGTATAATACGAAATTTTGAGTATAAGACGAAATTCTGAATTTTGACTATAAGATGAAACTCTTGGGGTATGACGAAAGTCTTACTTTAAGTATAAATCAATTGTCTAAGCATTAGACGATAAACCAAGTATAAGTCGTTAATCCTATTATAACACACTACTAAAATAAATTTTTAAATGCTCCCCTGTACCTAAGCTGTAGTTAAATGTTATCAGTTGTATTGTAAGTTTTTGTAAATTTCAATGATTTTTTTCTTTCTACTATTTTCAATTGTTGTCAATTTTTGTTGTTACTATTGTTGTAATTTAACATAATGTTTTGTTATATGTAACGTGACTCACGTACTTAGGTTTTTTTTACTATACAGTTTATTTTTTCTAAACACTTTAAAAGTCTAACTATCCGTCCGTCTGTCTGGTCGATTGGCTGTTAACTGCAAATTTTTCTAATTGTTAAATTCTCAATTGCTGGCATTACTTTAAGAAAAAAAAAAAAAAATAAAATAAGAACATACATCTGTTACATTACAACAAACATGGCCAACACAAAAAAAATTACAATTTATCTTAAAATTGTTAAACGAGAGTTAATCTTAAATCATGATCACTGATCTACAACAAGAACTTTTTGTTGGCCAAGAGAAATAGGAACTGAATGAAAAAATCTTTTAAAATAACAACAACTAAAAAAAAACTAAATAAATAAAACAAAAAACAACAACATGATTAAATAATTCGCATTTGTTGTTAAATCTATTACTTAGATTAAAGCAAAAAAGAAGAAAAACTTTTTTTACAGATTTTTTTTTAACCAACTGCTAAAAGCTGCTGTGCCCGCATAGACCCTCATATATATTTTTCTTAAAGTTTATTGTTGTATTACCAAAACGATCCGTGCCCAATAATCTTTTTTACACAAACATTTGGTCGTCATTGTTGTTCTTTTATAATGTTTCACAATTTGCTTAATTTTTTTTTTTTTTTGGGGTTTTCCATCTTTAAACAAAAACTTAAAACAAATTTGACAAAATCTTTAAAAAAAAGCTCCAAAATAAAAAACCTAGCTTGAATATTAAGTTTAACAACAACAAGTAGTTTTTTTAGTGGACCTTTTTTTCTCTCTAACCTTACAAAACAATTTAAATCGTTTCGTATATTTAAGTATTTTATATGTATTTATTTTTTTAGAAAATTGTTTGGAAGTCAAATGATTATTTTTAAGCATTAAACAGCACCTCAGTGATGATGATGACTTTTTAAAAAAAAGTGTTTTATATATATTTTTTTATTATTTTTTAAAAATTATAGGTGGCGCTGCTGTTGAGTATTCATTCATTTGCCTTTTTAGGAGGGGGAAATTTAAAAGCAGAAAAGCAAAAGAATTTAACTGAAAAATTATAATAAATAGAATAACGGATTTAGTAGTTAAACATAAAGTATAAGACTTTATTATGAATATAAGAAAATAATTTGTGTATAAGACATGAACCCAATACTGTGATAACCACCATATAAGTATAATTCTGAGTATAAGGCGATAGTCGAAGTATAAGACAAAAGTAAAAGCTTAATACATTAGGTTTAATATAAGACGACAGTTTAAGTAAAATAAAGTAGTCTGAGCATAAGACGATAGACAGAGTGTTAGGCGGTAGAATAAAGTGTTAGTTTGAGTATAAGATAACAGTGCAAGTAGGCTGAGTATAAGGCTGTATTCTCAGTATAAGGAGATAGACTAAGTATAACCTGATAATCTAAGTCGATACCTTGGAAACTATAGGCTAGAATGATTTAAACAAACAAATATCACTCAAACTATGAACTTAGGTTTTGAGATGTTTGTAAAGTAAATAAAAATATTCACTATTTACATTCCTTTACAAACTGATGAACAATTTAATATGAGCATTATAATTTTTTTTTCTCTCGCCAAACAATTTTCCTATCATGACACATACTCTATTACGTACGGCCATCTGTCCGTCCGTCCAACTGTCTGTACCAACCGCATGATGAGGATTTTTAACTTTTTCTCAATCTCGCTCAAAAGGTAATTTTAACGTTAATTTTTTTTCGCTTTTTTCTTCTTTGGGACTTTAAAATGTTTAATGATTGAAAAAATAACATGAAAATCGTGCAAAATTTTTGGTAAACTATTATAGAAAATTATTTTAAAGTTAGCAAAGAGTTAGATGAATTTAAAGCGCCTGCTTAAAGTGCTTTTAAAATAACTCCACACTCACACATAAAATCACAGGAAAAATGAATTAAAAATACAGGGGCGTTAATAATAAGAGACAAGAAAAGGGACATTTGTTAAAATTCCACTTTTATTGTAAATAAAAATTAAAGTCTAAAAGCTAAAATATTGCTTATATAATATAAATAAAATGAAATTTAAATATTTGTGAAAAAATCTATTAACTCTCTCTTTCGTATTATCTCCCCTTAACCATATTTACTGTGCCATAATATTTTTGCTGTCTCATTTTTTTCTCTATAGCTTGTGTCTGTCTGTCTTTTTATCTTATGCTTTTTTTCATCTCCTATATTTCATTGCGTCATTCAACAAATTTTCAAATTCATGCAATTTTTCATCGTATCAGACATCGATAGCTGCATTTCATTGCAATTTGATTGCCTTAAATTGAGTTGAGAAAATTTTTGCCAATAAAAATTTGCAAAAAAAAAAAAAGTAGAAGGCAGCAGTTTAAAAGAAAAAAAGATATTGTTGCAACTTGCTATAATCCATTGAAATTCATGCAACATGTTTAGTCAATCGTCTGCAACTTCAAAGTAATTGTCTAATGTTTTTTGTTGTTGCTGCACTGCAACAATCAAATTGTGTTTCGGCTGAAGCTACAATTCGTTGTGCATGATTTTTTTGATTTCGATTTCTTTTTGTTTTATTCTCTTGTCTGTGAAAAAAGTGGGACCTTTTAGGGGCGCGTTTCTTTTGTTGTGGTTTTTGCAGTTAGAGATATTTTATGTTTGTATTTTTTTGAATTTCATTTGAAGGACAAAACCGACAAATAGTTATTTCATATAATATAAAAATAATATTAAAGTGTGGGTTTAGGCATTGGTCGGCATTATGGTTTTAAAAACACTAGGGGAATATTGGGAGTAGAAACTTTGCTTCAGTAGACTATAGAATTTATAGTATATAATATAAAATGCTCTAAAGTCTAATATATAAACTGCTCTATAGTATGGACTGTAGTCTGCTCTATATTCGAAGACCATAGTCTGCACTATAGTCGAGACTATAGTCTGCTCTATAGTCGAGACAATAGTCTGCTCTATAGTCGAGACAATAGTCTGCTCTATAGTCGAGACAATAGTCTGCTCTATAGTCGAGACTATAGTCTGCTCTATAGTCGAGACTATAGTCTGCTCTATAGTCGAGACTATAGTCTGCTCTATAGTCGAGACTATAGTCTGCTCTATAGTCGAGACTATAGTCTGCTCTATAGTCGAGACTATAGTCTGCTCTATAGTCGAGACTATAGTCTGCTCTATAGTCGAGACTATAGTCTGCTCTGTAGTCGAGACTATAGTCTGCTCTATAGTCGAGACTATAGTCTGCTCTATAGTCGAGACTATAGTCTGCTCTATAGTCGAGACTATAGTCTGCTCTATAGTCGAGACTATAGTCTGCTCTATAGTCGAGACTATAGTCTGCTCTATAGTCGAGACTATAGTCTGCTCTATAGTCGAGACTATAGTCTGCTCTATAGTCGAGACTAAAGTCTGCTCTACAGTCGAGACTATAGTCTGCTCTATAGTCGAGACTATAGTCTGCTCTATAGTCGAGACTATAGTCTGCTCTATAGTCGAGACTATAGTCTGCCCTATAGTCGAGACTATAGTCTGCTCTATAGTCGAGACTATAGTCTGCTCTATAGTCGAGACTATAGTCTGCTCTATAGTCGAGACTATAGTCTGGTCTATAGTCGAGACAATAGTCTGCTCTATAGTCGAGACAATAGTCTGCTCTATAGTCGAGACAATAGTCTGCTCTATAGTCGAGACAATAGTCTGCTCTATAGTCGAGACTATAGTCTGCTCTATAGTCGAGACTATAGTCTGCTCTATAGTCGAGACTATAGTCTGCTCTATAGTCGAGACTATAGTCTGCTCTATAGTCGAGACTATAGTCTGCTCTATAGTCGAGACTATAGTCTGCTCTATAGTCGAGACTATAGTCTGCTCTATAGTCGAGACTATAGTCTGCTCTATAGTCGAGACTATACTCTGCTCTATAATTCTATAGACCAGAATGTAGTCTTCTCTATAGTCTACTGGCTGTAGACCACTATATAATTTATTGCGTATAGTCTGCTCTTTAGTCTCTAGACTATGCAGTTTGCTCTACATATTTAAAATTTTTATTTCTTTACTTTCGTCTAATTTTTGAGTGTGACTTCATTTTAAACTTATTATTCAATGACGAAGATCTTTATTTTGATTTTTTCATTGCGGTTTGCTATTGAGTGCCTTTACCTATAATACCCCCTTTGATTACATTTGTAATCATATAAAAATGAAATTTATAAACGTTTTTGATTGTTTTCGATTTTTATTTGTTTATCTGTCTGTCTGTTATTTTTTCTTTCAATTTTTTGTTTAACTGCCATGACGTAACATAGTTTTATTTGTTAGTAAATGATGTTGTTGTTCGGATTTGTTGCCATTTTGCCCTCAGGTGTGATATTTATATAGTGTTTATTTTTGCTTTTTTTTTTTTTTTCTTACCACACACACAACAGCAAAAAGCAACAATTACAATAATGTAAAAAAATAAATATTCACTTTCCTTTAATAGTGAGATTTTGGTGTTTTTCGTTTCGTTTGTTTGTGGCATATTAGAGGAGAGACTCTTTATTCATGCAACCAACCAGCTATTGGAATTTAGGCTGTAAATTTTAAAAGGAAAATGATTTGTTTATTGTTTCGATTGCAGCGTAAAAATGCAAATGAATATTATTTGTGTATGTGTTTGAAATAACAGTTTTTTTTTATTTGAATAGTGATTTTTAAATTTATAAGACATTAACACATTGATGAAAGGACTGAGACGAGTGAAAAAAACATTCTATTAGAAATAGTATATTACTAAGCTGAAAATATGAATAAAATCGAAAGAAATTTGCCTCATCTTGACCAATTTATTTGGTTATCTTTTATGACCATTTAAGACATTTCACTGTTCCCAGTCCTTATAGCAGGTACTTATTTATAAATTTATATAATTTTGATTTCTTGTTATTTTTTATTTTTGTATTTATTTTAATTTTTTTTTCCGTAAGATGAAAGGTCGCTTAATTTTGGTTAGTTGCTTTTGGGTTGATTTTGTACATTTTTGGGTGGTTTATTTGCTTTAAAAACAAAATTTTATGTCCCTCTATTATTTTGAACAATTGCATGAATGACTGACTGATCCGTAGTGATTGTGTGATTTTGACTTGTCATGTTGTTATTTTTTGTTTTAAGTCAATATTTTTTTTTTTTTTTGTTAAATTTTGTTTAAATGTCAGCTTGAATTTATATTTATATGTCGTGATTTGTATAATATTTTTCCCATATTAGTTTAACTGTTGTGATTTTTTTCATCGTTAGATATAATATGAATAAACTATTTTCTTTTTTGTTGTATTTTAACACAAGGATATTACCGAAGACATCAAAATTTTTTATGAAATTTAGTTTCTATGGGAAAATTAATCAAAACTTTAAATAGACAATTTTTCAGAAATTTAATTTTTATAAACAATTTTTAAAAAATTTAATTTTTATAAGAAATTTTTTAGAAATTTAAATTGTAAGGGAAAATTTTATAACAATTTGTTTATAGGGATATTAAAAAAATCCCTTTTATAAGAAATATTTATAAAATTTGTCTAAGAATTTTTCTAAAAATTGTATTTAGTTTTATTTAATAGGAATATTGAAAAAGTCACCTCTTTTATGGGATTTTTTTTTTTAATTTCTATTTTATAGGAATTTTTTAAGGCTATTTAAGATTTTTTTTATTTAGAAAGTTTCCTTTTAATAGTAAAAGAAAAAAAGAAAAAAAATGCTTCAAATATTTCTGTTTTCACTGTAAGAGCCTTTTTCAAAAATTCTTTTTAATAAGAAAATTTGTCTTTTATAGGAATTTTATTACAATTACTCTTTAACAGAAAATTAAAAAAATCTATTTAATTTTGTAAAATTCCCTTCAATAGGAAATTTTTCAAAAGTGCTCTTTAATAGAAAATTAAATAACTTTTTTTTAATGAAAATTTTAAAAAATTTATTTTTTATAGCAAATTTTAAAAAATTTTTGTTTACTGAAAATTGTTCAAAAGAATAATCAATATTTCAAATATTTCTGTTTTCAGTGCGTTATTTTTTAAGAAATCTCTTTTTAAAGAAAATTTGTCTTTTATAGGTAATTTAAAAAATTTCTTTTTAAAAGAATATTGAAAAAAATCTTTTTGATATGAAATTCCTAAAATAAATTATGTTTAAATTTTTCAAACACTCTCTTTTTATAGAAAATTAACAAACAAAAATTAATTTGACATTTTTCAAAAATGTAATTTTTACAGGGAAATTAAAAACCAATAGGAAATTTTTTTAAAAATAATTTTAAGTAGAATTAAAAAAACTGTAGCAAATTACAAATACAATCTTAATAGGAAATTAAAAAAAATCTCTTTGATATTACTAAAAAAAATTTTCTTTAATTGCACATTTTTCAAAATTTGTCTAAATTTTTTTTTTAAACATTATCTTTTTAATTGTAAATTATCAAAAAAATTAATACGAGTAAAAAAATATTTTTAAAGGAAAATTTATCCAAAATTCTTTTTTATTGGAAATTTAAATATTTTTTTTTATTTCAACATTTTTTTAAAAATATGAATTTTTATAGGATTTTTAAAAAAATTATTTTTGTAAAAAATGTTGCAAAAGAACCTTTTACATTTCTCTTTAATAGAAAATTTAATAAAAAAAATTCTCTTGATAGAAAATTAAAAAAAAAAAAGTTTTTTTTTGTAGAAATTTTTTAAATATTTCCATTTTATAGGAAATTAAAAAAAGCTGTCTATTATAGGAAAATTTCCCTTACACCGAAAATTTAAAAAAAAATGCCTTTAATAGGAAATTTTCGAAGAAATTTCTTTTCAATAAAAAAATTTTTCCATAATTTTCTTGAATAGAAAAATTTTCAAAATTTTTTCTTCAATAGAGAAGTTGTCTAAATGTTCTCTTTTATGGAAAATTTTTCAAAATATTCTTTTTTATCAAAAATTTCTTTTATAGAAAATGGTTAAAAAATTTATATTAATAATAATTTTTCTTACAAATTTCTCTTTAAAGGTAAAATTTTCAAAAATTTCTCTTTAGTACGAAGTTTTTCAAACTTTGCTCTTTTATAGAAAACGTTTAAAAAATTTCTCCTTAACAGAAAACTAAAGATTTAAAAAAAAATTTCTTTTTCAAAATTTCTCTTTAAAAAAAATCAAAATGTCTCTTAAAGAAATTTGTTCAAAATGTTCTCTTTTATAGATAATTTTTCAAAAGGTTTTTTATATAGAAATTTTCAAAATGTTCTCTTATATAGAAAACTTTTTCAATATTTTGTCTTTTAGAAATTTCTTTTCAATAGGACTTGTTTAAAAAAGCTCTTTTATAGGTTTCTCTTAATTTTTTTTTTTAATTTTTTCTAAAAATTCGTTTTTAAAGAAAATTTTTCTAAAAATTTTGCATATAGGAAATTTTTCGGAATTTTCTTTCATAGAGAATTGTAGAACATTTTTTTTAGAAATTTTTTGTTTATAAGAATTTTTGAAATCTCCTTTTTATAAAAAATGTTTAATAAATTTGTTTTAAATGGGGAATTTTTCAACAACTTCTTTGTGAAAAAATTGTTAAAAATATTTTTTAAAACCAATTTTTAAAAAATTTAGATCTAATAACATTTTCAAAAATTTTTTAAAAAACAAAAATATTGTCCTTTTTTTAAATTCATATGGGTTTTTTTAATTTACTTTTTTAGGATATTTTTCTAACATTTGTTTATTGAAATTAAAAAAAATATAGTGTTTTCTTTAAATTTCTTTATAATATGAAATTTGGCAAAAATGTCTCTTTTGCAGGAAATTTTTCTAAATTAAAATTTTGTAGGAAATTTTCTGATAATTTATTTTTTTATTTCTTATTTTTTTTAATGAGCTTTTAAATATTTTTTAAGGTTTTTTATTTTCCTTTTATTGGAAATTTTATGTAATGTTGATGGAAAAGTTTTCTAAAATTTTAATTTTTATTGAAAACTTTTAGATTAAAAATAAAAACTGACTAAAAAGTAAATTCACTAAAAAGTGTAAAAATTATATTTTAACGCTACGACTATTTTATTTAAATTATTTCTTTTTTCAAAACCTTAGAAAAGCTTGCAATAAAATCGTATTTTTATTAACAATTTATTTAAATTGATACCCAAAAATAAAAATAATACATAATATAGCTGAAAAACAATCTTATCTTATAATAAATATCTATCACTTAATTTAGAAAATTTCTTAACGTTTAACCAACCAGCATTCACACACATACAACATATGTCTAAAAACTTTCAAAAAAAACCCACCAAAAACTTCTCAGCATTTTTCAAATAAAGGTCTTAAATAACAAAAGAATTAACAAAGAATTAAAAAAATAAACTTACACATGACAGGTGAACGAGTACCCCTCGTAAATTTTGCTCATTAGAACCAAAAATAAACTAAAAGAATAACCCTTTTCCTGTCAACATAAGCGATGAAAAAAAAAAAAAAACAAAAATACTAGAAAGAAGATTTTACGGTCAAAGTTTATAAAAAAAAAAAAGAAAAACAAAATTGAAATCTATACAATAAATGGACACAACGCCACTTAAGGTGACAATCTGATATGTCAAAATGAGTTGTAAATGGCAATGGTTACAACAAATAAAACAAAAACAACAGCAACAACAACAACAACAGCACAACCTGTTAAATAAACAAAAGAAACCTAAGTAACGAAACTTTAAAAGAGAAAAAGAAAATCTACCGAAATTATCCAAAAAGAAAAAGTCTAATAAAACAGAAAACTATTATTGAGATGACAAACGATAATAATGATACTATGAACGATACACTCGGTTAAGCAGTTAAATAATTCACATGATGACAGGTTTAACTTTTTGAGAATAAAGAACGTATGAAATACCTTATCTTATTTCTTGAAACATCTTTTAGTTTTGTTACACTCTATTTAATATTTCTTTGTTAACAATGGTTCTTCTGTTTTGTACTTTACTTTTTCTGCAGCTCTCCCTTTTGCTCTTTTGTAAGAATGAGTTAACATTTTATACGTTAAAATGTGTCTGGTTATTGTTAACATTTCTGTTTAGTTAGTTAAACGTATGTTTAACTAGGGGTTTGGTTAAACTTTGTTTTGTTTTTATAAAATGTGATATTGACCATCATTATTTCATTATTATATTAATGCAACTTTTGTCGAGGCCAGTTAAGAAAAAGAATTAATTAAAAATTCAATTTGTATTCAGGTAGAAGTGCTGAAACCAGTCCTAGATAGAGGGAAAGTAAAATTTTGGAAATTTTACTTTTATAGATATTTTTTCGAGCTTACTTTTATGGGAAATTTTTCTTAAAATTATTTTCCATAGAAAATTTTTCTCTAAATTCAGTTTTATAGAAAATTCTCTTTTATAGGAAATTTTTCGAAAATGTTTCTTTTATAGAAAAATTTTTTAGTCTCTTTAGTTGGAAAATTTTATAAAAATTTAAAACTTTCTCTTACATAGTTTTTCTAACATTTCTGTTTTAGGAAATTGTTCAACAATTTTTTAAATTTCTCTTAAGATTATTTTTGAAATTTTCTCTATTGTAGACAATTTTACAAATATATTTTATTAAAAAAATTTCAAAACGTACTCTTTTATATAAAACTTCACTTTTAAAGAAACTTAAAAAAAATTTCTCCTTTATAAAAAATGTTTAAAAATTTCCCTTAAAAATTTTTTTTTTAAATGTCTCTTTTATGGGAAAATTTTCAAAAATGTTCTTCTTATATAAAAAAAAATTCAAAATTTTGCTCCTAAATAGAAAATTTTCAAAAAAAATTTTCTTAAATGGAAAATTTCTCTTTAATAGAAAATTTCTCAAAAAGTTCCCTTTTACAGAAAATTAAAAAAAATCTTTTTTATAGAAAAGTTGTCCAAATGTTATACTTATAAAAAAAAAATTCAAAATTTTATAAAAAAAAATTTCCAATTTTTTTTCCTAAATTTTCCAAAAATTTTCTTAAATAGAAAATTTTTTAAAAATTTAAATTTAAAAAAAAAATAGAAAATTTGTCAAAAGGTTCCCTTTTAAGAAAATTTATAAAAATTTTCTTTTTTATAGAAAAAATGTTAACCTTAATAGAAAATTTTTTTGGTTTAAAGAAAATTTGCAAAATGTTCTCGTAAATAAAAAATATCTCTTTAATAGTAAATTTCTCAAAAATGTCACTTTAATAGAAAATCTGTTAAAATGTTCTCTTATACAGAAAATTTGTCAAAATGTTCTCTTTCATAGAGAATTTTTCAAACGTTCTCTTATATAGAAAATTTTTTCAAATATTCTCTTTTATAGAAAATTTGTTAAAATATTCTCTTAAATATAAAATTTCTCTTCAATAAAAAATTTCTCAAGAAATTTCACCTTAACAGAACATTTGTTCAAACGTTCTCTTATATAGAAAATTTGCTAAATTTTGTCTTTCAAATTTTTCTCTTTTTTAGAAAATTTGTCAAAAAGTTCTTTTAAATAGAAAATTTTTCTTCAATAGAAAATTTCTCTAAAATTTCACTTTAACAGAAAATGCTTCAAAACATTCTCTTATATAGGAAATTTTTTCAAATTTTTCTCTTTTATAGAAAATTTATCAAAATATTCTCTTTTATAGAAAAGTTGTCTAAATGTTCTCTTTTATAGAAAATTTGTCAAAATATTCTCTTTTATAGAAAAGTTGTCTAAATGTTTTCTTTTATAGAAAATTTGTCAAAATATTCTCTTTTATAGAAAAGTTGTCTAAATGTTCTCTATTATAGAAAATTTGTGAAAATATTTTTCTTTATTTTCTGTTTTATGGAAAAATGTTAAAAAATTTCCCTTTTATAAAAAATTTTTCCAAAATTTTTCTTGAATAGAAAATTTTTCAAAATTTTTTATTTAATAGAGAAGTTGTCTAAATGTTCCCTTTTATAGAAAAATTTCCAAAATAATCTTTTTTTATCAAACATTTTTCAAAAATTTCTTTTATAAAAAATGACTAAAAAATTTCTATTAATAATAATTTTTTCTTACAAATTTTTCTTTAAAGGAAAATTTTTAAAAAATTTATCTTTAGTACTAAATTTTTCAAACTTTGCTCTTTTATAGAAAATGTTTAAAAAATTTTTCCTTAATAGAAAACTTTAAAGATTAAAAAAAAAAAAAAAATTCTTTTTCAAAATAACTCTAAAAAAAAATCAAAATGTCTCTTAAAGAAATTTGTTCAAAATGTTCTCTTTTATAGAAAATTTTTCAAAAGGTTTTTTATATAGAAATTTTCAAAATGTTCTCTTATATAGAAAACTTTTTCAATATTTTGTCTTTTATAAAAAAATTTTTCTAGAATTTAAGTAATATTTGAAAACTTTTCTCTCTAAATGAAGTGTTTCAATTTTCTATTAAAATTTTTCACTTCAAAGAAAATTTTTAGAAAAATATTATTTATATAGAATCTTTTCCAAATTTAGAGTAATTTTCTGAAAACTTTATTCTATAATTTAGATTTATGTAGGATATTTTTCAACTTCAGACTCTAACAATCTTTGATTTATACAAAAATTGTTTAAAATCATTTACATTAAAATTTCTTATCTCTCTGACAAATGTCAACCTGTATTTCCATATTAAATACCTTACAACCTCTGAAACTTTTGTTATACAGTTCAAAATTTTATTTCAAACAAAATAAGACATATTTTCCATTTCTCTTCTTTTTCTTTTTTGTTATCAACTGACTTTAATTAAAGATCGACCTCTGCCGCGCCGAACAGTGTGTCATCACATTTACTTAACTATTGTTTATCTCCAAAAGGTTCTAATGTCATTAGCAAAACAACAACAATAGCAGCCAGCAGCTGCTTAAACAGACTCAATGATTAGAAATGTTTGAATTCTATTTCGAATCTTTTGTAAAGAAAATAGAGAGAAAAGTAGTAGAAAAGTAGAAAAAGATAAACAAAAAGCTGCTTAAATAAACATAAGTATAGAAGCCAGGACAGACGGACGGACGGATGGATAAATAAAAGGACAGACAGACATACAAACATATAGCATGTGTCATTAAGTAGTTAGTGTCAGTTACTAACTGTTGTTGTTCTTTTTTTTAGTTTTTTTGTTAATGATAATAAATTTATCAAAGTGAAAGTATCACTTTATAGTCAGAGTTTGTATTTCTTTCTTTTAACTCTTTATCTATCGATTGAGATTACAAAGAGCAAGAGTTGGAAAAAAGAAAATAATTTAATTCGTAACGTAAGAGAAGTGTCAGGATAACATATGGTTAAATGATTAAATTTTTAAGATAAAGGGTTAAAAGCAAAGGCTTTTAATTTCTTATTTATTTTTTAAAGATTTTTGTTGGCCTATGTAACTTTATTTTCTTTGGGTTTAGTTTTAAGCACAAATGGTGGTCCAATTTTTTTTTCTTATTCCTGACTGCAATTTGAAATGGTGTCGACTGATTATTGTCAATGACTTCTGAGAAGACCTCTCGCTTGTCATTCTTAAAATAAAAGTCAACAAGAAAAATGATTCACAATCTTAAAGATGCTTTATTTTTCTTTTTTGTTTTAGGTAAAGGAAAATAAGTGTTGATTCTTCTTTTTGATTTTGAATTTTTGTAGTGTACGTAGAAGGCATCCTCATAAATTTAAACACTGTTATTGTTAAAAACAGTTTAGAGCAAAAAATATATTAAAAAAATGCCAACGACAGGTGAAATAGATTTTGAGCAGAGTATAAATTACAAATTTATAGGATATATATTTTTTAATTAGCCTTTAATATGAAATTATATAAAATTGTCTCTTTTATAGGAAATGTTTCAGAAATTTCCGTTTTAAAAAAAAATGTTTAAAACTTTCTGTTTAAAGAAAATTTCTTCTTTATAAGAAATTATTTAAAAATTTCTCTACTAGAGAAAATTAAAAAAAAAAAAAATAGTTTTTATAGGATATTCTTTAAAGATCTCTTCTATAGCATTTTAAAAATTTTGTTTTTATTTTTTTAGAAAATATCCTATATTTTCTAAAAATTTCTCTTTTTTATTTTATTAAAAGAAAAAAAAAATATTTTTTTTTGTATGGATTTTTTTTAAACAAATTCACTTTCATAAAAAATTTTTCAAAAATGTATTTTTATAAGAAATTTAAATAATTTCTCTTATATAAGGTATTTTTCAATAAATCCTGTTTTATAGGAAATTCTTAAACAATTTTTCTTTTATAGGAAATTTTCAAATAACTTCTCTTATATAAGTAATTTTGCAATAATTTCTGTTTTATAGGAAATTCTTGAAAATTTTCTTTTTTAGTAGAAAATTTTTCAAAAACCTTTTTTCTTATAAAATTTCTCGTTTAAGGAAATTTTTGCAATAATTTCCTTCTGAAAGGAAATTTTAAAATTATTAAAATGTCTCTTTTTCCCCGAAATTTTCAAATTTTTCCTTCTATGCAAAATGTTTTCAAAATTTCTTATTTTTAATAGTTCCTCAAAATTTCTCTTTTAGAGAAAAATTTTAAAAGTTTTTCTTTTATGACAAACTGTTTTCAAGATTTCTCTTTTACAGAAAATTTTTCAAAATTTCGCGTTTTTTTCACAAATTTCTATTTTATAGATTTTTCATAAATTTCTATTTAATAGAAAATTTTTCACAAAAATATCTATTTGCAGAAAATTTTTCACAAATTTATCTTTTGTAGAAAAATTTTCACAAATTTATTTTATAGAAAATTTTACAAAATTTTCCATTTTTCACAAATTTCTTTTTGATAGAAAATTTTTCACAAAATTCTCTTTTGTAGAAAATTTTTCACAAATTTCTCTTTATAGAAATTTTTATGCAAATTTGTTTTATAGAAATTTTTCAAAAATTTCTCTTTCATGGCAAATTTTTCACAAATTTCTTTTTTATAGAAAATTTTTCTGAAATTTCTATTTTATAGAAAATTTACCCAAAATTTCTCTTTTGTAAAACATTTCTTACAAATTTATTTTTATATAAAAAACTTTTCAAAATTTTTCTTTTAATAAAATTGTTTCACATATTGTCTTTTATAGACAATTTTTCACAATTTTCTCTATTTTAAAAAAATTTTCACAGATTTCTCTTTTATAAAAAATCTTTCAAAATTTCTTTTATAGAAAAATTTTGATTCTATATACAAATTTTTAAAATTTCTCCTTTATATTAAATTTTCCTAAAATTTATATTTTATAGAAAAATTTTCAAGTTTTATTTTATTGACAATTTTTTATTTTTTTTTTATAGAAAATTTTTCACAAATTTCTCTTTTATAGAAAATATTTCACAAATTTCTCTTTTTTAGAAAATTTTTCACAAATTTCTTTTGTAGAAAATTTTCCTAAAATTTCTCTTTTGTAGAAAATTTCTCACAGAAAACTCTATAGAAATTTGTTAAAAAAATTATCTTTTTTAGAATTTTTCACTAATTTCTCTTTTATAGAAAATGTTTAAAAATTTGTTTTATAGAAAAATGTTTGTTCAAAAATTCATCTTTTATAGAAATTTTTTTCAAATTTCATTTATAGAAATTTTCTTCAAATTTCATTTATAGAAATTTTTTACAAATTTCTTTTATAGACATTTTTTACGAATTTCTTTTATAGAAAATTTTCCCAAAATTTCTCTTTAATAGAAAGTTTCTCATAATTTTCTCTTTGTAGAAATTTGTGCAAAAATTTATCTTCATTAGAAAAATTTTCACAAATTTCTTTTTTATAGAAATTTTTTACAAATTTCTTTTATAGAAAATTTTCGAAAAATTTATCTTTTATAGAACGTTTCTCACAATTTTCTCTTTGTAGAAATTTGTGTAAAAATTTATCTTTTTCAGAAAATTTTTCACAAATTTATTTTTATAGAAATTTTTTACAAATTTCTTTTATAAAAAATTTTCCTAAAATTTTTCTTTTGTAGAAAATTTCACACAATTTTCTCTTTGTAGAAATTTGTTCAAAAATTTATCTTTTTTAGAAAATTTTTCACAAATTTCTCTTTTATAGAAAATGTTTCAAAATTTGTTTTATAGAAAATGTTTGTTCTATAGATAAATTTTCAAAATTTCTCTTTTATAAAAAATTTTCCTAATATGTTCTCTTTTATAGAAAATTTTTTAAACATTTATTTTATAGAAAATTTTCCTAAAAATTCTCTTGTAGAAATTAAAAAAAATTAATAAAAATTATAAGAAAAATTTTCAAAAATTTTTCTTATAAAAAAATCATTTTACAGAAAAATTTTGCAAATTTTTATTTTATATAAAAAAATTTTAAAAACTTCTCTTTTAGAGAAACATTTTTTAAGACTCTTCTTTTATGGTAATTTCTTGTACAAATTTATCTTATATAAAATTTTCATAAATCTCTATTTTATAGAAAAATGTTCAAAAAACTTCTCTTTTAAGCGAAGTTTTTCACAAATATCTCTTTTATAATATTTTTTGTTACTCTTTTATAGAAATTTTTAAAAATTTTCTTTAAAAAAAAAAATTATATATTTTATTATTTATTTTTCAAAATTTTCTATTTTAAGGGAAATAGTGTAAACATTTTTTTCAAAAATACATCGTAGGGACATTTTCTAACTTCTTCTAGATCCTCTGCCATATTTTTTAACAATACTGTATTGTTTTACACTGGATGCTGTTTGTGAAAAAAAAAGAAAAAAGAATCACAATTTTTAACCATTTTTAATTATCATGTTAACCCACACACATACTGGAACCACTCGCTGTTAACTCTTCACTCTTGATGACGGCTTCAAAACGAAAAGTCGTGAGTCAGCTTTTAAAAACGTCCTTTAGATTTTTACGAAATAAACTTGCTAGTAATATTATTTGTTAAGACAACTAAAGATTTCACCAAAAAACTCATATGTGTTGATGACGATCATGATGTTGCAGCTACTGAAGTTTAAAAAAAAATTTTAATTTTTTTAAAGAGCTACTTTATAAAGCAACCAGACCAAATACAAGTACCTACATATTTCATTTTTACTACTACGACTAATGCCGCTGTATTTGTAAAAAATATTAAAAAAATTTTTTTCTGTTCTTTGTTTGTTAAAAAAGTCATAAAAATTGTTATAATTATTGCATGTTGCAACTTCATGTATGTATTTGTGGTAGGTTTTTTTTGTTTTTGTTGAAAATGTTTGTTAAAATGTTTAACGTACAATGTGAGAATTTGTTAGGAATTCCCTTCTTTAATGGCTTAAATGGCTGGGTTGTCTGATGCTGCTGTAAATTTTAACTGCAACTGTTGTTGCTGTTGCAACCTCTAGCTTAAGAGGCATATTTAATTGTTACTTGTTTGTTAAAATTTATGAAAAACTCTGTAATAATTTCAAGGAATGTTGTTGTTAAACGAAGCAAAAAATGGGGAAAATTTTCATCAAAAACCTTTGTTAATTGTTTAAATGATGAATCGTGATTTGACCCATAATAATTAAACAATAAATATTTTTAAAGATAACACGACTAAGCGTAATTTGTAATTGATATATTTGATTTTTTTTTTTTTTTTTTTTTGGAGGGACGGGGAAGAAGATATCTATAAGATGCAGTTAATTGCAGTGTGATCATTATAAACATAAATTATTATTATAGGAAACAAAACCCATAAAATTACATATTCAAATTTGTTTTAAGATTAAGACTGAGAAATTAATTATTATGTATTAATTTTTGGCCACTAAAGTCAACAATTAACAGACGACTTTCAATATTTAAATTACACCAAAATGACGTTTTGATTCTTTTGCAAAAATGTTACCTTTTTAGCAAAACTATTTCCGTTTTTGCAAAAAATTTTACATTTGTACACCTTTCCTAATTAAGGAAGCAATGTAAACGGGTAATTCATTCTGTTGTCATTACAAAAAGTTAAAACTTTTAAGGCAGAATTACTGGAATATTTCAAAACTTTAATCCTCTAAGAAAGTAATATTTTATTACAGAAAATCAAATCTATAAGAAAGCTATCAAGTTTAGTAAATATAAAAACAACAAAAGTTGTAAGAATATATTGTTGACAGTTGTGGCAAAGTTTTTAAAATGTTTTCTAGTTAATAAACTAAAATAAAGTCTTTCTAAAATCTAATTTTAAAAGTAATTTTATTGGATTTACATCAACTCAAAATCATTAAATCTAATATTTAGTAGAACTAATGCATTATTCAAAAATATTCCTAATACGAACTAAGATGAAAGCTTTAAAGAATTTATAACAAAGCTTTTATGTTAAACAGTTCATAAAAAAAAAATATATATTGCAATTAGTCGCGGTTCACACACAGCAATTTTTCTTCTTGTAATTTCGACTTTGTAGCCGATAGAAATAAACATATTGTAAAAGATTAATATTATCTTCTCCTCTCTCTCCCCGTCACGGCGGCTTCTCTTCTTGGATTAAATCTTTTCCTTGATGTATAGCTCATACGTGGTAGAGAAAATCCTGTCATGTTACACTCTAAGATAACTTCGGTCTTAGAGAGCGTAACAGTATGGTAGGTATAGAAAGGTGCACCATTGCCTGGACTTGTCTGTGGGTCTATAATGGGAGAAAAGGACATTCAGGGAGCCAGTAGCCCCTGGTACGGCAACACCTGCTTGTCGGTGTTGTCGTACTGGACTGGCTGTTGGAGAGGCCTTTCGGGGAGTCACGTGGTGGCTGTAGGCTAGACCTAAACCGCAGGAAGGGGTTTATAGTCCCGATGTTGTGTTGCATAGCAACACAGGTCGCCAATAGTTCGGCAGGAGGTTAGATAGCTCCAACTTCTAAGTAAGGGGGAGTGGACTTATCCAGATAATGAGTCTCTCAAATTGCCACCTGTGTGCTCTTGTAGGGGCGTTGGTTTGCGCATTGTACCTCACCCACTGGTAAGACCACCGTGGGGTTAGGCCATCATGGCAGGTATCCACGTAAATCTTGACCACATCTCCTCTCTCTCCAAAGAACTGGGAATTTAAGCAAGAAATATTGCTGTATGTGAACCTCGACTGAAGAAAAGTATGGAAAATTTTTTTTTATAAAAAAATAAAAATATATAAAATAAATAAAAATGATCCAAAAGCTTTTAACACTACTTGAAAACAGTGTTGTCCGATCTGAGGACTTATCCCCAAATTGGGGATTTTCACAACTTCTGGGGAAATTTTCGTTAAATATGTGGATTTTTTTTTTATAAATTTATCAAACTACAGAAAACTTTCGTTAAATTTCTATGAAAATTTTTCATTAAATTTTGCTTTTATAAATAATATTCGTTGAATTTTCTTTTTAAAGAAAATTTTCGTTAAATTTCTATGGAAAATTTTCATTAAATTTTCTTTTTTAGACAACTTTTGTCAAATGTTCCTTTTATTAATAATTTTTGTTAAATTTTCTTTTTATAGAAAATTTTCGTTAAACTCTCTTTTTATAGAAAATTTTCGTTGAATTTTCTTTTCCTAGAAAACTTTCGTTGAATTTTCTTTTTATAGAAAATTTTCATTAAATTTTCGTTTTATATAAAATTTTCATTGAATTTTCTTTTTATAGCAAATTTTTGTTGAATTTTTTTTATAGAAAATTTTTGTTGAATATTCTCTTTACTGAATTGTCTTTTTTACAAATTTTTCGTTGAATTTTTTTTAAGAACATTATCGATAAACTTTCATTTTATAGAAAATGTTTCATAAATTTCTTTTTTATATAAAATTTGCTTAAATTTTTATAGAAAATTTTGTTGAATTTTCTTCTTATAGAATATTTCCGTTGAATTATCGATAAACTTTCTTTTTATAGAAAATTTTTGTTGAATTTTCTTTTTAAAGAAATTTTCCTTGAATTTTATTTTTATAAAAAATGTTGATTGAATTTTAAGCTATGTTCACATTGGGCAAATATTTGGTCAAAATTGCGTGACCACTTGTTTTATAAAAATATTGTTTGCCGTTGTTTCATTTTGAAAACTTTTTGTAAGTGAAAACAGCGTCAAACAAATTCGATAAAGTATCAGCTAATGATAAGTAGAAAATAATTTCCCATTAAAAAAAGATAAAAAGATAATTTTGGTCAAATATTTTACTAGTCTGAACGTACATTTGCTTTTATAGAAAATTTTTCTTGAATTTTTTTTTAATTAAAATTTACGTTGAATTTTTTTTAATGAAAATTTTCTTTGAATTTTCGTTTTTTGAAATTTTGTTTTGAATTTTCTTTTTATAAAAAATATTTGTTGAATTTTCTTTTTATAGAAAAGTTTTAATAAATTTTTAATATGAAATTTTTTCTGTGGCACAGGGTATCTTAGTTAATTCTGATACATATTATTTTGAAGTACTAAGACTATAAATCACTTTTTTTGTATTGATTCTGGTTCTCGCAATAAAAAGCTATTTGTAAAATTAAGGAAGTTGCACCTTTTATCTCGATTTTGTATTGAAGCATATCTCGTCTGATTAGGTTCAATAAAATATCAAGAAATTTGAACTGAAATTGCCTTCAAGTTATGCCTACATAATTTTAAATGTGCTCCACGATTATGGAGATATTAGGCCCATTTTGTGAAAAAAAACTAAACTTTCGTACAAAATTTTCTAAAAGAAAAAAAAATGTTTTCAAAAAATCATAAAAATTCTTTAATGTCAAAAATGCAAATTTTTATTTTTTAATAATAAAAATTAATTTGTTGCAAATAAAACAAAATATATTTTATGATATTTTATTTAAAAAAATCAGACTAGTCGTTTTCGAGATATGCTTCATTATATGGTGCAGCCTCGTTAATTTTACAAATAGCGATTTATTGCTAAAACCAGAGTCAATTCGAAAAAAGTGGTTTAGAGGCGAATTGTCTGAGAAATTCCGTGCCGCAGAATCAGAATTTATTTAGAATATTCGATGAAATGGAAATTTATTAAACGATAACCTGTGTTATCGTTTAATTTTTATTTTATAGAAATTTTAATAAAATTTAATTTTTATAAAATACTCTCGTTGTTTTTTTTTTTATAGAAAATTTTCGTTTAATTTTCTTTTTATAGAAAATTGTTTACAAATTATCTCTTTGTAGAAAAAAGTCTTTAAAATATTTTTGTAGAATTATAATTCATAAATTTAATCATTTCTGATTTAAAATATTTAATGACTTTCATGTTCTCTTTAATTTTTTAAAAATAAAATAAAAAATGAGTTTAATAAAAAATCAATATAAATTACAAGTCGCTTTTTTTTACTTTAAAAAAGTCCATTATATTTAATAAATTTCAATTGATTATTACAACAAAAAGGTGTGAATCAATGTTGTCGAAAAAAGAACACGTTTAATACTTATTATAACCTTAAAGTAAAAAAAACTCTTATTTTTTACAAAATCATATTTTCAAACTATTTAACTGTAAAATAAGAAAAAAATATATAATTGAAAATTATAAAGAAAATAAAATGGAAAAATAATTTAAAACACGAAATCATAACATAAAATGCAATATCATTTCATATTTTTAAACCAAACATTTCTCAAAAAAAAAAAAAAAAAAGTTCTCATAATGATGATGATGCTGGTGTTCGTAAGAAAAAAAGTTAATAGGAAGCTGATGTTCTTTAAACAAGCCGTAACAAAAATTACCAATAATCATCATAATGCGTAATATGGGTTATGGTATGGAACACGTTTGTTTTAACATTTTTTTTCTTTTTATTTTTTTCTGGGTTTTTGAAAATTTAATTGTGTTTTCTTTATAAAATGTTGTGTTCTGCTTTTTATTGCTTTTCAATTAACGTTTTTTCTTTTATTTCAGATTTTTTTTTTTTAACACGATTTCTCTGGAAATTGAAATTCATGTTTGAGTTTGAAAAGGGGGGAGAAAAATAAAAGAAAATTGTTTATGTTTTTAACTGGGTCTGGTGTAATGAATTTTTATTGTAATGTGATGGAATTCAATTTGAATTTTTGCTTAAGGAAAATGTTTTTTAGCAGTAACAGTTTTTGTTTAATAGTTAAGCAATTTTAATTTAATTTTATTTCTTGAATATAAAATTTAATTAAGTTTTTTTTGTTTTATTTATAATTATGATTTCTAGTTAAACTGCTCTTAATTACAATGTGTATAGGAAATATTATAACAGGTAATTTTTTTTATTTAAATTTATTTGATTTTAATTATCTTTACAGTATCGTGCATAAAAATGCAAAGCTATGAGATGTGAACTTAGTTCGTACATATTTTGCTTATAACGTAATCCAATATAAAAATACTGTTGTGATTTTAATATTTGTGGCCATAGACTCTAGTTGTAAGGAAAATTATTAAACATTTAGTAAAAGCAGTTGTAAATTTGAGCGAAGAAAAAAAGTGCAAATCTAAACAAATCAACATGATTTTTTTAAAAATTTGGATAAAAATCGTTATTGGAAAACTTCGAAAACTATAGTATTGTTATAAACCATGATTTGCTATTTTTTCATATAGTTTAAAATACATGAAATCTGCAGATAATATAAATATTAGCAAATAATCTCACTTTCTATTAAATTTTGCTATTTTTCTTTATTATTTTGGAAAATTTTCCACAGAGATTTATTTATATTTTTGGCATTATTATTTACTTTTTTATTAGTTTGAAATCTAACAAAAATTCTTTCTGAAAAAGCGATCAAATATTTATGATAGTTTGGCTTAATTTGCTAATCCATAACTTTATAAGAGTTTTGGACCAAAATAAAGGCTAAATATAATTTTTTCAAATATCCCTTGATTTTGGTTTTGGAACAAATCCTAACACTGGGAAAGACAATTAGGAATTAAACCTATTTTGACACTCTTCCTATGTCAAATAATTAAAATTTCATCCTTCGTGGTTATTGGACTGTTGCACTTTTCTACTCTTGGAAATTAATATTTAAGGAAATATGTCTTTCTAGATAGTCTAAATTCGAAATATATGCGTTAAGAGTTAAATTAATTCTCATTTCCATTAAACAGTACTCGCTAAAATAATAAATGACCTGCCTCCAAAAGTAAAGTTGTCAGTTTGATTCTAGTAAATAAGAAGGGTCTCCTATTACCATATTAACATCATTAAATCAAAGATTGGTGGTCATGGTATTGTTCCATGATTTTTATCATTTTTTTCATGCATGATCGTTTCAATATTGTATATCTAAGATAATTTTTAAGAATCCTCATATTAAAACTACACATCAATATTATTTCAACACCAACATCATAATGTTGTTCTAAAATATTCCTAAATTCTTAAAAAGAATGGAGAAAGAGTGTTTTTTTAAATATCATGAATTTGTAATGTAATTGATGGTAATGCTATCAAATTATAGTTTTTGGCATTTTTTAAACATTTAATCAAAATTTAATTGATTTAATCTGTTGATTTTTCTGGAGTAGCATTTTTTTGCTCGCATTAATTTATAATAACTATTCCTATGTATAACAATTTGGAACAAAATAACATATTTAGTTAAGACCTCAAAGAATAAATTCGCAATTTAATAACATCTAATTAATGCGATCAAAAATCATATTGCCTAGTGTTGCATTTTTTATGCTCGATACTGTATGTATAAGAAATATTGTTTAAAAGTAGTTGAGATCTTTAGAAGTATTTTAATAATTTAATAATTAAGCAGTATTTAAGCTTTATGATAAGCAGTAGAGTGAATAAAATAAAAATGCTGCAATTTTGCAATAATGTTGCACTTTTTGTACTTATCTAAAATAGATAATATTATATAAAAGGAGTAACAGATTCACAAATTCACATATTGATAAGGTAAGAATATTTTAATACAAATCTGCTCTTTTATCGTTATAAAAAGTTGACATTTTGAATCAGAATGAAGGCAAAATTTAAAAACTTTTTTGTTCTAACAAATTAATATTTTAAATATTTTAGCAATCAAATAACTTTGTACAAACATTTTTAAAAGCCTTTAAAAATATAAACATATTCTTTACATTGCACTATCTGGTTTTCATTAGTGGGTTACTGCACGCAAACTATCAAGTAGAGTCTAGATCAAGGTTTCCCAAATAGGAGTACATAGCAACGTTCCAGGGCATCCGAAAATGTGTAGTGAATTATAGTACATGATATATATATATATTTTTTTAAATATTTTGCGGCCTATATAATTATGCCAAAGTTGGATTCTATGGTGCCTTTTATTTGGATGGGGAAAAATCTATTGTAACTTTATACAATATATCAATTCTAAGACCAAAAAAAGCATTTATAATTAGTGAACATTTAATTATGCCTTATTTTGCTGTCGTTAGGCATATAAAAGAATAAGTCATGAGAATCCATATGTCAGATAGCTCGAAAAAAAAAAATTGACAGCCTGCAGTGTAATGAGACGAATGATGTTTCTAATTTAAGTCCACTTTTATTTTATTGCAGATTTATTTTAGAAAGTGAAATAAAGGAAAAATTATTGTTTACTAAACCAAAAATCACTTAAACCTTACCTGATTGATTACAGCAATAAATGGAAATGATTAAAAGTAATAATTATTATGATTTCACTTTGTCATATTGTGTCCGATTTTATGGTTAGTTTTTTTTATGTTATGATTATAGTTTTACATATAATTGAACAATCTTATTATATTATTATACCACATTGCACAGTAGGGCAGAATCGAAATTTTTTCGAAATAAATCTGTAACTTCTGATCGGCTGGTTGGATTTTCACGAAATTTGGTGTAGGCGTATCGGAGGAGTGTACAATGTTAAGTTTGGAATCCAAAAATAAACGATTTTGTATTTGAAAATTCCAAAAAAAGGCGAATTTTTGTGTTTTTTTTTTAGCCGAAAAGGTATCTACACTCTTTTTTATCTAAAATAAAATTTTCTTTAGCAATATATAAGAATTTTACACTTTTCTGAAAGGCAACTTCACAGAGATGACTTTAAGATAAAAAACAAGCCCAAGAATCGGTCATGGTACACACCCTCCCGAATTCGACCCATTTTATATGAAAGTTTTGACTTTAGACCATTTTTTCTCAAATCCTAAACAAGCGGAATATATTTTAAGAATTCTCAATATGGTGTTAAAAGTTTTAAATTAAAATCTACGGGCCTTCGGAAAATGTGAATTCTATAGCCATAAATGTAAAAAATCCCATTTTTGGGAATTTTGATTAGTTTTTTTGGGAATTCAGGAAAACACTACCCCTGATTGAAATTTGGTTAACGCGCTTTTATTTACATTAATAAGATCCACATTTCTTGCAAATACCAATGTGCAATCGAATAATAGAATAATTTTTCAAAATGAATTTTTATTAAATTATTATACCTTTTTGAAATTATAAGTGTAAAAAGTTTTGTTTAGTCGTAAAACTCTGTTGAAAATTGTTGAAAATTTCGTTGGGATATATTAATGTGCACACAGAGAAAAAAAAATGGTTACGGCATTGTCACTACAATAATATTATGTTCTCAATTATTATTTTCATTAACAATACTGTGTTTATGATTAAAGTTTTTTTAAATTTTAAAATAGTTGCCTAAAAAATCTTATACTTTTCAATATTTTTACCAAAAACAAAATTTTATTTATATGGAAAAATATTATTATGTCTACAACCAATCCTTTTCCTTGTTCTTAAACCACATCTTGTTTTTAAACCAAAATTAATATTAAAATTCCCATAATAATAAAATGTTACAAATAATTATAATACGTATGCTTTTTTTTTTTTGTTGAAAAACACATAACTTGTTTGTTTTTGAATATATTTTGTTTATAATGTTTGTTTTCCAACTTAATTATAATTTTATTTTAGTTTATACATGAGTAAATATTAGTAGACAAGTTTTTGTTATATGTGGTGTGATTCAAATAGTATAATATATTGATTAACTACTATTAGTTAATAAAAAGTATCTTGTATTATCTTGCTCAACATATGTAAATAAAATAAATAAAATTAATTAATAAACAAATAATAATTGATCATAATAGGATTAATATGTAACATGTTATAAGTAATTTTGAACATGTTATAAAATTTTGTTCCAAAGTTTTGGAAGAAATAACCAAATTAGGAAAAAAACTGAATAAATTTTTAAAAATTCAAAGTTATTATATACAAATTAATATAATCTTAATATACACTGCTTGCCACTTGAATAAGGAATCACATTTTTTTTTTTAACTTTAATTAAGTATATTTCCTAAACTAAAGTTTAGAAAAAAAATAATTTTTTGCGCAACCAAATTTCAAAGTGTTGGCTTTAGTTTCCTGAAGAAATAAAAAATATACATAATTTGTTATACTAAAATTCCGCATTTATTAAAAGATATGTATTTCTTTGGTACTATTTCGTGTGTCACTTGAATAAGAAATTCTTTTAATATTAATCAGGAAGTCTATGATTTGAATTTCTTTCAATATAAACGGCTAGAGAATTTTTAATTTGATAGTTTTTAAATAGTTTTTATTCAAAATGGGATGTGGTAAGACTCTTAACAACTCTGAAAAAGAAAAAAATCTGATTTTGAAATCTCAGGGTCAGAATTCGGTCCAAATAGCCAAAAACATTAATAGAGGAAAGACAGTTGTGTACAATTATTTAAATATGATATGAACAGATATGGAAAAAACATGAAAGGGCAGAAGAAAATGGCAACAACTCCAAAAGATAGATGAAAAATTCTTAGAATTGCATCAAATTCTGCCATGTCGGTATTAAAAATACGTGAAAAAAGTGGAGTCAGTCCCAGTCTAAGAACAGTGCACCGTATTTTAAAGTCGTGTCCATACATAGTCCGACGAAAACTGAAAAAAAAATCAACACTTAATGAAAAACGCAAATCTCAACGTCTACAGTTTGCCAAAAATAAAATTGACATGGTCCGACAAATGGTTTAAAGTTGTATTTTCCGATGAAAAAAAGATTAATATTATACTACTTACATGACCTAAGTAAGGAGGAATTATTTTTGAGCCGCAGACACAGCCCAGAGGGCGGAATAACGGTATGGGGTGCCATTTCGTATTATGGTACTATAGAATTAGTTTTTGTATCCAACAAAATGACTGCAACGACTTACAAAGGCATTCTGGAGGAAGCATTTCCAAAATTTAATGATTTCTTTGGACCCATATCTTGAACGTACCAAAACGACAACGCTCCGATTCATACCGCCAGAGCAGTAAAACAATGGATTAATCAACAAGATGTTCAACGTTTGGATTGGCCCTCATATTCACCAGACCTGAATCCAATGAAAAATGTCTGCGGTTGGCTTGCAAGAAAAGTTTATGAAGGAGGAAAACAATTTAAGATGATAGAATCCTTAAAGGATGCAATAACGGAAGCATGGAGTTCAATTTTGGTAAATTACATAGAGTCATTATACAAGTCGATGCCAAATCGCATTTTTGAGGTCATTTCTAAAAATGGTGCCAGTACTCATTACTAATTGAATGCTTGAAGATAATAAATTTCATTTTTATAACCTAAAATTTAAAAATAAATTATAGTTTGCTTAGTTTTAAAATATTCCTTATTTAAGTGACACACGAAAATGTACCACAGAAATACATGTCTTTAAATAAATGCATAATTTTAGTATAACAAAATATGTACATTTTTTATTTCTTCAGGAAACTAAAGCCAACACTTTGAAATTTGATTGCGCAAAAAATTATTTTTTTCTGAACTTTAGTTTAGGAGTTATACTTAATTAAAGTTAAAAAAAATGTTATTCCTTATTCAAGTAGCAGGCAGTGTATTTATTTAGAGTTTAAATACTTTGCCTATTAATCATAAACTTTAGTTAGTTTTTAGGAGATAAAAGTATTTAAAATTTAACTGTTTAGAACCATATTTATCAAAATGTGGTTCCTGATGAAATTTTATAGGTGGATGGGTTATAAAGTTTTATAATAAAAATTTAGTTATTTTCACTTCCTTATGATATGATAACGAAAGCAAAGCAGATTGTAGTACATTTAGATTGGCAAAACAGCTGCTTCGAGCAGTAATAAAATATAAGTTTGACTTTTACAATTATACATTTACAGAAAAAGAATGCATCAAAGGTTATTTTTTATAGGGAGTTAGTCAATCTCATTTAGTAAAGTAAACGATATTTAATTGGGAGATATGGCGAAAAGTTTCAATATAAATCGTTCATGTACCAAAGCGCTCATATATATTAAATTTTGATATGTTAATTTAAAAATTGTGTACAAAATTGTGTGTGAAAATACATAGGAACTGATGGAACACTTTTATTGCAGTTATTTGTAAAATAATGTGGTGCCCTTTTTAATTTTTTATTATTTAATTGTGCTGTCTTGCCTAGTTTTAATAACTAAAAAAAGTTATTTTTTTTATTCCCCATAGCACCATATTGAGGAACCCCCTAGTAAACCAATCGACTCAGAATCTTCTTAACTGGTCGAAATTGATTCATTATTTCACCTAGTCCTCAAATAAATGTTCTCTTCGAGTAATATTTTGAAGCTAAAATATCTTAAATACATATAAGCGTAATTCAACAGAATTTTGCACAAATAAAACATTTTTAATTCTAAAACATTTCATTAAAAAAAACTGTATATACTTACATAAAATATGCATTCAATTTCAAAATTATCGCTTTAAGATTAACTGTACTTCTATGTAGGGTTCTCTTGCGAAAATCAGTTAATAAAATTTGGCTCAAATAAGATTAACCATAGCACCCATATAATGCTCTCTCTCTCAAGTTTGTATTACTTTAAGGCACATGCATAACAGTGTAGGGTATGATATAGTCGGACTTCACCGAATAGACATTTCTTTTTAATAGTAATTTGTTTGTAATTACAAGTTGTTTTTTACATCGTTAGAAATTTCATATAAAAATCTCCTAATCCATTTCACTTTTTGATTAAATATTAGAAAATCTTTATATTTTCTATTTAAACTGATTTTTCAACGTTAGTTAAAACTAGAACTTATAGGAACTTTTAGTTTTCAAATATTTGATTTTTAGCACACTTTCTTCTTAAAAAACCAAAATAGAAAAAAGTCGTCATCTCCACATTGGAAAATAAAATAACCAATTTTGGTTAAATATAACCAAAACGGCAATACTGGTGATGAAGCTGAATCATAATATGAGAAAATCAGAGCATAATTTTATAAAACTGGGACATAACATTATAAATGCAAACCGTCCAGCCAGCCAGCCAGACGGACGGACGGACATCGTTAGATCGACTCAAAAAGTGATTCTGACTAAATTTAAGGTGGGTGTTGGATGATTTTTTTCTGTGCGCTACAAACATCAGCACAAATGCATAATACCCCAACCACCTATGGTGGTGTAGGGTATAAATACTAGTTTTTGCATTTTCATACCCTACACATATAAATAGTTAAAATTATTATGAAATTTTATTCGATCAACTTCAATGACGAATAATTTGCAACCCTATGGGCTTTAAAAGATCCATTATTTTTATATTTAATAAATAAATGAATTTTGGTAATGCAATCCTGTTTAAAATAAATAACTTTTGAGTTTTTAATACTTTTCATTTCTACTGTACTAAAAATCAAAATGAGCCTAGGGGTCCGCTAAAAACCATTCATTTCTAAAACGGGGTCTAGATGACCCCGTTTTTATTTCTAATTTATAAAAATTTTACTTTTTTACAATTTTTAAAAGAAGGACAACAGTATGAATATAACAAAAAATATTACTTTTCTTATCACCACCTAAAGGCAACATAAAGGTCAACATTTTACATATTTTACCTTAAAAAAATGCAACATTTTCTTTTTGAAGCTAAAAAACACAATTTCCACACAATTTTAAATGGGAGATATATAAAATTTTTTATACATCTCCCATTTAAACTTAAAAATCACTTTTAAGGCACATTATGGTTTCTTATTTATACTTCAGAAGTTCGAAAAAATTAAATGCTTTCCATAACAAAATTTCCCTTGAAATAGTTTTTCTACAAAAATTTTTAATATATATTTTTTTCTTTTGGACACTTATTAATTCAAAAATATTTTTATTTTTGTAAAAAAAAAAAATAATAAATAAAATAAAAATATTGTTATTATTGTTGCTAAACAATTTTCATTAGGCAATTCATATTAAACCGCAACCAATTACATTTACGATATAATAAACTTCATTTTGAACGCTTCAAAGTAATTATCACTTGGTTTTATTTTAGTTTTTGTTAAGTTCCTTTTTGGCGGCTTGCATGCCAAACATTTATATACATTTGTATATAAGACATATAGAATTTTCAATATAATAATTTCCAACCTAAAGCAAGTGTTAAGTCTTGAAAAAACATGAACAAAACTAAAGATTTCTAAAGCCAGGTTTATATATTGCAACAACTAACTTTGAAAAGGTAGTCAAACTAAAACAGCCAACTTTTTTATATTATTTTTTTGGCCAATTTTTTTAAGTGTTCTTTTACTTGTATGATTTTTTTTTTAAGTTTACAGCCCTTTTTTCCAAAGTCTAACTGACTGACTTTGCCAAGAAAATAGTGTAATTTTTAAAGTCTTATTTGCACTTTTTCCTTTAAAAAAAATGTTTAACTTTTTTTCTTAAGGTTCTCTTTAGGGTGATCGATTATTTGGCTTTTAGGGAAAACCGGTTTTTTGAATAGTTCGAATAGTTGGTATTTAAAAAAAAACCGGTTGCACTTTTTGAAATTCAGAAAAAACGACTAGTAGACGTGTTTTGCTTTTTTTTTTTAAACCAACGGTTTATTCAACTTTCTTCTCAAGAATTACAATAAAATAATAAAAATAAATAAAAAATGTTGGCCGACCGAAGAGTAAAAGTGCGTGAGATTGTTAATGCCATAGGCATTTCATATGACAGTGTGGTTTTGATTTTAAATGATCAGCTAGCTGGGTTTAAGAAAGTTGCCTGCAAGATGGGTGCCGCGTTTGCTCCCAATTGACCATAAACGTAAATATGTGAGAACTTCAAAAACTCTATGAATTGGGCTACGAATTGGTACCTCATCCGCCATATTCTACGGATTTAGCCCCTAGTGACTACTTCCTATTTCCAAACCTAAAAAAATGGCCCGGTGGAAAGAGATTCAGCTCCAACGATGAAATTATTGACCAAACAAATGCCTATTTTAAGGATCTCGAAAAATCCTATTTTTTACGCAAAGTAAATGACGACACTTGTTCAAAATTTGACAGTAGTCTATTAACAGGTGTTACTTGATGGGAATATAACTACGAGGGAAATTCCAAAAGTCACGGACTTATTGATTCGCCCTCGTATGATCTAAATTTTTTTTAAATTGTTTTTTAAACAAACATTATCACCAAAATCTAAATTATTAAATAAAATCCAATGTGAGATTAACAAAAAAAAAAATACTGAAAATTAAATAAATCGAAAAAATCGATTTTTGAGTTAAAAAACCGGATTATTCGACATTCGAAAAAATGACATTTTGAAAAATGGCATTTAGCCAGGAAAAACCGGTTTTAAAACCAGTTGAAAAATCGCTTCGATCACCCTAGTTCTCTCACACGTTTTAACACTACTTCAGATCATTTCTTTGGTTTTCTAGAAGATCATTATGCATTTATTTTTTGGGCAATAGGTGTACTTCGTTGTTATGTAGAAGTAGTAGGGTGTTAAGTAACATGCATGTTATAAGGTATTTTTTTTTGTTTGGTTTTATTATTGCTTTGAAATGGTGGTGGACTTTAAAAGAAGTTAAATAGTTTCTTAGAAAGAAAATTAAAATAAAAAATTAGTAGAAAAATATTCAATTGTATATTTCGTATATTTTCATACAATTTGTGAAGCTTTTAACAAATTAGTGTTTTTATATGTTTTTTTCTTCTTCTGTTTAAATATTTAAAAGCGTTTTAATTATATAAAAAAAGAAACTGTTCTAAAAATCTATTATAGAAAATAAAATTTTAAATTTTAAACCCTTTTCAAATATCTATGCATCATTAGATTTTTTCGCTACTGTATACAATTTTTTTTAAATAAACCTTATCTTTCTTAATCTATTTTTTAAAAAGCTTATTTAAAGCAAATCAAATTTAGTTTCTTTTTTAACTATGAATTATTTTAAAAATCTTAAAATACAAGAAATAATAAGTTCTTTTCTGAAAATACAGCTAAAAACTGAGCTTGGTATCTAACTTATATTTTAGTTCAAAGTTTTCTCTAAAGAGTACTTGATTTATGTACAAAATTTAATTTTAACTTTCAAAAAAAAAAAAAAGAAAAGAAAAATCGTTTATGAAAAGTGGAGATGATAAACGCCATCTGCAAAAAATTTTGTCCGCCCACGTTTTCTTGTTTCCCTAGAATCTGGATTCATCCCACTCAGAATCACAAATTTTAAATTTTTGAAAAATTTGTATAACTCCTTCCAACTCACACTGTTAAAGGATCTAAACAGTAGAGAACATAGTGGGATACCTTATCTATCATCTGCAAAAAGTTTTGTCCGCCCACGTTGCCTTGTTTCCCTGGAATCTGGATTCATCTCACTAAGAATACCACATTTTGAATGATCGTCAAATTTATGTTTTAAAGCCAATTCTGATAAAGTTGCCCGAATTTAAGATATGTAAGTATATTTCCTAATGGTAACGGTTTTCTGGACCCATTTGGTCCAAAAATGTGTTCCTAATTCCATTTTTATTGAATATATCAGTTTTTCCATGTTTAACAGAGCTATGTTAACGAGTTAACGGACCTCTGTTAATTAACATGGTTTGCGTCTGGGGTTATAAATTTTAAAATTTATCTTCACACACATATTTCCCCTAGATGATTTAAAATTTAGCTAGTAAAAATAATATTTGAAGAGCATATTTTTAAATTTTAAAGGCATATTTTCGAATTTTAAGAGAATTTTGTATGCGCATATTTTTGGTTGCCCGGCTCGTTTAGTTTTCAATACCTTCTCAATTCTTCCACTTTTCTTTATAATTTTTCTCACACATGTTGGTGCTGCTTCAACCAAGCTGCTGAATAGTTAGTTGTTACATGTGAGGAAGAGGACAATTGCTGGTATAAGTATTTTTTTTTTCCTCAGTAACAACAGAAAAAAACGAGTAAAAATGTAGTAAAAATATGCTGTTCTACCATGACCGTAATGGAAATTATAATGTTGATTGGTTTTCTTAGCAAACAGTTCGAAAAAAAAATAATAATAATGCTATAAAAGTAACAAAATGAATTGTTACTTTTAGCATGAAATAGTTTTCTTCTGCAGTTTCGTGCTACAAAAAGATGAGAATGATTTTGCTATAGCTGCTGCAGTTGATGATGATATTGTTTGCTCGGCTTAAGGTCCTCAGGGATTATATTCTTTTTTTTCTTGGTCTTGGTCCTAACATTTCATCATTATATTGTAGTTGTTTAAATTTTGCAATGTTTGTCTGTTTTTCTTTTTGTTGTTTTTTTTTTTTTAATTCTGGTGTGTGTTGTTTATGATTGTAAAAATTTATTGTTTTGCAATTAAAATTCCAAATAAAAAATATCGATTGTATGATTTGTATTCGTATTCTTATTTGAGTTAGTTTTTTTTTTTTTGTTGTTTAGTATTTTATTTTTCTTTTTTTCCTTTAGCAAAAGGGATGTGTTCATCTTAAACCTTATTTTTACACGGGAGGTGTTGATGTGATTACTGGAATCCATAAAATATTAAGATTTTTATTTTTTGTTTAACTCAAATAAACAATTATTATTTTTCTCTTCATTTTGGTTTTATAGTGTAGGTTGCAAGAAGGTTAAAATAGATAAAATAAAAATTATGTATTTATTAGTTTTTGAACGAAACTAATTTTTTTTTTTTTTAAATCTAAAAATCTTGAAAATCATAGAGTTTTTTTTGTTTTAATTTTAAAAGAAAATCAATTGGTTTTGTAGGGGAATAGTAGGAAAACTATTTATATAGGAAGCTTGGGTAATTTTAAATGATTGCTAGAAAGCTAATTGTTTTTAAGCGGGAAAATTAATTAACCTTAAAAACTATCAAGGTTCAAAATATATGCGTTTAGCACATTTATTTAATTTAATTATTAAGAAACTTGAATTAAGGAGCGTGGAATTTTTCACATTTAAAAAACTTATATAAAAATGATTACATCGTGTGAGAGTAACTTTCACATATCAAAAAAAAAAAATCGATATATGCATGAAACAAGACCATACGTATTAAAACTCTGTACCCAGTTCTTTTCCAGGACATCAATTTTCCTTTTAAAAAGAATTGAAAGTTTGAAAGGATACATATTTAAAAAAAAATATTATAAAATATTTAAAAATATTATATCAACCCAGTAAGATTGTAAAATAAAAGTTAAGAATTCCTGCAAGATAATAATATTTTTTATTTAAATGCTGCAGCACAAAAACTTAAGAAAATATCCTTTTGAAAATGTTACCTTTTACTATTTATTTTCAAATATATATCAGCCTGCAACAATCATTCTCACTCGTGAAAAAACTAGAGGCCATTCATGGTAAAACTGTGTACACACAGAGAAAAAACATGGTTTAAGTATTATCACAACAACAATAATGTGTTCTCATTGTTAATTTTCTTAAATTTTAATAACTCTATGTTCACGATAACAATGTTTCTGTTTAAATTTTGATATTTAATGTTTACACTCAATAAACATTTTAATATGGTTGACTGCAAAAATTATATGTTTTTAAATATTTTTAACAGAAGCAAACTGTTATTAATATGAAACATATCTTTACTTCTACAACCATTAAATATTTCCAATCATTTCCTGGTTTTTAAAACGTATCCTGTTTTTAAATCATATTAATATTATTATTTCCATGACAATAAAATATTTCAAATAAATATAATACTTATCCTTTTCACAAACATAGTGGGAAAGTTCATAACTTGTTTGTTTTTAAATATATTTTGTTTTAAATTTTAGTTTTCTAATTTCATTTTAATTCTCCTTTAGTTTACATATGAATGAATATAAATATACAAGGTTTGGTTATACTCGGTGTGATTGAAGCAATATAAGATATTGATTAACTACCATTAAAGGGTTTAGTTGAAAAAACGTATCATGCATTTGAACTAAATACAGTGGTACTAATGATCACAATTAGTGAACAAATAGTATATAAATATTTTTTATTTTTTTGGTTAGTGAACACTTTTCTCTATTATCTTCAATAAAAAAATTTATGAAAATAACAATTTTTTATTAATAAGTTTTATTTTAATATATGATACGATGGAGCAATAATATGACAAAATGAAATAATAATATGATAAGGTTGGATAACTATATGGTAACATGAAATAATAATATGATAAAATGGAATAATGATATGAGGAATGGTATAATAATATTATAAAATGGAATCATAATATGACAATGTGGTACAATATTATAATAATATAGAATTATATAAAAACATCAAATCATAATCTGATAGAATGGAATAATTATGTAGTAAGATTGTTCAATAATCTGATAGAATGGAATAATTATGTAGTAAGATTGTTCAATAATACGTAAAACTAAAATCATAACATAAAAAAGCAAACCATAAAATCGGATACAATATGACAAAATGGAATCATAATAATTATTACTTTTTTGTAACTTTTTTTTCGCTGTAATCATATGTTCCAATCATAATATGTTGCTCTTAGATTATGGTCACTACGACTATTATTTTTCTCTGCGTGTATCCAGTTTTTCTTCAGAATACCAAATTTTCTCTCAAAAGGGTTTAAAATTTTCGAAAAATGCACAATTTTTATTAATATAATAAAATATTTACGAAGATAATAGCGATCCAATATGGATGTCAAATGAGAGCTATGAATCCCTGCAATATAATATCTTTTATTTAAATGTTGCAGTACAAAAAGTTAAGAAAATATCTATCTTGAAATTTAACCCTTTAGTATTATATTTATTTGTTAATTATATATTTTATATAAACGATATTTTCTTAACATTTTGTGCAATAATAATTAAATAAAAATCTTTGTTATATTTCTGAGATTCTTAGCTTTTATTTGACATCCATTTAGGGTTGACATAATTTTGGTAAATATTTGATAATTTTTTTTAAAATTGTGTATTTTGAGAAAACTTAAAGTTCTTTTGAGAGAAAATTTGCCGTACTGGAGAAGTTTTATTAAGTATGGGCTCAAGTTTCATACATACATATATCGATTTTTTCATGTGTGAAAAAGATTTGTGGAAATTGTTACTGAAACTCATTACCTTAGGTGTTACTAGGTAATATGTAGTTATTATTTTAGGCATTTTCTTAAAATTTAAAGAATATTTTGCAACTAGAAAATTCTTAATAATTAGCAAAATATTTTGCTCTTTGATTATTTATTAGATTACTAAAAAATATTAAAGACAATTTCGAATTTGATCTGGCAACTTACCTTGAAGATTAGTAATAAAACATATTTATGTTTTAAGCTGAAATAAAAGAAAACAATTTCATTTAGTATTTTTTTTATTAAATAATTTAGAAATTATCTAGAAATAATAATAAATTTATTGTTAATAAAATAAATTTACTTAAACCCCCATCAATTTTTCATAAAAAGGTTTTTCATCCCAAAACCCATAAGCTTGTTAAAATTCTTAATAGTTCTTAAAAACAAAGAAAACCAATTGTTTTCATTACTCACAAAAATTCTAGGTGGTCTTTAGGAATTAAAACCATCATATTCTTGTAACAAAATTATTAAAATTTTAAACAAGAAAAAAAAAAAAAATTGAAAAAGAAACAAAATAATCACTTGAAATTTTTTCGTTACTCCAACCAACAGCCTGTTGACGAAATACTTGACACATTTGTACTCAAGTAATATTTATTTTTGTCTACCAAAATTTGGGACACTTCTTAAGAAACCCCCAAAAGAAAACAAAAAATAAATAATGCAACTAACTGTGTGAGTTCCCTACCAATGATTGATTTAAATATAAACATTCCCAATGAAACTCTAGAAGAGAAATGAGTTCAAACAATTCAAAATAAACCATACGGGGAAACGTGATCCACTTTAAAAGATACACAAGTGTTTTTTTTTATTCATCATCTTTTATCTTTTACTAAAACTCAGAAAATGTTAAAGTGTACTGAGAAAACACTTGATATTTGTTAGTTTGTAAATGTTTTTTTTTTTCTGTTTGATTGAAGATTAAAAAATTTTGTTATGAAATGAACATAAACAAAAAAATATGGAAATTGAAATTAAAAAAAAAAAAAAAAAAAAAAATAACAATTTCAATGAGATCAATATCTTTTTTGTTAATATCTAGGCAGTAGCTAACCTCAAAATAGAAAACAAAGCAAAACTTAATTATTCATTAGTAGACAAAGAAATATTGTTATTTATAATAATAATAATAATTAGAATTACTGAAATATCTTTTAATAACTCTAGCTGGGAGGCTTAAATAACCCCTACAATAAGTAATACTAGAAAATGATCCTAAAGTAGTAAAATGTGGTTTTTGAAAATATAATCCAAAATTTTATAAAGCGTGATCCATTTCGAGGTTCCCTACTTTTTTAAAGAAAAAAAAAACACAGAAAATTCAAATTTAATGGGGAATGTTTATTATCATTTAAAAGAACATTATTCGGCATTTATTTTTTGAGGATTATATCTATCAAATGTTGGCCGTTGCTACGTCGCTGATGGTTCATCCGTTGAGTCGATGACTCGTTAAAGCATTTCGACTGGTAACTGGTTTCCTCCAAGGCCTGAATCGAAGCGGGTTTGTCCGCATAAACTTTAGACTTTACATAGCCCCACGGGAAAAAGTCTAACGGTGTGATATCACACGATTATGTGCTGACAGAAGTGTTCTCTCAATAAATCCATTGATTGATGCTTCAATTTCAGGCAACAAATAGTCGGTTATCATGGCACGATAACGGTCGCCATTGACGGTTACGTTCGCACCGACATTTTTAAAGAATTATGGACCGATGATTCCACCAGCCCACAAACCACATCAAACCGTTGTTTTTTCTGGATGAAGTAGCAGTTCTTGAATCTCTTCAGGTTGCTCTTCGTCCCAAATGTGGCAATTCTGTTTGTTTACATACCCATTGAGCCAGAAATGGACCTCATCGCTGAACAAAATTTGCTTCGAAAACGTCGGATCTTCTTGGAACTTTTCAAGAGCCCATAGAGCGAAGCGATGTTGCTTGGGAAGGTCGAGCGGCTTCAGTTGTTACACAAGCTGTATTTTGTACGCTTTCAATTTAAGATCTCGAGGTAAAATACGCCAAGTCGTTCCATATGTCAGTCCGAGTTGCTGCGAACGGCGCCGAATCGACTCTCCACGGTCTTCGTGTACACTCTCAGCTACGGCCGCTATATTTTCTTCACAACATGCTGGACGTGGTCTATTCGGTCGAATATTATCCAATAATGAATGGTGGGTCTCAAAATGGGTGATGGTGTTGCGAATAGTACGCTCAGTAGGCCGATTATGTTGACCATAAGTTGAGCGAAGTGCACGAAACACATTCCTCACAGAACATGAATTTCTGTAATAAAGTTGAACGATTTGTAAACGTTGTTCAGGCGGAAGTCTTTCCATTATGAAATGCCAAACAATACTAAAAAAAATAATATGACAGCATGACACGACTCACACGTGATCTGTCAAAGAAAAGGCTATTGAAAAAAGTATACCTACTTGAAACACCCATTATTATATGGATCTTCATAAATAAAAAGACAGCAGATATCAAGATGGCCTCTTAAATAGTTTATATATTAAGTAAATTTTTAAAACATCTAGATATCTTAAGGAAATATGCCTGAGATACAAATATTATTGAAACGAAAACAGTGCGAATATCAGCAAAAATATATCTATTGAAATCATTTTGTTGTGACTAAATTTAAAGTAAAGTTTAACAATTTTTGGAAATATTAAAAATTTGGAATAATTCCAACAAAATTCTACCCGAAGTTAAATAAACATTTAATTAAGTTAAGTTTAGTTAAATAAAAATTTTATTAAAAAATTTAGTCTTTAAATTAATTAAAATTATGTGATAGAATAACATACAATGTTGTGACGACATTTTTTGTGAATATCAACTGTAAAATGAGAAAATACAAAACAATTTAACTGTTGATCACATAGTCAGAGAAATATCAACCACATATGTGTACAAAACGTTACCATTCAATGTCAACATTTAATCAACTCTTTATGTGTTTAAATTGTACACTATATGTTCAAGTCATTAACGAAAATTGATACCACATTGGCATCAAGTTTACACCAGTTAAGTATCGAATTATTAAATTTAATTATGTTTTCTATTTTGTGTATTTTAAATTTGTAAACGAATGGTATCAAAAAGCCAACCACTAAGTTGTCAGTTTAAGTATAGCCATAACCGTGGTGGATTTTAAATCATAATTTTTCCCTTACCTTTCTAACTAGCATTTGTTTACAAATTAATACTCTTTTTGGAAAACCCATTTTTTTAGAATTGGTTGGTACTTTTTTGATTTGGTGACTTCTTTTTAAGAATGACAAACTTTTATGTAACTTTTAGTACTTTTTTTCAGATCTTTTTTTTTTTTTTTTGGTTTAATTCTAACTTTTTAAAAAATGTGTACTTAATTTTTTGAAAATTAGTACTTTTTTAAAACTTCTGAGTTTGTAAAACTTTGTCCTGAAAAAACAAAAATAATTTTTATTATACATACTTCTAAATTTTTAACTGGCTCTTGAAAATTAGTACCTTTTCGAACGCCTAACGCAACCTGCGGACGGGCAGACCGACATAGTTATTTCGGCTCCCTTTCGGAAGGATAATATTATAAAATACTTAGCCCTATGTTGAAGTAAGTAAAAAGGTACTGATAAACTTTTTGTTTTAATTACTTTTTAAACGAGTAATTTTTGGAATATTTTTTTTAGAAATTTGGTACTGTTTTTTTTAATTGGTACCTTAATATATATATATATATATATATATATATATATATATATTTTTTTTTTTTAAATTCAAACTTTTCTTTGGAATATTAATAATTTTTGCTGATTTTTTTTTTTTTTTTAAATATGTAGCTACTTTTAAAAGAATGGTACTTATTTTTTAGAAAACTAGTACTTTTTTAAACACTCTTGCGTTTGCGAAAACTTGTCCTTTAAAAAAAAAACATTTATTTTAAAATTTTGGTTTTTCCTAAATTTCTATCTGGCGTTTGAAAATTAGTTTCTTCTTTTAATGTAATTTTTATATTAGAAATAAGAAAAAACTAAATTGGTACATTTTTGGAAAAATTAGTACTTATACCCTACACAACCATAGGTGGTTGGGATATTATGCGTTTGTGCTAATGTTTGTAACGTCTGAAATAAACCCACCTTAAAGTATACTAATCGGCTCAGAATTACTTTATAAAACGATCTAACGATGTCCGTCCGTCCTTCTGGCTGGCTGGCTGTCCATGTCAACCTTTTGCGTAAAGTACGGGTCACAATTTTAAAGATGATTCAATGAAATTTGGCAAGTCGAACTTTTGTAATACAAGGATGAAGCCTATTGAAATTGGTTGTGATCGGTTCTTTATTTCACCTATCCCCTATAAAAATGTCCCCCCGGAATAGAGTTTAAATACTCAAAAATGCCTTAAAAATCATATTAATATTTGTACCAAATTGTATGAAGATCGGTCCACAATTAACCATAGCTCCTATATAAACCCCTCTTCAGAAAATCACTTTAATGTGCATGAATCCCATACTAATGTTAGTATCAGGTTTATATTCGACACAAATGAAAAATGTTTCCATATTTTTAAAATTAAGTAAGTTTCTATAAAATTTTAATTTTATAAAAACTTGTAGGTGCTTTTAAATTCGTAATTCAAAAAGTTATTATTATTATTATTTTTTTTTTTTTTGGAAATTGCATTATTAATTCTTCATCAAACCCCTAGTGGGACCGATCGCTAAGTTTTGTTAACAAATCTATATCATCTAAACTACTTAACGGATCGAATTAAAATGTAGGGGAGAGTTCTAGAGAATCAATACATATTTTTAATGTCGGTCAAATAAAATAAAATAAAAGGGATAAATTATTCTTTCATTTTATATATGTTTCTATTTCTCATTACCTTGTGTAGGGTATTAGAAAGAAATAAAAATATGTTTTATAAATATTCATTATTAAACTTAAATTCCAAAAAATATTAGCAAAAGTTAAGAAAAACTATTTAAATTGGATTTAGTTGCTTTTGGCATTAATGGGTTTTTACGAAAGACAAACCAAAAAAAAAAAAAAAAAAAAAAAAAACAAAAAAAAAAAAAGAAATTAAAAACCAGTAGTAGGCTGGTAATTAATGGATATTTCTGTTTCAGTCACCGGTTATAACTTAATAAACTTGAATATCTTAAGAGTATTTAAATATGTGAATGCGTATATGTGCAATAGTAAAAAGTAATAAGAACCTGAAATGTGTGGGTTTTAAATTTATGACAACTGACAAACAACATCATCAATCGGTTTGACCAATAGATTGAATTTTTTTCTCAATTTTATTATTTTTTTCATTACATTTTCATTTCGTTTGTTTGAGACAATTGTAAATAGTGTGTATGTCTATAAGCTGGTTCAGTTATTAGGCTGAATATAGTAAGTCTGTCGCGCAATGCCGTTGTGTAATGCACAGTGGATCATTTGAAACTTTTTGTGGATAAAAGCGAAATAAAGTTGACTTAAATGAAAAATATTATAAAATTAAAAGATCTATTTTTTGCTAATTTTATTATAACCAAGGCAACCAAAAATATGCACTAATAAAACATTTTCTTTAAATCAAAAAATATGCCTTTAAAATTAAAAAATATGCTCTTAAATGTATATATATATATTTTCTTTTTCCATCAATTTATAAGATAAAAGTTATTATTGAATCGTATATGAAAAAGTTTTGTAAGAATAAAAAGAAAACTTCTCTTATTGAAAGTTATGCAACAATTCTATTGGGTGCAAAATTTGCAAAAAATTTCTCTTAAGTGTAAAATATTCAAAATTATGCTCTGAAATAAGGATTTTCTATGAAAATATGACAAAATATGCTGCAAAAATATACTGTTGAGATCAAAATATGCAAAAATATACTGTTAGGACCAAAATATGCAAAAATATGCTATAACAAATCCATGCTAAAATTATTAGCGTTTTTTTTGAAACATATAAATAACTAAAAGTTTGAGTCATTTGAAGCCCTGGAAAAAATATGATTTTGCATATTTTTGGTTGCCTTGGTTATAATTAAAATAGTTTATGTTGAATTTTCAAACAATATACATACCCAGTGTCTTTGACTTAAGATTTAGTACATTCTCATGCTACTTTTTTCTGTTATAATTACTATAACTGTGTGTGTGCGTGTGTGTAGATTATTAATGTATGTTTGTATTTAATAAATGTGTTGCAGACATTGATTGACAATATTGTTGAAAGTTGCTTATTAACGTATTTTTCTTTTTGCTTTTCTTAGCCATAAACCTCGGCTAATAAGTTGTTTGGCCACCTCTAATTTCTTCTATTTTGTTACATTAAATTACAATTATTTTGCCGTCTGTCCGCCTGTCTGTACCCCTGACTGATCATTTAAGATATTTATCTGTCTCGCTGGCTATTTGTTTATTTTATTTCTATCATGTTTTCTATTTTTTTATAGCTTCAAGTCCATTTGTCTTTTGTTACTTGTTTTCTATTAAATACAGATAATTATTTTATTATAGCTTTTAATTTTCTAACATCACCTATTAAGGTGTGTGTGTACCTATTGGAAAGTCATAAAAATACAAAAAAAAAATTCCCAAAATTTAATTATAGGCCAAGTCAATCGTTGTCATCCGTCAATGTTTTCGAGAAAAAAGATAGAGACACATATAATATGTATTGATTATAAATAAAACTTATTTTCTGAAAGTCTTTTTTTTTATTTAATTTTTATTGAAGTTAATTAATTTAATGAATGGCCTATTGACAATAAAAATTCCTCCTCCCTATATGATCAATTAAGTAGCTGGTCGGCTGCTGGTTAGTTGGTTTTGTATGAATGTCATTAGTTATAGAAAATCTTTATGTATCCATCAAATTATCTACTAATTAGAGGAAAATGTTGTGGTGATGGTAATGTTGATGGCTGTGTGACATGGATTTTGGGGGGACTTGACAAGAAATTAGTGTTTTTGTTATTTTTATTTTGGTTAACCTTGATTTGTGTTCAAGAATTTGATGAGGTTTTTTGTCAATACACTATTTATTATAATTTGATTCAAATTAAGGAAGTATTTACTATAATCTAATGATTACTTTTTCTGTCCTAAATATTTCCCATCAGAAATTTCACTTATCAAATGCTATATAAAAAATTTTTGCTATTTTCGTCATATGTTAAATAATAGCAGAACTTTTGCTTTAATTTATATAAATCTAAAATATATTTAGATTTGTTTTTGTAAATTGAAAAAAAAAAACAAACCGAGTATTTAACGTATTTCGGTGAAGACCTGAAATCAGCTCAATAAAAATACCAAATTCAAAAAAGTTTCTGCCTGTCCTACGATGTTGAACGAAAAACTTGTTTCTAAATTATGTGGTAGACAACAAATAAATTTAAAATTTTATTGTTGTTTTCATTACACTTAGTCTAAACGAATTTTTTGTTCGACATCATGGGACAGGCCGTTTTTTATTGTTTAGTTCAAAAATCTAAGAATTTTTCACAAAAAAAAAAAAAAAAAAAAAAAAAAAATAAAAAATAAATAAATAAAAATCCAAAATTATTTCTTAAATTATTAATTTCACCATAAAGTATTATTTTTTAAGTCTTTTATTTTATTATTATTATTATTATTATTATTATTATTATTATTTTTGTGATATGTATCAAATTAAAGAAAGTAAGATTTTCAAAAATAAGTACCAATTTCAAAAAAAAATTCAAACTTTTAAAAGTTTAAGTTTGTAATTTCAATACAAAAATAACTAAATTTCTTAAAGATATAAATTTTGTAAAAAGTATCTATTTTCTATTGTAGTCAATATATTTTAAAAACACCATAAATTCTCAAAAAAAAAAAAATCGAAAATTAAATTTTAAATTATTAATTTCACCACCATAAAGAACTATTTTTAAGACTTTTATTATTATTATTATTATTATTATTTTTTTTTATTTCTTTCTTGGATATGTACCAAATTTAAGAAAGTAAGATTTTCAAAAACAAGTACCAATTAAAGAAAAAAAGTACAAACTTTTAAAAGTTTAAGTTTGTAATTTTAATACAAAAATAATAAAATTTCTTAAAGATATAAATTTTCTAAAAAGTACCTATTTTCAATTGTAATAAATATTTTCTAAAAAAAAAACATAAATCCTCCAAAAAAAAAAAAAAATCAGAAAGAATGATATAGTCGGTCAAGACCGGCTATATAATACCCTACACCATGGTGTACGGGCATCCTATACCATTGTGTACGGGGATTTATATTACACCTGTAGCCAATTTTACTTTAAATGTAAAATAAAATACACAAATACAGAATAATGCGTTGATACTAACATCTATGTGATTTTATGCACTTTAGGGCGATTCCTGAAAGAGAGTTTATATGGGAGCTATGGTAAATTATGGACCGATTCTCATAAAATTTTATAATGTTGTTTCTACTTACATAAAACTTATTTTTGTCGAATATTAACTTGTTACTAACATTCGTATGGAATTTATGCACCTTAAAGTGATTTTCGGAATAAAGGTTTATTTGGAAGCTATGGTCCATTGTGGACCGATCTTCATAAAATTTTGTACAAAGATTGATACTTTATACAGAACTTCTTTCCACGAATTTTATTAAAATATTCTCATTTTTAAGGCAATTTTGGGTATTTAAACTCTATTCCGGGGGGACATTTGTATGGGGGCTAGGTGAAATAATTCAACGGGCTTCATCCTTGTATCACAAAAGTCCCAAATTTTATCGAACTAGCTTTAAAATTGCAACCTGTACTTTGTGCACAAGGTTTACATGGACCCATCCAGCCAGACGGACGGACGGACATCGTTAGATCGATTTAAAAAGTGATTCTGAGTACATTTTAAGGTGGATGTGGGATAACTTTTTCAACACGTTACAAACATCAGTACAAACGCATAATATAATGATAATGGTGTAGGGAATAAAAAAAATTAAAGAAATACAGATGAAAAGTAACCATATGATACCCTACTCCATTGTATATGTGCATCGAAATTTAGGTAGGGTCTTACATGGCCCATGTGCAGTGTTACCGTTTGGCGATTTTAGTCGCCAATTGTCCACTTTTTTTTAACCACCTGGTCACTTTTTTGGCCCCTTTTTAAATGGAACTTAATGGTGACTTCTTAAGACTATGTGCTAAATGGCGAGAAACTGAATTGTTTGAAATATCTCAAGCCATTATATATAAATTCCAACGAAGTCATTTTTTTGATATTGTTTCACAATATAGTGACGTAGAAAAAGACCCCGAAGAATCTATAAGTGAAATTAAACTGTTAAAAATTAAATCTAATAATAAAGTTTATTAACAACTATTTAAAACATCTAAGGCCGAAACTATTTGGAGCGGATTGGGAAAATTAACAAATAGATTTGATGAATATTTATCCTAATTTATATTTTTACTTTGACTCATAGCAGTGCCTCGTCGGAACGTCTTTTTTCTAAATTATCACTACTGAAAAACAAATTGTCCGACAGATTTAAGGTCAACACTTGTGAATTTCTGTTTTCAGCCCTAAATTTGCTAGACGGGAATTTGTAAGATTGGAGTCTGGGTGAAGATCTGGTACAAAAGTACAGAATTTAATTAAAAAAAGAGAATTAGATGTTAACTATTTTTATAAATAAATCTATATTTTTGCAATAATAAATATTATTATAAATAAATTATTTTGTTATTAGAAAAATTTTATTTAGTGGTGATTTGAAGATTCGAATTAGTACCTTTCATTATACGCGTTTTACGTGACATTCAATACTGACTAAAGGGTTACTCAAAAGGAACTATCGCTTAGTGGCACAGTTCTTCCCGAACGGTGTTACTAAGTAGATCAGAATTCGATAGTAAAAGTGACGCATATCAACTTCTCGTTGTGTCGATATATTTACGCTTTCGATAGAAAATGTTTGCAGAGTCATAATACATCCTATAATACTAATATTTAAATCTACACGTGAGATAATTCTCTCAGAGAGTAAATTTTACACTCTCTGACAGAAAAATCTTACATACTGTGTTAGGTGTAGATTGGCTGTTTTAAGAAAATGTTTATATCAAATGTAAGACTGAGTTCACACAAGGCAATTTTTCTTGCTAAAATTCTGATGTCATGAGAGAGAAAGCGAGAGGGAATATGAAAGGGTACAAACTTGCCTGTAATTCGAAATTTGTTTTGTTTTTCATTTTCGTACTTCAAAACAAAAACAAATCAAGGCAATTAAAGCCAGAATTGCTGAAGTAAAATTTTGTGTGTGAACGTAAATGCAAGTTTAAAAGAAAAAAAAAAAAAAAAAAAAAAATAGAAAAATTTTAGAAAGAAAAATTGCTGCGTGTGACTAACTTAACTCTGAAACATATTATGTTCTAAGTGGCACATTTTCACATCCTATTACTGGCATTTTAATATTACAAATTTTAAGTAAACATTTTAAAATTCCTTTAACTATCTTCATTTTTCCATTAACTCAAAATAAAGCAAAATATAAAACGTATATTTATTTCTCATTAATTTTCCATATTCCGGTTTAAAAACTAACACTTAAATATAAAAAAAAGCTTCAAATTTCCTCATAATGGAAAAATAAAAATACACAACTTCTTATATAAATTTAGGTTACAAAAAAAAAAAAAAAATGTTTTTAATTAATCATCTTGATCGCTAGTTAAAAGCCTTTTCAGAAAAACAAATCATCAAAATACAAATGCGAAAAATTTTGCAACAACTATTTTTAGATTTTTGTATTTAGATAGAATTTAAGTTGCATATTTTAGTATGTATTAGTTTGTTAAGTGTATGTTTGTGTATAACAGAAGATAAGCACCTGAAGCCTTTATACACATAGACATAGAAAATGTAAAAACTATTAACAGGTACATTAAAATATAACAACAACAATTGTGTAAAAATAAAAAGAGAATTTATAAAATAAAGGACATCTAGTTTGAGAGACAAATATGCACTCTTGTACACAAATACATTTGTAGTTTTGTATGAGTATTTATTTAGTATTTAGAACTTTAAAGATACTGCATACATAGTATGTGAAAATAGAATTTTTAATATTGAAAACTGTTGGAGAAAAGAAAGGAAAATACCTTGACCAATAACACTATGGAACAAATTTTGGGTCATAAGATATTGCCTCAATGATTTCAACGCAAAACGAAAGTATGATTTCAGAGTAATTAAGTCTCCAAAGATTAGTTCGAATTTTGATTTTATGGACGCCTAAACTTCGGATATTTTTATAATGTGTGTAAATGAAAAAACATTTGAATCAGTAAATTTTAATGGATTTATGGGTGTTTATTGTTTCGTATATTAAACATTTTTTCTAGGATATTATGTAAGATTTTATTTAAATTTTGATTTTCTACGCCCACTTTTCATAGCAAGATTGTATGCAATATATGAGTAATCATAATAACTAACCGATTTAACTGATATTTTGCACATATATATCGTGTATCCTTTGAAAGGAAAGACAGGAAATAAAATTAGTAATAATGCCACGTCCACTTTTAGTAAATAATTTTTTTTTTAAGTTGAAACGAAATTTAGCATATACATCAAGAACTTTTTGAGGAAAACTATAAGCTAAAATATAAGTTGGATGCCACGCCCAGTTTTTAACTCGCTTTCAGAAAAAAATAATTATAACTAACACAATTCACATAAAATTTGACATACACAAGGGATAGAAAATATTATATATTATAAAATTTTTTTTGGCTGCCACGCCTATTTTTCTCCCACTTTTATTATGCAGTGATATATTTTTGCCACTGTCATCAAAATGTTTATGAAATTTAAAAAATTAAGAAATTTAAAATATGTTCAAATGTTTATGAATTTTAAAACTTCGAAGCAATGTAACTCTTTCTTAAAAAAAATGGGCGTGGCATCCAGTCAGTATTTCTTTCAAGGATGTACATATGTAAACATGTTTGATTTTAATCGCTTCACTAGTCTGGGCATAAGGTCAAGCCAAATAAAGTAAAAAATATTATGAGAAAAATGGGCGTAAAAAGGGAGTGTCATACAGAAAAAATCTAGTATAATAATGCTAGTAGTATATAAAATAACAACATATAATAACATTTGAATTGAATAATTTAAGTGATTTTTAAATCCAATAAAAATTCAAATTTTAAGAGGCCATAAAACCGAAATTTGAACTAACTTTCAAAATTCCTTTGGGGCTGATATTCTTTCATTTCACTTTGGAATTATTGAGGTAATTTTTTTTTAATTTTTTAAAAGTTAAAACTATTTCTTATATCCATTAGAAAAAAAATCATTTTGAAATATGAGACTCTGAGTCGATTTAGCTATATTTTTTCTGCCCCTCTGTCAGTGGGAAATATTCTCACGTTGCAACTACTTACAATAATTAAAAGAAATTCTCTCAAATTGTTCGTTATTTCTCTAAACAGTTTGGCTATTTAAAATCAGCTAAATAGGTTCAATTGAAAAAAAGTTATTGAATAATTTTTGAACCACTTTGAAAAAAAATGTGATTTTTCGATTTTCGACAATTCGTTATCTTCCCAGCAAAAACTTTGCTTTCCTGGTAAGCTAGCAGGTATAATTGGAAACAAAAATAAACTACTTATTTTTTGCCTGAATAACTAGTTATTTTTGTTCGAGTTGTCCACAAATTCATGTAGTTATTTTTTGACTCTAGGGGTACTCAAAAATATGTACCTAAACGAAAACAAAAATAAAAAAAAGCAAAAAAATTTTGCCGTCAGTGAGACTCAAACTTGGACACAAACCAACCATTCGTTTTTAATGACTAACGTCCTACTCTATACACCATCTCGCACATAGCATCCTAAGCGACAAAAATACTTTTTAGTTTAAAATATTTTTTTAGACATTTTGTTATAAATAACTAAGAGCTTCAGAATGGGGTTGAACCAACAACCTTCTGGTTGTTAATCCGGCGCTCTAGCCAACTCATCCACGTGATTGCAGTTTTACTGTGCTATTATACTATTGAGTACTTATTAATGTAATACAGAGAAGGCAAATAATAATGACGTTTCATTACCAAGAAACTACTGTAATAAGTAGTTGTCATTACCGAAAACCAAAAAGTTTTTGCTGGGTTGTTTCAATAACCACCAAAGAAAAAATGAATTAATATAGGCCTGTCATTGGAAGATGTTATCTTTTTTGATGCCTATTCACTGAGTAGGAAATCTTTGGATGATGTCTATATAACTTCTTAAGCACAAGAACCTGTACACTTGCTGAAACTTTGGAAGTAATGAAAAAGTACCTTCTTAAAAATTACTTTTATTTATTTTTACTGGGTAACTTTATTTGTAAAACTCTAGCAAAATATATATTTTTTTAACTTTAAATTAAGGACGAATTTATGAGAAAAACAAATTAATAATTCATTTGTCTCTAGTTAAAATTTTTAAATTAATATTATTAATATTTTTTCGTTTTTAGTAATTTATGCTTTCAAGTTACCTTTTAATTATAAAACCCAGTGTTTTCTACTCTACAGACACTTTAGGGACTTCAGCAAACACACACTTAGAATGTCATACAAAAAAAGTTTAATTTAAATTAGAACAATTGTCGAGGGGAATATAAAAATATGTTGTTTGTTAGTAAAATAATACAACACACATACAAAAGAATATTTTAAGAAAAAAAGTAAACCTTAATATAAACAAATAGTAGCAGCCCAACAAAGCAGCCTTAAAGAAAGAAACTGGGAGTAAGTAACCAGACGACATTATTATATCAACAACCCCAGCTAAAAAGTTTATCAACAGTCTGTGTCTGCTATTTTTGTTATATTTATTATATAATAAGTATCTTGTTTTTCTAAGTTTATTTTTCCAAAAGCTTAAGGTGCATCTTGGCTTTATTTTTCTAAAAGAAAAATAAATACAAAAATTTATTTAGAAATTATAAACAAAAAAAAATATATGTTTTCATAAAAATTAAAGTTTAAGAAAACAAGGTTTAGTTTGTTTTATTCCAGCTGTTGGCTTTTCTTGTCTATTAAGAACGTTCCAATTTTATATGTATGTATGTTATTGCTTGCAATTAATTTTAAGCCTAACAGCATTGCCTTCATCATCATCATCACCATCATCATTTGCCTCGCTTCAGTATTAATTTATGAAAACAAAGTTTTTTTTTGCCAAACAAACTAAAGGCTAAAAAAATTAAAGTTTTTAATTCCTATAGTTTTTTTTTTTTTTTGTTTTATATTTTTCAAATCATAAGTTTCATGCAACAATAATAATAATATTGTATTTCTGTTCCTCGAAAGCTTTATATAGTTGTTTTTGTTATTTTAAAAAATTAAAATCCTGGTAGGTAATTCAAGCTGGTGAAATTAGTATTCACATCTATGTCTTAAGTTTTACATTCCAACAGCCCTTTCTCTAATAGTCATCTGATATGTTTTTAAAATATATTCTGGGACAACTTTCAAAATAAAAATTTTTAACAGTTTTGTTCTATATGTCTACTTTAAAGATACTTTATATAGTAGTAATTTTTCAAGAGTACTTTTTGTATCCTTACATGTCCGTCCGTCTGTCTGTCTGTAAAATTTTAACAATTTCGTCCATATATCCCCAGCAAAAAAAAAGAACATCCAAAGAAGTCAATAAGATCCTGAACTTGTGATTCAGAATTAGTGCAAATTTGAATCATTTCCAATGAATTTAACATAGGCTTGTCATTGGAAGATGTACTCTTTTTTGATGCCTATTCACTGCGTGGGAAGTCATGATCACAATGTCATGTAAAATTGATTGATTTTATCAATTCAAGTAAATTGCTTTTAATTTTTATGTAAATCAAATATTATTTATTAAAAAAATATGCATAACATCTATCAATATTTTTCATTAGATTAAAACAGTTATTATTAACCCTCTAACGGCCGAAGCACAAATTAAAAATCCAATTTTCAGATTAAAAATAAAATTAGATTAAAATATTTGGTGTATTTGAGATCTAGATATTTTATTTATTATGTCAACCACTTGACCAAATGACTAAAATATAAAAAAAGAAAGATAAAATATAAATTATTTTCAATAAAAGTAAAATAAGAAAAGATGCCTGAGGCCGTCCTGATGATTAAGTAACAAGTACTAATAAATTCTCAACGTTTTATATCAAAAAACTTTATCTGAATCGCTTTTTAATAACATCTTTGCATCGCTTTTTAATAACTCAGGTAGTAATTTATAGTACGAGGGCGGATCATTAAGTCCGTAACTTTTCGAACTTCCCTCGTAGCTATATGATATGCAACACTATTCCCATCAAGTACCACCTGTTAATAGACTACTATAAAATTTTGAGCAAGTGTCGTCATTTACTTTGCGTTTAACAGCTGTTCAAAACATACAAACTCGTGTATTTTTCCAAAAATGGAAAAGTGAATTTCGAGTGCTCATTAATTATTTTTTGCGAAAAAACCGTCTCTCAAACCAAGGAAGAGCTCGATAAATAAATTTTGTAACTGTGGATGAAACATGGATTCATTACTGTACTCCGGAAAACAAGCAGCAGTCTAAACAATGGGTTTATCCGGGTGAACCTGCTCCAAAGAAGGCCAAGGTAAGTTTGTCGGCCAATAAGGTGATGGCAACAGTTTTTTGGGATGCACGCGGGATAATCCACATCGATTACCTTCAAAAGGGAAAAACAATAAACGGCGAATAATATGCCAACTTATTAGACGGATTTAATGAGGATTTGAAAAGAAAACGACCTCATATGGTTAAGAAAAAAGTCCTTTTTCATCAAGATAATGCACGGGTGAACACGTGTGCAATCTCAATGGCAAAACTCTATGAATTGGGCTACGAATTGGTACCTCATCTGTCATATTCTCCGGATTTAGCCCCTAGTGACAACTTTCTATTTCCAAACCTAAAGAAATGGCTCGGTGGAAAGAGATTCAGCTCCAACGATGAAATTATTGACCAAACAAATGCCTATTTTAAGGATCTCAAAAAATCCCATTTTTTTACGCAAAGTAAATGACGACACGCACAAAATTTCATAGTTTTTTATTAACAGGTGGTACTTGATAGGAATAGTGTTGCATTTCATATAACTACGAGGGAAGTTCGAAAAGTCACGGGCTTATTGATCTGCCCTCGTATTGTAAATCTTTTTGCATGTGGTAATAGTGATGGATTTATAAATGCAATTATAATGTAGATAAGTGAATTTTGAAATTTTTTTAAAATTTTCAACTTTGAACCGCCATAACGTTTGAGCCCTCTCGCGAAAATGATTAACTTCAATGGATTTTAAACGAATTGTATCCATAGAATCAAAATTTTTCTAAAGGTTGCTCCAGATATTGTTCTATAAATTTTTTTTTCTACTAAATCAATTTAGCCAATTTTAAATAACAAATAGCTTAAGAAAACATAAAATAACATCATTACATTTCATTTAATTCGTATTAGTATTTTGGGTATAAGAAGGTTTCCTACAGATATTCGGAAAGTTAAACATAACTAAATCGTCTTAAAATATAAACATGGCATTTCAATTTACTAAAAATTTCCAAAAGATTTCCTATTAGGCCTTTTCTTTTAACATACATTTATAATAGAAATAATTTCGTCTACTGCTACAAAATAATAAAAAATAATTTCTAGAAATGCACCAAGCGCTTTAGCAAATGCAGTCAATGCACTTTCAATGGGACGCCATCATCATAACGTTTGGCTGAACGTTCTCAAAAATAACAACTACAAATATAGAAAACAAAAAAAAAAAAAAAAAAAACATAAATACAAAACATAAATATAAAGAAGTAAAAATAAAAGCAAAAACTTGTGAAACATTTAATAAAAACAACAAAAAATATTTGTATATTTTTAACTCCTTTTTTACGCCTAACAACGTTATAAAAAACATTTTATATACCAAAAAATAAAAATAAAAAATGCACAACAATACAACAGCTAGAAGACCATAGAAAACAAAAATTTTTACTTGCATTCTGAGGCAGCTTAAGCTTTATTCAGCAACATCGTCGTCATCCTCCTCAGCATCCTTTAACTTACAACAAATATCTAACCACTACAAACACATACATACTTCTTTATGCATACGAAAAAAAAAAAAAAAATGCAGTTTTCATCATCTTGTACTTGTAGTGTTGTTTATTTTTGTTTTATTTTTGTTGCAGCAACACAATTTAACTGCTTGCAACGACAACATTTACAGCAGCAATAGTAGCAGTTGTTACCATTATATGTATGTGTATATGTTAATCTGTAGACTCCTTAGGGAAAATGTTGTAGTAAACTCAAGAAGAGTCCTAACACCCGTTAACACATCCTTTCATATCCTACTCCCTAAGCCTACCACAGGCTGAATATAATTTTTTTCCTTTTCTTTTAATTTTTGTTGATAGCAGACGATGAGGAACAAAAAAAAAAATTTAAAAAAAAACGAAATTAAGAGAGAATTTTGTAAACAGCTAAGATGAATTAGAAATACCCGATAGCACATTTTTTTTATCGGTCTATAAATCTTTTGGGAAAATAGAAGCATATTTTCATTACTTCAAAAATGTAAGTGTTTTTATTGTGCTTCTTTGGAAGCTATTCTGAAGCAGTTTTAAATAATGAATATAAATATATTTTTAGTTACAAATTAGAGGAAGTTCATAGCCTGTTGTTTTTACACAGTGCTGCTCAAATTTATTTTGAAAGTAAGAAATCTTTTCTCAAGGGCATATTACTTTCATTACTTCTTTTTCGTTTCCTTGGAAGTGTACTTTTTAAGCTGATTAATAAGCCTTTGTATTATCAATGTAAAAAATCCCCACGCCTGGTAGTTACAAATTAACTAACAAATAAGGACTGCGCACGAAAAATTTAGTGCATACAATTCAGCTTATAAAAGGGTCTAATTCCTTGAAATTTAGATTTAGTTAAAGGCTTTTATATTCAAGCTTCAAATTTAAAAGAAAAATTAATTTTTTATTCGTTTTTAATAAAATATTTAATATTTTCTGGAATACCCTCCACAAAAGTTTTATTGTGTTTTCTTTTACAGTTTTTTGTTCGAATGGGTCCACCACTTCTTTAAATATTTTGTAATATGATCCAATTTATTTAAAATTGACAGAGTTCTGAACAGTTTAGTGGATTGGTCTTCTTTGATACATAGCAACAACATTTTTTCTAGTATTTCTATTATGAACTCTTTTTATTTCTTGGGTTTTCAGGCCTGTTTTTTATTTAAATTTTCTAATAAAAGATATAGAGGAATTTAAGGAATGAGTCACATTCCATCCAAAGATCTTACAGTCTATAAATAAACTTTTCCTTCAGTTATCAGGGTTTCTTTCGGTGACCATGAAGTCTTTGTATTTTCTATAGTTTTGGGAAAAAACTAATTATACCATTACAGCAGAATTTAAGACATACACTGGTGCATATTCCTTTAAACGCACATCAATTTTTTATTAAACTTACCAAAAATGGGGGCTAAATTTAAATGTCAATTTCTTCCCGGACTTACTTAGTTTTTAGTTTTAACTAGGTCATTATCACTATGGTTTCATTCATTCCATGAACATTACGGGCCATGCGTATTTTCTATTTTATGAAAGTATAATTGTATTTTTTCATTAATTTTACAAATTTTACTATCAGAGTGGTAAACAATCGACAAAACCAATAATATTTTCTAAATAGTAATGAAGCCTTTACAGTGCCTTGCTGAGGGTCACTAACAATAATAAATTCTTTTCAACTTAGCATCTTTCCATCACTAATTTGAAAAGATTTATTGCTTAACATATTATAAATTAAAAATATTAAATGATTGGGGAATTTATGGTTAAAAAGTTTATAGATTAATCCGGGAATTCAGATGTTTTGAGCACAGTGTTCATATATAGCACTTTCCGAAATTCACTTAAAATTTACAAATCACATAATAATTTTAATATCAGGTTCAAATTTGCTACAACTAGAATTTATTTATAGGATTATATAGATTTAGGGGTATCGGAAACGGTGGCAACATAGTGGTATGCATGGAAAAAATTATATTTTCCCAAATATGTTGAATAAACTTTAGAATACTATAAAGTCTGACATGTATTTATACCTAGTTTTAATTATTGAATAATAAAATAGGTAAATTTCATATTCACCAAAGATATGTTCATTATTTTGCATTAATTTTGTTCGATAGATTATAATATTAAAACATATTTAAAATCTAGAGAAAATTATTTTTTCAACGACACCAATCAATTATGTTAAAATACTGCTTTATACCTTTGCCCCTATGTGCAATTTCAACCAGATAACGATAGAAATTTTCTTCACGTATAATAAAAGTATTAATCCTTAGAGTTTGCACGGATTTTTTTGTGCGCAGTCTTTATGTTAATAAAAAATTCCCTTTCCTTACAATTCTCCCTCTCGCTAACATCTCTATGACTACCTTTATCCTGTTACCATGTTATGTAATACCCTTATTATGTTAAGGTAGGTTTGTTTGTTTGTTTGTCCAGAACTATTTTTCTCTCTCCCTTGTTCTGGTGAAATGTCTCAACAGCAAATTATGCACTCAGACGAAAAAAAAGTCAGTAGCATCTTACACATTCATTCAAACACTTGAAACAAAATATCTTTCAGTCATTCATTCATTCATACACACAAGCAGTCAGTCAGTCATTCATTCATATATTTCTCTAGTGAAATTCATATCATATGAGCATGTGTCAAACATGTATCCATTGCCAACTAAAACAGTCAACCAACCAACCAATTCATTCATCCAACCATCCATTCAGCCATCTATCCATCCATTCATTTATTCATAAAACCAAACAATCATCCTGCCTTTCTGCCTGCCCGCCTGCCTACCTTCCTTTATCCTTTTTGTCTTAACATTACGTGTGTGTACAAGTTAGGCTTTTTTCCCTTCATACACATGAACTCATCTTTTGAACGCTTGAACATTTGTTAAGAATAATCAGGATCTCTCTTGTTTTCATAGTTGTTGTTGTTGTTGTTGTTTTATGCACATTTGCTTCTTGTGTTTTAACTCCTTCTGTAGTTTCCTTCGTCATTTGCCTTCATATAAGACATTGACTGACATGGTGTCTCGTTGTAATATCGCTGTATATATGGCTGTCTTTCTTGGTGGTTAACATGGCATTAATCTTAACCGTTGTATTCTATCAAATTATGGTTGAAATAATTTCAGTAGCATATATATATATGAACATATTCGTACTGAAGAAAACAAAAAAAGGAGAAAAATATATGAAAGTAAAGCCTAGGGAATAAAATTGTATTAAAATTTAAATATTGTAAGAAGATAATAATTTTATCGAATTTTTATTTAACACAACTTAAGATAAAGTTAAAAGAATTCTGTTATGGTGGAGCATAATCGTGGATAAGGGAAAAAAGAGAGGCAACCATTGAGCTAGCTGTAGAAAAATTTAAGTGAAAAGTTTATGATATTGATTGGATTGCTAGTAAGACAATAATTCACAATCAAAATAGTCGTATGATACTTACGAGAATAAGATTGCTATAGGCTAAAGTGCTTAATTCAGGAACTTTGACGGGCCTTTTTAATTACTTAATAACTGCAGAAATCGCACAATAACCTAATTAGATTTACCCAAAATCTTCACGTAATATATAACTGACTCACCGAATCATTTCTCAGTTTGATTCTAACATCAGCTCTATTTCAACTCGTACTCGAGTTTTTATGTCTCGAATTGTCTTACAATGTAAGCAGCGTTGCCAGAATGATGATTTTATCATATTTTTGATGATTTTTTTTAACCTAAATATGATTTGATGATGTTTTCTTATAAAATATAATTTTTATTTTTAATCACATAGGCAACGTGTTTTAAAGAATCGCGATAATTTGTTAAAGGATATTTTTAAAACTCCGTACATTTCATTTCAGCACATATGATATACTTTTTTTTCTTTTGTAAGTTTAATGACAAAGAATCAAGTTTATATGCCAAAAATACAAGACTAAAATCCTTTAGAAAACCTTTACATTCACATAGGACATACTTCCTATGTATTTATTCCTCTACTGTTTGTTTCATTTAACTTTCCTATAGTATTTCAAATAGAGTATTAAACGATTCTTTACTAGGTCAACTATTTATGTATTTATCCAAAGACGATAACGCAAGAGTAACAATAATACTTTCGTGAGTTCTGGCACTTGACCGAATTCTGCTAGGCCAATCAATCCCCGATGAAAATTTATTTAATGCCCATGCAAGAGCACGTATTAAAGGCTTTAAATTTGGATGATCATAATCTGTAATCCAAAGGATATAATCTCACACACTGATTTTTTGTTACTCTTATATTATTTAGAACGGCGTACAAAAAACTATCTGAAAATGTACTGAGTCCATATTAAAATTAGAAAAAAATTAAAAGAAATCTAAGGGTGCGAAGATAAATACGTCAGTTAAATACGTCACAAGTGTTAAATACGCTCCACACGCTGTTAATTGATTTGTTAGCATCAACAAAATTGCTTTTTAATAAAAAAACTATATCAAAATTAAATTTTAAATAAAAAAAATCAAAATATATTTATAACACACATTAAAATATATAATTGTAAAAAAAAAGAATTCAAATATATCACTCTATACATAAAATTTCTTTGAAAAAAAAATCGAAAATTTCAAGTGGTCCTAATGGCCATAAGGAGCAGACATGAATCGGGTAAGCGGAAAAGTGGAACATATTCTATGTCCAGATTCCATCTGGGATCAGAGATATATAATTTTGAAAAATGTATTTTTTCATTATGATCATATTGAAAAATGTGGAATTTTCAAGTAAAGCAAAATTGGAGACACTTTGGGTAACGGTTTCCCCACAAGCCATTTCGAAATTTTGTTAATTTAAAAAAGTTTTTTAAGTTTTTTTTTTATAAAATTCCCAAAAGAAAAAGTCAAAATAAAAAATTGGCTGTATACAACCATATGTTGGTTAAGCACACAAAAAGAATATTTTCTGAACCTGGGTGAAATGAAAAACAGCAACAACTATGAAAGCAAGAGAGATCCAGATTATTCTTAACAAAAATTTTTGAAACTGTGTTTTTGGGTATTTTGGTACCAAAAGTAACAGTTTTTTTATTTTATTGTGCCAAAATTTCATTGGAATACTTCTAATCAAATATTAACATTATTTCTGAAAAATATACTTAAAATATAAATTTTAAGTTTTCCAGGTAATAGTCTGAAGAAATTTAACTGTCTTGGCGCCACTGTATACCGTTGGAAGAATTACTGACTTTTTATTTAGGAACCCAAATTTTGAGAAAGTTTCAGAGATCCTTAAACTAAATAGGCCAAAACTCAGGAGGCAAATCATTGGCCACATTAAGTTGAGAGCTCACCAAGCTTGCATTGGCACAATGAATGACGAAAATTTCTAGAATGATAAAATACCGAATGGAATTATTATAAGCAATCTATGAAGGCTTATGGATAGGGAAAGAGCGCACAACATTCCGGTATAGGCATACGCGTGTGAGACATATTTACCTTTTTTTCAACTTAACTTAGTCTCACCATAGTGTGAGACTTTTGAATTTGAAAAATATCTTCTAGATCGCTAAAATTCTACAATGATTCTTGAACGGAGTACATTTTCCCGAAAACGATTTAAGCATCTTGTAGGACTACTTATATTTAATAATTGTATAAAAAAAAGGATAAAGCAATTCCATTTTCGCTAATTTTTCGTCACATTTTTAAAATTTACAATGACCATCAAGATCGCCCTGCATTTCATTTTTTAAATTTATGATTCTATATGAAAAAAAGAAACAAACACTGAAAGCTTTAAAAAATATCTAACAAAAGTACGAGAACTGTTCGACCAAAGTTCGAAGGAAAATGTTGCAAAACGAAGCCAAATGATCATAAACAATGGTGGCGCCCACCTAGTCGATAACATCACCAAAAATTAATGGAAAAAAACTTAAAGTTCCAAATAAACATAACAAAATTAAATTGTTTGCTTTTATTTCAACTAGCATAATCTAACGATCACTAAGAGATCCTCTACCTTCAAGGCAATATTTGACCTATAAGGTATTGAGGCAATTTCTTTGCTATCATAATTAATTATTTTTTATTAATTATTTTCTAGTCAATCGCCAAATAAAATCTAATTGAGAATGATAGCTATGAAATCAAATACATCTGGTAAGATTCAATTTCAGAGCTATATTTAAAGATCGCTGGTTTTATTTTTATTCCTCATATATTAAATCCCAGATCTTATTAGACTGTATTTTCGTTTGTCGATTGACTTTCACATTATACGAATTAAAACTTTATTTATACTCTATTAACTACATGATTAATTAACATAGAATGTTGTTCATTTACGAAAGCACAATTATAGTAAATATAATGCTTAAAACTTTTTTAATTTCTTTTCGAAGTTAATTTAAACATCAATATTTTGGCAAGAATTCTTCAAACTACACTGAACAAAATTACTTGTGTAATTCAACAAAAAATACTTGGGAAGAGTAAAATTTAATTTATGTACTTTACTATATCCTACACCATCTCTATTGGTGAATAAAAGTTTGTTATTTGTTTATTTAACTATATCCGTCTTTTCCTTGGTCTGTAGGAAACATTCTCACTTTTAAATTAATAATCTGTATTAAATGAAATTTACTCACGATTGTCAATTGTTATTCTAAGCAGATTTCTATTTATAAATCAGTTAAATCGGTTCACTAAATAAAATCTTATAGAACAAAATCAGAACCAAACTCTCAAAATGTTGGATATTTTTTGTAAATAACATACAAATATCTCGGCAGGAATTAAAAAAATAGACTTATCTCAAATTATAAATTTGACAATATAAATTTTAGAAAATTTTAATTTTTTGTTTAAATATTTCTCTTTGTGTAACAATTTTCTTTTCTTTAATTTTCCTCTTATTTTGCTAATTATTTTAGTGAGTGTAAATACATTATATTTTGTTTATTTATATTTTTTTTTATACACAATCTACAAGATTTGTTACTTTTATTGGACCATAAAATTGTTTGATAAAACAGTAGTTACAGTCTTAACAACCACTCAAAGTTATAATTTTTCCCATTTTATCCTTCCATCGTTGTAGTTTTTTTTCTTCATATTTAGCAAACAAAACTAAATTTCTAAATTAATGATCATTATCATCATCTTAATGATGTTTATCTATATCATTATCTTAAATATATTCTCATAATATGACCATAAAACAAGACATCAAAACTTGTATCAGTTTACACAAGGCAGTTAAGATACAACGGAATGAGTACAATACCAGAATACTATAAACGAATGACTGAATAAATGTGGCCGAAACCAAAATAAATGTTTGTTTATTCTTTTGCCTTCTTAGTAATATAAAACTAACAATTAAATTCATTAATGGCCACTAACTAACAAAAAAAGCACAAAGAAAACCTTATTAAAAGGTGTAGAGAAATGTGGGGTGAAAATATGTATAAGTTGCTGAAATATCTAGGCCATTTACAGCATTAACTGGTAGAAAAAAAAAAGTTTTCAACGAAAAGCAAGAATAATGAGTTGTGCTTAAACCCCCTTCCAAAACAAACAAAAACTTGATTTAAACAAGTCAAAGGGTAAAGGGGAGAAAGTAAAGGTCTATTTTACTGGTGTGTATGTTTAATTATAAAAATTTTGCAAATGTGAAAAAAAAAATTCCCAGTTTAATGACATTTTTTGTTATTTTAAGTTTTATGGTAATTTTCCTGTCCAAAATGTTTAATCAAGATGTTAATTTTTTAACAAACCAATTTACATTTGTAATTTTTTTTATAATTATGAAATTAACCCTTGAATGTCCAAGGTCTGTAACTAAGTTTTTATTATTATTATTATTAGTTTTTAATTTCTTAAGAACTTATTTCAGAAAAAGTGGTACTTCTCATTCCAGATCTAACCAAATGTATCATGTCTAGCTAGCCCATTTGCTCTAAAATATATTTCGAGATCCAAATGATAATCATGCTAAACTAGTTAGACCTCACTTTAAGCGATGACATACTCTTGGAAAATATTTATTCAAGTAATGATAAATCATTTTGCTATAGAAGTTGTGATGTAGTTTTATCTATTCTTTAGGAGTTTTTCAACGTTTCTCAAGGTTTCTTAAAGCTCTGATCCTTTGAAATATATCTCTTATTTGTGTTCTGAAGTCATAAAAGATATTTTGTAGATAAGTTTAATTATTTTCTAGTCAATGGTACTTCCTTAACTGGATTGCTAAGAAAAATTGGTAAACAAAAGAAAAAGCTCTTTATAAATTCATTTATTTGCAGCGTGAAAACTACACTGGTGCATATTCCTATAAACGCACATCAATTTCTTTTAAAAACTTACCCAAAAATGGGGCCAAAAAATGGTTGAGATGCTACAAATAAATTTTTAAAATTATTTCTTGATTTCTCTTAAAAAACTAACAACAAAAAACTTAAAATGTACACTAAATTTTTTTCATCAAATTAATTAGAATTATTATTATTAGATAACAAAACTAGGCTTTAAAGCATGCTATTGCTATAAGCATTGATATGAATAGATTTTTCCCCAGCCAAATGACAGACAGCTGTAGAATCCAACTTTGGCCTTACTATATATACCAAAAAATAAAAATATATATCATGTACAATAATTCCGTACACATTTACGGCCTCTCTCGAGGAGCCCCATTTTGGAAACCTTATTCTAAAGAAGAAATGAAGGAAAAATTTTTAAAGAAAAATATCAGATCAGATATAAAGAATGTGTTAAATATAGAAATGTAATAGTCGGAACAGGTTCTTTCGTAATCGGGCATGATTTTTATTTGTTATTATTATTTTTTTTTTTTAGATTTAAAAAAAATCAGTTTTAATGATTATTTTGTGAATTGATTTTTACTAAAAAGTTGACTTTAGGCTTATCTCTATTTTTTTTAAAATCAGATTTTTTACCAAAAATAAAATTTTTTTTAAAATATTCCAATTTTTTTCAGATTTTTTTCAGTTTAAAAAATACAATTTGGACAAGAAGTCATTTTTTAAAAAAATCAAATTTCTGCCACAAGATTTTGTAGATTTTTTGCAAAAACTAAAATCTTTAGTAAAAAATTAAAAAAAAAAAACAAATAAGAAAGATATAGTCGGTCAAGCCCGACCATATGATACCCCACACCATTGTGTATGTCCATTAAAATACGTGGAGGGGTGTTATATTAGACGTGTGGAGGATTGTGGACCCATACTTCTATTAAGTGTAAAATAAAATATATGAATACAGAATATTACGTTAATACTAACATGTATATGAATTTATGCACTTTAGGATGACTCCCGAAAGTTGGCTTACATGGGAGCTATGGTAAATTGTAAATTGTAGAGCGATTATTACAAAATTTGTAACTGTGATTTCCATTTATATAAAACTTATTTGTGTCGAATATAAACTTGATACTAACATGTATATGTGATTTATGCAAGTTAAAGTGATTATTGGAAGAAATAAAACCCTCTATGGTCAATTATGGACCGGGCTTCATAAAATTTGCCACAAAAAATGATACTTATACAGGATTTCCTTACACCAAATTTCATTAAAATATTTAAAGAATTTATTATCGTTAAACCCCTATTCCGGGAGGACATTTGCATGGAGACTAGGTGAAATAATGGACCCATCATAACCAGTATCAATAGGCTTCGCCCTTGTGTCATGAAAGTCCAAATTTTTGCCAATTTCTTTCAAAATTGCGACCTTTACTTTGTGCACAAAGTTTACATGGACATCCAGCCAGCCGACCAGCCAGACGGACGGACATGCAAATCATTCAAAAGTGATTCTGAGTCGATAACTTTTCCTGTGCATTGCAAACATCAGCACAAACGAAAAATACCCCAACCACCTATAGTGGTTTAGGGTATAAAAAATAGATTTTGGTAAAAATTTCGATTTAGTAAAGACATTAAGTTTTAGTAAAAAGGAGTATTTTTAGTAGAAAAAAGGTGATTTTTAGAAATTATTTTAATTTTTAGTAAAAATTTTGATTAAAAATTTTCACTTTTGTCATTTTCGCATTTTTATGATTTAAAAAAAGTTGTTGAAATTTTGTACGCATTAAAAAAGTTAAAGCGCTATATTCGACTGTACCGAATCTTTTATACCCTTCACCATCTTAACGACAAATAACATTCTGTTCCATATTTTTATCATCATCTGCTATCACCTGCATTTGACCTGTCGCTTGTGTGTTACTTCGTTTTTCAAATTTGCTCATCGTCATTTAGATCACCACTTTCATTATCGATATCATCAATACTATTTTCACCTATACTTTCGATATTACATAGTAACTCACATACGTCATTATCAGTCATAAAAAACCAACTCAAATAAAATAAAACAAATATTTTACAAAAGTGGATATAAACTAAAGGTTTAAAATTAAAAATTGTTATATACAATTCAATATTTCCGTGACTTTTCGAACTTCCCTCGTAGTTATATGAAATACAACACTATTCCCATCAAGTACCACCTGTTACTAGACTACTATCAAATTTTGAGCAAGTGTCATCATTTACTTTGCATTTAACAGTTGTTCAAAACATACAACCTCGTGTATTTTTCTAAAAAAGGAAAAAAGTGAATTTCGAGAGCTCATTAAACACTATTTTTTGCGAAAAAAAAACATCAATTAAACCAAGGAAACTTCAAAGGATTGTTTGGAGTTGTTTAACCACAATTCGAATGAGTTTTTGCGGTGTTTTGCAACTGTGGAGGAAACATGGATCCATTACTGTACTCCGAATACCAAGCAGGAGTCTAAACAATGGGCTTCTCCGGGTGAACCTGCTCCGAAGAAGGCCAAGGTAAGTTTGTCGGCCAATAAGGTGATGGCAACAGTTTTTTGGGATGCACGCAGGATAATCCACATTGATTACCTTCAAAAGGGAAAAACAATAAACGGCGAATAATATGCCAACTTATTAGACCGATTTAATGAGGATTTAGAGAGAAAACGACCCCATATGGCCAAGAAAAAAGTTCTTTTTCATCAAGATAATGCACGGGTGCACACGTGTGCGGTGTCAATGGCAAAACTCTATGAATTGAGCTACGAATTGGTACCTCATCTGCCATATTCTCCGGATTTGGCCCCTAGTGACAACTTCCTATTTCTAAACCTAAAGAAATGGCTCGGTGGAAAGAGATTCAGCTCCAACGATGAAATTATTGACCAAACAAATGCCTATTTTAAGGACCTCGAAAAATCCTATTTTTTGGAAAGTATACAAAAACTGGAGAAACGTTGGACTAAGTGTATTGAGTTAAAAGGAGATTATATTGTAAAATAAATTTTTGTTTTGCAAAAAAACTGTGTTTCATTCAAAAAGTCACGGACTTATTGATCCGCTCTCGTACTAAGCGTAACAGAAATCAGACTTTAGCTGTAAGCGCCCAGTGTATCATTAAAGATACAACCGGAAAATTATAAATTCTGGAGAATTGTCCATTAAGATCAAAATATGATTATTTAATATCTTTAAATAACATAGTTTAAAGTAGCTTTATATTTTATTTTATTTAAAAATATTCACTGGTTCTCAGATTTTACACTTCGAAGAACATCGTTTATTTAATTTGAATAAAAATTAGTTTTTGAGTTGATTTTAAAATATTTCCTACTAATAATAAAAAATATTTTTTGTTAAAGACTTGTTACGTTTTAAAAGATATAAAATCAATTTAAGACAAATTTTAATGAAAATTTTTGGCTTAGGAATTTTTTGAATGATTATATCTTTAAAGATACCAGAGGCATTTTGAGGGTTAAGTGGTGCAGCTTACGGACAGATGGACAGACATCCATCTAGTTGCATATGTTTGAAATTTGAAACCTTCAATTAAATTTGAATTTTTTTCTTGCTGGTATTTTCTTTTGTTGTTTAATTTAAAATTTTTTTCTCTTGATTTTTTTGTTTATTTTTTTTTTTTGCATTTCTATAGACTATTGTGTTGGCTGCTTTTGTAGTGACTAAGAAGTGCCATTTTTTCGACACTTGTCGTTTTAGTCTTCTTAAGTAAACTTTAGTTAAATAATAGGGTTTTTGTATTATTAGGGAGGGGTCAAGTGATCGTAGTTAATGTGAACAAACAGTGATGTTAAATTTGAAATTATGTATAACGAATCTTATTATTTTTGTTTGCTTAAAATAATTGTAAAAAGAAAATATAATCTTAAACTAACAGATTCATCCGTTTGAGATTTTTAGAAAAGTGGGGGTAAAATATGGGCATGGCATCTGATCAAGATCCAACAAAACCTATATTATTCTACAGTGCAAGCACTATCTGTACGTCATACTTCATGTAAATAGTTTCATTAATAATGTGTAAAATTGAAAAAAATATATTTTTTAAAAGTTGGCATAAAATATGGGTGTGACGGGCAATTGAGATCTAATAAAACCTCTGGTACTGTTACTATCTGTGTGCCAAATTTCGTAAAAATCGGTTCAGCCGTTTAGATATGATTGTTACACAAACAAACAAACTTACACCTCATTTTTATACTCTTAATATATAAAGATATAAGGTTTTCTAAAATCTTGATTCTATTTGAAATTTTTTTTATTTACATAGATATAGTATAGGTAAATATTTTTTTAATTACATCCAATATATTTTTATATAACACGTCTCAGCACTGGTGAAGGGTATATAACATTCGGCACAATCGAATATAGCACTCTAATCTGTTAATTTATAAAGATATATTTGTCCTAAGACTGTCAAGCACGTTACAGTTGACATAAAGGAAAATTTATGTTCAAAAATAGATAGAAGTTTTTCTTGACTTACGGAATTATATATTTTGATTTTACGATTTCTCAGTCTGAATCCTTACCTAGAAGGAAAATTAAAAAAAAAAAAAAAACATAAATGATTAAGTTAAAATGTATAATTTTTAAAATAAAGAAAATTTAAATTGAATAATTATATTTTTTTTATCCTCTTATCAGTGACTTAATTTTAAACGGCATAAAGTTATTTCTAAGCAATAATATTTATTATTTATTTTTCTTGTAAATTAAAGTTTTTAAAAAATTACTAAAGCATACAGGATATTATTTAGTTAAAAGGGAGTGAAAAATGAAAAAAACTTCTTAAAAAAATCCTTTAAGTAAAATAGTTAAATTTTCCTAAAAATTTAACTTCCATTTTAATTCCTCCTGTGATTCGAAGGACTAAAATTAATTAAAATATTCATAATTATTTATATAGATTAAATTGTTTATTTATATGTTTAGTTAGAATTTAAAACAAAATAAAACAAAAATTAAATTGAAATTCCATAAAATTTTTATAATTACACTGTGCTCGAAAATGAGACTTATTTTTGTTTTTTTTTTTTTAACAAGATGGTCACCCCATTGTGTAAAACTAAGTCTATAACGCTGAATTTAATTGTGTTAACCATTTTTAAAAGTTAAGGCTCGATTTTAAGATATCTCATTTTGAAATGCTAAAAGGGGGGCTGAGAAAATTAAGTTTTTTATATATAAATTTCATAATTTAGTTGTTAAATTTCAATAAAATAATAAATTAAGATTTCATTGAAGTATTTAATCAAGAACTCTTATTATTAAAGATATTGTAAATGCTAAATTTCAAATCTAAAAATTTCAAATCTATAAATTAATAAATATATATATATAATTCTCGTGTCACGGGCGTAAAATAGGCCGTAAAATCTCTCCCTCCCTGTTAAGAAGAAACTTAACAAAAAAAAAAAAAAAAAAAAAAAAAAAAAAAACGATTTACTTGAAATTTGGCCTATAATTTTTATTATGGAGAACGGGAAATTGGGCAAGAGGGGTAAAAGCTTCCTCTCCCTATATCTGCTTAACTAATCAACCGGTTTTCTTAACATTTTTCATGAAGACACTGTAACATGTGAAAGGAACTTAAAGATATACATTTTTGGAAATTCCAACATTTAGCGCATAAAATAGGGCAAAACGGGTAAAAGCTCCCCCTACCCATGTCTGCTTAATTAATTATCTGCTGATAGTTTCAAGTCTTGAAGGAATTAAAGGCTATAAATGTTAACATTTAGGGCGAAAAATAAAGCAAAAAGGGTAAAAGCACGTCCACCGATCCACACACACTTACAGTACATTCGTTACTTTTTAATTAAAACTAAAATATTCACTAGAAATAAGTTATATGGCAAAACAACGTTTGCCGGGTATATGAGTATATTTTATTATATAATTATATAATTAGTATATAATAAAAATTTGGCTGAAATTTATTTAATTTATGATTAGAATATATATTCGATCAATTTATTGTTCTATTTGCATAAATAATGTTTATTCATTTCTAATTTTCTATTATTTTCGCTCAAATACCGCGAATACGAGCGCTAACTTCGAAAAATGGATGCCACCATTAAATTCAGTGCACTCGAATTAGCTGGGGTGCCCAGCTTGTTAAAATTTGCGAATAGCATAGTGTTATTAATAAAGTTTTTTATTATTATTTTTCTTTATGTGACACAAATGATAATTTTTTAGTTTTAGTTAGATTGTGAAATTTCTGTTCGAAGAACCACACAAATTTTAATTAAAATTCCTTAAAGTATTTATAATTATTAACATAGTTTAACTTGTTTCTCTATGTAAAGGAAATGTAATTTTTTTAATCTTTAGTTAAACGTTGAAATTTCTCTTAAGGTTCGAAGGACCAAATGAATAGTTATGCAAAAAAATTTATATACTGGGACAAAATGTAGAAGAAAATATTAAAAAGAAACTTCGTTTAAAATACTTTGTAATTTCTCTTGAAGTTCCAAGTAATAGTCATTCAGACAAAAAAAAAAAAAAAAATAAACCAGAGAATAATTTTCTGGAATTTCCGAGCTTATTAATTAAGTTTGAATTGTAAAATTTGCTTAAAATATTTAAAATGATTATTATTTTTTAACCATTCTTTTAAAGCTTGTGTTTGACCATTTTTCAATAGTCAGAATAAATTTGAACACTTAAACCAGTTTTAAATTTTTCAATATATCTGCAGGTTTATATTTTAATTATTCGATTGCTTCAAAACCTGTTAAATCTTGCTAGATTTTATATTTTCTTTTGAGGTTCGAAGGACCAAAAACTTAAGTAAAAATTTTGACAAGGTATAGTTATAAAACACTTGGGTATAATACAAATAACTTTCGATATTTTAAAATAGATAAAAATAACACATAAAAAATGCCCAAATTGATATTTTGCAGACGAAGGAACAAATATTGAAGAATAAAGTATATTAGAATTTATTAAAAATTAAAAATTTATTATATATATTAACACATAAGTGGCATAGGAAAAAAATTAATGAAATAAATTGTAATATTACAGAACAATTGTGGGCACGAAAGACCAAATTATTAAGAAGAAGCACATGAAAGTTGGTTAAAAATCTTCATGAAATTTCCTTTAAGGAAGCAACCATTTAAACAAAAAATTAAACCAAACAAAGCTAGTGGAACAGAAAAGAATACTTTAAATAAATTGTGCTTTTTGAGTACCAAAAGTTTAAGAAAATACTTTAGAATTTCGCTTAAAATTCGTCGATCCAAATGATAAAAATAACCAAAAATGACAGCGCAAAAAGCAAACAAGTGCGAATATTGTTATGAGATTTTAGGATTAAATAATTATAAATGGCAAATGCGAGTGATTCCCAGCAAAAAATTTTTTGGTTCTCGGTTAATTCAACTACTTTCTAAGGTGGTTTCTTGGTAATAAGACGTCATTATTATTTGCCTACTCTATATTACATAAAGAAGCAATCAATAGTATAATAGCACATTAAAAATATTGCAATCACATGGATCAGTTATCTAGAGCGCTGGTTGTTAATCCAGCGTTTTTTAACAAAATGTGTAAAAAGATATTTTGTACTAAAAAAGTTTTTGTCACTTAAATAATTAAGTGCGAGATGGTGTGCTGAGTAAGACGTTAGTCATTAAAAGCGAGTGGTTAATTTGGGCCCAAGTTCAAATTTCACTGACGGCACTTTTTTTGTTTTATTTTTTTTACATTTAAAAAAATTTAAATATAAAATTAAAAAAAAAAATGGAATCAAATTTGTTCTGTATATTAAAATCCCTAGAATTTTTTATAGAGCTTTAAGGACCAAATATAAAAGATCCATAATTGTTCCACAAAAATCTTATAAAATAAGAGATACTATAAGAAACACATCAAATCATTAAAACTGCAAAAGAAACTAGAGTTTAATTAAAAATCTCTACATAAATTTTCTTTAGTTTCGAAGGACCAAAGATTTAAAAAAATAAGCAAGGAAATTTAGTAATAAGCAATTTGGTAGCAGATTAAAATTGCAAAATCGAAAAAAATAACTGTTGACAGAACAGACAATAAATATTCAAAATTCAATTAAAAGACTTTGGGTTTTCTACCAAGGTTCGATGGACCAAAATTATTTTTTGAATTAATGATTCGTAGGACCATTTTTTAAAATAAATACTAGGGTAGTTTTAAATACATAAACCTTTTTATTGACAAAGCTTTTCCAATATGTAACGGAATTTGGATTATTAATATCCTTAAGAGCAAAGTGTCAAAACATTTATTCTTTAAAAAGTTCGAAGGACCAAATGTATTAATTTCTTTTGTAATTTGTGTAGTTTTTAACTAAAAAAAAAAAAAATTATGAAGAATTTTATTTAATTATCGTTTTAACTCATTTCTTCCCAATGTTCCTTTTAAATATCTCAATTATTTTTTTCTTGGTAGAGTGCCTTTGATGTTCCCAATTAACACCCCTGCTATCATTTCATTCTTATTTGCTAACTGACTAATTTTTATATTTATTTGTTTATTTTTTTTTTCTTTTATTTTGAGAACTTAATTGGATTTTGTTGATGCAAAAATTAACAACATTTTCGGCGAAATGCATTGACAACAATACAAAAATACAAAAATAAACAAAAACCAAATGCCAAAGAAAAACTTAGGGGAATCTTCTTTTGTTTATTCCTTCAACGGAAGTTGTACAAATTTTTGTGCAAATGTGGCACTTTTGTTGTTGTTGTTGTTATTGTTATTTTTGTGGCTCGGTTAGGTTCTTTATTTTTGAGTTTCCAAAACAACCACAATGCCCCTAGTGTCATGTTTGATTTATAAACTAATGAAAAAAATATAAGCAAAAATTCTGTTTCAATTATTTTACCAAGAAAATATTTCTGAAAATGAAGAATTTGTTTAAAAGTTGTAAGAAGAAAAAAAAACAGAAAAATAAAGAATGAATGAAAGCAAATAAGAAAAAAAAAAAGGAAAATATATATTATAAGCTTGGGAAAAATGATTAAATAAAGTTTTTTTTTTGTGGGTGAATAATAAAAACTTTATTTAAAGTTGTTTTTGATAAATTCAAAAGGAATTTAAAGAGAAGGACTAATTCCTAAAGAATAATGAAAATATTTATGTGATAAGAAGATAAATAAGAAATTTACCGAAAAACCAATTTAATAGAGCTTTCTTTTTTTACTTATTTTGTAAATATGTTATGGTCAGGACAACTAGAAATATGCAAAATCATATTTTTTTTCCTGAACTTTAAATGAACCAAACTCTTGGTTATATATCCGTTTGAGGTTGAATAAATGAGGATATAATTTCATATGAAATTATTAGGTAATTGGAAAGTGATTTGATTCCAATTATAGAAATAAAATAAATAGATTCTATTTGAGGATTTCAGTATTAATTTTGGATTTATTAATAAAATGTGTGTTACCAGTCGTAGGTTCAGAAGTAGAAGACCAGGAAAATCGCTTACATCGTTTTTTAGCGATATTCGGCTTTTCGAAGATCCACTGAAATTACTGTTCAGTGGCGATAAGAATACATTTTTTAATTCACAATATAATTTTTATGTTTTAGCAAAAATTCACAATAATGAATGTTAATTAATTTACATTATGTGTAAATACAAAACGTTAATTTAAGTATAATTCAAGATTAAGATTTCAAAAAGTATTAGTCGAATAAAGTTGTTTTGTTCAAACTGAGTTTGAACACAGGTATTTTTAAGAATTTTGGCTTTGATTTGTTGCAGTATATTTTTGCACATTTTCACCTAAGAAGCATATTTTGTTATATTTTAGCAATTTAAATGGCATATTTTATACATAAGAGCATAATTACACTAAAGAACATAATTTTGCATATTTTTACACTTAAAAGAAAATATTTACATATTTTTTCCCCAATAGTACTTTTTACATATTTTGTATTTAGTGAACATTTTTCTACTGTCATAGACGTTGTTCAAATCCGATTCTTTAATAATTTTCATTTTATAAATTGATAGAAATTGTATAATTTTCTGATAAAATATATTATCCCAGCAAAAACTTTTTAGTTTTCGATAATGGCAACTACTTATTAAACTAGTTTCTCGGTAATGAGGTATCATTATTATTTGCCTACTCTGTATTACATAAATAAGTACACAATAGTATAATAGAAAAATAATATTGGAATAACGTGGATGAGTTGGATGGAGCGCTGGATTTACAACCAGGAGGTTGTTGGTTCAACCCCATTCTGACACTGTTAGTTTTTTATAACAAAATGTCTAAAAAGATATTTTAAACTAAAAAGAGTTTTTGTCGCTTAGGAAACTAATTGCGAGAGGGTGTACTGAGTAAGACGTTAGTCATTAAAAACGAATGCTTAATTTGTATACAAGTTCGATTCTCATTGACGGCAAATTTTTTTGTTTTTGTTTTTTTATTTTCGTTTAGTTACATATTTTTGAGTACCCCTAGAGTCTGAAATAACTACATGAATTTGTGGACAATTCGAACAAAAATAGTTTCCAATTATACCGGCAAAGCGAAGTTTTTGCTATGAGATTTTAGTGCTTTTAAGTGCTAAAAGAAAATATTTTTTTAGCCGTTGTTAATAAAAGTCAAATTATTTTTAGCATAAATTGTAGATAATTTAAAATTTAGCCAGAAAAAATTAATATATTAAGAGCATATTTGTTAATTTTAAGGACATATTTTCCGATTTTAAGAGCTTTCTTTTATGCGCATAAAACGCTTTTTTAAAGCATATTTTTGTTTGCCCTGGTTATGGTATTATATAATTGTTTTTATTCTTTATTCAATCGATTTACTTAGTATTTGAGATTTTTGTCTACTTTCAATATTTAATTAGCTTGTCATTCAAATTTTCTACATTCCTTGTTAAAAAAAATAAAAACCAGATTTTAAAAATTCCTTTCAAAATTCATCTTCTTTACTTACAGCCAATTTCTAAAGACTTTTAGTTCCATTAATTAAGTTTCAAGTCTTTTTTTTCAATTCTATTGAAAACTTTGCATTAAATCATGATGTCTAATATCTAAATATAAATAATTCTATTAAGGTTTCTTTTCCAGTTGCCTTTATTGTTGTGATGTGTAAGGAAATAGAAAATCAAGAATTTATTGATTGGTTTTTATTCAATACATTATATTAAATAGACAACTCAAAAAGCACCATTATAATTGAAATAATTCAATAAGTTTTTCTCTCTATTTTTTATTTATTTATTTATTTTTTGTTAAACATACAAAAGTCGATAAATACAACTATTTAGTCATTTTACTGGTAGTTAATATTTATTTTTAAATTTTTCTTGTATAGAACAGAGGTTCTTAAATGATTTTTAAAGCAAAAATCAGGGGCGAAGGACCATATTTAAAAAAGAATTAAATGAGAATTTTGTTAAAGATCTTTGTGGAACTTCTGTTTAAGGACAGAATATTAGCAATAAAGATAAATTAGAAACACTAAAATATAAGTAAAATGTTAAATATTAATTGTGGGTTCGAAGGACCAAATATTGAAGAATGAAGCAACTGAGTTTTTATTAAAAATCTCCATGAAATTTCTTTATAACTATAAAATATTTAAACAAAAAATTAAATCAACAAATTTCTAATAAAATAAATGGAAACATTTCAAATCAATTGTGGATTCGAAGGACCAAATTCTATAGAAAATCATATTGAAATTTTCTTCTGAAATGCCCAATATTAAAAAATAAAGTTAAATCAGATAAAACTACTAAAACTAGTGGGAATATTATCAATCAATTGTAGACTCAAAGTATCAAGTATTTTGTAATGTTTCTTGAGATTTGAAGGACCAAATACTAAATATAAATAAAAAAATTAATTTATTGTCAGCATATTTCAACCCTAAAGGACCAAAAGACTGAGTCAGTCGAAAAACCACTTTGAAAGATCAATATTTTAACATAAAATAAAATCACAGATTTTTTTCAAATGGTTTGAAGGACCAAATATAAAGGACAATAATAGCTCCATTGAAAGTTGGTGTAATAAGTGAAAATATTGCAAAACAATTTTTGGGATCAAAGCATCAAAAGAAGATCTTTGATTAATTGAGATTCGAAGAACCACCGTTTTAAAAACCAAATTAAACCAGGTATAAAAAAAATTAAAATATTAATTTCTCATACGGTTTATAAAGGATCGAAATTTGAAATCTAAAAAAAGCTGTTTGAAAAAATTACAAATATTTATAAAGAAATGAATAAATGGGAGAAGAACCAAAATTTTCAGCATAAAATTAAATACCAGGGAAAGCAAAAACGAATAATAAAATAAATCACTTCTGGTTTCTATTCAAATATATATTATTTTAGAATTTCAAAAGCTGTAGTGATAACCTAAAGTTAAGACAAAATATTAAAGCTGGTATAGCTTATGAAAAAAGTAGAAATATTTGAAATCAAATTAGGATTCGAAGAATGAATAGAAAATAGCCAGTTTGAAAATCTTTATGTTACTTTTTTTTTGAAATTCGAAGGACCAAAAGTTTCTGCACAAAATTGAATACCGAGGAAAGCAAAATGGAAAAGAGCAATCACTTCTTGGCTCTATTTAAAAATTTCATTAAAAAATCTTATATGATTTGAAGGTAAATTAATTTTTGTTTCTTTAAATCTTGTATGTATTAAAGCAAAATATTAAACCGAGATATGTTTACAAGTCAAACAGGAATATCTAAAGCTAAATTAGAACAAAAAGCACCAAATGCTTTCCATCGGAAATTGAATATTGGAGTCTCTTGAAAAAACTCCTTTTATTTTTTCAACATTCAAGGACTATAATTTTGAACGCGAAACTAAAACACTGAAAAGTAATGTAATAATATGGTAAACGGAAAATTTCCTTTAACCTCACAATTTTACGAAAATTTGTTTGGAATTTCTTCTATGGTTTCGGCCTAGAGAGTTGTAAAAGAGTTGAGAGAGAAATAAAATTGAAGTCTGTATAAAAAAATTATTTGGGCCCAGGACTTTCTGGTGGCTGTCCCGAACTAGTTACTTGACTGCATTATTAAATACGTGACTATGTAGTCACTTTAACATGGGCATGTCCTTTAACACACAATCACCTTCACGACTACCAAAGAGTCCGTAAAATGGCAATTGCCACCTCCGCGACTTTGAGGTGGCCGTTTTTTACACACAATTACCTCCACGGCTATGAAGTGGCATTTTTGTGCACACACAATCATTCTAATAGTTACAATGAGTCAGCAAAAAAAATTATCTTCATTTCGTCTACTTCCCGCTTACCATAGGATCAGTAAAGTGTCAATTGCCATCATGCTCATTGGTGACAGATTGGACAAGTAACTACATAAAAATGAACTTTATTGTCTAAAAGGGGGTTAATTGCTACCAAATAAACTGCTTGGGGATTTATCTTGCTGTTCGAAGGACCAAGGTTTAAAACCAAATTGAAATCAGCAAAAAAATTTAAACCAAATATATGATGCAAATAGCTTTTAAGAATTTTTAGAGCAAGGAAGAAAATTAGTTTATAAATTAACTTTTCTGAAAATATTATTTGGTTTGAAGGACCAAAAATTTAAGCAAGTAAATTAACCACAGAAAGTTAATAAACCAGTATAAATGTAAGAAAATACTTTTTTGTTCTGAAAAATGTGGTAACTAAATGATAAAGAAATTTAGAAAAATTTTATATTTGATAAAAAAATGTCTGGATTGGTTCGAAGGACCAAAATCTTAAACCAAAAGTAAAGCAAAAAAAGACACTAAAACTATGACTTTTCAAATATATATTTACTTTATTTTGTTTTATATACAAAAACTAATAAAAGAAAAAAATATTGCGAATTATTTTATTTTTTTTGCATTCGAGGGAGCAATTGTAGCTGAAGCGATAAATCGGAGAGCCTGTATAAAATTATCTTTCAAATTTCTTATACGGTTCAATGGACCAGGAGATTACGTACAAAGTTTAAGCAAAAAAAAAAAAAAAAAACAGCTAAAGCGCGCAAAAATTAATTATCGATTCAAAGGACCGGACTAAAAAAAAACTGATGAAAATCTATTTTGAATTTATCTTGGGTTTCGAAGGACCAACAATTTTAACAATTTTAATATAAGGTATTAAGTAATACTATTTAAATCCTATGCTTCGTTGAAATTTCGTTCAGTTCCGATGATGTAAAGATACCGAAATGGCTCCTAAACACCTTTTAAGAATTACTGTCATTTAAATCTCCTTTTCACCTAACTGTTCCCTGCTCCTCTCAAAAATCTATATAAAATTCATTTACAGAAATTAAATTCATACATAATAATGGCAGTAACACTTCTCATACTGGTTCCATTTGTAACAACAAAATATGGAAAAAAGGTATTAAAAAGAAGGACTGAAGTAGCAGAAGTAGAAAGGGGAGAAGAAACAGAAACAGCTGCGGAAATAGCTAATCGTTAACAAATGAAAGCTATTCAAGTCAAACAAATGAATCAACTTAACAGCCAGTCAGAGACATATAACCAACCAAACCAATCTACCAACAAAACCTAACAAATGCAGTCAGTCAGTCAGTCAGTCGAACTGACTGTCAGGCGAATCATCAACATCACCATTATACATTCATTTATATATTTAGTTGTGTTTAAGCAATTGTTGTCACAAGCATATCAACAAGTTATAGGATGTTGACGAGAATTACGATGATGTGGTTAATGACGATGATGATGATCGAACAAGTACTACATGCAATTTACAGGAATCCATTTAAAATTTAACATTTAACTAAAATAAAAAAAAGGATTGTCTAGTGGTGTTATGAAGGGCTATAAGTAGAAACGTTTTTATTTTTATTTTGCGTGTTAACAAAAATTTTAGAAAAAAAAAAAAAAAATACGCATTATCATCATTATTGCAAGTCCTCATCATCAGCCACTTACTAAAAATGCAATTAACATAAACACATACACAATACGTTTTACATTATTCTCCCCTTTTTGCAATAATTACAGCCAATACATTGTACACTTATATGCAAAACATTTTATATTATTTGCTAAATTCCTTTGATTATTTCTACAACTCATCATCATCAACAATAGTAGCAGCAAGTTTTGCAAAAAGAAATGTTTTTGGGTATATTGAGTATATCATAAGATTTGTCACACTTTTAAAAGGAAAATAAACAGTTAACCCTCTAACGGTCGGAGCAAAGATTAATAAAATAAATTATCAGATTAAACAATTAGTGTAAAATTTTTTGGAGGTTTTAATGTCTTAAGTTTATTACATCAACAATATGACATAATATCACATGATTAGAATACGAAAAGAAGTTAAAATGTAAAATATTACAAAAAAAAAAAAAAAAAAATGAAACAGGGAAATTTTTCATTTTGTTTGTTAGAGGATTAAAAGAAAGGAAAAACAAAGATTTCCTATAAAAACATGTTTGATAAAAGTATTCACGTTAAAAAAATGTTATCAAAATTTTTTTAGCTAATTAAAATTAATCGAAAATTTTCCATAAAAAGAAAATTTAATGATAATTTTTCTATAAAAATAAAATTTAACGATATTTTTCTAAATAAAGAAAACATCGAAATTTTTTTATAAAAAGAAAACTTATCAAAAATTTTCTATAAAAAGAAAACTTGACGACATTTTGTATAAAAAACAACGACATTTTCTATAAAAAAAACAACGAAAATTTTCTATAAAAATAAAAATTATCGAAAGTTTTCTATAAAAAGAAAACTTGTGGAAATTTTTCTATAAAAAGAAAACCTATCGAAAGTTTTCTATGAAAAGAAAATTTAATGATAATTTTTCTATAAAAATAAAATTTAACGATATTTTTCTAAAGAGAAAAAAAAAAGAAACTTGACGACATTTTCTATAGAAAACAACGACATTTTTTATGAAAAAAAACAACGAAAATTTTCTATAAAAATATAAATAATCGAAAGTTTGCTATAAAAAGAAAACTTGTGGAAAATTTTCTATAAAAAGAAAACCTATCGAAAGTTTTCTATGAAAAGAAAACTTATCGAAAGTTTTCTATAAAAAGAAAACTTATGGAAAGTTTTCTATAAAAAGAAAACTTATCGAAAGTTTTCTATAAAAAGAAAACTTATGGAAAGTTTTCTATAAAAAGAAAACTTATCGAAAGTTTTCTATAAAAAGAAAACTTTTCGAAAGTTTTGATGAAAATCCTCGGAAATAAATTAACACGATTTTCTTTTATATAAAAACATATTACAAAATTTTATTAAAACAAGAAAAACTATTTCAAACAAAATTCAAAAGTTGTGTGTGGAAAAATTTTCATAATTTTATATGACAGTATAAAATAATTTTCAATGCCAACTACAAAAATATAAATGTTGAATAAGTAAAGTGTTTTTGTATAAGGTACATAAAGTATATTTCTAACACTCCTCCTCAACATGTATATTTTTTACAAACAGTTTACAATTTTAATCTTTTAGATTTAACAAATTTACAAATTTATTATGTTTTTGTTTACCTAAATTTTTCGTAAAAATATCTGCCACCATATCTTCCGTTGGACAATATTTCAGACTTATTTCGTTGTTACTTACAACTTCTCTTATGTGGTGATATTTTATATCTATATGTTTGCTACGATTATGGAAAACAGGGTTTGTTGCTAACTTTAAGGCACCTTGATTGTCGACGTTTAGTTCAACACTTTCTTCCTTTAAGAAACCTTGCTCTGCTACTGATGAAAATCCTCGGAAATAAATTAACACGATTTTCTTTTATATAAAAACATATTACAAAATTTTATTAAAACAAGAAAAACTATTTCAAACAAAATTCAAAAGTTGTGTGTGGAAAAATTTTCATAATTTTATATGACAGTATAAAATAATTTTCAATGCCAACTACAAAAATATAAATGTTGAATAAGTAAAGTGTTTTTGTATAAGGTACATAAAGTATATTTCTAACACTCCTCCTCAACATGTATATTTTTTACAAACAGTTTACAATTTTAATCTTTTAGATTTAACAAATTTACAAATTTATTATGTTTTTGTTTAGCTAAATTTTTCGTAAAAATATCTGCCACCATATCTTCCGTTGGACAATATTTCAGACTTATTTCGTTGTTACTTACAACTTCTCTTATGTGGTGAAATTTTATATCTATATGTTTGCTACGATTATGGAAAACAGGGTTTGTTGCTAACTTTAAGGCACCTTGATTGTCGACGTTTAGTTCAACACTTTCTTCCTTTAAGAAACCAAGCTCCTGCAACAATCTTCTAAGATAAACTGCTTCTTTTGCTGCGTTTGATATAGATATGTATTCTGCCTCAGTGCTGCTCAAAGCTGTCGTTGATTGCTTCTTCGATTCCCAGGATATTGCACTATTTCCAAGATAAAAAATATAACCAGAATACGATTTTCTATTAGTTGTACATCCACCCCAATCTGCGTCTGCATAACCAACCAATTGATTACCACTTTTGCTAAACTTTAACTTTAGATTTCGAGTACCTTTGAGATATCGTAGTATATTTTTGGCAGCTTTAAAATGTTCTATATGGGGATCTACATTCCTTTGAGACAACTTCGACACAGAATGTAAAATATCTGGCCTTGTAGTAAGTGCCAAATACAATAAAGCTCCAATAAGCGATTGGTATAGTGTACTATCAGCTTTTTCACACTTTTCCTCACATTTAATTTGATAATTAGGATCTAATGGTACTGATGATGACTTACAGTTTTCCATGTTGTATTCCTGTAACAAATCGTTGATATACGTTTCTTGGCTGATCTCAATGTTTCCAGTTTCACCATCGCGTTTTACCTTTATGCCCAAAAAATGTTCCAATAAACCTTTATCGGTCACTTCAAAAATTTTACTGATTTCGGACTTAAATTTGATGATTTCGTTCTTATCTTTACATCCAACAATAATATCATCTACGTACACCGCAACTATAATTAGATTATTATTAGTGACTTTTTTGTATAAACAGGGTTCGTTTTGACAACTTTTAAATCCAATTTCACTTAAAACTTCATTTAATTTCAAGTTCCATTCCCTACCAGCTTGTTTTAATCCATATAGGGATTTGTGGAGATGTAAAACTTTATTTGGATTTTGCCTATTTTCGAATCCCTCTGGCTGTTGCATATAAATAACATCATGTAGATTTCCATTCAAATATGCTGTAACAACGTCTAACTGGTGTAGATGCATATTGTGTTCAACTGCTATGGCTAAAATCATTCTAATTGTTTCGTATCTTATAACGGGCGAAAATGTTTCTTTATAATTTAAACCGTATTTTTGATTACACCCTTTGGCTACCAGTCTTGCCTTGTAACGTTCGATTTTGCCTTCACTGTCTTTCTTTAAAGTGTAAATCCATTTAGTTTTAATTGCTTTTTGACCCTTTGGTAACTTCTCCATCGACCACGTACCTTTCTGTTCTAAAGAACATATTTCTTTTGACATAGCTTCTTTCCATTTTTCGCTATCTTTACTGGATAATGCCTCCTTAAAAGTTCTAGGAATTTGCTCCTCCACCGCATTATTCAGTACGTGAGGAATTTTTCTAGGTCTTCCTGGCCTACCGTTTCTAAATATTTTTGGTCTACCTGGGCCACGTTTAACCGTACCATTTGTCTGTAAAAATTCATCTATAGAACTGTCGCTAACTATATTTTCAGCATCACAATACACTTCTTCATCTGAAGGATTAGATACTACTTCTTCTTCAACATTTTGAGGTTGCTGTCTTATTTCGATAGTGTTGCCTACATTTAAAATGTCTTCAAAATGAATAAAATCTTCTTTACTATTACTAATTTCTCCACCGGAAAAATTCAGTTCATCAAACAATACGTTGCGTCGTTCTATAACTTCACGATTATTCTTGTCATACAAGCGGTATGCTTTAGATACACGAGAATATCCTACCATCACCATATTTGAACCTTTAGCATCAAATTTACCTTTCTTTTTGTTTAAGACGACCACATTTGAACCAAAAACTTTCAAATGATTTACATTTGGTTTACGACCACTCCATACTTCATATGGTGTTTTATCATCTAGTCTTTTTGAGGGAGATCTATTACGTAGATAAACCGCTGTTGCTACTGCTTCAGCCCACAAATTTTGATTGAGTTTTGAATCCACTAACATACAACGAGCCATTTCTACAATCGTTCGATTAGCCCTTTCTGCCACCCCATTTTGCTGTGGCGTATAGGGTACCGTGAGTTGACGTTGTATTCCACACTGATCTAAGTACTGACTAAATTCATTACTAACGTATTCTCCACCGTTGTCACTACGAATACATTTAATTTTGCGATTTGTTTGTCGCTCTACCATTGCCTTAAATTCTTTGAATTTTTCAAAAACTTCGCTTTTGTATTTTAGAAAATAAATAAATATTTTTCTTGACTTGTCATCTATAAACGTCAGGAAATATTTTGACCCTCCAATTGAAGCTATATTCATTGGACCACATACGTCCGAGTGTATTAAATCTAATAACTCACCAGATTTATTTTCTGTTTGCTTTGGAAATTTAATTGAATGAATTTTGCTAACCATACAAGTTTGGCATGGACTTTCCGCTTTCTCTTGCACATTCATTCCGTTTACCATATTTCTCTTGGACAAATCATACAGGTTTTGGTAGTTTAGATGTCCATATCTGCGATGCCAGATTTCACTATTTAAACTTACTGCGCACACTTTCTCCTTCGGTACTTTGACGTCAAACACAAAAAGATTATCTTCTCTTCTGGCTTTCAAAACCAATTCACCACTACCATCAGCAAAAATTGCACCATTTGCATTAAACTTAATAATACCGCCATATTGAACGACCTTGTTGACAGATAAAAAATTACCATTCAAATCTGGAGAATATAAAACGTCTTTTAATTCAATTGTACTATTATTAACAAAAATATTGACAGTTCCAATTCCTTCGGCCACAATTGATTTTTTATTTGCTAACATAATATTGTCACTGCATTTTTCCAAATTTGTAAATAAATTACGATTTGCACACATATGACTCGTAGCTCCACTATCAATGTACCAGGATATTGGTGTACTTACTCTGTTAGTTTTCGCCATTGCAATTAAGGAATATGATTTTGCATTGTCACGTTTTGAATTACACTTATTTGCATAATGACCCTTTTTACCGCATTTGAAGCAATTTCCTTTTATTAACTTTTTAGCTTCTTTATTTTTATTGTTTTTGTTGCCCATTTCCGAAAAGAAAGCTTGTTCCACTATTGACGATTCTTTTTGTTGATTTCTGCGTTCATGCTCTTCAAGCAGTTTTATTTTCAATGTTCCTAACGCTGGCAAAACATCTCTCGTTTCCATAACCACAACAAAATTTTCGTATTCTTTCGGCAAACTTGACAATAGAATGATAACTAGTAACTCATCTTGAACACGTATTCCAACATCGGCTAGTTTTTCAGTTATATCACTAAAAGTATTCAGATATTCCGTCATATCTTTGCTGTCCTTCATGCTTAAATTCAACAGTTTTTTGTACAAGGACACCTTCTGCATCGGTCCACTAGGCTTATAAACTTCTTTAAGTTTGCTCCAGGCATCTTTAGACCTTTTTTTATTCTTGATATAATTCAGTTGGGAGGACTTCACGCTTAACATGATAGACGCAAGGGCTTTTTCGTCATTGCTTTCCCATTCCAATATTTTATCGGGACTCCATGTTGAATCTATTTGCTCATCCCCATTCACATACTTCCAAAAACCAGAATGAATTAAAACACTCCGCATGTGAATGCTCCACGTCTCATAGTTCTTCTCGTCCAGCTTTTCTATTTGATACAATGACGATGCCATCTCAAGAATCTTGCACAACTTCTTATTAATTCGATTTTAAAATTCCAGTAAATAGTTTTCTTTCCCAAACGTTCTGTCTGGGCTAATAACCTTGTTCTGCTACTGATGAAAATCCTCGGAAATAAATTAACACGATTTTCTTTTATATAAAAACATATTACAAAATTTTATTAAAACAAGAAAAACTATTTCAAACAAAATTCAAAAGTTGTGTGTGGAAAAATTTTCATAATTTTATATGACAGTATAAAATAATTTTCAATGCCAACTACAAAAATATAAATGTTGAATAAGTAAAGTGTTTTTGTATAAGGTACATAAAGTATATTTCTAACAAGTTTTCTATAAAAAGAAAACTTTTCGAAAGTTTTTCATAAAAAAAAACCAACGACATTTTCTATAAAAAAAATCATCGAAAATTTTCTATAAAAACAAAAATTATTGAAAGTTTTCTATAACAAGGAAACTTATCGAAACTTTTCTATAAAAAAAACTTATCGAAAGTTTTCTATAAAAAGAAAACTTATGGAAAGTTTTCTATAAAAAGAAAACTTATCGAAAGTTTTCTATAAAAAGAAAACTTATCGAAAGTTTTCCATAAAAAAACTTATCGAAAATTTTCTATAAAAAGAAAATTTATCGAAATTTTCTCCAGAAAGAAAATTTATCAAAAATTTTCTGTAAAGGAAAATTTATCAAAAATTTTCTGTAAAGGAAAATTTATCAAAAATTTTCTGTAAAGGAAAATTTATCGAAAATATCTTACAAATAGATAATTTAGCGAAAATTTTTCTACAAAAAGAAAATATATCGGAAATTTTTTTATACAAAGAAAATATTTAATAAAAAAGAAAATTTTCTATAAAGGAAAATTTGTCGAAAATATTCTATAAAAAGAAAATTTATCGAAAATTTTCTATAGAAAGAATATTTTCTATAAAAGAAAATTTATTGAAAATTTTCTATAAAAACAAAATTTATCGAATATTTTTTATAAAAAGAAAACATCGAAAATTCTTTATAATTATAATGTTTAACAAAAATTCTAAAATTTAAAGAAAATTTATCGAAAATATTCTATAAAAAGAAAATTTGTCGAAAATTTTCTATAAAAAGAAGACATCAAACATTTTCTATAAAAATAAAACTTCGGAAATTTTCCATAAAAATAAAATTTAACTAAAATTTTCTATACCAACTAAATTTAACGAACATTTTCTATAGAAAAAATAACGAAAATTTTCTATAAACATAAAATTTACCGAAATTTTTCTATACAAAGGAAAATTTAGAAAAAAATTTCTGTAAAAAATAAAATTTACCGAAATTTTCTATATAAAAGAAAATTTAACGAAAATTTCCTAGAAGAGAAAATTTAATAAATATTTTAATAAAAAGAAAATTTAATAAAAATTTTCAATAAAAAAAAAATTGAAAGAAGATTTTCTATAAAAGAAAATTTAACGAAGTTTTTCTATAAAAAGAAGATTTATTGCAAATTTTCTATAAAGGAAAATTTATCGAAAATATTCCATAAAAAGAAAATTTATCGAAAATTTTATATATAAGATGAAAATTTATCGAAAATTTTCTATAAAAAGAAAATTTATCGGATATTTTCTATAAAAACAAAATTTATCGGATATTTTCTATAGAAGAATATCATCTATAAGGAGAAAACATCTGACATTTTCTATAAAAATAAAATTTAACGAAAATTTTTTATACAAAAATTAACAAAAATTTTCTATAAACATAAAATTTTATGAAATTTTCAATACAAAGAAAATTTAATAAAAATTTACTACAAAAAAAATTTAACAAAAATTTTTAATAAAAAGAAAACTTAAAGAAGTTGTTAAGTCTATATAAAGAAAACATTGAAAATGTTCTATAAAAAGAAAACGTTGAAAACTTTCTATAAAAATAAAACTTGTCGAACATTTTCTATAAAATGAAAACTCGTCGAAGGTTTTCTATAAAAGAAAACTCGTCGAAAATTTATTAGAAAATAAAACTCATCGAAAATTTTCTGTAAAAGAAAACTCATAGAAAATTTTTTATAAAAGATAATTTATCGAGAATTTTCTATGAAAAGAAAATTTATCGAGAATTTTCTATGCAGAGAAAATTTATCGAAAATTTTCTATAAAAAGAAAATTTATCCAAAATTTTAATTAAAATAAAATTTTTATTTATTTTACTTTTATTTCTTTATTTATTTTTATTTATTTACTTTAGCTACATATATTACAATAAAATTTATCGAAAAATTTCTACAAAAAAAAGGAGATCGAAAATTTTTTATAAAAAAAAATCTATCGAAAACTTTTTAAAAAGAAAATTGATCGCAAATTTTCTATAGTGTAGGGTATTTTTACATAATTTCTACCCGCAATTACTATTTCACTTCATCATCAATAGTTTTCCATTTCATTTAAATGCCGCTTGTTGCATATTAAAAAAGGAAAAAAACCTTAAGAAATATGCGTGCAGTAAATTTATTTACTTGAATTGGTAATTTTCTTAAACGCTGCAACACACTTCACTACTTTTCCCCTCCTCAAGATTCTCAACTACTCTAAAACCCATAGTGCAACAAAGTGAAATGAATAAAATAAATAAAAAAAGGAAAAAGTGCTAAATTAAGTAAAATGTTTATTATAGCATTTTCTTTTTTACAATTTTGAACAAAGCAAAAAAAACTCTTCAACGTCTTTGTTTCTAGCTGCAGAAGTAGAAGAAAAAAAACTGCATTACCAGCAACATTTATTTTTATTGTTGTTGTTGCATTATTGGTTAAAGAGAACTTAAGCGTGCCCATCAAAAGTCGTCAAATGTCAATCAACAATAAGAAAATGAAATAAAAAACTTTGAGAATTGCATTAAGAAAAAAATTAAAAACATGTTGTTTGTTTATTGTATACAAGAAACAACTGCATTGTGGCAACAAAGAAAAATTGCTGCAATATGTTTTATTGTGTGAAGTTAAGTTTAGGTACTTTAAACAATTCAAAAACGCATTCAATGTGAATAAACCATAACAGCAACAATAAAATAAAAAAAATTTATACGCACAAGTGTAAAAAGCAGAAGCGTAGTAGAGGTGGGACTCCTACACATTTAATATTAAATTTTCTTATTTTTTTTTTTTTAATTTTCGATAGATATTTTATTTATAGAAATGTTTTTATTTACAGAAAATGTTCAGTAATTTTTTATAGCCTGGAAATTTTCCTTATTTATAATTTTTGATAAGTAATTTTCTACGCATCTGCTTTTAAAGGTATAAAAAATCTTATGTATATTACACGTGTAAACTTGGGAGTGTGTGTAAATGAAGTCTGGTAATATTATATGTTATTTATTATTTACTTTTTCATTTTTCAGACTTATTATTTCGAAATATTATTGAAAGGGTAAAAGCAGAAATTTAAGCTGCCATGCAGTCTGTTTGTCAACCTACAACTTATTGAAGAAAACAGAAAAACCAAACAACACAAAACGTTGCAACATTATGTTGACTACAAATTCCTGCATATGACTCGGGTTTTTTTTTATTTCTTTACTTTTCTATTTATAATCATCATCAACAGCTATAATGCAAGTAATAATAAAAGTAAATTGTAAAATAGAAATAAATAGAAAATAAAGGGAGAGGGTGTTACGGGTTTATACAGGCAATATTATGTTTTACAAAAAAGAAAAAAAAAATTCAAAGTTGACATACAAGTTGTCATTCAATTTTAAACTGCAACTGAATGATGAGGGATTTTTCTTTACAGTTCAATTTTTTTTTTCTTTTTTGTTTTCGTTTTAAAATTTTTCTGTTAAAGGCAAGTGATGCTTAACAAATGATATAATCAGGCGAATTTGTTACGACAATGTTGATGATGTATTTTGCTGCAAATGATGATTAGGTTGCATATATGTTTAAATAGAAAAAAAATATTTTTCAATGAATGCATTTAACCTTTTTCATTATAATATTTGACTTTTAACAATGGAAGTTTAAAAGGGAACTAAATGCTCATACTGAATAAGATGAAGTTGCAACAAATTAACTTGCATTTTGTTTAAATATAAAAACTTTTAGCGGAAAGGGTGGCATAAATAGCTCTATGTACATATATGAAGGAATTTATCTAAACATGAAATATGTGTAATTAAAATTAAAAGACAGCTGTTTGAATAGTGATTAAAATAATGTCGTATAATTGAGATAATTCTTGAATAAATAAATAGATAAATAGATAGATAGATAGATGACAGATAAACAGATAGAGACATAAATATATAGATAGATAAATAAATAGATGGATAGATAGACATAGATATATAGATAGACAGATAGATAGATAGATATATAGATATATAGTTTGATAGATAAATAGATAGATAGATGGATAGATAGATTGGTAGATAGATAGAAAGATAGATAGACAGATAGATAGATACATAGACATATAGACATAGATACATACATATATATAGCGAGCCTGGAAATGTTTCAACCAGGAAAATTAAAATATTTTTTAGTATCAAAATAGATTTAAATAAGTATCTTTTTCACCTTCAGAGTACTAAAATTAAGATATTTGACAATTATTTATTATACTCTTCTCTACTGGTGAAAAGGGTATATATAAGTTTGTCATTCCATTAGTAATTTCTACAATATTCATCTAAGACCCCAAAAAGTATATATTTTTTTGGATCCTTATCTAACGATGTCTAACGACATAGGCCATGGACGAGATATCGCCAAAAAACCTAAAAGAGCTCTGAAAACGTGTTTGTTTTCCACTTTTCTAAAGCCCTGTAAAGCTAGCGACTTCGCTTTTGCGGAACCTGTTTTGAAATGTTTTTGCAGAAGAAATGAACAAAATCGGTTCATTAGTAACTAAGATATCGCTCAAAGCGCATTTTTGGACCTTGTGAAGCTTTTGTATAAGCTTCAGAATTCGTTTTTGTACAAATTTGTTGTAAATATTGGACTGGAATCAAGAAGAATTTCATGTGGAAAGTAATGAGGAGCAAATGGAATTATCCGATATGGAATCGGAAGATTTATACGATAGTGTTCAAGAAGAAAACAAAATTAAAGTGGACGATTGTATAAGATCGATAAACATATTTACATATGCATACAATGTGCTTTGGAAAATGATAAGCCGACAATAGCACTATATGAACTACGTGATTCACTTGTTACCAGTATTTTAAAAAATAATTTGCCAAAAAAGTAACTCAAAATCTCCAATTTCTTTAAAATTTTTTAAATGTAAATATATCAGTAAAAACAATTATAATTTTAAAAATTACATAAAATTTTTCATTAAAATTTGGAGTTCTGTTAACGTGAAAAATTTTCGCTACAGGTCAGGCGAAAATCGAGTTTGCACTGTGTAAGTAAAAATTGTCAATAAAATTTTAGTAAAGAACTGAATCTTTAACCTGTTTTAGTAATTAGAATTATTTTCATAACCAATTCCAAAAAAATTTTAAGTCCCCCTATTAAAAAAATGTTTATCTATTTAAATGTCCATTTTTATTTCGAAAATTTTTCATAAACATTAACGAACTAATTGTTTCAGTCATTTGTATCTTTAACCACAAATTAGCTTTTATTGCACATGAAAATGCAAACTAAATAGATTTTGGCCAAATCACAAATCACATGTACAAATTATTATGTTGCAATCGAAGCATTTTGAATTTGAATGAACAACAAACATTGAGCACAAAGATTTGGCCGCAATAAATATTTCGTTATAATCAATTTTATGTTTATTTCATTTTTTTTTTAACGAAAATCATTGCTAAAAGAAAAAAAAATATATTTATATCGTTGAACAAGCATAAAGAAATTACTTTAGTTTAGTTTAGTTTAGTTTAGTTTAGTTTTTAGTAAATTCATAACACGTTTTATGTTTTATTTGTTTTATAGTTTTAAAGTTCGTACTCAGCAAACAACAGCAATTTAACGTAAGCTATCGTATACACTTTGTATAGTATATACAAATACAACAATAGACCACCCACTTTTTGTGTGTTATTCCTTTCTTTGCCTTTTGCCACATTCGAAATCTAAAATATGAAATCTTTCTTCTCTTATTGTTGGCTTAAAGTTTATTTCTGTTAAACAATGACTACTGATGCTGGTGGTTCCTCATAGTCAAAAATCATTTAACTATGAATAAAAAGTAGAAGTTAGCAAAGGCTTTATGTTTATTTATTTGTCTGTATGTCTGTCTGTCTATCTGGCCATCCTCTTAACATTCATCTTTGTGTGTATGATTTGTCTAAATGTCTGTCCAGCTGTCTGTCTGTCTGTCTGTCTTTCTTTTTAATGTCGTTTAAAACAAACAGCAACTCGTTGTATGTTTTTTGCTTTTTGAACCTTTTATGACTTCTCATGTTTTAACAATTTAAAAGTTACATATTCGTCCCGACAATATGTGACAGTAAACACATTGTTTTTCAACATTTTAATATGATGTTTTTATTTGTTTCTTTCTCTTTGCTTCCTTATTGTTGTGTCTTGTATTGTTTTTCCTTTAGATTTTAATTTTTATTAGAAACTTGTAGATTTTTGAAAAAGAGGTTTTCTTAAATAAGGATTTGAGTTTTCTGGGACTTTTTTTTTTAAATAAGTGGGAAATAAGTATTTTAAGATTGAAATTGTAAATAGTAAAAAAACTGTTGAATTTCCAAAAATTAAAAACTCTTAATTAAATTTCAAAAGAAATTTAAAAATTGTAATTTAAAATGTTTGGAAATTTTTAAAATAGCACTTTTGAAAATTATAAGGATCTTATTCCATTTATAAATTTCACAATATTCATATGGTATTCGCGACTATCCTTTACGGCTTAATTTTTAAAACTGCATATTCCATAATCGCAGAAGTTTACGAAAAATGGTTTCTATTTTTGTGGCTTTTAACTGTTTTTTTTTTAATTTGATTACAATGTCTATGACCAAAAAAGGGAAATCCCCGTCTTTTGGTATATTAATATTTTTGGATGATTTTTATCTTCAATTTTGTCAGTTTATTCTTGTCATTTGTTGTGTAAATACATCTCTTAATATGGGAAAAGTTTAGAGATTTAAAAAAAATAAAATTGGGTATTCCATAAATTCAATTTGCTTGAATTATAAGTTGCATAAGTCTTCTTATGCTACGAAATCGGAGGTTTAAAGTGGACGATTGTATAACATCGATAAACATATGTATACAATGGGCTTTGGAAAATGATAAGTCGACAACAGCACTATAGGAACTACTTGATTCAGCTGTTATTTAAAAAAAAATAATTTGCCAAAGAGCAACTCAAAATCTCTAATTTCTTTAAAAATGTTTAAAATGTAAATACGTATATCAATAAAACAATTCCAATTTTAAAAATTACATACAATTTTTCAATAAAATTTTTGGTTCAATAGACATAGATATATAGATGGACATAGATGTATAGATAGACAGATAGATAGATAGTTAGATAGATAAATAGATAGATAGATAGATAGATAGATAGATGGATAGATAGATAGATAGATAGATAGATAGACATAGATATATAGATAGATAGGTAGATAGATAGATAGACAGATAGATAGATAGATAGTTATATAGATAAATAGACAGATAGAGAGATTGGTAGATAGATAGACATAGATAGACATATATATATAGATAGATAGATAGTTAGATGGATAGATAGATAGATAGATAGATGGATAGATAGTCAAATAGATAAATATATAGATAGAGAGATCGGTAGATAGATAGAAAGATAGATAGACAGATATATAGATCGATAGATAGATAGATAGATAGATGGATAGATAGATGGATAGATAGATAGATAGATAGTCAAATGGATAAATAGATAGATAGAGAGATCGCTAGATAGATAGAAAGATAAATAGATAGATATTTAGATAGATAGATAGACATAGATATATAGATAGATAGGTAAATAGACAGACAGATAGATAGATAAATAAATAGATACATACATATATACAGCGAGTCTTAAAATGTTTGAACCAGGGATGGAAAATTAAAATATTTTCGGTATCAAAATAGATTTAAATAAGTACCTTTTTCACCTTCAGAGTACTAAAATTAAGATTTTTGACAATTATTTATTACACAGGTGTAAAGGGTATATATATATATATATATATATATATATATATATATATATATATATATATATAGGTTTGTCATTCCGTTAGTAATTTCTACAATATATATTCTCTGGATCCTTATTGGTAGGCAAGTCTATCTAACGATGCCTAAAGACATCGGCCATGGACAAGATATCGAAAAGGACTCTGAAAACGTGTTAGTTTTCGACTTTCCTAAACCCCTGTATAAGCTAGCGATTTCGTTTTTGCGGAATCCTGTTTTGAAATGCTTTTGCAGAAGAAATGAACAAAATCGGTTCATTAGTAACTAAGATATCGCTCAAAGCGCATTTTTGGACCTTTTAAAGTTTTTTTTATAAGCCTCAGAATTCGTTTTTGTACAAATCTGTTGTTCATAAACAAAATCTAGCGGATAATTTTTTTATATGAAGATTTGATAACTAAAACAGAACAGCGAATCCGCTCAAAATTAAAATTAATTTTATTTTTTAAAGTTTATTTTATTATTTTTACTTTCTCTTTTACTTCTCTGTCGGTTGTCGCGACAGGTCTGATTTTTGATTAGTCGTGAAAATCTAGCTTGTTTTGTATTTTGCATTTCTCTAGTAAGAAAATATAAATAATGTTGTCTGTCCATTCGTCTCTCTACTGGAATGAGCTTTCAAAAAATCCAACATTGTATACAAGACATGAGATATGAAAACATAAGGTATATTTCTGAGTATTATTGCCAGGAGTTAAGAAAAAAGAAGGCTTAATTAAACTTAAAACAAGGTCAAAAAAGGCTAAATGCTCCAAAAAATAAAACCAGAATAAAGCCAACATTTCTTTTTAATTTTAAAACTTATTTTTATTGTTATCATTAGTTTTTATCACTTTCTTGAAAAAATTGTAATTAATTTGTAAATAAAACAAAAGTCTGTCACCAAATTGATCCAATGAAATATTATTTTTTGATTTATCTTTTCCAAATTTTTAGGTAATTTTTCGCTTTTATAAGAAATTTTTTAATTATATTTGTAAATAGTTTTTTTTTTTTTTGGTTAAATAAGTATATTTAAAAATAATTATGATAATTGATTTAGTAAGTCCACAAAATTAATTAAGTTATTATTGATTTGGAGAATGAAGCGCCCCAGGCGAAACTTTTTATTTTTATAAAAACTGAATATTCATAAGTTTTCAAAAAAAAAAAAAAAAAAAAAAAAAACAAAACTTAAAATTCAAAACGAAATTTTAAAATTTAGTTAATAAGTGTTTTATAGTAATTGATAATAATAGTCGATGACTATATGGGCTTAAAATAGACTTTTGTGGTTAGGATGTATGTATATATTTTTTGAAAAATGTCCTTTTTATTGTATTAAAATCATTAATTTTTTGAAAATTATTTTTTTTTATTAATTTAATACTTTTTTATAAAAATTATACTTTTTTGAAAGAAAAAAAAAATCATTTTATAAATATTGTTATTACTTGGAGAAGAGATATATTTTTTAATAATTGGAACCCTACAAGAATCTCTGCGATATAAAGAAAATTGTTTAGATATGGAGGAACAATATCTTTGAAGAAAGTCATTCGGAAAATTGTATTCTGTAATGTACTTCATCTGTATTTCATTCTCTGGTTCTGAAATATTTAAATATATTTTGTTTTTTTTATATTGCAGAGATTTTTTAATTTGTTGGCTATCATATGAAAAAATCAAATGGGATCATTTGATTAAATTTGTATGAGGAGGCACATAAAGCCTGCCGGAATAATTCGTCCGGCTGTTCACTCCCAAAGTAGTCAGGGAAATAGAACAATATTCCCCTGAATATTTGTATGGCGGATTAGTTTGAATGTTTCTTTGAAAACTAATATTTCCGCTTGAAATGCTCTGGCCTCATCAGGTAGTCAATAAGAGTGTCCAAATCTGAAATCGTTGGAGAACACACCAGATCCGATAACACAGTTCATCCTTGAGCCGTCAGTGTATACTTTAGTTTCATATTGTTCCAAAAGATTTCCCCTTCTTCATTCACTCTTATTGGTAAGTTAGGCATGGTCACCACAATAATATAATGTTCTCGTAGTGTTGTTTTATTGATCTTAATAATACTGTGTTCCAGATAAACAAGTATCTGTTTATGTTTAATAATTAAATGGTTAACCTCAATCTAAATTTTAATATGACAATAAAAGTATTATATTTGGAGAATATTTCTACCAGAAACAAAAATTTATAAACATTAAAAAATTTAGTAATTTGTAAAACCATTAAGTGTAGCCATTTTTTTATTTATATTTTGTTTTGTACAACAGTTAAATGTTTGTTTTTAGAAATGTTATGTTTTCTTCAAAAATAGAATGTTTGCTTTAGAACATTTTTTGTTTTTCACAACTATTGAGTGTTTGCTGCTAAAACATATTTTTTTCTCCACAACTATTGGATACACATTTTTGTGTAGTGTGTCAGTAAGCAAGCAGTTTTTTTTGTGTGTTTGTGTATTTATTAAAAATTTGTAATAAAATAGTGCATATTTGTGAAGAAAAAACTAAATAAATGCAAATAAAAATCGTAAAAGTATAAAACCTGAATGTGGCAGTCTATACTACATTAAAAATTAGGATTATGTATAACATACTTCCTAAGATGTTTATTTTTCGGTTTCTATTAAATCTAATTTTATATATATTTTTAAATATAAATATTTTCAGGTAAATAATTAATAATTATTACCAATTCTAATTAATGCATAAATTAGAAAAATATAAATTAATTTTAAGATTTAATAAAGATTTTTATCTATTGTTTTTTAAAATATATAATAGATTCAATAAAAAAATAATATCGAATTAATGTGCTTTATTTTAACAAATTCAGTAAAAGAAACATAAAATTTTTGGCCATATTATATTAAAATGGGATCATGATATCATAAAATCAAATTATAATATGAAAAAAAATGAGTTTATAATCTAATTTTTCCATCCTAAAATGAAAACATAATATAATTTAAGTTAATTATAATATGATAAAATGTATTAATAATATGATGTGATAAGAATATGAAAAATGCATAATGTGATAACATAAGATTATAATATGATAAAGTCGAATCATAATATGATAAAAATATACTTTGATATTATAAAATATTTTTTTTTTTTTTTAATTCATTCTCTATTTATAATCTGTCTTTAAACAATAAGTAAATGTGTTGGTTTAAGATAGGTAAATAACAGGAGTTAATCAACTTCATTAAGCCAAAAGGTAGACGTCTTGTTTACGGTATAGGAGAGCATTAGCCAGGGGATTGGGGTGCATGTTCAGTCTGGATAAATAATTTTCAGCATGTCTCTGAATTTCTTCCTTTAGTGATAGTATCTTTAGAACACTGCGAATAGATTTATTTGTTACAAACCATAGAGCATTAGTTATTAATCTTAAAGTCTTTGACTGGTATCTTTCCAGTATGTCGATATTGGAGTTGCTAGATGTACCCTATAACTGAATTCCATATTTCCATACAGGTTTAAGTATAGCCTTATATATTCTTAATTTGTTGTCTAGATTTAACTAAGATTTAGGGCTGAGTAAACAGTACAGTTTGCTGGTTTTAATTTTTAGTTGTAGTTGTTTCGATTTAATGTGTGGTTTCCATGTGAGACATCTATCGAGAGTCATTCTTAAGTATTTGACATTAGTTTGCTTAGGTATTTCTTCACCATTAATTTTTACGGCAGGGCAGTCTCCATGTCGTAATGAGAATATTATGTGGCTTGATTTGTTTGTATTTACTTTGATGTTCCACTTCGTTAACCATTTTTCTATTAAATTTATTTCAACTTGTACTGAAATCGATGCCTTTGCAGAGTTTTGCAGAGTTTTGAGTACTTGCAAGTATTGCGGTGTCATCTGCATAAGTAGCAACAGTAACATCATTAGTAACTGGAATGTCTGCTGTAAAAATCGTATATAGTACAGGACCAAGAACACTGCCCTATGGTATTCCAGTTTTAATTTCAAATATGTCTGACCGTTCATCTTTGACGTTTACGTAAAAGAATCTATCGGAGAGATAGTTTCTGAAGAATAAAATATGACATAATATGATAAAATAGCTTCATAATATTATAAAATCAAATCATAAAATTATAAAACCGAACAAACATATGATAAAGTGGAATTATGATAATGATTACCTATAATCATTATAATTTTTACCTGCAACCATATACACCAATCATAATATGTTGCTCTTAGATTACAGTCACTACAACCATATTTTTTGTTCTTCTGTATGTAGTGTGCATGAAATATGCACGGGATTCTTTTGCAAAAACCCCTAAAAACTTATTTTTGTTTTTACGAATAAAGTGAAAATGTTACTTTTTCATTTTCATTCATATTTTTCTGTTAGAGAATAATTTTCCCAAAAAATAATATTTTATTTAAATTTGTCTTGTCTTCTGGTTTAAAACATAAATATTTTGTGTTTTTGTAGGAACGCTACATTTTTAAAATCGTTATGTCAAATTTAAAGAAAAAGAAATCGAAATAATAATTTTAAATGATTAATACTGAGAACGAAAACCAAAATCCAAAACAAAAGCCTTTATTCTAAGTGAACAATTCAGAAGTTTTTTTTAAATATTAAAAAATGTTTATTAAAGGATTTAGTTTATTTTTGTTCTATTTCATAACTTAAGGGATCGTGGTATAAATTTTGGACACGTTAAGTATTTTAAAATTTGATGTTAGTAATTTTAAAATATAAATTAACTATGAACACTATTTGGTTTTCATGTTTCCTATGTTTTCTACATGAAAGCTCTCCTTCAAGTCGTCTTAACTGTTAGAATTTTGCAAAGGAAGCATTAAGCTTTTACTTGTTTGTTTAATGCATACATCACGTGTTTGTAAAATGTAAGCATAAGCTTGTTGTTTGTCGTACGTGATATATATTTTTTTTTTTGTGTTTTGTTCTTGCCTTTTTTTATTCTTCTATTTTTGCTCCTAATGCTTTTTCCTTAACTCTTGCCTTTGTTTTCATTTTTACTTTTTTTGCTAAAATAAAATCCAGTGTAATAAAACTTTCATTTTGGTCTTAAAAAGCCGGAGTGTGTGTATTTGACGGTGTTTACGGAACTTGTGATAACGCCTCATGGTTAAGAGATCAAAATCGTTTGTAAAATAACTAAATCTCTATTAAGTTTTGTTTTAAAATGAAAAAACTAAAACATCAAAAATAAATGAAAATAACATTTGTAATCTTTATTTAACTAAGGATTAGCACAAAATTAAACTGCAATTTAAAGTAAATGTTAGAAATTAAAAGAAGGAAATATGGAATTATAATAAAAAGGAGAGAATGTTTAAAAGCAGTGTTGCCAGTAGATGAGAAGAAAGAGGCTAAATTGAACTTTACTGAAAAAAACCAAAAAAATCTAAATGCCTTAAAATATAAAGTTAGAAAAAAACTAAATATTTTTGTTTTTAAAACTTATTTTTTCATGTTCTCATTAGGCAACATTGATTGCTATCCCGGCAAACCGAAGGTTTTATATAAGATTTGTTAATGTTTTGAAATCAATTCCTTTTTTTTCTTAAATATAAATGTTTGAAAATGATTTGATAATGTTTTAAGAACAATAGTATTCTCAACAAAAAGCGGATTTTTTTTCTCCAAATTTGTTGCAGATTTGAATTAAACTTTGATGTCAAAGGAAAAACATATACTTTTTCAAACGTTTGAAATATGATTACTCTGGGTTTGATGGGATGCTGCAGTTTATAGAAATGTTATTGTGTGTGTCTATTTTTAATATATTTTTACAGTTTTTTTTTATCAAAATATCTCGTTTGTTTATAGACCGATTAGGTTAAATCAAAAACTGAAATTTTAGAACGCTTTTTTGTTTTGTATAAAAGAACAAAGTCCGTAGCTTATATGAAGACTCCGAAAAGAATAAAAACTCGTTTTAACCGTTATTTCGAATATTTAGGGACCGATGTTTCATTTATTTGCCATTAAAATTCTGATTTTTTTTAATTATCTGTGAAAGAACGAGGTCTCTAGCTTATATAGAGGCTTCAAACTGCCGAAAAAAACCTCTCAAAACTGTCTTTTTATATCCTTTATTTTTTAACTTATTTTAATAGTAAAATTCTTGAGGTAATCGATACATGTAACATATATCTACTATATCGGGTGCTTTCATGATCCTATAGACATCATTTCTTATAAGGATCCCGAAAATGTAAACATTTTTGCTCTCCAATGAAAATTCTGAAAATTTCCAAAGGAATGCCAAACTTATATATAACCTTACACCTGTCAGGTGTTGTACTGTATACGAACAAATTTAAAAGCAAACAAAATGCTTAGTTAAAAAAAAATGTAACGATTTTTCTTAAAATCTTACAGATATTGATTTCTTGATTTACAACTTCTCACATTCTTTGGCCTCAAGAATAATGTAAATCAATATATTCTTTATAATTTTTGTTCTCATTTTTTCGTTTTTTATTCATTATTAAATAACAAAAGTTTTAAAGTATTTTGAGCGTTTTTTCTTTTTTGTCTTATTTAATATTTATCTCTTCATTTATTAGCTTACTGACATTTTTAAGGTTTCACCAATTTTTAATAATCTTTTTACACATTTTTATTGGATTCTTTTGGCAGATAAATATGGCCAACATCATCATCATCCACATCATCATCGTCATAATGAAAATGATGGCCATAAAATATTCACAGAATCTTTTCTGTAAAGAATTAAAACTTGTTTTGAAAACAAAGTAAAAGGATCTTTTGATAAAAACCACAATATTTCAATCTTAAAAAGATATCAAAATTCACGCGGTTTATAGATTAATTTCAACACATATAACTTGGTCCCCTTTTTACTGATACAGAAAAGAAATGAAAAAGGAATGAAATCATATATACAACTCAAACAACATTTGAGAAAAAGATTTCGATAAATTTAAAGGAAAGACAAAAAAAAAAAAAAAAAAAAAAAACGAAGAAGTTTTCACCTAAATGCAGAGTAAAGAATTACAGTCAGTCATATGTAAGTTTTTCTTTAATTTAAACCCACTTTTGTCATTGTTTGTCGGTGTTGTTGTGCTCTTGAGTGAGTGTGTGTTTTATTTAAGAATCCTGTCAAATGCTTTTGTATGCCACAGCTCTTCTTCCACACCAATTGCTCACATTTCCTGTATTAATTTTTGTACTTGTTTATATATAAAGAACAAAAATTATATTCCTTACCAAAGTGTCGTAAATATTCATATATTCATTCTTCTGTCTCTCTTTATAAGTGTTTTATTTAAAACTTCAAATTCATATAACGACAAAAAAAAAAAAAAATAAATAAATAAATAAAATAATAATTAAAAGAATTGCCAAAGTATGACAGGAATATTACAAAAATACACAAAAATGTTATGAATTGAATTTATTTGACATATGTATGTAGATATTTTTGCATACAAACATACATGCTAACATATGTGTATGTAGATATATGAATATGTATGAGTTGAAAGAATTTTATAATTAAACCATTAAGGACCAAGAGGGGGTTAATTAAAAATTAAATTAAGAGTGAAGTTTTTATCAAGGTTGGAAACCGAAACGAATAACGGTATTGGTATTCAATTTATTTTTATTGCGGTAACGGTATTTTAAATTACATCGGTATCGGTATACCGGTACCGAAACAAAAATACCGTTATATACCGTTTTTATTGGAAAAATAGCAAAAACATTGAAAAGCTGTATCTATTATTTGTTATAGCCTACACCACCATAGGTGGTTGCGGTATTATGCGTTTGTGCTGCTATTTGTAACACATAGAAAAAAAATTATCCAACACCCATCTTAAGGTATACCAATCGGCTCAGAATCACTTTTTAAATCGATCTAACGATGTCCGCCCGTCCGTCTGGCTGGCTGTCCATGTAAACTTTGTGCACAAATTACGAGTCGTAATTTTAAAGATAATTCAATGAAATTTGGCACGTGGAACTTTTATGATGTAAGGACCAAGCCTATTGAAATTGGTTGTGATAGCCCCTATAAAATATTCCCCCGGAATAGAGTTTAAACACTCAAAAATGCCTTAAGAATAAAAAGAAAAATATTTTAATGACATTCGCTGCAAAGAAGTTCTGTACAAGTATCAATTCTTGTATCAAATTTTATGACGACCAGTCCACAAATGATTATAGCTCCCATATAAACCCCTCTTCCGAAATTCACTTTAACGTGCATAAAAAGATTCTCATCGTAGTATCAAGTTAATATTCAACACAAATACATTTTATGTAACATTGCCAAATTTTATGAGAATCGATCCATAATTTACCATAATTCCCATATAAACCCACTTCCAGGAATCGCCCTAAAGTGCATAAAATAATCAAGATATTAGTATTAACGCTTTATTCTGTATTTGTATATTTTATTTTACATTTAACAAATTTGGCCACAGGTGTAATATAAGTCGTCTTCCCGAATTTTTATACGTGTAAACTATGGTATAGGGATCATATAGTCGGTCTTGATCGACTATATCTTTCTTTATCGTTTTTAATTGAAATTCTTTTAAAGAAACTCTGAATTATATATTTTTATATTTTATGTTACTTTAAACCGTTAAAATTCTCTGCAGATTAATTTTTTTTGCGGTTCAAAGTCACTTTTTTCTGATTTTTTAAATTTATGAAATTCAAAACCATATAGAGTCGTAACCGCGAAAACCGCGTAAGAGCAGAATTTAGCTCCCCGAATTTAATTGTCTCCACCAATATCAATTCTTTGAGTTTTTTTATGGTATTCCACCAATAATCCAATGTAAAAGTAAGAATAAAATCGATTGCGTGTGACAAATGTGAAAGCCTCGAAAAACTGCAATAAGATTATAAGAATAAGATTCAAAATTTTCGTATGCCAAACAACAAATATCTGCCAGACTGTATTTAAAGTATAATTGCAACGATGCGGCAGTTGTTCCGCAACGCAAAGCTACATGCTTTACGACTCGTATGATGATGATATTATGATATATGATCGTAGATCACGAAAATTTCAAAGCAATAAAAATTACACTGTAAAAAAAAATATTAGAAAAAGAAAAAAAAAAAATAATAAAAAATAAAAAAAATAAATAATAAAAAAAAAAAATAAATAAAATAAAAATGGACTAGAGTGAGTAGTCAAATCTAAATATAATTAAAATTTCGAAATCGTTTTGGTAGAAAATTTATGATCCCCAAATATATCTTAAGCTTACAATTAGGCGCATTTATGTATAAGGTGATGGCAGTTTGTGGAAAAAAAAAATTTTAAATTTTTGAAACCCCATGTTGAGTTTGTGAGATTTTTAAAAAATTTTTAAAATCAAATGTTCAACATATATTCAAAATACATGAATTATATGGGGGGGTTTTTGTCCAAGTGGCCAAATGGAGAAGTGGATTGGCACACCATCATATGGAAAGTCTGGACAAATGTCAATACTATCTAAAAATAAAAGCAGAATTCCTGAATTGAGTTTGTGACATTAAGAAAAAAATTTAAATCAAGTATTTAACATATATGAGTTCTACGGGGACTTTTGTTCAAGTGGCAAAATGGAGAGGTACCATGAAATACCACCATGGGGAAGATGTGAACAAGAGTCAATAGTATCTAAAAATAAGAGCAGAATTCTTTCAAAACTTGTTAAAAATTCAATTCAAGAATTCTGCTTTTATTTCGAGATAGTATTGATCCTTGTCCACACTTTCCATATGGAAGTATTCCATGCCACCTCTCAATTTGGTCACTTGGACAAAAATCCCCGTAGAACTCATATATGTTGAATACTTGTTTCAAAAAAATTTTTTTTTAATCTCACAAACTCAATTCAGGAATTCTGCTTTTATTTTTGGATAATATTGACGTTTGCCCAGACTTTCCATATGATGGTGTGCCATTCTACTTCTCCATTTGTTCACTTGGACAATAATCTCTCCATATAACTTATGTTGAATATTGGATTTTTCAAAATTTTTTAAAACTGTGCTTTTATTTTTAGATAGTCTTGACCCTTGTCTATATTTTCCATATGGTGGCACTATATGCCACCACTTTATTCGGTTATTTGGGTAAAATTCCCTCACAGAACTTTATTTTATTTATTGAGTATAGTAATACAAAGCCTTCCAGGTCAAAATATAAATATTTATTACACAGTAATAATCCTGAGTCTTAGATATAAATAATATAAAGCTTAAAAATGATAGAACATAAGAATGTTTAATTATATTCAAAAAAACGTATTTGGCTCTCCAAATTATATGTATTACTAGTAACCAAAAAAAAAGGAACAATATATGTCCAGCAGCGGTAATAAAATATATAAAGCGGGATAATCAAATATTTTCAGCTAAGTACGCAATAAGTTTAAAACGGAACACATTATTGAACCGAGAAAAAATTCGAAGTTCATAAGGCAGACAATTCCAACAGCGAGCAACCCTAACAACAAACGATCTTTCAAAGCTTAGTTTGAAAATTCTCGGTATAGAAATTTGTGGATTTCTAGAAGAACGTAAACAAATAAATTTATTACACAACTGAGATGGAAAACCATTTCTAATTATATTATAAAACATGATCAAACTACGATATTTTATAAAATTGTTGAAAGAACATCTAAGAAACTTATGAACATAAACCGAAATGTGATACCAACATTTTATATTATAAACAAATCTTACAATAGATTTCAATCTCACGTATGTCCGAAGTTTTAGTGTGAAAAAATATTCAAAAATCTCAGTAATTCTGTATTTATTTTTGAAATATATTTTCTGCCTAATTCCATATTCGAGATTTCCTGGATATACCAAAAATTCAAACTTCTTTAAATTTGGATTTATATTGTTCAGTTAATGTGTTAACAGTGCTCTGTTAACTGTTAAATAAGCTCTGTTAATTAAAGTGGTTTTTGTCTTTACTAGTTAAATTCAAACTTATCTTCGCATACAAATTTTTTTGTATTAGAAAGAAAATTATATTTTTCATACAGGTAATAAAAATTGGCATTATACTAAATATTCTGCTCAGTACCAAACGGTTCTTAATTATTTCCTTAAATGAAATGGTAAAGTCATACTGGTCAATATTGTTTTAGCTTTTGTTTAAATCAGAAGATTTTTAACCGCCAAATATAGAGGATCATTAATTTAAAATGCATTTTAATATTGATTTTGACTAAAAAGTTTAAAAATTATAAAAACAAATATTATGAATTTTTGCAAAGTAATAAAAAAGAAACGCGATGTTAACGCTTTTCATTAATAAAATGATTTTATTAAAGACACTGCCAATAGTAAGACAATATAATCTTGTTTTTTAATAAAAATAATGTATTATATGAACAAATTTTAAAAAATCTTAAATTCAAAACTTTAACTTTGATGCGGAAACTTTTTCTTAACGATCGCGAAAATTTAATAGCGCGTTTCTTAATATTTTTTTTTTCATGCCTTGTAACGCTATACTCTGTGGATTTTGATATTCGTAAAAATTCCATATAAGGATTGAAAACCATAGCATCTATATTTTTTAATTTTTGCAAACTACTTATTTTTTAATTACCACTAAGTAGTTTCATAAATATTTCTTTGCCTCTATTATAAGTACATTAGGCACTCATGTAGAGTCCCTGACGAGGCAAGCGTATTCCAAGCGGAAATACTAGCGGTCAGGGAAGCGTGTAAACTAATTCGCGATAGAAATATTCAAGGGAATATTGGTTTATTTGTCGACAGTCAAGCGGCAATACTATCACTCAAATCACCGAAAACTACCTCTATTCTAGTCAGACAGTGTAAAGAGGAACTGCTAGGACTAAGTCGACTGTATGACATTACTATAGTCTGGGTTCCTGCGCATAGGCTCTGCTATGAATGCCTCCTTATCGGTTTCTGTCGCAATGCCGTTAGGAACAGTCAAAAGCAGAATCCAAAAACACTTTCTAGAAAAGACAAAAAATAGATGGCGAAATCTGGAAAAATGTAGAGTCGCGAAACGAAAAACGCTCGTAGTTGTGGCAATCGTGGGAAGGAGGAGACAGTATTTCATCTTCTATGTGAATACCCAGCCTTGAACGCAAGCAGACATAAATTTCTGGGAGGGCACCAATTAGACAACCTCTGTGAGATATCTGACACTAGACTCAGTGACATCATTAAATATCTCAATGCTACAGGCTGGATCTAATTAATTTATGTTCTCATTATTCTTCCCTACATTTCTATCTCATTACAGAGTCAATACAACTCATTCACCTGGCGAGTAGTGTGGTTCCATCAAAACGGATTCTAACGAGTCTAAATGATTGCCAGTAAGGTTACGGGCTACCACGTAAACCAACCAACCAATTATAAGTACAAATATCATTTGATAGTGGACATTTCAATATCAAAATATTTATATTTAAATTTGTGATATATTTTTCCCTAATTCTATTTAATCTTTTACAATTGTATATAGGGTCATTATAATATTTTCTTTCTTCCCTTAAAGGATTAAATATCAAAAGTCTATAATGGTTTCTTTTATTTTCTACCAAAATGCGATGAATATATGATTCTCAGTGTGTTTTTATATTTTATGGGTCTGCCATTCAGTCTATTGCATGTGTTCAAATGTCTGCAGTCCGTGATGATGATGACGATTATTATTATAATTATGAGCACCAGAATCAAAAAAAAAAAAAAAAAAAAAACAAAAAATAATACTATCCAAAGACATGTTGTAGATGAAGGCTGGTAGGACTCTTTGGTTATTAGTACAACCAGATGATATACATACGTGGATGATGGTGATGATGGTGGTGACTACAAAAAAAATGGTGCTTTTGGCAATGGTGGTAGAGTGTTGATGTTATTTTAATATACTTATGAATATGTAGACCTGATTATTTATATTCACCGAAAAATAAAAAAAAAAACTTATATACAGACATCACTTTTTTAAAAATATTTATGCACGTATGTAAGTAACACTTCTGCCCGAAATACAAACTCAGAAAAAAAAACATATCATTTCAAGTGTTAAAAATTAAAAATACAAAAAAAAAACTGCATGAATTCTTGTTGTATGAAGTGTCAAGAGTAAAAGCAAAAAAAAAAAAAACAAATCGAAATCTGAAAAGAAACTCCGATATAGAAAAAAAAAAAATAATAATAATAATAATAAACACAATTGGTGTAATATTCAAATAATATTCATTTTTTTGAGTGTGAAAAAAAAGCTAAATTCATATGATATTTTTATGTGAATTAATGTATTATTGTACGTTTTTTGTAGTTAACACTAGAGACTTAGTAAACGGCTAAAATAATTGCTTTTAAGTAGATCAATGACTAACTACCAAACTGCTAAACAGGAATTAAATCTTAACCCTCTAACGGTTGGAGCTCAAATAAAATGAGTTTATAGATTAAAAACATAATTAGTGTAAAATTTGATATTTCGTTTATTATATCAACTAATTAATCAAATGATTAAAATGAGTAGATCAATGATTGACTACCAAACTGATAACCCGGAATTAAATCTTAACCTTTTAATGGTTGAAGCTAAAATAAAATGAATTTATAAATTAAAAACATAATTAGTGTAAAATTTGATATTTGGTTTATTATGTCAACTAATTAACTAAATGATAAGAATACTAAAAGAAGTAAAAATATAAAATATTTTCAAGAAACTAAATAAAAAAAAAAATGTCCTAAAGCAGTCTTGACCGTTAGAGGGTTAAGTAGTTTGTTGCAATTAGTAGTGGAAGATTCAATTTTAAAGACAAAATATTTTTGGATTTAAAAATGAAACATTTCTATTGGAGTATTTCATAAGCTTTTATTTCAAATTTGAATTTATTATTGTTTAAACTTTTACCATTTGTGTTTAGCATTTGTTTTCCTATCAAAGCTATTGAGCTCTACCGAAAATTCTTGAAACCTTTTCTTGGAGTCTTATGATGTTCTAATATTTCTACATTATACAAGCAAAATTGATATTATTTTGAAAACTTTGTAATATTTTTTGTGAGTAAGGCATCATAGAATGAGCACTCATTACTAAGGAATATCTTAAATAATAACACTTTGAATGTTTTATAATTTATTCGACAAATTATTGAAAATTTGGATTTTTTATTTTTAATTACTTAGAAAATGAAATAACGATGTCCATCTATGTGTATGTGTGTATGTATGTATGTATGTAATTCTGTATGTATGTATGTACGTATGTATGTATGTACGTATGTATGTATGTATGTATATATATGTATGTATGTATGTATGTATGTATCTATGTATGTATGTATGTATGTATGTAATTCTGTATGTATGTATGTATATATGTATGTATGTATGCATGTATGTATGTATGTATTTATGTATATATGTATATATGTAATTATGTATGTATGGATGTAATTATGTATGTATGTTTGTATGATTGTATGTTTGTATGTTGAAATCAACTATCTGAAGAACCCTGGTAACTGAGACGCATGTGAGACTCATCAGTATATTGGATAAGGACATGATCGGTTTATTATTAATGGAGTTTTGAGCATAAAACAAAAAAGAAATGATTTCTTTTTAAACAGAATATCAAAAAGATGTGTTCCCTGATATGCCTATTAGAAATTTTCTATGAATTTCATAAAAGACTAAATGTTTTTCACTAAAAAAAAAAATTATTTTTCACCAAAAATCTAATTTCCATAAAAAAAAGAAGTGGAAGTGTTATGTTCTGCTGGGCCGAATCTTTTATACGCTGCACAAATGAATTTATAAATTCATGATTACAAATATCTTGAATTTATTAAATGATATTTATAAAAGAAAACTTAATAAAAATTTTTTTTCTAAAAAAAGTATATGCAATTAAATGAATTTTAAAGAATAGATTCAAATTAATCAAAATGTTTGCTTTAATCTGGAAGAGTATTTATATTTGTAAACAGGCATTAAACATGACATTGGAAACTTGTAATATAAAGAGTGGCCGGAAACTGTTTTCTTGGACATATGACTTATAAAGATCGCTCAAACCATCTGTGTTGAAGAGAAGCTTAAAGAAGGGATAACAAATTATAAATTTCTTTTTCAGTTTCCTATCAACAATTTTTTTTCGTAACAAATACCAAGGAATTAACTATTTTGAACTTGAATTAGCTATTTTAAAATTTCCAAAATTTGTAACTTTGTTGTTATGAGTTCGTTAAAGGATTAGAAAAACTTTTTAGTTGTAAAAATGAAAATTATTTGATAGCTTTTAAAAGTAAATAAAATAATCTTCTTCAAAACTCCTACCTAAATAAATTCCAGAAGCCCGTGGGCTCTAAGTTAAAAATTCACCAAACATACTATACCAGCTTATCATCTAAATATAAAAACCTAAAACACAGTTAAATATAAGTGATAGTTTAAAAAAAAAAAAAAATTCACATACTCAGATTTATTTGTCAAACCTAATTTTTTTTTTTCACAAAAAAAAGGATAAAAGAAAAATCAATTGGATTTTGCGAGAATGCGATACGATGGTTTGAAAATTTGTAATCTAGAACACTTTCACTTTCACACTATCTATACAAATAGCTGAATATTGAGAAACAATTATATATCTCTTATATGTGTTCCTGACCGACTGTATCTCTCTGACTTGTTTTTATATGCATTCGAGTCATTTTATATTTATACAAAGGGATTTTAAAGTGCCATAAAAATTTTTTTATAATGGCCCATATAGCCTTAGTTTAATGTGAAAGGTATAAAAAGACGCATTTTCTTCGATTCTTTTTTTTTTCAGCAAAAACCAAATTTTCACCTAAAAATCAATTTTATACATTTTTAACAAAAAACTAAATTAAAAAAAAAAATCCGAAATTTCTGGTTTAACATATTTTTATTTTAGAAATTTCAGTTTTGGTTAGACTAGTGTCAGGTGTTAATTTCTATAGATTTCCTTCTCATTTAATATTTGTTAATGCAGTCTCAGTGTGTTTCCTTGGTTTCGTGTTAAAAAAAGGGTTTGGTTGGTTTTTGTTTTGTGATTTTTTATTTTGCATTTTTTTGTGAACTTTTTTCTTCTTAAGGTGTCAATTTCAACGCTTTTCGTTGTGGTTCATATTTGATATATAAAATTTATACGACATGCTTGCTGATGTATAAATGCTGTCAAATATTTTGGTACGTTATAAATATTTTCATTTATTTGAAAAAAAAATGTTAAGACATGTGCTAAATAAATAAATTTTTGTTTGAGCGTTAGGCAAAAAGACATTTCAAAGAAAAGGGTTGTTTCTTAGGAATTTGGAGAAGAAAAATACTATTAAAAAAAAAATAATAATAAATAAATAAAAATTTATACTTCAACTGGATAAAGTAAAAGTAAGATAGCATTAACACAATTTTCTTCTAGTATTTTCTTTTTTTTCTATTTACAAATTGTGTCAATGATATCATATAAAAGCAACTATTTCATAAAAAATTTTATATTTAGTAAATGCTTAAATATTACTTTTCAATTTCTCTTCTCAAATATTTATTTTACTTTATTTAATATTTCTTCACAAATTTCTTTAATACTCATATTACTTGATTTAAAATTTATGATTTTATCTTTTTATTTAAATATATAAAAATATAAAAAAAAAAACTAAGAAAATCCTTTTCAATAAAATTTGTTTACTGATCTATTTAAAAAATAATGCAAATAAAGATAAAATAAGAAATTTCTATAAAAAATTATATTTAAATATTTAAGATACTAAAGTAACTAGTAAATCTTTGTTTTTTATAAAATAAAAAAATAAATCATACTAAAACTAAAATGATCTCTACTCTACAAGTGTTAAATTAGTATAAAAAAAAAAAATATTTCAATATAAAAGCAAAAGAATAAAGCTTAAAAGGGATAGAAACATGGTTAAAAAATGTTTACCAAACCCTTTACAAAAAATGTTTTGAGTTGGTTTTTTATTTATACTTTTGCTGGCAAAATTTTTCCATTACAGTAAATGGAAATTTACGGATTTTTTTATACTAATTTTTAGCTTTTTTTTCCTTGAGTATTATATTGAATAGAAAACGTTAAACTAAAGTAGGGCACTTAAAAGTGAAGAAAAAAAAAATCTAAAAGCAAAATATAAAAAGAAGGAAAATAGTTATTTAAAGGCATGAATGAAAAAACAACTTTTCCTTTTATTCAAGTATTTAATGTTCTAAAAAAAAGGATTAATTCATTAGCTACTTATTTGTAATGTTTACTATTTTACTTATTTAGCAGCCAATAAGGGTTAATTAAAAATTTAGGCACTTATACACTTGTTTTTATAATGTTCATTTATAATTTTTAAGATTTTATATAAAATGGTTAAAATTATATAGTGAACTAAACCAAAAAATGCCATAATATGTGCTGATCATAATTATTTTTTAAACATTTTTGAAACTTTTTTAAAATTGTTAATTTACTTATTTATTTTATCATAAATTATTGTATGAAAATATTGCAAAATTCCATCTAAAATAGATAGTTATGATAAAATATTCGTTAAATTTAATATATTTGAAATAAAAAAATGTTTGAATAAAAAGTTAGAACAATTTACAGAGAATTACTTTCGCAACATAAACTTTGTGAAATATAATTTATACAATTTTTGGTTGGAAAAATTTAAGTAAATTTTATTTTTAGTCATAAAGAGGGCAACCAAAAATATGCATAACTATAATTTCTAACAGATTATAAAATAATATATATACGATTTTAAATTTTAAAGTTCTCTTAAAAGGATATTCGAATACGAAATGAAAAACTGAGTATGCAGTCCCCTCATAAAATACGAGAGCGAACCAATAAGTCCGTGACTTTTCGAACTTCCCTCGCAGTTATATGAAATGCAATACTATTACCATCAAGTACCACCTGTTAATAGACTACTGTCAAATTTTGAGCAAGTTTCGTCATTTACTTTGCGTTTAACTGCTGTTCAAAACATACAACCTCGTGTATTTTTCTAAAAATGGAAAAAAGTGAATTTCGAGTGTTCATTAAACATTATTTTTTACGAAAAAAACCCTCAATCAAACCAAGAAAAAACTCGATAAATACCATGGGAACTCTGCACCACCGATTTCAATGGTAAAAAAAGTGGTTTACTGACTTTCGTAGTGGTCGCACAAGTACAAATGACGCTGAACGTTCTGGACGGCCAATTGAGGTCAGTATACCCGAAAATGTCGAAAAAATCCACGATATGGTGTTGGCCGACCGAAGAGTAAAAGTGCGTGAGATTGTTGATGCCACAGACATTTAATATGGCAGTGTGGTTTCAATTTTAAATGATCACCTGGGTTTAAGAAAGTTGTCTGCAAGATGGGTGCCGCGTTTGCTCTTAATTGACCATAAACACGTGTGCAGTCTCAATGGCAAAACTTTATGAATTGGGCTACGAATTGGTACCTCATCCGCCATATTCTCCGGATTTAGCCCCTAGTGACAACTTCCTACTTTCAAACCTAAAGAAATTCAGCTCCAACGATGAAATTATTGACCTAGCAAATGCCTATTTTAAGGACCTCGAAAAATCCTATTTTTTACGCAAAGTAAATGACGATACTTGCTCAAAATTTGACAGTAGTCTATTAACAAGTGGTTCTTGATGGTAATAGTATTGCATCTCATATAACTACGTGGGAAGTTCGAAAAGTTACGGAATTATTGATCCGCCCTCGTATGTCTTGGTTGGTTTACGTGGTAGCCCGTAACCTTACGGGCAATCAATTAGACTCGTTAGAATCCGTTTTGATGGAACCACACTACTCGCCAGGTGAATGAGTTGTATTGAGTCTGTAATGAGATAGAAATGTAGGGAAGAACAATGATAATGAGAATTAATTAGATCCAGCCTGTAGCATTGAGATATTTAATGATGTCACTGAGTGTAGTGTCAGATATCTCACAGAGGTTGTCTAATTGGTACCCTCCCAGAGAAATTTATGTCTGCTTGCGTTCAAGGCTGGGCATTCACATAGAAGATGAAATACTGTCTCCTCCTTCCCGCTATTAGTCTCGTGATGTCCTTGCGTTTGTAGCCAATGAGTTGCATTGAGCGTTTTTCGTTGTAGGTAGGCCAAGTTTCTTTCGCGACTCTACATTTGTCCAGATTTCGCCATCTATTTTTTGCCTTTTCTAGAAAGTGTTTTTGGATTCTGATTTTGACTGTTCCTAACGGGATTGCGACAGAAACCGATAAGGAGGCATTCATAGCAGAGCCTGCCCGGGCTAATTCGTCTGCCTGTTCATTACCATAGTAGTCCCTATGCGCAGGAAACCAGACTATAGTAATGTCATACAGTCGACTTAGTCCTAGCAGTTCCTCTTTACACTGTCTGACTAGAATAGAGGTAGTTTTCGGTGATTTGAGCGATGGTATTGCCGCTTGACTATCGACAAATAAACCAATATTCCCTTGAATATTTCTATCGCGAATTAGTTTACACGCTTCCCTGACCGCTAGTATTTCCGCTTAGAAAACGCTTGCCTCGTCAGGGAGTCTAGATGAGTGTCTAATTCCAAGATCATTAGAGAAGATACCAGAGCCGACACCGCAGTTCATCTTTGAGCCGTCAGTGTATATCCTAGTTCCAAATTGTTCAAGAAGATTTCCCCTTCTCCATTCTCTCCTGGTGGGGAATAGGACTTTAATAGTATTTCCGAAGTCCATCTGGGGAATCATATAGTCGGTAAATTGATTGAATTGCGGGGGTATTAAACTTAATATCCTCGCGTGCCCATACGTTCTCGTATGTCTACTTTTATATGTATACGGTTTCGTTCATTGTGTAAAACATGCTCTTGTTCTAATCTTATATTATTCAATATTTTGACCAACTTTGTTGATCATCTTCAGGAATAATTGTTTAATTTAATTATATTGCAGTGTTATCCGTAGTTATTATTCTAAGCTTCTAATAGGTGAATAATTTTTTTTTAAATTGAAGTGCATACTTTTCGATTCAAATAGCATTTTTGATGTGAATAAAACACTATTTTAGAACATATTTTTGGTTACCCTGATCATAAATTTAAAAAAACAATAAAACTGTTGTTATAACTCTTTAAAAGATTACATTCAAATATTTCGGGTGAAAAATAATTTCTAATGGAATGCCTATTTGTTGTTGCCATTACCTCCGTGCTTAAAACAATAAAAAATTAAAGATTGATTTATTGTGTGTTCTATTTTTGGAAATTTCATTGCGAATATCTGTGAAAGTAGTCAGAGTATAACTAAACATTGTCTCTGTACCGTACATATGGCCGGACATAATTATGCCACCAAATGATTTAAAGTAACATGGCAAACATACATATATGCGTTTCACTATCATACCTGTAAAATCATGTACCATTGATTTCAAAAAATTTTTTTATTCAATGTTAAGCTTTTTATGCCGTAATTCTAGTAATTTTGATTATTACATAAAAAAAAACTTCCATTTACATCTTTTGTGAGTTCTAGAATAGAATATGCATCATTTATCTGGAACCCTAGTACTCAATTACATATAAATTGAATTGAAAAAATTCAAGTAAAATTTATAAAGCTTGATCTTTCATTTTTAAATGTTTCATTTGTAAAGCATCAAATTTCGACTCCTACATACCCTGATTTCTATGAAAACTTTTGAAACAAGACGTAAAATTTCTTTTGTACTTCTTTGCTATAATTTGTGGATTAACTGATTGTCCTGATTTGCTTTTTACCATAAAACTATATGTGACCTCTAGGCCTCTAAGGCAAAATAATTACTTCTTTTATATAAATATTCTAATCAATTAGACTTAAGTATATTAAATCTTAAATTTAAAAAAGTGTTAAAGAGTTTGTTTCTATAATTAATTGAGGAGGAAAAAAGTGTTTTGGTTACGCCTTTGTTTTATGATGCCTACGAAGGTCAATTGAAGACCGTTTGTTCTTGAATTGGAACGTTTTTAAAAAATTATTCTTTTTTTTTTAGTTTCTTGAAAATTTTTATATTTTTTTCCTAGTCAACGATAAAGTTCACGAGAAATTGTAATTAATTACTTTAATTATTTTGGAGACATCGTAAGCCAGTCCCAAGATTTTCAACCGGGAATAACAAAAAGACTTATTTCAATGATTCGGTCCAATAATATGACTCGTACAAGTTAAAACTCATTACATATGACAAAAGTGTTTGTAAAATAGTTTGTATATTTATGGAATATTTGTAATTTTAAAATGAATAATTTGCAAAATAATTTTTGTGTTTTTATTTTGGTAATAATTTTAAGTACTTCAATTAACTTTTTAGTTGATTGCATATACAATTTCAGTAATAAATTTAATTCAATTAATGAAAAAATTAATTGAATTTTTTAATTAATTAAAAAAATCATTTATTTTCACTTTGTTATCATTTTGGTGATTGGAGAAAAATTAAAGAAAAATTTTATTTTATAATTTCGTAATTGAAATCCATAAAAGAACACCCAAAAATTTACCGAGTGTCTTTCGATTTTTATAAAATTTTGCATTCTAAAAACTCGCGATTTTATTATGCTTTTTCAGTTTCTCAAAAACATACAAATTCTCAAAAGTATTTAATTTTAAATAACAACATTTCTGGAAAGGCTTTGAGAAATTCAATGATCTAAACGGCGTTTGAATTGTGATGACTTCAGCTTCAAAACAAAAATTTCACAAAAAAATTTTTTTTTTTTTTAAATGCATTTTTATGCAAAAATTTTTCTAATGGAATTGTATTTTTTAAATGCATTTTTGTTGTAATATGCTATTTCAGATTTTTGATTTTTAAGCGTATTTAGAAAGTAGGAAATCTTTACATTGAAATAAAGATAAATTTTTTTTTAGGACGCACACATCTACTAATCACAATTTGCTTTTTCTAAAACCTATTCACATTTTTTTCATATAAAAATTCCACTTTTCTAAAAATGCGAAATTTAAAATATAAGTAGTTTTATATATCAGGGGTACGCATTTAAACACTTAAGTTTTTCATTTGTGCATATTTGCGCGATATGAACTTACTTTTGAAACGTTGTCTAATATTAAGTAAATAAAAAAAGCTTAACATTGAATAAGCTTTAGGTATAATATAATTTAAGTGATTACTAAATGATAATTTTCTATCACATAATACCCCTAAATCTAAAATTTCATCCACAAAATGATAGTTAATATTGATGTATTTTATATCGGAATAGAACAGTGTTACAACATCTATAATAAGTCATAGAAAAACATTTGTTTAAATTGCGCACTGACCAAGAACTCACGTTATCCTTCTGGAGATTAAAAACGTCATTGTTGTTAAAAATTGTTTTAAAAATTTTTAAATTTTTTAGTCTAAAATGTGTTTTGGGTAGCAATTTGCAGTTGAGATCAATGGTAAAAAACGCTGAAAATTTTTTAGAAAACCAATTAATGTAAGTTTAAATAACCAATGTATGTGTAAGATATGAATAAAACCGATCAGTGATAAATCCCTGTTGTTCAAAGACTGTTTAACAACACTGTGCGACAAATGGTAGGGGTCAGTGATCGGGAAGGGTTCAAACTACCGGGGAAAGTTATATCGGTAAAAAAGAAGTTATATGTGTCCCGGCGTTTCGCTGGGTCACGTCTAGGAATCGAGATATATCGATTTGAAGTTAGTAACTATCATATAGGGGAAATTGTGACCTTTGGTGGTCTTTTTTTGACATAACTCGAGAACCATCCGTCCGATTTTGCTGAAACAAATTTAAAAAAATTAGGAATTACAATTCCTTTATTCTGTTCATACAACGTTTTGCTACATAAGCAACAGTTTCGCAGTTATAAATAAATGTATGAAAAAAAAAACTATTTTTTGCCTAAAAAATTGAATTTTTTTTATTTTTAATTCATACAGAAATCCAAAACGGTAAAAAAAAGTGTCAAGTCCTATTACTTTCACGTAAAGTCACATAACCTTTAAACAAAAAGAGACATAGATCATGAAAATCGATGGACGCGTTTCGCTTTTATTCATAATTAAGTGAAGGTATCTCATTTTGACAAGAATATTGATTTTATGTTTTTGAATGAATTTGGATAATATTTATTATATATTATTTATTATAATTATTAACACGTAAAATTAAAAATTATTGCAAGTAATTATTAGGTTATTACAATAAATAATTAGACTTTCTGAAACATAGGTCAATGTCATTAATAATTATATTAAATAACAAAGGACCCAAAATACTACCTTGTGGAATATTTGAAGTAGGTGTAAATGATGTAGAACAAAAAGCATCAGAAAAAACTATCCGACTAACTAACTATCCGACAAGTAATAACGAAACCAAGATGAACGCCCAATTTATATAACTTTAATAATAAAAGTTCATGTAATACTCGGTCAATTGCCTTAGCAAAGTCCTTGCAAATCGCATCAATCTGGAAATCGGTCTTCAAAACTATCAACCCAATATTTGCCAACAGTACAGGTTGATCTTGCAGTCATAAATCCGTGTTAAGATAAAGAAATATGCCTCCTTACATTGAAGAAAAGCTTATGATAAATTTTTGAAATATTGGTTAATTTCGAAATTGGTCTATAATTAATGATATTATTTTTATCACCAGATAAATAGGCAAAATTGTAGTTAATATCCACTTTATAATAAAATAGTCATTGCTTAAAGACTTATTAAAACAATTTTCATAATGAAGAAGAACATTAAAAAATCTGATAAACCATCATTATCACCCTTAAATGTATTAGAAAACCTAACAATACCTTCTGCAATATCTTCTTTAGATAGTTGCAAATTACCGAAATCCATAATGGTGTTTATTTAATTTAAATCATAATTATCATACTGTGAATTTTCATCATTAAAATTGGATTTAAAATAGATTGTGAACAAGTTCAGTAAATCAACTAGATTATTTGAAGTTAAGTTATTATAACAGTTCATACATAAAGGGATGTAAGAACATTTTTTTTTTTTTTAATGAATAATAGTCCAAAATCGTTTAGGATTGTACTTCATGTCGTTATTAAGACTCATAATAAACTGATTTTATATAAATTTAATGAGCAAATTAAATTCTGTTTAAAATCGAAGAAACGTTTATTTATAAACATTATTATCATTTGTGGAATCATATTGTTTGTAATAAAATTTTTTAATTTTTTGAGTCCTTTGGTATACCAGGGAAGTTTATGTACCCTAGGATTTGGTAAAGGAATATTATATTGAAAAATATTAAAAACATTTAATAAAAAAAAATAACATAAAATATACTAATAATTTTACTTTCTATCAATCAATCCAATTGACATTTATATACACTGCCTGCCACTTGAGTAAGGAATCATATTTTTTTTATCTTTATTTAAGTATAACTCCTAAACTAAAGTTCAGAAAAAAATAATTTTTTGCGCAACCAAATTTCAAAGTATTGGCTTTAGTTTCCTGAAGAAATAAAAAATATACATATTTTGTTATACTAAAATTATGGATTTATTTAAAGTCACATATTTCTGTAGTACTTTTTCGTGTGTCACTTGAATAAGGAATATTTTAAAACTAAGCAAACTGTAATTTATTTTTAAATTTTAGGTTATAAAAATGAAATTCATTACCTTCTAGCATTCAATTAGTAATGAGTACTGCCAGCATTTTTAGAAATAATCTCAAAAATGCGATTTGGCATCGACTTGTATAATGACTCTAAGTAATTTAGCGAAATTGAGCTCCATGCTTCCGTTATTGCATCCTTTAAGGATTCTATCATCTCAAATTATTTTCCTCCTTCATAAACTTTTCTTACAAGCCAACCCCAGATATTTTCCATTAAATTCAGGTCTGGTGAATATGGAGGCCAATACAAAAGTTGAACACTTTGTTGATTAATCCATTGTTTTACTACTCTGGCGGTATGAATCGGAGTGTTGTCGATTTGGTACGTCCAAGATATGACTCCAAAGAAATCGTTAATTTTTGGGAATGCTTCCTCCAGGATGTTTTTGTAAGTTGAAGACAAAAACCAATTCTATGGTACCATAATACGAAATGGCACCCCATATCATTATTCCGCCCTCTCGGCTGTGTCTGCGGCTCAAAAATTAATTCCTCCTTATTTAGGTCATGGAAGTAATAGTTATACCCGTCGGGACCATCAATATTAAATTTTTTCAGCGGAAAATACAACTTTAAACCATTTGTCGAACCATGTCATTGTATTTTTGGCAAACTGTAGATATTGTGATTTGCGTTTTTCATTAAGTGGTGGTTTTTTTTGCAGTTTTCGTCAGACTATGTACGGGCACGAATTTAAAATACGGTGCACTCTTCTTGTTTCCACTTTTTTCATGTATTTTTGATACCGACATGGCAGAATTTTTTGCAATTCTAAGAATTTTTCGTCTTTCTTTTGAAGTTGTTGCAATTTTCTTCCGCCCTTTCATGTTTTTTCCATATCTTTCCACATTAGTTAAATAATTGTATACAATTGTCTTTCCTCTATTAATGTTTTTGGCTATTTGGACCGGATTCTGACCCTGAGATTTCAAAATCAGAATTTTTTCTTTTTCAGAGTTATTAAGAGTCTTACCACGTCCCATTTTGAATAAAAACTTTTTAAAAACTATCAAATTAAAAATTCTCTAGCTGTTTATATTGAAAGAAATTCAAATCATAGCCTTCCTGATTAATATTAAAAGAATTCCTTGTTCAAGTGACACACGAAATAGTACCACAGAAATACATGTCTTTAAATAAATTCATAATTTTAGTATAAAAAAATATGTATATATTTTATTTCTTCAGGAAACTAAAGCCAGCACTTTGAAATTTGGTTGCGCAAAAAATTATTTTTTTCTGAACTTTAGTTTAGGAGATATGATTAATTAAAATTAAAAAAATGTGATTCCTTATTCAAGTGGCAGGCAGTATATATATATATATATATATATATATATATATATATATATATATATATATATATATATATACGATTTTCTTTTTCAAAGAAAATCGATTTTTTCCTTTTTTTTTTGTAAAAGAAAAGATATTTCTTTTAGTTTTTTTTAACTATATATATTATATAATGTTTGATTTATACTGATTCTAGTAGGTAACCTAAATATGGTTGTATTCTAAATCGACACATATTCACTTTCCGAGTTGATTTCACGATGTCCGTCCATCCGTCCGGAAAGCTATTTCAATAATATCTTAAGAAAATTCACAAAAAAAAAACAAAAAAAAGTGTCACTCCATTGTCACGCATAGCGTCTATACAGAGACAGCAAAATTTTTAAATTAATTTTGATTGACTTATTAAAATAAAAGTAAAAAAAATCACATCTATATTATTTCTCATAATCCAACTATTTATAATAAAACAAATATTTTTAGGAATATTAAGCTCAAACCTATTCGAAGCGACCATATTTAGTGTGAAAGTTCTTTTAAGCACTTTAATTTTGTTTTACATATGTATTAAAATTTTAGCTATTTAATCTTTAAAATTAAAATCTCTTCCTAATTAGAAGCTGAAAATTTATTATTTCAAAAATACATTATAATTCTCATCTTAAAACAATAAATTTAAATTTTTTCTAAAACTGTTATTGATATCATTTTACATAAAACCAACAAATCGTTTATAATCCTTCATATGTACGTATGTATTCCCTTCTTAAGAAATTATTATAATTTTGTTTTCCAACACCTTGAAAATATTGAAAAAATACCTTCAAGCGCCCTCTTTTTATGAAGCTTTAATACTTTAACACCCTCAACAGCAATGGGTTAAATTTTGTCTTCTCCAGTCTTTGTTGTTTAAGTTAGAATTTGTTATTGTTTTGTTATTTAACCATAATCTACTTGTCTCTCTATTCTCTAAATGCATTTACCGTTACATGCATATTTATATTACACAATATGTATGTTTCTTTGTAAGAGTGTAAGGTAACGATTACTTTCTCTAAACTGTCTAGACACCTTGAGCAAATTGTAAACATCTTGAAATGCACAAACCAAAGAGAATATATATTCACACAAACTTCTTCTTCTTCTTAACACATTTATGTATTTACTTATGTGTGTATGTATATATATGGAGCTATATATGTATGTATGTATGAATGTATATATTGGAAGCCTGATCCTAGAGGGTTAGTTAGAAATCATTAAAACCTAAAGAAAGAAAATGAATGAATATTCATTTAGTAGGGATTTTGAAATTGTATACTTAAGTTAATTATTGCGTTCAGCAAATTGTTACACACAAACATTTATATTAATTTTAGTTTTCAATTTCTTTTGTTTTTTTTTTAGGGAGGAACAAATTTTTTTTATAATGTTTGGGGAACAAATCAACAATGACATAAACTTGTCATGTTTTTTTTTCTTTATTTATTTATTTACTTTTTTTTTTTTGTTTTGTGTTGTTACATGTCTTGTCTTTTAACACTTCCCAATATTTTGTGGTTTTAGTTTATGTTTATGTTTATGTTTATATATATATATATATATATATATTCTTTTCCCTTAAGACTACACGCAGAAACTTATTCTGGTCTAGTAATTCTTTAAAACAAATTATAAGTTTTTTTTTTTTATATAAGAGCATTAAAGAAATATCTACGTTGTCGCTATTGGCGACTAATTGTGGCATTGTGAATGGGAAGTTTAAAAATCTGAGGGGGTTTGAGTTGGCTGTTATTATGTTAAAGTGTGAGCCTTATAAGTTTTTGTAAGACGAATAGATTGTGCGTAAATTTTTAATGCAATTATAACAAAGTAGCTAAATTTCTGTTTTTTTTTTGTTACGAAATTAGTTATTTAAAAAATAATCAATAATTGTAAATAATTAGGATTTAAAAAGTAATCATAGCCTTAGAATGTTTAATTAGGTCTGTAAAAAAAATATGGGATAATGGTAGGTTATTTTCTGTGGTAAATTATAAAAAGGAAACTTGAATAATTATTCAAGACTGAGTTTGTTAGATTTAATAGAACTGGTCGGCAAAAATTCTCCCTTAAAGATAAATAGTTAGACTATGTGGACTTTGATGTACTAAATACGAATCTGGTTTCAATTTTTTATTTGCATGTCTAATATTTCGCCCATAATGAAACTAATGCACGAATATAATCCGACATAACTCAAGAACGGTGTATACGATTTATACAAATAATACACCAAAAGATGCGTACTAAAAATGTCTTCAATTAATCAATATTTTCTGAAAAAATTTTTTTCTTGCAAAATTGAAGAATTTATTTTTTCGTTTTTTTAAAGTTCTTTTAAAGAGTGAAAACAGCAAAAATTTTCCTGTTTTTACTTTAACATAAAACTGGTAGAACTACGAAAAAAATAAGCCATATATCATCGAAATTGATGCACAAATCTTGACATTATTCACAGTTAAGTGAAAATACCCATGCATAACTATAATTGAACGGAAATGCACTGGTGAGTAAAAACAAAACATGTTTTTTTTTTTAACAAAAATGAGTTAAGTATATGGAATTTAACTAAACTCGAATCTGCTATCAGATTTTTTCTATCAGGTCTGGATTTTTTTTATGGGCATGTTTAATATTTCTCCCTTAACAAGCCGATAACATATATTTTACTGTAACTCCAGAACGGGTTTTCTAATTTAGACAATTAAAACATCAAAAGGTGCATACAAAAATTATCTTCAAATTATCTGAATATTATATTTAACGAGCAAAATACTTCCAATTTTTCATAAAAAGTTTATATTTTTTTCGCCACTAATTTCAGAATAACTCCGCAAATATTGAGCGGTTACGAAAATAACTTTGAGATAACTGGAAGATAATTTTAATCGGCATCTATTGGAGTTTTAGTTATCTAAATTGAACAAAACGTTCTCGAGTTGTACACATAACAAAAAATTAATACGTGATAGAAAAAAAGTGAAAGCAGATTCTTATTAGCATATTAAATTCCATTTAATCCACTTATTTTTATTTAAAGAAAAAAAAAACATTTTCTTTTGCACACCAGTGTGTCTCTACTTAATTGTAGGTACACATGGGTACTTTCATTAAATTGTGAATAAAATCAGGTTTTTTTTGCATCAATTTTAATAATACGTGTCATATTTTATTCATAGTATTACCGGCTTTATGATAAAGAATTAAAAAACTACACATTTTTGCCGGTTACATTTCTTTAAAGAAATTGTCAGGAAAAAATTTTTTAATTTTGCATAAAAAATTGTTTCTTTTGGTTCTAAATAACTCCGAAGCTATTGGACAGATAAATATTAATGTTAAGGTGATTTAAAGATAGTTACCGTTAACATCTTGCGGCTCAGATTCGTGTTTAGCGGCTCAAATTCCATTTAGTCTATATATATATATATATATATATATATATATATATATATATACGCTTTCTCTTCTCTCTCTCTCTCTATATATATATATATATATATATATATATATATATGTAGTTAAGTCCCGCTAATTAGCCCACTCTAAGAACAATATATTATGATTGAAACATATGATTACAGCGAAAAAGTATAAATGATAAGTAATAATTATTATGATTCCACTTTGTCATATTGTATACCATTGTATGGTTAGTTTTTTCATGTTGTGATTATAGTCTTACATATAATTGAACAATCTTATTATATTATTATACCACATTGCCATATTATGATCCCATTTTATCATATTATTACCTAATATTATCATATAGTTATTCAATCTTATCATAATATTATTTAATTTTGTCATATTATTATTCCATCTTATCATATATAAAAAAACTTATTAATAAAAAATTATTTTTATATTTTTTTTTAGGCAAAAGAAAAAAAATATTTACATATTATTTGTTCATTAATTATATTCATTTGTTCAAATGCAAGATATGTTTTTTAAATAAACACTTTAATGGTACTAAATCAATGTCTTATATTGCTTGAGAATTACAATGATCTTGAAAAACAAATACTACAAATAAGTTTTCCACTAAGTTTGTGAAAAGAATAAATATTATATTTATTTGTAACATTTTATTATTATAGGAATAATAATATTAATATGGTTTAAAAATAGAATATGGTTTAAGAACAAGGAAAAAGACTTCAAATATTTAATGGTTGTAGTAATAATGATATGTTTCGTATTAACAAAATTTTATTTCTGGTAAAAATATTTAAAAAACATATAATTTTTGTAGTCAATTATATTAAAATTCTTATTGAGTGTAAACATTAAATGACAAAATGCAAACAAAATCATTGTTATCATGAACACGGAGTTATTAAAGTAAAATAAAATTAACAATGAGAACATAATATTGTTGTAGTAATAATGCTGTAACCATGTTTTTGCTCTGCGTGTAGAAACACAGCAATTTCTCAGAAAATTTGGGATAGTATTACGATATATATGATATATATGACTTTCCTACAAACAATCTTTTGCAAACTTTACATAAATAATGAGTCATCTTTTTAAAGATTCTAGCAGTTTTTCCGAAAGCTTTTAAATATACATTTTACTATAAAATAAAAAATTATGCTTTTAACTATTTAAGCATGTTAAATACTATCCATTTAATTTTAATTGTTAAACAGTTCCAACTGAGGTCCTTATAACAGTTCGTTGAGTAAATAATTAATTTGCACATTTAATTATTTTCTATTAAAATTTAGGCAATGATTTTTTTCTATATATTAATGGTGCTATGAATGAAATATCAAAAGGAACCTAATATTTTGCAAATAGGGACAATAGATAAAAAAAAAAAATTATAGACAAAAAAAACTTGATCGTTCTTAGAATATATAATAACCAGAAAACAAATATTGCACATATAATTATATGACAGAGATATTTACCACAGAACTAAGAAAAAAAAAACGAAACAAGAATTTTTTTTTGTCAAACCCACTGTGCCACCTATATAAAAACCTTAAAAGTTTAAGGTCCCAATTGTTTGTATTTTTAACTCTAAGAAGATTAAATTCCTTTTGTCATATTTTTTTTTATTTTATCTTTTTCAACTTGTCTTATCAAACAAAATTCCTTAAACAATATTTAATATCAATTAATTAAGAAACTAGCAAAACAAATTCTTTAAATATCTTAATAAATCTTTGAAAAATCTTTTAAATAAACACAATAAATATTGTCAAATAATTTGTGAAATTGTTTTAAACAATCAAAAGCTAAACAATGCAAATAATTTACAAAAATAAATACTTACATATAAAAAAAAAAAACAGAAATTTGTAATATTTTGTGGCATAAACGAAAATACAAAGCCAATCAAATCAAACATACATAAGACATGTGTCTCTTTTATAAAATTTTTTTGCAAGCGCTTGAACATTTTGTAAAAGACAACTTAATTTTAATGAAATTTATAAGCAACAAATTTATTTTATTTGAAAAAAAAAAAAAAAAATTATTCAACCTCTTACCACAAAAGACATTTTTGACTGCAGCAAAGCATTCAGTTTAAATTTAAGACTTTTTACAATTCAATTCAATCAATGTTTTATAGACAATATTATTATAACAATGAATTAGAAAAATATCTAGAGAAAAACGAAAAACCAGGCTACAATAGACTAATAGAAGTTTATGTTGGTTCCTTATTTCTTTCTTTAGATGCAGTAAACAATGACAATAATGCGATACAGCCACGTATGTTTGACTGTCTGTCTGTCCGCCTGTATGTTTATATAACTTGTCAAATAGTGTCAACAATGACACCTTCAACATAATTTCCGTTGTTGCAAATAATGAAATGCGAATATATATATATATATAAAAAATTCTATATATACGCTTGAATGATCTGAAAACCACACCCATTTTTTCGCTGTTTTTCCTTGTTGCATACAAATTGCTGAGTGCAACCTATAGAGGCATAAATTAAAGAAACACATTTATTTTGCTAAAAAAAAAAGAAAAAAACAAAACAAATCACTGCTTACTTAAGTGTGGATTTTTAACTGCTGGTGTTTCAGTTTATTCCAGCATAAAATTATTTTTTTCATTATGGCGTTTAGGATAGGATTTTTATTCTTTCTTTTTTTTTCCATAAAAATATACATTAAAATGTTCTGCAATTTCAAGCGTTTCATATGAAAACACTCTGTTAGACAGTTTGTTTTTTTTTTTTTGCATGTTTAAACCATCATTAATATAGTGGCATAATGAAAATCAAATGGTTTTAAATTTATAGCTTTAGAAAAAGAGGTATGGCCAAACTTGCGTCCCTTAAAAAAAAAATAAATAATAATAATACGATATCGAAAACATTTATATCTAGTTTCATACTTTAAAATAAATCCCAATAAATATTCCTATAAAATTACATACAGAGAAAAAATATAGTTGTAGTGACCATAATCTAAGAGCGACATATTATGCTTGGAATATATGTTAACAGCGAAAAATAAAAATGATTATAAGTAATAATTATTATGAGTCCACTTTGTCATATTGTGTCCAATTTTATGGTTTGTTTTTTCATATTATGATTATAGTTTTACATATAATTGAACAACCTTATTATATTATTATACCACATTGTCATATAATGATTCCATTTTATCATATTATTACCTCATGTTATCATATAGTTATTCAATCTTATCATAATATTATTTTATTGAAAATAATATTCATGTATAAACTAAAATATTGGAAAAGAAATATTAAATATATATATATTTAATGGTTGCAGAAGCAATGATTTGAATCATATTAATAAAAATTTTTTTCTAGTAAAAATATTTAAAAACATATAATTTTTGCAGTCAATCATATTAAAATTCTTATTGAGTGTAAACAAAATCATTGTTGTCATAGACGCAGAGTTAATAAAGTTCCATAAAATTAACAAAGAGAACATAATATTGTTGTAGTGATAATGCTGTAACCATGTTTTTTCTCTGCGTGTTTAATGTTAGATTTTTATAAAATTTTTCAACTGATTATTAAGTATGAAGTTAAGTTTTTTTTTATATTCAGTTTATTTTGCATTTTTTCCGTTGTTTTTCAGACAATATTGAAATGTTTTTCACAATAAAATTTAATTTTTATTTTTTTATCCTTTTTGCACAAAAAAGTTTAAAACTTAGACATATTTATATATATTTGTTCAAAAAATAAAATATTATTATAAAATACATAATACATAAATAAAAAGAAAATACATAATACATAATACATAATATACATAATATAAAGAAAATATTTATGCGCAAGTGTGCCACAATAAAATAGACAAATCCAGCTATTATTATCCATGAAATATGATGAATAATATGCTTAAAAAGATGAATGCAAAATTTCCTTTTCAGCTAATATAAAAATATATCAATCTATCATATATGCAGGCAAAATTTCGGCTTTAAAAATAGTTTTTTCATGTTTAATGCAAGTGTATTTTAATATAAAAAATAAATAAATAAATAAAAACATTTTCAAAATATTTGAGAAATATTTGTTTGTTAAAGAAGCGTCCAGCTCAGTTTTAAATTATAAAAGTCTTGAAAAGTACAATTGTTACATTAGAAGCTTTTTGCTGGAAAAGGGCGTAGTTTTAAATTTGAAATTAAAGAAAATTCAAGCATATTCTCACAGCTTGTACTTGAAAATTGAAACAGTTCTCACATAAATATTTAATTTCAAAGGTTTTTGTTTATTGGGATATTAACCATATGAAATAGTACCCAGCAAAAACTTTTTGGTTTTCGGTAATAGCAACTACTTATTAAAGTAGTTTCTTTGTAATGAGGCGTCATAATTATTTACCTACTCTAGATTACATAAATAATTACTCAATAGTATAATAGCACAGTAGTATTGCAATTACGTGGATCAGTTGGCTAGTGCCCTAAATTAACTACCAGAAGGTTGTTGGTTCAATCCAATTCTGATGCTGTTAGTCTTTTTTAACAAAATGTCTAAAAAGATATTTTATACTAAAGAAGTTGTTTTTTTCTTTCTCTTGAAAAATTAAGTGCGAGATGGTGTACTGAGTAAGAGGTTAGTCTTTAAAATCGAATGGCTAATTTGTGTCCAACTTCAAATCTCACCGACGGCAACATTTTTTTATTTTTTCTTTTTTATTTTTATTTTCATTTAGGTACATATTTTTGAGTACCCCTAGAGTCTAAAAATAACTGCATGAACTTGTGGACACCTCGAAAAAATAACTAGTTATTCAGGCAAAAACTAAGTAATTTATTTCTGCCTCCAATAATACCTGTTATCTTACCAGGAGAGCAAAATTCTTGCTGGAAAATAGACAAAAAAAAAAAAAAAATTAAAAACTATTACATTCTATTTACAAGGCATTCTTTTTGGAATGGAATTTTTTGGGATATAACGATTTTGTATGTAAATTTTATATGTAAATTTATGTATTGAAGTGATTTTTTTGTATTTAAGAGGAATTTTGAAATTTTGCGATACTTTTTTTTTAAATAAAGCGATTTTTTGTATTGTAGGGGATTTTTAGAATTGACCAATTTCTTTATATTCTGTACTTTCGTTTTAGTTGCTTGCAATAGATTGTAATGTAATTTATCTTCCTTTAATTTTGATATGTTATGAAAAATTTTTTTTAGCTATTTCTTTATATTTTGGCGATTGTTTGCATAATTTTTATCAGATTTTTAGAATTTTTCTTGTGATTAGAATATTCTTTGATATTCTGGTTTTCGTTTTTTTACAATTTTAATTGCTGCTTTTTAATTTTTAGCGATTTTGTTGAAATTTGTAGTTTAGTGTTTTTTATTCATTGTGCTGTAGTTTGCGTTTGTAATGTAATTTAACTTCCTTTAATTTTAATATTTTGTTAAAATTTTTATTTTAGCTTTTTCTTTGTAATTGGACGATTTTTTTGCATAATTTTGTTTAGCGAATTTTTATATATGTCAGACTTTTAGAATTTCTTTTGCAATTAGAAAATTTCTTCGATATTCTGGATTTCGTTTTGTTTTACAATTTTAATTGCTGCTTTTTAACTTTTATCGATTTTTTTGAAATTTGTATTTTAGCGTTTTTTTATTACGCTGGGATATTTTGGGATATTTTGCATGCAATGTTTATTTGTATTTTATTCCATTTTCGCCATCTTTTTCTGTTTGTTTAATTGGTGATTTTTGAAAATATTTTGTTTTTTACAATTTTTAATTTTTTTGTAATTATGCTGTTTTTAATTTTTAGGAATATAGCGATTTTTGTAAATTTTCAATTGTTTTCAAAATCAAAACTTTTGTTAGGAATTCTTTGTAATTTTGCGGATTTTTTTTCTTTTCTGGTATTTTAATATTTTCTACAATTTTGCGATTCTTTTTTTTTTGTATTTAGCGATTTCTTTTTAATTTTTAATTTTTATTTCAGTAACTTTTGTTACAATGTTTTGCATGATTTGCTTTTGTAATTTAGTGAATTTTTGTATAGTAGAGATTTTTTTGTTTGGAGGTTTTTTTTTTTGAATTGTGATATTTGAAATTTTGCTCTTTTTTGGTGAAATATTTGTATAGTTTCCTTTTAGCATTTATATATATATATACATATATATATATATATATATACATATATATATATATATATATATATATATATATATATATATATATATATATATATATATATGTATGTATATATATATAAATGTATATTTTCTTTTTTTTAATAATTTTATAGCTTTTGGAAATCTTTGCATATTTTTTTAATTTTGATTTTTTTTTTTTAATTTTTCTTTTAAAGTATTTTAGTATTTTTTATATATAATTTTCCTATTTCTTTAATAATTTGGGAATATGTGATTTCAATTTAACGATTACTTAGGTATTTTTGTAATTTTTTTAAGTTGTAGTTTGGAAATCCCTCGAGATTTTTTTTGTTATTTTAGTGATTTTTTGTCAAATTGAATTATAAATTTGTTAGTGATTTGGGATTTTTGTACTTAGCGTTTTTTTGGGTTTTTTCTTGTTATAGAGCTATTATTTATTGTATTTGTTACTTGTAATCTTTTTTCAAAATTTTGCGTCTTTTTTTTTGTACTTTTTTAATTTTATATTATTTATAATTTAATTAAAAGTTTATCTGTTTTCATTTATGCACTAATTTTGATGATTTTTGAAAGCATTTATAATATTTATATATTATAATTTGGAAATTTTTAATTTTTAAATAATAAAATATATTCAATACCTTTTTTTACATTGGTTTTTTTAAGCAAAAATAGTTGGACGTTACGGGTTTATATATATATATATATATATATATATATATATATATATATATATATATATATATTTATATAATACTTATGTAAAGGATATAGCTAAATATCATACTTACACAAAAGAATATATAAAAGCTTGTAAAACTTTAAAATGTTCTACCTTAGTATATTTTGTTGCTGGCTGTTGTTTTAAAGCCAGCGGGGGGCGTATTAAAAAAACTTTATCAACAAATTCGATGAAGATAAACATGTATATATTGTGTGATTAAGTTCGGATTATAATATAAGAGACAGAAAGGCAGTGATGTTTGAAAAGGGGGCGCAAGTAATTTTGCAAATAAAAAAAAAACAACCTCTCCTTGATTGTGTTCGCATAACATATGTATGTATGTATGCATGTATGTATGTGTGTATGTATGTATACAAATATAGATAATCATACATATGTACTTGTATATAATATACTAATAATTTTATACTCATAATAATATAGAAAATATGTATAAAAGTAATTATAAGGTTTTACAAAACATGACATCTAATAAAAGCAAAAAGGGGTTAATTTGATTAAAAAAAAAAAAAAAAACATTTTAAATATTGAGCTTTGCATTAAAATAAAATATTATTAAACAAATTTTAGTTAAATAATTTTGAAAAGTTTTGCTTCCATAATTATGTTTTAGACTGTATTATTTTATATTTTCCCCTGATCATCATATTACTTATGTTTTTAATAACTTTTAAGTACATCTTAATTCCTTTTAAAAACTACATTAAAATGTTTGTATTTGTTTTAAATTAAAACCTACAACAAGTATAAATTAACATTTTCATTAAAAATTTTTTCCCTGATTTTACTTATGAATATTTTCCTCATGCTTGTCTTCGTATAAAATGTCTTTTAATCTTTTTTTTGTATACATACGAGTATTGTGTTGTATGTCAAAAATAATATTGGGCGTAACTTAAAAGCGGCATAAATTTATATGAAATGTGTACAAATATCACACCATCACCAACAGCAACAACAGTCGAAAAATAAGATAAAAATTAATAATTAAATTCATTTACCGGCAAAGAACAACAAATTCCAACCACAAAAGAAAACAAAAAAGTGTTGTTTTATACTTAATATTAATAACTTAATTAAGACAAGATATTTTTTAAAATTCATTTTAATAAGTTTGTTGTTGGCCTTAAGTTAAAAATTGGGGATTTTTTTTTATTTTAACCAAAAATAATTTTCAAATTATTTACGCCCACCCCCTTAGTTTCTTTTAATATTTTAGAGAATAAATATTTTATAATTTTGAAATATTTATATGGCATATTATTTAAGGTTTAATAATTTTATTAGCATGCAGCTGAGTTTTCCCATACAAAATGAAAGGTATTTAGGTTTCAATCAAAATATTTAACACACATTTTATTAGAAAATTTAAGAAAGTTTGTAATTAATAGTTAAAGGAATAAAAAGAATATATAAAGCAATTAATTTGGAGGAAATAAATTGTTATGAAAAAGAAAGAGTGATATAAAAATTCACAAAAAAGAGAATATATATTTCTTGTTTTATAAAAGTTTATAGGCTGTCAACTTCAAAATATAATATTCTGGGTTAAGCTTCATCGATGCTTATCCATTCATCTGTCGAAATATATATTATATAAAACCGATTATCAGGGTAACCAAAATCATGCTCTAAAAAAGTGTTTTATTCTCAGAATAAATGCTCTTAAGTATAATTTTTTTCTTGCTAAATTTTAAATTATATACGCTAGAAGTAAATTGACCTTTTTTAACAATTGTTAAAAAATTGCAAATTTTCTATCAATTTATATGATGAAAATTATTAGGGAATAGGATTTGAAAAACATATTACAGTGGTCAAAAAACGGTATTACAATCAAATTTTGTCACAATACAGATAAACTTGTTTTAAAATGAGGCAATTACAAAAACTTTTTTTTTACCAAAATACCCAAAGACCCAGTTCGAGAAAAACTTAAATTAAAATGATTACCCAGTCGTTGTAAAAGGCGTAGCTCAGAAACTATTTTTTGGGTGTTTAAGTAACATGTATATACATATATACATATATGTTAGTTAATATATATATATATATATATATATATATATATATGTATATATAACCATCTTTTTGGAAAATAACCCTAAAATTTTTTAATTTTTTTCAAATTTCAAATTCAGATTAATATATCTTTTTATGGAATAAATATATATGTATGATTCTTGCTGAAATATTATTTAAAATTATGTAAGTAATCTAGTGGATATTTTAAAAAATTTAGGGCCCAGATTAAGGCCCCCACTTTAGAAAAAAAAAACTTTAAAAAATTGGTCATAAATATGGGTAAAATTTGCTTGGACCTAAATATCTCTTAAACTAAAAAAATAAACCTACAAATGTAATAATGCTCTGTGTAGAGGTTTACAACGACTACCTATATGTAAAATTTTGTTACATTCAAGTCATAAATGAATTTTTTAACGGATTTAAAAAAAAAATTACAATCCCAAAGTGACCCACATACCCGCGACCCTCTAGGGACCTGAGTTTCTCTATATCAATTCAAAAATACCTAAGCTCTGATCATGTGGAATTTTATTTAGTTATCTCCAATGGTCCATAAGTTAAGAATTATTTAAAAAAATCGCTTTGGGACCACTGTGCGTATGTGAAAATAAAAGCAAATTTCACTAATGGCAAATTATGTAAAAAATATGCAAAAGTATGCAATTTAAATTGCTAAAATATGCTTTAAAATAAGGATTTTCAAAAATATGACAAAATATGCTGCTATGCCCAAAATATGCAAAAATATGCTATAAAAAATCGATGCCAAAATTTTTAAAATTGTCTGAAACGGGTAAATAGCTAACGGTTTGGTTCTTTTGAAGCCCAAGAAAAAAAATATAATTTTACATATTTTTGGTTGCCCTGAGGTAAGCTGAGATATAATAAATAAAATTCTTTTTTTTTTTATTGCCACAATTATTGAAAAACTATAATACGTAGCATATAATGTTTACTTTCCAGCTGTTAGTAAATAAAAATAGTACTTAACTCACATTTTCCACATTTAATTGTTTTCATTATCCAGGAATTTGCAAATATTTTGGTAAAATTTTTATTTTTAAGATTTATTTTTGCATGTAGGACTCAACAAAGGTAAAGGTACTTTAAATATCAGTTATTTAAATAAAATGTTAATATAATTTGTCAATTGTAAAAAAGATTCCCAATTTTCAAAAATATTTGTCTTAAAACGAAAAGTACCAATTTCGAAAAAGTACAAGTTTTAAAACACAATATTACCAATTTTCATTATAAAGTAGAGAGATTTAAAAAAGTAAAAAAAATGATTTACCAATTACAGCAACAAAAATGTTAAAGATTAGTACTACGAGTAATTACCCAAAAATTGTCCAATTTTCAAAATAATGTACCAAAAAAAGAGTATGTATTAGAAAAAATGACCTACCCATTATTAATACAAGCTGCTAATAAAAAAATACCAATTTTTAAAATAGTGTCCCAATTTTCACAAAAAGTACTATTTTTTTCAAAATGTTTAATTTTTCAAAAATGTATTATAGCATAATTTTTCATAAGAGCACGGATTTTCAGAATAATTTATAAATACAAATTATTAAAATAAATGGTACCAATTTTCACAAATAATGTACCAATTTTGGCAAACTGTTCCAATTTTTACAAAATCTTGAAATTTTTAAAAATTGTATTTAGGTATCTACTAAAAATTACCAATAAAACAACAATACAAATATTCAGAATAAGATTATTAAAATAAAAAAGTTCCAATTTTAAATGTAGGTAACAAATTTTAAAGAAAAGAACCAATTTTCAAGATAAAGTGGCATATTTTAAAAAAAGGACTAGTTTTCAAAATTATTGCCAAAATTCAAAGAAAAGTAGAAAATTCTAAAATATATTTCTATGTTTCTATTTTCAAAATAATACCAAATTTTAAAGAATAAAATAAAAAAAAAATAGTAAACATTTGCAAAAAAAGCACCAATTTTTAAAAAGGTATATATTTTCAAATTAAGTGTTAATTTCCAAAAAACTACTAACTTTAAAAAAAGTAAAAAATTTTGGCATCATTACCAATTTTCGAAAAAAAAAAATACTAACTCAAAAAAGAATCAATTATATATATATATATATATATATATAAATAAAATATATATATATATATATATATATATATATATATATAAATAAAATAACAAAAAACAAACGTAACAATTTCTACTCAAAAAGTTTAAATTAAAAAAAAATACTAATTCTAAAAAGGACCAATTTCCAATATAAAGTACAAATTTTCAAAAAAAAAAAAAAAAAAATAATAATAATAATAATAAAATAAAAAAAACGTACCAAGTTCTACTCAAAAAGTTTGAATTTAGAAAAAAAATACTAACTCAAAAAAGGACCAATTTTCAAAATAAAGTACCAATTTTCAAAAAAAAAAAAAATAATAAAATAAAAAAAACGTACTAATTTCTACTCAAAAAGTTTAAATTTAAAAAAATACTAACTCAAAAAAGGACCAGTTTTCAATATAAAGTACCAATTTTCAAAAAATAATAATAATAATAAAATAAAAAAACGTACCAATTTCTATTCAAAGAGTTTAAATTTAGAAAAAAAAAATACTAACTCAACAAAGGACCAATTTTCAATATAAAGTACCAATTTTCAAAATAATGATAATAATAATAATAATAATAATAATAAAATAAAAAAACGTACCAATTTCTATTCAAAAAGTTTAAATTAAAAAGAAAATACTAACTTAAAAAAAGACCAATTTTCAATATAAAGTACCAATTTAAAAAAAGAAAAAAAAAAATAATAATAATAATAATGAAATACAAAAACGTACCAATTTCTATTCAAAGAGTTTAAATTTAGAAAAAAATACTAACTCAACAAAGGACCAATTTTCAATATAAAGTACCAATTTTCATAATAATGATAATAATAAAATAAAAAAAACGTAACAATTTCTATTCAAAAAGTTTAAATTAAAAAAAAAATTACTAACTGAAAAAAAGACCAATTTTCAATATAAAGTACCAATTTAAAAAAAAAATAAAATAAAATAATAATAACAATAAAATAAAAAAAAGGTACCAATTTCTACTCAAAAAGTTTAAATTTAAAAAATTAGTAACTCAAAAAAGGACCAATAATAATAATTAAAAAAAACGTACCAATTCCTACTCAAAAAGTTTAAATTTAAAAAAATACTAACTCAAAAAAGGACCAGTTTTCAATATAAAGTACCAATTTTCAAAATAATGATAATAATAATAATAATAATAATAATAATAATAAAATAAAAAAACGTACCAAGTTCTACTCAAAAAGTTTGAATTTAGAAAAAAAATACTAACTCAAAAAAAGACCAATTTTCAATATAAAGTACCAATTTTCAAAATAATGATAATAATAATAATAATAATAATAATAATAATAATAATAAAATAAAAAAACGTACCAAGTTCTATTCAAAGAGTTTAAATTTAGAAAAAAATACTAACTCAACAAAGGACCAATTTTCAATATAAAGTACCAATTTTCATAATAATGATAATAATAAAATAAAAAAACGTAACAATTTCTATTCAAAAAGTTTAAATTAAAAAAAAATTACTAACTGAAAAAAAGACCAATTTTCAATATAAAGTACCAATTTAAAAAAAAAATAAAATAAAATAATAATAACAATAAAATAAAAAAAAGGTACCAATTTCTACTCAAAAAGTTTAAATTTAAAAAATTAGTAACTCAAAAAAGGACCAATAATAATAATTAAAAAAAACGTACCAATTCCTACTCAAAAAGTTTAAATTTAAAAAAATACTAACTCAAAAAAGGACCAATTTTCAATATAAAGTACCAATTTTCAAAAAAAAAAAAAAAATAATAAAAATAAAATTAAAAAAACGTACCAATTTCTACTCAAAAAGTTTAAATTTAAAAAAATACTAACTCAAAAAAGGACCAGTTTTCAATATAAAGTACCAATTTTCAAAAAAAAAAAAAAAAAAATAATAATAATAATAAAATAAAAAAAACGTACCAAGTTCTACTCAAAAAGTTTGAATTTAGAAAAAAAATACTAACTCAAAAAAGGACCAATTTTCAAAATAAAGTACCAATTTTCAAAAAAAAAAAAATAATAAAATAAAAAAAACGTACTAATTTCTACTCAAAAAGTTTAAATTTAAAAAAATACTAACTCAAAAAAGGACCAGTTTTCAATATAAAGTACCAATTTTCAAAAAATAATAATAATAATAAAATAAAAAAACGTACCAATTTCTATTCAAAGAGTTTAAATTTAGAAAAAAAAAATACTAACTCAACAAAGGACCAATTTTCAATATAAAGTACCAATTTTCAAAATAATGATAATAATAATAATAATAATAATAATAATAATAAAATAAAAAAACGTACCAATTTCTATTCAAAAAGTTTAAATTAAAAAGAAAATACTAACTTAAAAAAAGACCAATTTTCAATATAAAGTACCAATTTAAAAAAAGAAAAAAAAAAATAATAATAATAATAATAATAAAATAAAAAAACGTACCAATTTCTATTCAAAGAGTTTAAATTTAGAAAAAAATACTAACTCAACAAAGGACCAATTTTCAATATAAAGTACCAATTTTCATAATAATAATAATAATAAAATAAAAAAACGTAACAATTTCTATTCAAAAAGTTTAAATTAAAAAAAAAAATACTAACTGAAAAAAAGACCAATTTTCAATATAAAGTACCAATTTAAAAAAAAAATAAAATAAAATAATAATAACAATAAAATAAAAAAAAGGTACCAATTTCTACTCAAAAAGTTTAAATTTAAAAAATTAGTAACTCAAAAAAGGACCAATAATAATAATTAAAAAAAAACGTACCAATTCCTACTCAAAAAGTTTAAATTTAAAAAAATACTAACTCAAAAAAGGACCAGTTTTCAATATAAAGTACCAATTTTCAAAAAATAATAATAATAATAAAATAAAAAAACGTACCAATTTCTATTCAAAGAGTTTAAATTTAGAAAAAAAAAAATACTAACTCAACAAAGGACCAATTTTCAATATAAAGTACCAATTTTCAAAATAATGATAATAATAATAATAATAATAATAATAATAATAATAATAATAATAATAATAAAATAAAAAAACGTACCAAGTTCTACTCAAAAAGTTTGAATTTAGAAAAAAAATACTAACTCAAAAAAAGACCAATTTTCAATATAAAGTACCAATTTTCAAAAAAAAAAAAAAAAAAAATAATAAAAATAAAATTAAAAAAACGTACCAATTTCTACTCAAAAAGTTTAAATTTAAAAAATACTAACTCAAAAAAGGACCAGTTTTCAATATAAAGTACCAATTTTCAAAAAAAAAAAATAATAATAATAAAATAAAAAAAACGTACCAAGTTCTACTCAAAAAGTTTGAATTTAGAAAAAAAATACTAACTCAAAAAAGGACCAATTTTCAAAATAAAGTACCAATTTTCAAAAAAAAAAAAAAAAAATAATAAAATAAAAAAAACGTACTAATTTCTACTCAAAAAGTTTAAATTTAAAAAAATACTAACTCAACAAAGGACCAATTTTCAATATAAAGTACCAATTTTCATAATAATAATAATAATAATAAAATAAAAAAACGTAACAATTTCTATTCAAAAAGTTTAAATTAAAAAAAAAATACTAACTGAAAAAAAGACCAATTTTCAATATAAAGTACCAATTTAAAAAAAAAATAAAATAAAATAATAATAACAATAAAATAAAAAAAAGGTACCAATTTCTACTCAAAAAGTTTAAATTTAAAAAATTAGTAACTCAAAAAAGGACCAATAATAATAATTAAAAAAAAACGTACCAATTCCTACTCAAAAAGTTTAAATTTAAAAAAATACTAACTCAAATAAGGACCAGTTTTCAATATAAAGTACCAATTTTCAAAAAATAATAATAATAATAAAATAAAAAAACGTACCAATTTCTATTCAAAGAGTTTAAATTTAGAAAAAAAAAATACTAACTCAACAAAGGACCAATTTTCAATATAAAGTACCAATTTTCAAAATAATGATAATAATAATAATAATAATAATAAAATAAAAAAACGTACCAATTTCTATTCAAAAAGTTTAAATTAAAAAGAAAATACTAACTGAAAAAAAGACCAATTTTCAATATAAAGTAACAATTTAAAAAAAAAATAAAATAAAATAATAATAACAATAAAATAAAAAAAAGGTACCAATTCCTACTCAAAAAGTTTAAATTTAAAAAAATACTAACTCAAAAAAGGACCAGTTTTCAATATAAAGTACCAATTTTCAAAAAATAATAATAATAATAAAATAAAAAAACGTACCAATTTCTATTCAAAGAGTTTAAATTTAGAAAAAAAAATACTAACTCAACAAAGGACCAATTTTCAATATAAAGTACCAATTTTCAAAATAATGATAATAATAATAATAATAATAATAATAATAATAATAAAATAAAAAAACGTACCAATTTCTATTCAAAAAGTTTAAATTAAAAAGAAAATACTAACTTAAAAAAAGACCAATTTTCAATATAAAGTACCAATTTAAAAAAAGAAAAAAAAAATAATAATAATAATAATGAAATACAAAAACGTACCAATTTCTATTCAAAGAGTTTAAATTTAGAAAAAAATACTAACTCAACAAAGGACCAATTTTCAATATAAAGTACCAATTTTCATAATAATGATAATAATAAAATAAAAAAAACGTAACAATTTCTATTCAAAAAGTTTAAATTAAAAAAAAAAATTACTAACTGAAAAAAAGACCAATTTTCAATATAAAGTACCAATTTAAAAAAAAAATAAAATAAAATAATAATAACAATAAAATAAAAAAAAGGTACCAATTTCTACTCAAAAAGTTTAAATTTAAAAAATTAGTAACTCAAAAAAGGACCAATAATAATAATTAAAAAAAACGTACCAATTCCTACTCAAAAAGTTTAAATTTAAAAAAATACTAACTCAAAAAAGGACCAGTTTTCAATATAAAGTACCAATTTTCAAAATAATGATAATAATAATAATAATAATAATAATAATAAAATAAAAAAACGTACCAAGTTCTACTCAAAAAGTTTGAATTTAGAAAAAAAATACTAACTCAAAAAAAGACCAATTTTCAATATAAAGTACCAATTTTCAAAATAATGATAATAATAATAATAATAATAATAATAATAATAATAATAATAATAATAATAAAATAAAAAAACGTACCAAGTTCTATTCAAAGAGTTTAAATTTAGAAAAAAATACTAACTCAACAAAGGACCAATTTTCAATATAAAGTACCAATTTTCATAATAATGATAATAATAAAATAAAAAAACGTAACAATTTCTATTCAAAAAGTTTAAATTAAAAAAAAATTACTAACTGAAAAAAAGACCAATTTTCAATATAAAGTACCAATTTAAAAAAAAAATAAAATAAAATAATAATAACAATAAAATAAAAAAAAGGTACCAATTTCTACTCAAAAAGTTTAAATTTAAAAAATTAGTAACTCAAAAAAGGACCAATAATAATAATTAAAAAAAACGTACCAATTCCTACTCAAAAAGTTTAAATTTAAAAAAATACTAACTCAAAAAAGGACCAATTTTCAATATAAAGTACCAATTTTCAAAAAAAAAAAAAAAATAATAAAAATAAAATTAAAAAAACGTACCAATTTCTACTCAAAAAGTTTAAATTTAAAAAAATACTAACTCAAAAAAGGACCAGTTTTCAATATAAAGTACCAATTTTCAAAAAAAAAAAAAAAAAATAATAATAATAATAAAATAAAAAAAACGTACCAAGTTCTACTCAAAAAGTTTGAATTTAGAAAAAAAATACTAACTCAAAAAAGGACCAATTTTCAAAATAAAGTACCAATTTTCAAAAAAAAAAAAAATAATAAAATAAAAAAAACGTACTAATTTCTACTCAAAAAGTTTAAATTTAAAAAAATACTAACTCAAAAAAGGACCAGTTTTCAATATAAAGTACCAATTTTCAAAAAATAATAATAATAATAAAATAAAAAAACGTACCAATTTCTATTCAAAGAGTTTAAATTTAGAAAAAAAAATACTAACTCAACAAAGGACCAATTTTCAATATAAAGTACCAATTTTCAAAATAATGATAATAATAATAATAATAATAATAATAATAATAATAAAATAAAAAAACGTACCAATTTCTATTCAAAAAGTTTAAATTAAAAAGAAAATACTAACTTAAAAAAAGACCAATTTTCAATATAAAGTACCAATTTAAAAAAAGAAAAAAAAAATAATAATAATAATAATAATAAAATAAAAAAACGTACCAATTTCTATTCAAAGAGTTTAAATTTAGAAAAAAATACTAACTCAACAAAGGACCAATTTTCAATATAAAGTACCAATTTTCATAATAATAATAATAATAAAATAAAAAAACGTAACAATTTCTATTCAAAAAGTTTAAATTAAAAAAAAAAATACTAACTGAAAAAAAGACCAATTTTCAATATAAAGTACCAATTTAAAAAAAAAATAAAATAAAATAATAATAACAATAAAATAAAAAAAAGGTACCAATTTCTACTCAAAAAGTTTAAATTTAAAAAATTAGTAACTCAAAAAAGGACCAATAATAATAATTAAAAAAAAACGTACCAATTCCTACTCAAAAAGTTTAAATTTAAAAAAATACTAACTCAAAAAAGGACCAGTTTTCAATATAAAGTACCAATTTTCAAAAAATAATAATAATAATAAAATAAAAAAACGTACCAATTTCTATTCAAAGAGTTTAAATTTAGAAAAAAAAAAATACTAACTCAACAAAGGACCAATTTTCAATATAAAGTACCAATTTTCAAAATAATGATAATAATAATAATAATAATAATAATAATAATAATAATAATAATAATAATAATAAAATAAAAAAACGTACCAATTTCTACTCAAAAAGTTTAAATTTAGAAAAAAAAAAATACTAACTCAAAAAAAGACCAATTTTCAATATAAAGTACCAATTTTCAAAAAAAAAAAAAAAAAAAAATAATAATAATAAAATAAAAAAAACGTACCAAGTTCTACTCAAAAAGTTTGAATTTAGAAAAAAAATACTAACTCAAAAAAGGACCAATTTTCAAAATAAAGTACCAATTTTCAAAAAAAAAAATAATAATAAAATAAAAAAAACGTACTAATTTCTACTCAAAAAGTTTAAATTTAAAAAAATACTAACTCAAAAAAGGACCAGTTTTCAATATAAAGTACCAATTTTCAAAAAATAATAATAATAATAAAATAAAAAAACGTACCAATTTCTATTCAAAGAGTTTAAATTTAGAAAAAAAAAATACTAACTCAACAAAGGACCAATTTTCAATATAAAGTACCAATTTTCAAAATAATGATAATAATAATAATAATAATAATAATAATAATAATAATAAAATAAAAAAACGTACCAATTTCTATTCAAAAAGTTTAAATTAAAAAGAAAATACTAACTTAAAAAAAGACCAATTTTCAATATAAAGTACCAATTTAAAAAAAGAAAAAAAAAATAATAATAATAATAATAATAAAATAAAAAAACGTACCAATTTCTATTCAAAGAGTTTAAATTTAGAAAAAAATACTAACTCAACAAAGGACCAATTTTCAATATAAAGTACCAATTTTCATAATAATAATAATAATAAAATAAAAAAACGTAACAATTTCTATTCAAAAAGTTTAAATTAAAAAAAAAAATACTAACTGAAAAAAAGACCAATTTTCAATATAAAGTACCAATTTAAAAAAAAAATAAAATAAAATAATAATAACAATAAAATAAAAAAAAGGTACCAATTTCTACTCAAAAAGTTTAAATTTAAAAAATTAGTAACTCAAAAAAGGACCAATAATAATAATTAAAAAAAAACGTACCAATTCCTACTCAAAAAGTTTAAATTTAAAAAAATACTAACTCAAAAAAGGACCAGTTTTCAATATAAAGTACCAATTTTCAAAAAATAATAATAATAATAAAATAAAAAAACGTACCAATTTCTATTCAAAGAGTTTAAATTTAGAAAAAAAAAAATACTAACTCAACAAAGGACCAATTTTCAATATAAAGTACCAATTTTCAAAATAATGATAATAATAATAATAATAATAATAATAATAATAATAATAATAATAATAAAATAAAAAAACGTACCAAGTTCTACTCAAAAAGTTTGAATTTAGAAAAAAAATACTAACTCAAAAAAAGACCAATTTTCAATATAAAGTACCAATTTTCAAAAAAAAAAAAAAAAAAAATAATAAAAATAAAATTAAAAAAACGTACCAATTTCTACTCAAAAAGTTTAAATTTAAAAAATACTAACTCAAAAAAGGACCAGTTTTCAATATAAAGTACCAATTTTCAAAAAAAAAAAAAAAATAATAATAATAAAATAAAAAAAACGTACCAAGTTCTACTCAAAAAGTTTGAATTTAGAAAAAAAATACTAACTCAAAAAAGGACCAATTTTCAAAATAAAGTACCAATTTTCAAAAAAAAAAAAAAAAAATAATAAAATAAAAAAAACGTACTAATTTCTACTCAAAAAGTTTAAATTTAAAAAAATACTAACTCAACAAAGGACCAATTTTCAATATAAAGTACCAATTTTCATAATAATAATAATAATAATAAAATAAAAAAACGTAACAATTTCTATTCAAAAAGTTTAAATTAAAAAAAAAATACTAACTGAAAAAAAGACCAATTTTCAATATAAAGTACCAATTTAAAAAAAAAATAAAATAAAATAATAATAACAATAAAATAAAAAAAAGGTACCAATTTCTACTCAAAAAGTTTAAATTTAAAAAATTAGTAACTCAAAAAAGGACCAATAATAATAATTAAAAAAAAACGTACCAATTCCTACTCAAAAAGTTTAAATTTAAAAAAATACTAACTCAAAAAAGGACCAGTTTTCAATATAAAGTACCAATTTTCAAAAAATAATAATAATAATAAAATAAAAAAACGTACCAATTTCTATTCAAAGAGTTTAAATTTAGAAAAAAAAAATACTAACTCAACAAAGGACCAATTTTCAATATAAAGTACCAATTTTCAAAATAATGATAATAATAATAATAATAATAATAAAATAAAAAAACGTACCAATTTCTATTCAAAAAGTTTAAATTAAAAAGAAAATACTAACTGAAAAAAAGACCAATTTTCAATATAAAGTACCAATTTAAAAAAAAAATAAAATAAAATAATAATAACAATAAAATAAAAAAAAGGTACCAATTTCTACTCAAAAAGTTTAAATTTAAAAAAATACTAACTCAAAAAAGGACCAGTTTTCAATATAAAGTACCAATTTTCAAAAAATAATAATAATAATAAAATAAAAAAACGTACCAATTTCTATTCAAAGAGTTTAAATTTAGAAAAAAAAATACTAACTCAACAAAGGACCAATTTTCAATATAAAGTACCAATTTTCAAAATAATGATAATAATAATAATAATAATAATAATAAAATAAAAAAACGTACCAATTTCTATTCAAAAAGTTTAAATTAAAAAGAAAATACTAACTTAAAAAAAGACCAATTTCCAATATAAAGTACCAATTTAAAAAAAGAAAAAAAAAAATAATAATAATAATAATAAAATAAAAAAACGTACCAATTTCTATTCAAAGAGTTTAAATTTAGAAAAAAATACTAACTCAACAAAGGACCAATTTTCAATATAAAGTACCAATTTTCATAATAATAATAATAATAAAATAAAAAAACGTAGCAATTTCTATTCAAAAAGTTTAAATTAAAAAAAAAATACTAACTGAAAAAAAGACCAATTTTCAATATAAAGTACCAATTTAAAAAAAAAATAAAATAAAATAATAATAACAATAAAATAAAAAAAAGGTACCAATTTCTACTCAAAAAGTTTAAATTTAAAAAATTAGTAACTCAAAAAAGGAAAAATAATAATAATTAAAAAAAACGTACCAATTCCTACTCAAAAAGTTTAAATTTAAAAAAATAGTAACTCAAAAAAGGACCAATTTTCAATATAAAGTACCAATTTAAAAAAAATAATAATAATAATAAAATAAAAAAACGTACCAATTTCTAATCAAAAAGTTTAAATTTAGAAAAAAATAGTAACTCAAAAAAGGACCAGTTTTCAATATAAACCACCAATTTTCAAAAAAAAAAAAAAAATAATAATAATAATAATAAAATAAAAAAACGTACCAATTTCTAATCAAAAAGTTTAAATTTAGAAAAAAATACTAACTCAAAAAAGGACCAATTTTCAATATAAAGTTCCAATTTTCAAAAAAAAATAAAATAAAATAATAATAACAATAAAATAAAAAAAAGGTACCAATTTCTACTCAAAAAGTTTAAATTTAAAAAATTACTAACTCAAAAAAGGATCAATAATAATAATTAAAAAAAAACGTACCAATTCCTACTCAAAAAGTTTAAATTTAAAAAAATAGTAACTCAAAAAAGGACCAATTTTCAATATAAAGTACCAATTAAAAAAAAAAATAATAATAATAATAAAATAAAAAAAGGTACCAATTTCTAATCAAAAAGTTTAAATTTAGAAAAAAATACTAACTCAAAAAAGGACCAATTTTTAATATAAAGTTCCAATTTTCAAAAAAAAAAAAAAAAAATAATAATAAAATAAAAAAACATACCAATTTCTAATCAAAAAGTTTACATTTTTAAAAAGTATTGTATTGTGCCATTTTGAAAAAAATATCACTTTTGGATAAAAGTACCAATTGTTACAAAGGTAGTCCGAAGTGCTTTTTGAAACGCTATAAAATGAGTAGTTTTTGTACTATGGAAAAGTTTACGATATACAATTAAAAGTAGTTATATATACTTTTCATCCACATAAAAATTAATGTTGAGTTTTTGTACACTTTGCGATTTTGTCTCATAACCTCATTCTTTAATTTGGACACATATTAAACAATATGATACACAAAGGTTTTCAGTTAAATTCAATATATTTGTACAATATTTATAAGTATCGGAGATCTAATAAACCCCGGTTTATTTGGAGTATAAAATGTCTTTAAATGGTTTTGTTATAGCGAAAATATATCTCCCCATCTTTAGTATTATTAATTGAAATTTGGCAACGTATATCCATATACTGAAATTATATACCTGATATTACCAAATAAATTAACTACTTGACAATCTTTATCATCATACAATTTTAGTTAGTTCTTGTTATGTATATTAATAGTTACAAATTGAGGGTTATTTCTCTAAATAGCATCATTTAGTAATTAGCCGTAAATATCAGAAAGTAAACAACCGAAAGGATACTAGCTTTTTAAGTAATTTAAAAAATCTTTTCCAAAAAATATATCTTGAGACTTGAATTGCTCTAAATAATAAAAAAAAAACTAGGGCTATCTTGACCAGAATAATTTCTGGGCACCAGGTTTGGCAATACTTTATGATTTACTGATCAATTATGTTCAATATTTAGAAGATCTTTAGATGATCATTTATTAGTATAGAAATGTATTCAGTTTTTAAGATAATTTACTCATATTTGTATTACAGTGATCGTGAGATTATGTTTCAGTTCAATTTTGTGCAAAATTATTTTGCAACTCTTAATTTGCTAACAATATCGATGGAAAAATATGAAATATTCTACATAAATTGTAAAACTTTTATAATTAATTAGTCAAAAATACAATTAATTAGAACTTACTTCTTTTTACCATTTAATAGTCAAATTTATTGCAAATTTAAAATATATAAATTGTTTCTCCCAAATTTACAAGTAAAAATTATAATTGGCTACATTTAAACCAAACCATAATTTTTACCCAAAATATCCAACATTTTTTTTCTACTTTCAGACTATTTTTGTTATAATTTAGTAAATACGATTCCGATCAGTATAATATTTTAAGCACATATTAATTGGACTAATATAAGTCCAATGAGGTTGTGAAAGACTTATGAAAATTTATTTATTAGTTTCTGAGTCATTTTGAAAATGACAAAAAGCACTTCGGACCACACCTTATGGAGAAAAAAAGTTATTGAAATTTTCGGTCTCACAGCCTAGAAATTTGCGAATAGTTAAAAAGTTAAGAAATAAAAAGTTTTGAACTGATTAGGAAAAAATCTTAAAAAATATAATATTTTATTTTGGTTCAACCATATATACTCTATTTTCACTGAAACTTTCTCGATTTTTGAATTTTACAGGTTATTTCTTCTACCAAGTTACCTAAATAAAAAAATAAAAATAAAAAATTTAGTACAAATAATGTTAATGCTAATAAAATTACCGTAAAACATGTAATTTTTGAGGTGTACATTTCTAAGGGGTAAAATAAAAATATGAATATTTTTCCCAATGAGAGTCACCCTAATGTAGATACCACATTACCAAATAAATAATAATTTAACTAGTTTTATTTTGTAGTTTTTACCTAAAATCCAAGTTAATATGCTAATATTAATGAATGAATTAGTAATTTATTAAATCGTTGTTTATATGAAAGAAATTGTTTTTAATAATTCATTTAGGAACTGGTATGCTTTATACAGAAGTGATACAGAAGCAATATAGAACTAGTTCTATAGTACTAATTTTTAATAACAAACTATTGCTTTTAAATCTACAATCATATAATACGATTATACTTTATGGGTATAATTTTCTTAAATTTCTCTAGTTCCAAAGACGCTACACAATGGTCCCAAAACACTTTTTCCTGAAAATAATTCTGTAACTTGTGAACCGTTGAAGATATCTTAACAAAATTTCATATGGTCAGAGCTTAACATTACTTCTCAAAAATAAACTTAAAATTGAAAATTTTTCAGGTCATAGTCTAAAATCTGAATTTTGGAGGTCTATCCTCTAGCCGCTTCACCCGCTAAGGAACTGTTCACCACCAAATCAACTCGAAATCACTTAAGCTCTGACCATATGAAATTTTGTACAGTTATCTCCAACGGTTCACAAGTTACAGAATTATTAAAAAAAATCGATTTGGGACCAATTTGCGTTATTAAGAAATATGAAGTGATGTTGCCTCTTTAATCCTACTAGTGAATAAGATTCCTTTATGATTACAGTACTCTTCCGATTTTGACAAAAATACTTAAATTATTTTTTATTTTTTTGGCATACGCAGAGAAGAAATATAGTTGCAGTAACCATAATATAAGAGCAACATATTATGATTGGAACATATGATCACAGCGAAAAATAGAAATGATTATAAGTAATAATTATTATGACTACATTTTGTCACATTGTGACCAATTTTATTGTGTGTTTTTTCATGTTATAATTTCAGTTGTACATATAATTGAACTAGTAAGATTGATTGTTAAGATTGATAATTATCCCATTCTATCAGATTATGATTTGATGATATTACATTATTATTCTATTATATTTATTATTATACCACATTCTCATACTATGATTCAATTTTATCATAGTATTATCTCATGTTATCATATGTTATTATTTCATTTTGTCATGTTATTATTCCATATTTTCATATATTATATATTGAAAGTAAAACGTAATAATAAAAATTATTACTATATTCATTTGTACCGCAATATATGATGCAAATGAATATAATTATATTGTTTGAATCACACCAATTATAACCATTAATTATAATCTATTAATTTTTGTTCATATATAAACTAAATGAGAATTACATTGAAGTTGGAAGACAAACACTGAAAACAAAATATAATTAAAAAACAAACAAGTATTGAAGTTTTCCACTAAGTTTTTGAAAAGAATAAGTATTATATTTATTTTAAACATTTTATTGTCATAGGAATAATAATATTAATATGGTTTAAAAACAGGATATGGATTAAAAACCAGGAAAGAGGCCGATATTTTGTAATGGATGTAGAAGTAATGATATTTTTTATATTAATAAAATTTTGTTTCTGGTAAATATATTTAAAAACATATAATTTTTGCAGTCAATCATGTTAAAATTCTTATTGAGCGTAAACATTAAATGACAAAATTTAAACAAAATCATTCTTATCACGAAGCAAACTAACAATGAGAATATAATATTGTTGTAGTGATAATGCTGTAACCATATTTTTTTCTCTGCGTGCAGCTACTTAATTTTAATACGAGGGCTGATCAATAAGTCCGTGACTTTTCGTACTTCCCTCGTAGTTATATGAAATGTAACACCATTCCCATCAAGTACCACCTGTTAATAGACTACTGTCAAATTTTGAGCAAGTGTCGTCATTTACTTTGCGTTTAACTTCTGTTCAAAACATACAACCTCGTGTATTTTCCTAAAAATGGAAAAAAGTGAATTTCGAGTGCTCATTAAACATTATTTTTTGCGAAAAAAAAAACCGTCAATCAAACCAAAGAAAAGTTCTATAAATACTTCGGGGACTCTGCACGATCGATTTCAATGATAAAAAAAGTTATTTACTGGCTTTCGTTGTGGTCGCACAAGTACAAATGACACTGAACGTTCTGGACGGTCAATTGAGGTCAGTATACCCGAAAATGTCGAAAAAATCCACGATATGGTGTTGGCCGACCGAAGAGTAAAAGTGCGTGGGATTGTCGATGCCATAGGCATATCACATGTCAGTGTGGTTTCGATTTTAAATAATCAACTGGGTTTAAGAAAGTTGTCTGCAAGATGGGTGCCACGTTTGCTCTCAATTGACCATAAACGTAAACGTGTGACAGCTTCGAAGGATTGGAGTTGTTTAATCGCAATCCGAATGAGTTTTTGCGGTGTTTTGTAACTGTGGATAAAACATGGATCTATTACTGTACTCCGGAGACCAAGCAGCAATCTAAATAATGGGTTTATCCGGGTGAACCTACTCCGAAGAAGGCCAAGGTAAGTTTGTCGGCCAATAAGGTTTTTTGGTATGCACGCGGAATAATCCACATCGATTACCTTCAAAAGGGGAAAAAAATAAACGGCGAATATTATGCCAACTTATTAGACCGATTTAATGAGGATTAAAAAAGAAAACTACCCAATATGGCCAAGAAAAACGTTCTTTTTCATCAAGATAATGCACGGGTGCACACGTGTGCAGTCTCAATGGCAAAACTCTATGAATTGTTCTACGAATTGGTACCTCATCCGCCATATTATCCGGATTTAGACCCTAGTGACTACTTCCTATTTCCAAACCTAAAGAAATGGCTCGGTGGAAAGAGATTCAGCTCCAACGATCAAATTATTGACCAAACAAATGCCTATTTTAAGGACCTCGAGATATCCCATTTTTTGAGCAAAATAAATGACGGCACTTGCTCAAAATTTGACAGTAATCTATTAACAGGTGGTACTTGAAGGGAATGGTGTTGCATTTCATATGACTACGAGGGAAGTTCGAAAAGTCACGGACTTATTGATCCGCCCTCGTAATATTAAGGTTCACTTTGTGTTAAACTGCCATAAGTTGAAACTTAGTGTTTGCGGATATATTAAATTTTTGATTGTTTTCTGACAGATTTATAACTTACATATTATTGTAAATAAATTAACAAAAAGAGAAAAAATCTAATTATATTAAATTCCCTTGTCAATTATCCAGTCATTATGTGTATTTTTTTTTTACTAAATACGTATATTTATTTAATAAATTTCATTAGAAAAAATAATAATTATACATTTTCATGCTCTTTACTTTATTTTATCTAACTAAACCTGTATTTACTATAAACCAAAATAACAAAAAAGAAAAAAATATTAAATTAATTTTATGTTCATTGAAATGATTATGTTTTCATTTAAAACTACATGCATGTACATTTTAATTAATATAATTTGTCCCCTTTTTTCTAAATAAACAAAAAATTCCATTATTTCTATTTGCAGACTGCGAAAAAAAAAATTTAGCTGGCTGCCAAAATATAACAATTACAAATTATGTGGGTAAGTTTTATAAATATTATATAGAATTTTATATTGTAACAGCAACATAAATAGTTAGTTGTTATATTTTATTTAGTTATAGTATTTTGAATATTCATAAGTATTTTATTTTTATTTTTGTAAATATATATATAATATAATTTAATATATTTAGCATAATCCTAATGTAAATATATGCATAAATAATAAATATTATCATTATTATTTTACTTGGTCTAGCGTATATAGTATTAAATGTTAGAAATTTTTTCTTTTATGATTAAAAAAAACAGTCGAATCGATTTAAAATGAATTTAAAATTAGTTTTTCTATAAATGGTTGTGTTCAATTATTTATGCTCCGCAGATTATGAAAAAAGCTATAAGAAACCTTATATTTTTTTTAATTCAATTCTCTAAGTTGTCTATAATATTAATAGTCAAAAAGCGTTTGAGTTAAAAATAAAATATTGGAAATTCATTACCAAGAGCTCAATTTTCGTGTTATTTAAATATTTTAGGATTATGTTTAACTATTATGATTTCTTTGTATACCCACCATCACCATCAAATATTTATCTTATATAAGATTTGCTGTATTATATTGATAATGAGCAAAATCGGTTCACAAGTAAAAAAGTTATGGTTCAAATATTAGAAAAGTAGGGTGTCCATCGTAAATCGCAATCATACTTTTACGCTAATAACTCTGCTAAAAAAAAAAAAAACATGTACGCCAACGAAATTTTGTACAAAAATAAGCTTGATCCTCGCACTTTGCCGTCCACTACCCACATAACGCAGAATTATTAGGGTGGTACAAAAAGTAACAGATGGTGTGTATATAGATTCGGCCAATCCGAATATAACATTTTAACTTGTTTAATATTGATAAGAGAAAATATTTCTATTGCAATATCTCCTTTTGTTAACATTTTTTGATTTCTAATTAGCAGGACAACCAAAAATATGCTCTAAAAAATTGTTTTATACACAATAAAAATACTCTTAAAATTGGAATTTATAAGATGAAAATTATTAGGAAATCAGAAAATGTATGTGCTAGTTAAAAAGAAAATTTTACTAATGGCAAATTAGCAAAAAATATATAAGGTGTAAAATATACAAAATGTTTTTCTTATATGTAAAATATGCTAAATTATGATCTTTAGTCTAACATATGCAAAATGATGCTCTTAAATATAAAATATGCAAACATATGTCATTTAAATTGGTAAAATATGCCCTAAAATAAGGACTTTCTAAGAAAATAAGACGAAATATGCTGCTAAGCTTAAAATATGTTGTTAGGACCAAAATATGCTGTAAGAAATCGATGACAAAATTTCTAAAATTGTCTGAAACGTATAAAGAACTAATAGTTTGACTCAATTGAAAGGCAAGAAAAAATATGATTTTGCATATTTTTGGTTTCCCTGCTACTTAGTTTTGCTTGAATTTCACTGTTTTATTTAAACATATTTTTTATCGATTTTTGTCGAACTTGGTTAAATATGCCCTAAAATAAGGACTTTCTATAAAAATATGACGAAATATGCTGCTAAGCTTAAAATATGCTGTTAGGACTAAAATATGTCAATATATGCTGTAACAAATCGATGACAAAATTCTTAAAATTGTCTGAAACCTATAAAGAACTAATACTTTGGCTCAATTGAAACCCAAGAAAAAATATGGTTTTACATATTTTTGGTTTCCCTGCAACTTAGTTTTACTTGAATTTCACTGTTTTATTTAAACATATTTTTTATCGTTTTTTGTCGAACTTGGTTAAATATGCCCTAAAATAAGGTCATTCTACGAAAATACGACAAAATATGCTGCTAAGCTTAAAATATGCTTTTAGGACCAAAATATGCTATAACAAATCGATGACAAAATTCCTAAAATTGTCTGAAACGTATAAAGAACTAAAAGTTTGGCTCAATTGAAACCCAAGAAAAACTATGATTTTGCATATTTTTGGTTTCCCTGCTACTTAGTTTTACTTGAATTTCACTGTTTTATTTAAATATTTTTTTTTATTGGTTTTTGTCGAACTGCATGTTTTTATAACCATATTTAGATATACTTTTATAATGATAGTTAAAATGCTGCAAATATTTACTAGAATAATTAATTCCAGTTATTATTTTTCATATTTGTTTTTATTTCTTTTAAATTAAAAGCAAATTGATATTATTAATGAAAAAAAAAATTCAAATGTGTTTAATTAAATAAAACATTTGACATTTAATAATATAGTATATTAAATTTTAAAACCTTTATTTTGAAAACAAATTTATTTACAAAATTTTTTAAGCGGAAATTTATTAAAAGAAATTTTTATGTAAATAGGAAAATATTAATGGGAAAAAAAAAATTAATTAAATTGATGTTAATTATTGATTTTGTGTAAATTTAACAGAAGCTAAAAATGATTGTAAATTTATTAGTTTTAGAACTGGTGAATGTACAATAGCTTCAGATTCATTAATATTTTGGAGATAAAACGAAATGTTAATAAAAATTTGTTTAAAAAAATTTTACTTGCTTTTGAACTAATTCTGTACAGTTTCCACATTAGTGGAAACATTACAGAATTATTAACATAATATTTTCTTTAATATATTAATTAAATTAAACTTTTAATTTATTTATAATGCATCTTATTTTAAAGTATTGATTAATACAATATTTTTATCCTATTGATTTCGATTGTTAACTCCATTTTATATTCCAACTCAGCAAAAACTTTGGTTTTTGGTAATAACAACTACTTATTAAAGTAGTTTCTTGGTAATGAGGCGTCATTATTATTTGTCTACTCTGTATTACATTAATAAGTACTCAATAGTATAATAGCACAGTAATACTGCAATCACGTGGATGAGTTGGCTAGAGCGCCGGATTAACAACCAGAAGGTTGTTGGTTCAACCCCATTCTGAAGCTGTTAGTTTTTTATAACAAAATGTCTAAAAAGATATTTTAAACTAAATAGAGTCTTTGTCGCTTAGGATGCTATGTGCGAGATGGTGTACTGAGTAAGACGTTAGTCAGTAAAAACGAATGATTAGTGTGTGTCCAAGTTCGAGTCTCACTGACGGTAAAGGTTTTTTGTTTTTTTTTTATTTTTTTCGTTTAGGTACATATTTTTGAGTACCCCTAGAGTCAAAAAATAACTACATGAATTTGAGGACAATTCGAACAAAAATAGCTAGTTATTCAGACAAAAAATAAGTAGTTTATTTTTGTTTCCAATTATACCTGCTAGCTTACCAGGAAAGCAAAGTTTTTGCTGGGAAATAGCAACAATATTTTATATTAATAAATTTAATTGCAAAAATATTAGCTTATTGTTAATAGTAAATTTAGAAAAAATATTTTCAAACAAACTTCAATTAAATTATTAATTAGAATTTTAAAATAAGTTCAAATACTTTTGTAATTAAATAAATTTCTCAAAATCGAACTATTCTAAACGATTTATTAAAGTTAAAAATAATTAAAATTACTTTCTATCAATTATTCAATTATTTAATGTTAAAATTTTATAATATTTTTTACTAAAAGTAAAACAATTTGTTGGCTTTCAAATATATTTTTTATTGTATTAGTTAATAAATTAACCAAATACAAATAAAAAATAAGTAATGATTTGAATAGTTGAATATACCATTTTTTTAATAGATTAAATATCAATTAATAAAATAATTGAATACAAATTTTTCGTAATCGAAATATGATATTGGAATTTTCTGTGTAGAATTTTAATTTAATGTATTATAAAGCTTCGTTTTTAAGTCAATTAATCAATTATAAAAATAATTAAAAGCTTTTCGAATTTCTGATTAATAATTTAATTGAACATTTTTAAAATAATTTTATTTTTTTCTGTGAACAAATTAAATTCAAATTTTATATAGAAAAAAATTTAAATCCTATCTCAATTGCGAATAATATAAATTCAATTATTTTTTTAATTGAAATTCAAACTATAAAAAAATTATATATCCAATTATTCAAATTATCACTTATTGTTGTTTCTATTTGGTTAATTTATTAATTGATATAATAAGAGAAATAATTGAAAGGCGATTAATTGTTTTATTTTTAGTAAAAAATAATAGAAAATTTGTATTTTGATCACTTGATTAATTGATACAATTAAAAAGGTAATTGAAATAGCTCTTATCTTTGCTAAATCGTTTAATTGACCATATTTTTTTCTGTGAAATTGTCAATAAAATATTTTTCTTAAAGGTAAAAAGTTGTTCCAACGAATTTAACTAAAAAATTAAAAACAACAAAATTTTAATTGATACGACAACGACATTAATTGACAACAATTTCCGAATTAAACAAATTTTTTGTTGATCCTTATATATGTTATAAAAATGAGGTGTAAGTTTGTTTGTGTATCAATCACATCTAAACGGCTAAAAAGATTTTTAAGAAATTTGACAGACAGATAGTACCTCTACCGGAGTACGTTTAGGCTATTTTAGATCTCGTACAACACGTTATTTTATTTGAAGTGAGTACCAATACCTAAAATAATGATTACTTGATGAAAATTGGTATTTTTCTTATCATTTATTTATTTATTTATTTATTTAATTTTTTTTGAAACAATATTTGTTGTAATAGTTCCATTTTTTATTGTTATTTATTGGTACTTTTTGTTACATTTCCTTTCTTAAATTGATATATTGATAACTTTGTTTTAAAAACTTCATTTCTTAAATTTAATTTTTTAGATTTTGAACTACTCTGGAAATAGTCCTGTGGTATTTTTTTTTTTGCGAGATATCTAGACTGAGATCATTAGGAAAGTTATCTATACAATGGATAGGAAAATATGTCTATTTTGATATCATGTTTATAATTTTTACACACTTAAACATTGGAAGAAGTTTAGCTTAAAAAATTTTAAATTTTCGTATTCATAATTTTTAAGAAAAATTTGTTTAGATTTGAAAATTTATACAAAATTACCCACTAAAGCTATCAAAAAAATTTCTAATATACTCCATTAAAAATAAATTTAAAATATGATTCTAAAAATGTTAATATTTTCATAAAATATTTATATGTAATTATTAAAAATATTTTTTGGAATTGAAAAATCTCGCGTGATCTATATCCTATGAACATGAAATTTTGTTCAAAATTTCATCATTTTTGATCAATTCTGGACGAATCAAACAGAAACTTTTTAATTGTTTATTCTTGTCTTTTGAACTGTGAAAAAAAAACAAAAATTATCAAATTAATTTTAGTTTATTAATTTATTTGTTTGCAATACAAAAAGGCCTTCAAGACCAATAGCTCATTACAACCTATTTTCATATAATTTCTATATTCTTGGAATAAGGTATAATCATTTTTACAGTTAATTATTTTGAGAAAAAAGTGAAAGAATCAGACCACTGTTTTGTAAAAAATTCTCAACTTAAAGTCTTGATTTTGAGAATTTTTCACGGCTACAAGAATTGAGTGAATTTAAAAAATTTTTGAGTACATTATTTTCTTATGTATTGGGAATCTGACAATATTTTTTAAAAGAATTTCTCTCCTATATTAAGGAAATTAATTGAGAAAAACCAACAGACTCAAGACAAAAAAATTTAGTTTCCAAATTCAAGTGCAAATATATTTTTCAACCATAAGAGATATCATAGCATATTTCTTTCATCTCATCAAGTTCTTTAAAGGTTTTAAAAGCTTTGAAAGCGGACTTGATTTGTAGAAGTTAAGATATTTTAAAAGTTTTTTAAACTCGAGATGGTCAACTTTGACACACTGTAGCTTTTTTCGTATTATCACAGGACGAATACAAGATGATTTTTCTGAAAGCTTAGGTACTTCTCTATAGCTCCCCCATACATTTCAATTCGATCTGTCCAATAGTTTTAAAGATACAGATTTATTGCCAAAATTTTTGCTATAAAAAATTAAAAAAAATAGTACTTATATTAAAAAAAAAAGTAATAATAATAATAATAATCTTGAAACTTAGTTCTCAGATGGACCTTAGTGGACCTTAGTTCTCAGATGGCAGCGGAAATTTTATTTCAGCAAACATTCAGACGGATAGATGTACATCGAAATTTCAGATTTTCTACCAATAAGAACCCAGGGTGTAACTTTATGGTGTCCCTGATATCCTTCACACTTGTCTGCATTCCAAAACTACTTTAGAACTACAAAATTATGATGATGCTTTACACAACCACAGAAAGTATAATTCCAAAGCCTTTATTTACACAGGGCTCATTTCATAGCACTTTACTTTCCTTTGTCAAAATTGAAGCTATAAAATATCTTACCTATAAATTCTTAAAATTTCCTATGGAACACTTAATTTATTTAAATTATCATCTATGTTCGCAAAATATTGCCACTTAAGAATTAGCAATAAATATGTTTTGAAATGCATAAATAAGTGTGTTTATATATTTTGCTTAACTTAAAAATAAGATAATATTTTCTAAATAGTTTTGAATCTTTTGCTCTTCATATCCCTCTTTCAGTCTGCTATATATTACTATTACGAAATTGTATTGATACATTTCATTACTTATTTATTCATTTTATTTCATTTGCTATTATTTAATTTAAAAAATTATTTTGAAATTAATTTCGCTCCAAATAAAATATTTTATTAAAGTGTGTCTATTATTTGCGTTTAAAAGTATTTTAAGTTTAGTTGTTGTTGAATTAAAATTCACTTCACGTAGTAAAAAAAAAAAAAATAGCCACAAAATGCTATTGATTTTTAATGAAATATATTGTGATTTATTTTTGTTACATTTTATAAACAAGTGCTATCGATTTGCATTTAAATTATTTTGTTGCAATAAATTACATTATTAATTGTACACTGAGGGCAATAAGAAAAATTGCAAAAGCGATTAATAAATATATTGCTGCTAATTCTCTTTCACTTACTTAGAAATTATTTTTTCTACTTTAGTTTGCTGATATTTTAGAGACTTCAGTAAATGATTTGATTTAACTGAATAGCGAGTAAATTATTTTTTTTCGACTTCTACTACCGAAAGATATTTTAATATGTAGCACTTGCTTTTCTTTTCATACTTGTGCATCCCACTATCGGGATTTAAATAATAAAGATATTAAAACTTACATACTCATGGTATTAAAAACTAATTAAAATAATTTATTCACACACACACATACACATACACATACACATACACATAATTTCATAGTACTTATATGAATGTGGGATTTTTTACTGTATTATTTACTATAAATAATAAATTAAAAATTTATTATCAATAACTGTTTCAACTGTTTTTTTTTCCTGCATTATTTTAATACGTACACCCTACAACACAGGTGGTACAAATATTAACATGTCATTTTAATGTAACTTCCAGAAGTAATCAAGAGAGACATTAGTCACATTTAAAAAATATTACAGATAAACAAAATAAAATATTAATCCTTTAAGAACTCTCTATACAAGTTTTATGCAAATCTAGTAACAGTTTTAAGCTTAAGAACACAATACGGGTGTCCCGATGGCCTAGTTGGTAGTGAGCTAGTCTGTCAGTCTGGGGGTTGTGGGTTCGACTCCCAACAGAGACTCTGGTCTGTTTCACTACAACTAGCTATGGTCTTCGTTACTGCGTTCGCTTAGAATTATAATATAATTTGTAATTGTATTGTAATTATAAAATAAATAAATAAATAAATAAAAAGAACACAATAAAATTAAACTTTTAATCCTATTGAGTTATTGCTACTGGTGCATAAGACTATTTCTATGTTTCTATAATACTCATGAATATAGAGTCACTACTAAAGCAAGACTAGTCCTCTTTGAATCCCTTTAATTTCTGGATATGTATTTTATACTCAACCAATATTTTCTTATGTAGGGTATTGAAAATTTATTTGTAACTCAATTTTATGAACTATTTAATTTTACATTTTATTTACTTAAAAAAAAAAAAAATAATAACCCACATATTTATTTAAATTTAAATTATTTTTATTGGAAATCTGCTGATTTTAAAAACAAAAATTAATGCGCTACACGATTTTGTTGCCACAACAATAATAAGTAATAACAAAAAAAATAAAAAAAATAAAAATAATAAAAAAATTATAATAATACAATTTACAATTATTTCTGCTATTTTTTTTAACTTTTATTTATTTTATTATTATATTTTTTTAACATTTTTAACATTGTTGTCACACTATTTAAATATTTTATTATTATGACCTTTTTATTAAAGCAATACAAGAAACTTGCAACAAAATATTACAGAAAAAATATATTTAAATATTAAAACCACAAGCTGATTTTTATGCTGATAATTTTTTTCTTTTTTTTTTATACAATCACACTTTTTAATTTATTACAAATAAGCCATATTATTATGGCTACATATAATATGTTGCCAATTCAGCAAAATAATTCACGTTTACAAGAAACTTCTTTCTATATGCATGAATTGAACAAAATATTAAAAAAAAAGTAATAATAATGAAAAATATAAAATAATAATGTTAATAATTTTTTTGTTTTTCTTCTTTTGTTGTTGTGCACGATTTTTATTTTTCAATAAATAATTTTATGATTTTATTTTGCACCAGAGAGAATAAACAAAAACTATATGTGTATGAAAAATAAAGTGCTTAAATATGCATTTGCATATTTTCATTGAAAATGGGTTTAATTTTTGTATAAAAATTTAAAATTTTATTAAATAATTATAATAAAGACCGGCAGGCATAGACAAGTTTAGTATCAAAACGAAAATTTTAAATGAGTTATGGAGAAAAATAATTGAAATTATAAATAATTATTTTAAAAAATAGTATAACAGTGAAGGTTTGTTTTTTCAAAAAACTAAGATTTTTTGTGGAAAAGAAGATTAAGGCAAAAAAAAAAAAAAATTATTATTGATTTTTAGGTGAAAACTTCGACTTGTGAAGAAAGAACAAAATTTGTGGAGAGAAACTTGTTTTTAGATGAAAGTATTGGTTTGAGGTGAAAAACTAGACTTTATATGAAATTTATTTTTAGTGGCGAAAATGTAGTTTTGAGGTGAAAACCCAGTTTTGTGGTGAAAAAAATGTTTGTGGTGAAAAACAATTTTTAAGTGAAAAATTATTTTTGGTGGTGAAAATGTAGTTTTGAGGTGAAAACCCAGTTTTGTGGTGAAAAACAATTTTTAAGTGAAAAATTACTTTTAGTGGTGAAAATGTAGTTTTGAGGTGAAAACCCAGTTTTTTGGTGAAGAACAATTTTTAAGTGAAAAATTATTTTTAGTGATGAAAATTTTGTTTTTGTGGTAAATTTGTTTTTATTAAAAAAATTAGTTTTAGTGGTAAAAATGTAGTTTTGCGGTGACAATATATTTTTGTGGTGAAAAATCTGTTTTAGTGGGGAAAAACTACATTTTAGGTGAAAAAGTAGTTCTGAAAATCAATTATAATGTTGAAATACTTGTTGTGTGGGGGAAAATTTCTTTTTATTTTTAGTAGTGAAATATATTTTTGTGGTGAAAGTAGTTTAGTGATGACAAACTAATATCGACGTAAAAAACTAATATTGAAAGTCAAGTATTATGGTGAAATATTTGTTTTATGGGGGAAATTTGTTTTTATACGAAAAATTATTTTTTGTAGTAAACATGTATTTTTGCTTTTTGTTTTTAGGTGAAAAATTATTTTTAGTAGTAAAAATGTAGTTTTCTGCGCAAATTTATATTTGTGGTCAAAAATTTGTTTTAGTGGGTCAAACTAGTTTTTAGGTAAAAAATTATTTTCAGTAGAGAAAATATTCCTTTTAGTTAAAAAGGTAGTTTTGTGATCACAAACCAATATTATGGTAAAAAACTAATTTTGAAAATCAAATATTATGGTAAAATATTTGTTTTGTAATGGAAAATTTGTTTTTAGATAAAATATTATTTTTAGTGATGAAGTATATTTTTGTGGTGAAAATATTGTTTTGAGGTGAAAAAGTAGTTTTGTGATGACAAACTAATATCGATGTAAAAAACTAATTTTGAAAGTCAAGTATTATGGTGATATATTTGTTTTGTGGGGGAAGCTTGTTTTTATATCAAAAATTATTTTTAGTGGTAAAAAAAGTCGTTTTGTGGTGAAAATACATTTTTGTGGGGAAAAACAAGTTTTATTGGAAAAAAACCAGTTTTGTAAAAAAAAACATCTTTATGGTAAAGAATACATTTTGTGATGAAAAGTAAGCATTATGGAGAAATTACTGATTTGCGGTAAAAATATAGTTTTGTAGAGAAAGTGATGTTTAGAGGTGAAAATTAGGTTTTGTGTTAAAAAACCAATATTGAGGTGAAAAATAAATTTTGTGGTGAAAATTATTTTTTGTGGTGAACACATTGTTTTGAGGTGGAATTAGAGTTTTTAATTTTCCAACTGAACTCCCGTGATTTTATTGAAGGCATTCCCGGGAATTTCCTGGAATTCCGAATAACTTTCTAGTTGTTAATCCAGCGCTTTAGCCCACTGATCAACGTGATTGCAATGTTACTGTACTACAATACTATTGAGTACTTATTTATGTAATATAGAGCAGGCAAATAATAGTGACGCCTCATTACCAATAAAATACTTTAATAAGTAGTTGCCATTACCGAGAATCAAAAAGTTTTTGGTCCTGGGATGTTTTACTACAATTGTAGTTCGATATACATATATTTTAATTTTAAATTGAATAGCTTCAATTATGGTTAGCCACATAGCCTAAATTTAGCTTCAATTGTAGCTCAATTTATAGTCTAGTTTTGATTTTAATAGTAGTTCAACATATAGCCAAATTTTAGCTTGAATTGTAGTTGGATATGTAGTCCAATTTTAGCTAAATCTTGGACTTTTATATATGTAATACAAAGCAACTTTAAGCGTAGTTTTTTACATGTTATAATTTAGTATTAATTGTAGTCCAATTTTAGCCTTAGTAGCTCTTTATACAGTTTGAATAGTAGATGCTTATAAAGCTCAATTTTAGCTTAAATCATAGCTCTTTATATACTTAGATTTTAGCTTAAGTAATTGCTCTTTATATAGTCTAATTTAAACCTTAAATGTAGATTTCTTGTAGTCCAATTTAAGCTTTAATATATAGTACAATTTTAGCTAAATCATAGCTCTTTACATAGTCCAATTTTAACATTAATCGCTAGTTAATTATATAGTTTAATTATATCTTATCCAAGACTATTTTATATAGTGAAATTTTAGCTGAAACCATAACTCTTTATACAGCTAGCTTTTAATAATAGATCTTATATGGTCCAACTTTAACTTTTATCCTACCTTATTATATGGTTCAATACTAGCTATAATTTTTGCTCTTTACAAATTACAATGTTAGATTTAATTGAAGCTGTTTATATAGCTAAATTTTAGTTCTAGCCATAGCATTTCATATAGTTCAATTTTAACTGAAGCCATAGCTGTTTATACAGTTTAATTTATACATTGCTTTTTATATAGTCAAATTTTCGTTTTATTTGTAGCTCTTCACATAGTTCAATTTTAGTTTTTTTATATAGGCCAATTTTAGCTTAAATATTAACTCTTTATATACTCAGATACTAGTTTTAATTATAGCTCTTTTTGCTCTATTTTTGTAACGCTATATATAATCCAATTTTAGCTTCAATTATAGCTATTTATTAGCCGAAATTTAACTTAAATTATGGTTATTCATATAATCGTATTTTAGAATTAATTTCAGATATTTATATAGTCAACTTTTAACTTTAATCGTAGTTCCTTATATAGTTCAATTCTAATTATAATTATTGCTCTTTTTATAGTCCTATTTTTAGGCTTAATTGTAGCTATTTATATTATTAAATTTTTTCTTTATATATTTATATATTTTTATATTTCTTTATATATTTAGTTCAATTTTAGCTAAAATTATAGCCCTTTTGTGCATATTTGTAGCCACATTTTTGTTTTAATTTTACTTTAATATAGTTCAATCTCACCTTCGAGAGGAGTGCTTTATATAGTCCAATTTTAATTTCAATAATGGCTCAACATGTAGTCTAATTTTAAGTTCAATTGTAGTTCAATATATAGTCCAATTTTGACATCAATCGTACTTTAAACATGGTTCGATACATATTTTAGCTTTAAAAATTATTTGCTATTTTGGCATAATCCTAATTTGGCTTAAATTATATTGCGATATATACTCCAATTTTAGTTGGAATCTTAGTTCGGTATATTGCCTAATTTTAACTTTAAGCCTTGTTCTTTATACAGTCCAATCTTGGCTTTAATTCTAGTTCCTTATATATTTAAATTTTGACTTCAATTATAGTTCGGTATATAATTTAAGTTTAGCACGAATTTTAATTTGAAAATAAATCAATTTTGAGTTAAATCGCTTTTGCTTAAATCATACTTTTATATATAGTATAATTTTGGCTTCAATCGTAGTTCCATATACATACATATATATCAATTTTATATTTAAAAATAATTCTTAACATAAGCTAGTTTTAAACCTATCAACTATATTATGTCTAGAAAACTAAAAGCTAATTTATTTCCCCAAAAACTGTCTGCCAAATAAAAATTAACAATAAAATTCGCTAGTGATTTTTAAGAATTTTTTATTTTATTATATTTTATTTTATTTTATTATGTTTATTTACTTTTATAATTGAATTAATTTAAATTAAAAAATGTGTTATTAATAACTGCTGTTGTTATTGTTTACATTTAATTTTTTTTTATTTTTTTTTAGATTTTACATTGATTTTTATTATTAAATTCAAATGAATATAAAATACTTTTATTTATTTTTTTCTCTTCTTTAACGAGTGAATTTTCACTGTTCTATTTGTTTTTAGTGTTCATTCATTCATCCATCTACAAATTAGTTATATATTTGTTTCCACAGTTTTTTTTTTATCTTTGATGGCCAATTAAGCAAAAATAATTTAATTTTGAGCACAGTGTTTTCAACAAAATCCATTTTTTGTTTTTCATTTTATTAATTTACATAAACGAATATGTTGTTGATGAAATATTTTATGTTTAACAAAAAAGATAATTCATTTTGTTTATAATTTTGCCCCTTGTTTTATGAGTATTTTTGTAATAGTGTATGTGAGAAATTATGTTTGTATTTGTTTTTATGTTTTCAATTAAAATTTATTAAAATTTAATTTCAATTTATGCATTTTATGGTTTTTATAATGACATAAACATACTACAAATTAAATAATTTTTTCCCCTCTTAATAACAAACAACAACGGAGTTTCTTTTTGATGCATAAGGACTTGAGTATACAAATATTTTGTAGGCATTTTTTTTTATTGGCATTAATATGCTTGTTGGTTCTTTTTAGTTTCCATTTTATATTTTTTTGCTGTTTTATTTTTTTTTATAAAATTTTTGCTTAGTAAATTTAAAAATCAGCTGGAGTTGTTATGTGTTTTTAAGTTTGAAAAAAGTGTGTTGTGTGTCTTTTATTTGTTTTTCTTGTTGCTGTTTCCTTTTTTTTTCTTTTTTTTTTGTCAATCCATCTATAACAACATGAAAATTCAATAAACATAAGAATTGTAAAATTATGACAAAATTTACAATAATGTCACTCTATATGGCAGATTGGCATGAGCAAGCAGCCGTAACTGCTGCTAAAGGCCAAGTTCGAGTTTTTGTTTTTTTTTTTTAAAGATGTTTTGTGATGTGATACTCTTAGATACCCTACACTTTATAGTTGAGAAATAAGAAAATATTTCTAGCTTTTTACAGATTTCAATATATCTTTACATAGTCCAATTCTAGCATTAATAGTAGCTTCATATGTATAGAAAATTTTAGTTTTTATCGTAGCTGCTTATCTGACACAATTTTAGTTGTAGCTCTTTAATAGTTCAATTTTTGTATTAAGCACCGCTCTTTACATAGTCCAGTTCTAGCTTAATTAATAGCACTTATAGTATTCCAATTTTAGCTAAATCTTGGCTCTTTATACGTGTAATACAAATCAGCTTAAAGCGTAATTTTTACATAATCGAATTTTAGTATTAATTGTAATCTAATTTTAGACTCATTAGCTCTTTATATAGCTTACATTTTAGATATTTATAAAGCTCAATTTTAGCTTAAATCATAGCTATTTATATAGCTAAATTTTAGTTTAAATCATAGCTCTTTATGTAGTCTAATTTCAACCTTAATTGTAGGTTTTTATATAATCCAATTTCAGCTTTAATATATAGTCCAATTTTAGCTGAAACATAGCTCTTTATATAGTCAAATTTTTACATTAATCGTTTAATTATATCTTATCCAAGACTCTTTAATATATTCCCATTTTAGCTCTTTAGACAGTCGTATTTTAGCTTTTAATAATAGGTCTTAAATGGTCCAACTTTTATTGAGATAGTTCAATTCTAACTAAAGTCGTAGTTGTTTATACAGTTTAATTTATTCATTGCTATTTATATAGTCGAATTTTAGTTTTAATTGTAGCTCTTTATATAGCTAAATTTTAGCTTTTTTATGTAGTCCAATTATAGCTTAAATATTAACTATTTATATAGTCTGATTTTAGCTGTAATTATAGCTCTATTTATATATATATATAGTCCAATTTTAATCATAACTCTTCATATAATCGCACTTTAGAATTAATTTCAGATCTTTATATAGCCAAATTTTAATTTTAATAGTAGTTCATTATGTTGTTCAATTCAAATCATAATTATTGCTCTTTATATAGTCCTATTTTTATGTTTAATTGTAGCTGTTCATATTACTTAATTTTAGCTATAATCTTAGCTCTTTATATATTATTTTAATTTAGCTAAAACCATTGCTCTTTATATATTACAATTTTAGCATTAATTGTTGTTTATTATAGATATATGGAGGTCTTATTTTACTTTATTCTTATCTAAATTTAGTATAATTTTTGCTTTAATTGTAGCTCCTCATATAGTTAAATTTTAGTTATAATATTAGCTGTTTATATAGTCGAGCTTTAGCTTTAATTGTAGGTCTTTATATAGTAAAATTTTTGCTTTTGGTCATAGCTTTTTATTTAGTGAAATTTTAGCTTAAATAAAGTCTAATTCTAGCTTTAATCATAGCTCTATATTTATATAGTCCACGTTTTGCTCTCTTCATATAGCACACATTTAGCTATAATTATATACAGTCGTAGTTCTTTTCATAATCAAATTTTAGTTCTAATCGTAGTATTTTTCTTTTATATTTGAATGATTCTCAATATTTTTCTATAGGGCATTCAAAAATCATTATAATTTGTTAAATTTTTTATTCACTAATAAAAATATATATATATATATATATATTTTCTTTCTCAAAAACCTTGTCGAAGTTGCCACATGCTGTTGATGTTGCATTAAGTTCATACATACGTCTGTCAACTTGTTGTTGCATTTATTAGTGTGGATGTTCGACAAAGTATAAGAAGGTTTTGAATGCTCAAACATTAATGCATTTCTTTAATAAATTCCCATAAAAAATTTGTCTTCTCCTGTGGGAAATGAGCCTGACTTTAGCTAAAGAAGAAGAAAAATAAACTGCAGTAATTTGTAGTAGTGTGTTAAATATGAAACCATAGACCGTTTGACTGTCGCTTTGCTTTAAGGCGGTTTCTTGTTTGTCTTCTGTGTTTTTTTTTTTCTGAGTCCATGATTTTTATGAGTTCATATTTAACTTCATAAGGATCTTTTCAAATTAAAGCAAATAATTTTTTGCAAGATCGTTATAAAACAAACATATGCTTTTTATAAATTTTCAAATTACAGCTTATCTAAATATTAAATCAGTTTATCTTTAAATCTAAACATACCTTAATTTATTATTATTTTTTTTAGGCAATTCAGTTGAATACTTTTATTTTAATTTAAGATTCCAAACTAAAATGAAAAGAAAGATAAATATTATTAATTAATATATTTGATAATTTTTTCTGAAATAAATTTATCGAAATTATTAAAATAAAACTATATTTAAAGTTCACTATTAAAATGAAATCATCAAATTGTATTAATTTTTATTTGTTTCTTTTTTGAACGTTTTTTAAGATAAGAATCATCGTACATAATTTTAAAATTTATTTTATTATTTGATCTTTAACCAGTTGTTTAAATGGTGGCTGTATGATTCTGCTTTAGATTGTGTTATCGTTGGTTTAATTAACTTAATATTTAATAAAATTTAAAATTATGTTTATTTTCTTACCACCTTTTCTCTATCATGTTCTCTGGCTGTTGACTGAGTTAATTTATGTTTGGAGAAGTGGTTAAGAAGTGCAAAAAAATATAAGGAATCTATAAAGTTTGTCTTAGATTTGATTGCGGCTTTTTGTAATATAATTTGAATGGTTTTAGAAGTTATGTGACAGTTATGGCAAATATATTTACTTTTAGAAAAAAATTAAATGAATAGGTAAAGAATATAGACTAGCTTAATGGTAATTCTTTCCGGTGGAGAGGAAATAGATTAGAAAACCAGAAAAAATAAAATATGTTGAATTAATTGGAAATAAAAGCAGACTGATATTACTTATATTATTAGTTAAGTCTCTACTATTTATCTAATAATTTTCATAGCTATAAAATAAACTAACATTAATATTAAGAGAATATATAAAAAATTTATCGATAACTTTAAATATTTAAAGAAAAATTTCTAATTTGCTAGATAAAACTTGTCGATATCAAACATTTTCTGGCAGGGAGTAAATCAATAATAGAAATGCATATTTTCAGTAAAATATATATTTATAGCTTTATTTTTCTATTTTAATCGATAACATAATTTCTATGTGAAAAAACTTTTCAATAAATATAATTTTCTTTATAAAATTTAGCGTCAACTTAAATTTTCTATAGAAAATTTTATCGATTACAAAAGTATTCTGCAGAAATCTCAACGATAAAATATGTTTCGATGGAAAACTTATCGATAATAAATATTTTCTATAGAAAACTCATCGGTTACAAAAGTATTCTGCAGAAATCTTAATGATAAAATATGTTTTGTTGGAAAACTTATCGATAATAAATATTTTCTATAGAAAACTTATCAATTACAAAAGTATTCTTCGATGGAAAACTTATCGATAATAAACATTTTCTATAGAAAACTTATCGATTACAAAAGTATTCTGCAGAAGTCTTAACGATAAAGTATGTTTCGATGGTAAACTTATCGATAATAAACATTTTCTATAGAAAACTTATCGATTACAAAAGTATTCTGCAGAAATCTTAACGATAAAATATGTTTCAATAGAAAACTTATCGATAATAAATATTTTCTATAGAAAACTTATCGATAATAAAAATATTTATTATTTTTAGAAAAATTTATCGCTAATAAAAATTTTATGTGGAAAATCTTTCGAAAACAAAAAATTTTTTATGGAACATCTTTCGACAAGAAATTAAATTCATAGAAAATGTTTCGTTTATTATTTTTTTTCTTTGTAGAAAATTCTTCGACAAATTTGTTTAAAAATTTTTTTTGATAACAAAAATTTTTTGAAATTTTAAAATTAAAAAAAAATCTCGGGAACAAAAATTTTTTTAATAGAACATTTTTCGATAACAAAAATCATTTTTAGAAAACTTTTCGATAACAAGAAATTCTTTACAAAAATTTTTCATGAACCTTTCAAAATACAAATTATCGATAACTTTAGTCATCTATAGAAAATTGATCGATAGCTTAAATTTTTTATAGAAAATTTATCGATTACTTCAATTTTCTACAGAAAATTGATCAGCAACTTAAATTTTCTATAGAAGGTTTATCAATAACCTTAATTTTCTGTGGAAAATTTATCGATAACTATAATTTTAAAATTATTCATAATTTTCCATAGAGAAAATATCGATAGTTTCAATTCTCTATAGAAAATTTATCTATTATTTAAATTCTCTAGAGAAAATTTATTGATAACTTTAATTTTCTAAAGAAAATTTATTGATAACTTTAATTTTCTATAGCAAATTTATCGATTACTTAAATTTTCTGTAGAAAATTAATCGACTACTTTCAATTTCTATAGAAAATTAATCAATTATTTAAATCTCATGGATAAAGTTGACAGATAGCTTTAATTTTCTAAAGAACATTTATCAATAATTTTAATTTACTAGGGAACATTTTTCGATAATACAAATTTTTTATGGAAAACAAAAATTACGCAAAAACTTTTTGGATAACAAAAATTTTGTATGAACAATTCTAAAGGAAAATTATCGATAACTAGTTTTCTTTACAAAATTTATCGATAACTCTAATTTTCTATAGAAAAATTATCGACAGCTAAAATTTTTTTTATAGAAAATTGAACGATAACTTAAATTTTCTATAAAAAGTTTATCGATGACTTTAATTTTCTATGGAAAATTTATCGATAACTTGAATTTTCTATAGAGAATTTATCTAAAAATTAAATTTTCTTAAAATTTATCGATTACTTAAATTTTCTAGAGAAAATTGTTTGATAACTTTAGTTTTCTATGGAAAATTTATCGATAACTTTAATTTTCTGTAGAAAATTTATCGATAATTTTAATTGTTTGTAGAAAATTCATCGATAACTTTAATTTTCCATAGAAAATTTATCAGAAGCTTTAATTTTCTAGAAACATTTTATTGTCCACTATTTTATATTATAAGTATGAACAATTTAATGCTAAAGTATTTTATTGTATCTACCTGCAAAAAATTTCTAATATTACTTAATTCATTTAAATTTCAATCACTCAAATATTAATTTATTTTTAATACAAAATCAATTCTAAAATTTCAAGCAATTATGCAGATTAATTTTAAAGAAAAATATTTTTTCTAATTTAAATTTTGGTACTTAAAAAAATATTTCTTGTATAGTTTAAATTTTATAAAATTTACATAACAAAATTCCTGAAGACATCAACGTATAAAAAATACTTTTCATATTATGAATTGTTAACTAATGATGGTAGTAAAAATATTTCCAACTCATTTGGCATAAAGAGAAACTATGACAAGTTTATCACACTTAAACCACATGCAAATGACGCATAAAAATATAAATTTGAATTTTATGACATTCCTTGTTTTTCTCATTATTTTTGTTGCTATTGTTACTTTTTTTAAGAAGACATTGTGTAAAAATTACAACATTATGTCAAATATTTTTATGGATAATGTTCTTAAATAAATTGCATAGTTTAACATAGAAAAAAATAAAAGTAGGAAAATATTTGCAATGAATGAATAAAAATTTAAGAAAAAAATATACAGTCGAATATGGAGAGTTTAAATAAAAAAAAATAAAACATCAATGAAGAAAATATTTTACTTTTAAATCTTTAAAATTTTTTAAAATCTGTATTCTACTGTTTAAAAATATTGCACATCATGCAACATGCACTTGCACAAATCACTCAAACACTTGACAAAACATAAAAACTCCATCATCCATTCAGAGACTAACTGGCTGCCTTAATGAATGACTGACAGTCTAACTGTATGTGTGTGTTCGAGGCGGGAGGATGTATTGCAAAGACAACCCAGCTTCCATAAAATATATTTTTATTTTTGGGAGTAGGTGGACGTCAACATTACTGCAACATACATCTTTATTGCATTGTTTTGTAAGGAGACACAAAAAGGAAATACAAGAAAAAAGAAAAACCTATAAAAATTAAATAAGTTTAGAAATGGATAAGCTAACATACAAATACACTGAGAGAAATAAGTGTGGGAAAAATGTATAATTTCTACATATTTATATATATATATATATGTAGAAATATATATATATATATATATATATATATATATATATATATATACATATATACATATGTGTATCTATATATAAGTATATATATATATATAAGTACACATATTGTATTATAGCAAAAATGTGCTTTCATAATTTTTCCTGTGTATCTAGTCAATTCATGAAACTACCAGGAAAACAAAGCCAAATTAGCAAATATTTTTGAAAGGGGAAAAAAGAAACTCCAACTATAAAAGAATATACACAACTCATTTCATTGTAAATGTCAAAATAAAATGTCAGCTTTAACAGCGCGCAAATGTTTTACGAGCACATTTGGCAACACTTACAACCCAGGGCGCTTATGAATAGATTCTATGTTGTAAATGCAAAATAAAAAAAAAAAACAAATTTTTATGAATAGCAAAATTTAAAGTCATAGAAAGCAAAAAATGGAGCACAGTAATAAACAAAGCACAAAAAAAGAAACGCAAATAAAAGCTCCTTTTAGACCTAACCTCACCCAAAAGTAAACAAAAAATATAAAATGTTTACCCAACAGTAATATTAAGTAAGTTTTACCCAGTTATTTAGAGAAGTGGATGCACTTTAGGAGGGAATTTTAAAAAAGAAATAACTACAGTTTTATCTAGAAAATGTATCTCAATAAATCTATATAAACAGATAATCGACAGCATACATTTTCTATAAAAAATACATCGTTAACATTAATTTTCTATAAAAAATTTTTTCGATAACAGTAATTTTTATTAGAAAATTTATCGATAACAATAATTGCCCACGTAAAATTTTCCAATAACATTCATTCTATATAGAAAATTAATCAATAACATTAATCATATAGAAATTTTATTGATAGCATTAATTTTCTACAGCAAATTTATCAACAACATTAATTTTCTATAGAAAATTTATCGATAGCATTAATTTTCTATAGAAAATTTATCGATAGCATTAATTTTCTATAGAAAATTTATCGATAGCATTAATTTTCTATAGAAAATTTATCGATAGCATTAATTTTCTATAGAAAATTTATCGATAACATTAATTTTCTATAGAAAATTTATCGATAACATTAATTTTCTATAGAAAATTTATCGATAACATTAATTTTCTATAGAAAATTTATCGATAACATTAATTTTCTATAGAAAATTTATCGATAACATTAATTTTCTATAGAAAATTTATCGATAACATTAATTTTCTATAGAAAATTTATCGATAACATTAATTTTCTATAGAAAATTTATCGATAACATTAATTTTCTATAGAAAATTTATCGATAACATTAATTTTCTATAGAAAATTTATCGATAACATTAATTTTCTATAGAAAATTTATCGATAACATTAATTTTCTATAGGAAATTTATCGATAACATTAATTTTCTATAGAAAATTTATCGATAACATTAATTTTCTATAGAAAATTTATCGATAACATTAATTTTCTATAGAAAATTTATCGATAACTTTAATTTTCTATAGAAAGTTTATCGATAACATTAATTTTCTATAGAAAATGTATCGATAACATTAATTTTCTATGGAAAATTTTATATATAAATTTTCCATTCAAAATATATCGATAATTTATTTTCCATTCAAAAATATATCGATAACTATATTCTTGTAAATAAAATGTATCGATAAAAATACATTTTTATTAAAATTATATCGATAACTCTAAATTCTAAATTAATTTTCTGTAAAAAATTTATCGATAACATTAATTGTCAATAGAACATTTTTCGATATATTTAAGTCTCTATAGAAAATGGCTCTGACATTAATTTTCTTTTAATTTATCAATAATATTAATTTTATACAGACAATTTTTTTGTAAAAATGTTCTTGATATCTAAATTTTTTTTGTTGTTTCTTTATTTTTATAAATTTGTCCTCATGTCCTTTTTTATATCCCAAAAAGTATTAAAAGTCCTTTTTCAAATAAATTTTACTGAATACTCTATTTCACTTTACCTGATGTTTTTTTTCTCTATTTTTGACTGTTGTTTAAGTTAGTGTCTGCGTTTACAAATATATTTTGTTTTTGTATTGAGTCCTACAAAACACAACGGTCAAATGAGCTGAATAACTGCCATAAAAATGACATTTCAGCTTGTTTGTTTGGCATAATTTACGGCTAGAATTTCAAATTGAAAGCTCATTGAATGCAGTTATATTTGGTTTTTTGTTCATAGTTGATTATTTAGGTTTTAACTCATCGTCTGTGTGTGTCCTGTCTAAATTTATATTAACATTTTCAATAGTGAAAAATTGTGGGTTCAAAATGCTGATAGGTGGTGCACAGTGGTCCCAAAATGATTTTTTTTTTTTTGAAATAATTCTGTAACTTTTGAACCGTTGGAGATATCTAATTGCAATTTCAAAAGGTCGGAACTGAAGGATTTTCCAGTTGATCTGGAGCAAGGACTACTTTTATGAAAAATTTTTTTAATAATAATAAAAAAATATTAATAATAAAAAAAATTATATGCCCGAAGTTACCAATTTTGGAAGTCGACCCTCTACCCTCGTGACTCGCTAGGGAGTTGTGCTCCTCCACATCAACTGAAAAACGCCTTAGCTCTGACGTTTTGAAATTTCGTTTAGACATCTCCATCGGTTAGCAAGTCACAGAATTATTTCCAAAAAAAAAAGCTTTTTAGGACCACTGTGTGGTGGTGCGTAATTAATAGGAGGTGTAAGGATATATTGCATGTACTTGTTTCTAGGTTTTATTAATTTTTAACTCCTCTTTAAAATTCTTTTACCACCACTCTGTAAAAACTAGTTAATATTTTAATTTTAAGTATGTGCGGTTAAAATTTTTTAGTGTGTTTGTATTTAGTGTACCAACAGACGGACATTTCGTTTGTTTACTTCCCAAATGAGCATGATGGCGACAGACAAGAGCATGTGGTTTAGGTTTTTTCTGTATTTTTAAGTTCGTTACTTTTAGAAATTTCTGCATACAAACATGTGAAATTAAAAATGCGTTTTTATGGCAACTCGTAATTTTCCGCATGTGGTCTTTCCTGTGATAGTATATATGTGTATGTGTTTTCTCTGCAGTTCTGCTCGTGAGCAATGTATTATTTTTAATATAGAATCAGAATGTTCTTATTTTCTTATATCTAGACTGAATCCTAATGTCTACATATATTTCATTGTGATATGCTACTTTGCTATCTCCAATTATAATAAATTGTGGGCAGTATAAAGTTTCAAATAAGCTACTAAATTTCCTTGTGATATTTATTTACTAATTGAAATAAATGGTGTTTTATAGTATTCACCAGAACTGTAGGGTATATTTATACAAATATGGGAATAAAATAGGAATGGGAACAGTACTGGGAATATATTTTGGTTGTATCATTATTAGATTCCTGACAAAAAAAAAACACATACGTACTCACAAAAACACTAAACAGCTAACCAGGTTGGCAAACATTATGGATGAAAAGACAGACAGATGTTTAGACTTTTACATTGAAAATCATATTTGGCTTAGATGAGGGGCGTTAGTGAGAAGGTGCTGTTTGGGTGATGAAATTTGGAGCAGTTTAGAGTCAGTTCATAGCAAACATTAAAATACACAATAGATGTTGAGGAAATGCATAAAAGGAACATAAGAGTGGTAGTGCACTATGGCCATTGGAAGTTCTAAAAGTTTATAAAAAAAGTAAATCCTTCAGTTACTTAAAACCAAAATTTTTAAATGAAAATACAACCCTTATAAAGAATTATTGATAACAAAATTTCTTACAGAAAATTTATAGATGACCATAATTTACATAAAAGAATTTATTATAAACCAAAACGTTTTTATAGAAAAGTTATCGATAACTACCTTTTTCTATAGAAAATTTATAGATATGTGTAATTTTCTATAGGAAAAAAATAATTTTTTATGGGAAATTTTTTTCGATAACATAAATTTTTTGATAACAAAAATTTTTCGAAACAAAATTTATCGATTACAGAAAATTTGTATAGAAAATGTTTGATAACAAAATTTGTTTGTAGAAAATTTTTTGTGGAAAGTTTATCGATAATATAAATTTTTTATGGAAAACTTATCGATAATATAAATTTTTTACAGCAATTTTATCGATAACAAAGATTTTCTAAAGAAAGTTTATCTATATCAAAAATTCCCTACAGAAAATTAAACATATTAAACAGTTTCTATAGCAAATTTGTTGATAACAAAAATTATCTACAGAAAAGTTATCGATAACAAAAATTTTCTAAAGAAACTATATCGATGCCAAAAATTTTCTATAGAAAATTTACCAATGACAAAAATATTTTATAGAAAATTTATAGATTACAAAAATTTTTTATATAAGATTTATCGATAACAAAAATTTTCTATACAAAATTAACCGATATTAAACATTTTCTATAAAAAATATATCCATAACAAAAATTTTATATAGAAAATTTATTAACTACAAAAATTTTATATAGAAGATGTATCGATAATAAAAATTTTCTACAGAAAATTTAATGATATTAAATATTTTCTATAGAAAATTTATGGATATTAAACATTTTCTATAGAATAAAATATATGAAAGATATATATGAAAGATTTATCGATTAAAAAATTTTATACAGAAAGTTTATCGATTAGGTTTTCTTTTTTTTATATAAATTTATCCATAGCAAAAAATTTATATAGAAGATGTATAGATTACAAAAACTTTCTATAGAAAATTTATCTTTAATTAAAACTTTTTATAAAAAGTTTATCTTAAATTGAAATTTTATGAAAAATATATAGCAATAATTAAAAATTTTATCGATAACTAAAATTTTCTTTAGAAAATTAATCGATAACGGAAGCCTTTTCTTTAGGAGGTTTATAAATTTTTGTGATTATATCGAGAAAATTCAGCGATTTTTATAAATTTCTTTAGTCTTATTTTATTTGAAATGACCCATAGTGCAACCAAATTTCTAAGTGACGGTCCAGAATAACAGAGACAGAGACATTTTCATACAAATTTGACAGATAACTACGTTGCTCACTGTCGCTGTGGAATAGAATTTATTTTATTTTCAGAGCGACATTTCTTATTCTCTTAATTTTTCTCTCACACACACTCATTAGAGTGCCTTGTTTTTTTTTATGTAAATAATAAAGTGTTGCGTACACAAAAAAATAAAATCGCAATCGAAGCTTATAAAAACCGTTATTAAACAGAAAATTCTAATGTAAAAAAAACTACTAAAAGTTTAAAAGCTATTTACTTTATCAATAACGTATTCTTTTATTTTGCTTTATAGTAGTTTGAAACTATTTTTTTTTATAACTTAGAATATATTTAGAGTAAACTTTAGAAATTATATAGACTTTAAATAGTTTGATCTTAAAATGAAAACTAATTAGACTTTTTATCAAATATTTAACTTTACTATACTATTTATTTACTTTAATTTGGCGCATAATTTACTACATTTCTTAAAAGTAGACATCACTGGTATTCTGGAAAAAATTTTTTGGGAAAGAAAAATTAGTGCGTTTACCTGCGCTGGTATTCTGCGCCTACACTAAGCAATTAAATATGATTAAATCAGTACACAAGACAAAATAAAAACTTTATACTTACTGTGTTAAATTCTACAATTGTTTCTTTAATTTCCTTACTTCCAACCCATAGTGCAACTTTATTTTTAAACCATGTATGTATGTTCAAATAAGAACACTACGCTAGAGAATTGAAAACTACATTAAATTAACAAAAGCTGTTTTGACAAAAAAAAAAGCATAAAAATTAACCTGGTTGGATGCAGGGAAGGAGAGAGCGAATGCGATGATTAAAAATATGCGTGTTTAATGTCGGCAATTAATGTCAGTTGGTGGGCGTAATGTGTATTTCATATATGAGCCATCAGACCCAAAGCTATATGATTTATGATGTTGAACAAACTAATGAAAATCTATTTTGCATAAAATATTCATTTCAATTTGTTAAAGAAACGAACTTAGAGAGAGAGAGAGAGAGAGACTAGGGAACAAAAAGTGAATTAAAACCATTAACTAGAGTTCTTTTTTTCAATAAAAGTTTGTGTAAAATAGCAAAAATGCAGCATAGAGTATAAAAATTCTTAGCCGCCAAATTAAAAACTTTAAACGAGAAAACTTCGTGGCAGTATTAAGTATGAAATCAGTAAGTGCTAAATACGATGTTCAGAATATTAAATAAGTTTTGTGTGAATTACAAAAGACTATAATTTAAGGCTATTAATTAATACACTTTTCTTCAGAAATAATATATAAGGAATTAAAAGAAATAAAAATAACGAAAAGGAAAGATATAGTTGGTCAAGACCAACTGTATGATACCCTACACCATTGTGTACGAGCATAAAAATTCGATAAGGGGACTTATATTACACCTGTGGGCAATTTTACTAAATGTAAAATAAAATGTACAATTACAGAATAATACGTTGATACTAACATCTAGATGATTTTATGAGCTTTAAGGCAATTTTTGGAAGTGGTTTTATATGGGTGCTATGGTAAATTATGGACCGATTCTCATAAAATTTAGCAGCGTTGTTTCTACTTACAGAAAGCTAACATTTGTATGGGATTTATGCTCATTAAAGTGATTTTCGGAAGAATGGTTTATATGGAAGCTATGGTCAATTGTGGACGGATCTTCATACAAAGATTGGTACAAAGATTGATACTTGTACGGAACTTCTTTGCATCGAATTTCATTAAAATATTTTTATTTTTAAGGCATTTTTGAGTATTTAAACACTATTTCGTGCGGACATTTGTATGGGGGCTAGGTGAAGTAATGTACCGATCACAACTAATTTCAATAAACTTCGCTCTTGTGTCATAAAAGTCCCACGTGCCAAATTTCATTCAATTATCTTTAAAATTGTGACCTTGTGCACAAAGTTTAGCTGGACAGCCAGCTAGACAGATGGACGGACATCGTAAAATTGGTTTAAAAAAGTGATTCTGAGTCGATTGGTATATTTTAAGGCAGGTGTTGGACAAATTTTTCTATGCGTTACAAACATCAGCACAAACTCATAATATTTATGGTGGTGTAGGGTATAAAAATTGTGTAACTGATTATCATTGTGATTATCTTGATTTCTAAAAACCTGCTAACTATTAAACATCATCATCTTTACCATTATCCTACTTACTTTGCTTTGGAAGCTTCATTTGCGCAAGAAAACATCATAGATGCCTAAAATTATTTTAAAAAGTAGCCATTCGCTTAAGTAAAAGAAGACTTCAAAGTGATCATACCCACTCACTACTCATTCACTTTACACAGACAGTCACTTTACTTGCCAAAACTGTTATATGTTTCGTTTTATTTTTTCATTTTAATATTAATTTTATTTTAAGAAAACAAAAAGCGCCTGCGAAATAAAATGAAAAAAAAGCTCAATTGAAAAAGAAGACTGCATTAACGTTTAATTTAAAGTGAATGAACATGCCGCCGGGTGTATGTATTACCACCGCCGGGTACTCACTATTAATATAAAGTACATACGCGGTAATACAAATATATGAACACTGGGTTTTAAGTGGTGTAGTTTCAATCAGGACGTGGTCAGTTTAAGTAAATCAAAAGTACAGTGGAAAAGAATAAAAAGTTTTTCTTTAGTATTATCAAAACATTTAGATAAAAATTATATTAAATATTTTTAATAATTTTCAACATGTTAGTAACACTAAAAAATAAATCATTTATGGAAGATTTAGTTGATTAGGCTATGTTTGCCCGTTTGTCTGTGAGAAACTTTCTCCTTTATTACATGGTTTACATGGACGGACAGAAGGACGGACATCGTTAAAAGTATTTCGAAAGTGATTCTAAGTCGATTAATATATGTATATTAAGTTGCATAAGACCATCCCTACCTATGATGGAGTAGTGTATACATATTAAAAATATTGAAATACGAAAAATTTATATAGTAGAAAAGCTCTATTTTGATAACTTATAGCTCTGCTCCAGTGATGTCTATTGCATCTGTCTTAAAAACTTAATCTCACACTCTGCTTTGTTACGTTATTGTGAACTTTTATGTTAAACAAACTAGTCGTTTACAAATTACCAATTTATTTTTAAAATATTTTGATTCTGCCACACTGTGCCTTTAAACTTTTAAAGAGCATACTAAAGAAAAATAACAACAACAACTTTTCACATATTTACAACAAAAATAGCAAAAGCCGCACAACAGCAACAACATGTTAAAATAACAAAATTGCAAATTAATTTTTATTTAAAAAGAATTCTTAGTTTTAGGATAAAAAAAACAAAAACAGCATTGCGGGAGCGTATAAAATGATGAATTACATTTTAGCTTGCAACATTGGCGGCACATTTAATACAGACATATTACTACAAAAAAAAAAAAGAAAAAAAAAAACAAACCAGACAGTCAAATGTGTACACGCACTTACATACATACATACATCTCACAGGCACGCATTTATTTCATATATCCAACATTTGGACGAGTTTGGCCAATTTATACGCTGGTAACAGTCAAAAGTAATATGGTTCATATCAATGTTGGACATTTAGTTGGTTTAAATTTTTAAGCACTTTAAGACATACATATCTTTGTACGATTGTTCGTATATGTCCGTCCTTGCCTCTGTCTGTCTAACTAACCGTTTTGTTAGTTGGGTGATGTCTGTGTTGTTTTTTATGCTGTTTCCTTTTTTGACAGCAACAGCTGCTGCTAATAATTGCTTTTGTAACTGCAATTGCAAAAAATAATGAAACAACAGCAGCAACATTTGAAACAGCATATAGCAATAGCATCAGCTTTAACAACAACAATATTTTCTCATGAATTTAAAAAAAATTAAACAATTTATTTTTAAACTAGTTTTTATGGACTTATTCAATTTATTTAGAAAATCCAATTCAAATTTAGACAAATCATGGAAAAGTTGTTGAAATTTAATAAAATTAAAGTTAAAAGCTAAAATATGATGTTATAGCATTTAACCTAAATATTAAAAAAATAGAAACAAGAAAAATCATAATGAATTAATAAATTAATATAGTCACGAAGTTTCCGCTGAGATAATAATAAATTTTATAATTGACCAACTAATATCAAATATGTAGTATTTAGATCAAGAAGAAAAAAAAAAACACATTTGAAATTTTTAAATAAAATTAAAAAAAAAAGAAATTAAAATGATTTATAGAAATAAACCAATAAATTAAAAAAGATCCTTTATTCTCAAACTAATTAATTAATTAATTGATTGATGAGTTCATTTATGGCAACCTTAAACACATTATTTTTACACCCTGAACCCCTAAAAAGTTAATCTACTAACACTTTCCTTTTATCACCTCTTTCCTTTAGCTCTTCACCTCTTTAAACACTTAGTTCACGTTTTTAACTCAACCTTTTAACATTGAAAAAATCATCAAGTTAAAATTTTTGTAATTTTAAATTAAATAAATCTTAATAAATAATTAATTTTTCTTAACATAAAATATATCGAAATAAAGCTTAAAATCTCCTCTCTCAAAGTATTAAAAAATTTATTCACAAAAAATAAAAAATTAAAGTGAAAAAAATTGTATTAACATTTTAAGTAATTGAAAAACGCAACTTTTAATTTTAATTAAGCATCAAAGAATATATGTATGTAGAAAAAGAAGAAAAGCCGTTAGTTATTGTGTGTTGTTGTAGTAAAAATCGAAAAAAAAAAAAATAAAAAGCAGAGTAAATAAAGTGTATGAGTGTAATTGTTTTTGCAAGTGCATTTGCTTTGCACATGCAATACTGTTGTTAGTGTTTTTATATTTTTTGTGTATTAGAAGTGAAGGAGTGAGGGAGTTAATTAATTTGCCTCTCTTAATGTATGCTCAGAAATTTTTAATAAGATGAATATAAAGAGGTGAGTTGTTTTGTTTACATGATACTTTTATTGTTTGTTTTTTATTGATATGAAATTGATAATTTCCTAGGAGTATTTTATGGAGTTTTCTTAAACCTATTTCTTTACGAAATTCTGCAATAATTTTATGTTTTATGTAAATAAAAATCATTATTGAAATGATATTTTAGTATTTTTTATTTTGCGGTTTTTGTAAAATGGATAATTATGTTTAAAAATAATGAAATTTCACTGTTCTTTTTTTATTTTTTTAATTTCAAATTTGGTTGTTTTACAGAAAAAATGTCAAATTTTGTTACGAAATCAACGAAAAAAAAAAAAAAAAATGAATTTCCAAAGGAATTTGAAATTTTCAAAAATTACATATATATATATATATATATATATATATTTATTTATTTATATTTATAGGTGAATATATAGAGGTGAGTTGTTTTGTTTGTTTGCTTTTGGTTTTTTATTGATATAAAATTATATATATATATATATATATATATATAATAATAATAATATATATATATAATTTTATATATATATATAATTATATATAATTTTTGAGAAGTTTACGAAAGAATAAGGTTTAAGAATACTCTGTAAAATACTCCTATGAAATTATCAATTTCATATCAAGAAAAAACAAAAGCAGATATATATATATATATATATATATATATATATATATATATATATAGATATATATATATATATATATATATATATACATTGCAAGCTCCATTTCCGCGACTAAAACCAAAAACCAAACATGTCGCGAAAACTGAACTTTCACAGAACCCACAATTTTATTGAAAAATTTTAAGTAATTGTTTTATGTTTTTATTGATATATTTATATTTTAAACATTTTTAAAGAAATTGGAGATTTTGAGTTGCTTTTTTGGCAAAATGTTTTTCAGAATAACAACTGAATCACGTAGTTCATATTGTGCTGTTGTCGGCTTATAATTTTCCAAAGCCCCTTGTATACATATGTTTATCGATGTTATACAATCGTCCACTTTAATTTTGTTTTCTTTATGATCACTATCCTATATATCCTCCGATTCCGTATCTGATAATTTCATTTGCTCCTTATTACTTTTCCACATGAAATTCTTCTTGAATCCAATTGTTTATGTCAGCATTCGTGAAAAAATGTTCCGTACCAATTTGAGCTGCAAGTGCACCAATAATTGAAAGAACTTCCTTTTCTTACTGAATTATATATTGTAAAATATTTAAGGGCATGTTATCCTCTTAATTCCATTTACTACTGAAATCGAGCAAGGCGTCCCAGGATTTTCGGATATTGGACACTGATATTTTATCCCAGGATGTAACTACATTTTCCTTTCCCTTTGTTTTGCAAACCACTTATAAGACATTTTTTTCCATTCTTGGGTACTTAGCTTTCTTTAAGTTGCAACGTTTGCCAGGGCCACTATCTGTTGTACGTATGTACATTTTTAATGAATTTTCTTGCTCTATAATGCAGTAAACCGAAGCCTTATGCAACTTGAAATGCACGCAAATTGAATTTATGAAATCTCCACTTTTAAAATTTTCTTAAATCTTAAATTTTTGAGAAATGGTCGTAGCTAAAAATCATTAAAATCTTAAAATTTTGCAAAGAAAATTTCAAAAATATTTTTACAAATTGAAAATATAAATAAAAATTTAAACAATTTTTTCAGTCTTCTTGACTTTTGATTCATTTGAGAATACATATATAAAAAAAGTGTTAATGCTAAAGAAATTATGCTTAAATATTATGAACTGAAATCAATAAAAGTATATTTTTATATTTATGAACAATCAATTGGCGAATTAACCCCATGTGTTAGTTTCATCGTTTTCGGTCACTTCAGAAATTCATAAAAAAATTAATGTAACCGAAAAATAGCCAATATCAAAAGGGCTTAAATTAAAGGCAACATATCTAAGTCTTTAATGCAAAAGAAAGTTTAGGGATATAGTTTACGGTTATGAAAGGAGAGCACGAATGCTCCCCCTTCTTCCCTATATCAAAAAGGACCATATAAATTTTAAAAAAAATTTTAAGCACAAATTGAGATTGTAAACTCAAGTAAGGTTAGATTTTTTTATTATGTTTAATTTTTTTTTCATTCAAGGCAAGATCTCAGATCGAATTTTCTAAACAAAAATATCCCGGAAAAAACCCACAATAATAAATTATTTTCCTTCAGTTTTATAAACATTTTATTTAACTTCGAACATTAACTTTAACCGCTCATAAAGTAAATTAACTTTGAAAATGAGTACAAGAAAAAAAAGCAAATTGTTGCATGTTATTTGCAACATAAAATAACATAAGACAAATTGATTAATTGCATAATGTGCATACATAGATACATGACAGAGACACACAACAAAGTTAAAGACAAAACTCAAAATGACAATATTTCACAAGCGGTGCTACTAGACAAGTAAAAAGATAAAAACAAGAACCTTCAAAAGAAACTCAGCAAAAGTTTAGAGCAATCTATAAAAAAAACTAAAAAGGAAAACTTAAGACAACAGAGCAAGCAGATTTAAGTAACAAAAGCCTAACTTCAAAAGACGGTCTTAATGCTTTTGTACTTTTGTTTTTCTTGTTGTGTTACAAAAAATTAAAAGAGGTCTAGTGTCTACATCAACACCAGTGAGTGTCATTTTTGGGCCTAAGCTGTCTATTTAAATTACTGATCATACATCTTGTTTTCAAGTCATTCACACTATATTCACACATACTTTAGTCACTCACTCTTTCAGTCTGTCAGCCAGCTAACCAACCAATCACTCTGCTTTTCAACGTCTGCGTTCTTTTTGTTTTGTTTATTTACAACAAAATGTTTTGACGTACAAAATCGAAACAAATAGTTTTGAAAAGACACGACCCAAAAGTGTAAAATGTGTGATGGATATTTGGTTTGAATATGAACTGCTAAATAAAACAAAAGGCTTTTTTATGCGCTTTTTTGTTGGCTGAGGCGGTGAAAAAATGACACATTAAAGGAAAATTTATGCTTAAAACGTTTTGAACAACTTGATTTCTTAATGACTTAAAATAAGAAATATTAATGGTGAAAATTTCCAGAAGAATAAGTTATTCCTGGATATTATTTAGTAAAATTATTTTAATTTAAAGAACTTTTAAATTTGCTATAAATAAGTATTAGAAAGTGCTAACGAATTTTGCAAGATTTTAAACGTTGTATTTTTAAGAAAGTTACAAATCGGTTGTTAAATTTTTGAGTTAGTATAAAAAGTCAGCGTTGAGGTTAGTCAAATATTACATTTTTATACCCACTATCCAAAAAGATGAGGGCTATATTGAGTTTGTCAATCCGCCCTCACGAAGTTCTAAGACGATCTAGCTATGTCCGTGCGCCTGTCCAACTGCCTGTATGTTTAAAGCAGGATAGAGCTTAGGGAAGACCACCTATGCTGATGAAATTTAGCTTAAATATTTCTCTTATATAAGGGTTGTTTTGTATTGAAAATGAGTAAAATCAGTTCATTAACAAAAAGCTATGGGCCAAATACTAGTAAAACTTAGTGTTCGTCGTAACTCCAGTTCATAATTTTTCGCCGTTATCTCTTAAACAGACCATCCAAATTTTGCACAAATAGTTCAAGGATTGTTGTTAACTCAGAAACCAAAAATAGGCGTGCTCTACTGGGCATAAACCACAGCAGATTTTTCATTGAATTTTAATTGACGCTATTTTCTCTTACAAAACGAACGCTTGCAAGATCAAGTAACGGCAAAAAATTGTTGTATGTGACTATAGCTTTAGAACAGATGAACGTTTTGAAAGTGGGCTTATATGGAAGCTATGGCAAATTATAGAGCGATCCTCATAAAATTTCTCACTGTGACTTCTGCTTATATAAAACTTATTTGTGTCGAATATAAATTTGATACTAAAGTGATTTTCGAAAGAGGTTTATATGGAAACCATGCTCTATTATCTTCATGAAATTTTTCACAAAGTTTGAAACTTATACAAAAACTTCCTTATTTCGAATTTCATAAGAATATTGCCATATTTAAGGCATTTATGATCGTTAAACCCCTATTCCGGAAGGACATTTTTATGGGGGCTACTATAATATAGAATTTCAATAGGCTTCGTTCTTGTATCAAAATAATTACTCACGCCAAATTTCACCAAGATATCTTTAAAATTGCAACCTCTACCTTGTTTAAGGTTTACATGGATAGACAGCCAGCCAGCCGACCAGAATGACGTAGGGACGAACGGACATCACTCAGAAAGTGATTCATTTTAAGATGGGGGTCCGAATTATTTTCTGTGCGTTGCAAACATTAGCACAAACGCATAATACCCCAACCATCTATGGTGGTGTAGGGTACAATAAAAAATTATTTTTGGCCTGAAATCTGTTAATTGGAGAGAACACGTTTTCTTGGTGAAAAATCAACTTTTTCATGAAAAGTAAATTTATGATTTATATTCTCTTTTTTTTTTTCTTTTGTGAGTAATCGAACTGTTCTTTTTTATTTTTTTATTGGAAAATCTCGGTAAAAATCAGATTATTTGGTGGAAATTCGGTTCTTTTGTGCGAAAAAGCAGTTAGTGAAAAATCGGTTATATAGATAAATATTTTATATATTTTTTTATATCTTTTAGTCATAAAAATATAAATTTTTTAGGGAAAAACGTGTTTTGGATAAAAAGATAAAAATTTTTTTTTTTGGTTTGGAGAAATCAAATAATTCAAAAAATAAAAATATTTATTTTATTTTGGTAAACAAAAAAATTTTTTTTTTCTAAAATCACACATTTTACCTAAAAATTTAAATTTCGCTAAAAATCGAAATCTTATCAACAGATTTCTTATTTCAACAAAAGAAATTTTATCTAAACATTTTAATTTCACTAAAAAATGTTTATTTCAGTCACGACCGTTATCAGCACTCTTCAGCGTCCCACCGTGCTGTTCTCTGTAAAAATCTTCTATTTAACTCACAACTTTTCAAGAAATGGAATGGTTTTCATAATTATTATGTATTCTATTTTTTTAATAATTATTGTTTAAATGCTTAAAGCTATCAGTTAAGTAGCAATGAACAATGTTGTTGTTATTGATTTGTCCCTTCTGTTTGTTTCTATTTTTAGAAGTACTCAACAGGAGAGTCAAGTAACACTTTCACACCGTGCCCATTGTTCATTGCTACTTAATAAGTGGCTAAACAATAACAATTATACATTGTTTCATTTGCTACCTACCTGGTAGCTTTAAGCATATAAATAATAATATTTGAAAAAGGAGAATACAAAATAATTGTAAAAAGCTTTATCGTAAACCATTCGTCTTACTTAATAATATATAAGGAAAATAAGTCACAGATTCCATTTCGTGAAAAGTTGTGAGTTAAATAGATGATGTTTACAGAAATCACCACGGTGGCATGCTGAAGAGTACTGATGACGGTCGTGGCTGACTAGAAAATGCATTCCATTCTGCCGAGTGTTCAATAAACCTTTTACAATATATTTTTCCACAATTATTCAATGAACTTAGGCCTGAATACAAAAAAATTTTAAAAAACTATAAAAAAAAGGTTCAACAAAAACTACAAAATAATTAAAAATTATTTTGTTTACACAAGAGTTTTTCTTTCAATACGATAGGGGTAGAGGAGCACTCCAGGTATCATCTAGTTTAAATTAAAACTCATTGCTCCTGCCAACTAAACGCAGACACAACTTAATTATGAAATTAAAGCTTAAGGTGAACAAGTTGCATTAAAATTTATAACTTCTAATAAACAAGTTTCTTTATATTTCATATTACAAAATCTAAAAGCAGCCAATAATACAAAAAAATACACTTTAAAATAATGAACTCTTAAAATGACTAAATCAAAGCAAAAGGCATGATCTTTTCTTCCAACGGAATAAAAAAAAAATACTAAAAGAATTAAAAAAACAGCTCATCATAAAGCAAAACAAAACATACAAAAAAGTTAAAAATGTTACAGGAAAAAACTCCAGAAAATAAAAGAAAAACATCCAAACTGTACAAAACAGTCAAGCAGCCACAGCCAGTATTATGAATGATGACCTCTCAGTTAGAAAACTTGTGGCTTGAACTACATTACACAAAAATTTCACAGAGGCTAACGAAAAAATAACCAAGCTGCAAAAAAATACAAGGATTGTAATATTTTTTCTGCTGTTATTCAACCTGGAAAAAAACTTAACAAACGCATAAAAATATACATATATACAATACAGGAACGACAAAAACAAAAAAACAACCATTACCGACAAGTTGGTCAGTCAAGTCAGTCTGTTAGTCTTTTTCCTCCCTAATGGCAACAGCAAAAACCCAGCAAGCAAGCAACAATAGCAGCGGCAGCATGTTTGGCGCGAGTGTCACTCGTTGCTGACAAGTTACATGCGAGAATTTGACGAGTGTTAAAATGTGGCAGTCGAACATTTTGTAGCAGCAGCCACAGAATCCAACCACTCACTCAGACAACCAGATGGAAAAAGAGGAAAATAAAAAAAGCACAGAACACACATTACTACTAACTCCACCAAAATAAGATTTTCAAATGATAGACAGCTTGTGGTACAAACACTCACTCGCATACACACACATACCTTTCACGCACCCATACTTTATACACTGGGATCAGTTTGGATTATATTTTTTGTTCTTTATCTTAAGAACAAATGGCGCTGGAGGAATTTTCAATGCAAAAGCAAAAAATTGCAAAAGAAGATGTTAAAAAAGTTGATGTTGTATAAATTTGTTGTAGAAGAAATTTATATAAATTATTTTTTTGTTTAATATTGGCAACACTAATTAGCAAATTTATGATAAAATTAGATATGATTTCTAGTCCGATAATAGTTTTCCACATGTGGGATTAGTTAAAAGAATCATAAGGACTCCACTTTGAAAAAAATTAAACTCTTCAAAAATGTTTGTTCGATAGTTTATTGGATAGATATTCTGAAGAATTACTAGATTAAATTCTGAAATCGTAGTTAGTTAATCCACTATATATGTTGTCAAAATTCGGGTGCTTAAACTATAGTTCTTTTGGTCTAACCTCCCTGTCCCTTTCATTACTTCTATTCACTTGCATGTAGCAACCCTATGCTTGTTTGAACATCGCACCTATCATTTGTGTTTTGGAGATCTACAGATTTTCGGACTGGTCTCTCTATACACAGAACAGCTCCCTTTTAAATTGATCAACAGAAATGAATATGCTGCAGCACCTTCATTTCATTACAGCATGCTGTATGGCTGTCGACTGGTTTAAATTCCAAATGCTTTGTCTCTAAGAAACATCTCACTTCGGTCCATGGTAGTTTTGAATTCATTGTTTTACCCAATTGCAAGAATACACCCACTGACATCTAATACTGTTGTGTTTTGGCTGGTCCAAACCAATCTTTTCCTGAAAGGAAGAAATATAATGACCTTAGATGGATTCCATTTGAGTCACCTAATAGAACTGATCTTAACTCTGATAGTGGCAGACAGTCACAGAGTAATTGGAATACCATCTGCTCCTCTCTCTCATGATTACTCAATCCTTCCAGAGCTGGGAAGCCTATTAGATTTGCCCTTAGCTCTGATGGATGCGTCATTTAGTTTGAGGAATACCTTCTCCTCCTCTCTCTCATAATCACAATATCTGCAATAGTTATTGTAGACGAGGCCAAATCTTTTCGCAGTGGTTTCTAAAATAGTAAGTCCACTACTAACGGACACTGTCAATATCAAATTTGTCCTATAATCATCGCACTACAAGTGGATTCCACTGCACTGGATACATTCTCTCATTTGCCCTACCATGGAAAGCAACCATTCATAGCTCTCAATGTAAAAGTCGGCACAAACTCTTCCCATTCACATCGAGCCATCAGTATATATATTCAGGTTTTGGAACTCCTTCTAAGATACGAACTACTTCTATTAGTAAGCACGTTATTCGCTGACACTTCATTTTATTACCACAAGATTAACCTTTAACGATTTATCCCACTCTATCTTAGAGCGATTACACTTAGATCTTGCATTTTCGTCAGCCTAGACATGCTGACTAAGAAATCAATAAATAAACTTTGGAAAAATCATTTGCAACAGCAATGAGTGTCCAAAGCAATCTTTCGTATAACGTTTGTTTATCCATCGGGCAGTGGAGTACTGTTACTACTCTATGCTTCCTAAAAAATCTAGTCTCTGAGAAAGAAATGGGGAATGTAATGAGCAACTTTTTTTTGTTGTCAAAGAGCAACATATTGCTTGCTGCCGTTGCACTATTTTAGTGCAAATTTGAGATGAGCGTGTGAGAAACTATTAATGATCATATTAATTAATTAGAGGATTTAAAGCTGGTTACCAGAGTACAAGAAATCTAATAATTAAATAATTTTTGGATATTTTTATGACGGGGAAATGATTTGGTATTACTCAATTCTAATAAGAATAATATTTATTGCATTAATTCTATGCAAGTTAATCTACAGATTTACTTTATATACCAAATTTATTTAAAAAATAAAACTTAATTAAATTCATTTTCTCTGGAATATTTTTTTTTTTTTTCAAAAACAATGTCCAAGTTTTGTTAAATTTCTTATGAATTTAATAAAGATTTTCTTGTCTCTCTTATTTTATAAATAAAAATTTTCAACATTTCATCTCGACTTTAACCCCTCTTAACCTTCTCTAAGTTGTTAGTAACACAAAACAAAACTGCGGTTAAACTAAAGTTTTATAAACTTGTTATTGTTTTTGTAGTTGTTGACGCTGTAGATGTTGAGGTTTTTGCATATTTAAACTAATTGCTATAATAGTTTGACTTCTTTTTCCAAAAACTAAATAAAATAAAAACAAAACAAATACAAAAACTTTAACTTTTTTGACCTTCTACTTAAAATAATTTTCACAACAAAATTAAGTATAAAATCCAAAAAAAAAGAAGAATAATAACCACAACAGCAACAACAAATGTAACAGGGTAAATATTTATTGCAACTGCAAGTTTCTCTGTTATAGCAGCAAAATATAAAATTGACTTATTGACATAAGATGTAATAAAAACCGAAAAACATAGAAAGAGATGAAGAGCAGAATTGAGTAGTAGACAACCTTTACTATTTTTTTTTTTTTTGTTTGTTTTCAGTTTAATCATGAAAAGACCACCTTGTTACAGAAGGCCAAAAGTAGCAGGAGCAACAACATCAGCCACAACAACAGCAACTTAAAATCATAACAAATAATTGTGGCAACAACATTGCCGTCATCATTTTAACGAAGTGAACAATAAAATTATGAGTTCAGTGGAGAATTTTTTCCCATTCTCTTCTTCTTTTATGCTGTCATTTTCATAGTTGTTTATTATTTGGCCGCTTTTAAAAGTGGATGGGATGACAATGTGAATGTCAATCCTGAGAAATCTGTAACATAAAATTGTTGTGCGTGAATGTGTTGTTTATCAGGTATCTGTTTGTGCTTTTTATATGGACTTGTAATTACATTAAATGCATATGGAGTAATTTTAGAGATGCCAGATGGAAAAACATTTCGACAAAAGAAAACAAAATCCACAATTTTTTTTTACAGAAGATTTTCCTTTTTTTTTAAACTTCGTATATATATATATATATATTTTTTTTTAATACAAATAAAAATATAGAAAATTGTCTACAATTGTCACAAATTTTCAATAAAATTTTCCCTTATGGAAAATAATCAATAATAAATTTTCTTTTCAATAAAATTTTCTTTCAATAAAATTTTTAATAATTTTTCTTTTCAATAAATTTTCGTTTATTGAAAATTTCCATAAATTTTCCTCTATAGAAAATTTCCATAAATTTTCCTCTATAGAAAATTTCCATAAATTTTCCTCTATTGAAAATTTTCAAATTTCCTTTTATAAAAATTTTTCAATAAAATTTTTTTTTTATAGAAAATTTTCAATAAAATTTTCTTTTGTATAAAATTTTTAATTTAGATTTCCCTTTGAATTTCACTTTTGTAGAAAATTTTCATTCAATATTCCTTTAATAGAAAATTTTCATAAAATTCTATTTTATAAAATATTTCCAGTAAAGCTTTCTTTTATAGCTAATTGTCAATAGAATTTTCTTTTATAGAAAAATGTTCGTTTATATAAAATTTTCAATAAATTTCCTTTTATATAAAATTTTCAATAAAATTTTTGATAGAAAATTTCCAATAAATTTTTTCTGAATGAAAATGTTCTTTTATAGAAAAATTTCAATAAAATGTTGTTTTGTAGAAAATCTTCAACAATTTTTTTTAGAGAAAATTGAGAACAATTTTCAAAAAGTTTCTTTTACAGAAAGTTTTCAAAAATTTTATTTTACGAAAATTCTCAATAAATTTTCTTTTTATGGCAAATTTGACGAAATTTTTTTTGTAAATTTTTGAAAAAATTTTTTGTAGAAAATATTCGTTAAATTTTCGAAAATATTCGTTAAATTTTCGAAAATGTTCATTAAACTTTCTTTATTTGGATAAGTTTAGTAAAATTTTTTTTATATAAAAATTTTTCGTGATTTTTTTCGAATTTTTTTATAGAAAATTTATGTTTAGTTTTGTTTTTATAGAGTTTTCGTTAAAAATTTCTTTTAATAGAAAACTTTTGTTGAACTTTATTTTTGTAGAAAATTTTCTTTAAATTTTTTTTTATAGAAAATTTTCATAAAATTTTTTTTTATAGAAAACCCAAGAAAAAATTTAGAACATGCTCTAAAATCATTAGTTCTGGAACTGGTGTAACTAGAAAGTTTTGCTTTGGTAACAAGGCAAAAACGCCAATTATATTTGTAATTATTTATGGTCCTTCGAGCCGGACACTAGTTGATGATCCTAAACTTTGCTCACGTATTCGTTTGTTGAAATATATTTTTTTAATTGAATCAAAAATAACAAAATCTATTATTACTTTTTTGTCTCTTTTTTAGTATAAATTTTATATTTCATATTTGTATATTTTTACTAATTAATTCAGAATAAATCCCCCAGAAGAAAAAGAAAACATAAGGCCACTCTAAACGTAATTACTTTAAACGTTAAAACCCATGTTCACACATATACCACAACATAATTCATTAGTATGTGTTACCAATATTTAATGATAAATTACTCTGATGTTGCACTTAATTATGAACAACTGACTTATTAGTTTCATATATTTAAAAATGCTGTTTATTAATAAAGTTTTTTTTTCAATTTTTTTCTTAAATTAATGAAAAGTTAAATATAAACTTTTTAAAATAAATACTACAAAAATACGTACATATATAAAGTTCCAATTAACTGCATGAAACTGTTAAAACTTTTTCACTAAATTGCATAGATACCGCAAAATGCTGTTTTTAATTAATTTTATGTTTTTGGTAATTGTTAACGTGAGGTTATATTTTTTAATATTGGTTGATCATTAAGAAAGTTATTAAATTATATAATTGTAAAAGAGTATTATAAAAAAAAATGCTGGGTCATGGTTGTTTTTGGATTTGAAATAATGACTTTTAAATAGATACGAGTAGCTAATAATATTTTTAAACTGAAAGCTTAATAAAAATAAAACAAATATATTTTTTTTTTTTTTGTAATTGAATTTGAAGCTTCAACATATAAATACTGAATATCTGTGTGTATCTACTAGGGTATTCAATTATTCGGGTTTTCATATTAATCGATTAATTCGACAAATAATTATTCGATGTTAAAAGTTAATGGTTAATAACCGATTAATGCAAATTGTTCGATTAACCAAACAGAATAGATGTGAAACATATAAATAATACTAATTATAGTATTTAATCTATTGAACTAGCTATTTAGAAACATAATGTAGATTAAATTCTTTCTTAAAGGGTTCATCTTATCAGTTCCTTCGACCATTTGTATGAAAAAATTAAATTTTTTGACCTAATACTACAAAACATTTTCACAATTTAATTTAAAAATCTGTCTTTTTAATATTAATTAATAATATTAATATTTGTATTTTTACATAAATTTTGTTGATAGAAATTAAGATTTTTATGACATATAAATTTGAGTTTACTTTATAATACATTCAGAATGGGTTTTCATACCAGAACATTATTGAAAACTCAAGTTTTCTTATATAAAACGAAAACTCCAACAGGCTTTCAATGAAAACTAATTTGAAAACCATTTACAACCATTACGAAAAAGAAATAAAGAAATTGAAAAAAATATTATAATATATCATTTACAACGAACAAAAACGAATTGGTTTTTGTCTGTGTTTTTCTCTCCATGTGGTTTTTATAGACAGACTTATTTTTTTAAATTTTTATTAAAACACAGTTTGATTTATTTTTGTGGCTAATAATGTTTTTTACAGTAATTTGAACATAATTTATTCACAAAATATAGAAACTAGTAAAACAATTCAAGAAATTGGAAAATTTCATTTTGTTCATTATATATAATAGCTCAATATTCTAAAATCAAATGAACAGGCTATATCATAAATAGTTATTTCTATAGTTTTTACTTGGTTTTCAGTGAAAACTAGATGAAAATGGATTTTGATTTGCATGGAAAAACAAAAAAAATCCATGTAATTTTTCAATCAAAAACTCGATGAAGTCATAAACTACTAGCTTTTGTTCGGTGTAAACGTAGTATAATATGTCGTTTATATCAAACCAAAACTAGTAGCTTTTGGCCTCATTAGATTTTTGATTGAAATATTACATACATTTCTTTAGTTTTTCCATACAAATCAAAACCTTTTTTTTTATCTAGTTTTTGTTAAAAATCAAATAAAAACTACTAAAATAACTATTTATGATATAGCGTGTTCTGTTGACTTCAGAACATTGAGCTTTTATATGTAATGTAAAAAATTAATTATCAAATTTCGTGAATTATTTCATTTGTTTTTTTTTAATTTGTGTGTAAAAGTTAGTTTTAAACCGTTGTTAAAAATTGAGTTCTTTTTAAATAAAAATTTACAGAAAAACATTTACGTCAACAAAAACCACATGGAGGAAAAAAAGAGGCATGTAAATGAATTGGTTTTCGAAATTTAGTTTTTCAAAAACCAATTTGTTATTGTTTTGATACAAACTGCATATAAGAAGGAATTACAAAATAAAATTTATAGTTTTGATAGAAATAATAGAAATTTTAATAGCTTTTATTGCAAGTTATAAAATAATTTAATATTATCTTCTGCTCGTGCAATTTTGAAAACGTTAAAAACATCTAGTGAAAAGTGTGAACAGTGACATTTTCGTATGAGCTTTCATTTTCGAAAACTCCTTAAAATGCTCAGTCTAAATGCACTATTCATAGATTAATAACTAGATATTTATGTGAGGGAAAAAAACTTGATTCAATTGTCAAAACCTCATTCATGCAACAACAAAATACATGTAGTCACATACACAGAAAAAAATAAAAATGGGTTTCAATTACGAGATTGCTTATATTAATTACAATTTTGTTTGATTTTGCTCCAATCATCAAAATGATAGTATTAATTAAGCAACATAGATGTTTTTTTAAATAAACAAATTACACATATTATTGGAATTTAACTAAAATATTAACTAATACAATTAAAAAACTAATATATACTTTTGTGCAAAAATGCTTTCGCTAATAAATATATAAAAATTGGTTTCAAATTATTTATTTCAATATTTGAAATATTATTTAAATAATATTTTACAATAAAGTGTATGTAATTGTAATAATATAATACTGATGTACATATGTAGTATCCAACATTTGTGTGTGTGGTCTTAAAATAATAAATTTGTACTTATTTCACTAGAAGTTTCGATAAAAGCCCTTATTTTTGCGGGATATTCTAATGAAGGAAATCAATAATTTCTTCGAGATAGCCTAAAGAATGACAAATAAACAAATTGTTACGTTTTTACCTTTTAAAAACTATGATTTATTTCCTTTTAAATAAACCGGATACTTTGATTGCAAATAAAAGCAGTTTAGTAGTTTAAAAGTTGTAACGATTATTTATTTGAATTTAAAATGTTACTATGTGTTCTAATACACAAACACAAACTTAAATTACATGCTTTTTACAAGACACTTTAATAATGTACAAGAATATACAGCCAAGGCAGTTAATTTGTGATTACTTAACGATGCTTCCAATTAGACTGACTCAGTGGTTTTCTCACGGCCAATTTATATACACTTCTTGAAAGCTTCTCTATAATGTTCTTAACGGACAAACTAGTATATTCGAATTCTGGAGCTTTCGATGTTACTGTTAGCAGCTACAACATTTAGTGTTGCCATACTTTCAAACTATGGTGAAAACTTTTCATTCAATGTTGTATATTTACAGCTATGTTAATAATTTCTACATATATGTTAAATGCTGTTAACATAAACAGAAAGGTCGAAAAGCGTTGAGAAAGATTGAGAAAGGTTGAGAAGCATTATTTAACTTTAATAACGGCAGGTTTAAACCATTATATTTGAATTCAAGTACAATTTCGTAACAAAATATATCAAATACAATTCAACAGATGGTTAAATAAAATGGCTTTAAATAGTTACTGTGTTGGTTAAATATTAGAAAATCTTTATATTTTCTATTGATTTAAATTGTTTTCTTCATTGTCAGTTAAAAATGGAATGAGAAACTATAGGAAGTTTTTAGTTTTTAAATGTATGATTAATTTTTAGCACACTCTCTTTTTATATAATAAAAATAAAATTTTGATTTAAAATTTAACGAAAAACAAAATTAAAAATCAATCTAAACGGCAACACTGATTCACACAAGTTTAAGTATTTATGAAGTTATAATATTGTAATCTATTCATGTAGAATAATAAGATCCTGAATTTGTAATCCAGAAATATTGATTTCCAATGAATTTAACATATTCTATTTTCTGATACCTATTCAGTGAGAAGGTCATGTTCATGGTTATTTAATTCTTTTTTTTATTGGTGCAAGAAAATTTGTTTTAATTTTTATATAAACTAACATATTTTCTAATAAAGAAATATGCATAACGTTATTTTTCGTTCTTTTTAGTAACAAGTGTTTGCAAAAATAACAACCGAATCTCAACGTTTTATAGCAGAGCAATTCATTTGAATCTCTTTTTAATAATAATGTATTTTGATGATGTTTGTATTACTTTTTAATCACAAGAAAACGTTCACTTATTGATACTGTGGAAGTAATGTAAAAGTATTTCTCTAAAAATAACTTTTGTTTATTTTTGCTGGGATATAACAGACATTTAAAAAAATGTAGTTAACATAAATTTATCTTAAATATAAAAAATGTTCTAAATTTTTAACTCCAGGAAACTAAATTTCAGTTAATCGGTTATTCGACACAAATTATTTGGTTTATTACTTATTCGACAATAGACAATTTAAAGTTATTCGAATAGTTAATCGACCAATATTAATCGGATAGTTATCCGAATGACTGGTATCCTAGTATTTACACCAGTGCTAATTAGTTGACAGACTGCAGCTTTTAAAGTCAAACCTAAGTTTTTGACTTAAATTCTTTAATTAAGCAATTAAAAGAAATTTCTACATTTACTAAATAATTTTCTTTATTTAAAATTCAACCCCTACCACACAAATTTTTTACTTACTATTTACTGCAACTCTTGATTAATTTAAATATGCTTTTTTTGCCTTTTATACCTAAAATGTCTGTATTTATTTCTACAGTCTTTTAGTTGTTATCGCTGCTCTTTGTTGTTATTTCTGTTGCTGTAGTCGTGTTGCCGTGTTACTGATGCATTTTGTTGTTAATTGACAAATGTCAAGTAAATAATTACGACTCAATTAGTGCAATGTCTACAATGTTTGCAAAGAACTATCAACTAACTAATGCAATGCTAAAGGCAACAACAACAAGGGGCTATGACAACTCAATAATTACTCAACACAAAAACAAAAACAACAACAAATAATAACAACAACTACAATATAAAATAGGCTTAAACCAAATTGCACTACTTAGCAAATCAACACACAAGAAAATTGCATAGGAGTATTAAAAAAACAAAAACAAAAAAAAAAAAAAACAGAACAGAACAGAATAAATAAAGAAATCCATAAAAAAAAGAATCTAGACAGAAATAAATTAATCACAGCAAATCAATTTAAATATTCTAAGTGCAACAAACAAAAAAAAAAAACAATGCAAAAGTAAAAGAAATGAAACATTAGCAAAAAAAAAAAAAAAAAAACGCTAAAACAAACTGCATAAGAGTACAAGCGGGACAGATAGACTTAACAGTTGTTACATTTAAAAGAAATTATATTTTAGTCCACAGGTTTAACAAGTCAATATTTATAAAGAAAATTATATCTTGACAAATATTTTTAAATAGAGTTTTGTCTTGACAAATTTTTTAACAAATCAGTGTATTTGTTTATAAATTTTCTAAAGAAATTAAATAATAAATTTTCTAATGAAATTTCTATAAAAACAAATATTCTCTTATAGGTTTTAGATTTACCAGAAATAATGAAAAATTTTGTCTTGACAAATTTTCTAAAGGTTTTTTTTCTAGAAAATTTTTCTAAATATTTTTTTTTTTGACAATTATTTGATGAAAAATTTTTATCTAAAAAAATTTTCTTTTAACAAATTTTCCCATAAAAACGCTCTAACAAATACAAATAATAATTTCCTAAACACACAATTTTATAGGAAAAAATCGGTTCTCTAAGAAATTCTCTCAACGAATATTCTAATGAGTCTTCCCTTGATAATTTTAAAATTTTGTAAATTTATTCGGGTTCAAGTTCATTGCATAAATGTATGGTTAAAAAAGTGGAATATAAAAGTGAATGCTGATAAGTCAACTCATGTTACTTATACTCTTAAAGAAGGTAACTGTCCGCCCGTTTATCTTAATGGAACTTTGATTCCCACATCCAATTGTTTTAAATATTGAGTCTAAATAAAAAAAAAAAAAATAATACTATATAAGACAATTTTAAAGCCTATCTGGTCTTATGGCATTCAGTTATAGGGAACAGCGTCGTCGTACTCTAAAATTTATATTATTCAGAAATATCAGTCTAAAACTTTAAGACTTATAACTGAAGCGCCTTGGTTTGTTAGAAACAAAAACATTTATCATGACCTTGACATTTTCAAAGTTAAGGAAGAAATTAGAAAATATAGCATGAGATATTTGAACAGATTTAGCAACCACGAAAATATTCTGGCCATAACTCTTTTAGATGATAGTGACGAAGTAAGACGACTAAAAAAACTACATGTACTAGATCTTCCATTTACACTTTAAACTAAAATATTTTTAAGAAATTATGTCTAAAATATAAAAAGAATTTGGTTAATGTTCATGCATTTTAATTTACTTACTACAATAATTTAAGTAGCTTGTAGATACAAAGGAATATATCTTTGGTTAAATTCGCTGGAATTTAACGTTTCTGTAATATTTTAAATATTTATTATTTATATGTAAATAGTTCGAAAATATAAGTAACTAAAAAAAAGTTCATTGCATAATTTTAGAATAATATATTTTAAAAGTTTATTGGACACTCGGCAGAATGAAATGCATTTTCTAGAAAGCCACTACTATCATCGGCACTCTTCAGCGTTCCACCGTGGTATTCTCTGTAAACATCATCTATTTTACGCATAATTTTCCGGGAAGTGGAATCTGTGACTGTGAATGATTTAAGATAAAGCTTTTTACAGTTATTTTGCATTCTCCTATTTCAATTATTATTGTCTATATGCTTAAAGCTACAAGTTAGGTAGCAAATGAAGCAATGTATAATTTTAAGCTTTAGGTGGTAGTTTTAAGCATAGGAATAATAATAATTGAAAAAGGAGAATATAAAATAATTATAAAAAGCTTTATCGTAAACCATTCACAGTTACAGATTCCATTTCCCGAAAAGTTGTGAGTTAAATACATGACGTTTACAGGGAGCACCACGGTGGGACAGTGAAGATTGCTGATGAAGGTCCAGAAAATGGGATTCATTCTGCCGAGTGTCCAATAAACTTTTACAATGTATTCTACTACAATTATTCAGTGAACTTGCGCCCGAATAAATTTTCAAAAGTTCTTCAGGCGTTTGGAGAGATTTTTATGAGTTCCATAGTTCTTATAGATATTCCCGTGACTTGTGCAATATCCGAGTTAATATTGAAGCTACCTGCTGTTTAAAGAGTGAGTATGATGTCCAAATGATTTTGTTTCAATCATCAAAATGATATTAAATAACAGAAAATAATTGATTTTTTTGTATACATTTTTATTAAATTTTTAATTAAAGCAATTATACTTATCATTGCTAAAAATTTACTAATATATTAATTGATATAACAAAATCTTAAATTTGTATCTTGGCACAACAAAATTTTCTCAAAAAAATTACATAAAAATTATTTCTTGGAAAATTACAAATAATATTAAATTATAATTTACTAAAATACATATATGTAAAAGAAATACATTTGTTTTATGTAAAAAATATTGTGTGTGTAATTAATGTATGTAAACTTTCTTAACTATGACATATTATAACCGAATGTGATGTATTGTATGTACATTGAAGGGTTTTGTAGAAAAAGCAATGGGTTTTGATTATATTAACACAAGAAAAATTCAAATTCGGTTATTGTTCTTTACCAGCGATTAAATATCACAGATAAAGTACAATTGGCGAAAAAAAGTTTCTAATTTTTTCTTGGAACTCTACCAATCATTTTATAAATGTCTGCTTGTTTGTGAAAAAATTTTGTAATTCTTTTCCCAGTAATGTTTACTAAAAGAGGATTTTTCATTACATCACAGGTAGAAATTTAATTTTTTTTTACGAAAAGAGCAAACTTTTGAAAGTCTTCTGGGTAAATTGCAAATATCTCAACAAATATGTATTTGAAAAAAAACTCTAACTTTTTTGTCAAATGTTATACCCGTAATTTTAAATTGTAGGTATGGAACTAACTAGCTAGCAAGCAAAAACTTTGCTTTCCTGTTAAGCTAACAGGTATAATTGGAAACAAAAATAAACTACTTATTTTTTGCCTAAATAACTAGTTATTTTTGTTCGAGTTGTCCACAAATTCATGTAGTTATTTTTATTATATTAATTATATCAATTTATAATTTAATTAAATTTGTATAAAAAATAAACATAAAATTATTTAAAATATATTACTGAACAATTTTTTCTGTGTACAATATGTTTAAACAAAATATAATTTTCGTTAATATTTTTTTTTTTTTTTTAATTAAAATTTTGTAATTTATTTTTTTTTAGAAAATTCTCTAATTATTCTAATTAAATCTCTAAATATTCTAAAGAAAAAAAAATATCTTCTAGATTAAAAAAATGTGTTTAAAGAAATTTTTCTTAAAAGGATTTTTTGTAAAATTTTTCACAAGAGAATTTTCTGCGCAATTTGATTTTCTACAGAAATTTTTCGCTTAAAATATTCTGCTTAAGATAAATTAAAAAAAATTGAAATATTTTGAAAAGTGTACGAGTATTAATATTATACACATTTTTAATTTTGCATAAACTTATTGTAAATGAAATATTAAAGTCTTTATCAAGGCTTATGTTTATAAGTGTAGGGTATAAATTATAATTTATAATTATCCAAAACAATTGAATACTTTTGTTTTAAATGCACTCTTTCAGCTTATCCTTATAAAAAGAATGAAAAATAAACTTACAACTAAAAATAAAAACATCATCATTAAATGTTGTTTGTGATTGTTGTCAATGTTGGTGGCAATACTTACAACAGCAGCAGCCTAGAAGCTGGTCTCTTCTTTTTTGTTTATCTCTATATTGCTATTTTAATTTCTATATCGACTATACTATATTGATGACATCTATAATGACGAAGTTGTAAGTACTGGCTGATGTTGTTTTTGAATGAATGATTGAAAAGTACTACAAATGTCATCATATTGACAAACCATACCCATCTCATCATCAGCATCATCCACAACATCAGGCCAATAGCTCAACAACGACATCATCATCATTCTCTAACTTGTTTTATTACATCGCTCTGTCACTATATTCAGTTGTTCTTATTGTTGTTATTCTGTAACTCTTGTAGTTGTAGTTACTTTTGTGGATGGCAATTTATTTGAAACGATTGAAATAAATGCAATTTCACCCAATAAATATACAAAAATCACGTACCCATACACATCACCAACAAAATGATATTAAAATATGTATGTGGAGAATTTAGCGAAATGTAACTTTTGCTATTGCAAACTTTGTTTGTTTGTTGTCATAGTCGTACTTGTCATTTGTAACAACCATCAGCAACCCCATCATCGCCGTCATCAACACCATCGTCACTAGTACAGCAAGCACCATCATCGTCAACAACGTCATCATCATCATCATCATCATAATCATCATCACCATCAATGCCACATTACTTTGTGAATATTGTACAACAAATTACAAAATCAAATTGACAGACAGTCGTCACTCAATTCATGCAAACTGTATTTGATTATCGCTTTAGTTACGACAAAATAAAATTCTTTATTTCATTAGATATTTGTGATTTTTTTTTTCAGAAAGTAAAAAATAAGCATAATAAAATTAAAAAGATTAAAATTAAAACAAATAGTAAAAACACAGTGAAGAGCAAAAAATTTTATAAATAGTTAATTCAAACTGCATCAAACTTTTCCAAAAGGTTTTTTTTTTTTATTTGCAAAATTAAGAAATAAGCTCAAAAGCTTTTGTCCATTGAAATACATATTGTTTTCTTTGATTGTTCACAGAAAATATGTTGTTTTACTAAATTAAAATTTTCACTAGGAAGTAGCTTTTTTCACTAAAATTAAAACGTTTTCGCAATTTTTTAATTTTGATTGAACAATACTTTGTTTTGTAGAAAGAAAAAAAAGCTTTCTTCTTTGTTTTCACAAAACTGAAAATTTTTTCGAAAGCTTTCCTTTAAGAAAGCTTTCGCAATAAAAGTTTTTTTTTTGTATATAAATAATTTTGTTTTTTATAAGAACAAATCTTCAAAGTCATCAAAAATGTATATTCAAAGAAAAAGTGTTCTTTCTTAAAAAAGTTAGACAAAAATTTAAAATTGTACACAAATCTTATCCTGCGGACTACGTTTTATTGTACTTTTCGAACTTCTCTCGTAGTTATATGAAATGCAACACTATTCCCATCTAGTATCACCTGTTAATAGACTACTGTCAAATTTTGAGCAAGTGCCGTCATTTTGCGTAAAAGGATTTTTCTAGGTCCTTAAAATAGGCATTTGTTTGGTCAATAATTTCATCGTTGGAGCTGAATCTCTTTCCACCGAGCCATTTCTTTAGGTTTGGAAATAGGAAGTAGTCACTAGGGGCTAAATCCGGAGAATATGGCGGATTTTGCCATTGAGAGTGTGTAGTCTCAATGTTGCAATGAATAAAGCATTTGTTTTTTTCTTCTATTAAATTTAAATAAAACATTTGATTACTATATAATTTCCTTATTACATATTTTTAATTTTACACCCGAATAAATTTGTTCTACTAAAAACATTGTAAAAGCTTTCTTCAGCAAGAAAAAAGCTTTTACAATGTCTCTAAAATAAAACAAAAGTGTTTTACCTCTGAAATTATTATTATTTTTTTTAGGTGAAATAAAGTCTTTGAAATGAAAAAGCTTTTTCACCAAAATTAAAACTTTCTTGCTGAAAGTTGAAATTGTCTTCAAAAAAGTTTTCAATTATAATTATATTTTTTCTTAAGAAATTTTTTACTAAAATAAATGTATTTTTTTCCAACAAGCTATCGAATGAAGGTCGAAATTGTGTACAAAAAGTTTTTAATAAAAAAATTCCTTTAAAATAGTTATGACTTAAAAATAGCTTTTTTTAATTTCGATTTTGACTAAAATAGTGACTCAAATAATTTTTTTTTTGTTAGAAAAAAAATTTTTGTTTTTCCTAAAAAAAGAAAAAAAAAATCATAAACCAAGTAAATACTTTTGCGTTACAGTCGAATTTATTACTCTCATTTAATTAATTTCATTTATCAACAATATTATAATTTCATTCTCTACAAGAAAAATAATACGAAAGTGATTCGAATTCGTATTCTTTAGAAGAAAAATTTTACTGTCGCAATAATTATATTCGTATTGCAGAAGAGATTGTGCGTCACAGGCGATACGTCTAAGCAATAAGAAATCAAAACGCCTGGATGAAAAATAGGCGATATTGCTAGATAATCATCTAGGTGAAAAAAGAAGATATCATCAGATAATCTTCTGGAAGACGTAAGGCATGCATGCACATAAATCTAAAGATCATAAATCACGAAAACTGAAACGCTCACATAAAATATCCATTTTTTGCAAAAAGACAAAAAATTTTCTTCAATATTTTTTTCATTTTTGAACAATTTTTCGTGAAAGAATTACGACTGAAAAATAAAAGTATTGCATTAATTTCTTCCAGCTGATCTCAATGTGATATTATCAATTTATTGCGAAGGTGATAATCACCTTACTGTTAAAATGGCGATATTTTGAGGATAAAAATAATAAAAAGAAATTTAAAAATTCCTAATTTTCTTTAAACTGATAAAAATACAATACTAGAAAAATATTTCATTGATAATTTTCGACCAAATAATAAAAATAAGATATTGCATAAATTTCTTCTAGGAAGATATCTTCCATATGTTTATCGGGTTGTGGCTTATGTTCATCTCTCTCGTTAATCATTTCTGCATTATATACAAATTCCACAAACTTTCACACATTTCATATAATAAATTTAATAAGTTTCTTTAATTAACTAAACCATATTTCCGGATTAAAATAAAACAACAATATTTATGTATGAAAAATAATCCGTTGTTTCTATTATAACTTTTACCCAGTTTAAATACTAACACGTGCTTAAAGTAACGCATTTTCTTCATAATAATTTCTGCCCTAATCTCAATTAACTTTTGTTGCATGGGTTTCTTAGCAGCCACAACTAACAACTCTCATGAAACAGAAAACCGCCTGCCAGGCTGACTGGCTTCATTTGTGGATTCTAAAGAAATCTTTTGTTCGTTTGAAGCTTTTTTCTGCATTTTTACTTCATCGTCGTCTTTATATTAGTTTTCAACCTTTGTTAACGCTGACTGCTGCAATAGTGAAAAGTGCGATGCAGTTCAACAATCTCATGATATCAGTTGCTTGATTCTCTCTCACATACACATACATATGTACATTAGGGTGGCCCCAAAATTACAAGTATCGATGCTACCAATTCCAATGAAAATTTATTTCATTCTAAGATACCGATTCTCAAAATTTTCGTCCTGACATTATCCTTTCGTCAGCTGGATCAAAATGAACAAAGGTCCTTTTTTCAGATTTTTCGATTAATTTTTTTCTATCGCAAAAAAGGCCTTTAGGATGCGCATTTAATGATGTAACAAAGATTTGGAGCCAATTTGTTCACACAAATTTTTGATATTTAAAATTTTTACACATGAATATTTAAGAAAATAAGACCAAATTTTTAAAAAATAATCCTCTAGCAGTTATACCGAAACGGGTTTTCTCCGTTTTATTTTTAAATTCGAACTTGTTCGATTTTTGTTCGAATTTTTCCAAACATAATTTATTTCATATACAAATAAATATCCCTACATGCGAAATAATTAAATGAGCTGGAGCAAAATAAAAAAGGTTCTTTTTACTCGTTTTTCGAACTTTTTTCCTATTTTTACCAAAGGAAAAATATGAAAATTTGGTACCGCAAGAAAAGTCTTTGGGACGCGCATTTAATAACGTAACAAAAATTTGGGATCAGTACGAAATGAATTCAAAATTTTGTAACTTTTCACAATGAATTTGGACTTTAGAATTTTATACACATAAATATTTAAAAAGATAAGATCACAATTATAAAATATAATCCTTTATCAGTTATACCGAAACGGTTTTTTCGTTTTCGAAAATCGAACTTGTTTTAATTTTATTCGAAATTTTCGTAACATAATTTCCTTCATAGACAAATGTTTCTATATGTGAAGGAATTAAATGAATTTTGCATCAAAATACTCGTATTTTTGTAAGCTTTTTAACGATATATAACACATTATATTTCTATTAACAAACAACGAAATAAATTAAATTTAAGTGAAGTACCAACAAAATTGATGCTAAGAAGTGGATAGATGATTATATTTTATAATTTTGGAATTATTTTTTTTTTTTAATATTTACATGTAAAAAATTCTAATATCCAAATTTTTTGTGAAAAATTGCAAAATTTTGAATTCATTTGAACCTCGTCCCACATTTTTTGTTACATCATTAAATGCGCGTCCCAAAGGCTTTTCTTGCGATACCAAATTTTCATATTGTTCTTTTGGCAGGAATACGAAGAAAGTTCGAAAAACCCGTAAAAAGAAACATATTTCCATTTGGACTTGGAGAGAAATGGAATCTTAGAATGTAGTAGATTTTCATTTGAGCTGGGAATATCGATATCTTATTTTTTCACCATACAAATGGGGGCCACCCTACTTTACACACCACAAAATGCGCTACAATTTCAAGTATGAATTGTATTTGAAATTTGTTAACAATACACGCGTTTCCATGATAATGTGACCTAAACCGACCTTACATTAAAACACACTCTTGGTTAGATACTCTTACTAACTGTTGGGTTAGTAAAAGATAGGAAGATTTTAAAGCAGGGATGTAAAATGGGAATTACAATTTAAGCTAACTAGACTAAAACAACTAAAGTACATTTTTAAGCCCACATTAAACAAATGAACAATGAAAATAAAAAAAAAAAAAAAAAAAAATCCGCAACCTATAATTAAGCTTTAGATAATGAAGAAAAACTCAATGGAATAAATTTTACTATTCCTAATATCCATATTTTAAAGATTGCAATTATAGCAATGGCATCAACTTTGTCAACCCTGTTATTAATAGTACGTGCACTTATTTGAAATTTACCATAGTATTAGTAGAAATTGCAATAGTAGATAATAGTAGTGTGTTAACTTAAACCATTACCAACATCACCATGGCAGCATAATCATTAACATTATTACAACAACAACGTTTGGTTTTCTATAGTATGCGTTAGAAGTAGTTGTGGTAATCTTCTGTATCTTCTAGTACCTTCGGCTCCCTTCTATTAAATCACCTCTTTTGCTGCGGCCCTTTTATTGCCTATATGTAGATATGTATATGTATGTATGTATACTAAATTGTATTTGCATATTTTTATTTAGTTGATGAACTCTGTACCATCGTGTACATTATTATATTTATTCTTTAGAATGAACTCAACAACTTTTAAAGTTTATATCTGCGTATCTGTTTATCTGTGTACTTTTTAATGCAGAGTGGGTTTGTGTAGGTTTTTTTTTAATTTTTTTTTTTCTTTATTATTTATTTTTTTAATTGCAAAAGTTAATCAAGTGTTGTTAAACAATTATCAAGTAATGCAAAAAGTTCATAATTGCAACAAGACTTGTGGTGATGCACTTTGCTTTTGCTTCTTTTTTTGAAATTTTCATTGGTACAAGGAATATCCTACACTAATCAGGGAGGAAAATGAATCATTTAGATACTTGGATACTACTAAATAGATTTTGAAAATACATCTCTTATAAGAGAAATTTCCATTTTTTGTAGAATGCATTTGTAAAATTGTATTAAAAATTACCAGGTGTAGCTCTCTTATAGAATCTCTAACAACCACATTGTCTATATATTTTCATTCATATTCAATCAATAATTTATATAGACTCTTTAAAGATAATTTTACTTTAAAAACTTTAAAATAAACCTTATTATTCTCCTCTATTCTTAACTCTCTTGCATTTAATTAACTACAAAAGGTCTTTACTTATTTCTTTTCCTTTTTTTTTCTAGTCTTAACCATATTTAGCAATAGGAATTAAAGTTTCTTGTTTATTTTGTTATTTGGTATTTTAAATTAAATAAATTTTATTTATTTTAATTTAAGTCGTCTAAGCTTAAAAGGGTTTATAACTAACATTTTATACACAATGCACATAACTCGATAATTATTGCAAGTTATTTATGGCTTGGCATAGAAGAAAATTTACATGTCACAAGACATTTTAGAGGCTTAGTGGCGACATTTAATTAAAATCAATTAAATAAATATTTTTGCAATTAAATAAGAAAAATAAGAAAATAAAACAAGACGCGAAACAAAACAAATAATGACAAGGGGGAACAAAAAGAAAAATAATAAAATCGATTATGAATAAAAAAAACCTTTTAAGGCAAATGTTTAAGGAATTTTCTGCTACTTGGAAAATTTTAATGCTGACATGGGAAATATTTTATTATGGAGTTTAATTAGTGAATAAATATTGAAGGGCTATTAGAATTATAATGAGTTAGAGAATATTTGATTGTTAGCAACTTTGTATTAAGGAATTTATTGAGAAAGAACAGATTATAAAACTTGTGTGAATAATTATAATAACAACCAGTCAATTGAAAATTTAATTCTTAGCTAAAAAGAAATATATTTTAAATAAAAAAAAAAAAAAATAAATGTTTATCTATGATATAATTTTTGTTAAACTTTCTATCTAAAATTTATGGCATTTCAAGTTAACTAAAAATTCTTATTAACTAATTAATTATGAAGTAATTGATAAAATTTTTTATTAAAACTTTTTCTTAGAAACTTTTTAATATTATCAACTAAGTAATAGACAAGAAACTTCTTAGACATAATAAAGAAATGAATTTTTTGCTTAGATAACCATAAATTTAAAGATTTCCTGTTAAAAATAACTTCCTTAAAAAAAGAAAAAAACAACACAGGTGCAATTGAAAATTTTAGACAGGTTTCCTTTAGATACAGAGAATTCTCTACTTGCAACAACACACATCTTCAGCACAGATCAGCACAGAAATGTGGCAGGCAACTTATATTTAATCTACATTAAAACGCAACTTGGTGTTGGCAAGAAAACAGCAACTCAAAAAAAGAAAATGAAGAAAAAAATAAATCGATACAAAAACACTCAACAAAAACTAAAAACAGAAACAAACTGTCTACATTGACAACAAAAGTTGTTGACATTAAAAAACATTTAAAACAAAAAAAAAAAAAAAAAAAAAAGTCAACTAAAAATTATTACTAATTCATTTATCACTTTATAACTTTAGAAAGGAAGATGTCACAAAAAAGTATCTTTTTTATACTTCGTTTTTTGCTTAACTTTTGCCTTTTGGAACTACAAGGAATATACCTACAAAATATTATGAAAAGGAATAATAAAGATACAAATCTATAGAAAACTAGAACAGAGTTGCAATACCCATCGAAGATTGGTGTAAATAAATTCAATTTAATTTTTTTTCTTTAAACAATTATTGACGATATAAAAAGTGAGTTCAAAATACGATTTACACAACACCACACACACGCATAAAATCCACCTAATAATCATCTTCATAATTATCTTGACGATCATGATGATCTTCTTAATAATAATCATATATTATGCGTATGAATGTTGCCATGATATTTGTAGGGATTCTTTCGTAGGTACCACAAAACAATGTGCAAGTGGTTAAAACTTGCTTGTCTGTTTGTTTGTAAGTGGCCTTAGACTTAAAGTTGTTTTAGACGGTCATTTAATACCAAATAGGGCTTGGAAACAAGATCTATTTCTTGTTTACCTTATGTGATTGTTAAAATATTTGCAATTGTTTTTCTTTTATTTTTTGCTTTTCTGCAATTTATCAAAAAAAAAAAAAAAAAAAAAAACAAAAAAAAAATTAAATGTAAAGTAAAAAAAACGTCTTTGGAAAGAGATTTTAAACAGGCTAAACACCATAGAAATTTTCTAAAGAAATTTAAAAAAATATCAATAGAGATTTCTAAAACTTTTCTATAGAAAATTAAAGATAGAGAATTTTCTGTAAAAATTGATAAATAATCGATAAATTATGTAGGAAAATTGAAAATATTGATAAATTTTCTACAAAGTTTTAAATGCTGTTCATTTTTTTTTTAAATACGAGTAAATAAAAGTGCGACAAACTTTCTTAAAAAAATATATATTTACCGTAAAATTTTTTAAAGAAAATTATATCTTCTACAGAAAGCTATCAATATCCATCAATTTTCTAGAGAAAAGTATTGATATCGATAAGTTTTCTTTAGACATACTTTTCATACGAAATTACATAAATCGATATATTTTATATAGAATATTTTAAATATTGATACATTTTTTATAGAAAATTTTATATATTTATAAATTTCCTCTAGAAAATCATAAATAAAGATAAATTTCCTACGCAAAATTAAAGATATCGATTTTTTATAGCAAGTTAAAGTTGTTGATAAATTCTTTATAAAAAATTTCAAATATCGATAAATTTTCTACAAGAATTTATTGATATCCATTAATTTTCTATAGAAAACTTTTGATATCCATTAATTTTGAATGTAAATAAATTTTCCAAAGAAAATTATTCATATCGATAATTTTTCCAAAGAAAATTATTGAAATTTTTCAAAGAAAGATTGATATCGATAAATTTTCTATAGAAAATTATTGATATCGATAAATTTTCTACTGAAAATTATTGATATTGTTAAATTTTCTATAGAAAATTATTGATATCGATAAATTTTCTATAGAAAATTATTGATATCGATAAATTTTCTATAGAAAATTATTGATATCGATAAATTTTCTATAGAAAATTATTGATATCGATAAATTTTCTATAGAAAATTATCGATATCGATAAATTTTCTATAGAAAATTTTTGATATCGATAAATTTTCTATAGAAAATTATCGATATCGATAAATTTTCTATAGAAAATTTTTGATATCGATAAATTTTCTATAGAAAATTATTGATATCGATAAATTTTCTATAGAAAATTATTGATATCGATAAATTTTCTATAGAAAATTATTGATATCGATAAATTTTCTATAGAAAATTATTGATATCGATAAATTTTCTATAGAAAATTATTCATATCGATAAATTTTCTATAGAAAATTATTGATATCGATAAATTTTCTATAGAAAATTATTCATATCGATAAATTTTCTATAGAAAATTATTGATATCGATAAATTTTCTATAGAAAATTATTGATATCGATAAATTTTCTATAGAAAATTATTGATATCGATAAATTTTCTATAGAAAATTATTGATATCGATAAATTTTCTATAGAAAATTATTGATATCGATAAATTTTCTATAGAAAATTATTGATATCGATAAATTTTCTATAGAAAATTATTGATATCGTTAAATTTTCTATAGAAAATTATTGATATCGATAAATTTTCTATAGAAAATTATTGATATCGATAAATTTTCTATAGAAAATTATTGATATCGATAAATTTTCTATAGAAAATTATTGATATCGATAAATTTTCTATAGAAAATTATTGATATCGATAAATTTTCTATAGAAAATTATTGATATCGATAAATTTTCTATAGAAAATTATTGATATCGATAAATTTTCTATAGAAAATTATTGATATCGATAAATTTTCTATAGAAAATTATTGATATCGATAAATTTTCTATAGAAAATTATTGATATCGATAAATTTTCTATAGAAAATTATTGATATCGATAAATTTTCTATAGAAAATTATTGATATCGATAAATTTTCTATAGAAAATTATTGATATCGATAAATTTTCTATAGAAAATTATTGATATCGATAAATTTTCTATAGAAAATTATTGATATCGATAAATTTTCTATAGAAAATTATTGATATCGATAAATTTTCTATAGAAAATTATTGATATCGATAATGTTAGAAAATTATTGATATCGATAAATTTTCTATAGAAAATTGTTGATACCGATATCGATCTATAGAAAATTTTTAATTTTAATAAATTTTCTGCAAAAAATTGTTTGAACGTTTTTTGTTGTCAATAAAAATATTTGTTAGCAGTATTTAAAATTATTTTAGTTTATACATTTGGTTACACCCTGTTTATTTGATTCTAATGTATTTAATCTAAAACTACTTTATATTTATTCTGATTGTAATACTTAAAGACACGTTTATACAATATAACGAGACACATATGTACAATATACATTTATTCACATACATACTCTTATTGTTAGTTGTTGCTTTTGTTCCCCACATAACTTTTTTTTATTTCAATAAATTTTCTTAGAAACTCTTGGTCATGTTATGCGTGCCAATATAAAATATATTCCAATACTGTCTGCAACAACATTTACTTTTTTCTGTTCTTTGGTTTTTTATGCCAAATGTCAAAAGTATAGAAAATAGAAGAAATCGAAATTACATATAATAAGAAATATAAAATATTTATGGGATAAAGAAGGAAAAAAAGTAAAACTTGTTGCAAATCATAAATACTTAAACCGAGTTGTTATCTTTAAGCATTTTGTTTATAAAAACGAAAAAACTTAAATGTAAAAGAATATTCAAGATCAATAACTACATGAAAGAAAACTTAAGTCCACAAGTATTATGGGTATAAATATTGGTTTAGGCCCTCAAGATAAATTCTAATGATAAAATACTAAACGGAATTTAGAAATGTAGTTAATAAAAATATATTAAAGCTATTTTGACAATCTAGAAATTTAATATTAAATATTACAAACTATTGTATTTTAAAGTTAAGTTCATCATTAGTCACTCTACATATATATATCATATACATTATAATTATTATAAATATGAACTTAAAGATTTTAGCACAACTTTTCATTATTTACTGGTACATTAATGAGAGCAGAAAATTTTGACATGTTTTTCATTACTTTTATCATTTGAAGTGCGAAGACCAATTTGGAAGTATGTATATAAAACGCCTAGACTTAATTTTATTCTTTTATATTTCCCAAAAATTTCGATAAATTTTCTTTTTATGAAAATTTTTAAAAATTTTTTTTTTTTAGAAATTCTTTATTAAATTTTCTTTTTAAACAAAATTTTCGATAAATTTTAGTTTTATTGAAAATTTTCAATAAATTTTCTTTTTGTAGAAAATTTTTGAATATTTTTCTTACAAAATATTTTTGTTTATTTTTCAAATTTTTATAGAAAATTTATCACACATAAATTTGATAAATTTTCTCATAGAAAATTTTCAATAAATTCAATTTCTTCTTATAGAAAATTTTCGATAAATTTTCTTCTTATAGAAAATTTTCGATAAATTTTATTTTTCTAGAAAATTGTTGATAAATTTTCTTTTTATAGAAAATTGTTGATAAATTTTGTTTTTATAGAAAATTGTTGATAAATTTTGTTTTTATAGAAAATTTTTAATAAATTTTCTGTTTATAGAAAATTTTTAATAAATTTTCTGTTTACAGAAAATTTTTAATAATTTTTTTTTTATAGAAAACTTTTGATAAATTTTCTTTTTATAGAAATTTTTTTATAAATTTTCTTTTTATAGAAAATTTTAGTTTTTTTTTATAAAAAATTTTCGATAAATTTTCTTCATATAGAAAATTTTTGATAAATTTTCTTTTTCTAGAAAATTTTCAATGAATTTTCTTTTTCTTGAAAATTTTCAATAAATTTTCTTTTTCTTGGAAATTTTTTATAAATTTTCTGTTTCTAACAAATTTTCGATAAATTTCTAGAAAATGTTCGATAAATTTTTATTAAATTATCCTTTTTATAGAAAATTTTTGATAAATTTTCTTTTTATAGAAAACTTTTGTTAAATTTTCTGTTTATAGAAAATTTTTGATAAATTTTCCTTTTATATAAAATTTTTGATAATTTTTTTTATATAAAATTTTTGATAAATTTTCTGTTTATAGAAAATTTCTGAAAATTTTCATTTTATATAAAGATTTTGATAAATTTTCTTTTGATGGAAAATTTTTGATTTTTTTTTTATATAGAAATCTTTGATAATTTTTTTTTTATAGAAAATTTTTGATAAATTTTCTGCTTGATAAATTTTTGATAAATTTTATTTTTATATAAAATTTTTCATAAATTTTCTTTTTATAGAAAATTTTTATAATTTTTTTTTTATAGAAAATCCTTGATATTTTTTTTTTTTTGTGGAATATTTTTGATAAATTTTCTTTTAATAGAAAATTGTTGATGAATACGCAGCGAATGACGCAATGAGCACTCTGCATTATAGATCTAAGCGCAAGTTTATCTTTCCCTGATTGGCCACTAAGATCGTGTGAGATGATCTAGAGTTTTTCTTGTAAGTTTTTTTTTTTTGTGTCGAATGTTTCTAATGATGATGTCAAAGTATTTTGCTACCTATCCTCGTTATACTTAAATAATTATTTGCTTTTCATAAACTAAGTACTAACTCCAGGAAACATTAAGTAGAAATATTTGAATAAATGTTTGTACGTAAGTAATAGATGTTTTTCCCTATTTTCTTTAAATTACTTACTTGCATACTCTAAGAGCATTTTTAGTATAATTAACTTTTTTTCTAGTAGACTTTGGCAGAAGGATTCTCATCGAGTAGCAAATATAGCAACACATAAACATTGCAATTTTGTCAATTCGGGGCAACAGACTTGATGTTTGTTCCTTTTATAAGCTTTGTCCTCTTATGTCCAGTTCTTCTTCTCTTGTCATATTTCATAGTTTCTTTCTTTGGTTTATTAATTTTTTTTTGTCCTTGTTGTTTTTATACTTTCAATAAAGCTTTTAGTAGTAGTTTTTTTCTACTCCGATTTTTTCCATTTCAATGTTCATTGAATCGTTTTAAGAGGAGTGTGAGTGAGTAAGTACTTACTGGGTACTGAAAATCAAAAACTGTGAGTTTGTATCGATGTTTGATTGTGTGATTGTATATGTTTTAAAGTAGTTGTTTGTGTATTCGAGTGTATTAATGGCTGCTGGCCAAGCAGTTAATAATTTCTCATGTTTGCTTGTAGTTTTTATTTGTTCTTGTATAATTTTTTTTCTGTTCCTTCCATTATAACTACATACTTGCAGTTTCTCTGTTGCTGTTCTGTTCCGTTTGTAGCAATTTTGTTTTGTTGCCATTGTAATGTTGCTTGGATCACATACATATATACAAACTGTGGTTTATTTGTACATATGTATGTATATATGTTCATGTTTGTCCGTATAACTCATATGAACGTGTTTTACAATAGTACAATACAACGTACTTTCGTTGTTGTTTTACTTTATTGCTTTTGTTTACATAACAGAAAATACCCTACAGATATTTGGATTCTATAGACTTTAACAAAGATTTTAGGAGTGTGAGATTTGATAATACGATGGGTTATTGGGTGAGTCGATTTTAAAGAAAGCATTTTCGATTTAGAAGATATAAATTCCGAAAAAAATCTTTTGGATCTTACAAAACATATACTTTTTAAATTTTTAAATTTTTAGAAATTATTATGTATGTATGTATATATATACTTCTTCCCTTAGTCGTTCTTTATCAATTTTCAAATATTCTTTGTATTTTTCATTACCATGTTGTTTATAGTTTTATAAAGGTTTCATTTTTATTGTATTTTCAGCTTTTTGCTGGACATTATTTTTGTTGAACTTGATATTGTAAGCGATTTTTTTGTTCTGAAACTGCAACAAAATGGTTTTGTTTAAGTATTTTTATTTTCTTTTCTTGTTTTTTTTTTTTTTTTTTTTGTACATTTAAGTTGATTGTTATTCTAACGCCAAATTATTTTTTAATACACTTATCAATGAAAAAGTTTGCAAACAACAAATAAACAATTTTACAATTGCTGTTCTTGCCACTTGATATGTTGCGGCCGAGACTAATATCAAACCACAGGGGAATATAGACAGACGGACAGGCTTTACATTATTTGAAATTAAATTTCTAAGAATTGTTTAGAGATTTTTTACAGACAATTACCAAAAAGTTTTATTAACAGATGAAAAGTAAAAGTAGAAGTTAAATTATTAAATATTTTATAGAATTATTTGTAATAAAACTAAATAAGTCATAAAGCTTTAGTTCATTAATTCGTACAGAAGTTTATGAGAATTTAATTTCGATTTCTTTGAAAAACTTTAAATATTTTTATTTCAAAATAAAACCTATTATATAAATTATACTCTACAATTTATAAATTAAATAACTTATTCTTTTTTTCAGATAGTGCTGCTGCCGAAATATATTTTTCAGTCGGGTGAGTAATTTTATACTTTTTAAATATTTTAATAATAATAATAAAAAATCACACTAAGCAAATAATTGACGAACAAAATTTTTTATATATTATTTTTTTTTTTTTAATTAGAGCGTGTGCCAAACGGTAGTAAAGTTCTGTGGAAATTAAAATTTTTCTGTGGTGAAAAAATTTTATAATTTCGGTGTGCCAAATGAAAAATTTTTTTGATATGATAAATTTTGACAAAACCATCACAAGTTTTAGTAAATATCTTACTTTTTTTATCACTTATATATTAGTCTTCATTCATTCCTGGAGAATACTTAAATATTTTACAAGTTTTTATTTTATCTTCTATTTTTTTATTGCCAAAATTTTCTAATCGTTTGTCAAAAATTTGTTAGCTAGTGAAATTTTATTCACCTCATATTTGTCAAGATTTTACTTTTCTACAAACATTTCTATATATTTCTATAATATTTTTAAAACTTGTCCTTGTGTAAGCATACCAAAATCAGAAGTTATCGATAAAGAACGATTTTCTAAGACGAAAAATTTTTTAAAAAAGTCATTTCCCCACTGACCTTTTAACGTTTATGGAGATGGAAAATTTTATTTTCATTTTTTGTAAATTTTGTAAATTTTTTTCTACTTTGTCATCTTTTCTTTAAATTTATTTGGAAAGAGCATTTAATTATGAGTTAAATGATTCTCTTTGTGATTCATCGGTTCATATTGAAAAGGCTAATTTTTTTTTTACTTTGTTCGATTTGGAAATTTATGGATTTAAACTAGAAACTTCAGCAGATTGGGGTAACAGTTAGTGACTTCATCATTAGACGACTTAACATGTTTTCAGCCATACATAGTTTTGGTAAAAAATGTTTCCCTCTTGGCCAGATACATCCAATTTTTTTTTTAATGGCTAAATTAAATAGAAGTATTTTAGTATTTATTTCAATACAACGTATTTTTGTAAAGAAATCGTTCTGAACAAAAAAAAAAAAAAAAAAATAAATAAATAAATAAAAAAAAAAAATTATAATTTATAATTGATACAACGAAATCGATTTTTACATAATGTAACTCTTATATGATCATAAAAAATACTAATTAACACGTTATTTCTGTTCGTTATTTAATGCTAATACGCACTGAAAAAGACTCTAATCACCAAAATAATTTATTCAGTTAAACATTGTTTAACTAAAATAATTATATAAATTTCTAATAACTGTAAAAAATGAAAAGCAAAACAATTTTCCAATTAAAAAAAAAATTATTAAATCAATCAACTACACGCAGAGAAAAAATATAGTTGCAGTGACCATAATCTACGATCAATAATATTATGATTGCAACATATGGTCACAACTAAAAACAGCTATGATTATGAATAATAATTTTTATGATTCCATTTCATCATATTCTGTCCGATTCTATGGTTCGTTTTTTCATGTTATGGTTCGAGTTTTTCATATTATTATACCATCTCATTACATTACACTGGGGAACAGTCATTTTGCGGTCTGCAAATTTTTACTAATTTGAGGTCGCTGATTTCAAATCTAATTTCCATTTTTCTCTATCAGCTCGACTTTTCGAGATATACCGTTATGTCCAAAATTAAGGCACTTTCACTACATATATAGGAATAACTTGAAAACGGTTCACCATATTCAGTTAAAAAAAATCCGAAAATCGGCAAAAATATTATCTTCAAGCCGTGCTTATATTGTTTTTAAATTTGCCCAATAGTTTCAGAGATATCGTTAAAGTTTTGAAAAAAAATAACAATTTAAAAAAAATTGCTCTTTAAAAAGTCATAAAAAATAAAAATACGACAAAAATCAAAGTTTTCGAATGAAATGTGCATTATTTCATTGCAATCGGTGCATAACTTTTGATTTTATTCACAATTTACTAAGAAAACTGAATTGATAAAAATGAAATCTCAAATTAGTAAAAATTTGAAACAAAGTTCCAGACCGCATAAAAAAAGTTCAATTTTGTTCCCTTTTGTTATCATTCCATTCTATCAGAATATGATCTCATCTTATCACATTATTATCTCATCTTTACATTCCATACATTTGTTTCAAAATTATGAATCACACTAAATATAACAAAACCTTGTCTACTTACATTTATTCAAATATAAACTAAATGAGAATTATAATGAAGGTGGAAAACAAGCGTTAAAAAATAAATATATTCAAAAACAAACAAGTTATGAATTTTTCAACCATATTTGTAAAAACCATATTTATTTGTAACATTTTATAGTTATGAGAATAATGAGAATTATATTTTTTCATATTAACAAAATTTTGTTTCTGGTAAAAATATTCAGAAACATATAATATTTGTAGTCAACTATATTAAAATTTTTATTGAATGTAAATATTGAATGATAAAACTAAAACAAAAACATTATGAACACAGTATTATAAAAATTAATAAGTATTGATAATGAGAACATAATATTACTTTAGTGACAATGAAGTAAGCATATTTTTTCTCTGCATATAGATGATTGAATGAATTACAAATTTAAATAAGGAAAAAATAATAAGGAAAAAATTGTTTTATTTCTTGCTTGAGTATTAATTAAATTTTGATGTAAAATGATGCAACTGTGTTTATTCAAAAATATAAGGTAATAATTTTTTCTTTGCGTTTTTTTGTCATTTTTGGTCACCAAGAATTGGCATCACTGCTAATAATTAACATAAATAATTTGTCTTGAAGGTAATTAACTGGGATTATTCACCATGACCTTGTAGTCGATAAATGCATTTTGACTATCTTCGGCTCCTTGTCGCCTAAAGAAACCAATTCTTGGACTGAGGCGTATTTGAATAGACCCATGTCAGTAATGTCAAAATTAGTACAATTGTATTTTTCCTGATATAATTCAAACCTGAAAACTACAATTGTCCCAATTTTAGATTTGTTATAGAAAATCATCTTATTTGGAAACCAAATTTCAACTTTAATAATGCGAAATAGTTTTAAAAACTCTCAAACCGCCAGCAAAAGCTTGCTTTCCTGGTAAGCTAGTAGGTATAATTGGAAACAAAAATAAACTACTTATTCTTGCCAGAATGACTAGTTATTTTGGTTCGAGTTGTCCACAAATTCATGTAGTTATTTTTAGACTCTAGAATTACTCAGAAATATGTATAAAATAAAAGTAAAAAAATGTTTTTTGATGCCAGTGACATTTGAACTTGGGCACAAATTAACCATTAGTTTTAATGACTAACGTCTTACTCAGTACACCATCTGGCACTTAATTTTTTAAGTGACAATTTTTTTTTTTATTAAATATATTTTTCGACATTTTGTAAAAAAAAAAAAGAAAAACAGCATCAGAATGAGGTTAAATCAACAACCTTCTGTTGTTAATCCAGCGCTCTAGCCAACTGATCCATGTGATTGCAATATTACTGTGCTATTATACTATTGAGTACTTATTTATGTAGTAAAGAGCAGCCAAATAATAATGACGCCTCATTACCAAGAAATTACTTTAATGAGTAGTTGCCATTATTGAAAACCAAAAAGTTTTTGCTAGGTAGTTAAGGTTATAATGCTTAGTCTTTAATTTGTTCTGCTATAACCATAAAATACTTTTATAGAGATCTCGCAGGCTCCTAAATATTTGGGCACATTGACATCAATTATTCATATAATTGATAAACAAAGACTACGAAGGGTTAAGCAGGATTTAGACGATAAGATTTATTTAAAAGAATTATAAATTGTTATCAAAATTTATAGAAATATCATTACATTTACTATTTTTTACGTGGATGAAACTTACTTGATTGTATTTAGTTTATTTCAGAAGTTCTACGGCATTTTTGAACCTTAAATGATCTTTTTTACACAATTTTTTTTATTTTAGTACAATTGGGGTTAAAAAAATTAAAATTTCAATTCACTGTTCCTTGCATCATAATTCATAAGATAGTACAATTCGAATAGCTGTCAGATTCAAATCAGTGCTATAGTTTGTTCGTCCCAGAATATTTTCTTTAGTAGCCGATAAATAAAACACTTGTCCGGGATGTTTGAGTTTGGTATATGTCTATTATGAAACACTATTGAAGCACTGTTCAACAAAAATTAAAGCCCCTATTATCGTTTACAACACTTAAATTTTGTGTTATTTTAGTAACAACACAACACCTAATTTGTTATCGATTATGGTTTACAACATCTAGGTGTTGTGTATGTCATAGGGTTGCATTTAATTTTAGTGCTTAGATAGATAGAGAAGGTTGATGTGATACCAGAAAGTACCACATCTCCACCCAGAGACCGATCCCGATCCATTGTGAGTCTCTTCGTTGAAATAGCTGTGAAATATAGAATATAGAATGCAGAAAATAGGAGAGAAGAAGTAGAAGATAACAGAGTATGAATGAGAACGAATCATATAGGGGGATTAGCAATGTTACCAATCCCCCTAGGGTTATACCCCTGATTCTCCCTTAAACAGTCGATTCCCATGACGTCTACAAGATCTGCGTCCCGAACATCACTTAGCCCGCCGAGGAATTGGCTACCCAGCCATTTCATTCTACGATGCTGCAATCGTGGACAATGGTACACAATGTGCTCAGTAGACTCGGTCTCGTCGACGTCTCCACACATTCTACAAAAATCGGAATTGCTAGCGTCCCATCTAGACCTCATCTTCCCTATCAAACAGTGACCCGTTATGGCCCCTATCATGATTCGTAAGCTCTTCCTTCAAGCCCAGGAGAGTGCTAGTGCCTGCATTGTTTAGTGCCGGCCATATCGCCCTCGACACTCTACAGTCCTCTCTACTCTCCCAAGCCCAATTGGTTCTGACCAATTAGTGCTTAATATCCGTAAATTTACATTCCTGCGTATGAAAAACTGCCTAGTTTGAAAAAAAGTTTCCAGAATATTTGTATACGTGCGATTTTGTTTCAATTAAAAGTGAAATAATGGATATTAACATCGAATTATTTTTTGATGATGACGATGACAGTAGGAAGAAAACACGTGGCTCGTATATGGAAGAGAATTCGGGATAGTTCCAATCCCTTGGAGCTACCAAATGCTGAGTACATATAAATTGTCTGAAGTCATTAATTATATTAACACATAATGTGTTTTAGTTTTATAAATTTTTTCCGCATAAATAAAGATGGATTTTTGTATTTGCTGCCAAAACTAAGTGACTTTTTAAAACCGTCAACACGGTGTTCGGCCATTCCACCGATTCTTAAATTGTGTTGTGCGATGAGATTTTTCGCTGATGGAAGCTACCAAAGAAGCAGCTGTAACGACTTTAACATTGGAGTTTCACAACCAACCAGTCTGCTTAATTTTGAAAGAAATTATAGAATTCTTTGAAAAAAAAAAGGATAAAAGCCCGGATGACTGAAGAAGAAAAAAATGGCAACAAAATGTCGTTTTTCTCAAAAACACGATTTCCTGGAGTAATTGGATGTATAGATGGTGCACACGTAAGAATTGTAGCGCCTCCAAAGGAATTGCAACATTTGTATTTGAACAGGAAAGGATATTACAGCCTCAATATCATGATTGTGAGGAAGATTGTCATTCTTCAATTCAAGTTAATTTATTAATAAATAAATATTTTTTTTTTATTATAATAGGTGTGCGACTTCGAAATGAATATTCGCTATGTAGATGCACGATACCCCGGCTCAAAACATGACCTCTTCGTATAGATTATAAGCGACTTCAAGCAATATTTACACAAAAATATGCAGGAGAATACTTGGATTTTAGGTAGGAAATTTTTTTCCGTCTTTCTTTTTCTTTAAATTCACAAATTTTTAGGCGATGCTGGGTATCCGTTGGAACCATTTTTAATAACTCCATTTCGAAGTGCTGCTGAGGGATCATAAGAAAGTCGTTTTAATACAGTTGATGCAAAAGCAAGAAATGTAATTGATAGAACAATTGGAGTTCTTAAAAGCTGACCTCGTCCAATATCTGGATGAATTCTCATTAGCTCAACCAGTTTTTCCATTTATTTTTTATTTGTAATTTTGCTAAAAAATATTTATAATTAATTATTTTTTACAGTTATGAATATTTTGCAAAGAAAAATATAAAAATATGCATACTTAGAAATTTTTCTCCATTTTCGTTTTTTAACTTGTAACGTTCATAACACAACACCAAATAAGCAGTTGTTAGTTTTTGACAGTGCTGACAATACATAAATACATATGTTATAAACGATAATCGATGTTACAGAACATGGACAACAGTGCTGACAACAGTTGTAAATCGTGATCGCATTTTAAAAAATACGACACTAAAATAACAACTGTTGTAAACGGTAATCGGGGCTTAAAAATATTTCCCATACATGATAAATTCCATATACATGAGCAAATATAGATTTCAGTTTTCAGTTTTTCATTTTATGTTCATTTTTCATTTTTAAAGGACTTTAAAATTTTGAGGGATTTCCGATGTTAATTCCTTATTTTGCTACTTTCTAATTGCTATTATAGGGAGATATCGGTATCCAATGAAACAGGAGAATTTTGTTATTATATTGGATCACTTCTCGCTAAAATAATCTAAATAAAATTTGCAAAAAATATGCTTACAATATTTAGTCCTTTAATACCTTGAAAGTTTCCAACGAATAATTTCTAAAATATATATGTTAAAAATACTAATATTCAGTTTCAAGTAACAAAATTTTATTTCATTTGATTAAAACAGTTATTACTAAATAACAAGTATTTCTAAATTCTCAACGTTTTCTATCAGAATCGCTTTTTAGTAACATCTTTAGATAATGTTTATATAACTTTGGAAGTAATGAAAAAGCACTTCCTTAAAAATGACTTCTATTTATTTTTGCTGGGATATAGTATAGGTATATACAAATATATTGGTAATTACATTCACTTTCATATAACATATCATATATAAGATTCGGCATAGCCGAATGTAGCACTCTAACTTGTTTTTTTTTTTTATTGTTTACACAAATTAATTTTGTGAACATTGTAAAATGGTTTCGCTTCTTTAGGTTTCACTGCATTTTTTTCTCTTCACTTTGTTAATATAATTTTTGGAAACTTCTTCAGTAAAACAATTATTAAGTACAAAACAGTAAAATTTAAAACGAAAAATAATAAGTAAAAGAAAAACGCTGAAGCGGAAGTAAACACTCCTCTCATAAAAAATTAATTCTCGAAATTTAACGATTGTTAGCTTTTGGGCAAGCAAAAAGAAAAAAAATATATACATATCTACAGCAATATAAAAATGAATGAATATTTTTCTAAGAAATATTAAATTAAAATGCAGTTTCTGTATTACTTTCAATAACAATTCTCCTTGGGTCAAAATCAACAAAGCAAATTAAAGAGAATGAGAAAAAAATAAATATTAATTAAATTTATTAAAAATGAAAAGAAAGCATAAAAATAAATATTTTATTAAATTAAAGTTTGAAAAAAAAAATAATAATAAACTTATTTAAATAAAATATGTATGTAAAACTAGAATCAAATTAAACTTTGCAGGAAATTTTTTGTAAATTCTAAAGAAATATTTCAGTTTTTGCTATCCTTTAAAATAATATATATTAAAAAAAAGAGAAAGAAAGAAAAAGGGAAAAAACAAAGAATGAGTTCATGTAACTTAACATGTCGGAAACAGCATGTCTAACATTTGATAGCCAGACAATATTGCCACAAGGACAAGGACATGAACTCCTCTCTCTCTCTCACACACACACACATAAACATTTACTTTCTCATGTACTTATATAAAAAAAAAATCTACATACACAAATGCAATGTAAAACTTGTAAATTGAAATAGAAGTAGTCAAGCACAGTGTTGCTTAAAAAAATATTTAGAAAAAAATGTAAAAATGAGTGTAAATGCGATAAGGCAAAGCTTTTCATTTACACCAAACGATTTTTTTTTTGTTTTTATTTTCTGGTATAATACTTCTTCCATTTTTATTTTATATAAACAAATATTTTCTGAATAAGTCTATAGAATACAAAAAAAAAGACAGAAATGCCAAATAAAAAAAATAAATAAAAATCCTTATACTATTAGTGCTACTGATTTTTCAAAGCAAAAACCAACAAATAAAGGAGGATCATACTGGAAGTTAGCAAAAGAAAAATTAAATAAATAATTTTATTATTTTTAAGTGTCGAAGTAATTTCGGAAAGAACCGATTTGCTGAAAATTTTTATTTATTTCTTTTTCCCAAAAATTGGTTCTTATATGCTCTTTGTTACAAAATACCTGACTTTTTGGCAAATAATTTTAACAAAAAACAGTTTTTTTTTTGTTAAAATTTTTTTTCTTTTAATTTTTTTTTGTATTAAATTAATTATAACCTACACCACCATAGGTGGTTGAGGTATTATGCGTTTGTGCTGATATTTGTAACGCACAGAAAAAATCATGCAAAACCCACCTTAAAGTATACCAATTGACTCAAAATCACTTTTTGAGTCAGTTTAACTATGTGCGTCCGTCCGTCTGGCTGGACGGCTGGCTGTCCATGTACAGGTTGCAAATTTGAAGATAATTCAATGAAATTTGGAAGGACAAGGAGGCCTATTGAAATTGGTTATAATCGGTCCATTATACAAATGTTTAACGATTATAAATGCCTTAAATATAGCAATATTTCAAATTCGTTGTAAGGAAGTTTCGTAGAGATCAGTTCATAATTGACCATAGCTTCCATATAAAATCCTCTTTCGAAAATCACTTTAACTTACATAAATCACATACACATGTTAGTATCAGGTTTATGTTCGACACAAATAAGTTTTATATCAGTAGAAATCATAGTGACACATTTTATGAGGATTGCTCCATAATTTACCATAGCACCCATATAAGCCTATTTTCGGGAATCATCCTAAAGTGCATAAATTCATCCAAATGTTAGTATTAAAGTAATATTCTGTATTCGTATATTTTATTTTACATTTAGTAAAAGTATGTCTAATATAAGACCCCTCCACGAATTTTGATGGACATAAACAATGGTGTGGAGTATTTTTCTTACTTATTTTTTACTGAAAAATAAAAATTCGAATCTTGTAATGAAATATTAAATCAAAAAATTTTAATAAAAATTTGGTTTTAGTGAAACATTACTTTAATATCAAAAATTAAAGTTTTAGTGAAAAATTCAGTTGTCAGTGAATACTTGATTTATTTTTTTTTAAATAAAAATTAAGTTTTAGTGAAAAAATATCTTTTTTTAAGATCTTTTGAAATCGGATTTTATGTGAGAAATATATTTTTAGAAATATTTTTAATTTAAAAATTCCTTCTTTAGTGAAAATAAAATTTTTTGTGATTTTTTTTCGTGAATTTGATTTTATCAGAGAAATGGATTGAAAAATATTTTTGAATTGAAAATTAATTAAAAAGAGATTTTTAAATGAAAAATAGTTATTTTAGTAAATAATTAATTATTTTTATTTATTTATATATTTATTTTTTTTTTTTTTTTTGTAAAAAATTGCTTTTTTAAGTAAAAATTTATTTTTTTCTTTAAGTGAAAAATTAAAAAAATGTATTTTTTTGTAAAAAATTTGTTTTCAGCGAAAGATTAAAACGAAAATTAACTTTTTAGCAAATAATCCAGTAATTTAATTTTTTGGAGCTTTCTTTAATTATTGCGAAAATCAATTTGTAAGTGAAAATATTTTTTCTTTAAAAAATTCCGTCTTTAGTAAAAATAATTTTTTTAGTGTATAATATTAGAGGAACTGATTTTCAACAGAAAATTAATTAATTTTTAATTTTTTAATTTTTTCTTTATTAAATAGATTTTATAAGAGCAACTGATTAAAAAAAATGTTTTTCAACTAAAAAATTTCCATTTTTGGTGATACTTATTTTTTTTTTAGTAATTTTTTTCTTTGTAAATAATTTAGTTTTCATGATTTTTTTTTTTTTTTTTTTGGAAAATAATTTTTTTAAAAAATTTTTTCTTTAATGAATAAGATTTTAAAAGAGAAAAAGTTAAAAAAAATATGTTCAGCTAATAAATTCATTTTTTAGTAAAAAAAATGTTTTTTAGTTAAACAAATTAAAAAAAGAATATATTATTTAAATGAAAAATTTAGTTTTTCGATAAAAAATAAAAACTTTTTAGCAAACAATTCACTAAAATAATTTTTCGAAAACATTTGTGAAAATAAATTTTTAAGTGGAAATATTTTTTCTTTAAAAAATTATTTTTTGTGAAAAAAAAAATTATAATAAAAGATACCGACATCAACTGAAAATTGATTTTAGTGTTATTTTTTTATTTTTTGTAAATTAGATTTTATAAGAGAAACTGACTAAAACAATATTTTTCAACTAAAAAATTTCCACTAATAGTGAAGCAGTCATTTATTTCAGCTAACTTTTCTTTTTTTGAGTAAAAAAATATTTTGAATGATTTTTTTTATGAATAAGATTTTATAAGAAAAACGGATTTAAAAATATTTTTCTTTTCCTTTTTTCAGTAAAAAATTTATATTTTAGTTAAGAAAAAATTGTTTAAATATTTTTAACTGTAAATTCAATTTTTCAGTAAAAAATAATTTTTTTATTTAAAAAAATTATTAAAAAGTTTTAATTTTCAGCGAATCATATTTTATTAAACATTTAATTTTTAGTGATTTTTTTAAATTTTTAGTGAAAATTTTATCCTTTAGCGAAATATGATTTTTAAGTGAAAAATTGATTTTTAGCGTATTTTAGTAAATAAGTTATATATTTTTTTTTAATAAAATGAACATCTCTTTAGTGGATTTATTAATCTATTAATAATTTAATCATTGGAAAGATTTACCAGTCCATGAAAGAACGGACTGAAAAAGATCACAATTTTGTGACCTGCAAAAGAGTGACAGATTACATTGACATCGTGCGGAACATACGAACTAATTAAAACAATAACCAATAACGAGTGATCTTTATAAATATTTTCGTACCCAGTTAGTCGTATAAAGACCAAATTAATCTTGAAGTGGATTGTTGTACCAATGAATCGATCGATCTCTTTAAAAAGAAACCTTTCTTTTTTGCAGCTAATACGCAACAGTGTTATCCGGGATATTACAATGAATTAGTTAGAATTTTTTACCACCTCATTAAGAGATGTAAAGAGAGAAACAAACTGTACTTTCAGTACATTATTTATCCGTAGATATGACCCTAAATTATCTGCGGATTGCAAAAAGTTGATTTCAGAGAATATATTTAGTATATAACTCACGTATAAGGAATCAGGAGCACATAAAACGCTGAACATTACTCCACCGTTCACTTACAATTTTCTTTTATCTCGTTTGAGGTTTCTTGATTGTGCGAAGGACCATTTTTATAACTTCATTTGACAATGGAAAACATCTTAAAAAAATACAAAAAACAAAAAATACAGATTGGTAAATTAGCTTCCGGTAAGCAGAAATATTTCAGATATTGTAAATGCCAACTGTGAGACATCCCTCGTATAGTCATAGATTTTTGAAGAGTAAAAATTGCAGAGTTGCAAAAATCAACAGATTCACACACACACACACCAACATATACTAATAGAGAGAGAAACAAAAACAACAAGAAATGAAAACAAAAATTAATGTTAATTCTAAATGTTTACATTTAACAGTAAAAATAACTTTTGACAGCTGTGCATGCCACACAGTATATGCCACTTTCAAAATGTGTTCTTGCCACATAGAACATTATAATACAAACATACCTATTTACGTATATATATTTTTTTAACATTTGCACATATTATGTCTTTTATTTTATATGGACATTTTGTTGTGTTGCATTATTCCATCATACAAAAAAAAAAAAAAAAGACAGACAGATTTGTTTATTTTTGTTTTATTTAAATAATAAAAAAGGCAAAATTCTTTTTAAGTTTCCTAGGTTTTTGCGAAAAAAAAATAAAAGTTGGTTGCAGGCTATTCTGCTAATATCATGAGGAGAAAATGCAAGAAAAATATTAAGGCAATGCATGAAATTAAAACAAATATTGAGAATTTTGCATTCCTATTAAATTAAATATACTGATAGTGTTGTCCAAAAAATGTACTTATGCTTAAAGGACTGAAGAAAGAAGGAATTGGAAACATTTAAGTTAATATTATTAAAAATATTAATAAGATATTTTTGTCTTATACTTTTAAGAGAATATCCTTATTAAAAACTTTGATTGTTGCTTATTTTCGTTGATGTTTTTCGTTTGCTTTATTGTTGCCTTGAATGGTTGCAATGATGACTTTTTTATTTTTCATTTTGTTTCATTTTAATGATGAACTTGCATCATTTCTATTTGTTTGTTGATGCTTCTACTGTTGTTGCGAGTTCGTAGCTTAAATAGAGTCTTTATACTTCTAACACATCAAATACATCTATTTGTAAATTTCATTTGAAAATAGTGTCATTCATGTTTATTTTGAATTCTAAGAATCGTTAATAGATTTTATATTTTTTTGTTTTCTCTCCGACTCTATGGATTTTGTCATTACAAGTACATTCCAAACTTTTTTTTCCAAATAATCTTTCTAAAAGACCAGCAAACCAAACGGACAGACACACGGATACAATATTTTGCAAACAAATAATCACTAATTGTAGGAGTTGAACATGACGTTGATGAGGATGATGGTGATGCTGGTTGTTGGTGGTGAATGGTAAATTTAAGTAAATATGAAATCAAAGGAAAACTCTTTTAAGTATGATTTCAGTTAAATAAACATGTCATCGTCAACATCATCATCAGCAGCAGTCGTAGTAGTTGTAGTAGTGATATATAAAATTGTATATACTATTTATGCTGTTTGAAATTCGTCCTGGATGATTGGTTGACAAAGCAATGACCACTAAATTCTTGTTAATTCTTAATTGGAACTATTCTTTTTTGTTTACTAAATATTTTTTTGTTTGCTTGCTTGTTTTCTTTATTTCTTCAAATGTTGGTTATGAATATTTATTTGGTATTATTTAATTAGTGATTTTGAAAGAAGGTATTTATTTGTTCATTAGAATGAATAAAGATTTTTAACCTCAGAAAAAAAATAAAGAAAATTTAATATGCAAAGGACCAGTTGCTGGAATGTATTAATAAAACAATTGATTACTTAATTTAAGAAAAATAAACACAAGAATTTTATTATTATTTCAGAGACTTTTTTCACTGAACTCAAAAACTTAATACAAGAATGTAATGCAGTAAAATATTTATAAATAGTAAATCTGTGGCACAAAGGACCATAAGCTTTTCTATTTGCTAGTTTTGTTATAAAATTCAAATTTTTTTTAATTATCTTTCCCTTGTACTTAAAGCTTAACTACTAATATTTTGCAAATATATTTTACTTTATCTTTTATACTTCTAAAAACTTTTTCTTAATTCTTTTCGCTTTCATAAGCCAACCAATTCTAGGAAATTCTTTAATCATTTAAAATTTTCAAATACATATTTTTTTTTTTTTGCTATTCTGGTTATGAACTACAATTTTCAAAGGTTACTGCAAAGCACATCATATGTTTGTCTTTAGCAGTATTTAAACTTACTTATATTTGTAAAGGAATTCTCGTAGAGTAAAAAAAAAAATTAAAATAAAATCGCATAGAAAAAATAAAAAATATAAATTTTAAACTAAAGTTTATTTAAAAACCAGCACCACCAGTGTGTGTTCATAAAAAGAAGATGATGAAAAAGTAAAGACAAAAAAGAAGAGATTTTAATTAAGATCTTCCATAGTTTGTATTATAACACGAACTAATGTTTTTTAAGGCAATAGGGGGTGGCCAGATTAAAGGAGACGGAAGTAAAAGAAAAAGAGAAAACTTTTTTCTTTTTATAAAAAAGTCATCGATAAATTTTCTTTATACAACGTTTACACCAAACAAAAACTATTAGTATTTGTATTCATTAGATTTTTGATTGAAAATCTAGATGAATTTCTTTAGTTTTTCCATACAAATCAAAAATTATTTCCATCTAGTTTTTATTAAAAACCAAATAAAAACTGCTAAAATAACTACTTATGATACAGCCTGTTCAGTTGATTTCAGAACATTGGGATTTTATATATAATGAAAAAATAAAATTTGTTAAGTTATTTAAATTGTTTTATTTGCTTTGTATATTTTGTGAATAAATTGTGTTTAAAATATTGTAAAAAAAATATTATTTACAACAAAAATATACCAAATTTTGTATAAATAAAATTAAAGAGAATTTGTCATCAAATACCACATAGAGAGAAAAACAGGTATGTGAACGGTATGGTTTTTGAAATTTGGTTTTAACAAAAACCTGTTGGATTTTGTTTGGTGTAACTAGGATATTATATAGAAAATTTTTGACAAAAATTTCTTTTAATGCGAAATTTTCAAGAAATTATCTTTTATATGAAATTTTTTTAAATTTCCTTTCATAGAAAATTTTCGATAAATTTTATTTTTATAGTAAATTTACGAAAAATTTTCTTTTTCAGGAAAACCGCGATAAATATTATTTTTTCTAGGAAATCTACGATAAATTTTGTTTTTATAAGAAATTTGCCATAAAATTTTCTTTTTATAGGAAATTTACGATAAATTTTTCTCTTTGTAGAAAATTTATGACAAATTTTATTTTTATAGAAAATTTAGAATAAATTTTATTTTTATAAATAAATAAAATAAATTTTTCGCACATTTTCGTTTATACGAAAATTATTGATAATTTTTATTAAACTTTCTTTTTATAGAAAATTGTCGATAAATTTTATTTTTACAAAAAAATATACAATAACTTTTATTTATATACGAAACTTTCGTTAAATTTTCTTTTTATAAACAAATTTCGATAAACTTTCTTTTTATAAGAAATTTACAAAAAAAAAAAAAAATATATGTTTATACGAAATTGTCGATATTTTCCTTTTTTTAGGAAATTTTATAAAAATTTTATTTTTATACGAAATTTTTGATAAATTTTCTTTGTACACAATTTTTGATAAATTTTCTCTTTTTCTCTTTTGGAAAAAAATTTTTTTACGAAATTTTCTTTTTATAAAAAATTTTTGATGAATTTTCTTTTATAAAAAATTTGGGATGGATTTTCTTTTTATAGAAAATTTTCGATGAATTTTCGTTTAATACGAAATTTCGATAAATTTTAGATAAATTTCATTTTTATAAGAAATTTGCGATAAATTTTTCTTTTTGTAGAAAATTTAGAACAATTTTTTTTTCTAGAAAATTTACGATAAATTTTATTTTTATAAATAAATAAAATAAATTTTTGGCACATTTTCATTTATACGATAATTATTGATAATTTTTATTAAACTTTCTTTTTATAGAAAATAACTTTTATTTATTTACGAAATTTTCGTTAAATTTTCTTTTTATAAACAAATTTCGATAAACTTTCTTTTTATAGGAAATTTGCAATAAATTTTATTTTTATACGAAATTTTTTTTGATAAATTTTCTTTGTACACAATTTTCGATAAATTTTCTCTTTAGACGAAATTTTGGAAAACATTTTTTTTACGATATTTTCTTTCTATAGAAAATTTTCGGTGAATTTTCTTTTTATACGAAATGTTCGATAAATTTTCTTTTAATACGAAATTTTCGATTAATTTTTCCTTTTACACGAATTTTTCGATAATTTTTCTTTTTATAGAAAATATTCGATTAAATTTATTTTTATAGACAAATTTCGATAAATTTTATTTTTATAGACAAATTTCAATAAATTATCTTTTTGAAGAAAATTTTCGATAAATTTAATTTTTATAGGAAATTTACGATAAATTTTAATTTTGTAGACAAATAAAATAAATTTTCTTTTGATAAAAAATTTGTGATAAATTTTCTTTTTATACGAAATTTATCGACAAATTTTCTTTTATAAGAAATTTATCGATAAATTTTCTTTTATGCGAAATTTGTAGATAATTTTTATTAAATTTTCTTTTCATATAAAGTTTTCGATATTTTTTTACAGAACATATACGATAAATTTTATTTTTATATGAAATTTTCGTTAAAACACACAAAAATATACAAAAATATACAAAAATTTTGAACAATTTTTTAGTCGAAATTTTAGATAAATTTTTTTTAACATAAAAATTTTTGATAAATTTTCTTTTTATAAACAATTTTCGAAGAATTTTCGTTTTAGAGAAAAATTTTTAATGAATTTTCGATGAATTTTATTTTTATAGAAAATTTTCGATGAATTTTCTTTTTGGTAGTTTTCGATGAATTTTCTTTTTTTAGAAAATCTTCGATAAATTTTCCTTTTATAGAAAACTTTTGATGAATTTTCTTTTTATGGAAAATTTTCGATAAATTTTCTTTTTATGGAAAATTTTTGATGAATTTTCTTTTTATGGAAAATTTTTGATGAATTTTTTTTCAAGAAGTTTTCGATGAATTTTTTTAATTAAATTTTTAGTGATTTTTTTTATAGAAAATTTTTGATGATTTTTTTTTTAGAAAATTTGTATGATTTTTTTTTATAGAAAATTTTCGACGAATTTTCTGTTTATAGAAAATTTTCGATGAATTTTCTTTTTATAGAAAATTTTCGATGAATTTTTTATAGAAAATTTTCGATGAATTTTTTATAGAAAATTTTCGATGAATTTTTTATAGAAAATTTTCGATGAATTTTTTATAGAAAATTTTCAATGAATTCTTTTTAAAGAAAATTTTCGATGAATTTTTAGTGAATTTAATTGTTATAGGAAATATTCGATGAACTTAACTTTTATAGAAAATACTCGTTACATTTTCTTTTTACAGAAAATATTCAATAATTTTCTTTTTATAGAAAATTTTCGATGAATTTTTTATAGAAAATTTTAGATAAATTTTCTTTTTAAAAAGAATTTTCGATAGATTTCTTTCGGTAAAATTCAAAAATTTTAATAAATTTTCTTTTTATAAAAAAAATTTGGATACATTTTTGATAGTTTTACTTTTATAAAAAAAAATTTTATAAATTTGCCATATATCGAAAATTTCGATAAATTTTATGCATATTAGGAATTTCGATAAATTTCCTTTTTATAGACAATTTTCGTTAAATTTTCTTCTTATAGAAAAATTTTGATAAATTTTCTTTTCGTTAAAAATGTTCAAGTAATTTTCTTTTTATAAAATTTCTTTTACTCTGGTATTTTTCTTATTTTTAGAACATTTGTTACAAATCCCTATTACACTGACCACACCCTTTAATCTCCTATCTGAACCAGTCATATTCATGTGTATTATACAAATACCTACTTTTATCCTAAAAAAAAAGAAATAAAAATAAAATACAAAGTGCAGGAATAAAGTGGTAGACAAGAGTTAGTCTTAAGTACTCCAGTCTATGAGTTACGAGCTACGTTTTTTCCCCGAGCAACTTGCTCCTCTATAACGATACAGTTTAAGCCAATGTTAGTTTGTTAACGTCTGTATGTGCGACAGGGATGGAAAAGAAAAACTATAAATTGTTCTAACAACAAATAATAAATAAATTGATACAATTAAATCAATTAGTTGGGTTTCTATTTATTTTAAGATATTGGGGAATAAAAATATTATTATCAAAATTCCATTATTTATGTTTTTGAGTTTGCTAATGCAAAACTCCCATGCCTGTGAGTTAAAAGATAATTCTTATATGTATTTGTATGGAATATTATTGTATATTCTATACATTAGTATTTGTTTAAAAATCCTATATGTTTTTTTTTTTTTATAAAAGGATTAAATTTTATTGTCTTTCTTCTTAGTATTTTTTCCATACACATTTTTTCAAATGCTGCATTTGCTTTTGCAACAAACAGCAAGAAAAAAAAAGAGGAATAAAAAAATTAGAATTTCATTCAGTTCATGTTATATCTGTTTTTATGCAACCAGCATTTGAGCACTAAAGTGTTGCATTATATGTTGTTATTAGTATGTGCAAGGTTTCTTTTAAAATTCTTTTTTCTATTTTATTTTTTAAAATTTTCTTTCTATTTTTCTCATTTGGTTTTATTTCTTGTTGTTGTTATTATTGTAGTTTGTGAAGTTTAATGGTTGCTTATGATGATGTTGCATTGTGTCTATTTGTTTGTGTTTGTTGTTGTTGTTGTTGCCATTGTTGTTTTTCGGGGTGCTGATAACAACTTTGTTAACAATATAATGACTTTGTTTAGACAATTGTACTAATTGTTGTAATTCATGAATGTTTTCTACTGTTGTTGTTGTTGTTGCTTATGCTATTGACGTTGAGTCAATGAGACTATTAAGTCTACGATTTATTAGGACTAGAAAACCATATTGAGATTTTGTTTTTGTGTTTAAAGGGATTAAATGGTTTTCACTGATTGCAAAATACAGACAGAATTTAATGTTAGTTCCCAATTTGTTGTTTTTTTTTTCTTTGGTTATTTATTTGTATGTCACAGTGTGTTACCATTTAACAAGTTAATTAGTTTTAATATTTTATCAGAAAAAATGTTGATTTTTTCTTACGTTTTATATTGATTTTTCTTAATGTATTTCGGTCGAAAGTTAGAATTTGAGTTTAAATTAAGTCATTAATTTTGATAACAATTTTGTTTAGTGAATTGAAAAGTCACTATGTTTTGGAACCTTTTGTGTTTTAGTCTTAATATAGAACCTATATTTATATTTCCGTTTAGGTGTTTCTTTTATCAAAAGTGGCGACAAGAGGCACTAGCTACCTTTTTTAATGACTTAATTATAAATAAGAACTACTTTTATAATTTTTAAAATTGTATATAAAAAAAAAAAAAAAAAAAAAAAAAAAATCAAGAATTTTGAAATATTCTCCAATTCACAACCTCTGTTATATCGTATGTCGTAAAAATTTTTAAATTAATTTTTTTTGCTCTCAAAATTATTGTTTGAAAAACATTTACAATATACATCGATACGACAGAGGTTGTGAACTGAACAATTTAATTCGTTAGTAGTGACTTTAACTAACAAGGATTTAGTAAAAATATTTGTCCTTAATATGGCAGAAAATACGTTAAAAATTCATATGAAAATGCTCTTTTTTTATGAGTGCATTTTTTAACAAAAGTACTTTTGTTTGACTTATACAATATGTATTAAAAAATTGTTGTGATACACTTTACCCTGGTTTTTAAAGCAATAAAAATTCAACGTATAATTAAAGACTTAAATATAAAGTGTGCGTTTGAATAAAATTAAAAAACAAACAAAATTTTCATAATAATTCTTGCCGCCGTTAATTTTAAATATCTTTGTAGATTATAATATTCTCTGGAGACATGTCAAATTTAACAGCAGATCGAATTCTTGAAATCCGATCGTTTGTCCGCATGCGAAATGTACAAAATAAAGTTTGATTTTTTTTTTAACTTACTAGAAAATGCTGATTGAGAACAATTTTTAGAAAAGTATTACACTTCAGGTTATTAAAAAAAAGCTTAAGAAGAAGTCACAAAACAGAATTTCAAGTTTAGGAACTTGTTCACAAAATACTTTGAATGTATATTTTATAATTTGAACTAGAAATATTTTGTTTTATTATTTTTGAATTTAAAAGTTTTGAAAATTATTATAATTAAAATATTCAAAAAATAAACTTTAATTTTAATATATAAAATAATTATTTGGTCCTACACTAAGCCCAAAAGTAAAGATAAACATGTTCGGCCGCGTAATGGCAAGTTGTTATTCGTTTCTTCAAAATCAAATATGAAATAAAAAAAAATTTAATAACAAAGCTGAGAAGTCTAAGGCAAAAAATGATCAAAGCTCTTTAATAATAAAAAAATATATTTTCAATATTTTGTATTAGCCTGGAAGACATACGTTATTGCTGACTTTTCTCATGTTCCAATGTACAAGTTTTATATACCGTATAATAGAGAAAATGGTCCTGAATAGTATCGAACTAATAACAATAAAAATTTACAAAACAATTTATCGTATGACAAGTTTACTCAAAATGTGACAAGATATGTGAACAATCACATGCCTCTTTAGTCTAAATAAACTCAAATAATCATATCAAAGAATGTCATAAAAAGGCATTGATGACAGTCGCAAGAATATTTTAAAAATTCTCTTGTCAGATTTAGAATTTTTTCGTTACAGTAGAAGCACTCAGAATTGAAACTAATATTTTAATCCTACGAAGTATTAGTTATTCAAAATACCCACAATTTTGGAAATTATAAAGGAATTGGATCCAAGTTAAAAACGAATTTAAGAAGGCCCCCGCAGTGCTTAATTGTAGTTATTAATTTTAAATTCTTATAGAGAGATACCTCGAAAAATTTTGTAAAATTACTTCAAAATTTCTTACAAAAGTCATACCTAAAAAAAGTAACAAATAGTCTATTTAGCAAATAATTTTCATATAGAGTGTTATATAAGCAAAATCTGCGGAAGAAATGTTGATTTAGTTTTAATCCTAACTTATTTCATTCATCTTTTATTAAAAAAAAAAAAATGTTGTTTTATTTGAACGCACACCTTAGACATTTTAAAGGCTTTTTTTTGCTAATATATTGCATTTATTTTGTCTTTTGCTTTATGAAGCTATAAAAAAGGCGGTAAAAAGACAACTTTTTTGCACGAAAAAAATAAGATATACCGAAAAATAATATGGTAAAAAATTATTAACAAAAAATGTAGTTTTCTATTGAAAACTGTTGGACTTTCGTCACCATGTCCCAGAGTAATAATTATTACAATTTATACTAAATAAGGAGTATAAATTTGTCAAAATTTCATTCTAAAACCGCATTTGTATTATGACGCAGACACTACCATAAACGTAGCAGGTAAATATCGTGCAATGAAAAAAAAAAAAAAAAATAAATAAATAAAAATAAAAAATAAATAAGAAAAGAGAGAATATTAAAAAATTTCAATTAGGATCTTGCTATTTGTCATTACACCAAAGAATTTATGTTGTTATGTACCAGAAGATTCCAACCCACTAAACTGCCTAGAAACCCGTTCATTTGAAAGGTATTAGCCAAAAAAAAAAAAAAACGAGAAAGAAAGATATAGTCGGTCAAGCCCGACCATATGATACCCCACACCATTATGCATAATTCGTGGATGGGTCTTATATTCGACATGTGGTCAATTGCAGACCGATACTTTTACTACTCGTAAGTGTAAAATAAAACATACGAATACGGAATATTACGTTGATACTAACATTTATATAAATTTCAACACTTTGGGGTGATTCCCGAAATGGGGCTTATATGGGAGCTATGGTAGATTATGGAGCGATCCTCATAAAATTCGTCACTGTGATTTCTACGTATATAAAACTTATTTGTGACGAATATAAACCTGATACTAACATGTGTATGCGATTTATGCACGTTAAAGTGATTTTCGAAAGATGGTTTTATATGGGAGCTATGATGGGCAATTATAGACCGATCTTCATGAAATTTGGCACAAAGATTGATACTTATACAAAACTTCCTTGCACTGAATTTCATTACAATATTGCTATATTTAAGACATTTATGATCGTTAAACCCCTGTTCCGGGAGGACATTTGTATGGGGGCTAGGTGAAATAATAGACCGATCAAAACCAATTTCAATAGGCTTCGTCCTTGTGTCATGAAACTCCCACGTACCAAATTTCATTAAATTATCTTAAAATTGCGGCCTGTACTTTGTGCCAAAGGTTTACATGGACAGCCAGCCAGCCGTCCAGCCATCCATCCCGCCAGCCAGACGGACGGACATCGTTAGATAGATTCAAAAGTGATTCTGAGTCGATTAGTATGCTTTAAGGTGGGTGTTGGATGATTTTTTCTGTGCGTTACAAACATCAGCACAAACGCATAATACGCATAATTAGAGGACATTAAAATCTCAACAAAAAATAAAATAATGTCTTCAACATTCGACTACCCTGTATTTAACTGTTGAAAATTTGTGCAACAACAAATATGTCCACAATTAGTTTATATAAGATCGAATGAGGTCAAAAAGTATAAAAACGCAAACAAAAAGGTTAGAAAAATGGAAAAAATTTAAGTAATTTTAAGCCCTTTTTGTAAGTTTTTGAATTCTGAACAACTACCCTGATTACAAAATCAAAGCTATAATGCTAAGATTTTGCACTCTATTAGTTTCAAAAATTGTGAGTTTAGATCTGTAACCAGATTGTATAAAATAATATTACCATAAAACTTATTAAGTATTAAATTCAATTTCAGCCAGATTAAAAAGCTTTGATAATGGCCCATGTATATCTACTTTCTCGATATGAAATTTTAATTAAAATTTTAATAAATGAAATAGTTGAAAATCAACTAGTAAATTTGTCAAAGTAAAAAAAAATATTGTTAACATTTTTGGTTATGATTAGAGTTTTTCTTTTCCCGGTCTTTTTTCGCTCTCGGGAAATTTCGCCGGATCTCGGCAAAACTCTGCCAAATGTATATAATTAAAAATTTTGGAATGTAATTCATTCAAAATTCATAAGATATTTAAAACTTGAGTTTAAAAATTGACTTACATCATATTCAGTTCTTGGACAATTGGAACCTTTAAATAGAATGGTCTTATAAGTGAACGTTTTGTAATTTATCTGTTAAAAAATTTATACACAGTTATTAGCTTGGATACTTTTAGGCCCACGTTTTTACTGGTGCTTTAAAAATGGAAGTTGTTGTTTGAGGAATTCATACATTTTAAGGAAATTTCTCTTACACATGCGTTAAAATTACATCTTCAAATCGTTTCATAAATATACCTTTTTAAATATCGAATTTTACATCTTACTAGCAATCTAAATCTATTTATGTGTATTTATGGGAAATACAATAATTTTATTTACCATCTATTATACAAAAATGCATGAAGGACTCAGAAACTATCAACTATATTTAAATATTTCCTTAAAGATATTTAAACTCGTACCAAAACCAAGTTAAATAAAAGCAAATTTAAAAATACTAAAATAACCGTATATGAGTTAGAAAATATAAATATTTTGTATACACAATAAATCCCGGGAATTACTGCATGATTTCACGGGATTACGGTACTTAAAATTTTGAGGAATTCTCGGGAATTCTCGTCCCGGGATTTCCCGTGAAAAATTCTCGTTGTGAGTATACTTTGCTTTTTCATTACTTTATAACTTTTGGAATTTTTCCTGTGCACAGAAAAATTTATTACTTTATATTTTTTTCATTTTACACAAAAATTTAATTGATATGTTCAAGCGTTTTTTTTTTTCATTAAAATTTTTAATTCATTCATCATCTACTTGATTGATTTAATAAATTTTTAGTTGGAAAAAAATTTCTTTTTTCATTTTTTATAGTTATTAGTAATTAATACTAATAATAATTATTAATACTAATAATAATTATTAGTAATTAATACTAATACACAAGTTTTATTTGAATGAACTATTTTGGTAATTGGTGACCTTTTTCTGTGAATATTTAAAGCTGACTAAAAAATAATTTAGATTTTAAAAAGATGTGAATCCATTCCCACAAAAAAGTAACCGAAAACACAATAAAGCTTTTATGGAAGGTATTAAAGAAAGTATTAAATATTTTATAAAAAAAAAAAACGTATAAAATATAAATTCTCTTTTTAAATTTAAAAATAGAATATAACGATCTTTAATAAAATCAAAATTTCAAAAAATTTGATTCATTGATTTCATTTTTTTAAGCTGAATTGTATGCACTAAATTTTTCGTGCTCAGTTCTTATTTTAAGTTTTTACGAAATTAAAATTTTGAAGAAAATCGCGAATTTTTTTAATTTTCCTAATATTAAAAAAATAGGTCGTTATGGACTTGCAAAGCATGTAAATGCTATATATATATATATATATATATAAACCAAATCTGAAGACTTATGGTATTTTCATTCTCTTGGAATTAAAAAAAAAAAAATACACAGAAGAAAGTCCCCCCCCTAATCGCCAAATATATTAGTAAATAATTCATTCAATTAAAAACTTTTTTTTAAATTTGTACCAAAATTATTATATCAATTACTAAAAACTGTAAAAAATAAAAAAAAAAAAAAGAGACAAATTGTCCAATTAAAAAATTGATCAAATCAGTCAACTAGATAATTGAATGAATTAAAAATTTTACTTAAATTTTTTTTCTTTTATATTTATTTTAATATATTCATCAAATTCAACTGTGTTAGTTCAAAAATATACGGTAATATTTTTTTCTGTGTAATAAATAAAATAAAATTTATTAAAATTAAAATATAAAATCAACTAAAATCCAATACATTTTCATAATCATTCGCTTTAACCTCAAATTCAATAATATCAAAAAAAAAAAAAAAAAAAAAAAAAAAAAAATTGCATCATATTCAATAAAAAGTTATTAGATAATTTCAAATACAAAACTTACCGTCGTAATCCAAAAATAAAAAAGAAGGATGATAACTGAATTAAAGTGGATGTGAGTTGTAAAAGAATCCGTTGTTTTGTTACTGACTCCAGCTATAAAATGTTACCGGAAATGCAATGAATACAATAAACCACTCGTCGCATACGAAAAAAAAGCAACATAAAACTTGCACAAACTGCAGAATAGACAACTCGAATAAATAAAACCAAAGATAAATAAATAGAAAATGTGAGAAGATACTTTACTACTCTACTCTATTCTATTCGTACTCGTAAACACTAAAACACTTTGGGATTTCGATATTTGTTTGTTTATATAAAAATATTATTGATGCAAAAACATCCGTTTTAGATACACAATAACAACAACAACAACAACAAAAATAACAACAATGAAAGCTCTATGATTTTTCTCTTTTCCAATTTTTTATGTATTTTATTAAAAATATTTTACGCGCGCGTTATTAGAGTTTTGAAAGAAAGAGCTTGGTTGGATACAAAAACGAACATTTAAACACAAGAACTTGAAAAACACAATAACTAAATAAATATGCAAATTTAACAAAATTTTATGCAATAGATAAAATATACTTTTTTGTAATGCAATTTATTTTAAAAACTTTTTTATTTCTTTGTTGTTGCTATTTTATAGATACAAATTTAACACAAGGACGGCATTTTTTAATATTTTTCTTGAAATATTTTTAAGATTTTCTATTTAAACTTTCTGTATATATATTTTTTGACTTTTATTTTTATTTTTATTTATTTTCGGATTTTGTCAACAAGTGTTGTTGAATAAATATTTGGTTATTTTATTTTTTTATTTTTTTTCTCTATGTTATTGAAATTCGTATACAATTTTTTTTCTATTTAAGCTTTGGCGCCAAAACTTACAAAATTTTAAGATTTATTTATTGAAGTTAATTGGCCTTAAAATTTATTTGTGTTTAGTTTTAGAATTTTAAATAAAGAAAATTTTTATTTAAACAAAAAATGCTCAATAGCTTTGAGTTTAATTTTATTTAGTAAGGCTCAAAATTGTATTTTTGTAGGTGATTGCATAAATATAAGCAAATTTTGCTTTAAAATATTTAGGCACTTTAGATTGTTGAAAAACAATTATATATTTTTTTGAAATTTCTAATAAACTTTTTTTCTTTCTTTTTCTTTACTAATAAATTTTTACGTAAAATTTGTATAAACAAAATTTTGTTGTTTCAAACCGTAAATTTTCGCGTTGCGAATTTTTTTTTCTGTTTAAAACATTTAGCACTTCCGCGGTTCGATCGACAAAAAGCGCTGAAGTTCAACTGAAGTCATTGGATATTTCATAAAACCATTCAACTCAATCCACAAAAAGCATATAAAATACACCAAAAAGTGGCCAGAGTCAGACAACCAACACCATTCGAACCATTCGTAGCAAACCTAAAAGCAAGCAACCATAAACAAAAAAAGTATTCTAAAAGAATTTGTATCTCAAACTTGTACAGCTATGTACGCTTCCATGGAGCTCCACTTAGCAACTTCAAACCATTAAGAGGTTGCCAACGAACCTAAACATTTATTTTTTCGTATTCCAACGTTCGAGTAGCTTTAAGAGTGTTTCATATTCCAGCCGGTTACTTGTTTTGGTTTCTTTTTTTTTTGTAATTGTATATGCAACTTTAGCACTCCTTATGTGATGTTACCAACCCAAGAATTTTTTTGTTTAGGTTTCAGGTCTGTTTCTGTGGCTGCTTGCTGCTATTGTATGTGTGTTTTTAAAATTTTTTTACTGGTCTGTCAGTCATCTCTTGCTGTATTCTGGCCGCATTATTGTGGATGCATTTTCTTAAGCAAACTTACCATAGACAAGTTGTGTTGTATTAGGTAATGAATTGCATAAATTTTACTCAAACTCTTGTAGATATTTTTGAAAGTACTGGAATAAAATGGAATTGAAATGCAACTCATACCTGCAAAGTTTATTAAAGAAATATAAATAATAAATAAAATTTACAAGTTTTATATTATTAAATATCTAATCAGTTTAATGGCACAAGAATTACAATAAATAAAAAAAAAAAAAAAAAAAAATTTTTCAACAAATTGAATATCTATTTAATTTTTTTGAATACTTAAATTTAATTTTTATATTTGAATTGCTTTTTAGACTTCCAGAAAAAAACTTTTTGGTTTTTGGTAATAACCCCTAGTTACAGAATTCATTACTTAGTAATAAGTGATCATTATTTTATATATAACATTACGTACCTAAAGCTAATAAATTAAGGACTGTGCATGAAAAAATCCGTGCAGACTTTAAGGCTTATAACTTTTATTGTAGCTGAAACAATTAGTACCGTTTACATTTGTTATTGTTCTCAGTAACTATGTGTTTAATTTGGTTATAATAACGTAATTAATTTTTCTTAAAATGAAATTTGAACAAAATTCATGCAAACACATAAATAGAATTTATAATCAAAACATATATATATATCAAAACCATACAAAACTATTGCTAGGAATTAGCGTTACCGTTGAGAATTTTAAAAAAGTGCCCTAAAAAGGGGATTTAAAAAAAATCACCAAAAAGGGAATTTTTTTAAAAAAGCGGATCAACTGCTTCAACACTTATAGAAACTTATTAAAGTTTGTTCATTTGAAAAAACACATAATTCTCTTCACTCGGACCCCAGTCTTACAAATCCATGTCAAATGAGTACAGAAAGCGTGGATTCATATATTGACCTCAACAAATCTATTTTTTAATTTTTCCAATTCGATCCAAGAATAGTTGTTTATAAACTTTATCATTAGCTTTAGTTTCAGTTCATTCATACATTTTTCGGGTCTCTTTTTACATCACCGTATTGTGAAACAATTTCAAAACATTTTTTTTTTTCGTTGGAATTAATATATAAAGGGTAGAGATATTTCAAACAACTTAGTTTCTCGACATTTAGCACATAGTCTTAAAAAGTCGTCATTTATTTCCATTTAAAAAAAGAGACCACGTTTTGAAAAAGGAACAATTGAGGACTAAAGTCGCCAAACGGTATTGCTGTCCATCTGAAAAAATTTCTTCTTATCATTAGAAAACACAACGAATTCTAATTTGTTTGGCCTCATCTATCTTCTTATTATTACAAAAAAAAAAAAAAAATTAATTCAGAACTCTATTGATTTTAGATGTATTGTGCCTTAGTAAAAAAGATACAATACCCAGTAAAAGATCCAATACATCTTAGTCAGATTTAAGAATACTTAAAGCTCTGAAAAAAAATAAAATAGAATTTAAAAAGAAATAACCGAAAATACTCCTTTATATAGGATATTCCAGAAAATTATTAAATATTTTATTAAAAACGAATAAAAAATTAAATTGAAAACTTGAATATAATATAATTTAATAAAATCAGAAATTCAAAGAGATTAACCCATTGGTTTGATTTTTCATTTTCATTTTTATAGGCTAAATTTTATGAAGAAAAATTTTTGTGAACAGTCCTTAAAATGATATTTATTTCGCTAAAGTGATTTGTTGGGGATTCAAGACCAAACTAAATTCTATTATTATTTTTGCAAGTTATATAAAAATTTACTCTTCTTATGTGAAAACCATTCTATAACGCTTAATTAAGTAAATTTGATCATTAGATATAGATTTATAAGAAAGTTTTTAAAATGCAGATGTCCATTTTGAGATCACAGTAGAGACAAATTTTTTGGCGAAATGAAAAATTAAAAAAGTCATGATGAAAAAGGATCTAAAAATAGTGAAATAACTTCAAAATATTTTTAATGAAATAAATCCAATATAAATGAATGAATCACAGTAAAATAATTCACATGCAAGAAAATTAAGTAAATTCGAATGAAATAACTTCAGAAAGTAATGAGATGATTTATATAATTTATATTTTAAACATGCTTTTAATGCTCGCTAAAAATGGTCTAGCAATTTGTTAATACCTTAGCCTACGACAACAATGCATTTTGTAAAAATTCACTGAGGTTCTAAGTCGCTTTCAATTATTTACTTTTTTTAATTTAAAAATATTTATTAGAAATTTGAAACGTCATTTTCTCTTGGAAATTATTAATAAAAAAAATCGCGCGATTAAAAAAAATGTGACTTACACATACTTAATTATTCTCCTAAAAAAATTAAATAAATTCAGAAAAAATAAAATTATTGTAAAACAAAAAAAATGCAATAATTTCAAACAATTTTAGGAATTATTTCATATGACATATGAAAAAAATCACCAATCACCAAAATTATTAATTCAATTAAAAATTGTTTAAAATTGCACCTCCCACCAAAATGATTATATCAATTACTAATAACTGTAAAAAATGAGAAATAGAAAAATGATGTGAAATGAAACAACTGTATTAATTGAAAAATATAAGTTAATAATTTTTTCTATGGAAGCAACTTCTAAAATGTATGGGATTTAATGGGACTTATTTTTCAAACGCACATTTCAAAATATTCTCAATTTAATATTTATTTAAAATTTTTGTTTGCAGATATTGATATGATTTTTTGTAATAATAAATATATTGTTTTATTGCAAACAAATTCTTTCATTCAAAAGTATATATATATATACTTTTTTTTTTAATTTTATTTTTAATGGACTGGGACTAAAAGGTTCCATCAACTTCCAATTTAAGACTACAATTAATATATAAAACACATCCATAAAATTACATTTGAGATTATTGGCAGCGAATGTTTGCGATTTTTTAATATATTTGAAAAAAAAAATATACAACTACCTCTCATATTATCAATTCTTTAAGAATTAATTCAAAATTTTAAGATAATGGCTTAAAAATTTTTTATGTTAATAGTTCAAATTTTAGTTAAATTTATTAAAATATATCCGAAATTCAAACGAAAAGGAAGTGTAAGTATGGGAATGTTTACAGCCTTGTCTACTAACCAAATATAATAATTCAGTCCAATATCTCCAAAACTGGATTTTTGTCAAATGTAAAAATGTTTAATGTAATGAATGTGTCTTCACTTAATTGCAGGTATATATGGGTATTTTCACATAATTATGAATAAAGTCAAGATTTGTGCATCAGTTGTCATGCTATTTGCCTATCAGCTTATCAGCTTTATGATAAAGTATAAAATACTGAACATTTTTGCCATTTTCATTTCTTGAAAAAATTATTAAATTTTGCGTGAAAACATTTTTTCCTATGATTATTTCTAAATAACTCCGAAATTATTGAACAATCCAAATTGGACAAACCGATTTATGGTAAGATATACTTACGCAATCGCCTTATTAAGGGGGAAATGTTAGACGTGCCCATAACAAAATCAAGACCTGATGGAAAAAACAATCCAAATTGGACAAACCGAGTTATGGTAAGATATACTCATGCAATCACCTTTTTATGGTGGGGAATGTTAGACATGCCCATAAAAAATCAGAACCTGATAGAAAAAAAAAAACTGAAAGCTGATTCGTGTTTAGCACGTCAAATTTCATCCAGTCCACCTATTCTTGTTTAAGGAAGTATTTTTCTGCCGATCAGTGTTATTGAAGATAAAATGATCAATTTTTCAAAACCTGGATTTATTCCACGAATGCCTTAATCGATGTTCTACTTGTCTATATCATTTTTAGATTAAACGTAAAACATTGATTTTTCTTATTGTTGGACCCCGTGAATTTAGGAATTAAAAATTTCTTGTTTAATAATGAAGAGCTCTTTTCTTTGTAAAATGATATTACTGCCGATGATGTCTGAGCTGTATCCTTTATTATTTTTAAACTCCATTATAATTAGCCTCAATTAGCACGAAAGATCCCTGGATTGCAGAGCTTATAAACTCTTCTTTTTATATTAAATTGTACGAGTACTTTTATGTGATTCTATTTACATTAAGACTATTTTGAGAAAAAAATTAAATTTCGAATAAAATTGAAAAAGTATATATTTAAAAAAAAATTACAAATGAAAATGATTATTGAACATTTTAGACTAAAGGTATAAACTATAAAATACCTTTAGTCTAAAATCTACAAAATTATATCGAAAAGTTAGCTTTTTCAAGGTTTACATTGATTTGAATGAAATATGTATTGTTATATTTGCAACAAATTTACGAGTATCTTTATGATCAATGAATAAAAATTTGCATTATTGTCATTTTCAAATTTTTATGATTTTTTTAAAATATATATATATATACAGTAGACGCTCAGAAATTCGAATCAGTAATTTCATTACATTTGGCGCTCTAAAATTAGAATCCAAAATTCGAATTTCTGAGCGATTTTTTCTTTTTTATTGTAAACTCTAAAATTTTGACAATTTAGTTTAACCAAATACAAAGTAAAAAGGAGAATCCCATTTTAATAGATAATTTACAGATATTGTTGATGTTCTTAGAGTTTAAAAGTCAGTTTTTTTGTGTTTGTATATGTATACGGTTTAAAATTTATTACAATAAGAAAGTGCACTAGAAATGCCAAACAAACGTAAGAAAAACACTTTGTCTTTACAAGACAAATTAAAAATATTGGAAAATATTTACAAAGGCGTTCAAGGAAAGCGCTTAGTACTGGACTTTAATGTAACTACTTCTACCATTAGTTATATTAAATCGAATAGAAAATCAATATTGGATACAGTTGCCAACACTTATCAACACTTATCCAATAAAACTTTACATAGTGCTGAATATCCGAAAATGGAAAGTTGTCTCTATGAATGGTTTCTTAATCAACGTGAAAAAAAGGCGATATTAAATGGACCAATATTAAAGGAAAAAGCTAAAGTAATTTTCAGGCCCGATAAAGCTGAGAATGGATGGTTTACCAAATTTAAAAAGCGGCATGGAATTCGCCTTTTAAAAATTAGTGACGAGATTTTATCCAGCGACACTAATTCAGTCACTCCTTTTATTCATAGACTTTGTGCTAAAATCGCAGAAATGGGCCTAGTGGAATCTCAAATATATAATATCGACAAGACTGGGCTATATTACCGCTGCCTGCCAGATATAACATATGTTTCAGCTTCCGAAAAAAAAAATGCTCCGGTACACAAAACCCAAAAAGAAAGGATTTCTATCTTACTTGGAGCAAATTTTGATGGTTCCTGTAAGTTGTTGCCATTGGTTATTGGAAAAGTCAAAAAAAAGTAAGTGAAGTATGTAAGTGCAAACATTATTTATACATACATATTTATAAGTTCCATAATTCTAAAATATTTTTTAACAGGTCATTCGTTTTTCTGAGGAAAATAATTTGCCAACTGCTCCGCTCACTCACCCATTGAAGCAATACAAAGTGAAAATAGTAATATAGTGTCGTACTTCTTTCGACCAAATGTTACACAGCGCTACAGCCCATGGACCAAAATCCAATAAAGCTAACCAAACTTATTTATAGAAATAAATTGCTAACCAAACTAATTGCTGAGAATGGTGAACTAAACAAAAATTTAGAATCTCATTCAATCAAAGATGCAATAATTTTATTAAAGAAAGCTTGGGATGAGGTCACGCAAACAGCTTTAAAAATTTCTTGGTCAAAGTTGTTCAATTGGGACTCTGACGAATACGATAGTGGTGATGATGTGCCTCTATCACGGTTGCTGGAAGAAGATCAGGACTATAATGACGTTGTCCAAATAAATCAAAATCTTTTGACGCAAATTGATCCGAATAATTCTATATCTGTAAGGGAAATCGAAAGATGGAATGAAGATGCCTTTGAGAATGAACCTTTCCATATATTTGACAGCGAAAGTTTGTCTTTAGACACGGATGAAGTTAGTGATGTGGAAGTTCCACCTAATATTTCTTATTCCGAAGCTACTGCAAATGTAAATAATTTAATAAAAAACAGTGAATTATTACTGAATATATGATTAACAAAGACTGAGTGAGAATTCAAAATATGTATTATTTTAACTTTTCTTAAAAATTGTTCTTTTTTAATTTAGTTATAAGTATACTATTTATATTAAACATACTAAAGTCAAATGAACTGAATGAAAAAAACATAGTCTTTATGGTCAAATTTACCTAAATTTTTGTATAAGAAAAACCGTCCAGAAATTCAAATAATTTGGAAATTCGAATCGCCCTAAAAACAAAGTGGTTCGAATTTCCGAGCGTGTACTGTATATAATTTTATACGAAATTTAATTTTTTTCACACTAAATAATCTTAATATCTTTATAACTGTTGAGCGTATTAAAAAATAATGTGAGTATAGCTTAAAGACAATTTGAATTGAAATTTTTTGATATTTTACTGAACTAAATAGGACAACTCGTACTAGAGATGTGTTTCGTTAATTTAAAAAAAAGTCAATTAATGAAAGTGGTTTACAGGCTTAGTAATTCATAATAATATTTATCCAAATTTACTGAAATATAACGTGCCGCAGAATCAGTGTTGTACTGTATTATTTTCAATATGTATTTGATTTTGAAATTAGTTTCTTAGAAGTTCACTTCTTGTTTTTTTTTTTTTTTTTTTTTTAAGAAAAGCTAGATAATATATAGGTAACAGGAAATTCATTTTTATAATTTTAATAGCCTTATTTATAGTACAATTTTGAATTTATCAAAGAGAAATAGTTTTATATATTTTTTTTTTTAATTTTCCGCTTTATACAAAAAAAAAAAAAAGAAAAGAAAAAAAATACATATATTATCAACATTGTTTTTTAGCCGCAGAATCAGTGTTGTCCTGTGAAAATGCATTTATATAATTTTAATTCCCTATTTATAATAAAATTTTTAATTTATTAACGTTTTATAAACAAATTTCATAAAAAAAAATTGTTTTTATAAACTCGACAACATTAACATTTTTTTAGATTTAATGAAAATTATTATGGAGACCTTAAACCTTTAAAAACTAAATTGAAAACAAAACAATAAAATTTTCATTAAAGTAGAATCTTGGTTTAAATCAATTGTTTCATTTCACTCACGTTCCTTCTGCTTCAAAAGCACTCATTGTCAATTGCACTCATACTCTGCTCTATTCTCTTTTGCTCATTTTATTTTTCTCTCTTACACTCTTTCACTCAATTTCACCCATTACGCTCTTTAACTCTTTTGCTACTCAGCTCTTGATATCCAGTATTTTAATAATTTATCTTGACTCCTTTTTGCCATTTGGTTATAGCATGAAAAAACCGGCTTTCTTTCAACTTAATTTTCAAGTTCTGGCCAATTTTCCAATTAATTCCAATTAATCCCAATGAGTTGAAAATAATTCAGCCTTTTAGTTGAGAACAAGTTGAGTAAGTAGTTGTTGTTTTGAGGTGATTTTTTTTTACTCCGTCAGTCCTTAAAAAAAATTATTTTAATTGTTTTTTAACTGGATTTTCTGTTACCTTTTTTTCTTTTGCTTTCCTGTTCAGTCATTTAACGTTTATTTTTCTTGATTTTAATGACACACCTTCCTAATCAGAAATAAGTTCTTATATGTTTATGATTTATATGATTTTTAACGGATTTATTATAAGATTAAGATAAATTAAAAATAACAACAATATACATACAAAAGACAAAAAAAAAAAGAAAAGAAAAAAAGTCGTTATAGTTTGAAAACAAGTAAGAAAAAAATATTTAACGTATGTATGTATGACTCGAAACCCCTCCATAAGTGCATTTCATGGGAACAATGTTAGAAATTAGTCCAAGAATGTTTTGTTTCTTTTTTCAAATTAAGATAAAGTGCGATTGAGATTTGATCAATAAGGTGGGTTGGTTGGATGATTGCTTGAGTTTGTGTTTGCTTACTGGCTCTTATTACAGTTTCAGTGTTTGTGTGTTGTCGATTATGGCTTTAAAACAAGTTGTTTCATTATGACCTGCTTAATGACAAGAGTAGAAAATAAGAAAAAAAAGCAAAATTAAAACTAACTTGCAATTACCAGCGGAGGTGTATACACCACTCATAGCAACCAGGAAACCAGGCTAAATATTATGCCTTGTATAGAAGTTTATAAAATTTTCTTAAAGAAATTAAGTCAAGTAAATTGTTTTGCTAAAAAGACATACTACATATTTAAGTATTAAACTGGTAGTAGGCAACTTTAAATGGTTTAAATTGTTTCTACTTTAACTCCATTAAAAAATCTTTAAATTTTGGCCCAATTCTTTAGGATTAAGAAAACTTTCCTTGGTTAAGTATTAATAGATACTTTATAGAATAACAAGTTTACATAAAAAATTTACAAACAAAAATTACAGATTTTTATGCTAAACTTTTATTCTCTCTTTACTGAGTTTGTTTATTTATTAAACATCTTATTATTATCATAATCATAATCATCATCAAGCTCACCATCCATTACGGAAATCTTAGAGTTATAATAACAATTTCAAATATTTTTATTAAAGTTTCTTTTTGTTTACTTTTCTCTCTTGAAATAAACCTCCGCTTAACTGGAGGGCCACTTGAAAAAATAAAAGTTGTTTCTTCAAGTGTTTTACCCTGTCGTATAATATTTTCTATTGACATTTTCAGCCAAAAACAATAAATTTACCAACAACAACGACAGCGTCGCAATGTTAAGTGAACAATGAGTCAATTCAGAAATAACAATAATAATTCTTCTCATAAATAATGCCGTTAGCGATATTGCATTAACCGCACGCAAAGTATCAAAATTGATTATTTAATAAACAATGAACTAGTGATGGATACTTCATTAGTTAAAATTGAAAAAATTCAATTGAATTAAATCTAAAAGATTTAACTTTTTGAAAAATGAATATTTTTCAAATCTCCATTTTTAAATTGCGTAGTATATCTTTGTGATAGAAAGTAAATTTATTAAAAAAATTTTGATTGTCACGTTTATACATCGACGAGATGCTGAGATAACGTTCATATATTACCAACTATTGCCAAAGTTAGTGATGTTTTGTCTAAATACTCCGTTTAAGGAAAAGATCCTTTGACCAAATCTACCAGTTTACTATCAAATCATTTATATTTCATGTACTAGCCCAGCAAAACAAGAACTGAAAAAGAGCTGAAAAAGTCATGATTTTAACGTTGTGTTGCCATTGCAACGAAGTATTTAGTACTGAAAAAAAGGCTGCAGAAGTTCTTTTCTAAAATCCATGGTTGTTATTGGGGATATTTTTATATGCTTCTAGTTCATTGCTTTTGAAGTACTTCTCTTTAAACTATATTTATAAAATTTTTTAATAATAATATGGTTTTAGCTTTGTTAATAAATAATAAAAACACTTTTCCATTTGTGAAATTTTTATTCTTTTAGAAATTATTCACTTTTTTTCCTACTAAAAATACATTTATTTTCGCTTTTTTGGAAGTAATTTTTATTAATTTCCAAAAAGTGCAAAATATGCATTTAGTTGTACTTTTGAAGTGATGAAAAAGTTATTTTTTGGAATCACTTGCTCGTTTTTTTTTGCTAGGAACCTAATAAGAATTTTGCATACCTTCGCACAGTGGTCACAAAAAATTTTTTTTTTTTTTTTTTTGAAATAATTCTGTAACTTATGAGCTGAAGTGTTTTCGAGTTGATTTGGAGAAGTGCAGGTACATTTAGATTTTAAGTACATTTTTGAGAAATAATGTTAATATTTGGATCTAAATAATTCCAATATAATTTTGGCACAATACAGATAAACTTGTTTTAAAATCAGGAAGTTTAAAAAACTCTCACATTTTCGTACCAAAAATACCCAAAATTTCAGTCCAGGGAAAACTCGGCCGTTGCAAAAAGTGTGAATCAGGAAATATTTTTTGTGTGTTTAACCAACATATAGGGGTATATAGACAATATATATATTTTTTTTATTGATGGCGGCTTTGACATTTGAGTTTTAGAAAAAAAAAAAAAAAAAAAACAAAAAACTTTTTTAAAATTGAGAAAGTTTGTATAGGCTTTATAAAATAAAAAATAATAATAATATAAAATAAAAATAAATAAATAAAATAACTATACCAAAAATGAGGGTAGAATTTGCTTTGACCTAAATATGTAAGCATGTGTTTCGTAGAGATTTATAAGGACTACCTATATGTAAATTTTTATACATTCAAGTTATAAATGAATTTTTGGCAAATTATAAAAAATACATAGGCGAAGTGACCCAGTTTGGAGGTCTACCCTATATTCCCGCCACCTGCTAGGGATTTATGCTCTCCAAATCAACTCAAAAACATCTCAGCTCTGACCGTGTGAAATTTTATTTAGATATTTCCCACGGTTCACAAATTACGAAATTATTTCCCAAAAAATCGTTCTGGGACCAATGTGCACCGTTTTCTTAATAGCTTCTCCGTTTAGTAGCCCGTTTTTAGAGGAGTATGGGTCTAATGTTTATTTTTCCTCACGAAGAAATTTTTTAGATTATGGAAAAGCATTGTCTTAAATTACTATACACTAGCGTATCTACCAAAAGTATGCGACATAGTCCGGGAAATTCAATTCGCTAAAGATATCAAGATTTCAAGACCTAAGATAAGTATTTAAAGGGCATGTTCCTAAAGTTGTTTTTCCGTGGTCTATGAAAATAAAAGATATTTCACGATATATTATATATATATATATATATATATATATATATATATATATATATATATATATATATATATATATATATTCAATATTTCACGAAATATATATATATATATATATATATATATATATATATGTATATATAGAAAGTTTTGATTTTAGTAAATATATTTTTTGGGAAATACATATATAAATATTTGTTTTTGTTAAAAATATTTTTTTATGTAATATTTAATTTTTAAATAAAATACATAGAAAAATTTGATTCATTGATGTAAAAATGATTTTTGTTGAACCTTATTTTTTTTTGTTTGTTTTTTGATATGGCAACAAAAAATTATTTTGGATATTTTTTTTTATTAGTTTATAGTTTTTTGTTCAACGTTTTTTTTTTTTAGTTTTTTTAGAATTTTTGTATTTCGGCTTAAGTTCATTGAATAATTGTAGAAAAATATATTGTAAAAGTTTTATTGGACACTCGGCAGAATGGAATGCATTTTCTAGTCAGCCACGACTGTCATCAGTACTCTCTAGCGTCCCACCGTAGTGTTCATCTCTAAACATCATCTCTAACTTATTTTCCCTATATGTTATTAAGTAAGCCGAATGGTTTACGATAAAGCTTTTTTATAATTATTTTGTATTCTCTCTACAATTATTCAATGAACTTAATCAGAAATACAAGAATTCTAAAAACTTTTTTTATGAAAATTCTTTTTTTTTTTTTGAAGTGTTGAATTTTAATTAAAATATGAGTATTTGTGGACTTTTGGTGAAATATTGATTTTTTGGTAAAATGTCTTTTCCCAACAAACACTATGTCAAACGTTTGAAATATGATGAATAACGTTTGATATCAAACGTGTTTCTTAAACTTGTTTCAAATATTTGTAGAGGTTTCAATTTTAAGTTTGATATTAATTTGAGAATCATTTGCAAAAAACTTTTGAAAAACTTTACATTTTCAACTTGATATCAAATTTTATTACTGAATCATTCTCAAACCTAAAGGACTTTAAAAATATTTGAAAATAATATAATATTAATTTGATATTTAATATTATTACTAAATCATTCATAAATCTAAAGAGAAAAGTTTACAAATATTTGATATTTTCTCAATTTGATATCAAATGTTATTATCAAATCATTTTTAAAGATATTTGAAACAATATATTTTCTAATTAAGAAATACGTATATTGATTGGAAAAAATTAAAAGTCTATACAAAAGAAATCTTTACCAAAGAAATCTTTACAAAAAAAAAAAAAAAAAATCAAATTCAAATTAATTTTATTTATGTTCCACATATGATAACAATCCACATTTGAAAAAAGTTTGAGAATTACATTTAACAATGATTTAATAAGAATAGCATTTCTCAATTTGACAATTAATTTCCGTTTTTGTTGAGAAAGCTATAATTTTCAATTTATTTTCAAATAATTCTCAAACGTTTGACATTTGAGAAGGGACTTGATTTCAAATCACTCTCAATTTGATATCAAACATCTGTGTTTGCTGGGTTGTTTGTGAAATATACATATGTAATTTTTCGTTAAAATTTTATTTTTAGTGAAAAAAACTTTTTGTTAAAAGTTATTTTTTAATTCGAAAATTAAATTTGAAATCTAGGTGTTTTTTTTAACAAAAAGTTATTATTTTTATCGGAAAAATTGTTTTGAGAATAATTTTTTCACGGCAAATATTTTATGTGTAATATTTGGTTATTTGGCGAAAAATCAATTTTCTAGTGAAACCCGTTTTGAATAATCCTTTTTTAGTAACTTTTTTTTATGGTTAAAAATCAATTAGAAAATTGGTTAAAAGTTAGATTTTTAGTGAATACTCATTTTTTTCGGGTAAAATTATTTTTAATATTATTTTTATGAAAACTCGGTTTTTTTTTGTACTGAAAATCGTTATTTTGGTGGAAAAACATTTGCTTTAGTTTAAACTCAGTTTTTAATTTATAAAAAAATCGATTATTTGACAAAATGTCGATATTCTGCGGAGGTAAAATAACATAGGGCATCACTGATTCTGCGGCTCAAGATTTTTCAGTCAATCTGGATACACATGATCATGGAGTTATTTCAAGATGCATCATAAACATATCATAACATACGAGTCTCGAGAACGAATTGAACAGTTGGTTTAATAAACTAACCAAAAAATTCAGATTATCTTCAAATCATGTTCTTATAATTTTTTAATCTGCTCAATAATTTACAAAAAATTTTAATTTGTGTTTTTCAAAAAATCATAAGAAATCGAAAACTACCATAAACACCATTTTTTCTCTTTTATTATAAAGCTGTATATCGTCATCTAAAATGTTTTGCAGCAGAAGCAAAAAACATTATGAAAATGCAAAAGGCTGTAGCCATATTTAAAATTTTTTGTTTTAAAATAAAGCAATTAAGTAAAATTAATTAAAATTTTATTAAAATTAATAAAGCACTCATTAAACAAAATTTTTTTTTAAGTGGAACTTTTGTTAATATTAATGTCATTTTTGAAAATATGAATATGAAATATCTTGTGTAGATGTAATTTGGATTAGAACGTTATAATGCAGTAAAAAAGCAACATTTGATTTTTAAATGCTTATGGCTTTTGGATTTTAGATGACGCTATGTTTTCATTAAAACATGGCATATTTTATTAAAATCGATCTATAAATGTTAATTTTAATTTACAATTAAATGTGGAAACATTTAATTCCAAATAATTATTATTATAATTATACATTGGAGATAAATACTTAGAAATAAATTCGTATTATCACTATTTCATACAGTGGTTAGTTTTTTTATTTAGTAGTTATGTCTTCTTGATGAGCTGATTATGGAGGAAATATATATAAAATTTATAAAGTTAATTTCCAATCTTTATCAAGTATTTTTGGGCTAGTTTAAAAAAAAAAAATATTAATATACTTATTTTCGCAGAAATCTGGGTCTAAAAGAGAAATTCTTAACAACAAAATTGCGGTATTTTTTCCAGAAATATAAAAACAATTCATATTTATTATCTTTTTGTGAATGAAATACTAAAAAATATGTTTGCACTAATTTCTCTGAAGGAACAAAATTTCTACCATCAAAAATGTATTTATATTTTATTCTAACATTCTTAAAAAAATTAAAGTTTTAAACTTATTTCTCGAAAAAGTTCGAAACTTTTCTATCCAAAGTATACAAGGCTTGAAATTTTTAATCAATGGTGGCGAACTGAAGACATTTTGTCCATATTCAGCTCATCATTACTCATCGTTAGGAAGGTCTTCCCACATCGAAGTCATCAAAAACTATATACAAAGCACATTTAACAAGGATCAGTCAGTAGAGAAGATGATCATCGTTACAAAAAGTTTAAAACTTTTAATTGTCAAAAATTAATATTTCAATTGGGAACCATGACCATGTATAATAATGATTTATATCATGACAGTCAAGCAACCGAATATTTAGTAATCATGTTATTAGCCGTTTCTCTCTAGGACTTAAGCTATTATACCTATAATCATATTGTACCGAAGGTTCTTTAAAAATAGAGTTGATACGATATGCTATTGAAAAGTCTTGATATATAAATATTAAAAATATTCGTTATTTCGAAAATGACTTCAAGGTACGAAAATAAGTTAAATTAGAATTGATAACCAAAATTTTAATATGATAACTAACAATTTTTAGCGCTTATATAATATGACATTTTTATTCCTTATCAAGTTCAGATATTGGCAATATTTAAATTTGCCAAGTTTCAAATTCTAAACAACATTCAACAACTATAATAAATACATTTTGCAAACGAATCGTTTAACTAAAATATATAAATTTAAGAATATTGAAAATATCCTCATGCTCATTAAATTTGCATATAACATATCATAAGCAATTTTCATTAAGCACCCATTATTTAAAAATATTTTATAGATTTTCTTTACTGTTTTCAAACAATGGAATTTTTTGGAACATCTGGTATCATTGGTGTCACATGCATCATCTTCTGTCATTGTATCGGAGAGATGCAATATTTTCTTTTTATTTCATTTTTTTTCTCCCCGTTTTTAACATAATTCTGCAAAAGAAAAACATATTTTTATTTATTTATTTAGTTTTGTTGTTGTTTTTGATAATTCACACACAACACTTGTCAGTTGGGGCATATACATACAAACAATCATACATACTTTCATATACACCAGTTAACAAACAAACATACCGATAAAATTGTATGCACAAGTATAAAAGATGAAAAGAAAAAATCTACATAATCCCGAGATTTATATGTCAACTTGACAATTTCATTTTTTGTTGTTGTTTATATTTGTTGTGATTTTTTGTGTTGTTGTTATAAGTAGTTTTTGTTGTTTATGTTAAATATTTGTTGTTGTGTATATATTTAAGTGTTTATATGTGTGAGTAATGTTTGGTTAAGACTTTTTTGAATCTAAAAAAAAAACTCACACTTTAACCATAGATTCATAGATGTTTGCGACGATAAATAAATGGAATGATGTATAGATGAAAAGGAGGCAATACAATAACAAAACCTAATACATATATGTATATATGAATGTATGCACAATGTATGTGTAAATAAACAACTTTAATATGAATGTCAACAAATCATGTTATATGTCACCTCTAAAGAGTTAAAAGAGTAAAACCTAAATTAGAAAGAGATGCCTAAATGATTTGAAGCCTTTTTTCTGAAATACATATAAAAAAAAAAATATGTAAAAATTCATAATGCATTATGCAGCCAGTTGGGATTGAAAACACACACACACACAGATATAGTGTGTTCCAGACACAAACTATATTCAAACAAAACGAACGGCTAAAATCAAAGTTAAATAATTTTCGCTTTTATGTCTGTATGCCGTTTTTTTCCTTTTCTTTTTTGTACCCTACACCACCATAGGTGTTTGGTGTATTATGCTTTTCTGTTGATGTTTGTAACGCACAGAAAAAATCTTTGGACTCCCAACTCGAAGTATACCGTTCGTCTCATAATCACTTACTGAGTCGACTTAACGATGTCCGTCGGTCTTTCTGGTCGGCTGGCTGTCTTGTGAACAAGATATCTTGATGAAATTTGGCACAAGGAAAAAACCTTTTGAAATTGGTTATGATCGGTCCATTGTTTCTCCTAGCCCCCACACAATTGTCCTCCCGGAATAGAGGTTTAACGATCATAAATGCCTTAAGTAAAGTTATATTTTAATGAAATTCGTTGTAAAGAAGTTTTGTATATGTAACAATCTTTGTGCCAAATTTCATAAAGATCGGTCCATAATTCATCATAGCTCTCATCATCATGTGTTGCCCTATGTTATTTACCTCCGCAGAATATTGACATTTCGTCAAATAATCGATTTTTTTGTAAATTAAAAAATTTGAGTTTAAACTAAAGCAAATGTTTTTCCACCAAAATAACGATAAAACGAGTTTTCATAAAAATAATAATAAAAATAATTTTTCCCGAAAAAGCGAGTTTTCATTAAGAAAAACTGAGTATTCACTAAAAATAGAATTTTTAACAAATTTTCTAATTTTTTTTTAAATATAAAAAATCCACTTTTACGTGCATAAATCCCGTAAAAATGTATCAAGTTAATATTCGATACAAATAAGGCCCACTTTCGGGAATCACCCTAGAGTTCATAAATTCATATAAATGTTAGTATCAACATAATATTCTGTGTTCATATGTTTTATATTATTTTGAATACAAGTGTCGGCCCACAATAGGCCACACATCTAATATACGACCACTACTGGAATTTTGGTGCACATACACAATGGTGTAGAGTAGCATATGATGGGGGTTGCCCGACTATATCTTTCTAACTTGTTTTTTCTTTTGTTGCTTTTAGTCTACAGTAGAGATTTTTGTTTTAGTTTGTTCATTTATTTGTGTGTAAATGTGAATGACACACTGACTGCAAATCTCGAAGGCACTCTTTAGTACCCCCCCCCTCCTCCCCCCATCACTTGCTTTTATTTATTAAAATCAGGGATGGGAAATTCAAGATATTTGTGCTTTTAAGGATCAATTAAGGGGATACTCCAATGTACCGTTTGCAACTTGTTCATGGTCATTCGAGCCGGATGTTATTAGTCATAGCTGCATCATCAACATCAGTGTTTCCTTAGCCTACTAAAATATTTTCCTAATGCTGAAAATGGCTCGTAAATGTTACACCAATGCATAGCAGGCGAAATATTTAGATTTCAACAAAATCCAAGAACAAAAGATTCCATGAATGCTAATTGAGTGAGTAGCGCACTGTGGTATTTTAAAAAGTTTTGAAATTTAATGAAATTTTTAATTCATTGCAAAGTTCCAACCATTATAATAGTCCTAAAATATTCGCTAAATTTAGAGTGTTTGAAATAGAAAATGTTTGAACAAAATACAAGCATTTTTAAAGGTATTTTTTTTTAGCATCTTAAACTTTTTGGAATATAATTTTTACCATTTTAGATAGGAAATTTTTCGAATATTTTATTTTTAGTCATAAATTTCAAAAACAATGGAACCGTGGTTAAAATTGTTGTATAAAATGCATTCAAATATATTGGGTGAACAATTATTTTTAATATAATGCGTATTTATTGGTACCTTTAACTCCGTGCTTAAATTAATATAAATCAAAAGATTGATATCTTGTGTATTGGATTTTTAAAACTATATTTGCGGATACCTGTGGATGTGGTCTGGGAAAACCTTTTGTAACCAAATAACAAAAAAAAATTCAAATTCAAGGTGAGTTTTCCAAATAATTTGCCAATAGATTTAGCTCATATTAACTAATATTAAGGTACATATTCTCAAGATTATTGGTGCACATTTTTGTTCATTTATTATAAAAGATTTAAAATTTTTATAATTATAAATAGAATATGACAAAAATTTCCCACTGTGTAGCACCACAAAAGATATATATTATATATATTGATACCGCCAATTAGTGATAACACGGATTGATCTACTTAATGCACTGAAGAATGCCTACAAAATTGTTATCTCAAGAAATTATGTTGCTTAATAAAAATCTGAACTTTCCATCCCTGTTTAGGTTACGTACTATTTGAGGCCATTTGCCGCATTAAATATTAGTTAAGTTTGTTGTTTGTCAAATCCTTTTTTCCCTCATTATAGATGCCTTGTCTGCAAAAGTTCGTTTATTTTTAGTTACATTTGAATTTTTTTTATGCTAACCATGTTTTTTTGCCCTCTCTTTACAAGAATTAGTCATGTCTAATATGAAATTATATTATTTTCCAACATTTCTTGTGACATTTTTTGTTTTTTTCTAGTAGTTTTGTGTGAACAATTTCAGGCACTTATGCACGCATGCATTTGGTGTCAAGTCTGCCTGTTATTATTGTTGCTAAATGTGATAAATATTAGAAATAAAAGAGTGGACTTGAGAAAATTTTCATTTTTTAGGTAGCAAAAAAATTAAACTATAATGTGGAATAAAAAGATATGATGTTGTTTATAAACATTTGGCTTCAGAAAGATGGCGCTATATGTATGTTAAATCACGATTATGGTGTTATCAACCATCTTAAAGTTCCGATTAGACTCCTTAGACTTTTTAAGATACATTTAGAATTGAACCTATGAGCAATTATTTTGCTAATACTTTCTGTTTACTTTTAAGAGATTAGTGAAATATTTTAAACAAAGCTTCGAACAATTAGTGTAACAATGTCTTGAATAATTTCTTGAAACAATAGACTAATACGAACCCAAGGATTATATGCTGGTGCATATTTCTACAAACGCACATACATTTTTTTATCAACTTAACAAAACTGGGGGCAAAAAATAACTAAGGTGCTACAAATTAATTTTTGAAAATATTTATTGACTTCACTTAAAAAAATTAATGGCACAAAACTTAAAATGTATGTACATTTAATTTCTTTTCATTGTAATTTTAGTAGTTTAATGCCATTTTTATGGCATTTTGCTATATACACACTTAAACTAATGGACCAATTTTGTATTATTAATAATCTGTTGATGATCGTTTGTTTTGGATAACTTCAAAAATTCAGTCTGGTATTGATTTAGTTAATTTTTGAGGAAAATCACTGTCAATTTCTTACCAGGCATTGCTTAATTTTTAGTTTTAACTCTGTTATTGTCATTATGTTTTCATTCTATACATTTTTTGCATAAACTTTACGGGCCATGTACTCACACAGATTCTAATTGGATTTAAATCCGGTCTGCAAGGCGGCCAGTCCTATAGTGGAATTAAACCACGATTTAGATTGGTTCAAAATATGGATTGCAGCATTATCCTGTTGGAATATATAAACTTCATTCATTTTTTCATTCGTAAATGAGAGAAGGGCATCTGCTAACAGTTCATTATAAATTGCACAAAATATATTTTTGATTTTCCTGCAGCAGAAAAGGTTTTTCAAACCATAACACTGCCTCCACCGAAATTGTGCTTCGATATACGAATTTCGTTCGACCTCAGATTGTGGCAATAGCAAGAATATGAATAGGGACTATCTAAATTGAATTTCTTTTCATCAGAAAAGACTACTTTATTCCACTCATCTCTCCATTTCCCTGTGATATAGTTTTAAAATTATCTTACATTTTGGTTTCTTCCAATTTATGTTACCATCTGTTCGCAAAATTTTTGGAAGTAACAGGAAGGCCAAATTTATTTTTTATTTGCGTAGCATTTAATTTATGGCGGGTGACTTCTTTTATTTTATTAAGTTGCCTCTGTGTTAATATTTGATTACCTTTCCACACTCCTTATTTCTGCCCTTTCTCAAGAAAACCTCGAATAAGTCCTCCGGAAAGGTTAAGTTTTCGTCCAACTTCTCTGTTAGAACAACCTTGATCACGAAAAAATTGAATTTAAACATTTTTTGCAATTACATTTTAGACACATTTTTCTCAAATGTGTTTATAGGAATATGAAATGAAATAATGAAATGATCACAAATATGTTTTGATTGCAAAATTAAAAAAGAAAAACAACAAAAGCAAGAAACAAATATTTCTTACATAAAATGTACCGTTATATCGTGAGTTATTGTAACAAGGCAACATTGTTTTTGGTTAAGAGAAACGGATATACCTCAAAGAAAAACAAAAATTTTAAATGCGTTTATAGGAATATGCACCAGTGTATATGACACACTTCTGAACCCACCAAATACAGGCTTCACGTACGATTTTTAGCACTTTAGATTACCAGACCAAAATCGTTTCTCGTCGTCCAATGACTCCAGTTCGTGTGATATCCAATTTCCTTGCTTTTAAATGAATCCAATTAATTTAATTGTTGCATTTGGCATGAGTCTTGATCGAGCAAAGCCTTCAATTCTTCATCTTCAAACTTTTTCGACTGGTAGGGACGTTCGTTATTATGAACAATCTGAACAAGTTGCCACAAGATATTTCGATATTGATATCAGTTTTAACAAAACTTGCTCTAAAAATATACCTCAGTTGTTTTCAAGACCACGGACCAAGGGACATTTGTTTTGTATACTAATATCCAGCTTAATATACATTAAATTTTGTGACCTTGCTAGATTTTTTAGTCAAAGCTTTCATGTAAAATCCTATTCCAAAAATTTCTTCTACTTCCATAATTGAGCACAAACAAGTTTCAGTTAAGTGCAAATCATGTTGCGAAAGTATAAAAGTATCAACCCATATTTCTCACATAAGGTCTTCTCATAAGGATCATTTTAATGCAGTAGTATAGATTATCATATGATTGGGCTAGACCGACTATATGTTTTCTTACTTATTTTGAACATATTTAGTAAGATTTTGGTAAAATTATATACATTTCATCTTGGCTATTTGAAAGGTTTCTAGGTAGTGTGCCATCTCCCACGATATTGACTAGTGTTATCATAAAATTTTCATTCGTGTACACTCTTTTCAATAATGCATATGATTTTATTCATCATCAGTCTTTATATAATTACACTTCCACTTAAAAAAGATATATAAAGGACAATAAGTTGTCTAGGACAAATTTTAAGCATCCTTCTTAGTTCATCAAATTCCTTTTAAAAAGAGCTAAATTAAATTTGAAAAAAAACTTTTTTGCTGAAAATAAATTTTTGATTCAAACCAGCCAACGCCATTGTTTAATTTTAACTATTTACTATATGCATTATTTACTAAACATATATGTTGTTCTAGACATTACCTTGCAACGCATAAAGAACAATTACTTAGATAATTGGAATATAATCAAGTGTAGCTCAGATTATTAGAAAATATTTACCAATTACAAGATGACTTAAAATTTATAGACACTTTAAGATTTTTTCCTCAAATTAAATTAATTTTAGATAAATTAATTGGTAAATTTTAATTTACATTGTTAAAAAAAACAAGGTTTATTAAAAATTATAAAAAAGATCTTGCTATAGATCCTTAACCTTCATCAAAATTTTAATTATATTTTACCATGTTTTTTTTTATTTATCTCATTGCTTATGATATTAATAACAATACTCTATTAAAAGATCTTTATCTTTCAATAAGCTTAAGATCATTTATCATAGACCTCACATTAGCTTTCTTCATACAACAAAACTAACACTTTTAATCCTTTTTTCTTAAAATCTCTTTGAAATAACACAAACAACTCTAGTCAAGATTTCAACCAAAACACTTAGCAGCAGAAAATAATTTTTTTATATAAAAAAGTAACAGCAAATCATCGTAGCGAAAGGTAGGTGGTTCCCATGTCATGTAAATTTTCTTATAACAACTAAAGCACTAACAACAACATCTATAAGAAGAAATAAATATAACTAAAAAGAAAAAATATTTTTTAAGAAATAATACAAATCTTGTTGAAACTGTTTGGATATCAAATAAAAAAAAAAAAAAAACAAAAAAAAAAAATTATCAAAATCAATTCAAGCAGAAGAGTGAAAAAATATACTTTTTTGTAGCTACCGAAGACGGATTCCAAGTGCAACAGTAGTAGTTCGGGCAGCAGCATTTTATATAGTTCTTTACACATCATTAGGGTATCCAATCGTTTAACCGTCATTCGGTTCCCAATTTAATTTTGGTCTAATAATTATTCGAATAATTTAAAATTGTATATTCTCGAATAACGAATAAACTAAATACTTTGTGTCGAATAGTTTAAATTTAGAACATTTTTTTATTTTAAAGATAAATTTATGTCAACTACATCTTTTTATAATACGAGTATTTCTGTTAGGCTAGTTAAGTTAGGTTAGTTGGCAAATGTAAATATATAAAGTAGACAGCTCATTTGGACCCTACTGGTCCCGTTGTGTTGCCTGAGGGATCATGTGAATCTGCTTTCATATGTCCAAGAATAGATTCAATTCGAATCTATTCCTGACACACGAATAAAATATTTTATACGTCTGACATCAATTTCAGAGAGATCAGATAACCCAAGGATATGTGGACTGCCAAATTCTGTAGGCCTAATATTCGCAAGAGCAGGACAGTGACAAATAAAATGTTCCACTGTTTCTTACTTTTCCTCGTTAAATCAACTTCTGCAATGGCACGCTAGTGTTCGTAGTTGACGCCTTTGCAATCATAGAATGAAGTTCTACCCTTTTTTATCGTACTGGGGTCATATCTGTCTCAAGATAGAACATGTGGACTCATTTGTCCATCTATGTTGAGCTATTCTCAATAAGTACTGCAGTATTATAGATCTGCAAGATGACAGCGGTATTCTAACTAGTTGGTCCGTTTCTTCACTTTGAAGAAGTAAACCAGTTCTGGCTAGTTCAGCCGTAATAATATTTCCCAGGGTACTTGAGTGACAAGATCAACTCTAGGTTTAAACGTCTCACCATCTCATTTAGAGGTGTCCGGCATTCATGTACTGAAAGAGACTTAATCGCGGGTTAACTATCGGTACAAATTTTAATATCCACTCCTAATACCCTGTAGTACATTAACCAAATTACCGCTCTTATAATGGTCGATATCTTCGCTTGAAAATCATTGCGGTGATCCAGCAATTTGAAGGAAATGTTTCTCCTATATGCGGAAAAGAAGACACCGGCTTTTATATTGGGATCGGCTAAAATTTAAACCGAGAAGCCTCTATCCAGAAGGGATTTAGGAATACAGTAGTCAATATTGTTAGTGATGTCATCGAAAATTCCCAAAATGTTTGCATGGCCATAGCTCCTACCGTTCTATGCACCTATGGTACTGAGCCTAGTCGCCGACATGGTGGAAATTTGTTTGGCCATTAGATCCACTGGCATCCAGTTTAACAGAACAAATAATGCCTTGGATGGTGTTATACCAAGCGCACCTGTAATTAGTGGCTCTGAACTATGCTTTGCACCGTTTTCCTCCATACTATCGCTCCAGTCATAAGTATAGGCTTGATCACCATACATGTCTATTATATTCCAGCAAGAATAAATTATTAATTTTTAGAAAAGTACTTTTTTATTACTTCTAAAGTATCCTGTTTTCTTTCACTTATAAGGTAATACAAACGGCATCCAAAGATACGAGTATTATTTAAGAGAGATTCAAATAAATTGTTTTGCTCTAAAACGTTGAGATTCGGTTGTTATTTTTGCAAATACTTGTTACTAAAATGAACTGTTTTACACAAATGAAAAGTAATATTAGATATATTATATATATATATATATATATATATATATATATAAAATTTTTTGGTTTATATAATGTTCATTGCATAGAAAAGTCAACTAGAAGTCCAGCTCTTTTAGTTCGCTCAGCAAAACAAAATTACTCGCTTCACACGCATAAATTAGTTCTGTAGAAACTCACCTGACCAAAGTATTCGAAAGCGATGTCGGTTTTGAATTTTATGCGAAGTTTTCTCATGAAAAATTTTAGAAAACTACTTCAGAAAACGAAGGGAAAAAGTTTTACTTGGCTTTCAGTTTGTGGCAACAGAACCTTCGTTCTTTCATAATCGAAAGTGATATTAATAGAGAATGTTTCGCGAATAGACAACGTATCACAAAAATTAACACTTGCAATTCAATATGATAAATTGGTCGAAAAATAGTATCGAAAAAATGTTCAACAAAGAAAATTCTGCAATATCGAAAAATGTCTGAAATTTTAATTATTCTCTATTCGCTTTCGACTTCGATAAGGATAAGCTTGTTTCAATTTAATTTGGTTTCGAATTTTTTTACATAGGTTTTCATTACCTGTAATAAGATATTTTGCCCAAAAATAAAATAAAGTTATTCAATATTAATTATTTAGTTAAACTAAAATTAAATTAAAATTATTCATAGCAAAATTTTGAAATTTATTAAAGCTTTATAGAAAAATTTTCCATACAAATATGTTAAATAAAAAGCTTTATAAATTTAAAATTTTTATTATAATGCCTTAAATAAAAAACAAAGTAATGTTACATTTTTTTTTTAATTTAATTTTAAATTTGATAATTTTTATTAAATACTTTATTCGTAGTTTTGTCAGTACATGGTCGTTTTGAAAAGCATTTTTATTCAAATTCTTACATTTATCATTAGGTATGGAAAATTTTTGTTTGAGGGAATCTGGAGTAAAATAAATAATAGTATTGACTTCAGAGAGTGATAGAGGTATTCACCGGAAAATGGTTGCGTTTATTTTGTCACTTTTCTCCGCGTACTAAAAAGAAAAAACTATATTTTAGTGAGCTGTAAAAAAAAAAAATAAATTAAATTATTATTTTAAATTTTGGCATCAAATCAATAAATATTCATTTTCCAAAATTTTTACTAAAATTTTAAATACAAGTGATAATTATTTATTTTTTTTTATGTCAGAGAATTATTCTTATTATATTATAGAAATTTAACATTGGAAATCTACTACTGACACTGGCACTATTGAGTAGGTAGTTCTTTTGGGACCATATGTATACATTGTCTACATATTTATTTTAGTAATTCTCTAGTCTACACTTTTGATACTTTTTCTGAAATAGACGTTGTTAATAAAACTTTTGTTAACATTTGATGAATGTTTTATTAAAAAATTAAAGAATTCATAAAATAGTAATTTTCTTTTCGAAGAATTGCCTTCGAATTCAATGTTTTCACTTATTTTAGATGGTCGAACATTTGATTAAAATATATTTTTTTGGCGCTGTAATTCTCCTCATAGCGTTTTATCGGCTGCTTCACTAAAAATTGATACAACATCTCGATATGGAAAATTTGTAATATTTGCAAAAATATTACAAATTTTGAGAACTCAAATACAAAACTTTTTACCTATTAAAGCTTTAAAAACGTTGACGAAATTGCAGCCGGGGACTTGTCTGCTCTTAATTTTTAATAAATAAAATATGAAAAATTGGATTTTTTATGTACTTTTTAAATTTATAATTAATTTATAATTAAATAATTATTATAGCACAATTGAAAAAATACCAGATTAATAAAAACAATTATGCCACCGAGAAATAATAGTAGCGTTTTGGCGTCGAATTAGAACTCTTATCTGTTGTTTATATATTTTCTTTTTCTCATCAAAGCAAATAAAAAATGTAGACACTTTGTTGACAATGTCGCCAAGGAGTCACCAAAATAATCGACAAAACTGGTGACTTGGAGACACTTGCTCCCAGGTTTCCTTCAGGGTAGTAACAAAAATTTAATTGTATTGGTGATTTTTTATTTTCCCCATTTACACAAAGTTCTATAAAAACTTTTAAATTTCTTTTTTTTTTTAATATTCAATACTAAAAATTGAGACTCTCTTGTATATTTTAATTCATAAAACAAATTGTCAAAAAATTAATGAAAAAATATTTTACGTTTTGTGCGAATTGGACCCTTTTTAAAAATAAATTCCAAAACAAAATCCAAAAAATTATAAAATAGTATGTGATTGTGTAAAAAAGTATAAAAATCCTTAATAATTCAAATATTTGTAGGTAAAATTTTTGTGGATTTTTTTGCATTAGTTGTCTCACAATTCACACGGCACCCATATAAGAGAGAGAGAGAGAAACATCCAAAAGACAGTTGGACTACTTGTATATATTTTGTTCACTGATGCAAAAATCAAAATGTGTATAAAATATTTTGATTCAAAAAACGAGAAAGAAAGATACCCTACACCAATGTTTACGAGCATAAAAATTCGGGATGGCGACTTATATTACACCTATGGCCACGAATAATGCATTGATACTAACATCTAGATGATTTTATGCACTTTAGGGTGATTTCTGGAAGTGGTTTTATATGGGAGCTATGGTAAATTATGCACCGATTCTCATAGATTTGGCAATGTTGTTTCTACTTGCATAAAACTTATTTGTGTCGAATATCAACTTGATACTGTAATGAACATTTTTGATAATTTGAAATAATGATTATTAAGTAGCCGAATAGTTCTTAATATCATTTCTTAATCAATATATACCTTCAGACGTTTTTGAGGTAGTCAAAGGGGATGGTTCAGAGAAGTGAGCAACTAGCGGGAGCCATTGATTATGCTAGCAAGATTGATTATGCTATGCTAGATTATGCTAGCAGAACCTCCCCATGCTAGTCGCATGGGGAGGTTCTGGTCTACTCAACCAACATGAATGTCCAACATAAATAATTATTGTAGACCTCCTTAACAAAACTTAAACTACAATAATGGATCGGTAAGTCATTTACGATTAAAATAGATGGAAAATTAGACCTAGTTCTTTAAATGTCAAAAATTTAACAGACGCATAGTAACGTTTATCTGAACTATTGGTAACAATAGAGGACAAAATAAATTTGGAAGTAAATTTTCTAGCTTTATAGTAATTGCGTAAGCGACAGGGAGAAGAGATAAATTAGTGGTATCCTGAGCTTCAGGATAATCTACTTCAGCCACTTGTCGACGAAATTCTTTAGGAGGTAAAGTTTTTAGGCAGGAATTCTTTCGGAAATAGTCATCACTTAACAAGTTTTCCCTCATTTGGACTAGTTTTCTTAGGTGGGCTATGGAATATATGGGGACGTAAAATAATTCATGCCGGATTTCCAGGCGAAGGTTACGAGATGAAATTTCAACCAGTTCTGATTCAGCAAGAGGTTTTCAAAGACAGTCTATTATTGTTGAAATGGAATCGTAAAACATTTCGGACGATTCGTGTGGTTTCATTTTCCTATTTCGGAGCTCTTCATAAATATCGAAACTAGATTTGAAATTCTTATATTGATATTTAAGAGCCCCACAAAATTTGTTCCAAGTTAGAGTTTCAACTTGTTTAAGATATCTACAAAACCATCCCCTTTGACTACCTCAAAAACGTCTGAAGGTATAAACTGATTAAGAAATGAGATTAACTATTCGACTACTTAATAATCATTATTTCAATTTATCGAAATTGTTCATTACAATACTAACATTCGTATGGGATTTATGCACGTTAAAGGGATTTTCGGAAGAGGGGTTTATATGGAAGCTATGGTCAATTGTGGACCGATCCTCATAAAATTTGGCACAAAAATTGATACTTGTACAGAACTAGCGGAAATAATGTACCGATCACCAATTTCAATAGACTTCGTCCTTGTATCATGAAAGTCCCACGTGCCAAATTTTAGTGAATTATCTTTAAAATTGAGACTCTTGCTTTGTGCACAAGGTTTACATGGACAGCCAGCCAGCCAGATGGATGGACGAACATCTTTAGATTGTTTTAAAATTCTGATTCTCACTCGATTGGTATACCTTAGGGTGGGTATTGGATAACTTTTTCTATGTGTTACAAACATCAGCACAAACGCGTACTACCTCAACCACCTATGGTGGTGTATGGTATAATTACGAATAATTATTTATATTTATTATATAAGTTATCGTAAATATATCAAATATTTTTATATCGGGAAAACTATCGCTCACAATTTCAAATGTTAATAAATTTAAAATTTCTTGAATTTTAATCGAACATTATTGTTCGAAAGTTATTCGTTTTGGCGAATGTTCGTTCATTTTCGATACATGAGTCAAGCGGGAAATAAAAAAATAAATATGTTTTTTTTCCTTTTCTATGGGTCATTGCAAGTTTACATCAAATCGACTTCTTATCGACAATGTAAAAATCGTTACAAATGATCCGAATTTGATATAATTTTTAATTTTATTGACGTCTATGGATTTTAATCAATGTGTTGAATTTCATCCAGAGATGTAAAAAGTTTCCCTTAAAATACGTATAATTTTTTCTACGATCGTACAGTCCATAAATAAACTTTTTCTTTGGATCAACTTTTTCTTTGAACTCTTTGTATTTTTTATGATTAAAAAAATGCATTTCTCAATTCAACTGCAATCCTAGCAATTATTTAACATGGTCGACATTTATTTTGTTTATGAGTTATGCGTTTGCATGAATTTAGGTTTTAAGAAAAACTATTTATGCTATTACAACAAAATGATACACATAGTTACTGGGAATAATAATAAATATAAGGAAATTAACGGAAATAATTTTTTCACATATAGTAAGAGGTATAAGGCTTGAAGTGTGCACAGATTTTTTTCGTGCGCAGTCTTTATTTTTATCCTCGCAACATTCACTCCTCAATAACAAGACGAAATCCTAATTTAAGTGTCGACGATTATAGCAAAAATGTTTTTGATCTGAAGAATCCGAAAAAAGTACTATTATCCAACAATATAAAAAAGCAATATGTATTTCCAAATATATATGTTGAGAGAATATTTATTTAACTAAACTTATAAAATCAGATCATTGTAACCATTTGAAAACCATCAGAGCAACCAAAAATTTGTTCGAAAAATGTATTTTATGCGCATTAAATATGGTTTTAAAATCGGAAAATATACCCTTAAAATTAAAAAAATATGCTCTGAAAATATAATTTTTTTTTCTGGCTAAATTTTATATTATCTAAAATGCGTGATAAAAATTACTTAATTTTTTTAGCGATTGTTAAAAAATATTCGTTTTTTGTAATTAAAAATATTCAAAGCTAAATTTCTATCAATTTATAAGATAGAAAATATAAGTGATTTCGATTTGAAAAACTTTTAATATGTGACGATAAAAATAAAATTTCAGTAATGACAAATTATGTAAAAATTCTATTGAATACAAAAAAAGCTAGATTTGTCTCTTAAGAATAAAATATGGAAAATTATGGTCTTTAATATAACATATGCAAAATTATGCTCTTAAGTACAAAATATATAAAAATATAACATTTAAATTACTAAAATATGCTCTAAAATAACGATTTTGTATGACAATATGACAAAATATGCGGCTAAGAAAAAATAAGCAAAATGATGCTGTTAGAACCAAAATATGTAATATGTTTGCTTCATTGAGGCTCAGGAAAAAATATAATTTTGCATATTTTTGGTAACCCTGATGATGACTAAAAAAAAAGCATGGTCCAAAGCTATGTATTTTTTAAAACATATTTTTGAATTATTTTATTTTTCGAAATTTTTAAACGAAAATAAATTCGTATTAACAATTTATTTTTAAAAGTTTATAAACATAACTTTTGGGGAAAATTTTGGTTTTTTTTCATACAAATGGGACAAAGAGATAATTTGATCTACCTTATATTTCTAAATAACTATTTCAATAGATTAAATACTAAATTAGTGTTATCTACATGATTTACATGCGTTACTAGTCTATTTGGTTAATCGAATAATTTGCCATTAATCGGTTATTAACCGATCAACTTTTAACCTCGAATAATTATCTGTCGAATTAACCAATTAGTTTGAATACCCGAATAATTGGATACCCTACTCATCACACAACATCAGCTACATTGGAAAGAAATCATTGAGGCGCAGCAAATGTATTTTAAGTCTTAAGAATGTAAATTTAGTTCTTTTTTTTAATTTGAATTTTTGATTTTTATATTATTTGGTTGTTTTTCTTCATTTGACGGTTTTGTGATTATTTAGTGAGGAAGAGAAAAAGTAAGTGTGTATGTGAGTGTAGTGAGTTGTTAATGGCATTAAAAGAAATAGACATTATGACCACTATTACGGACACGAAATTTAACAGAGCACAACCCAAATTAAGCAATGATGATAAATTATATAAATGAACATTAAAAATTAATAGAACGTTTCGGGCTAATACTTATGAGCAACGCTACCTACCTAAACACACTGACACTGATAGACAAACAACCAGACAAACAAACAGGCAAACAGACAGAACGGACTTACTATTGAATAGAAAACCAAATCAGCCAACCATCTACGGCAATAGCTAAAGAAAGGAAATCATAAAATATATTTTAGGAAAAATAAAAAATAAAAAATCAAGAATAATTTTCAGTTCATTTTCTTCTCCTTGTTGTTTGGTGTTTTATTTGTAGGGGGAGGAATCTTTTTATATTCTTTTAAATAAAGAAGCGTAAAAGTGTCCAAATTATCATATAGATCATCGATCTTTAACAAGTTCAAAATGAAAATAGAAAAATTCATTTTTATGCTTGAATTAACCGCTTGTACATGTAATTTGGCTCACAATAACAGCAGCAACACAATAAAAAGAAATAATAACATTAACGAAATAATGGTATTTACCACACCTAATTTAATTTCGTTTATAAGCATTTTTATATTTGTTAAATAATAGTTTTTTAATTTTCTTGAAAATTCATTTTTTATTTGTTTGTGTATTTAAGTTTTTTTTTCCCCCAAAAATGTCAGTCACTGTTAGAGATGATAGTAAATCACGCCAACGCATTGTAACATTTATAAAGTTGCATGTTTAATATTACTGAAACGTTTAGAGAACGTCATGAGAATGAGTGAGAATAAAACAAGAAAAGGCAGGAGTTCACGGGGTAGAATTAATATTATTTAAGCGATCGTTATTAGACCTTGTTGCGTTGTTGACATTTTTTATGTTTATGTTAAGTTGAGTAGTGTTTTTCTGAGGTACCCTACTTTACAAGGTATTACTTATGATACGGAATACATATATTGGAATATTAATTTTAAATTTTGGGTGCACAGTAGAGCGGATCGGTCTACATACAGAAAAATAAAATAGGTTATACCAGTCATTCCCTATAATGAAAAAATAGTTCATGAGCTTTCCAAAAACGCAAAAGTTATTTTTTTGCCACGCCCCAAAATACCGCCTTTTTTATTTCTTTTATATAGTGTCGTCATATTAAGTCCGATTGTAGAATGCGGTATGTCGTTGTTAATGGTTCAACAACCGTTTAAATTTTCTCTTTGGTGATTTTTGAATCCCACATCAAATGCTTGATGTCACTTCTGGTATGTCGCATACATCAAACCCCCCCCCCCCCCCCCCATTCCTAACGACCAATTATTTTCATATGTAATTATATGTGTTATATTTGGTTTTTAAAGTATTTCACTTTATACATAAATAATAAAATTGCAAAGGTTTAAAAAACTGTTTAAGTTTACAGCAATTTCATTTAAATACCCCCCCCCCCCATCGTTTTTTGAGGATGGGTACAAAAATGCTTTTAAAATCTCAAAATATTCCCTTAAATTGATAATTATGCTAATTATTTTATGCTCATTTCCAAATTGTCTACTTTTCTTGCAGAAATTGATTTCAATTTTACTAGCAATTCCTAAAATAATATTTTTTATATGTACTTAAAGTTATTATAAACTGAAACATTGTATCCGAAAATTACAAAAATTCTAATAAGTACACAAAATTATGCTTTTAAATGTAAACTATACCTAAATATACCATTTAAGGCGCAAAAGTATGCTTCCGAAAAACGATTTTTCATGAAAAATAAAAAATAAGCATTTAAAAGTTAAATACGCAAAACTACGCTATAAAGTCCAAAATATGCAAAAGGATACAAAAGAATACCTAAGTTCACAAAATTTTCCAAGGTTTACTAAACGTTACTGCTAAAATATTCTTACCGCTAAGAGACCTATTAAAATTGACCATCGTTACCCTTAAAATACCGTCACCGAATCAATTAGAAATACCGTTGAAATAACTTTACCGAAATAGTTCAAAATACTATCGACAATATTGCTAAAATACCGATACCCAAATAATGCACGTGTGTGAACCGATATTTGTAAAATTTCTGAAACGACCGTTACCCTTAAAATACCATTACTGAAATAGCTTTAAATACCGTTAATGCTGAAAAAAACTGAAAATACCGTTACCGAAATATTCCAAAATACCATTACCTTTACCTTTCTACCTTTTTGAAACGGTTACCAAACTTGAAATTTTCTAAACCGAATAAATAATTAATAGTGCACAGTGGGGACTTTTGAAAAATAAATGGTAATAAATCTGGATATTTTAAACTGCTGCACCGATTTTGATGAAGTTTAGGACATCGATAGAGGAGGTGTTGATTTATAATTTTTAAAATAAAAATTAAAAAAAAAAAAAAAATTTAAATATGATGAAATTCTATATAATTTTCTGAATTAAGATATGAACATTTTTTTTAATTATCTCAATTCGATAATTAGAAAAAAATGTTTAAATTTAAAATTCTTTAACAGGTTTCAAAAATTGCAACTTTTTGCCTAAAAGTAACCTTATATATTTTGATTTTTTAAAAAAATTTGTTAAAGAAGTTCAATATTTTCTGATCTTAAAATACTCACCAGTATATAGACAATGAAAAATGTCAATTCTAAAATGAATAATTTTTTAACTAAAAAAATATGTAAATTTTAAGTTTCAAGATGTAAAAGTTATATAAGGCAGAGTTGATGGCGTTGTTCTGCCCTAGCCTGTCCTGTTAAAAATACCTGAAACACTAATATCGTGTAAATGATCATTTTAACTTTTATTTTATTTTTTAGCACTCTTGAAAGTCAATTCAATTGAGTCCTCCTTAGAGAGGAAGTTATGTGTCAAATTTTATTAAGATGTCTTGTAAGTTGTAAGCTATGGTTTGATCAGAACGTTTACATTAATAATGTCGATTGGACTAGCAGACACCGCTAAATAATATAAATATTTCGTGCCAAATTAAACACCTGAAGGTGGCTAAATAACATCGCTTTTGCGCGTTATAAGCATTGAAGATGCAAACAAAATCTTAGTATATTTTTAAATTTTATCTTGGTTTTTTAAAATGTGACATATAATTTTTTTAACATTTTAAAGATGCTGAAATCTTTCTCTTTTCAACGATAACAATATTTTGTTATAAAAACTTAAGGTCCAGTCAACGCCGCAAAACCCTTTTTTTGCCACAATGTGCATTACTTTAAAATTAGAAGAATTATTAAAATTTCTTTCAATTCCAAATTCACTCAAAATCGTGTCTTAGAATAAGACCAAATGCTACTCAAATAATATGATTTTCTTTTCGTCTCTCTAAATTGTACTCACACAGAAAAAAATAGAAATGGACTTGAATTACGATTTTGATTTTGCTCCAATCGCCAAAATGATATTATTAGTTAACTAGAATAATTGACTTTGGCTAAAATTTCAATTAATTTTTATGATCAAATTAATTAATTTTGATTGAATGTTTACCTAAAAATCAAATAAAATTTGTATTAATTCAATTCTACTATTAATTAACAATTTACTTTAATAGTTAACTATTTATTGAAATATTAAAAATATTTACTTGTATTGTATTGTATTTACTTATTTTTTTTTATTATTAATAAAATACAGGTACAGTACGCGAAATAATTATACCGAACCTTAAATATTCTTATATAATAAAACAACCTTTGTAAAAATGTATTTCATTTATTTTCTAAATTAAAAAGGGCTTAATAAATATTATTTTAGTAGTTAGTTTTTCCACCTCTATTGGTAATTACTTCCATTACACATCGCTGCCTGAATTCAATTAAAGATCGGAGAACAGAACTCAATTTTTTCTATTCATCCTGAATGGCTGATTTTGGTTGGGATAATATTTCATATTGTCGTCCACCAGAATATACACGTCTTGATAATATTCCCTAAAAGTTCTCTATGATATTCAGATATGGATTTACAGCAGGCCACTCTAGAGTCTTAATATTTCTTGTTGAAAATTTTTTTCAGGAAACATGAATTGCTGCATAGTCCTGTTGAAATATCCTATCTGAACCCCATAGATTATCTCCAAAATTCTGTCAAAAAATCTCCAGCAAACTGCAGTAGTATTTTGAATCCATTTTATGCGTAACAAAACAGATAGCAGACTTTCCCAGATATCCAATAGCAGGCTATATCATTAGGGATCCTTCCTTGAAATTTCTAGCATGCTTAGTTTCGCGCTCTTTTCGTAAATCTCTCCAATACTTCTGACATCTGTCAGATCCATCGAGTATCCAAAAACTTATATTTTTCGACAAATAATCTCGTGGACTTATGACGGGGAAATAATCGCTGAGCAGACAATCTTTTTTGATATTTAAGGTTACTATCACTACCTAAAATCTATTGGATTCTTCTTGAATTCACAGGAAGTTTTAATTGATGCCGTATTTGAGATGGACTTATTGATTTATTGACAGCTTTATTTGTACTCGTATTATTTCAAGACCAGTAATTTTTGGCGGACGTCCGAGATGTTTTGCTTGGATTTTTTTAAATATTATTTGTTGCGCTTTAGTTAAATCGCTGTTGTCCTAATGGTGTCATCTTTTAACCTTAGATTTAAAATTTCCTCACGTTCTTCAAAGGACAACAATGTTCCAAGTGGCATTTTTATATTTAAGCGCTATATTAAAAAAATAGTCTAAAAGAAAAAAATATATATTTGTTTCCATATTTATTATTACTTTCATGAGGTTTTCATGAAAATATGGAATGAAAAAAAATATTTCATTATTTTACAGAAAGTCTGATTCTCGTTTGAATGTTCTTCGAAAAATATTTGTTAAAAATATTTCATGAACAAAAAAATTAAGTGATGTCAATCTAGCGTAATTTTAGATGTTTAATTTCTTTTGTTTTCACTTTTTGTGTGTGTTAAAATATTTTCATTCTTTACAATTTTAAGATTTATTATAAAATCGTTGTATTTTTTTACAATTAAGATATAATTTTATAAAAAGTAAAAAGCACAATACTTTTTAATACAACACATTTTGTTTACACCATTGAATTTTCACATACATACACATTCAAAAATAACACACAAATTGTATAAATTGAAAAAGTAATTTCAAAAAGAACTATTAATGTCTCCGAAATTCAAAGGAATTTCTAAAATGTTCATTATTTTTTGTCCCGTATTTAAAATTAAACGAAAAATCGTATTATTTATGTTTATTTAAAAACAGATACGAGTATCTTCTTACTTTAGAAGAAATTATATTCATTCGATTTTAATTTTTCATAATTTGAGTTAGAATAGCACAAAATGAAAAATGCCTTTGAAATTAAAATTAAAATATTTTTTTCATAGGAAAAACTTCACAGATATTTATTTATTTTTTGCTTAAAAATTATTTGCCTGTATTATATATTTTTTTCCATTGTGCACGGCAAATGCTTTACAACCAAATGACACGTTATTGATTTAGAAACTACACAGAAAAAATTAAATTTCGTTACTAAATTTATAAAACCAATTATATTTTTTTTATTAAAATCGGACCTATCACTGAATTAGTAAAATCAAACATTCAAATTCGTAAAAGTTTAATTGAAAAAATTTTAATTTTTTTTCTTATTAAAATATTTTTATTATTTATAAATTTGAATGTTTGAAAATTTTCAAAACGTCGGATCTATATATATATATATATATATATATATATATATATATATATATATATATGGTTTATTGATAAATACAATAAAAATAAAACAATATAAAATACTACTATAATTTAATAATTCAGTTCTTCTTTCAAATTCGTCATTGGACCTTGTTTAATCCATCTTAGGGATATAAAAAAACATAAAATTAGAGTTAAGTAAAATTACCTCAATTTTACTACCTTTTTGAATTGAGAGATTTTTTAACCGACTTGTGTGCAATTTCATGTTTGAATGGAATTAAAATTTATACTCAAAAAAATTGCTTTGTATAGCAACTATGGTCATCCTTCTGAAATTTTAAATTCACGGGCCATATATGCCAGACAAACGTCTTTTTACATATTGTTATGTATGCTATGGGTGCGTTCCATAATGTCCAATGTCATAATGTCTATGGGATCATACTTAAGATCCGCAAATATTACGTATATTTTTAAAATGTCAAATGACATTATGGTATGAAAATTATTACTAATGCGATCAAATTTGGGGACACAATCAGATTTTTTCAGGATGAAAATGGTTCAACTCTGGCCTCCTACAACCAGATTCAGGAGTTTTATACTTTGGCGTATTTCATCCTGACTAGGACTGCTAATTACATCATGCTGGTTTGATGACATTTTTGTTTTTTTCGTGGGAATTATGACGCCTTTTACTGTATCATAAAGTCTATGAACATTTCGACATTGGACGCAAAGACATGCCTCCCGTAGGCTGTAAATACACACGCTTTTGGCTTAACACTTTTAAATGTCATTTCATATCCTCACTTATTCCTCTGGAAAAGGAAGAAGATAGTTAATGCATTTAAAAAGTAGTAACCAATAAGTTTACCTCAAAGTTCTCAAAAAATCCAATTACACAATTTTGAATAATTTTTTCAATAAAAAATTGCTGTTGTCAAAATTCAGGATTATTTTTGTTTCTAGTGTTGTTTTTCTTTTCAATTTTTTTTTTAAATCAATAAAATAAAATAATCAAAAATCAAATATTTTTATTTATCAAATTAAATATAAATTCAAATATTGATTTATTAAAAAAAATTTTTGTTATAATTTTTTTTTTCTGAGTAGATTTTAAAATTGAATCCTACCCCCGGTACCAATGACGGGAACATTTACGAAAGTGTTGCAACGATTAAAAACTTCATCAAATATTTGGAATTTGTACTTAAAACATAATTATTATCTTTAATAGATATGTTGATGTTAATATTTCGATGTTCAAATTTTTACTAATTTATTTTTTCAAATTAAATGATAACAAAATAATAATTTAAAAATGAATAGTTGATTATTTTTAAATCTAATTTGTAAAGTAGAAATAGCTAAAGTACCGCTACATTACTCCTCCTCTAGTGATAACGTCAGATATTGATTCGTACAATCTTTCTAGATCGAATTATTCGATGTTGTGCTTCTGGGAATGTATTTAAATATAGTGTCGAATTTATACATTCAACGGCGTCATTTGAAATTGTATAAGGTTTTAAACGATCTACTGATATTGTTTTATGTTTACTATTAACATCAACATGGTCCTTTATAAGGCGGTTGAAGAGGTGGACGAACAGTATCATCACGAAAAAAAACATTAGCTGACTGATGCAATTCCTTAGGTATATAAATTTGTGTTCGTCCATGTCTTGCCACTTTTTTAGCTTTAACATTTCTCATGTCCTCTTTAAGCTGCTTTACCTATTCAGAATTAATGTTATTTGCTTTGAAATCGGTAAAAATATTCAGCTGGTAGTTTTAGTTCCATGCCTTATACTGATTCAGCGGGAGATACATTCAAACCATAATTAATAGAAGATCTCAAACCCAACATAACAATTGGTAAAATATCTGACCAGCGGTAATTTGAATGACACATAATTTCGGATATAAGAGTTCGATGCCATCGTTCAACTTGTGCATTTCGCTTGTGGATGGTATGGTGTGGTAGGCGTAACACGAATACCCAAAAGTTTGGAAAATTCTCTAAATAAGGATGATTCAAATTGACGTCCTTGATCAGTGACGGCTTGAGTAGGTAATCCAAATCTCGATATTCATCCATTAAGAAAAACTTTGGCAACTGATTCAGCTGTGATATCACTTAGTGGATTTGTTTCCGGCCAGCGAGTGAATCTGTCAATACAGGTAAGGCAGTATCTGTATTCCTCTAAAATAGGAAGAGGCCCAATTAAATCAATAACTAACTACTTTAAAACTTTCTTTGGGGACAGGAAGTCTATAAGTTGGCTTACATGGTTCAAGATGCTGCTTTCAATTGATCCAACCAATGTATGATATTCCGTTGTGCCCGAAGTTATGGCTGATGTAATAAATTGAGATTCCAATTGTCGAAACCATAATTTTGGATTTTGATGCCAGAATGGTGGAACACGTACGGAAACTCTTTGAGATTTTCGCTGTAACTTGTGACGAAGCAGATTCGAAATCTTCTGAAGTTGACGTTGTTAGTAATTTTTGTAAAATTTTTAAATAAATTGTAGTAGGTCACCTATGTTGATGTTAGTATTTCGATGTTCAAAATTTTACGAATACTAAAAAATAATTTAAAAATAAATAATTGATTATTTTTAAATCTAATTTGTAAAGTAGAAATACGTAAAGTATCGCTACAGATATAATAAGCCCAAACTGTTGAAAATAATTTTTTTTTATGGACAAGTTTATCTATTTTCTTTATAATTTTCAAGAGCTGTCGATTTTTGTCAAAAATCTGTAAAACAATTAAGTTTCAATATAAAATGAAGTTTCAATATAAAATGAATTAATCATCTTATTGAAAAATTATTTGAAATGTATTTTTCTGGGCATGCTATTAAATAAAATATTTCAATGTGGTTCAATGTTTTAATTTGATGCTTAATTAAAGATAAATAGTATGCTTTTCTAGTCTTTGCAAACAAATCCTAAGAGTTTGGCTCTTTAATATCTTTAGCTGTACAGCCTTGATAGTTATTTTTATTTTTCTCCTTAACTTTTATTTAACTTGTAATTCTTTTTAGCTTTAATCATCCACCCATGTTAGGAATCTTTGGAATTTGGCAAAGATATACACATGCAAAAACTTATACACTCACATAGACAACAAACAACTAAAGTTCTAAGCCAAATTAAGGCATATATTGCACCTGTTTCTTTATTGTTGCAGTCAACCTTTAAGAGCAACGTGCAACAACTAGAAGTTTATGAAATCTATGTACAATGCAACTCAGGCCTGGAGTAGGCACGTCAATGACAAGTTAGTTGACATGTTGCGTTTTTTTTCAGTTTGTTCGTCTTTGGTTTTTTTAATGTTGCTTGTTTGATACTTTATTGGATTGCTTATTGTTTGCTTTCTTTTTTTTTTACTTAAACATTTTTTATGTTTTAGATTTTTTTTCTAGTTTCTTGTTTAAGTTTGACAAGTACTGTGCCACAATATCGGTGGCACTTAATCTACTAGGCAATCTTTCAACAACGATGATTGTTCAATCCAAAAACTAACAGCAAGTAGTATTAAATAACACTCCAAAGCCATAATAAGCCTCAAAAAAAAAAAAAAAAAAAAAAAACACGTAGAGAAGATGAAGCACAAACTTTAGTTTTCAATAAACAAGTAAAGTATTGCCTGAAAAGACGCGATTTTTGGTTATCGCACGACAAGAATCTATTTTGAAATCATTTCAAATGAAATTTTAAGCACAAACTACTTTGAGCTTTTTATAGCTGAAAAAAAGTAAAAAAAAAAATAATACAGAACGCATCACCAACATCATCATCATAACTACTAAGCCTGGGAATATTATAACATACAAGATCAGGTGAAGGAAAAATGTATTGGGGATTTTTTTTAACTTTTGTGGTCTTCTAAAACGAATTATGGGAGCGCTAAGATGTAGATTTCAGGAGGCAAATTAGTGCACCTTGAAGCACTATTCGGTTCGAAGGACCATAAACAAGTTACCATAAATAATATATCTGGACGTTTTTGTTTGCTGGTACCAAAGTAGAAATTGTGGACTTTAATTTGACCCCAACAGAATGGAATGAGTATTTTCTGAAACCAAGTTAATCAATATCATAACTTTACACAATCTGTTTTTGGTCTTCTTAAATGAATTATGGGAGCGCTTAGATAGCTTCTTTGCTTTGTTGTTTTGGTGGTATCAAAGAAGAGACTGTGGTCTTTAATTAGACCCCAACCGAATGAAATGCGTATTTTCTGCAACACAGTAAATCAGTATCATGATAGCTTTTCTATTTGAAACTTACTCAAATCTGAACATGGCACCTTACACTGCACAGTGGAGCAGAATCGAAATTTTTCTTCACATAAGCGTAGCAAAGGAGTGTACAATTTTAAGTTTGGAACCACCCACCCCCCAGACTTCTGCAGGAGCGTAGGTTAGGTTAGGTTAGGTTGAAAAGGGCGGCGCATTCACGCCTACACCCAGAGGCCAAACGGCCCATTGTGATCCCTTTATGAAGAAGAAGAAAAAATAGAAAAGTGGAACCTATACCCAATCAATCAGTTATGATTGTTCCCAAGCCATTTTATCCCCATTACAAACCCTATGAGGTTGACAAGTCCTTTGCCATTAACCTCACCTAGTTCATGTAGTGTATGGCTTCCAAACCACTTCAACCTATTACGCTGAAGCCCTACGCAGTGACAGAGTATGTGCTCCACTGTCTCTAGCTCCTCAACATCGTCGCACGTTCTACAAAAGTCTGATGCGCCAATGTCCCACTTACTCATCATATTCCCTATTGAGAAATGACCCGTTACCATACCTACTATGACTCTAAGACTACCACGACTCATACCTAGAAGATGCTTGGAATCCGCCAGTTTCAAGCTAGGCCATAATGCCCTAGAAACTCTGCAGTCCGATCTGTCATTCCAGGCTCGATTCGTGTTGTCCAGAGTCCACTCCCCTATGGCCCTAAAGAAGGACCCAATTGGAATCTTAACAGATGACTCTATGAAAGACCTATTTAGCTCCGAGCCACTGCGAGCTAGCTCATCGGCTATTTCGTTGCCAAGAATGTCACAATGACCAGGAACCCAACATAGTCTCATCATATAGGAATCCATTAACCTTCTCAATTCCCTTCTGCACTCAAGTACCAATCTGGACCTAACAAAATGACTAGTCAGAGCCAATAACGCCGCCTGACTATCAACATAGATAGTAATCTCAGATCCCCGTTCAACATTCCCTTCAATCAAGCCGAGAGCCTTGTAGATGCCAAGAATCTCTGCTTGAAAGACACTACAACTGTCAGACAATTTGTAGGATCGTCTGATATCAGTTCCCATAAAGTATACACCTGCACCAGTGCCACTTTCCATTTTCGAACCGTCCGTGAAGACCGCGCACCCCCTATAGAGCTTTTCTACTCCATCCCAAAGATCCCTGCTAGGTAACACCAAAGCGGGAGTAGCCCCGAAGTCAATCGTGGTCCCGACATAATCCGTAGGCTCAGCCAAGGATAGTGTCCGACCGTTGAATCTGACTTCATCTAGTATGCTGACATGCCCCGCTCTAGAGGAACCTAATAAACCCAGTTCCTTCAATCTAAATAGGCCACGGACAGCCATACCCCTCACGAATTCCTCAATTGGAAGAAGGTGGAGGATTATGTCCAGCGCCGCCTGAGGTGTACTTTTCCTGGCACCTGAGATGCCAATTGAAGCACACCTCTGAACTTTAGAGAGAAGTTTCCTGTACGTTTCCCTACTCAATACCTTCCACCAGACTGTACAGCCATAAGTAAGAATAGGTCTAACAACCGAAGTGTAAATCCAGTATACAACTTGCGGCTTAAGACCCCAATTCTTGCCTATAGAGTTCCTGCAGGTGTAATAGGCATTGAGTCCCTTCTTGACCCTCTCCTGAGTGTTTCTCCTCCAAGACAATTTACTGTCCAAGTACACACCCAGATATTTGGCCTCACTTGACAATACAAGCTCAATCCCGTTCAATACTGGCAAGCTAAAATGCTCAACCTTGTATTTCCTAGTAAACAAAACTAGCTCCGTTTTTCCGGGGTTTACCCCTAATCCCTTACTGTTGGCCCAAAGGGACAGATCACGTAAACCTGTCTGCATGACCTCACTGATCGTAGATAAAAACTTACCAGAGACCAGTAAAACAACGTCATCGGCGTAGGCCACAATCTTCCGTCCCATAGCATCAAACTGTCTTAAAATGACGTTCACGGCCAAGAGCCACAGTAATGGAGAAAGGACCCCCCCTTGCGGTGTGCCCCTAGTCACGAGTTTCCTCATATAAGTGCCTCCCATGTTTGAGTTGATAACTCTGCTGCTAAGCATCAGAATTATCCACTCAACAAGGAGCTTACTTACATTCAGCGAAACAAGTGATTCCTCGATAGCCTCTATCGTGATATTATTAAAGGCCCCCTCTATATCGAGAAAAGCCGCCATGGTATATTCCCTCTGCAGCAGACCTCGCTCAATGTAACTCACAACGTCATGCAGAGCACTCTCAACGGACTTACCCTTGAGATAAGCATGTTGAGACTCGCTAATGGCCTGAGTTCCTATACTAGTCCTAAGATAAAGATCGATCAGTCTTTCTATTGTCTTCAATAGAAAAGACGATAGGCTGATCGGTCTGTAATCCCTGGGCTTCGAGTGAGTCGTCTTACCCGCTTTGGGTATGAAAATGACCCTTACCTCTCTCCACCCCCTGGGAATGTACTTCATTCTAAGACATTCCCTAAAAACCTCCGTCAATAGAGAGATGGCTCTTTCATCGACATTCTGTAGCATGGCCGGAAATGTTCCATCCGGGCCAGGAGATTTGTATGGCTCGAATGAATTTACCGCCCATAATACTTTGTCTCTAGTGATCATCTCCCTTATCACATCGGTATCCCCAGCATCTGATTCGGGTTGTAGGTTATCACTGACGCTACCTGTCCCTCCAACAGATTCTATATCCCTACAGCCTGGAAAATGAGTCTCCATAAGTAAACTGAGGGACTCTGAGCTAGACTCTGTCCACGAGTTATCCTCACGTTGTATGTATCCAGGTGCCACTGGGTCCTTGGATAATACTCGCCTAAACCTAGACAACTCGTTAACAGAGTCCACCGATTCACAGAAATTTACCCATGAAGTCCGTTTCGCTCGTCTAATGTCCTTCTTATACTTAGAGAAACTATCTATGAAAACTATGCAGGAGCGTAGCTAAGGATACAAAAAGTTGGGTACCTCTGGGAGAGAAAACTTTTAAACGCTAAACAAATTTTAAAATTTTAGGCGTTTTCAAAGATTTCTATATCTTCTTAAAGCTTTTGATAAGAATTTCGAAAAACATGCTTGCTTGTACCATTTATCTTTTACACTTTTCGAGTTATTCGCATTTAAAATTTTAACTGTCTTAATTATGGAAGATCTTGATCTGGTTTTTTCCATATATTGCCTAACAGCACCCACCGATGTCGTTAGATTTTTCTGTAGGTAGTTAAAGAACAATACTAATTCAAAAATAAACGATTTTGAATTTGAAAATTGCAAAAATTAATATTAAAATAACATTTTTCTTTAAAACATAACGATTTTATACATTTCGGAAAGGTGTTTTCACTCAGATGATTATAAAATTACCCAATAGCGCTAAGTACAGACCCTCCAGAGTTTAATCAATTTTTTTTTATCAAAATTTTGATTTTATAATATATGTTCTACAATCCCAAAGCATGGGTCTACAAACGAAATACAGTTTCGGAAACTATGATGTATTTTAAATAGATTGCCAATGGCTTTTTCCAACCCTGCAACAAATACGGGCTTTTTGTGCAAAATTAAAAAAAAAATCTTATTTTATCATATTATTTCATCTTATCATAGATTTATCCAATCTTATCATATTATGATTCTATTTTATCATATTATTATTCCGTATTATCATATATTAAGATAAAACACATTAATTCAAAATTATTATTTTTATAAATTGTTTATTAAGTCCATTATATTTATTTCAAAATAATAAATAAAAGTGCTTATTAATCATAACACTTATTTATTTACATGTTTGTTGTTCATTAATTATTTTTATTAATAGTAGTAAAACAATATCTTATATTGCTTGAATAACAAAATATAACAAAACCTTGTTCACTTATATTAATTCAAATATAAACTAAATGAGAATTATAATGAAGGTGGAAAACAAACGTTAAAAACAAAATATATTAAAAAACAAACAAGCTATGCATTTTTCAACCATATTTTGTAAAAATATTATATATAATATTCATATGGTTTGAAAATAAAATATGGCTTAAGAACAGGGAAAAAGATTGATATTATTTAATAGTTGTAGAAATAATAATATTTTTTATAATAATAAAATTATATTTCTGGTAAAAATATTCAAAAGCATAAAATTTTTGTAGTCAGCTATATTAAAATTTTGATTGAATGTAAACATTGAATGATAAAACTTAAACAAAAACATTGTTATCATGATCACATTATTATTAAAATTAAGGAAAATTAACAATTAGAACATAATATTGTTGTAGTAACAACACCATAGCTATATTTTTTTCTCTGGGTGTATCTATTCTTAATTATATACAAAAAGATTGAAGTTAATATCTTTTATAGAACTACACTATTTTAAAATTTAAGAATTTTTGAAATTGGGTAAGAAACAACAAAAATTTGGCTAGCTGTTTTCTACGTACCCCACTTTGAATTCCCTTTTCGAAGTTACTGAGGGGTCTGTAGGAACGCCTTTCCAAACGCAAAATTATAAACTCCTCTGCTACTCCAATATAAAATTTTATGTAAATACAACTAGCCAAGTAAAAGTTACAGATTTATTTCCACAATCAAAAAATCTGCCGTACTATGCACTGGTACAATTTTGAAGAGCACAATTTATAGTACCAGGCTTTTGGGACAGTTTATGGAATATGGTATCATTAATGCATCTGGCTCGAAGGACCATAAACCAAATACAATCGGTGTATGTTTTTGTTATGCGGTAACGCTGATAACTTATAAATGGTGCGTAATGCTAACGTGTCAAATAAATTATAAAAGAATATTTGGATTTTTATATTTGAATCGTTCGTCATATTTTATTAAACCGAAACAGCTTTACTTTTTCTTGAATTAACTCATTAAAAAAAGTAAATTATTGCTGTTGCAACTCAGGTTCTGGAATATGGATCCTTAGGATTACATATATCCTGGTATTTAAACAGGCAGTGATTCAGAAATGTCTCTTGAATGTGGATTTCAAGCTGATTTTTTAAAATTAAGTTCTATTGAAATGTCGGATAGTATAAACGTTGCTTTAGATCGGCTTATTCATTGATCAGTTCCTTCCTTTTACCCTTTAAAATCTTTCTAAGAAATTAAATTTGTATCGATCTACTATGAACTATAGAGTATACTTTCCAACTACTCCCTCCATATTCAAGTTAAACGATTAGACACTTTTAAAACATTTTTCAAAAAAACTCCGTATATGTGGTCATTTACCACAAAAACTAAAACTGATTACAAGTGGTGATGGTGGTGGTGGTGGTAACTTCATCTTCCTCAACTTGCGCAAAATCAATAAGCTGCAGCACAAAAAAAGCAGCTAAATGTTTCAACTTAAATGTCATTGTTACAACATGTAGACAGGACTAGAGTACATAGAGAACTACTAAAGCAAAAACAAAACTTAAGAAACTTTTAAAATAGTTTCATACCAAAAATTACGACAAAAAAAAAAAACGTAAAAGCGAAAACTTATCACAGATGCTGATGCTGGGCAGTGGAAAAAAAACTTTGGCAGGTAAAAACCAACAAGCAAAAAAACATCATCTTACAGAGACATGATGTCATCTCAAATCACGATCGATGATCATCGAAATGTAATTTTTAGTCACTGAAAGTCAAGTCCAATTTAATACAAAGTAGCCGGACGGACTAAACTGATACGTTGTGTGTTTTAAAGCATTAAAACAAGCAAACCAATCAAGCCAACCAAACAACAAACCCACTAAACATCCATTCGTTCAACCAACCATCCAACCGATCAAATGATCAAGCAACCATCTAAACTACTAAATCTGATCAACATCATCTTTTTTTATTTATTTATTTTTTTTGTCATCAACTCAATTCGATCATCGTCATTCTCATCATCCGCAGCAGCAGAATTGAACTATATGATGATTATCATCACCAACATGATGATCATCATCATTTTCATCATCAGTCAATTGTTTAGACAGTGCCACAACTTGTGACATTATGCAGGAATTTTGCTCGTGTTATACAAGTTAAGAATATGTCATGTGCAGCAAATTATAATAAAAATGTTGTTAGTTTTTAAAGTTTTTGTTTGACGATCATTTTTTCGACTTTTCCTTAGCTATATTTAAGCATTTATTGCTTTTTTATTTCATCGTTTTAAATCAAAAAAATAAAAAATAGCAAAAATAAAACAAAGAAAAAAAAACCCAATTGTTACGTGATGTTTTGTTATAGTTATGTCTGTATAAATTGATTGCAATTGATTTTATGTTGGGAGGTTTTTTTTTTTTGTTATGATGTTGGTTTTTTAAACTTTTTGTAAATTATTGTATTCAATTTTATTTTGTCATATGAATTAGAAACAATTCAAGATTTTCTAGATTTCTATCTAAGAATAGATTGATGTGTTAGTTAGCCTTCTGCTAACAATTGATTTACTGTTGCAGACTTGACATTGATGCGTGTTTGAATTTTTTTCTCTTCGTTTTAATTTATGATAATATTTTTTTGTGTTTTCTAAGAGATAATATGTAGTTTTGCAAGGTTTTATTGCAATTTAAAATTTATAACGAAGGGCTCAGTGCAGGCGAATTCAAACAGGTGACAATACTTAATCAGCTGATTAGCTTATTTTAGTACTTAGAACTGTTAAAATACATTTTGCTTACCCGAAGCGACAAACTCCTTGTTTAAAAAAAATTAATGAATTTACCGTATTGTTGTTTTTGTAGAACTGTTTTCACCTGTTTCATTTCGCCATAAGGTCAGCGATAAACTTACTTATTACTCCCACAAAGAAAAATGGAAAGAAGGTTATAACTCAAAAAGAAGAGATTTTTGATTTCATGTGTAGAAATATGGCTTATATTAAAGTTTATCTTCGGTAAAAATATAGTGTAATATTTGTACTAAAGAGAATGACATTTGAAAACTAGGAATGCGTTATGACGTTCTTGAAGTAAATTAGCGATGTGATATGTAAACTTACTTATGTATAGTAATTGTAGTAAAAATAGCAATTTTAATGATTTTGAAGGAAATCGCTTTCCATAAGTATGGGATTCGTCGTTGTGAAACCTGAACTTTGTTTCTAAGGTTTACATGGACAGATAGCTTGCTGTCCATCAAACCAGACGAACGGTGATATTTTTAAATCAACTCAAAAAATAATTAAATGTAACAGATATCAAGCGATCTTATAGATTGTCTGATAGTTGCAGCGTTTTCCAGGCAGAAATTCTAGGCATTTACAAGGCCCTTTGATTGCTGGAGGATAATGTTGATAGGGACACTGAGGTAACTATCTATGTGGATGGTCAGGCAACACTGATGGCAATGACAAGTTACTATGTCAGGTCCAGGTTAGTGCTGGAGTGTAGGAGGGAATTTAGAAGGCTAATGGATGCCTACAGAATAAGACTTTGTTGGGTTCTTGGTCACTGCGATATTCTCGGCAATGAAATAGCCGATCAGCTAGCTCGTATGGGATCGTAGTTGGACAGGTCTTTTGTGGAGGTATCGGTTATGATTCCGATTGGGTCATATTTCATGGCCATAAGGAAATGGATCATAGGTAGAACGAATGATGCTTGGGGGAGTAGACCGGACTGCAGGGTATCTAGGGCGATATGGCCTAGTCTTAATCTAGCATATTCGATGCATCTTCTAAGCATGAGTCGTGTGAACCTAAGTATCATTGTTGGCATGATTACTGGTCACCTCGCAATAGGGAATATGATCAGTAAGTGGGACACTGGCGCGTCAGATTTTTGCAGGACGTGTGATGATGTGGATGAGCTAGAGAAAGTGGAACATATACTCTGTCACTGTGTAGGACTCCAGCGAAGTAGACTGAGGTGGTTTGGGAGCCATAATCTGCACGAAATAGAGGAAGTTGAGAGTAAAGAACTCGGAAAGCTTATAGGGTTTGTAATGGGAATAAAGTGGCTTAGAGGTAGTCAGGGTTGATTTAATGGGTCTTAGGTTCCACACCTTTCTTATTTTTTCTTATATTTAACTATCTCTCTTTTCAATCTTTTACTATATTCTAATAGGATTTTTCTCTTGCTTTATATGTCAGCTTTCTCTATTATATATAAAGGGATCACAATGGACCGAATGGTCTCTGGGTGGAGGCGAGAAGACGCCGCTCTTTTTAACCTAACCTAACCTAACCTAACCATAATTAAATTTAAAGATGAATGAAGTCTTAGGAAGTACGTTGTAAACGTCATCAAAAACGTATAATGCCTCAACCAACTGTGGCAACTATTCTTAAATGGTGTTCCGCGACCCATAAGGGCTCTATACAAAAATTTTTATTTAGAGTTACAATTAAATTTTTTTTAAAGCCGATAATAAAATGTCTTTAGTAAAAATTTAAAAGATTTGATCAATTCATGTTGGGGTCAAAAATAAACAAGTTTGTAATTATATCAATTAGAATTTTGGCACAATTCTAAATCCATAAAATGTGGCAACCTTAGATTCAATATATTCTTTATTTTTCAGTAAATTTTCCCGTGTAAGCCTTTAACTGTTGTTATTGGGCAATTCGCCCAATATTTGGATATATGTTTTCTATTTGCACAAGACTCAATTAGCCTAATGGACTAAAGTGGATTTTTCTTTACACAGCTGTTTATAAATACCAGTAAATAAAAGAAATTTAGAAGTTTTAAAGTCATTTTAGAAAATAGTATGTATGAGAGATTAAATAAATTACCGATCTTTATACTTTATGACAATTTTTTAGTGCGATATGACCCCAGATCGATAGTAATTTAATCGAAAATTATTATTTTATATATATTTTTAATATATAAACTTTCAGTTGGGGATGACAGAAATTAATGGCCTGATTCAGTACGACAATCAAATTGTATGAAAATAAAATTTGTATGAAAATTACTCATTTTTTCAAATGTTTTTTGAGATCTTCATCATAGCAATCAAAGATTTCAGAATAAATAATAAATTCCTCAAATATGAATAGGAATTTATTTATTATTTTTAAATATTTATTTGTATTTAATTTTCAATTTATGAATGATTTAAAAGTTAACAGTTGATATCAAGATAACATATTATGATTTGTTTAACAGTTTTTGTAAAATAAACCACAACAGAATTTAAACTTAAAATTTAAAACTTTAGTCTACGTTTGAACCATAGATGGAAAATGAATATATTTTTGGGTATCAAAATAAATTTCAAATAGAACTTTTTTCACCCTCAGGGTGCTAAATATTAAAACTTTTGATAATTACTTTGTTTTTATTTAGTGCAAAACTCCAAGAATGTAATTTGCATATATTTAAAACGAAGGATTAAATAAAATACCAAATCATTAAATATTTTATTGAGATTAAATATTATAGTTATTAAAATAAACTTAAGGAGAATAAAGTCCAAGATCAATTCCTTAAAATTGAGCATTACAGCTTCAGTTTTATTAAAATATAATTCATTACCTGATGTGTTTAAAATTCGGAACATTTTCACTTTAATTTGTAATTGTAGTTTTTAGTAATGAATGTACATTTGAGAGTTTACAATTTTATAAATTAAACCCATCCAAATACTACCTATCACCAAAATAATTCATTTAATTAAAAATTGTTTAAATTTTCACCTTCAAAATGACTGTATTAATTACTAATAATTAATAAACAATAGAAAATGAAAAACAGAAAAAATTTTCAAATTAAAAGATTTATTAAATCAATTAAGTAGATGATTGAATGACTTGTATTTTTACCATTTCTTTTATTTTATTTTTACTTGAATATATTAATTAAATTTTGATGTAAAATTAAACAACTGTGTTAATTGAAAAATATAAGATAATAATTTTTATATAATATAGTTTGCTTTTTTGGAAACTCGAAGCCCCAGTGTTCATTATAATTTCATTATTACTTCTGAACATTTATTGTATATCAAAGGTGTTAAAAAACATCGATTTCTATTCGAAAATTATATATCCAAAATAAATAATCATTTTAAAATTTTATTTTTAATTCGAATTGAGGAATATCCAATTAATCGTTAATTGTCAGTATTACGTTTGTCAGTATTTCGATGCTTCTGAAGGTTAAATAGTGTCAAAAAAGTACTATAGTATCAACTTTTCTATCCCTGGTTTGAACACTGTTTTAAAAACATGTTTGATATCAAACATAATCATGTTTCAAACTTTTGACTTAGTATCTATTTATTATACAAAAATTGCGGTGGGTCGTTCTCGATTTCTAATGAAGGTGCTGCTGCTTATGAGAACCCCTGATCTATAGTAATGTACGTTGAGTGTAAATATGGAAAAAATTTATTTAAAAACTCTTTACAAAAATTACATATTTTAAAAGTTAAAAAAGGGGAAAAAAATAAAACAGATTAAATGGAATCTGAAAAAAACTTACTGAAAGAATTTTCATAAAATGCAAATTTTAACAGAAAAAAATTACAAAATTTTTACTAAAATTTTTTTTCCAAAATTCAAATTAAAAGAAAAAATAATAATTATAATTTACAACAAAAATTTCACAAAAGCATAATAATAATTTTCATCAAAAATAATTTTAAAAAATCCACATAGAAAAAATATACAAAATTTTTTTAAAATTTAGCTGTTATTTCATTATATAAAAATATTTAATTATAATAATTGAATAAATAAAATGTCTAATTATTGTGATTATAAATTTTATTTTACTGAATATGAAAAAAAATTATTTTTAAAACTAAAATAAATTTTTATCTAACAACATTAGTTAAAAATATGTGTGATAGGTTACGAACATCTGTTTTTTTTTTTTTTTTATAATTTATTTAAAGAATTTGTTCATAGCTTTAATTGCAAAGGATAATTTGAAACATTTTTTAAATGCGATTTTTTTTTTTTATTATTCGGTAAGTATGTACAATCTTTTAATTTTTGGTAAATTTGTTAATAATTTTTGCTGTTGCAGATGTTTTTCTCATTAGTGCAGTAAGCTAACATTAAACAGTATAATGTGAACGGTTACACTTTTGGAGAATAAAAGGTAAATGCATAGTGATTATTTCTGACGGTTTGTTTAAACATTTTGTCATATGTCGCTTTATTCCTCTTTTTGTTATGTAGATCCTAAAGGCTACAACGTCCCATCCCCACTTTGTTGGACTTTTATACAGAATTACCAAGATATCAATATAAGTATATACCTTTTACACATATTTCTAAGTTGACATACACTTTATATACTTTATATAAAATACATACATAATTTTTTAATAATTTGTCATAAATATTTTATATGCAAGCTTTGAATTTGTATTTTTTTTATGAAATTTGGTTAAATTTTGAATTGCATGAATTAATATAGTGTTTAATTCTAAGCAAAATTTTAATTATAAAATTTATTCATTTAATTTTTGTAATTTTTGCTCTTAATTAATATTATCATTTTTTGATTAGAGCAAAATCAAACAAAATTTAAATTAATATAAGCAATTTCGTAATCGAATTTGATTTTTATTTTTTTGCTGTGTATAATACGATGAACGAAATTCTGCTGGTGCTCTAATCGTCTCGTTTTATTAAAACCTTAAAGAAGATAGAAAAAAAAAAATAATAATAAGCCATATTACATAAATAATTAAAATTACAATTATTTTATTTTAATTTTACCCTCATCCATTTAACCATTAAAGCAAACAAACTTCATTTCCCTAAATGCTGTAAATTAGTGTGGCTTACAATTTAATATTTCAAATACTCGTAACTCATTTGGAAAATGCATCCAACAATAGCATTGAATGACAAATTAGGAGTTTGATTCTAAATATTAATAAACAACAAAATACAACATACATTAAGAAAATCACACCGGATGCTACTTAAAATTCAATTCTATTTCACACAAATACTAATATAAACGAATTTACATATGCACTCATTTAATTCATATTTATTTTCACAAAAACCATATAGTCGTATATACGAGTGTTCGTATATTCTCATATTTATTTTCTATTAATTAATTACTTTTGTTTCTATTCATTATTATTTACATTTATCTTAGATTTTCAGCAAAATCGTATTAAATAATAACAACATGATGATCATGAAGGATGATGTAGATGAGGATAAGTTCGTTTGTATTCATTGGAAACATATTGAAAATTAAATACAAATTAAATATTATCTACATACATGAGAATCTAATTTGTATTTCTATATGTATGTATGTATGTATGTATGTATGTATGTTTGTATATTTATTGACAATACAAACCAACGTTACATTAATTGACTTTTTGTCAAACTCATGAATACAAATACAGAATTTAGTTTCACAAAATTCATTTATTCATAAATATGAACATTTCAGTACTTAATGTAGGCATAACTATGTTTACAACGTAATAAAAATATGAACCCAGCAAACAATTTTGTCACACAAATCTTTTGTTAAAAACTTAAATTATCGTTATAATTTTTATTGCTGGGTTTTGTTTTTTAGTTACATAAAGTGCAGAAGAAGAAGAGCTATACACAGAAAAGATACACAATATATATATACATATATGTACGTATGTACAATAGCTTGTTTTATATTTAAATATTTATATAATAATTAATTTAAATGGAACCATTAATCATATTTTATGTCTTCCTTTGGCACAAAAATGTAATTTGCACCAACTATAAATACAACAACAGTAATAGCAACAAATTCATACATATGTATATGTGTATATATATGTAACTCTGAATATTCTTTATGCATATATTAATTTACATGTACATATATTTATGAATTACATACGCCTATACAAATATCCATTAAATGTATATACTGCAAATGTATGTATGTATTCATGCAACGTTTTAGATACTACAGCATGATTTCCGTAATAAACAACATTGTGGCAAAATGTGTGTACAAAATACAAATGTTGTTGGTGTTATTGCTTCTGTTGTTGTTAATCATACTCGTATGTTGGTTCTCCAACATCATCTTAAGTCTTTTGGCCGGTTTAGTGTTTATCTGTAAATGTGAACTAAAATTGATTGTGGGAATTGTCTATTAAAGGCCTTCTGAAAAATTTTTCATTATAAAATTGTTTATTAAATGTCATGTAAATATTTTGATAGAATACTTTGTAACACCGCTGTAATAGGGTGTGCTCTTATGTTCTACGAAATTTGTATATGTTTTTCTTATTTCTTTTTTTTTATTTAGAATGCCACTTTGTTCTCATATGTCAATAGAGTTTTGACTCTCTTGTGTACCAATTAGTGCCAGATATAAATATCGTGCCTTAGGTATACAAACTAAAGCACTATGTCCTCAAAAATACCTATTTTAAAATTAAAATCACCAATTTTGACTCCAAAAAATATTTTACAAAAATAATCATCAAAATTATTATAAAAGAAATTTACAGAAAATTACTTATAAAAAAAGAGAAATTTTTATGAAAAGGAAAAATTTTTGGAAATGTTCTATCCAAAAGTACATTTATTAAACACTTCCCAAAAAAAAAAAAAAAAATAGAAAATTTCAACTTAAAAATAAAATTGTCCAATATTTCCTTTAGAAAGGAAATTCATCAAAAATTTGCCATAAAAAGGAAGTTCATCAAAAATTTCCAATAAATTGACGAAAATTCCCAATAAACAATAAATTTAGAGGAAATAAACAAAACAATTTTTTTTAAATGAAGTTTTCTACAAAAAAAAAAAGAAAAAAAAATATGTAAAACTTTTGTTGTAAAGCAAAATTCATCCTAAATTTCTTATAAAAACGCACTCTATAGGAACTTTATATGAAAAGAAATTTAACTAAAATGTCCTATAAGAAGAATATTTATCAAAACTATTCTACAAAAGGGCAATTCATCAAAACTTTTTCTTTAAAAAGAATTTTATTGAAAATTTCTATAAAAAAAAATTTCATTCAAAAATTCACATAAAAGTAAATTAGTCGAAAATTTCTAATATAAAGGAAAATTATTGAAAATATCCCATTAAAAAAAAATTATCGAAAATTTCCTAAAAAAAATAAATAAACGAAAATTTCTCACAAACTCAAATTTATTAAAACTACTATAAAAAGACAATTTACCGAAATTATTACAATTTACCGAAATTATTAGAAATTTTGTTTTAAAAGAAATCAAAAATTTCCTTTGAAATGAAAATTTATCAAAAATTTATTGAAAATTTCCTATAAATAAAATATCGAAAATTTTTTTAGAAAAAGAAAAAGAAAATTTATCACAAATTTAAAAAAAAAGAAAAAAAAATCGAAAATTTTTTAGGAAAAGAAAATTTTTTAAATTTTCTATAAAAAGAAAATTTATCAAAATTTTTCCATAAAAAGAAAATTTTTCAAAAATGATCTATAAAAAGAAAATTTATTAAAGATTTTCTATAAAAAAATGATCGAATTTCCTATACAAAGAAAATTTTCGCAAATTTTTCATTAAAACAAAATATATCATAAATTTTTTATAAAAGAAAATTAATCGCAAATCTCCTATAAAAAGAGAATTTATCGAAAATTTCTTTTTAAAAAGAAAATTTATCGAATCTTTTTTAGAAAAAGAAAATATATCGAAGATTTTTTAGAAGAAGAAAATTGATCGAAAATTTTTTAGAAAAAGAAAATTTATCGAAAATTTTTTAGAAGAAAATTTATTGAAAATTTTTTAGAAAAAGAAAATTTACCAAAAATTTTTTTAGAAAAAGAAAATTTATCAAAAATTTAAAAAAAATTCGATAATTTTTAGGGAAAGAAAATTTTTGAAAATTTTTTATAAAAAGAAAATTTATCAAAATTTTTCCATAAAAAGAAAATTTTTCAAAAATGTTCTATAAAAAGAAAATTTATTAAAAATTTTCTATGAAAAGAAAATTTATCTATAAAATGAAAATTTATCGAAAATTCTCTGTAAAAAGAAAATTTATCGAACTTATTTTTATTAAAATCGAAAATATTCTATAAAAAGAGTATTTATCGAAAGTTTTCTATAAAAAGAGAATTTATTGAAAAATTTCTATTAAAAGGGAAAAAATTAAAGTTTAGGAAAAATTTCTATAAGAAGGAAATTTATCGAAAATTTTCTATAAAAAAGAAATTTATCGAAAATTTTCTATAAAAAAGAAATTTATCGAAAATTTTCTATAAAAAAGAAATTTATCGAAAATTTTCTAGAAAAAGACAATTTTGTTGAAAAAGAAAATTTTTTTCTTGAATAAGGAAATTTTCTAGAATAAAAAAAAAAAATAAATCGAAAATTTTCTATAAAAAAAAATTATCGAAAATTTCTTGTAAAAAAAATAATTCTTGAAAAATTTCATATAAAAAAGTAATCAAAATTTTCTTATAAAGGGTTTTTCAGAAAATAAATTTTAAAATAAAAGTTCAGCGAAAGTTTCCTATAAAAAGAAAATTATCGAAAATTTACAATAAAAGAAATATCGAAAACTTATAATAAAATAAAAATTTATGAAAAATTTCCTATAAAATAAAATTTATCCAAAATTCCTTTAAAAAGAAAGTTTTCTCAAAAAATTATAAAGAAAATATATCGAAAATTTCCTATAAAATAAAAATTTATCTAAAATTTCATATAAAATGAAAATTTATCGAAAATGTCCCATAATAAGTTATTAAAAAATTTCAAAAGAAAATTTATCAAAAATTTTATCGAAAATTTCATAAAAAATTAAGATTTACCAAAATTTCATATAAAATGTAAATTTATAAAATTTCTTATAAAAGGGAATTATTAAAAATTTACAATTAAATGAATATTTATAAAAAATTTTCTATAAAACGAAAATTTATTAAAAATTTTCTATAAAATGAAAATTTTTCGAATATTTGAGTTAGGTTAGAGAAACGAACGTGTTTCATTTGAATTACATTAATCTCCTTTTAAACTCAATTCTATCATATTGTCATTACGATGTAGTAGCCTTTCATAAATACATGCTGAGAGCTCAGATATGTACCTCCCATTGCTTTAAAAACCTAAGTCTCAGAGTGGAAATGAACTTTTAGGTCGTGGAAATGCTTTTAGTAATGTTCATGATCTAAAGATGCTGAATTGCAGAATTTTATTTTTTTAATAGTCTCTTTGTCTCATGATTTAGAGTTGAAATAAAAGTGTTTAAATTTAGTCGATAAATCTAGAGCAACACTAAATTAAATCTAAATAAGTTTATTTCCATTTACATTTCTTAAATTTAAAAAGAAACTTTAAAAATTATTTTTCTGGTATATAATTTCAAAGTGAGTTACACAAAACATACACAAACACAATTGTGAATGTATTAGTGTAGGGATCGCTGATTTAGAGCTTAGATAAAAGTTTATAAATTTAGTCGATAAATCTAAAACAACACTAAATTAAATCTGAATAAAAATTACTTCAGTCATTATTCCAACAGTTTATAAAATGAGTATTTAAGATTTATGTCAGAGCAACTTTGAAAATTTTGTTTAAAAATATTTTAGTGCCATCTCGTATACCAATAACTCAATCACAATGTCTCACGTACAGTGAATTCGGGATAGAACAAGAGCAAGAACAAACAATTAAAGCACTAAACTGACTCATCTAAATCCCTTTTTAATACCATCATGAGAAATCAGACACTATATAACACCAGCTACCTATACTCCTTACAACAGACATTCCTAAACATGACTCCTGGCTCGTTATTATGCAAAAGGCAATTGTACTATTAAAAATAACAACAACAAAATGTAAAATATACATATAACTTTTATACAACGAATTTAAATGATAACAGTAGCGAACATTCAACGTTTTCCTTTTCAATGTTTACAATAACATTTATAGTCTAGTCTACATACATAAATATAATATAATAGCAACAGCAATACCAGCAACAATAAGAGCAACATTAAAAGCTACAACAATTGTTGGTTGTTGGTGGCATAGAAAAATATTTATAATAAAAAATGCGTTGCGCATGCGTAATAAGCACCTCTCAAGATGGCATCACAATAAAATGTCATGATATGCCCCCTTGGGTGTAACATTTTATAAAACATGACTTCACCACCACCATCACTGCTGCCGCACGGCAAAACAACAATAGTTTTGTTAAATATATCGCATTGACTCTCACATACAGCGACAAGAATTTATTGATTCAAAACATTTTTACCGCCTTGTTTAGTCAATATTGCACTCATGAAACTTTAAATCAGATTTCAGATTCGTTTGGCCAGTTGTTATTTTCTGCTGCTGCTGCTGCTGTTAAAGCCACTTCTGCAGCCAATTGTTTGTTTTTTAGTTTTCAGCAATTTTTAGTCTATAAAACGGCTCACGTTACAATTAAAATCAATAAATCGACACTAATACTAGACTATTGCAGTCATTCACTTGTTTTTTATGTTTTTTTTTATTTTTATTTTTGTGGTTTCTTTTCCCGTTGCTTGTTTATGAAAGACTTCCACGAACATATCAAATCAAAAATATTTATTCGAAAACACACAACAGGAAAAATGTAAAGGAAGAAGTGTTGGGGTAGGGTTAGAGTGATTTAGGAAATACACTTCACAAAAATAAAAAGGTTACTCATATAATCAAAATTAAAAGTTAATTTAAAGTTATAAGATTGTAATTGCAGAATGATTACTGCTGGTCCATATAACTATAATAAGGTTTATATTTCAATGATCAGAATTCAATTTCGACCATCTACATATTTTCAATAGTATAATTTCAATTTATATATATAAGGATATGGGCTATCCGTAATTTGTAAATACTTTTTATATTCCTAAACAACGCTCTTTGCTTACAACTCATCTAAGACAAGGTATTGAAACATTTGCTGGTTAGTTACAATAAATAGGAGTGCATGGATTTTGCTCCACATATGTGGCATCCGGAAATGGTTGCATATCCTTCATTGGTTAATAATCCAGTAAATTTTCCTTAAACGATTCACTTCTCTAAAACTCTTCATGTATTTAGTAACATGAAAGAACAATTATATCAAAATACTTATTCCCTTGTCGCTAATTCTGGTTACCCAAAATTTGGATTTAAGATTAATTACGAAATTTGTTGAATGCCTTGATGGTAATTTCATATCAGTTTGCTAGCACAACAATTATAGCTTTGAATTAATGAAAATTAATACCTTGATAAAATTCCAAAGACTTGGAATAAAGATCGTCTGTGAACACTAAGGTTTTTGAAAAGGAACGTTTTCATATAACCACTGATAGTTGTGGAAGAATCTCAACAAAATATATAAATATTAACAGCAAAACTGTAACATCACAAAGGTAAGAATGGGATAGAGGAATAAAAGTTAGGAATAATCCTGAAACTGATCTATATACATATAGTTTAAATATTAGTGACCGAACGGAGATGGATTTCTAATTATGGGCCGAAATATAAGAGATGAATTTCTTCTTCCGGATTATGATAGTGTATTTCAGGCCGGAATTATGGCAAAAACAGGAGATATTAAAAGGTTGAACTGAAGTAATAACAGAGCTCTGACTCGTTATTTTATAAAAAGTCAAGAAGTTATTAAATCCCTAAAGAACAACATCGATAAAACGTGGAACTTTTTATAATGTAACCAAAAATAAACTCTTACAGTAATTATGAAAACTTAGAAATATTATGGGTCCAAAACCATCATGTTGTTATGGGAAAGAAGACGGAGCTATTAAGAATGGCATCGTGCTTAAACGCCGACGACTTAGAGATTGCTAAATCCTTGCAAAAGTTAAAGAACGAAATAAAAAAAGGGCAATAGAAGCGCTTGTCAAAAACTGGCAGAACTTTAGGTTTTAATGTTATGTTATATTCGGCTTGGTCGAATCTATATACTCATGATCTGCATATTTTTTAAGATTTCATCTCATATTGGACGTGGATGGCAAAGTGGGCGGACAACGCTCATTTTTTGTTTCCGAGTTAACATTAGTCTTTTAACTATTTATACAAAATTACGTTGATGCTTCACCTTATATGGGGCGAGGGTGGATCACGCTCATTTTTGGTTTCCAGTTTTATATCGATCCTCGAACTATCTATACAAAATCTCGCTGTCATACATGCTTTTGTTTAAGAGATATCAGTTGTCTTCAGAAGATTTGAATTTTTACAAATAAAGTGAAATATTTAAAAATGGGCATCTTTTTATTTATTTAAATAAAAGCTAATAATGTGTATATTTTTTAATAGTACCGCTCAATACAAAATACCTTAAATTTGGACCTTAAAAAATATTTAAAAATATTTACATACAATTACCAGAAATAGGAACCTACCCTACAAGCAAAATAATACGAAAGTGATTCGAATTCGTATTGCTTAGAAGAAAAATTTTATTTATAATCATATTCGTATTGCGGAAGTTCCCCCCATCCGGGGAGATTGTGCTTCATAGGCGTTACATCTAAGCAATAGGAAGAAAACAAGTCATTATTGCTAGATAATCATCTAGTTGAAAAAAAGAAGATACTGCCAGATAATCTTCTGTCATATGTATTAAATAATATAATAATAAAAAAACAATCACTAAATAAATATTGAAATAATATAATAAAAAAATCTTTTACATTTCATATGTAAATCATAAAGCACGAAAACTGAAACACTCCATTTTTTGCTAAAAGACAAACAAATTTCTTCAATATTTTTTCACTTTCTAACAATTTTTCGACAATTGAAATAATTGTGACTGAAAAGTAAAAGTATTGCATTAATTTCTTCCAAATGATCTCAATGGGATATCGTCACTTTATTGCGGAGGTGATAATCACCACACTGAAAAAAGGGCGATATTTTGAGGATAAAAATAATAAGATCATTTTTAAATTTTATATATTTTTTTGTTGCTTATTGCCTAATTTTCATTAAACCGATAAAAATTCAATACTAGAAAAATATTGCTTTAATGATTTTCGTCCAAATAATAAAAATAATATATTTACCAAATGTTTATAGGGTACTTTTTCTTTCAAAAAGTATCTAAGTGTTATGATTCGTTCCATCATAAAGGATTTATTATTAAAAGGCTTAAACGAAAATATAGGCAGCCGATTTCAACAAAATTTCGATTTCTTCCATTGTACATGACTGATTTACTACAAACAAACTAAGCAACACAGATGAGTGATAATTAGTGATGCAAAATTTTATCTAATTTCACAATATTATAAAAACTTAATTTTTAAATTTCAGTGCAGTGCTGCGCTTCTTTATTCTTCAAATAAACAATAGGTGATTATTTTAAATATTTTTTTGAGAAACTTCACTAACCATGTAAATTATTTATGAATATAATTTAAAAAAATTCTTCATGCTTATAAAAATTAATAATGTAAAAGCAGAAAATCACCCAAAAATTTGGAAATGCTTAATCAAAAATAAATGTAGTGAATTTCAAAAATAATGAAAAATCACTTTAAAGCACTGGCTAATATTTCGACCCAATTTGTAATGAAAATTTTTGGCCGATATTTCAATAGGTCATTTTGTTGGCCGTTCTATGTTTTATTTATAAATTTATTACAATAAATAAGAAAAAAATACATTTTTAAATTACAAAAAAAAAAAAAAAAAATAATAATAATAAATAAATTTTAGCTTTCAGCTCTCCTTATTTTTTGGGGTATTCAATCTTTCTTAACCTTTTTTAAAGTTCAATTTGGCTTTTTTTATATGACGGTCTTGGCAACACTGCTTACGAGTATAACAGCCCATCTAGACGTAACATAATATGTAAGATTTTTCTGTCAGAGATTGAAAAATTCTGTCCGTGAGAGAATTATTTCACGTGTATATTCAAATATTAGTATTATAAAAGGTATTATGAGACTGTTGTGATGAGATTTCTCTACACAATTATCTTATAAGATGAAATGTGAAAAAAAATACACATATAAGAAAGTTTGTTTGTGTGTGTGCATGTGTGTTTTTGAAATTATTAGAAAAAGTAATGTTTTCTGTAAAATTGTTTCCTTTAGACTTTAAAAAACATTTTTATAAAAATTGTGCTAAAAAAGTGTTAATTTCTTAAATAAAAAGAACATATTTACTCTGTGACTGATTGAAAATAATGACATCTTATAGGACTTATTAGAATACGTGTACCCCTTGTTTAAGATTTAACATAATATAAACAAAATGGCTACTCTCTTCTAATAATAATAAATGTTACTCGATGAGATAAATACTTACCCCAGGTCTACAACTGAGATTAACGCTGACATTATATGTGAGATAACGCCGGCATAAGAGAGCCACCATTTTCTTTATATTATGTTAAATCTTATATTCATATTCTAATAAATCCTATAAGATATAATATTATTTTCAATCAGTCACAGAGTTAACATGTCCTTTTTATTTAAGAAATTTTCACTTTTTAGCATAATTTTTATAAAAAAGTTTTTTAAAATGTAAGACAAAAATTAAAAAGAAATAAAAAAAAAACATTATTTTTTTTTAGTAATTTCCAAAATACACATGCACACACACAAACTAACTTTCGTATATGTGTATTTTTTGACAGTTCATCTTATAAGATAGTTGTGTAGAGAAATCTCATTACAGCAGCCTCATAATACTTGTTATAATATTAATATATGAATCTACACGGGAGATAATTCTCTCAGAGAGCGAATTTGATACTCTCGTTAAATTTCGACGAAAAAATCGTCAAAATCGGCATAGTATTTTCGAAATCGTCAAAAAAAAAAGTCGAATAAATCAAAATACATATCTTTTTGCTATTTATGTTCATATTAAAAAAATAATATTAAGTTTTGAACCTATTTGTGTATTAAGCAAACTTTTTATATTATACAAAATTTGACGGATAGGAATAAATAAAGATTACCGGCCCAGTTAAAATAAAAATACTTTTTTCTTAACGTTAACAAAGGTTATTTTCATGTAGACGGCATTTGGCGGGACTCAGGGACTTTCTCCTGTATTTATTGGTGAAATAAACTTTTTTTTTAGAAATAATTTTGTAAGTTCCGGTATATCAATAAAAAATGAAAATTTCATTAATGCTCTCAAGGATTTAATAAATATGGTCATATTATATATCATTCAAAAGGTATTTGAACTTTTCAACAGTACTAATATAATTTAAATCGCATATGTATTAATCAAGATATTAAGAAAAATATATCATAACTTTAGAGATCCATAACTCGTAAACCAAGAGCTAGCGGCCAAAATTTTTTACATTTTTTAAAAAAATACTACTGAATAATTATAAAAATTTTTTAAAAATCAAGTGGGCCGGTTATGCTAATTGACGACAAAATAAATTCAATAGAAAAAATTACTCAAAAAATCGTATAAATAATAAATCGGAAAATCTGACAAAAGTGCTCTCTGACATATTCTGTTACGTATACATGGGTTATTAAGCGCTCTGTGATTGATTGATCTACTATGTCTACTAAACAAAATCAAACGAGATAAATGCTTCGACTTGGGGAGCCACAATGTTACTCGGGAGAAAAGTATGATTATTTATGTAATCGGGAAAGTGGAAAAAAATTTCTAGAATACTTTAGATATTAAACAAAATATTACACATAGATACCTTAAGATAACTTCATAAAGATATAATGAGGGTTTTGGAAAACTAGGAAATGTTTCTGCAAAACCCTCATAATGGAGAAAGTGATTAAAAGTTTTATAGATAGAAGGATCCCTAATATAAAGATCTCTTCAATGTAACATTAGAAATCAAGGTTGCATTTCTTGATTCTTATTCTGATGAACTTTATTTCTATACACCCGTGTAGGGTATTCCAAAAATATTGCCCAAACATAAACCCTGAAAAAAAAAACTTTTGGTTTTATTTAACTTCTCATGTTGCTTTACTCCTGTTGGCATAAATTCTTTTATTTGTAAATTTTCTTTTTTAATCTTTTTTTTTTTTCTTTGAACAGTGACTAGAGACTGACTAGTGAGGAATAGAGCCAGAAAACAAACACTCACTAAAACTGAAGCTGAAATACAACAAGTGACGATGACTATATGAAGAGGTTGATGCTAGTGGTTCATCTTTTTTTAGTTTTTGGTGTAAGTGAATATGTGGCTTACTGGTGGTGCAATATTTTTTTGTGCCTCCAAGTACGTGCGTGCCGATTATATCTCAAATAATAAAAGACGAAACTCATTCAATGTTTATAGTAAAGTTCTTTTTTCTTTCTTGGCCATTTTTTATACTTTTTCTTGATGGTCGGTTTGGCTCTTCTTTCACTTATTCAATGATCTTTTAGCATTTATAGAGCAGAAAAGTGAGACGATATCATTTTCCTCTTCTTTATTATTTTTTTTTTTTGTAATTTTCGCTTTTAATTTTTACTTTTTTTTGTTAATCGTGCCAGGATTGTTAAAAATTTTGGTAAAATTACTTCAGTCTTTGAGTGTTTGTGTATGTTTGTATTTTGAACTTGTTTCGTTGAATTCCCGGGCGGGGCGCCGCCAATGTTGTTTCATCGGCGTTGTTGTTACGACATGCTGTTTGTTCTTCATTGCTTTGCGATAAATTTAAAAATTTTTATTACAATTTAATTCACAATAATTGTTGCCTGCCAATTTAATATTGTTGTTTTTGCTGTTTACATTTCTGTTTGCTGTTAAATTTAATTTTTACTTTTTGCTACAATATTTTTTTCCTTAAAGTTCCCTTTGGTCATCGAAGAATTGTCAGGAATTCGTGGCAAGTTAGTTGATTTGGATTTGTACAGCAATGAGAAGTGGCATGTTGTTTTTGGTATTTAGTTAGTTTTGTTGTTCGAAAAATTGTTGTATTTTTTTTTTGTAGCTGCTGTGGCAGCTTCTGTGCTATTGTTGTTGTTGTCTGGATAGAAAAATTAAGAAATATTATGGCAATAGTAATAATTTTATGAAATAGCAACATATATTTATTAACTTAACTTAGATAGGTTGGGTATTTAACCCTACGATACCATCTCGGGTACTCGGGAACCTTTTTTGACTTTAAAATGCTCGCATATCTTTAATAATGAAGATATGTTCACAAAAACTTCAGATCGTTGACATTAAGGTGCTTTTAAAGCTTAAGAACTGAAAAAAGTCTAAATTTTAATAACTTGGTCTATATATAAAATGGCTTTAAAGTTGACACCCACGGGATTCAATACCCGGGGTGCCCCAATACTCTCATATAATTTCTATGTTTTTTGCACTACAATTAACATTTCTTTTTCATTATTCATTATTTTTATTGTCTTTTGATTTATTTAAAGTTAAAATAAGCCTGTTCCTGTCAAGCAAAAGTGTTATTGTATAAATTCTGACTTCGTTAGGATTTGAAGGAAAACTATTTTCATAAATAAGCTAACTTTGAACTTTGTAGGTTATTTAGGTGCTTCAGAAAGAGGAATAAAAGTTAATATATGACAACTTACAAATCTTTCTCATTATCACTATTTTTCTCTAGTATTTATGATTATGACAATGATAGCGCACCTTTTAGCCATTTTACATCCTTCAATATTGGCTGTGTTTTTTTTTTAATATCCAACATTTCTACTTTAAAATATAATGCAAATGGCTCAAGCTGTTAATGTCATTATTGCTATTCTGTTAATGTCATTACTGACAACATTCTTTGGAATTGTAAGAACAATTTTGGGAGAGAATCAAGTTAGTGCCATCACTGACAATATAGAATTGTATGAATGTTATAGTCAGGCTCGATCGATTTTCGGAGAGTTTCTTATATGAAACCTGTGCTTTATTTATACAAATCGGTAACCAAATTTGAAATGAATTTACTCAGGTTTTAGATTACAATTTATATTTCTAAGAATCTTACACATACAAAAAACATAGTGTCTACAATACTAATTTACGCACTTTACAATGATTTTCGGAAGTAAGCCTTATATAGGACCTATGGATTTATTAAGAGCGAACCATATAAAAGTTTGACACTATGATTTTTTCGTTTATAAAAATTATTATATAATTCTAAACGTCTATAAAACTTTTATATGTAGATAGAAAAAATTATTTAAAATAATTTTTTTAATAAAATTTTTAATTAATTTTACATTGAAATTTAATTGTATTATTAATTAATGTAATTAACTTTGTAATTGGTTTAAAGGTTTTTGACAACAATCGACAGCTTAAAAAAATGTACATAAAAAACCAAAACTTGTCAATAAAAAATATAAAAATAAAATAACACAAAATCAATTTTCAACCATTTTCAACCATTTGGGCTCATTCTATCGTTTAAAAAACTGTAATAAGACGCGTTTAATAATATAATCATTTGGTAAGTATGAGTTTTAAATGATGAGATTTTTAATAATTTCGATGTTTTTTTAGATGTTCCCGTCTTTGGTACCGGGGCTTATATTTAATTTCAAGGTCCAAATTTGTGTCATAACTGTTCTATAAAAGATTATTTGTTTTGTAAAAAGTTGGTTCGTATTGATTGTTTTTGACGATTTATTCAGAAATCTGTAATGATTCAAGTTCCAATTTGTTTTATAACTGTTCTATGAAAGATTATTTGTTTTGTAAAAGGTTAGTTCATATTGATTATTTTTGATGATGTATTCAGAAATCTGTGATATTCTTTACTGTCTTTATTGGTATCTCTTACTAGGTCGTAAAGGCGCTAGCATAGGATTATATGAAAATCTTACTTGGAATGAGCTCAAAGGTTTCAAAAATGTTATTTAATTTTAACAAGATGTATAAAACGCCAAGATGAATCTATGTGTCAAGTTTCATTTTTCCCTTCGCCTCGTTTAGTTCGTTTAATAAATGACTATAATAAAATTTATGTTTTTATTAACAAAAGGGTTTAAATATTTGTAAAATTGAATTAATACAATTTTTAATTGATTTCAGGCAAATAATCGATCATAATTGTAATTAAATTGATTAAAAAATTAATTGAAATTTTAACCAAAATCAATTATTCTCAACTAAATAATATTATCATACAATTATCGTCTTTCAGCTTAATTAATTGTTTAACATGGATGGACAGACGAACGGACATTGTGAACATACTCGAACATGTTTTCTTTAAGTGTATTTACCCGTTTCCTTTTAGTTTTTTTTTTTTATTTAATTAAATAATCTTAGCAAATAATTATAATTTTTTGTACAAAATCAACGAAAAATACACTAAGGTATCCGGGTACCCCGGGTATTGACTAACATTAATTTTTATAGGTATGTAGTAGTAGGGTTAATAGAGTAGGAGGTTTTTTTATGTAGCTATGTTTGCTTCAGTTTTTGTTTTTGTACAATTTTCCATTTGGGGTAAATAGAAGTTTCAGGTAACTGGTTGTTAAGTTTCAATTCAGCTGAGTCAAACTTGAGATAGTAAATTAAGAAGTTATTTGAGAGTGTGCAGGATTTTATCGAAATCTAAAAAAGTATTTTTATTAATAAATTGTTAATATTATATGAAAAGGAAATGTTTCTAATTAAAAACTGTTACTAGGGTATTAGACATGTCATTCAATGTCCAACCTTGATGAGTTAAAAAAATAACTGATTTAATTTTGTAAAAAAAATTTAACTCCCAATATTGCCATGGTATTATATCTAAACTAAATTTCCATGAGATATGTATATTTGCCCTACTCATTTGAAACTACCCAGCAAACACGATGTCAAACGTTTGAAATGTGATGACTTTAACGTTTGGTGTCAAAGGTGTTTCTCAAACTTGTTTCAAATGTAGGTAGAGATTTGAATTTTTAGTTTGATTTAAAATTGAGAATCATTTGAGAAAAAACGTTTGAAAAACTGTACATTCCTAAATTGATATCAAATGTTATTATTAAATCATTCTCAAACCTAAACATAACTTTAAAAATTTTTGTATATCTTTAATTTTATAATATATACGAATGCATAAATTAATAAATAAAATTAGTTAATCAAATATTTTCAAGTTAGTGAATACATTTAAACAAAAAAATCATTTAATGATTTTTGTAATACATTGATTTTGGATCTGCATTATTAATCGAACTTTACTTTACATAAAATTCAATTAAGCACATATATTATTATTATTATTATTTTTTTGTTTTTTCAATTGCAGTATTAGAATAAAATAAAAAAACTCATATCGCCACCTGAAATGCAAAAGGGCCAATCAACACTTTGAAATTTTACAGGAGAAATAAAAAACTTAAAAGGTTTAAAACTACCGTTGTTCTAAAAAAAAGATTTTGTTTCTTCTCAAAAAAAAAAAAAAAAAACACATTTGAGAGTTTTGGTAAATTTACTTAGTTTGCTGTGAAATAACACTTACATACATCTCTTTAGTTGTGAAAAATAAAACTGATTTGTTGTTATACCATTTTGAATTTCTTTGATAAAGATGTTTTTTTTTTTTTTAATAGAATTCTAAAAATTGATTATATGTATTTTAAATCAATATTCCATTATCAATCAAAAAACAATCTTGAATTTGTTGGTTGCATGATCCTTTTGCATTTTAGGAGACGACATTTTTACCTCTTGGGCTCTGTTTTGAGCCCTAATATCTCCGCTTTTATGGAGTCTGTGGTTCCCAAACTAAAAATTGTATACTCCTCTGCTACGCCTATGAGATCTTTTATCTAAATCCAAGAAGTCGATTAGAAGTTGCAGATTTATTGCAAAAAGTTTTCGATTTTGCGACACTGTGTGTCGTATAGGTTCCATAATATTGTATTTTCATTAGAAGGAAGTACTTAGTACTAAAAAAGCTGCAGAATGATGTTACTTTTTATGATTCTTATTCATTGCTTTTGAAGTTCTTTTCTTAAAGCTGTTTATACACTTTATTATAAATAATATTTTTTAAAAATACTTTTAAATTGCTGAAATTGTAATTTTGTTACCAATTATTAGCCTTTTCTTGAAAAAAGTTTGAAAATTACATTTAACAATGATTTGATAACAATAGCATATCTCAATTTGACAACTAATTCTCCCTTTTGTTGAGAAATCTATTATTTTCAAGTTATTTTCAAATAATTCCCAAACGTTTGACATTTGAGAAAGGACTTGATTTCATATCACCCTCAATTTGATATCAAACATTTGTGTTTGCTGGATATTTTCATCCAGACACTTGTCTTCCATTTACCTTTCAAATTAAAAAAAAAAAAGAAAAAAGAGCTTCTTGTCAGCCTTATCAGCATTTGTCATTCACACGCTCACCACCACCATACCAGATTTACAAACTCACTTTCATTTCCCTACTGCAGTTTGAAGATTCCTGACAATATTTCAACTATTACAAACAAAGGCGGCGGCTTAATACCGCACTCACTTGCGTGTTATGGCCAATAATGTCAATGTCGTCAGCATATGCAAGCAAACTGTCACATTTATTGAAGATACGAGTAGTATGATAGACACATGCACATTTGAGTTGTATCTTGCTGCCACGTAATCGTCACTGTATTAACATGCCAATATTAAAAAAAAAAATTAGAATATCAGAGGGAGGAATAACAAATTTGCTTTGAATTCTCTTTTATTTTATAGCGACACTTTCGGGCAATAGCTTTGATCTTCCCTTTTAAAAGCGTAGCAGGCAAAAAAACATCAATGTTTTGCAGAAGGTAAGTATTTTCTTTTTTTTTGGGTGGGGGGGGGGGTGGGGGGGGGGGGTGTTATTTACATCAAAATATTGATTGACTTTTTCTAGCACTAATTGTTATTCAGTTGGAAAAATCCATAAGGATTTTATGGAAATTAATTGTTAATGTAAAAATAAAAAAAATATATATCGAGTAGATTTAGATTAACTATGTGTTTTCACAAATTGAATGAAGAAAGCAAAAGAACGTAACTTTTAAACTTTATTTAAATCTTTTATATTTACTACAAATAAGAAATAATTTGTTAAATTTTTTTAAATTAAATTTTCATTTCTATTTCAAAATATCTCTAAAAATATTAAGTTTTAAATGTTATTTCGTTTACAATAAAATGAAACGTCAATCTTTCAAATCGTTTAAATACTCAAACAATTATTTATGTTTTAAATTTTATATTTTAAAAATTATAAACATTTACATATCGTTCATAAAAAAGAGAAGCTGATTCAACTTGGTAGTTGAAATCGACTTTTAAAGGTCCTGAAAATGCTTTCGAGAATTTTTCGATTTAAAATCAGTCTAAAAGTCCCTGAGTTGTATTCGAAAAGTCGTGACAACCAGAAACTTTTTATCAATAGTATATAAATTATAGAAGTAATTCTTTCATTTGTCTGTCAAAAATGTTCGCTAAAGAATAAATGATCACAGAATTTCAAATCTTTTACTCTAACATCGTTAGTTTTTTATTAGAATTCAGTTTAAGATTAAAAAGAAAAAAAAAAACGAAACATGTGATTACACATTTTCATCCTTTTTATTCTAGGTTCTTTGTTTTCTCTTAAAAATAAAATTTTACATTTAAATCGATTTTGGTAAGAAATTTTTTTCTTATATATATATATATATATATATATATAATACATTTTTATTGATTTATAAAAAGTAAACAATAAAGTCTTAATTCAAACCCGCTAAGTCTTTGGTTTGACAGCAGGATAAGTATGTTAAAAATTAATATCAAAACTTATTTAATAGTCCGTCTAGACGTAACATAATATGTAAGATTTTTATGTCAGAGAGTGTCAAATTCGCTCTCTGAGAGAATTATTTCACATGTAGATTCAAATATTAGTATTACAAGATGTATTATGAGACTGTTGTGATGAGATTTCTCTACACAACCATCTTATAAGATGAACTGTCAAAAAAATACACATACACGAAAGTTTGCTTGTGTGTGTGCATGTGTATTTTGGAAATTATTGAAAAACAATGTTATTTTGTAAAATTGTTTCCTTTTAGTGTTTATTTTAAATGTTAAAAATCATTTTTATAAAAATTGTGTGAAAAAAGTGTGAATTGCTTAAATAAAAAGGACATGTTTACTCTGTAACTGATTGAAAATAATAATATCTTATAGGATTTATTAGAATACGTGTACCCCTTACTTAAGATTTAACATAATATAAACAAAATGTTTACTCTCCTCTGCCGGCGTTACCTCACATATTATATCAGCGTTAATCTCAGTTGTAGACCTGAGGTAATAGATTATAAAAATAAAAATGTTTGCATTATTAAATGATTATTACTTTCATTGCGAACCGATAAAAATATCTTTTATGAGTTTTTTTTTTCTTTTAAATTCATTTTTGTTATTAATAATACATAGAGGGATTTTGTTCATTATAGTTGGTAAAGTGACGTTAAGCATGTTGCACCTTTACCTTTATCATTGTAGAATCGTTCGATCTTAAATCGTACTTGTGCTCTACATTTCGTGTTGTATGCATGATCTATTTCTTTCAGTAATTCTTTTTGTTGTTAAAGAAATCGTTTGCCATTACTGTGTTGAATATCCTTTTTATATTTGGAACTTTTAATTCTTTTGCGATGTTATTGCTATTTACAGTATTTAGATTTGCTGTTGTTGAATTGATTCTGTTGCTCGGTTGGTTATTCAACGAGTTACTCACTGTTGTGCGATCTAATGCATAGGTGTGTGTGATGTTTCTTGACTTGCTGAAATTTAGTTGATTAAAATGTGATAATGTTATGTTGTTATGGTTTGTATTATAAAATGCGTTGTTAGTGCGTTTTGTGTTGTAATTATTATGAAGTGTGTTTGTAAACGCATAATTGTTTGTTGAGTTATTTATAGTAGTGTATATTGCAATACTACGACTCTTCCAAAGTAGTTTTAGAATTAGATTTTGCGATTTTTGCAGAGTTTTACAATGTTTAGCACTTCTCCAAGAAGCAATTCCATGTCTAATGTAGGATTCTGCAAGGGACATTTTACTCAGGAAGATTGCCTGAGTAAAATGTACGTTGAACAGTTGCTAAGGTGATACAGCATGTATGATGATTTGCGAAGGTTTTTTATTACGCTTTCAACATGTCTTTTCCATTTAAAATTGCTGTCAACATAAATGCTTAAGTATTTGTACGTTTGCACAAGTTCAATGTTTGTGATGCATGTTTCATTTCTATATGCGGATCTGCCAAATGTCGGGGTTTAATGTGCATTAATTTTGTCCTTGTAGCATTGATGATGAGTCCATTGTCATGGCTCCATTTGCTCCATGTGTATATTTTTATTGCAGTATAATCCGCATAAGTAAATGTTTTGCTTTCCTTTAATGATCTTAGCATATCACTAGCATATAGTAAGTAAAGGATTGGTCCTAATTTGATCCTTGAGTAACTCCGTGTTGTGATGGCAGTTTATCGCTTAGACTAATGTTAATCTTCATACGATAGGATCGAAATTCGACATAACTTTTACACCAGTTATATGTTTTTCCTCTAATTCTCTTATTGTATAATATTTGTTGTTTTAGTTTTGTTTTGACAGAGCGTATCAAACGCTTTACTAAAGTCAAAGTATAATACTAGGCAGTGAAAATTCTTTCTCAGACAATCATTTATATAATTGGAAAAGTTTTCGAGTAATTTATTTATACTCTTGCTTTTTTGAAATCCAAATGAGTAGAAACGGTCACAAACTTTCTTACTTTTTGCTTTAGGACCTGTCATTTCGGTTAAAAATATATCTTTAGATTTTCTTATAAAAAGTCGAATTTTGCTAGGAAGTACAAGTGGTCACAGATTTTAATTCTTTATGCTAATAGTACCTCTCGATTTCCTTATAAATACGATTTTTAATTTTTATATAGAAAGTAGATTTTTGTGTAGGAAAATCAAAGATTTAATTCCGTTTTACGCTATCATCTCTTAGAAATGCAATTTTATAATTTTTATAAGAAAATTATTTTTTGGCGGGAAAAATAAGTGATCACAGATTTTGCTACTTTTTGCTCTAGGGCATCTCGTTTCCCTTAAAGGTCCAATTTTTAATTTCTTTATAAAAAATCTTTTTTTTTTTTTTTGTATGAAATAGAAAAGATCACGGATTTTTCTTGTTTGCGCTTTAGAACCTAAAGTTTCCCTAAAAAATCAATATTTTTATAAAAAGTTGCTTTTTATGAGAGATAAAAATGATTACAGCTTTTTTACTTTTTGCTCTAAGAGCTCTCGTTTTTTTTTTTAATGCAATTTTTAATTTCTTTATAAAAATCTTTTTTTTTTTTTTTGTATGAAATAGAGATGATCACAGATTTTTCTACCTTTTGCTCTAGCACCTCTCGATTCCCTTAAAATTGCGATTTTAGATTTTTTTTAATAAAAAACAATTTTTGGTAAGAAAAATCATGATCACAAACTTTAATTCTTTTTGCTCTAGTACCTCTCGTTTCCCCTAAAAAATGCCATTTTATTATTTGCCTTAGAAAACCGATTTTTAGTAGGTAGTGTGACCACAGATTTTCATTCCTTCTGTTTTAGGACCGCTCGCGTTTTCTTTTTAAATGCAATTTTAGATTTTTTTATAGAAAATCATTTTTTGGTAAGAAATATGTATGTATGATCACAGATTTTCATCTTTTTTAGAACATCTGATTTTACTTGCAGCATTAAATTTAAGTTTTTGTTATAGAAAATCTAATTTTGGTAGGAAATGTAAGTTTTCAAAATCTTTCATTCGTTTCGTTTTCCGTAAACATTTTTTATTTTTCTTATAGGACATCCTTTTCCCCAGGATATCCCCATTTTCCTAAAAATGCAATTATATATTTTGTTATAATAATTGATCTTTTTATGGTAGATGTAAGTTTTTTATTTAATATTTTTATTTGCGGTCTATTTTCCAGAGAAACATTAAGCAAGAAATTTTTTTTAAATTTCCAAATGACTTAGGTTTTTAAGTTCCAATGTACCAAAAAATTACAATTTAAATATTTTAACTTAAATTAACTTGTATTTGAATCATAATAAATATAATTTCTGTTTTATTTTCTGAAAGGAAGGTCAAGTACATGAAATCTTTTTAGTCTTTTTATTTCATTGCTATCATTCAGAAGGTTAATAGCTAAAATATTTGAGCGATTGCTTAGTCTATGGAGATATCTGTCACTGAATTTATTTATTTCGGCCTTAATTGTAGGTATACCTAGATTGCGATGTATATTTGTTTATAAACCAAGGAGCATTAGTAACTAATCCCAAAGTTTTGGGCTGGTATCTTTGCAAAATTTCAATATTTGAATTACAAGCTGTTTCCCAAAACTGTATAACATAATTTCAAACTGGTTTAATTATAGTTTTATATAACATAACTTTAGTTTCTAATGTAAGTGAAGATATTGGTCCTAAAAGCTAGTATAACTTTTTTATGCTCTCTCCACGTTTATCTTCTATCAAAACAAAGTCCTAAATATTTTACATTAGTTGAGTGTGGAAGATGTATTCTGTTTAGAGATACAGGGGAACAATTGTTTCTTCTCAATGTAAAGGTTATATGAACTGATTTATTTGTTATTCTGAAACAAGCCATTCTTGCATCAGATTTAGTCCAATTTTTAATAATATATTAGAAGCTTCAGAGGGAGAATCATTGGAAGCCATTATAGCAGTACCATCTGCATATGTTGCAATGTCATATATCATTTGTTATAGACATATCCGATGTAAAAATAACATATAATACTGGTTCCAAAACACTTCCTTGTGAAAAACCAGAGTGAATTAAGCTAAATGTCGATTTTTGATTATTTACTTTAACACAAAAAATTTTCTCTCATGTAAATACGATTTCAAAAGAATGTAAAAAGGAGCCGGAAGTATTTTTTTTTTTTTTTTTTTGTTTATACAGGGGTCCTGAATGCCACACTCTGTTGAAGGTCTGCTGTACATTTATAAATACAGCAGGGCAGTAAAGTTTACGTTCTAAACCATTAGTAATTTTATCAATAATTCGTGATACTGTTCGGGAGGGAGATATAAGTGATAGAGTTTTAAACGGGAAATCCCTGAACGGGAATTGGCGGAAATTTCGCAAAATTTTCAGTCCCGTAATTTCTTGTGTATGAAAAATGTTTATATTTTAGTATATAATATGTTTTTATATTATATTTTATTTAATTTTTTTACGAGTTTAAGTATCTTTAAAGAAATATCTAAATATATTTGATAGTTTCTGAGTCGTTCATATATTTTGGTATAATAGATGGAAAATTAAAAACTAATTCTATGTATGGGAATATTTTAAAAAGAAAAAATTTTGATTCTGCATTATGGTAAAAAATAATGAAGCATGTAAACGAAAAAGTTTTTACATTTTCATATGTAAGTATTTAAGTACTTATAGTTTTATTTATTTATAAAACTAGAGGCTCTAAAAAATACAAATAGGGTTGATTTATTTTTCATTAAAGTTATCAGCCATGGAAAGTATATAAAAATTGTAAAAGTTCAGAAAAAACAATTTAACACATTTTTCGTATCATTTTTTTAAGAACTTTTGTAAATATTTAAAATTAGTTTACATTTTTCTCACTTTTTTGACACTATGTCGACATTAGATGTCAAATGTTTTAACTAAGTTCAATCCTTATCAATCAATTTTTTATGACACATAATTCAGTGTGTTTTACAGTTTTTAATCTGAACCATTTTACCGATTTATTTTTTGTTGTCAAATCTAGTCGTAACATCGATCTATATATTTTTTAATATTTTAATTGAGAGATTATGACATTGTTTTTGCTCTGATGTATACAGCCAAAGCATATATTTACACTGATGCATATTCCTATAAACGCATTTAAAATTTTTTTTTTTTATGGTATATTAGTTACCCTTAACCAAAAAAAGAATGTTGTGTTGTTACAATAACTCGTGATGATATAATGGTACTTTTTTATGTAAGAAATATTTGTTACTTAATTTTGTAGTTTTCTTTAATTTAACAATCAGAACATAATGGTGATCATTTCAGTCGAGGAAAATTTGTCTAAAAAGTTATTTAAAAAAAAAAACAAAATTAAAAAATTTTAAAAGTTTTAGTTGCTTGTTTCACTTAATGTAAGTTTCTGATGACAACATCTCTGTTTCCTGGAAATATTTTTGTTTTAGTTGGGAAATTTCATCAGCTTAAAGGATACCCAAAGGCACTTTTCTTACAAACCAGGAAAAAATTCAAATTAAATTTTTTCTGTTCTAGCAGAGAAATTGGACGAAAAATTAACTGTTCGAAAGGAGTCTATGTCAATATTTCAAAAAGAACTGAATTCGTTTATCATTTTATGATTAACGAGTTTATTTTAACATTTTTTATACTTCATTTAAATGAATTTTCTTATAAATGTTTTAAAAGTTTTATAATTTATTTTTAGCGGGAATTCCCAGGATAATGGGAAATTTAAAAATCCATCACGATTTCCCGGTAACGGAAAAGGACCAGGAAAAGAAAAACTCTAGTAAGTGGTCACAACTTTTCTTTTCTCTGGACCTCTTGTTTCGTTTAAATTTTCTCGTCTATCACTATAGCGAAATTAAAAAAAGTGATCATGATCACTTGCATAGATATTTAGTATTGAGTTACCGGCCTTATATTTTTTAAATAAATATTTTTCTACTAAGAAAAGTATTGGAAAAAGTAAGAAATAAACTGTTTTTATAAAATAGTATTTATTTATATTTCCTTAAGGACATTCCCAAAATTACATATAGGTGAGTGTATTTAAGAACCGAAACCGGAAACTGGTTAACCGATTTTTACTGTTTTAAAAACCGACCGGTTTCGAAAAATTCGACGGACCGGCTTTTTTATAAAATTCTCCTTTTTTATTTTCGTTAACTAAATTAACTTATACTTCCCATTTTTTTATATTTGCTAATAAAACTTTATTCATGGCCTTATGCATTAAAAGTAAAAAATTGTTTAAAAATGTTGTTGTAATGAATCACGACCTTAATTATTTAAAGGTATTTTTTAATTTTCATTATGAACTAATAAAGCTTTAGAGTTAGACCTTTATGAATTTTCTGATGTTTGTAACGCGCAGAAAAAATCATCCAACACCCACCCTAAAGCATACCAATCGACTCAGAATCATTTTCTGAGTGGATCTAACGATGTCCGTCCGTCTGGGTGGCTGGACGGCTGGCTGTCCATGTAAACCTTTTGCACAAAGTACAGGTCGCCATTTTAAAGATAATTCAATGAAATTTGCTATATAGGACTTTCATGGGACAAGGCCTAAGACTATTGAACTTGGGTATGATCGGTCCATTATTTCACCTAGCCCCCATACAAATGTCGTCCCGGAATAAGGGTTTAATTATCATAAATGCCTTAAATATAGCAATATTTTAATGAATCTTTGTGTAAAGAAGTTTTTTATAAGTATCAATCTTTGTGCTAAATTTCATGAAGATCGGTCCTTAATTGACCATAGCTACTATATAAAACCCTTTTTCCGAAAATCACTTTAACATTCATAAATCACATACACATGTTAGTATCAGGTTTATATTTGACACAAATAAGTTTTATATCAGTAGAAATCACAGTGACAAATTTTATGAGGATCGCTTCATAATTTACCATTGCTCCCATATAAGCCCACTTTCGGGAATCACCCTAAAGTGTATAAATTCATATAAATGTTAGTATTAACGTAATAATCTGTATTAGTATATTTATTTTACACTTGGTAAAAGTATTGGTCCACATATTTAATATAAGACCTCTCCACGAATTTTGATGGACATACACAATGGTGAGGGGTATCATGTGGTCGGGTTAGACCGGCTATGTCTTTCTTACTTGTTTTTTTTTTTTTTTTAATTTGAGATTTGAGTAGCACCAGAACTGCGATTTGTAATTTTTTTTTTAATAGATTTAAAATAATTTTTATTAACATAATCTAGATAAGAACTAAATCTTAGTTTTAACGTTCGTCACAAAAATAAGGTGAATTTCAATACATAGTTATATAGGTAGAGTTAGATCTGAAGAAACATTATCAGAATTCAAATCAAAAAATACAAAATTTGAGCATTAATCTTTAGCTGCAGAAGAGCGATATGACCTTTTATTTTTATACTACTTGCCATTACAAATAATATGTATTATAAGTTTGCTTTTTGTTTTCTGAAAATGTATTTGTTTTTTTGAATACACTTATATTGATATGTTCGTATGTATCTTTATATATATATTTTTTTTTTTTTTTGTTTTTTTGTTTTCTTTTTTGTCTTAATGTAATTCATCTCAAACCTCTCTAGATTCTTCACATTCATTTTGCAATGACCTCATATATATTGACAATATTCAATCATATTAACAAAATTATATTTATATGAATTTTATTTTATTTTATATATTTATTTATTATAAGAAAATCCTGTTTTATAAATTTCTATAAATATCATTATTCTTGGAACTTGTAACAAAATATTAAAATAACGTAAAAAAAAAAATATAACAAAAATACGAAAAAGTAGTTTATGAAAACTACACAAGTGTACAGAAGTGGAAAATTCGACAAGATGTAATATAATCTAAAATTGATTTTTAATAAATACGACACTGATGATGACGACTAGAAGGATGATGATGATGATTATGATGAAGTCTATAAAGCGAATAATGATGATAAATATAAACGAAATGCCACATATCATTATCATCATTAAACAGACATATCATTGACAGCATCTACATCTATAGTAATAATATTTAATTTTTTACTTTCGATCTCAATTGCAACGATTATGATGTGATGCAGAAGAAGGAGCTGTGTCAGATGTTGATGATGACAATGATGATGAGGATGGTTGAAAATTATAATAATGAAGAATATTAAGCGTGTCATGTCACATCATTAAAAAATCGGTATTTAATAGATGAAACTAAAATACTACTTCTATCACATTTTATTTATTTTGTTATCTTATTACTATTTTTTTTACTTCTTAACCACAAACAGCAACTACTATTTAACTGAGATCTATGAAAAATTTGATATTGAGGAAGGAGTTTAAAATAATAAAATCTTTTTCAAATTTTAAGATAATGATGAACTAGATTTAGGTTGGCTTATTCAGAACCATTTTACTCTGATGTAATTACGTGGTAGTTTTACTAATTAATTTAAATTTATTTGGTTAAATCCATAGTTGTAATACATTTTATAAAAAATTTACTCTCCTCGAGTGGAATCAAAAAAAAAAACTTTTTTTAAAAGCAGCTGCTATGCTTTGCTCTTTTTTATAGAGAATTATTAAACCGTTATAAATTTATTTTTAACAATGAAATAACTCCTTTAATTCACTGTTTCTAGTAATAAGTATTTGTATGGAAAATCCACAACATGATTTTAAATATAAGTTGTAAAAATATTTTACGGTTTTATGTTTAGGATTTGTTTTCAACATATTTTTACAAACATACATATTGAAAATGATCTTTTTATTAATACTTGTTGTAATCGCATGTTCGTACGTACACACAAGTTGGTCGTTCGGTCGGTCCGGGCATCCCAGTCATTGAGGTTAAGGCGGAAAAGTTTTTTCTTTGGCTTTTTCTTTTTTTTTTTTTTGCTAAGTTTGCAAAATAGTTTGATGATGATGGTGGCATGTTGACTAGTTTAAAGTAGACAACGTTGGCTATATGTTGACGATGATGCTGCTGCTGATGTTGATGGCTGGTGATGACGATGACGACGAATAACTATGATGACTTTAGAGAATAGAAGAAACAAAATATTTGCATGCCTTTGCGTTTGACTTTTAAGTAAATTGATGAAGCGTTTCGTTGATGCAAATTGATGTTTAAACAGGAATTTCATAGAACCCACTAAACAAAACCAATAAATATCTATACACACGAAACATATTTAATACCGGTACAATACTACCAACAACTATTAAATGTAAAACAACTAATATTTGTATAGAAAAAAATTTGCATATGAACAATTTATTTCTACTCAAAGGTATATATGTTTAGTGTTTGGTATGAGAATGTTAGAGAACTTAATTAAACAGTGGAGACTTTATACAATGAATACATTTATTATGTAGATTCTAGAATATTTTATAAAAAGAAAATTTAACGAGAATTTTCTAAAAGAAAAGGAAGTTAAAGGAAAATTTTCTCTAAAGAGAAAATTTAACGAAAATTTTGTCCCAAACAAATTAACGAAATTTTCTATAAAAAGAAATTTAAACGAAAATTTTCTATAAAAACGGAAAATTTAAAGAAAATATCCTATAGAAAATTTAACAACATTTTCCACAAGAACAAAGTTTTTTGTAAATTTTCTATAAAAAGTAAATTAATTTTAAATTTTCTATAAAAAGAATTTTTAATGACGTTTTTCTATAAAAAGATATTTTAGAAAAACTTTACTATAAAAAGAAATTTTAACGAAATTTTTTATAAAAAGAAATTTTAACGAAATTTTTTTATAAAAAGAAATTGAATGAAAAATTCTTATGAAAAAGAGATTATAGAAAATTTTTTATAGAAAAAATATTTACTGAAAATTTTTTATAAAAAAATATTTATTGAAAATTTTTCATAAATGAAAATTTAAGGAAATTTTTTACAAAAACAAATGGTAACGTACATTTTTTTATAAAATGAAATTTTATCGAAAATTTTCTAAAAAAAAGAAACAAGAAAAAAATTTTCTATAAAAACAAATTTTTTCGTAAATTTTCTGCAAAAGGAGATTATTGTAAATTTTTCAAGAAAAAAAAAATTACTGAAATTTTTTTAAAAAAACAATATATGAAAAAAATTTTATAAAAGAAAATTGAAAAAAAAATTCTATAAAAATTAATTGACTAAAAATTTTTTATAAAAATTATTCAATAAATTTTGTATATATTTATAAAAGAAAACTGAAGAGAAAATTGGAAGAAAATTTTCTATAAAAAGACAAAATTTAGGGAAAATTTCTATAAAAAGAAAGTTAAAAATTTGTCGAAAATTTTCTTAAAAAAAAACATTAAAAAATTTTTATAAAAAGAAATTTCAACAAAAAATTTTCTATAAAAATTAAAATCAACGAAGGTTTTCTCTAAAGAAAAATTATCAGATACTTTTTTATAAAAAAAAATAACGGATTTTCTTCCAAAATATAATAATTTATCGAAAATTTTGTATAAAAAGAAATTTTAACGAAATTTTTTACAAAAAGAAGTATTATAATTTTCTATTAAAAAGAAATTTAAAAAAAAAAAAAAAATATTTTGAAATTCTTTTCTATAAAGAAAATTTCTCCAAAATTTTCTAATAAAAAGAACATTTCTCAAAAATTTTTAAGAAAGAGGAAATTTAACGAAAGTTTCCAATAGAAAGAAAATTTAATGAACGTTTTTTTTTAAATATAATATTTACCGAGTTTTCTTCAAAAAAAAAAATTACAAAATTTTTTTTCTCGAAAATTTCAATAAAAATAAAATTTAAAGAAAATTCTCCAAAAAAATAACAAAATTTTCACTTTCTATAAGAAATAAATTTTACGAGAGCTTTACATAAAAAGAAAAAAACCTATTTTAACGAAAAATTTCTATAAAAAGAAAATATTGTAAAAAGAAAATTGTGGAAAATTTTCTGTAAAAGGAAAATTGTGGTGAAGTTTTCTATAAAGTGAAAATTTTAACAAAATTTTTCTACAAAAGAAATTTATTGAAAATTTTGTATAAAAAGAAATTTAACGAGTTTTCTTTAAAAAAAAAATATCGAGTATTTTCTATAAGAATACATAATATCTTACAAAGGTTTTCTATGAAAAGAAAATATAATGGAAGGTTTTCTATAGAAAGAAAATTTAAGGAAAATTTTCTATGAAAAATTATGACAATATTTTCTTTAAAATAAAAATTTTAACGAAAACTATAATTTTCCATAAAAAAATTTATTGAAAATTTTTCGTCACTTTTCTCTGACAAAAAAATTTATTGAAAATTTTCTATAACAAAAAAATTTATCGCTAATTTACTATAACAAGAAAATTTATGAAAAATTTTCTGTAAAAAGAAAATTTATAAATAATTCTCTATAAAGAAAATTTGTCAAACATTTTCTATGAAAAAAATGTATAAAAAATTTTCTATTAAGAAAATCATAATTGGAAATTTTCTATATGCATAAAATTTAAGTTGAATTTCAGTTTCAGGTAGTGTCCACTGTACTCCATTTAACATCACTTGGTTTCATTGATTACTTTTCAAATGGTCGAATGTTTTGAATAAAGTTTCAGAAAATTTTTTTCTGCACTGAGTACATACTTTTTTGTTTTTCTCTTGGTTTCATTTGGCAAACATTAGACGAGAAAGAGTTTTCATTTAATTTTGATGACTATGACTTCAAAGTCATTGGTAGGCTACTGTGGCACGCAATACGTTTGTTAAAACACGATATTCACTAACAGGCAGCATTTTAAACATAAAAGCAATAATAACAAAATGTTAGATTAGAGTAAAACACCAAAGACAGACATGCAGACGGAACGACAGACATATATACGTTTTAACGTTCTTTTCAAAATTTAGTCGAACGTTTTAGGGTAAAAAACACATGTACGTATTAACATTTTTTTTTATTATGGACATAGTACGTATCTCTAAAAAGCAACTACAAGTACTCAATTCGTACATATTTAAAGTGCCAAGTGAACAGTTGTAGTAATTTGTCAGACAAATGTTTTAATACAAATATGTTTATTGTATGTTTTCTTATATTTTTTTTAAGCGTATAACTACCAAATACTATTGATAGTTAGAGTTTAAGTATTTTCCCCCCTCTTGTTTAATAAAATTAAATGATGTGTGAGTATCTGTCTGTCTATCTGTTTGGCATAAAGTGAGGAACACAAGGTGTTTTTATAATGGTGTTTCTTTTTTCACCTCACCATAAATATGTTAAAAAAAATAAAAATAAAGAAGAATACTAACTGTCAAATCCATTTTAACAAATTCACTTGGTGTTATTTCAAAGAATATATTTTCGGTTTATTTAGTATTTTTTTTTTTTTTTTTTTTTTGTTTACCAGCATCCTTTAGTTTAATTTTTAGGTTTTTGGGAAAATTTTAAGTTAAACCCAAAATTAACTCTACATCAAATTTAATCACTTTTGAAATGTGCTTTTGTATATTATATATACAAGTACTACAAACAAAAATGCATTACTGTGATTCTTAACCAAATTGGCTGGTGTTTTTTATTTTTATTTTTGGTATTTTCCTCAAAATAAACAGCAAACCAAAGAGATACTTTTGTTTGCAAAACTCTTGCATAAAAAAAATTTAAAAAATCTGCAAGAAATGTGCACAAATTCCTTATACGTTCATCAAGCAAAATTACTTAACTATATACTTTTGACTAATAATAAACTCACGCCTGCTTACGAGTATGTCCGTCCGTTAGTTCGTCTGTCTGCCTGCCTGCCAGTCTTGTCGTATTTGTTTGTCCATGTTCTTACCAATTTCCTTTTAACTTTGTATGATCTTATTCTTTCTTAGTTAAAGTGACTGTCATATAGAAGTTCATACAGTGTGAGGTAAAAGTTTTTCGATGCATGGTCTCTTAATGAGCACAAGGTTTCAACTGATTTTGTGATATTTAAACCTTTGTGAAGTTGATATTGTATTTTATATAAAGCACGGATTCCTGCTTGGTGTTTAGAAAAATTTATGACAAAAGTTTAGATCGGTCTTTATATAAATTGATTAAAATTCATTTCAGTCCAACCAAGAACGATTGAAGTTGAAAAGAATGATTAAAACTGAAATCGATCTACATATATGAGCCCACCACCAAAGCTAAAATTGATATATATATGAAGTCACGCTTGCAACGAGAAGCACTAAGACTTAAATTACTATTTCCATGAACTCAAAATTAAGAATCTCTATACAAACCCACGATTGAAGCAGAAATTTATTTCATATGAATGCTCCATTAAAGCAGAAATGATTCGTATAAAAAAACTCCAATGAAACCGAAACTGATCTATATATCAACCCACTATTAACGCTAGTAATGGAATACATATGAAAACCTCTATGAAAAATTTTCTACAAAAACATAATTTATAGAATATTTTCTATAAGAAGAAAATTTGTGTAAATTTTTCTATAAAAAAAATTTATGGAAAATTTTCTATAAAAGGAAAATTTATGGAAAATTTTCTATAAAAAGAAAATCTATGAAAAATTTTCTATAAAAAGAAAATTTATGCAAAATTTTCTATATAGAGAAAATTAATGGAAAATTTTCCATAAAAAGAAAATTTCCTATAAAAATAAAATTTATGGAAAATTTTCTATAAAAAGAAAATTATGGAAAATTTTCTATAAAAAGAAAATTTATGGAAAATTTTCTATAAAAAGTAAATTTATGGAAAATTTTCTATAAAAAGTAAATTTATGGAAAATTTTCTATAAAAAGAAAATTTATAACAAATTTTCTATGAAAAGAAAATTTATAAAAAATTTTCTATAAAAAGAAAATTTATGGAAAATTTTCTATAAAAAGAAAATTTATGGAAAATTTTCTATAAAAAGAAAATTTATGGAAAATTTTCTATAAAGAGAAAATTAAAAAAATAAAATTTATAAAAAATTTTCTATAAAAAAAAATTTATGGAAAATTTTCTATAAAAAGAAAATGTATGGGAAATTTTCTATAAAAAGAAAATGTATGGGAAATTTTCTATAAAAAGAAAATTTATGGAAAATTTTCTATAAAAAGAAAATTTATAAAAAATTTTCTATAAAAAGAAAATTTATAAAAAATTTTCTATAAAAAGAAAATTTACGGAAAATTTTCTATCAAAAGTAAATTTATGCAAAATTTTTTATAAAGAGAAAATTAATGGAAAATTTTCCATAAAAAAAAGAAAATTTATGGAAAATTTTCTTAAAAAGAAAATTTATTGCAAATTTTCCATAAAAAGAAAATTTATGGAGAATGTTCTATAAAAATAAAATTTATAAAAAATTTTCTATAAAACAAAAATTTATGGAAAATTTTCTATAAAAAGAAAATGTTTGGAAAGTTTTGCACAAAAGAAAATTTTTAGAAATTTTCTATAAAAAGAAAATTTTTAGAAAGTTTTGCATAAAAGGAAACTTTTTAGAAAGTTTTTTTATAAAAAGAAAAGTTTTAGAAAATTGTTTTTTAAAAAGAAAATTTTTAAAAAATTTTCTATAAAAAGAATATTTTTAGAAAATTTTCTATAAAAAAAATATTTTTAGAAAATCTTATATAAAAAGAAAATTTTTAGAAAATTTGCTATAAAAAGAATATTTTTAGAAAATCTTCTATAAAAAGAATATTCCAAAAAAGAAAATTTTATTAAATTAAAAAAAGTATATGTATAAAAATTAGATTTTTTAACGATTTTAGGTTCAATATTAAATTTTATTGAGATGCTTTCGTTTCCACTTTTATTTTTCACTGTACCACATGTATATTGTGTCAAATACTATATAGTTTTGTTTAAACCAAAATCACCGGTCCATTTAAAGTGAGTACCCAATTATATATAGTATTTTCTACCTCAAATATACATACATATATGCTGGCTTAATTCCTCATTCAATTTAGTTCAGTTCAATTGGACGAAAGAGTCTGATTATTTTTAGGTCAGTTAGGCGTTTTTCTGCACGTTGACAACAAAATTTACTTGGCCAAAAGCGATAATTCTTAAGATGCTGTGACAACTAAATTGCTAACTCCGCCATAAACATTATAAAGTTGATGGTGCTACAGACACAAACAACAAGGAAGAAGATGTAGAGGAAGAAAAATCCTCTGAAAAGCTTAGTGTTTAGCTGCTGCAGTTTCACCTTCAACTTTGCATGAAGTTTTTATGTTTGGTGTTTACGTTTGAATGAAATGGCCGAAAATTTGATTTTGTTTTAAAATTCAAACCGCGAAAATTAGGAAGTTATAGGAGGGTGGATAGAACAGAAGAACTTAAATGAAAATGATTTTGCTTTGAAATTATAAATAAAACATGAATTACTTTTTGTAATATGTAATATTTTAAGTACATATTTTATTTAGTCGAACGAAATATTTGTCCTTTTTTGTCTAATGTTTGATTTTACTTGATTACAAATTTTATAATTCATCGGTTTCATTTCAATTACTAAGCATCCTCGTTTATACTCATATTAGTTTCCTTTACTAAAATACATATTATTGCTTCTTGTTTGCAGGCGTAGACATGATGGATTCCAGTGAATTGTAGCAAAATTGTATTGCCAAGTGCTCTTTTTGTTGCTGCAACTAACATCGTGCAGAACATAAGGTATGATTCAAAAATTTATTTACTAACTCGTGTTCTCGTAGTTGGGAAAAAAGAAGTATGTTTTATTTTTAATATTGCTTCATTTTTACGGAATTTTGTAATTGCTATATTATTTTGTGTATAACTTTGGCATTTCAAGCTGTTTCAGCCAAAAGAAAAAAAGACTGCCAACTGAACCATACTGAATTGCCAAACTGAAATAAAGCCAAAATGTATATTAAATTTTTGTGATATTTTTTCTTTTTTTTTTTTGTTGCTGTTGTTTATTCCAAAAAGTTAATAAGTGTTTGCTTATAAAAAAAAAAAACAAGTAAGAACAATAACAAAGGCTCTATAATGAAAAGGTGTAGTAGTAAATCAACATTAACAAGTTGGATACGTAAGTAAGTACTTGTAGTGTATGCTCAACCAGAGTTTAAAGGAGTGAATTGTAATTTTTAAAAAAGGGCACTTTTCAAAAAGTTGTCGATCATCGAACTTGCTTTGCGGAATTCATATTGCCTATCTGGTCCGCCACGGCGGCTTGTATTCTTGGAAAAAATCTCTTCGTTAATGTATAGTTCACACGTGGTAGAGTAAAATGTCTGTCATGCTATGCTCTAAGACTTGTCTTTCGGTCTAAAAGTTGTATCGGTTTGGCACATATATATAGATTTACCTGGGCTTGTCTATGGTCTTGTAGAACTGGTAGAAAAGGACCTTCGGAGCCTGACCAGAGACCTATCACAGTTTGGAACCACGGGAGCCAGCAGCCCCTGGTACAGAAACACCTGCTTGTAGGTGTTGTATTCATGCCAGAATATTCTACTATATCACATGTTGCGCGACCAATCAAAACTGTTTGGAAAATTGTTAAATTAACCCACAAGTTAACATGGATAGGAAATAATAAAATAATATTTCTTACATATTTTGTGAAATAAAAAATATGTTTTCGAATCTTCTGAAATATATATAAATTTCAATGATTATTATGAAAATCTGTAAGGAAATAGAGATAACTTACCTTGGAAGTCTTCAAATGTTAGATTTCATATTTTTTGATTTCAACATTATTATAATTTTTATTTTACTGAAACTGTCAAAATACATATATTAAATTGTCTTTTATTTTTTATTGGCTTTAAAATAACTTAAAACCAATAAAACATAATGTTAAAATCAAATTTTTTTTATAAAATATTATTTAAAGCCAAATAATGATTTATTAATAAATATTTTAGTCATAATTTTTTTATGTGTACCTCAGCAATTACCATTAAAAAGCGTTTAATATTTTTAGATCAGTATTGTTGTGAAGAATTTGTCAAAATATATATGACTGCCAACTGATATACATCGATAGTCCTTGACCAAAAACACTACTTGAAAAAGTTCCATCTCCTTGAAAAACTTTCTAGTCTAAAACTAAACCATTAGAAGTTGCAAAAAAAAAAAAGATTTTTAGTTGCACGGCTAAAAGATTTCGACATTATAAATTGTCCAATGGGACATCGGCCAGTAAATGGCGCCATTTATTTTTTGTTGAGTAGTATGTAATTTCTTTAGCTAAAAAAATATATTGTGATCTTACCAAATTAATTATCGATTGGTCTCTCCATAACATATTTGACGAAGATGGAACAGCGGTATCAACAAAATTAATATATGTTCTGATTTTAGTATATCCATTTCTAAAGTTTTGTTTCGACATTAGAAAACTCAGCAGCCCAATAACACATATGTTATATAGGACTATAATTATAGTACAGCCAAACAAAATGTAATGTCTGATTCATTAGAAATTTTAAATTTCCAAATTTGTTTGGTAATACTTGTGTTTCATCATCCGAAGAGGTATCAGTAGTCATATGTTCAAAAAGACCGAATTGGTGTTGATATGCATCATCATCGTTTGAGGAAAAGTTAATATCAGACATATCGGTCGAATCTAATAACGTACACTTTTCCAATATAAAACAAAGACCATAGATTTGTATTAATATTTGCCCAAAACACACAATCGTGTTGCGTAACTTCTGTCTAACAATTTTGTAAAACTTTTTATTTAGACTTTTGTTTTGTTTTTGTATTAAAGAATAACACTTTATAAAAAGTCTAAATTGATTTGAAATGAAATAAAAAATTCAACTGATATCAAAATATTGCACCTGTTTGTTCAAGTCTTCAGTATGAGGTGAGACTTCCTTTTCTATTTCTTCATTTTTCTTATTTAATTCTCACTATTTTGATTTACTATTTATTTTATAAAAAAAAGCAACAGTTTAAAAAACATTTTCAGTGAATAGTTAAAAATGTAAACAAAAAATAAAAAATATATAAATTTTTTAAATGTAAGCTCACAATCGTATTACTGGGTCTCAAAGGGTTAGAATGGTGCAGCAAATGTTAATTTTGTTACGAAAAATGCCAACTCTCCAAACTGCCCAGAATTTTGGTCAATTGAAAGGTATTGCGCCCTTGTCAAAAGGGAGTTAAGAAAGGCTAATGCTGCGCCTAAAACGCTGAAAAATTTGAAACACAAGTGGACAGCTGGTTCCAAAAAAGTTACGCAAACTACAATTGAATTAATAGTGGAGGGTGTTTAAATTATATTTATATTTGTAACTTATTCCACACAATTTTATATTAATATTTATGCGTTATGTTTTATTCAAACGCACACTTTAAATAATCTTTGAATTCAAATAAATTTATCTGAAGCTTACCTGCTTATTTCTTCGTATGACTGCCTGAAAGTCTTGGCTTCACCTTCCTGTCTTAAAGAATTCTCTTCTTCGCATACCAGTAGCTTGGCTTTTTGAGATGCCAAGTTTTCTCTTAGAGCACATGGAATTTGTGATTATTAAGTGACAAAAAAGTATACGAGGGTTCAGTTTATCCTCTACCCTTCCTGTCGTAAAACAGCCTAAACTTTTTGGTAATGAGGCATCATTATTATTTGCCTACTCTATATTACATAAATAAGTATTCAATAATAAATATTACATAAATCTATATTACACAAATAGCTCATTAATAATGGAATCAGATGGTTCAGTTGACTAGAGCGCTGGATTAAACAACCAGAAGGTTGTTGGTTCAACCCCATTCTGATGCTGTTAGTTTTTTTTTAACAAAATGTCTAAAAAGATATTTTATACTAAAAAAAGTTTTTGTCATTTAGAAAATTAATTGCGAGATGGTGTTCTGCCTAAGAGGTTAGTCATTAAAAACGAATGGTTAATTTTTGTCCAAGTTCAAATCTCACTGACGGCACAATTTTTTTATTTTTGTCTTTTTATTTTTATTATTTTCGTTTAGGTACATATTTTTGAGCACCCCTAGAGTTTAAATATAACTACATGAATTTGTGGACAACTCGAACAAAAAGTACTGGTTATTCAGACAAAAAAAAGTTATTTTTGTCTCCAATTATACCCGCTTGCTTACCAGGAAAACAAAGTTTTTGCTGGGAGGGAATATTCTTCTTGTCAATATCCTATTTTCGAGGGGAGGTCGTTGCTGGTGTAATGTTTACTAATACTTCAAATAAAATCCCTTGAAAGTCTAGACTAAACTATAGTTTAGTCTATACCTATAGTCTAGTATGTTCCCAATCAATTATACTAGAAGGACATATTAAGGTGTCCTTCCTCTTACTATCAACATATTAAAATTTTCAAATCGAAAACCCCATATATTTATTTCTCTGTCGCTGACACAAGTCTGCATCCCAGGAAAAACACAATAACTTTTCTGAATTGTGTTATTTTTTTCCTCCTGCCTTCTCTGTGTTTGTTGTTTTCTTGTGTTGTTGCAAGAAAGTATTTCGTGAATTTTGCGAGTTGTTAATTTAATTTAACACACACTCACATGGGATGGCAGTTGTTCTTAACGATTTCTGGTTGTAGTTTTTTATACATATATATATATTTTTTTAATGTTTTTTACTTTTGTCGTTGCTTGTTTTTATCTTTTTATAACTTTATCTGGAGTTATTAAAACGAAAAGAAGGACTTTTTTGCTTTGTTCTCTATTCTGTGTGTTGAGTAGAGTGTTGAATTATAACTGGAGAATATTAAAAATAAAAGAACCCTCATAAATCCTAGCCATAGAAAGAGCATCATACACTTCTTCTTCTGGTTAAGATTTCAAGTGGTTTTTCTGCACAATTTTTTTTTATAGTTAAACTTTCGTTAAAACGATTAAATGCGGAAGTGTTGAAATAAGTTTTTTATATATATTTTCAAACATATTTTTCTTTTATAAAAACAGTAAAATAAATAATAAATATAAATTGTGCATATGAAACAGACTTAATCGTATTCAAATATAAATATGTATGTATGTATGTATGTATGTATGTATTTATGTATATATGTATATATTTATTTTCAAAAGACACGAGTACTAGACATTTTAAATGATGACCAGTTAGCTGTTATGTAGTATTTACTTTGTATGGTTGAAGTGAGATTATTGGACCTTTGACTGCCGGCAGTACTCAAATATTGAGATTTACAGTGTATAACAACGGGAAAATTTATAACAATAATTTAATAAAAATATTTCTTGCGTTTTCCCCAACAATTAAAAAGACAGTGGAAAGTGATGAGAAATTTGATTTTCTTTTTTTTTTTCTTTTTTTGAGGAATTATCATCCCTTTACACACAGAAAAAATTTTATACAAAAATTTACTTTCATTGATTTCAGTTTATAATATTTAAGCATAATTTCTTAAAAATTAAAACTTTTTTTATAATTTTTTTAAAATGAATCAAAAGTCAAGAAGACTGAAAAAATTTTATAAAATTTAATTTATTTTTTCAGTTTGAAATTTTCTTTGGAAAAATTTAAGTTTTTAATGATTTTTAGCTACACTTTGAGAATAGAACAAAATGATATGCTGCAGAATGCGAGAAAAATTATGCAAATTTCTAAAGATTATCTTTTAACTGACTTTGAATTGGAATTTTGTCAATATATAACTATTTACGACTTCCAATCAAATCTAATAAAACTAAATCGAAGATTTAAAGCATAATTTTTGCAAAATTCCTAAAATTTTCATTATGAGCAATTTAATAATGTATATGAACAAAATTATATTTTTTACGAAAAAAGTTTGGGAAAAAAACTCATGTTCGATTCATAATATTTATGAAAAAATTCTTCAAATATATGCATTTTTTCTGTCTGTGTAATATCATAATTACGAGTGAAATATTTTATATAAATATAAAATGACTTGCGATAAAAAAAGTTACAAATATACCCCTATAGGAATGAAGATTAGTATGTTCTTGTATGATTCTCAATGAATATTTTTATTTACGTGACAGCTTACGTTAATTAGCTTTTTAAAACACCTCTAAAAATTCAATAGCATTTTAAAAATTTGCGTTATAAGAAAACTGACTTCAAAATATTATAGAAAAATAATTTTATAAAAATTTAAATAATTCTTAAATTTTTTTTATTCACGAAATATCAAGATTTTATTAAAATTTTTTTTGTCATATTTTCATTATTTAAACATGTAATTGTATATATTTCGGAAACATATATCGATCTTTAAGGTACCATTGTTAAGTTCTATGCTGATACTGTTGAAAATTATAGAAAATAACCCTTTAAAAGCAAACGGGTGAATTTTATACATTTGGTTGCTAAAAGGTTAAATCAGAAACTATTATAAATAAGTTGTATGGAAGTACTTTTTATACTTAAATATCAATGAATTTATGAAAAATATAATAAATTCTCCTAAAACAGCGTTAATAATAATCAGTCTTCGAAGTTTAGTTGCTATTTTACATGAATTTATAGTTTATTTTTTGACAAATTTATGCTTTTTGTGACATTTGTTTTCTTAACAAACCCTTTATTGGTCATAAAAATTAATTTAACCTATTATGGAATGGTGATACCAAAATATTACTTTTGTTATCAAATGGGTAAATAAATACATACATTACTAGTACTGAATAAGGCAATTTTAATGATGCTTTTAAATTTAAACTACGATGGAAATTTTCCAAAATATTCAAACTTTAATAAAATTGTAAAGGGTGGTCTAACAAAAACGCACGATGTTAATTGTAAATAAAACGAAAATTTTTCAGAGAATTATCTCAATAATTTTTATTATGATATAAGGATCACTGGTAATTACGTGCGAAGCAAAACATCGGCCAAATTATCGCCCCGACTGCGGTGGCATACCTCTATCCGATGGTTCATATTTTCAATGACTCTGAGACATAATTGAGTTTCAATGTCGTTAATGTGCCGAATTATCTCATCCTTTAACTCTTGTATTATTCTTGACTTATTGACGTACACTTTTTCTTTTAAATATCCCCAAAGAAAGAAGTCCAACGGTGCCAAATTCCATGATCGTGGCGGGCAATTAACATTAAAGTGAGATAACACGGCCATTGAATTACTTGCGCAAAAGAGCCTTTGTTTCGTTGGCTGTGCGGCAAGTGGCACCATCCTGTTGGAATCAAATATCGTCCAGGTCTATATTCTCAATTTCTGGCCACAAGAATTCCGTTATCATCTCGCGATAGAGAACACTATCCACGGTAAGTGCTTGGTCGACCTCATTTTCCAGCCCATAAACCACATAAAAAACAGTCACTCTTTATGGATGCATCGCCTTTTCAACAATCATTCGTGGATTCTCATTTGCCCAAATGCAGCAATTCACTTGTTAACAAATCCACTGAGGTGAATGTGTGCCTCGTTCTTGAAGGTGATTTTCTTTGTAAAGTCACTATTCACTTCTGTCTATTAAACCAACCATTCGGCGTATTGACGACGCTTGAAATGATCAGTAGGCTTCAGTTCTTGCATGTAAATTAAAATCATAAATCATTATTCAAAATTCGCATCAATGATGTTCGTGAGTTGTTGAATTGTTGGGCACGACGATCAGTCGAGGTTGATGGCTCTTCTGTCACACTATCGCGAACAACATCAATGATTTTAGCATCACGAACTGAGCGACTATGTACAGATGTTTTCACATTTCCTACATACCTGGTTTGCTGAAATTTGCGCACTATTCTCCCGATTGTGGACACATTTGGTCGATTATGCTGACCAAAGAAATCACGAAGTGCACGAAATGCATTTTGATTTGAACGTCCATTTTCGTAAAAGGCTTCAACAATATTAACACGCTACTCAATTGTGTGCCTCTCCGTGGTTGAATTTGTCAAACACTGAAACAAAGAAATGTAAAATTAAGTTGGTTAAGGTGTGACTCACAAGCTGGATCAGCCTTTATTTAAAAAATTCATAGAAAATTTCACTGAAATCTTCATTTCACGAGAATGAAAAATAAATAAAAAAAATGTTTGCTGATTTTTGCTAGTCGACATGTATCTATTACATATTGTAAATTGTTTGACACAAGGTTAAAAATTGTGTACACTGTTTATCAAAAAGCATATTTTTGGAGGTACTTTAAAAATGGTCTAGCTCACGAGAACAAAATAATCGAACCGACATATTTTGGAAATAATTTTTAACATATGAATCTTTAATTTTAGGGGGAGGGAGTGGGTAAATTTGCAAAATTTTTTGCCTTCATATAAATCGATGCACTTTAATAATAATGTATTTGATATCATACTAAATATTATTAGCAGTGTTGCCAGGAGATGAGAAAAAAGAGGCTAAATCGAACTTTTAAAAAGGTCAGAAAAAGGTAAATTCTGTAAAAAATCAGGCCAGAAAAAAGCTTTTTTAATTAGAAAACTTATATTTTTCGTTCTCATTTGTTTTTGGAACCTTTCTAAATAAATTTATAAATAACACCCAGCAAAATGACTCAATGAAAAATCGCCCAAAAAATTTTCATACAAATTTGGGTTGTATTTAATATGAAAAACTACTCAATGTTTTGAAGTGATTTTTCGTCATTTTTCAACTCTAATTCCTTTTTGATTAAGAATTTCCAAATTTTTGGATGATTTTTCCTATTAATAAGATCTTTTTTAAATTATTTTCATAAATAGTTACTACTGCTGATGAAGTATATTAAAAAATATATTAAAAATATATTTTATTAAATATAAATAATATCGACTTTTTGTGCGAATAAATACACAAAAATGTTTAAATAGATGAATTTGTAAAAATAATATTAGTAATAGAGTAACTTCATTTTTAATTTAAAAATTTTGACCTCTCTGAAATTTTCTCTGTAGCAAGTATACCGGTAAAGCTTCCTACCAAAAAAAATAGAAAAAAAAAATAAAATAAAAGTGGACTTTTTTAAATACAAAAAAAAAAATATGTTAATAAAAATATTTTCAAATCCACTGCAAGAAACATTATTTTGATATCTTTTATATAACAAAAGTTATGGCCATTTAAATAAATATGCTAATCACATTCAAAGCTATAGGGTTGCCACAGTTCTCAAACGAAAAATGAGACAAATTAATTTTACATGCCTCTGTATCGTCCTCTACATATACACCAAATTTTGTCTAAATCGGTAACGAGGAGTCAAATTTTTAAAATTTTAAATCGAATTACTCAATGGTAAATAAGAAATTGTTTACTTAGTTGTTGAAAGAGTAACATTTTAGCCTTCTTAGAGTAATTTTAAAAGTAAAAAAAAAACGCTAAGAAAAAAGCTAGAAAGTAAAACAAAAATTTCGAGGCTAAAACAAAATAAAAAGGCAAGTTTTAACCTTAAAATAATCTAAACTGGCAACACTGATCATAAGCCAATTTATGCTATCTTAATAAATATAAAATTTTATTAAATTAATATTGTTGTTAAAGTATTATCTTTTTAATTCCACTGTGCATTCTCATATTGGTCATCTGGTCACCTGCTTGCTCCTCTGGCTAAATATGTTTTTATTATTAATTATCATCTTTATGCATTTCTTCCGAAAGTAGTTTACCCAACGGCTTTTTAAATAATTTTGTTATTTTATTTATTAGTTTACATATTTTTATTTTTATTTTTTGTTTTTAGCCAACTCTTGTATAGATAGACCGATACCTTAAAAAACAAAAAAATTAAATAAATATATGAAAAAAAAAAAATGTTGTACAGCAAATTCACTTTGATAGATGACTGCTCTAAGACTGCAGGCTTGGAAATAATTTTCATTATGAATAATCGCCACATAGTGGCTGTGATGACAATTTTTATGGTTACTTTTTATGACTGGTACACTCATATATAGTATGCTCACATATTCTTCTATCTTGGTTCTGGAACCTATTCGTGTACCAATAAATTTAAGAATATAAATAATAAAAATTAAGCACAAACTCGATCATAAAACTTTCATAGCAGCGCTTTAATTTGTTTTTATTCATCTTAGCAAAAAATGTAATTCTTGGTCTTAAACGCTTACGCTGCTATTTCTATTTAGCTTCTATTTCGTTAATCATTTGGGTTGACTTTAGTGGTTTCAGCACAAAATGATGAGTTTTGGTTGGGTTGCATGTTTCCGTTTTATTTTATCATAATATATTTATTTTTTGCTGCATAATTTTTAATTTTGGTGAGAATATAAAGTCACGCATGCATTAAAATTAATTTTAGTTAAACAGCTAAAGTCATAAAAGTTTTTAAATATTAAAAAAAAAAATACTAAATGTGCTTTGTAAGTGCATTTGAGGTTTTGTGCACTATCGTTATAATAAAAAGAATTAAATCATTTTAATATTAAGAGGAAGAAGATATTGTTTAATAATTTTTATTAATTTAATACTTAATTGCATCAAAATTAATGCTAAAGGCTTCACATCCTCAAACGAAAACATTAGATTGATTCTTAATGCAACAGCTATGACAAAAAAAAAAAAAGAAACTCTGAGTTCTATCGTATAATTTAAACATACGCGAAAATATAAATTCACCTTCGATCAAAAATTTGATCAGTTCTCTTTATGTAGAGAATATATTCTAAATTTTTGATAAAGTGTATTAAACTGGAAGGCCTTCTTTCGCCACATTTTCAAACTTGATGATGTTATTTGTTTTTAAAAGTAGGAGATAAAAAATATTTACTGCAAACATTTTGCTAATAATATTAATAGCAATAATATTAAAAGCAATAACTTCCTTCATGCATTACAATGTAACCTTCATTGACACTCCCAGCATTACCTATAAGCACTTAAATAAGTACTTTATAGTAAAAATAAGTAGTTTTTGTCCAGAGTGTTTGCCCTGTTTACATAATGACCAAAAACTAAGAGAGTGTTATATTCATCTTATATTTACTTCACCTCATTCTCATCTTTTATAAAATTGATCTTTTTTATAAATAACTCTTTTTTGGAAAAAATATATTCTTAATGTATTTTTTCAAAATGTAATTTTATTGCTTTCTCAGTTGAGTAATTGCATTTTAAATTAAAAAATGTTTACCCTTGGTTACCGATTTAAATAAAATTTGGTACATGTGTAAAGGAGGATGCAGAGGTATGTAAAGTTAATTTTTCTCATTTTTATTTTGAGAACTCTGGCAACTCTATAGCTTTGAAAGTTATTAACATATTTATTTAAATAGGCACAACTTTTGTTATAAAAAAAGATATCAAAATAATTTTTTGCAGGGGATTTGTTAAAGCTTGTATTTTAAGATGCCATATAAAACTTTTAAAAGTATTTTTATTAACATATTTTTTTGTACGAATTTTCTTTAGCGACGTATATCTAAAAAAGTCTTTTTTTAATTTTTTAATATTTTTTTGTTAAGAAGCCATATTTCTGCTACAGAAAAAATTTCAGACAGGTAAAAAATTTAAAATTTAAAATGGAATTACTCAATTATTACTTTTTCAAGAATTGGTAAGTTTTTTAAAATAAAATTTTCTTTCATCAAAATTAATAAGTTTCGAAAATCTATACTATTTTAAAATTAGTAAATTGTCGTAACTTTTTATAATTTTTTTTCTTTTTGGTTGTTATAAATTTGTTCTTTATAAAAATTTTTATTAAAAAAAAAATGGTACCTTTTATCAGCAAAAAAAGTTGGAGTTATATTGGGTTTGCCATTCCGTGGGCAACATGTTTAAAAATCGTTTAGAACCCCATAAAGTATAGCCTAATATATAACCTAAGTTCATTTGCGTGTATGTTGAAAGCACGATAAGGCTTTTGGGAGATAACATAAAGGAAAAAAATTTGCCTCAATTATTCCTCTTCTATAAGATTTCTTTGGTATTGAAAATGGATAAAATCGGTTTATTAACAAAAAAAGTTGTGGGTCAAAAACTTGACTAAGTTAGTTTACTCTAGTTCCTATATTTTCGCCAATATTGTACGGCAACGAAATTTCATGCAAGTATTTCAAGGATTAATATAACTATGAGAAATTTTAAAAATATAAAATGTCATATTTTTTTAAGGACTTTTCAGGATTTCAGGAAAACGGGACAATATGGGCGGATGAAAGATTGTGAAATTTATATTCAAAGTGGACATCTATCATAATCAATAGGCAGAATTTTTAACAGAGCATGAAATTTTAAAAAATTTAAAATTTCATATATATCTTTTAAGGACTTTTCAGCATATCTGAAAAATGGAACAACATGACCGGCTGGAAGTTGGTGAAAGACTGACTATATGATCAAGATATCTTTAAAATAGGGCCTGTACTTTGTTCACAATGTTTACATGGACGGACATCGACTCAGGAAGTGATTATGAATCGAATGGTATACTTTAAGGAGGGGATCATCAGCACAAATGCATAATACCCCAAAAAGCTATGGTGGTGTTGAGTATAATAATAATCAATTTTACATAATAATTGGCATTTCCTAAAAATAAAAAAGAGCGGTATAAAAACAAAACACCTTTCAAAAATCAACAAAATTTGTTTAATTTTTCTACTTTGTTTCTCATAATGCATAAGAATCAGAAAAAAATAAACAAAGCAGTTCAAAGTACTAAATTATTTTCCTTTTTGTTTACCAATTCTTTCCTACAAATCTCTCAATTAAATTTGTAAAAAAACCTCTAACTCATCGTTGTTATATTACTATAACTTGTATAGTTTGTTTTTGTAAAGAAATAACAACAATGGTACTGCTTTGTGTGAGAGAGTTGTCTCAGAGACATGAGAAACCAAATAGAGAAGTGTTTATTAATATGAGACGATCTTTTGTATGTGAGTTTCTTATATGTATTAGTAGTAACTTTTACCGTTTACAACTTCTAAAATACTGAACGGATTTTAATAAAATCAATTTTCTGCACATTTATGAGTAAATATTTTCTAATTGTATATTTTTTTTTTTTTTATTAAAATCGGATGTATAGTGTGAACGTACAAGGGATAACAAGAAATGTGTTTGCCTATTAATTATATAGACTTATTAATCATCTCATTGCTCTAGTAAAAGTGTTCAACTTCCTAATTCTTAACATCAATATCGGCGTCTAGTCGCTTATAATATATATTTTTTAATATGTTTTTATCTTGTTTCGCATAATGAAGTATTAAATAATCTCAGAATAAATTGACTGTAACTAATTAAAATACCTAATATATAATATATGCACGTATCTTAATGAGAACAACTCTAACAATTAATTCTCTTAAATATCTTTCATTTTTAAATATCATTAAAGACTAAATCTTGTAGGAGACATTTTCTATCAAGACTTTCACACTCTTGGTTACTACTACGTAAAACTACCCGTGTTTTAGTTATGACATGTCGTAACTTATGACAAGTTAATGAAAATGCAACCATATACTGCGCACATTTTCCAATGATATATTTCCAAACGAAAGACAACTGCTAATTTATCAGCAATATTTTATAATGTCATATAAAAGAACAACGAAATTGGGATTATACTTAAAGAACAACAACTATTAAAAACAGACCGCAATAATAAAAAAATTATTAAATTTATATTTTTAATTTATTTCTTTTATTTTTCTTCTTAAGGTTTTTAATATTTTGTTTAATGGTTATTTTAGCTACATTCTACAATTTACCGTTTCATAGTAAAAGTTTTTTTTTTCATTTTACGATTTATAAACCAACAATATTTTAAGCTTGTGTATAGTGCACGATTCTCTTCATTTAGTTTCTGTAACCAATGAATTTTTATGTTCGAAAGCATGTTGTAAGTACAAACATATATTGTTGATGTTACTGAAACTCTGTGTTGTATGCAGAATATTGTTTATTGTGGTTGTTGGTGGTAGCTGTTGCAACATAGAACAACATTTATTTAATAGCAACAGTATAGATATATATTCACATACATAAATGTTATTAATATTCTTTGATCATTATTTTTGACATGTTGCTATTAAGGCAAACACACAATGGCAAAAACAGAAACAACAAGAGAAAAAGGTTAAGACATGGTCTTTCATATAAAATGTCTTTTATTTTTATCATTAAAGTGTCACATGTGTTTAGAGATACATTCTCCTCTAGCACACTTGTCATAGTGAAAATAATTAATACTTTTGCAATAAAGATAAAAAATATATTGGCTGTAGATATTGTGGTTGGAAATAATGGGGATTTTTCAAGCAAGATGTTGCTAAACTTTAGTTTTATTTGTTAAAAAGTATTAAGGAAATATTTTTTATTAAATCTATGCTTAAGAAAATTCAAAATTTTAAACATGAAATATTCAATCCCTAAAATTTCACACAACATTTATTTATATTTTGATAAATAAATTTGTTATGTTCAAAATCAAATAAACTTTTAATTGAATGATGCGCATTTCATAAGATTATTTCATTGTTGTTGCCATTCAATTTTTTTCGTATACTCACTTTAGTCCTTGACCTTTTAATATTTTAATGTGTTCCCTTCATAAATAATTTTTCGTTTTAAATTTAAATTAAGTTTCGTTTCTTGTTGTTTCCCTTCATATTTTATATTCATCCTTTTATTATTTTAATAGACTGTGGATTTATGTATGTATATAAACATAAAAATACATACATACATATGTGCATTAGTAGTTATGTTTATAGATTCATATAATTATATAGCATCGTTGTTCTTCATCTTCGTCCTCATCATCAACAATATCATCTTCTTATTCTGCTGTTGGTTCTTAACACCATATTGCAGTTGTTGCGGTTGTTTGTTAAAATGTTCCCTTGTAAAATAATTGATCTCTTAACTCATTCTAGAGGAGTAGAACACAGCTCCAGCAATACTTAACAACTCCAACAACAACATCAAAAACAACAAATAACCAACCAGCACCTAGTTTTGAAACAAACACCCTTTACCGGCAGTTCATTATATTGTTGCCGTTGCTGAAGCTGTTTCATTTATTTCCTCCATTATTTTACTCCGTTTCGCGCGTTTCACTTTTAAGGAGTGAAGAAGTATTTAATGAAGTCATTAAAAACAGCGCGTGTGGCGCAAAATAAATTACTTTGCGTAACTGAAAACTTCACTTGAGGCTTCAAAAATAAAAAAATAAAATGCTGAAAAAAAAAACAAAAATAAATAAATGTATAAATATTCCACTTCATCTTTGTAATGTATTTATGTATGTATTTAAGTTGAGATGTATGCGAATGAATGAATAAATACATCTTCTTTTATGAATGAATGGATTGAAAAATATTACCGAACAACAAAATGTGAGGAAACAACATCTTCTTCTCATTTATTTAAGTATGAAAATGTGCAAATATTCAGATGCATACAATTAATATTTATTATTCACAAACGTTTCAAATAAATGTTGCAGCAATTTATTTCGAAAATATTTTTAACAAAAAGTAGAGGTTTTAGCTTAAACTAGCTGTGAATTTAATTCACATATATTTTGAGAAATGTTATTTTGATATACAGAAGTAAACTAAAGGATTAAACAATATTTAGAACAATTAATATCTTTAAAAGTATAACTGCTGGGTTATACTCTGAAGAGAAACCCTAAATACAAGTCCAAAATCCAGTCTAAAGTCTAGCTTAAAATATAGTTTAAAATACAAGTCCAAAATCCAGTCCAAAGTCTAGCATAAAATATAGTTTAAAATCTATTCCAAAGTTTAGACTGAAATCTAGTTTAAAATATAGTCCTAAGTATAGTATAAAATCTAATCTTAAGTCTGATCTCAATTCTAGTCTAAAGCCTAATAAGAAGTATAGTCCCAAGTCTATTCTAGTGTAGTTTAAACTGTAGTCTAAAGTCTTGTCAAAAGTCTAATCTAAATTTTAATCTAAATTCTGGAATATGTATAGTTAAATGCCTAGTCAAAAGACTAATCCAAAGTCTTGCCTAAATTCCTTAAATTTTAGTCTTAAGTTAAAGCCTGGTCTAAAATCTAGTCTAAAGTCTATTCCAAAGTTTAGTCTAAAGTCTAGTCTAAATTCTGGTCTAAAATAGAGTCTAAACTTAAGTCTAAAGGTCCAAAATCCAGTCTAAAGTTTAGCCTAAAATTAATTCGGAAGTCCATTCTATAGATATCTAGTTTAAATTATAATCCAAGATATTTTCAAATGTATAGTGTTAATTCCAGTTCAAAATCCAGTCTAAAGTCTGAACTAAGGTCTATCCTAAAGTTTAGCCTAAAATCTAGTTTAAAGTCGATCCTGAATTCTAATTTATAGTCTAGTCAAAAGGCTAGTATAAAGTATAGTATAAAATCAAGTCTAAAATCTAGTCTATATTCTAGTTTCTAATGTAGTCTATATTTCATCTGTAGTCTAATATATAGTCTAGTCCAGTATACTGTATACACTACAGTCTAGTCTAGTTTATAATGTAGTCCATAGTGTAATCTATAGTCCCGTTTGTAAGCTATTTTATTTCCTAGTCTATAGTCTAGTCTATAGTATAGTCTATAGTGTAGTCTATAGTGTATCCTATAGTGTAGTCTATAGTGTATCCTATAGTGTAGTCTATAGTGTATCCTATAGTGTAGTCTATAGTGTATCCTATAGTGTAGTCTATAGTGTAGTCTATAGTGTAGTCTATAGTGTATCCTATAGTGTAGTCTATAGTGTAGTCTATAGTGTAGTCTATAATGTAGTCTATAGTGTAGTCTATAATGTAGTCTATAGTCTAGTCTATAGTCTAGTCTATAGTCTAGTCTATAGTCTAGTCTATAGTCTAGTCTATAGTCTAGTCTATAGTCTAGTCTATAGTCTAGTCTATAGTCTAGTCTATAGTCTAGTCTATAGTCTAGTCTATAGTCTAGTCTATAGTCTAGTCTATAGTCTAGTCTATAGTCTAGTCTATAGTCTAGTCTATAGTCTATTCTATAGTCTAGTCTATAGTCTATTCTATAGTCTAGTCTATAGTCTAGTCTAGTCTATAGTCTAGTCTATAGTCTAGTCTAGTCTATAGTCTAGTCTAGTCTATAGTCTAGTCTAGTCTATAGTCTAGTCTAGTCTATAGTCTAGTCTAGTCTATAGTCTAGTCTAGTCTATAGTCTAGTCTAGTCTAGTCTAGTCTAGTCTATAGTCTAGTCTAGTCTAGTCTATAGTCTAGTCTAGTCTAGTCTATAGTCTAGTCTATAGTCTAGTCTATAGTCTGATCTATAGTCTAGTCTATAGTCTAGTCTATAGTCTGATCTATAGTCTAGTCTATAGTTTGATCTATAGTCTAGTCTATAGTCTGATCTATAGTCTAGTCTATAGTCTAGTCTATAGTCTAGTCTATAGTCTGATCTATAGTCTAGTCTATAGTCTAGTCTATTGTCTAGTCTATAGTCTTGTCTATAGTGTGTTCTATAGTCTAGTCTGAAGTCTACTCTAAAGTCTAGTCTATAGTCCACTCTAAAGTCTAGTCTGTAGTCATATTCATAGTGTAGTCTATAGTCTATTCTGTAGTCAGAGCTATAGTTAATATATTTCCGTCACCAAAAAATTTCTAAATAAAGATATATCTGGCAACAATGTCACAGCACAGTAAATTTTATTGGATACCTATCTTTAAGATAAATCACTTAATATTGCATTCTTTACATAAAATACTAGTACAAAAATCGTTTATACAATTTCAATTTTAATTAGTATCTTCCATAAGATTTATGCGTATTTAAAAATCATTTCAACCATTCACTTTTTTTAATATACATATACCTGCTAATTTTCCCTTAAAGATCTTTTACTTCTAAATAAATTGATATATTGCGTTTGTTAAAAAAAAATATTCACAGCATTTGCTTAGTAATATCCATAAAAATTAATTGGGATTTTTGTGCCCCAACCGATGCGTAATTAAATGGAAATATAAGAAAATAAGAAAAACCATTTAATATTTAACGTTAAAGTTTAACAGATCTATCATTTTGTTCAAGATTGCAGTGAGGTTGGTGTATTAAACCAGGGAAATATTTATTTCCTTAATCATTTTTAATAATAATCATTTTCATTCGTTTTCATTGCTTTTGCTCTTGGTTTTCATATCTAAAAATTCTTTCTTTATTTGATTGATTTTGTTATGAATTATTAATTATGATTAATGCACCTGATGTTTGTGCGTACATGATCATGGCGTTTTTTTTTTTGTGCTACATACTGGTTTAAGGCAATGTGAATTTCATTGTAAAGTTGTATGTGTCTGTGTTTTAACTACATGATATTTATTTTATCTAAGAATATGTTTGAAGGAAAAAGATCCTTAGTCATAATAAATATGTATATACATTGGAGTACAAATTCCATTTGTATGAATTTGAATTTTAAAATTATTTTAATATTTTATCGATGACTGTTTTTCTTGTAATATCCTACTGCTTGTTAGTTTTAAGGAACATATCTGTGAATTTAAACATTTTTCTTTATACAATTGTCTGGTATGAATGAATAATCACTTTGTAGTAGTATTTGCCAGTCAGTTAAAGACAGGTGCTAACTGCGCCCAAATCGATCAAGTGAAAACAGAATAATACAACAAAACAATAACAAAATTCTACAAAAAAAATAAATAAAAACAACAGCAACTTCCCAACCACAAAAATGATGATGATCATCATCACATCGCAACTTATAAATCATACTTTCTGCATTTCTACTACTTGCAGCAGCATTTGAATGTCTGGTTTTATTATAAAGATTCAATTTTAAGTCCAGGACCATAAAAAGGTGAATTCACATTTTCAATTTTTAAACTGTGTAGTGAAGGAATTTTTATAAAAATAAAATTAAAATTTTAACAAAATATTTTTAAAACAACAAAATAATCGAAATTTTTATATAAAAGGAAAATTATTATTTTAATTTTTAAATTACGTAGATAAGAACTTTTTTTTAAAATAAAATTAAAATTTTAACAAAAAGTTTCTAACAGAAAAAAGAAAACAAAATTATCGAAATTTTTCTATAAAAGGAAAATTAATAATATAAAAAGAAAATTTATTGAAAATTTTCTATAAAAAGAAAATATCGAAAATTTTCTAGAAAAAGTAAATTTATCGAAAATTTTCTACAAAAAGAAAATTCATCGAAAATTTTCTAGAAAAAGGAAATTTATCGAAAATTTTCGATAAAAAGAGAATTTGTCTAAAATTTTCTATAAAAAGAAAATTTGGCGAAATTTTTCTCTAAAAAGAAAATTTATCGAAAATTTTCTACAAAAAGGTTTAATACACCACACTGCAATCTTAAAATTTAGGACTAAAAGAATATTTGTGAGATATTTTCTTTAAAAAGAAAATTTGTCGAAAATTTTCTTTAAAAAGAAAATTTAACGAACATTTTCTATAAAAAGAAAATTTGTCTAAAATTTTCTATAAAAAGAAACTTTGGCGAAAATTTTATATAAAAAGAAAATTTATCGGAAATTTTCTTAATACACCACAATGCAATCTTAAACTTTAAGACTAGAAGAAAATTTATAGAAAATTTTCTTAAAAAAGAAAATTTAACGAACATTTTCTATCAAAAGAAAATTTTATGAAAATTTTCTATAAGAAGGAAATTTCATCGTAAGTGTTATACAATAAAGGAAATTTTATTGAAAATCTTCTATAAAACGAAAATTTGTCAAAAATCTTCTATAAAACGAAAATTTGTCGAAAATTTTTCATAAAAAGAAAATTTGTTGAAAATATTCCATAAAAAGAAAATTAAACGAAAATTTTCTATAAAAGGAAAATTTATCGAAAACTTTCTATAAAAGAAAATTTATCGAAAATTTTCTATAAAAGAAAATTTATCGAAAATTTTCTATAAAAAGAAAATTTCTATGCAAAGAAAATTTATCGAAAATTCTATAAAAAGAAAATTTCTGTAAAAAGAAAGTGTATCGAAAATTTATCGAAAATTTTCTATAAAAGAAAATTTATCGAAAATTTTCTATAAAAAGAAAATTTCTATACAAAAAAAATTTATCGAAAATTTTCTATAAAAAGAAAATTTCTGTAAAAAGAAAATTTATCGAAAAATTTCTATAAAAAGAAAATTTATCGAAAAATTTCTATAAAAAGAAAATATATCGAAAATTTTCTATAAAAAGAAAATTTATCGACAATTTTCTATAGAAAGAAAATTTATCGAAAATTTTCTACAAAAAGAAAATTTGTCGAAAATTTTCTATAAATAGAAAATTTATCGAAAATTTTCTATAAAAAGAAAATTTATTGAAAATTTTCTATAAAAAGAAAATTTATTGAAAATTTTCTAAAAGAAGATTTATCGAAAATATTCTATAAAAAGAGAATTTATCAACAATTTTCTATAAGAAGAAAATTCATCGAAAATTTTCCATAAGAAAATTTATAGAAAATTTTCTATAAAGAGGAAATTTGTGGAAAAATTTTCTATAAAAAAAAAAACTTATTGAAAATGTGTAAAAGGCAAATTTATCGTTAATTTTATATAAAAAGAAAATTTATCGAAAATCTGTGGAAAAAATGTATAGTAACTTTTTTATAAAGATAAAAAAATTTATCGTAAATTTTCTATAATGAGAAAACTTAGAAAAAAGTCGATGGAAAAATAATTTATCGAGAACCTTTTATGAAAAGAAAATATTCTAAACAAAGAAAATTTATAGAAAATCTTCTATTTAGAGAAAATTTACCATAAATTTTCTATAAATCGAAAATTAAAAAAAAATCTGTAAAAAGTAAGTTTATCGTTAATTTTCTATAAAAAGAAAATTAACAAAAATTTTCTATAAGAAGAAAATTTAAAAAATAGCTATCTATTATCTTAAGTTTTCTATGAAAAGAAGATTTATGTTGAATTTTCTATAAAGATTTTTTTTTTTAATTTTTTGTTTATAAACAAAAATTTTATCGTAAATTTTTTATAAACAGAAAGTTAATCGTAAATTTTCTTTAAATAGAAAACTAAGCGAAAACTGTTTATAAGGGGAAAAATTTTCTTTGGTAATTATAAGTAGTAAAGTGACTGACGCATGGTGGTGCTAAAGGTGTTATAATTTTATTGAAATTTTTATATCATCCGTAATTGTTTTGCTACTTTAAAGTTCTGCTGCTACTTTATACAATCCTCAAAACCCATCATCCTGTGGTCGATTTTGTAAATTGTTTGAGTGTTTGGTGTTTTGTTGTTGCGTAGTCAAGATCACTTTTATTTCATTTTTGTTCTTGTCCATTTAAACTTGACGGTTTTTTTTATTTTCAAAACCCTGAGCAATAATCATTTAACTTCAAATATGTTTTGTTTTCGTTTTTATTGTATATTTTTTTTTTTTTTTTTTTTGTATATTGTTGCTTTGCAATTCTTACAACATTTTGCTTACGCAAAATTCTTTTTAATGATATTTGCCACAAGTTTACCACATTGCGTTGCACAGCATAGAAATTGTTCATCTGTTTTTGTGAATTTAGTTAATAATCTGCATATAAAAGTAATTCTGAAAAAAAAAAAAAATTAAATAAAATTGGCTTCCTTTTTTTCGTATTGTCTTCTTTAGAATGAAGACACTGAGGAAGGAATTGCTAAGTGGAGTCTTAGCTGGGGAGTTGTGGTTGGTAATACATTTTAGTGGCTTGGACAAGTGAGTGTTTATAAACGTTAAATTTTATTTGGTCATTATTTGTTTGTAGCACATACAAGTTTGTTGTTGTTATTATTAATTTGAGAAACAACACCCAGCTTTTGGGGGATAATTAATAAGTACGTAGGTATATGTGCAGTTGCATGCATTATACAATATATAATTGTGAATAGGACAAGGTGCAAATAAATAATTAATTTGTAGAAATTGAAAAAAGAACTTTTGTGAGTTTGAAGATTTTAAATTTAGTCTTATATTAAAGATATAATTTTAAATAAAGTTTGATATTTTTTTCTGATATTTATTGTGGTTTAAAAAGCATTTTTTTAAAAAGATTTTAGAGGAAAATATATCTAAGGAATTCGATTTTTTGTTATGTAGTTTAAAACAGTTTCTGTTCATAATTGCTGATATGAGTCATAAAATTTGAATGCCAATATTATGTTTATAATAAAATTCTATGTGGTTTTAATATTTCTAATAATTTATTTTAAAATGTAACAAAATCGCTACGAAAAAAAACCTACTTCCATTATAGAAATTCTTATAGGAAAAAAGAAAAAAAAAAACTTTTAAAAAAATATGTTACTAATTCTCTTGTGTAACCACTCAAACTCAATCAAGAATGAAGAATTATCGCTAATAAAAAATTATAGTAAATTTTAAAAAAACAACATCATATATATGTATACGAATGTCTATGATTACAAAAATTGCTTCTGGGCTTGGGTTCAACTGCACAAAAAACTAAATAAAACTACAAAAAATTGCAAAAAAAAAAACAGCAGACTTTAAGAACTAGAAGCTAAAAAAAACTGGATCAACAACCAACATAAAAATAATAATTTTTGATGATGTAAATTCTTTAACGCGATTTATAGAAAATATAAAACAGTAACGAATTGCAGACACTGAGGAAGGAATTGTATGGAAAAAAAAAAACGTTAAAAAACCTAGAAAAAGAAACAAAAAACGCATAGTCACCAACCACTATGTACCTTAGAGACAAATAGCCTGGACAGACAGACAGGAAGAGATGTTGGTTTTGTTGTATACATGGAGTACTTATTAGTGGTAGTAGTAGTGTATTGTAGTTGTAGCTGGAACACCACATAAAATAGTCTGTAGTAAGCTCAGTGGTTATGTTAGACGTCTACCTCGTCAAGTTTCCACATCTAAAGCGAATTATAAAATAATAAATCATCATTGTTTGCTTTGGCCCGAGGAAAGTCCTCTCATTTACAATATACAATATACGAATTGGTATGACAAGACATTAGATACAAACTATTAAAAGTACTACAACTAACATCACTACTACTACTACTACTACTACTACTACTACTACTAATACTACTAGTATTAATATTATGTATGACATGTAAAGACATCGAGAAAATACGAGTCCATGTTTGACTTTTCTTAAAATTTTAAACTCATAAATGGTTTACAAAGAATTAAAGTTTAGAATTTATGTTGTTTTAGTTTATTTAGCAGCTTCAGAATATGTATAAATTGTTATGTAAATGGTAAGGTATTCGCATTGTTTTAGGAATTATGAATCACTGGGATGTGAGTGAAAAAAAAGGAAATTTAATGAATTAAACTGTAGTAGCACCATCTGTATTCATAAACAAATTTTAAATTTAAAATTAAATTCAATTCAAAATTTTTCTATTTTTTATACTACGTTTACATCAAACTAAAACGACATAGAAAAAAATTCATATATTTCACCATTTTTTTCATAAATATATGAATCGAACATGACTTTATTTTCCCAAACTTTTTTCATAAAAAATAAAATTTTGTTCATAGATATTATTAAATTGTTCATAATGAAAATTTTAGGAATTTTGCAAAAATTTTGGTAATTTTATTAGATTTAATTGCAAATTTCAAATGAAAATAATTGTACATGAATATATTAACAACAAATGCCTTAAAATGACAAAATTCAAAGGAAAATCTGTTTAAAAATAATGTTCAGAAATTTGCATAATTTCGCTCCCATTCTGCAGCACATCATTTTGTTAAAAAGCGCTTCTATGCTGTTCCCATAATGTAGCAAAAATCATTAAAAACCTAAAATTTTCCAAAGAAAATATCAAACATTTTTTTACAAATTTAAAATATAAATGAAAATTTAAACAATTTATTTTAAGTCTTTTTGACTTTTGATTCATTTCAAAAAATGTAAAAAAGTGTTAATATTTAAAACATTATTCTTAAATATTATGAACTAAAATCAATGAAAGTAAATTTTTGGGGTCATTTGGGTTTTGATTGAAAAACTCCATACATTTTTTTAGTTTTTCCATACTAATCAAAAACTATTTTCATCTAACTTTTATTGAAAATCAAATAAAAACTATTAAAATAACTATTTATAATACAGCCTGTTCAGTTGATTTTAGAACATTGAACTTTTATATATACACCTAATTCTGTTTTTACACGAATTATTTTTACACGAATTTGAAATAACACGAGTAAATACGAAAAAATATTTCTATTTTTACACGACATAATTTGAAATAACACGAATACAAAAAAAACAAAATTACTTTTTTTACATGAATTATTGGATTTAACACGTTTTTTTTCAATGAATTTTTTTCTACTTAAAATAATTCTGGTATGTATTCTGAGTTATGTCTATGTATGCGTAATTTCTGTTTAATTTCTGGAAATGCGGGATTCCCCGAATTATTGAAAAAGTAAAAACGTACATAATGTATTGTACACACAATTTAGTTCCTATTTGACAATTATAATTGAAAGATCGTTAGTTTTTGCTGATTTTTAACAAGTGCTAAGTAAAATAAAGTAGAAGCTCATATAATTTTGGTAGACCAATAACAGGTTAGTTTCAAATACTTAATTTTAGATTTTTGCATTTTTGATTAATAAAATATATTTTGGTAGCCATACCCATGTTACATAATTCTCCTGCATTAAAAATGAGGAAAGCGATCAGCTTAGATACCAAAATCAAAATTTTAGATCAACTTGCAACGGGACAAGGCGCAACGGTTGTGGGAAATAATTTCGGAATCCATGAAGCTACTGTAAGAACAATTAAAAAAAATGAAACGGCAATTAGAGCATCAGTATGTTCTGGAACAAAATTAAGTGCAAAGTCATCATCGTATGTAAGGGATGTTGTTAAAGAGAAAATGGAAAAAGCTTTGGTAATCTGGATAGAAGACAAATCCCAAAAGAGAATACCAGTAGACGGACTTGCTATCAAGCAGACAGCATTAAGAATCTATAAACGTATCCAGGAAATTGATCCAGATACATCATCTCAGTCAAAACAACATGCATTTTCCGCAAGTACTGGTTGGATGACTGGTTTTTTAAAAAGACACGCTCTCCACAATATAAAAATTAAGGGAGAAACTGCATCCGCTGATGAATTGGCTGCTAAAGAATTTCCCGAAAAACTAAAAAAAATTATTGAAGATGGAGAATATACTCCAGACCAAGTTTGGAATTTAGATGAAAGCGGCCTTTTTTGGAAGAGAATGCCTAGAAGAACTTATGTAGCAAAATCGCAGAAAACAGCCGGTGGTTTTAAAGTAGCAAAGGACCGTATTACGTTGTTGTTTTGTTCCAATGCTTCAGGAGAACGTATTCTTAAGCCACTCCTAGTACATCGTGCCTTAAGACCACGTTCCATGAAAAGTGTAGATTTCAATAAATTGCCTGTACACTGGATGGCGAACAAAAAGGCTTGGGTAACCAGTGCAATTTTCACAGAGTGGTTTCAGAAGCACTTCATCCCAGAAGTTAGGCGTTACATGAAAGAAAAATGTCTCGAATTTAAAGTTCTTTTGATTCTAGACAATGCACCAGGCCATCCAGTTTTGGAGCACCCAAACGTACAATTTTGTTTTTTGCCGCCTAATACCACTTCCCTTATACAGCCACTAGACCAGGGGATAATTGCTACGTTTAAAACGTATTACATAAGAAGTTCATTTCATTATGTTGTAGAAAAACTTGATAATTATGAGGAATCATCAGTCATAGATGAATGGAAAAAATTTTCTATAATGGACTGCATTAATCAAGTCAAGATCGCGTTAGATTTATTAAAGCCATCAACTTTGAACTCGTGTTGGAAAAATATTTGGCCAGAATGCGTAAAATGCAAAGATCCTGTTATCGATAATAACGCTGAACTTGCTGATATAATAACAATGGCCAATGCAATCGGTGGGGATGGATTCGATGACCTATCGTTAGCAGATGTAGAAGAATTGTTGGTAGATGAAAGCTTGAGCGAAAATGAAATTATCGAATTCACCCTTGAGACTCGTTATGATAAAGAACATAGTGACAGTGACGAAAGAGATCGTCCAATTTTGAAAGCATCTCTAATTAAAGAAGGTCTTGATCTCGCTACAAAATTAGGTAGTCATTTTGAACAACATGATCAAGACGAGGAACGAGCTGCCAAATTTCAACGTGAACTGAAATCATTAATGGCATCTTACAGGGAAGTTTATAATGGGTTAACGCGAAATAAAACTCAATCTAAGATAACTGATTTCGTTCAAAAATCTACTGATGTCCCAACACAGTCGGCTAGAAATGATAATGATCAACAAAATCATTCCAGTGATGGCAGTGATATTGTAGTCTTTCGCAAACGTTTACGTTTATTATCAGACAGTGACAATAAATAAAATTGTTTAATGTTTAAATTTTTCTTATGGTTGTACTTTATGTTATTTAAGTTTTTTGGCAATGAATTTCTGGTATTATTTTTTTTATGAAATCTAAATTTTAATTTATTTTATTATAATTTAGTTTATTTAATAAATTAAAACGAAAATAAATTCTTAAAATAACTACAACAATATTTTTTTTATATTATTTAGTCTAATTTTAACTTATTTTTTGAGGTCTAGAACCAATCTATTATTTTTGTACTTGGCCAGTATCTTTTTTTACACGATTTTTTTTTACACGAATTTCTCGGGAACCATTCTATCGTGTAAAAACAGAATTAGGTGTAATGAACAAAATAAAATTATCAAATTTCTTGAATTATCTTATTAGTTTCTGTATATTTTTTGTGAAGAAATTATGTTTATATTATTAAAAAAAAAAAAAAACATTATTAACAACAAAAATAAATTAAAATGTGTTTCAACAAAAATTATAAAATAAAGAAATTTGTCAGCAAAAACCACATAGAGAGAAATACATTAAATGGTAAATGGTATAGTTTTTGAAATTTGGTTTTCATAAAAACCAATTAGTTTTTCTTTGGTGTAAATGATATATTACTGAAATTGCGTTTCTTTTTTTATTGAATTTTTCGAGCTTAATGGCAATAATGTTTTCTTTACCCCCAGACTACATACAGACATTTTTATGTTAGCAATTGTCAAATTCTATACCTCTCTTTAAAATGTTACGTGTGGACCGATAAGAAATTTACTTCGCAATAAATGTTTAAACACAAAGTTGAGCAATTATTTTTAACATAAACTGTCAAATTTATTGTTCGTTTTTAATATTTTACTATTTTTAACAAAAAAAAAAGTGCAAAATGAATTAATATTGATTTGAAAAGACAAATAAAACATAAAAACGAAAAAAAAAAATAAATTATCAGTAAAAAAGGCAATTTAAAATTTAAATTTCTCACATACGTGTTCTCCACTCGATAACATAAATTTGAAAATAATAAAAATGGTGTAAAAAAATTTATAGTAATTCATAAAATGAGATTTCTGTAAAATTTCTTTTCAGTTGTTCGTATTTTTAATTTTGAAAAAATCCCTCCGGAAAAGTCGGAAAATTGGAAAAATCGAAAATCGAGTTTTTGTATGAAATTTTGTGTAAAATTAATCCTTAATGGCTTTCCAAATTAAACAATAGAAAGTTCTTAGTATAAACCATGGAAAATTGTGGAAATGCGGAAAATTGGAAAATCTCTCCGCAAAAGCCGGAAAATTGGAAAAATCGAAAATTGACTGAAACAAATCGAAAAACATTGTTCATCAAATTGCTCTCTACTGATTTCATTCAAATAAATCACATTGAAAATTTAAATATTTGTGTTCTATTATTACTCTAAAGTTTGTCTGAAGGCTTAAAATTGGGGCGAGGAAAAGTTCGCCAGGTCTGCTAGTTTGAAAATAAAAATTTGTTTCCGTTATTCTGCTAACGTAATTTCTTATGTCAAAAAATAAAAATGTCTTCGTGTAGACGTAGAGTAAGGCCTTTTTTTATATTTTATGAAATGAAATATAGTCAAGAAGGCTTAAACAAAATTCTTTCAATTTTCATTTATACTTTCAACCTGTAAAAAATTTTACAAATTTTCTTTAAACAATTTTTTTTAATGATTTTAAGCCACACTATGACAAAACAACAATTATTGTTTTGAATTTTTGATTATTCCCATTTACCAACATTATTTTTTTAACAGCTTTTTTTTAGAAAACTACCAATTTACGGCATTTATTGTTAATATTATCGTATATGGGCCATTATCAAAAATTTTTGAAATTAGGCCTTTTTTTAAAGAAAAAAACACAGAAAATTAAAATTTAATAGGGAATGTTTATTATCATTTGGCATTTATTTTTTGAAAATTATGTCTATCAAATGTTGGCCGTTGTTACATCGCAGATGGTTCATCCGTTGAGTCCAATTTTCGATGACTCGTTCGAGCATTTCGACTGGTAACTGGCGAATCACACGCGTGATGTTTTCCTCCAAGGCCTGAATCGAAGCGGGTTTGTCCGCATAAACTTTAGAATTTGCATATCCCCACAGGAAAAAGTCTAACGGTGTGATATCACACGATCTTGGTGATCAATCGACTGGTCCAAGACGTGAAATTATGTACTCACCGAAGTGTTCTCTCAATAAATCCATTGATTGATGCGATGTATGGGAAGTGGCGCTGTTTTGCTGAAACCAAATGTCGCCGAGATCACGAGCTTCAATTGCAGGCATCAAATAGTCGGTTATCATGGCACGATAACGGCTGCCATTGACGATGATTCCACTGGCCCACAAAACACACCAAACCGTTGTTTTGTCTGGATGAAGTGGCAGTCTTAAATCTCTTCTCGTTGCTCTTCGTCCCAAATGCGGCAATTTTGTTTGCTTACATCGCTCATCGCTGAACAAAATTTGCCTCGATAACGTCGGATCTTCTTGGAACTTTTCAAGAGCCCATAGAGCGAAGCGATGTCGCTTGGGAAGGTCGACCGGCTTCAGTTGTTGCACAAGCTGTATTTTGAACGCTTTCAATTTAAGATCTCGACGTAAAATGCGCCAAGTCGTTGCATACGTCAGTCCGAGTTGCTGCGAACGGCGCCGAATCGATTCTCCACTGTCTTCGTGTACACTCTCAGCTACGGCCGCTATATTTTCTTCAAAGCGTGCTGAACGTGGTCTATTCGGTCGAATATTATCCAGTAATGAATGCTGGGTCTCAAAATGGGTGATGGTGTTGCGAATAGTACGCTCAGCAAGCCGATTATTTTGACCATAAGTTGAGCGAAGGGCACGAAACACATTCCTCACAGAACGTGAATTTTCGTAATAAAGTTGAACGATTTGCAAACGTTGTTTAGGCGTAAGTCTTTCCATTATGAAATGCCAAACAATACTAAACAAAAATAACTAAACCAAAAATCGCAATTTTTAAAAATTTTGCGAAAATAAGGTTCGAATCCACATTATTTTTCCATATATTATACGAAAATATATTTAATTAGAGTTTATTACAAAGAACAGCTATTTAATATTGCGATTCTTTTTTAAAACAAATTAATTTTTTTTTCCATCAAATTTTTATCTTTCGAAATTTTTTGATGCGCTACTGCATCTCTGTTAAGCATTACAAACACCATCTACACGCACAGAAAAAACATGGTTACAGTATTATCTCTACAAAAATATTATATTCTCATTGTTAATATTCTTAAATTTTAATAGCTCTATGTTTATGATAACAAAGTTTTTGTTTAAATTTTGTCATTTAATGTTTACACTCAATAAAAATTTTAATATGGTTGACTGTAAAAATTATATGCTTGTAAATATTTTTACCAGAAAAAACATATTTTTTTTTAAATGAAAATATGATTACTTCTAAAACCATTTAACATTTGCAGTCTTTTTCCTTGTTCTTAAACTATATAAGGTTTTTAAACTATGTTAATATTAATAATTTGAAACATAAAATGTTTCAAATAAATATAACACTTAGTGTAAAAATTCATAACTTGTTTGTTTTTAAATATATTTTGTTTTTAATGTTTATTTTCCAACTTCATTGTAATTCTCATTTAGTTTATAGATGAATATATATAAATAGACAAAGTATATTTCAAGCAATATAAGATATTGATTAACTACCATTAAATGGTTTAGCTAAAAAACATATCTTGCATTTGAACCACATATGGCGGTAAAAGTCAATTTAATTAATGAACAAATAATATGTAAATATTTTTTTTTTTTTTTTTGCTTTTTCCTCTATTATTTTCAATAAAAATTTTATAGAAATATTTTTTATTAATACGTTTTATTTTAATTTATGATACTATGGGATAATATGACAAAATGTAATAATAATATTATAAAATGGTATATAATAATATAATAAGATAGAATAATAATATAATAATATAACAATATCAACTCATAATCTGAGACAATGGAGTAATGATGTAGTAAGATTGTCTAATTATATGAAAAACTAGAATTATAAAATGAAAAAATAAACCATTAAATCGGACACAATATGACAAAATTGAATCGTGATAATTATTATTTATAATCATTTCCATTTTTGGCCATGATCATATGTTCCAATCATAATATGTTGCTCTTACAACTGTGTTTTTTCTCTGCGTATAATTATGGTCCATGTGATGACCCATAGCAACATCTGTTTTGACAAAAGTCTCCCATTTTCAACTAACAACGATACTTGATTTAAATTTATGGTACCGATTAATGTAATTTTTCACCGTTATTACATCTATATGTCCAAGATTTGTATTTGTACAAATTGCAATTTTCTATATGCAAAAATACAAAAACAAAAAGTGCAATTTTTGCGTAATTTTTCAAAAGTCCATAAAGTTTTTTCATTAAATTTATTTTCAATGCTCCTTCGACTTTGTTGTGTAAATAGATATATATATATATATATATATATATATATATATATATATATATATATATATATATATATGTATATATATAAGTTCACGCAGTAATCCATGCTATTCCATTAGTAACTGTGAAGTGCCTTGCTAAAAACTGTTTCTTCAAAAATTTTCTATCTTGTTTTCCAAAATTTGAGACTATCTACTGCGTTGACTATTTAGGGCAAATAAACGAGATATAGCGTAAAATACACATAATTACAACAGGTGTTAGTCTCTTTCAAAATTTGTATTTCGTTGAGGGGCGCACAGATCCCGCCCAAAAAAAAAAAAAAACAAAACATTTAAAAAAATTAATTTTGTCATCAAAATTCGACCCAATAGAAGCTATTGTAAGTCTGCATAATAGCACGGTGTATCAAGGTGTAGAATTTATCCATATATGATCAAATGTGGTTAAAAAGTATGAACGTTTGAACAAAAAGTGTAGAAGGTTGGGATATAGTTAAGTAATTTTAAGCCCTTTTTCTAAGATTTTGAACTTAGTTTCAAGTCTTGTGAGTTCAGATCTGTAACCTCTTTGTTTAAAATAGTATTACTACTAGGGTTTTGGATTACCCAGAAAAATGTCGTCGGGAATTCTAGGAAATTTAATATAAAAGTATTTTTAGATGGTAATATTTAATATTAAGATTTATCAAAAATCTTAATATTCAATAATCTGCCAAATTGTAGCAGAGTATGTAGGAAAGTATATTTTTGACAGTTTTGAGTTGAATAATATTTCATTAGTCTATAGGGCTACAAAAATTATATTAACGATAGGAACGAGAATGTCAAAATCAGTCACTTGCTATTTTGCTTTCGACTGGTTGCATTTTTTAATGGAAAATATGAAAATTACCCACCTGAAAACTGCAAATGTTTCACAATCATGTTTATTATTCATTTGGAAATACACCGTATTGACAAATGAGGATTTTGTTTGAAATATCAATTTAAATGAAAAATCTCAATAGAATTTCTTTTTCCCCCTATTTAATTATTATTTGTTTACATTTTGTCATTTGCATGGTTGTATTAATGTTTAAGCAATTTAGTAGTATTTTTAATATTTTTGCGAAAAAAAAGTACTCTGAAAGCAAAATTCAACAAAAACAATGTGAAAAGACGTAACCCCATGCGAGAGCAATTTAAATTCATTCGACTTGCTTTCATTATATGAATATAAATTTTGACATTTATTAAATAAATAATAAAATGAAATATTTTAAAATCGTTGCACAATTTAATGTTTATTTTATAAAAGTGCATTTTTTTCATAAAAATAAATAATTATTAAAAATACATTAAATTTTCTACGAAGTTTTATTAAAAAATTATATCAAAATTTAACATGGGAAAAAGTTTCATTTGAAATTTTTCACAGAACTTTGCTACCGTTTGGTACACGCTCAAAAGTGATATTTAAAATTATTCAAAAACATTTGACTTTCATATGTATCAATAAGGTATTTTTTCATTATCAAAACTTAGATTATAAAAAAGTTTTCTAAAAAAAAAAATAATAAAAAAATAAAAAGAAAAAACATTGAAAGAAAAATAAAAACTAAATTAAATATAAAATCGTTGTATTACCATCTGAAGTACGAAATATTGTATTTTTAAAAAGTATTAATACTTCACGTCATAGAATGTTTTAAGAATTAAATGAAATTTCAAAACAGTTTTATTTTTGGCAAGTGAAATTTTTGATTTTTCAATTGTATTATTGGTTTGTGAAAATGAACATTAAATAAGTTGCGCTTTGAAAATATTCACTATTACAAGAAATAATTATTAAGTTGAGAGGTTTTTCACTGAAAACACAGGTTTCAGTTCATTTAAAACACATATCTGATACAAGCAATGAAACTGTAAAGAAATATATATAAATGTTAAAGTCTCAAAACTTAAATGAAGATTTAAAAACGATTAATAGAACCAATTTGAAATATTTTGCAGAATTGTGTTTTACATCTCTAAATTAGAAAGAATTAACTAATAATGTAAGATGAAGATAAAATGAAAATAAAATAAGAAAAATTATTTGTATTGAAACTTAAGTATATAAGCATAGATTAGTGTATATTTTTCTTTTAATTTTTTTACCTGAAAATCTAATTTACCTAAAAATCTGAGATGTACAAGTTTTAATATAACTTACAATAGGAACATATATTATTTGTATGAAATATTTAAAATTATTTAAATCTTGAAATATGCATCATACTTTAATATTATTTAATTTTTTGTTAAATAATAATAATTTATAATGTTGTTTAATATCCTTGATAAGGACTTAGTGCTTTTTTCTTATAATTTAAGCTTTTAAATATGAAAAATTCAATTTCCCGGAAATCCCGGCAATACCCCGAAAATTGAATTTTTCATTTCCGTTTTCGGGGAAAAGAAATATCACGGGAAACCCCAAACCCTATTATATACAAGACCTATTAAGGCTTAAAGTTAGTTTCAGCCAGGTTAAAAATCCTATAAACACACATAAATTTTACCAAAAATGGGGCTAAAAAATAAATAAAGTGTTACAAATTATTTTTTTTTTTCAATTATTTATTGACCAGATAAAAAATCAATAAAAAACTTAAAATGTACATTAAATTTTTTCATTGTAATTTCAGTAGTTTAATGCCATTTTTATGGCATTTTCCTATAAACGCACTTAAACTAATGAACCAATTTAGCATTATTAAAAATGTGTTGATGAACCTTTGTTTTGGATAACTTCAGAAATTCAGTCTATTCAATCGAATAATTTCTGAAGAAAATCACTGTCAATTTTTTCCCAGGCTTGCTTAATTTTTAGTTCTAACTCCGTTATTGTCACTATGGTTTCATTCTGTGCATTTTTTGCGTAAACTTTATGGGGCATGTACCTACATAAATTCTCCATTGGATTTAAATCCGAACTGCAAGCGGGCCAGTCCAATAGTGGAATATTATGTTAATTAAACCACGACTTAGATTGGTTCGAGAAATGGATTGCAGCGTTATACTGATGGAATATGCAATCTTCATCCATTTTTTCATTAATAAATAAGAGAAGAGCATTTTGCAACAGTTCATTGTAATTTGCACTATTTATCTTAATTGGAACAAAATATATATCTACATCAGAAAAGGCTGCCCAAACTATAACACTGCCTTGACCGAAATTGTGTTTCGACATACATATTGTGTTAGACCCCAACTTATCGTCAATAGTAAAAATATGAACAGGGACTATCGAGATTGATTTTTTTCACTAGAAAAGATTGCTTTATTCCACTCATCTGTCCATTTCATGTATTTGCGCGTTTTAACATTGGCTTACATTTTGGTTTCTTCCATTTTATGTTACCATCTGTACGCAAAACGTGTGTAATATGTTTGGAAGTGACAGGAAGATTAACTTTATTTTTTATTTATGTAGCATTTAATTTATTGCGGGTGGCTTCTTCTTTTATTTTATTAATTTGCCTTTTTGTTAATTTTCGATTACCCAGAGAAGTTTCACACTCCCTATTTCTGCCCTTTCTTAAGAAAGCCTCGAATAACTCCTTCCGAATGGTTATTTTTTTGTCCAATTTCTCTATTAGAATAGCCTTGATCATTAAAAAATTTAATTAGAATTTTTTTCCTGGTCTGTAAGAAAAGTTCCTTTGGGCATCCTTTAAACTGATGAAATTTTCCAAAAATATTTCCAGTAAACAGAGATGTTGACATTAGAAACTTATCTTAAGTTAAATAAGCAACTAAAATTGATAAAATTTTTTAAAATTTTTTATAGGATTATTCCACAGAAATGATCACCAATATGTTCTGACTGCCATATTAAAGAAGACAACAAAAGCCAGAAACAAATATTTCTTACATAAAAAAGTAACGAGTTATTGTAACAACACAACATTGTTTTTGGTTAAGAGAAATGAATATACTTCAAAGAAAAACAAAAATTTTAAATGCGTTTATAGGAATATGCACCAGTGTACATAACATAGAATTTCAAACAAATCTTATAAAACTTAATAAAAATTTTCGATAAATTACTAAAATATTATGTAAAATGTAATAATATCAATGAACAAATTTTTACTTTTTTATCAAAAATTTAAAAAAAAAATTCAATTCATATTTTTTATGAAAAAAATTTTAAAATTTGTGAATTTTTTTCTATATACATATATGTACTACATATATGTACATATGTAGTAAAACCTCGATTTTTTTTTAAATTTCGTCTTTGCGTTAAGACCTAATTTTTTGTTAATTTGGATTTTTTTCTGCAGAATTAAAAGCATTTTTAAATTTTTTAGGAAATATAGATTTTTGTTAAATTTCTATTATTTTTCAGTGATTACCTTTTATTTTTTTTAATTAAAATTTTGAATTTCTGATGAATTTTAAATTTCAATTGAAATTTAGAATTTTTTAAAGAGTAGATTCTTGTAGAGAAACTTTGAGTTTTTTTGTAAAATGAATTTTTATTTTTATTATTTATATATTTATTTTTATATTTTGCGCTAATTTTCGATTTTTCTTATAGAAATTTGCTTATTTAATTTTCTTTTTTTTTACTTTCTTAGAAGAAAAAATTTAAGCTCATACTCTTTTAGTATTTATTTTAGTCAATTTTGGCAGAAATTTTAAACAGAATGAAAAACAAAAACTTGTATTTCACCTTCAATTACCTTAAATTTTGAATTATACCTCGATGGTGTAATTTGTAATTATGTTGTGTTTGGTAGCTTTTTTTTGTAATACACAAATTTTTTTGAAAATTACTAAACTATGAATATCCGAACTAATATCTCTACTTCTATTAAACTATAATTCCTATCGTATCCCAAACATTAGCAATTGCAATAAAAACAATTAAGAAAGATATAGTCGGTCAAGCCTGACCATATGATACCCACAACATTGTGCAGGGGTCTTATATTTCGTGGAGGGGTCTTATATTTCGTGGAGGGGTCTTATATTAGACATGTGGACAATTGTGGGCCGATACTTTTACCAAGTGTAAAATAAAATATATGAATACAGAATATTATGTTAATACTAATATTTATATGAATTTATACACTTTAGGGTGATTCCCGAAAGTGGGCTTATATGGGAGCAATGGTAAATTATAAAGCGATCCTCATAAAATTTGTCACTGTGATTTCTAATGATATAAAACTTATTTGTGTCAAATATAAACCTGTGATTTATGCACGTTAAAGTGATTTTCGGAAAAGGGTTTTATATGGTAGCTATGGTCAATTATGGACCCATCTTCATGATGCTTATAAAAAACTTCTTTACACAAAGATTCATTACAATATTGCTATATTTAAGGCATTTATGATCATTAAACCCCTATTCCGGGACGACATTTGTATGGGGGCTAGGTGAAATAATGGACCGATCATAACCAAGTTTAATAGTCATAGTCATTGTCCCATGAAAGTCCTACATACCAAATTTCATTGAATTATTTTTAAAATTATTTTGTACTTTGTGCAAAAGGTTTACGTGGACAGCCAGCCGTCCAGAAAATGATTCTGAGTCGATTGGTATACTTTAAGGTGGGTGTTGGATGATTTTTTCTGTGCGTTACAAACATCAGCACAAACGCATAATACCCCAACTACCTATGGTGGTGTGGAGTATAAAAATCTACATACAGTATTTGCTTTAAATATGTATCTCACGAGTAAAAAACACATGAGCTTCTAAACTTTCCTTAGAATTTCAACTGAAAATATGGTAAGTAAGTAGTTTTATTTACTTTACAACAAGTTGCAAGTTGTCATGTTTTTTAATTTCATATTCTGTTTTGTTTATTACTCGTATATTAGTTGTTGTTTTTGGTTTGGCTCACTATCTAACTATTTGTAAGTATGATTGTAAGTGGAGTAAATATGTTATTTTAATTGTCTGTCCGTCCTTCCATTTTGTTCATTCAATCTGTTTTGCATCTTGTTAATCAACAATAATACCTGAGTTCTAATTAACAACAAAACTAACACGTATTTATTTTTATTTTTGTTTTAATTCATTTTTTTTTTATTAATTTTTTTTTTTTGTTGTTGCTGATGCTGTGCAAATGTGTTTACCATGACAGTCTCCATGTTTGTCTGTCGATAATAGTTTCAATTTCAGTTTGGTAGCGTTAATAATTTTATTTTTTTATTTAAAAATATCAGCATTTATATAACTGCCCACGTTTAAATCAGAGAGAAAAGAAAACTGCAAAGAAATCAATGTGGCATCAGACATGTAAATGAATTTGATATATAAAAATAACTCTTAGTAATGATTTAAATTTTTAAAAGAATTTCAATAGAAATTCAAAAAAAAAATTAAAAGAGTTTAACGCTAACGATGTTTTAGATTTCAAAGGATTTATGGAAAAGGTTCATTTTATGTCCCCACTCTTTTCAATTTCTGTCTATTTCTATGCTAAATGTTAAATGTGTGAGTGTTGTGGCGTATGTATTTTAATTACTTTACAATTGGTATGCAAATGGCCATATAATATTTGATTGGTTTAGATTTTAATAGATTACAAATTTAAAATAAGTTGAATTAATTTATGTAAAGCTTGTTGTCTGCCATGATGTTTTGATAATTATGGCAACACAAGACACTGAAACTTTTAAACAGGTTTATTTTCAATATAATTTTATTATGATTATTATTTTTATTCTTTATTATTTTTTTTTTTATTTTTAACTAAAAGCTCAAATGCGAAAAATGTCTTTTCATTTAGCTTTTAAATTTGTAAATTTAATATCCATAGTAATTTGTGTGTATGTATGTAATTTGATAGAAATGTAATGTGTCATAAAACAAATTATTGATTTGTTTGCATTTAGATTTTGTGTCAAAAATTTTTATGTTTTTTTTTAAGAGTAAATTAATAATGTTATGCAATCTATGTCTACGAAATCCATATTCATTTATTATAACAAATTTTTCAAAAGTAATTTTTATTTTTCAATATTAATTTTCCTCTAAGCAGCATAAAAAATACTATTTATTTGGTATTCTACGACAACCATTATCAATAACGTCTTATTTATTTAAACGACAATTTAAAGGAAATCTGCATAAACGTACTGAAAGATTGACATTTTCAATCTATGACTATTATTGCTCTGTTTTTTGAACATGCTTAAAAAATTAACCCAGTGAATAATATTAAAAGTGGATAAATTTCAATTATTTTTGTTAAAATTTTTTATTTTTATACTTTAATTTACTATAAATAGCAAACTTATCGAAAATCTATTATAAATAGCAAATTTATCGAAAATTTATTCTAAATAGCAAATTTAATCAAAATTTACTATAAATAGCAAATTTAATCAAAATTTACTATAAATAGCAAATTTAATGAAAATTTACTATAAATAGCAAATTTAATGAAAATTTACTATAAATAGCAAATTTATTGAAAATTTGCTATAAATAGAAAATTTATCGAAAATTTACTATAAATAGCAAATTTATCGAAAATTTACTATAAATAGCAAATTTATCGAAAATTTACTATAAATAGCAAATTTATCGAAAATTTACTATAAATAGCAAATTTATCGAAAATTTACTATAAAAAGTAAATTTACTATAAAAAGTAAATTTACTATAAATAGCAACTTTATCAAAAATTTACTATAAATAGAAAATTTAATGTAGATAGAAAATTTATCGATAATTTACTATAGATAGAAAATTTATCGATAATTTACTATAGATAGCAAATTTATGAAAAATTTACTATAAGATGCAAATTTGTCGAAAATTTACTATAAATAGCAAATTTAATGAAAATTTACTATAAATAGCAAATTTAATGAAAATTTACTATAAATAGCAAATTTAATGAAAATTTACTATAAATAGCAAATTTATCGAAAATTTACTATAAATAGGAAATTTATCGAAAAATTACTATAAACAGCAGATTTATCGAAAATTTACTATAAATAGTAAATTTATAAAAAAAATTTACTATAAAGAGCAAATTTATCAAAAATAGCAAATTTATCAAAAATTTACTATAAATAGCAAATTTATCGAAAATTTACTATAAATAGCAAATTTATCGAAAATTTACTATAAATAGCAAATTTATTGAAAATTTGCTATAAATAGCAAATTTATTGAACATTTGCTATAAATAGAAAATTTATCGAAAATTTACTATAAATAGCAAATTTATTGAAAATTTACTATAAATAGCAAATTTATCGAAAATTTACTATAAAAAGTAAATTTACTGTAAATAGCAAATTTATCAAAAATTTACTATAAATAGAAAATTTAATATAGATAGAAAATTTATCGATAATATACTATAGATATCAAATTTATGAAAAATTTACTTAGATAGCAAATTTATGAAAAATTTACTATAAAATGCAAATTTATCGAAAATTTACTATAAAGAGCAAATTTATCGAAAATTTACTATAGATAGCAAATTTTTAAAAAAATTTACTATAAATAGCAAATTTATCAAAAATAGCAAATTTATCGAAAATTTACTATAAATAGCAAATTTATTGAAAATTTACTATAAATAGCAAATTTGTTGAAAATTTACTATTAAGAGCAAATTTATCGAAAATTTACTATAAATAGCAAATTTATCGAAAATTTACTATTAAGAGCAAATTTATCGAAAATTTACTATAAATAGCAAATTTATCGAAAATTTACTATAAAGAGCAAATTTATCGAAAATTTACTATAAATAGCAAATTTATCGAAAATTTGTTATAAATAGCAAATTTATTGAAAATTTATTATAAATAGAAAATTTATCGAAAATTAACTATAAATAGCAAATTTATCGAACATTTACTATAGTTAGCAAATTTATAGAAAATTTTTTACGTAATTTTTTTTCATATATTCCGAAGTTGATCATTTGTTAACTAATCACACTAATCCAAGATGTATTTATGTTAGAAATATCCACAAAAGATGATATAATACATTTACTCGGTAATGCGAACCTTATTATTTGAAAATTTAAAATAACTTTGGTATTACTGTTGATGCACTGAATCGACAAGATGCATTAGTAATTTTATAGCATTTCTTTTGAGTAAATATATGTTTGTATCAAATATTCGCTTCTAATCATTTGCTGCGTTAAATTTAAAACTTTCATCGCATTTATAGCTTCTGAATTAAATTTCTATAAAAATTAAAAGGAAATAATTTGACAATACATAATTATTTACAACAGTTACATTTCTTACATTACGCTTGTTATTTGCAATTCTGTATAACACAAATGTACAGTTATTCATATCTGAATCAACCGATTGTTCCTATATAGAAATCGTATTTGAAGAAATTTTGCATATTTGCTTTAACTAATTAAATACACAAACATCACACAATGTAATCAGTATGTTCAAAATTTGCCTTGATCAATTGTAGCTATATTCCTTTAATTATTAATTGTATTGAATTGGGTACAGAAAAGAAAAAATCACAAATCGAAAAAACAATTATGAAAATTTTTATCGAAACCCAACAAACCTAGAAATGATACGTTATCATTAATGATATCATAATTTTAGAATTATATGATAAAATATAGAAATAATTTTTTCCGTAAAAAACTTTTTTCGTAAAAAACTCTAAACATTTTCAGGAAAATAAAACTAAATTGATAATTTTTGTAGAAAAAAAAATTTATGTTATGTATTATATTTAGTAGGTCACTAGCAAAAATATTTCTTGAAATGACATAACTAGTGATTTTTCATAAAACACAATTTTAAGATTTTTGAAAAATTCGAACATAATTTCGAATTTTCGAAATTAACAAAATTTAATTAAAATGTCTGAAATCAAATATATATATATATATATATATATATATAAGTAAAATATGGTAAAAAAAATTGTTCTATTTTTTTGTATTTGCATAAGTCGTAGAAAATGACTAAATTATAAAAAAATTAGGAATTTTTATGATTATTATATTTGATTTCAGACATTTTAATTAAATTTTGTTAATTTCGAAAATTCGAAATTATGTTCGAATTTTTCAAAAATCGTAAAATTGTGTTTTATGAAAAATCACTAGTTATGTCATTTCAATAAATATTTTTGTTAGTGACCTATCACTCATTTGCGGATAAAACCACTAAGATTGCTAAATCTTATAAAAAAAATATCATGTCAAAATTAAAACCGTAATTTTATTAATATAGAACCTCTTTGAATATATCATAGGTATGTTGACGAAAAGTCTTATATGTTATTGAACAACTTTTTGGATGAAAGCGATTTTGATCATTAAAAATTTATAAAGAAAATAACAAAAATGATAATTAATACTAGTGGTTTAATTTTAAAAAATCCAAATTTTTTAAAATATAGCAGTTTTCAAAAGAAAAAAAAATAAGAAAAAAATTTTATATTTATAAAAAGTATTAAAAAAAGGGAGTAATATTCAAATCAACAATTTTCCAAAAAATACGTAACACTTCAACAGAAAACACAACAACAATTTAAAATAATTTAAAAAAAATATTGAATTTTTAAAAAGTCGAAATATACTATAAATTTTCCAACAAAATACAAATTTTCCTAAAAATACCGTTTTTTTTTTCAATTTCACCTTATATGTGAGGTGTGCGGTAAAGTGGGTGGATCACGCACATTTTTGGTTTCGAGTTTACATCGATCCTTGAACTACTTGTAAAAAATTTCGATAGCGTACATGCTTTTGTTTAAGAGATATCGACGAAAAAGTAAAAACTGGAGTTACGATGGACACAAAGTTTTTCTAGATTGGCCCATAACTTAAGTAACTGATTTTGCCCTTATTTGAGGCAAATTTTATTCCTGTAGTTGGTCCGCCGTGAGCCGACAACAAACGGATGGCAGGTCGACTCAACATATGAATATATATATATATATATATATATATATATATATATAAAGTAAATTTACGGATTCAACTTAATTATTAAAGAATTTAAAAATCTTAAATAAAAATTGTTTATTGGGATTTGCTACAGCACATATCCATATGTAAATATGTATATATCCATCCAAAAGGCATTTACACATGTTTGCTTCTTTCTGAAAAAGAAAGAAATATACATATTGATTACATTTCTACGTCAAATTTAAATTAAAAACTTAGATTTCAAGAAAAACGTTTAAAATATTTTTGTATGCGATATCCTTTAAAATTAAAATACTAATACAACTGTCAAATGTAACATTTGTTGCAATTCCTAAGAGAAAGAGAAAAAAAAACTACAACAAGTATTTAAGACAACAAATGAAAATCTATTTAAAACGTAAATGTTTATGTGTGAAGAAGCAACTAAAGCATCCCCAACTAAAATAGGAAAATCTAAGGAAAAGAAGTAGATTTAAGATGATTTTTAAAGTTTTCTTTAGCTTATTAAAAAAAAAGTTTTTGAACTTTGTATGTTTATTTATGCACAAACACACTCACACTAATATGGATAAAAAGATAAATGACGAACATTTTCATAAATTAGCATAAATATTTGCTAGTTTATGTTGAATGTTTTCTCTTTTTGCTTTGTTTGTATTTTTTTTTTTCCTGTGTTGATTCCTGCTGCATCAGAGAGGATATTTATGTATATATTCATAGTTAGTTGTAGTTTTAGATGTATGTATATTTGTATGTTGTTACTGTACTCCTATAAGCGGTGCAGTTAAACGCAGGTTGTCAATCATCTTTAGTATAGGAAAAACATGTAGAAAAATATTGCCTGTTCAAGTATGCAAGAACAATTTCAGTTTTCATATTTCTTTTGCAAAAGTTTTTATACAATTTGCTATGATTTTTCAAAAGGGTATTTGCAGGTAGTTAAAGGGTTTGTGATCAGGATTAAATTTATAGAAAATTTAGTATAAATAGAAAATATATCGAAAATGTAGTAAAATAGGAATTATATCGATAATTTTCTGTACATAGGAAATTTATCGAAATTTTACTATAAATAAAAAATTTATCGAAATTTTACTATAAAAAAAATTTACCGAAATTTTACTATAAATAAAAAATTTATCTAAATTTTACTATAAATAAAAAATTTATCTAAATTTTACTATAAATAAAAAATTTATCGAAAATGTACTATTGTATTGTACAAATTTATTGAAAATTTACTATAAATTGTAAATTTATCCAAAATTTACTACAAATAGCAAATTTATCAAAAATTTACTATAAATAGTAAATTTATCAAAAATTTACTATAAATAGCAAATTTATCGAAAATTTACTATAAATAGCAAATTTATCGAAAATTTACTATAAATAGCAAATTTATCGAAAATTTACTATAAATAGCAAATTTATCGAAAATTTACTATAAATAGCAAATTTATCGAAAATTTACTATAAATAGCAAATTTATCGAAAATTTACTATAAATAGCAAATTTATCGAAAATTTACTATAAATAGCAAATTTATCGAAAATTTACTGTGAGTAGAAAATAGCAAATTTATCGAAAATTTTTTACAAACAAGAAATTTAACAAAAATTTACTATAAATTGGAAGTTTAGCGAAAAATTACTATAAATAGCAAATTTTACAAAAATTTACTATAAATAGGAAATTTATCGAAAATTTAATATAAATAGTAAATTTACTCCTATCAGGAATATATCTAACATTTACTATAGAAAGGAAAGTTATCGAAAATATACTACAAGTACGAAATTCATCTAAAATTTACTATTAATAGGAAATTTATCGAAAAATCACTATAAATAAAAAATTTAACGAAATTTTATTATAAATAGCAAATTTATCGAAATTTTACTATTTTAAAAGCATATCTGTCGAAAATTTACTATAAGTAAGAAGTTTATGGAAAATTTACTATGAATAAGAAATTTAACGAAAATTTACTATAAATAAGAGATTTATCGAAAATTTTCTATAAAAAGGAAGTTTATAGAAAATTTACTATAATTTTATCTTAAATTTACTCTAAATAGGAATATATAAAAAATTTATTTTAGATAGGAAAGTTATTAAAAATTTATTGTAAATGGCAAATTTATCGAAAATTTACTATATATATATAAAAAAAAAAAAAAAAACATGAACAAGAGCTGAAAAAGTCATGATTTCATCATTGTGTTGTCATAGGAAGGAAGTACTTAGTACTGAAAGAGAGCTTCTGAAGTTTTTTTTTAACCCATAATTGTCACTTGTAGGACGTTCTTCGTTTACGCTTCTTGTTCACTGCTTTTGAAGTACTTCTCTTAAAATTATATTTATAATTTTTTTTATAAAATTATGATTTCGCTTTGATAATAGATAATAAAAATATATTTATTTTCATTTTTTTGTAAGTAATTTTTATTAACTTAAAACAAAACTGCAAAATATGCATTTAGTTCTACTTTTAATCAAAGCCTGCTTCATACCTCAACGCAACATTATCTTTTTAAATACAGAGGTACAAAGGTAGCCAAAAGTAAAATACCTAGGAGTAGTTCTTGACCAAAAACTAAAATTTAAATAACATATACAGAACATAATTAACAGGATGAATATTTTCACCCGAATACTCTATCCTTTTCTCAACAGAAACTCTGCCCTGAATATTGAAAATAAAAAACTTATTTTTAAATTAATTTTCCTAACCTCAATATTTTATGCAGCACCTATGTATGCAAATAGTGCCACTTGTTATATTAAAAAACTTAAAATTTCATAAAATAATTTATTAAAACTTATATAGAATTCTTGGCACTACTCAACTGTGCGACTTCATATAATATCTGAAACTGATCTAGAATAAATAAACTCACTAAAAAATTTTATGAAAGATGTTCTGGATCTGAAAACGCTTATATTATTGAGTTAGCATTAGCCTAAATAGTTAGTAAGTAGTTTTTAGATGTTTTTATTAAAATTTACAAAATATTAAAATAGTTTTTTCTTTTTTTAAATTTTTGTCCACAATATAACTAGAAAAATGTGCATATAAATTTTTAAGAAGAATAAGTACAAAAACTTGAACTATTTGCATAAAACTTTAAGAGGCAATTGTAAATTTTATTTGAATTAATAAAAATGAATTAATGAATGAATGAGTTCTACTTTTAAAGTGATGAAAAAGTTCTTTTTTTTTGGAAGCACTTGCTTGATTTTTTTGCTGTATTACTATACATAGCAAATTTATCGAAAATATACTATAAATAACAATTTATCGAAAATTTATAAAAAATGTAATATAAAACAAATTTATCGAGAATTTCCTGTAGAAAATGAATGTATTGAAAATTTCCTGCAGAATGTGAATTTATCGAAAAAAAATCCTATAAGAAGTGTTACCTATTAAATATAGTGTATTTAAAATTCTCCCTCATCTAAAGTTTGTTTGTGTTTTGTTCTCTTATTATTTTTGCGTTTAGCTTAAGAGTAGTAAGTGAATGTTTTTTTTTTGCAATTTTAATGAGTCGCTACAGCACAAAAAAGTTAACCTTCCAACAAAACCAGCCAACTAGCAGTCAAGCAACCATCCGTTCCTTGGTTTTTAAGTTCTATGTTTTGTATCTCTGGTTAATATTATTGGCAAAATGTTAAAGAAAAGGGAGAGCGCATAGTGCAAAGCATAAATATTTCTTATATAAACATTTATCCAAGTAAACATAACTACCTATAAACTTAAATACAAATATCTATAGAGACAATGTTTTATAAAGTAAAACTAAACAAGAGGAAGGAGTCATTCTAATGGATCTTCTTTTCAGGCTGATGGCTAAAGTTAAAGGTAATCTGTTGTCTGTCTGGTTAAAGGGTTACAACTACTGTTGTAGCAGCTATAAACAGCTTTAATGTCTGAAATATATTTCTTATGCACAAAATTTGTATGCATGATTTTTGTTAAATAAGAATATTTTTTCATATTTTAAAAACTCTAACCCCATCTTTGTCATCATCAGTGCGCAATCAACAGCCCAACAACATTTCATCAAAGCGTTCTCGTCTTGTCATCTGGATATTGTATGTACTACAAGCGGAACATAAACATTCATATATAACTATTTGTGTATGATCTGAAGTGTATGAAGTTGTTTATGGCAAATGTATTTCTTTTGGGTTTTGTTTTATTCATAAATAAGGGCTACTGTTTGCTAAAAAAAAATAAGGAATATAAATTAAACAGAAATATCCTTTTTTATTATTGTTTAAAAAAAACCCTTTTTGAAGAAAATAGCATTGATACAATGTTGTGTTTTCTACATAATTTATAGAAATTTCCTGGCTACAAAAAAACAGTATGAAGAATTCCTCAATCGTCTTTTAACCAAATGATAGCTAAATTTAAATCGTAGGTTTCATTCAACAGACATTTATTTTATTTATATTACATATTTCATTCTTTTTTTTTATTAATATAAAATCTAGAAGATTACATGCACATGAGACTTTGCGCTGATGAAAAGTCATATGTGCATTTTTCCGATTTTTTTCTCTTGGACTGTCTGAAAGCTTTATTGATCGTCCATTTTCAATATTAATATATTTTCAAATATTTGGTTAAATTCCAAAGTTATCAAAATGATTAACATGTTATTTTGTATGCCTGTCATACAAAAAATAAATTATTTCTACACTCTCCTGAAAAATTGTTCAAAATATATAGGACTTTTTGACAGTGCACCGACTATATACTATTTTTAGAAAATTTTTTTGGTAAAAATTGCAACTTTTGATTATTTACACGAAATTTGAAGGTTAAAAATGTGGAAAGATAATAATAGTTTCTCACTTTTTTCAAATTTTATTTATTAAAATAATTTATCAAATTATAAATAAAAAATAAATAGGAAATATTTTATATAAAATATTATCAAATATCTTTTAGTTTTTTTTTTTGAATTTTAATATATTTAGCCCAGCAGAAACTTTTTGGTTTTCGGTAATGGCAACTACTTACTATGTAGTTTCTTGGTAATGAGGTCTTGGTCATTATTATTTGCTTACCCGGTATTACATAAATAAGTACTCAATAGTAATAGCACAGTAATATTGCAATTACGTTAATCAGTTGACTAGAGCGCTGGATTAACAACTAGAAGATTGTTGGTTCAACCCCATTCTGATGTTGTTAGTTTTTTTTTTAACGAAATGTCTAAAAAGATATTTTATACCAAAAAAGTTTTTATCACTTAGAAAATTAAGTGCGAGATGGTGCACTGAGTAAGACGTTAGTCATTAAAAACGAACGGTTGATTTGTGCCCAAGTTCAAATCTCACTGACGTCAAAATTTTTTTTGTTTTTTTTATTTTTATTTCCGCTTAGGTACATATCTTTGAGCACCTCTAGAGTCTTAAAATAACTACATGAATTTGTGGACAACTCGATGAAAAATAACTAGTTATTCAGGCAAAAAATACGTAGATTTTTGTTTCCAATTATACCTTCTAGCTTACCAGAAAAGCAAAGTTTTTGCTGGGAGGTATTAACTAATTCATTATCCAAAAAGAAAAGCTGCTATAATTTTATTAAAATACCGAAAGTTTTAATCTTAGAAATACGGGTTTTTAAGGAATAAGTAATAAGGAATAAGTTTTTGCGTTAATTTTCTAAAAATAGTTTTTTCAGATATTTTATTTAAGAAATATTTTTTTATTATTTTCTAAAAGAGACTAAATTTGATTTAAGGAATAAAGAATATATACTAATTTGTAGTGTGTGGATTTTACAACTCAACAGAAGGGTAAAAAAACATCTGAGAATGTTATATTCAGCTTGGTCGAATCTGTTATACCAACAAATATTTGAGTCAAATTTTGTCCCCCTAAGTGAACCACGCCGTGCCCTATCTTTCTTTCCACAGACACACAGACGGTTGGTCATAGCTAGATCGACTCAGAATCTCACCAGTGTATATGCTTAATAATGTCTTAAATATTTTTTTTCGACATGTTACACACGGAGTGACAAACCCCATACACCCTCATCATTAACTTAGTTAACAAATTTTTCATTTAATTTTTACATTTTTTTTCTTGTCGTCCACACATTTTTTACCTGTGTAATTTTAATTTTTTTAAATTTTCGATTATATACATGTATTAGTTATATCCCATGCAAACTCTTCCCCTTACACCATCTGTTTGATTCTCCATTTGCTACGGTTTTGGCGGTTTAAACGGAATTTTTTAATCTTTCAGATTTAAAATCCCCTAAAATTTAAGTGGAGCAAGATAGGAACTTGTTTGGTACTACATTTTTACAAAACTATTTATTAAACATTATTGACATACATATTTACTCTAGAACTTGCCAAAACAATAAAACTATTTGAGCAATCATATTTTCTTTGGTCGTCAATGGGTTAATTTTTGAGACGTGATGGAATGAAGCTACAATTTTTCTGGTAATTGGAATAAGCATTCCTATGAAATTTCCAAAACATTTTCTACGATATTTTATATAAAATATTAAATTTAACCTTGAAAGCGTATGAGTAATATCAATCATTTAGAATATACACTAGTGCATATTCCTATAAAAGCATTTAAAATTTTTGGTTTTCTATGAGGTATATTCGTTTCTCTTAACAAAAAAGTTTTGTGTTGCTTCAATAACTCGTGATATAACGATACTTTTCTATGTAAGAAATATTTGTTTCTTGCTTTTGTTGTTTGGCTGGTGATAATTTCAGTGGAATATTCCTACAAACGCTCGAAAAAAATTTGTCTAAAAGTTATTGAAAAAAAATATTAAAAAAATGTTAACACTTTTAGTTGTTTGTTACACTTAAGGTAATTTTCTGATGACAACATCTCTGTTTACTACAAATATTTTTGCTTTAATTGGGAAATTTCATCGGCTTAAAGGATGTCAACTAAGCAACTTTTCTTACAGACCATAAAAAAAATCAAATTAAATTTTTTCGTGATCAAGGCTGTTCTAACAGAGAAATTGGATGAAAAAATTAACCCTTCGTTAGAAGTTATTCGAGGCTTTCTTATAAAAGGAAAGAAATACGGAGTGTGGAAACCAACAAATGGTAATCAAACATTAACAAAGAGGCAAATTAATAAAATATCTTTTATTCATCCGCAATAAATTAAATGCTACACAAATAAAAAATAAACATGACCTTTCTATCATTACAAACATTTTGCGAACAAATGGTGACATAAAATGGAAGAAACCAAAATGTAAGCCAATTTTAAAACAACATCAAAAGAATAATTATTTAAAATATATGAAATATATGAAATGAACAGATGAGTGAAATAAAGTAATCTTTCCTGATGAAAAGAAATTCAGTTTGGACGGCCCCGATTCATATTCTTACTATTGGTACGATTTGAGGTCGAACGAAATTCTTGTGTCGAAACGCAATTTCGGTGCAGGAAGTGTTATGGTTTGATAAGCCTTTTCTGCTGCAGGAAAATCAAAAATATGTTTTGGTCCAACTTAATTGAATAGTGCAATATATAATGAACTGTTGGAAAAAGCTCTTCTCTCATTTATGGAGGAAAACATGGATGAAGACTGTATATTCCAATAGGATAACGATGAAATCCATGTCTCGAGCCAATCTAAAACGTGGTTTAATAAACATTGTATTCAGCTATTGGACGGGCCGGCTTGCAGTCCGGATTTAAATCCAATGGAGAATCTGTGGGGGTACACGGCCCGTAAATTTTACGTAGGAAATGCACAGAATGAAATCGTAACGAAAATAACAGAGTTAAAAGCAAAAATTAAGCAAGCCTGGGAAGAAATTGATTGTAATTTTCTTCAAAAATTAGCCGGATCAATGCCAGACTGACTTTTTGAAGTAAATGCTAAATTAGTTTATTAATTTAAGTGCGTATATAGGAAAATGCCATAAAAATGTTACTAAACTATTAAAATTATAATTAAAAAAAATTTATGTACATTTTAGATTTTATGTTATTAATTTCTTAAGTGAAGTCAATAAATAATTTAAAAAAAAATTAATTTGTAGCACCTTAATTATTTTTTAGCCCCATTTTTGGTAAGTTGATTAAAAAATTGATGTGCGTTTTTAGGAATATGCACCAGTGTATATGTGCTTGTATAAATATCTCTGCTAATTCTGCCAAATTAAAATAATTAAATAGATTTACTAAGCCAATTTAGTAAAAAAAAATTGTTCCAAAAAAATCAAGTAATTTTCAAATAAAATAAATTTTGCCAGAATTATTAAATGATTTCAAGAAAATTTTTGCTATAAACTCATAACCTTTTTTGAAATACTTTAAAAATTATAATTGTCATAAATTTTTTTTAAGATCAGAAAAAAATCTATGCAATCATTTTCTTTTTATCTTCTTTCAACAACATTCTAAATATTCTGTTAAATTTATTATTATTATTATTATCATTTTCTTTTTTTATTAAAAAAATCTTTAAAAATCATTTTCCTATTTTTTATATACCTTCTAAAAGCTTGTGTTTTCGCGTTTATTGTTGTCTCATTGTTTTAAGTATTATTTTCGTTAAAGGTTGTAACTTGTAGACGTTTTTTATTTATTTATATTTTTTAAAGAAAATGTTTAAAACGCGCAATAGTCGACTTTTTTGTGTGTTCTTTTGTTAAATTGGTAGAAAAAAAAATATGCGTACACCCGGTCAAGTCATACGTTAGTCATATGTGCAGACATATTTATGGGAAGTATGTTTGTTAAAACAAATGGGAAGAATAAACAGGGTTAAAAAAGGATCGTTTTAAAATTTGCTAAAGATTTAATTTCAGCAATATTTTATTAAAGAAATGTAAATAGCATAAATTATATTATTTCTGGAAACGGTAATTTTATTTAAAACTTTATTATTTAAATTTGTATAGTGCCTGATAAATTTTCTGATAAATTTTCTCACTGATCTCAAATTTTTTGATTTGTTCTAGTTACCTTGACTTCCCCAAATTGTTAAGTTTTAGATGTAAGACCATTACAAGGTACCAAACAACAAAACAGCATCTCGCATATTTCTAGAGAATTGTTCTGCATACACCTCATTAATTCTAGTTTTTTTTTTTTTTTTTTTTGTTGGATGTTTTGTTTTATTCTATACTGTCCGCAAAGGTTGTTATTGTTTTTTTTATCTTTTTTAATTTTTTCATATGCCGTTGTTGCATGATGCACTCACTAAACAATATTTTTGCAAACGCACATATTTACAGTCAGCGAAGAAAGTCTTCTTGCACTTGCGTGATTTAAAAAGTTTATTGTATGGTCTGGGATATTTAAAAACAATGATTTAAATTTTTACTTTTTTTTAGTTTTTTTTAGTTATAGTTTATATTCTCGAGTATATACTTTACTGTAGACTAGACAATAGACTGGACTATAGATTTGACTTTAGTCTAGATTATAGACTAGACTATAGACCAGACTATAGACTAGACTATAGACCAGACTACAGACTAGACTTATAGATTTGACTTTAGTCTGGATTATAGACTAGACTATAGACCAGACTATAGACTAGACTGTAGACCAGACAATAGACTAGACTATAGGCTAAACTATAGATTAGGCATTAGATTAGACTATAGACTAGACTATAGACTAGACTATAACCTTGACTATAGACTGGACTATATAGTTGAATTTAGTCTAGATTATAGACCAGACTATAGACTAGACTGTAGACCAGACTATAGACTAGACTATAGGCTAGACTATAGACTAGGCATTAGATTAGACTATAGACTAGACTATAGACTAGACTATAGCCTTGACTATAGACTAGACTATAGTCTTGACTATAGACTAGACTATAGTCTTGACTATAGACTAGACTATAGTCTTGACTATAGACTAGACTATAGTCTTGACTATAGACTAGACTATAGTCTTGACTATAGACTAGACTATAGTCTTGACTATAGACTAGACTATAGTCTTGACTATAGACTAGACTATAGTCTTGACTATAGACTAGACTATAGTCTTGACTATAGACTAGACTATAGTCTTGACTATAGACTAGACTATAGTCTTGACTATAGACTAGACTATAGTCTTGACTATAGACTAGACTATAGTCTTGACTATAGACTAGACTATAGTCTTGACTATAGACTAGACTATAGTCTTGACTATAGACTAGACTATAGTCTTGACTATAGACTAGACTATAGTCTTGACTATAGACTAGACTATAGTCTTGACTATAGACTAGACTATAGTCTTGACTATAGACTAGACTATAGTCTTGACTATAGACTAGACTATAGTCTTGACTATAGACTAGACTATAGTCTTGACTATAGACTAGACTATAGTCTTGACTATAGACTAGACTATAGTCTTGACTATAGACTAGACTATAGTCTTGACTATAGACTAGACTATAGTCTTGACTATAGACTAGACTATAGTCTTGACTATAGACTAGACTATAGTCTTGACTATAGACTAGACTATAGTCTTGACTATAGACTAGACTATAGTCTTGACTATAGACTAGACTATAGTCTTGACTATAGACTAGACTATAGTCTTGACTATAGACTAGACTATAGTCTTGACTATAGACTAGACTATAGTCTTGACTATAGACTAGACTATAGTCTTGACTATAGACTAGACTATAGTCTTGACTATAGACTAGACTATAGTCTTGACTATAGACTAGACTATAGTCTTGACTATAGACTAGACTATAGTCTTGACTATAGACTAGACTATAGTCTTGACTATAGACTAGACTATAGTCTTGACTATAGACTAGACTATAGTCTTGACTATAGACTAGACTATAGTCTTGACTATAGACTAGACTATAGTCTTGACTATAGACTAGACTATAGTCTTGACTATAGACTAGACTATAGTCTTGACTATAGACTAGACTATAGTCTATAGTTTTGACTATAGAATTGACTATAGTCTTGACTATAGACTACACTATAGTCTTGACTATAGACTACACTATAGTCTTGACTATAGACTGCACTATAGTCTTGACTATAGACTACACTGTAGTCTTGACTATAGACTACACTATAGTCTTGACTATAGACTACACTATAGTCTTGACTATAGACTACACTATAGTCTTGACTATAGACTACACTATAGTCTTGACTATAGACTACACTATAGTCTTGACTATAGACTACACTATAGTCTTGACTATAGACTACACTATAGTCTTGACTATAGACTACACTATAGTCTTGACTATAGACTACACTATAGTCTTGACTATAGACTACACTATAGTCTTGACTATAGACTACACTATAGTCTTGACTATAGACTACACTATAGTCTTGACTATAGACTACACTATAGTCTTGACTATAGACTACACTATAGTCTTGACTATAGAGTACACTATAGTCTTTAGTGTTAACTATAGACTACACTATAGTCTTGACTATAGACTACACTATAGACTTGACTATAGACTATACTATAGACTAGACTACAGTATAAACTAGACTGTAGACTAGACTATAGAGTAGACTATAGAGTAGACTATAAACTAGACTATAGACTAGAATATAGATTAGACTGCAGACTTTAGACTAGAATATAGACTATAGGCTAGAATATAGACTATAGACTAGACTAAACTATGGACTAGTCTATAGAATATACTATAGACTAGATTATAGACTAGACTATAAGCTTATGCGTATATCAGTCTTTTGTTATACACTGTTTGTTTGTTTGAATGTTAAAATGATGCTTGTACATACAATATGATGATGATGCACTAACGAATATAAATATTTTTCCTCAAAAAAAAAAAATGGTTATAAAACTTTGTTGTTCCCTTCCCGGTTTGAGATTTATTTCTTTATTTTGAACTGAAAAACTTCAACCAAAAGTAACTTTACAAAAGAAACACAGTCAAACACACACATACGAATATAAACTACAGCCATATCGAAATTTTATATTACCTTTTTGAAGATGCTTAACAAGATTTCGATGTCGTATATTAAAAATAATATATATAAATAAAAAACAAAAAAATAATAAAACAAAAACAAAAAATATTATTCATAAAAAAATAATATAAATATTTTTTTTTCTCTCTTTACATGCATAAAAAAATGTTGCAAATATTTATACGTAAAAAATACTGATACAACAAACTCTTATTCGTAAATGCACATGCATAATTTATTTTATATTTTTTTCATAAAAGACAACAATAATAAACAGAACATCCCAAACTCTAACAAGGAATTTTTCTTTTTGGTAAGTACTTTTGCATCTTCCAACTTAACTTTTTATTAGTATAAATATTTTTGTGTTCAAAACAGTTAACAAGTCTTTTGAGAGCAATTAAAATTTTTTTGCCATAAAATGTCATTTTTGCTGTTGCAAAATTTTTTCTTTTATTGCAAATTTGTTTTTTTCAATCTATTGAATGCTAAGATATCTAACTAGATCCTGCTTTGAAATACATAAAGTAATAAAAATTATATATTTATTGCGTTTTTATATCGAATTTAAAATTCTAACTAATGTTATTATCACAGACAATTGTGTCAGTTTTCTTTTCTTGTTTTTTTATTGTTTTGATGTTGGAGATCATAAAAGTCATTGGGGAGGCTGCTGTAATAAAATGGAAATGTATTTTGCGTACTTTTTTTATATGAAATATAATTTGTGAGATTTTAGATAGTTTTGCAATTTGTATAATTAAGAAGGGCGTTAGAGTTGTGGTTCAGTTTTTCAAATATGCTAGAAATGCCTGAAGATCTTCAGGATATAAATATATGATCGGTCTATTTTTAACTCATTGACGACCAAAGAAAATATGCTTCCCTGAGGATTTTTAGGTTATATAATTTCCTATATAACAGGTAGAGCAAATTAGTTATTTATGTTTCATAGACAAGAAATGACTCTACAAAAATATAGTATAAGTCACACATAGCACCTAGAAGCTTCTGAAATTGTAAAAATCAAAAATTTTCAATTGACCTTTATAAAACCGTGGGAAAATGATTTATGATTCGACAGAAAAAAATTACATATGCAGTTTATCTCTTTTAGTTTATGAGATATTTAGGTCAAAGTAAATATTTCTGTCATTTTTAGCACTTTTTTTTAGGTTTTTTTTTTAACTTTTTTAATATTCGCTTTTATTTTTTTTTAATATTCTTTGGATACGCTACACATTCTAAATAATATGTTGCAAGAATCGTATAAATATATAGATTAGATAAAAAGTTATATTAATCTGAATTTATAACTTTAAAATAATTCATATTTTTGATTTTTGTTACAAAAAAAGGTGACTTATAAAATTTGCTTTTTGTTCTGGCCAATATAATTTGTTTAATATTTTCGAAAGGAACCTTAATGCAGATGCGTACAAATTAATCTCGAAGGCGCTTGGGGTAACGGTCTCCCCCCTAACCCTATCCAAATATGTCAATTTTTCCCAAAATTGGTTTAAACTTGTTTGCAAAATTCTCAAATCGCAATGCTGCAATCAAAGTAAAATTTTGTTAAGTAGATACCTCCATAATAAACACAAGAAAAGTATTTTCTGACGGACGCCTCTTATAACGGTAGTGTGATTTGAAAGGAAAAGGTCATAATTATGCGTTTATATGGGAAAAATTTACCCTTTTTACAGTTTTACATATCAAACAAGATATAAAAAGTAAAAATCGGAAAAAATGCGAGTTCTCAAGACCAATAACGTGTTTCCGAGTAAGGAGTTAACAAACAAATTTTTAATTTTTTGAGAAATCTTTAAATAAAATGCTATTTTTAATTAAATTTTGAACATAATTACTGAAAAATAAGTTTTTGTTTCAGCAGAATAAGCAAAAATTAAAAAATTTTGTTTTTTTAAGGCTGTTTCAAAACTCCAATTTTAAACTTTTCAAAATTTTTTTAAACAAATTTCGTTTTTGTTAATAACTTCAGTACATATTTTCTGAGATACGGTTTATCTTACCGTGTAATATTTTGTTTAGTTTGAATATTAGTTCCAAAAAAGAAATTGATTATATAACTTAAAAACGGCAAAAAATGCCTTTTTGCCGAAATTCGTAGAATTCAAATCACAGATACGACTTAGTTATACTAGGTATTGACCATTTTTTTTATTTTATTTCCTGCAATATTTTGGTATTTGTGTAACAAAAATTTAGAAAGTTGGAAATTGTAGTTTTGAAACAGCCTTAAAAAATCAAAAGGGGTTTTAGTTATCCTGCAGAAACGAAAACTTTATTTTTAGTAATCATGATCAAAATTTAATTAAAAATAGTATTTTATTTAAATATTTCTGAAAAATTTTAAAATTTGTTTGTGCACTACTTACACAAATATATTTGTAATAACTTTAATATTTTTAACCGATTTTTACTTTTTATATCTTGTTTGATATATAATTGTATGAGATTAAAAGTTTTTATTATTATGATACAAAACAAAGTACTTAATAGATAAACTTTTACAAAACTATAAGAAGGCCAAATTTTTATCACATAAATGCACCTTACAAACTTCAGGTTCAATGCGGCAGGGGTTAATGTTATAAGATTATATATATATATATATATATATATATTAACAACCCTTCTTTATTTGCAATCTATTTTACAATTTAAAATAACAAGCAAATCATATACTATGTAATAATGTAAAAATTTTAAAATTAAGTTAAGATATGAGCTCTTATAAACTCAATAAAAGAAAAATTACATTATTTGTAGTATTATTGTATTTACATAATTTGTAGTATTAATATACATGAAATCTTTTTAATCTACGTATTTCATGGTTACTAAGACGGTTGAGATATCTGTCTCTAAAACGCGCAATTTCTTCTTTGACCATTGGAATTTTTAAATCCTTATTGATGTTGATGTTTTTAACAAACCATAGAGCATTTGTAATTAAAAGTATGATTTTTGATTGATATCTTTGCAATATCTTAATATTCTAATGACTTTTGGGTCCCCACATTTATATGCTATAAGTTCAAATTGGCTCCAGGATACTTTTATATAATAAAACTTTGTTTTGTAAATTTAGTTGTGATGACGGTCCTAATAACCACTAATTTTTTTTTTTGATGTTTAGTTGTTCACGTTTCATTTGTAAGTATATGTTTTCTCCATGTTAGTCTTCTGTCAAGATGGAGTCCTAAGTACTTCACGTTATTGCTTATTTTAATTGGAGATCCAATTATAAATAAATGTGGGCAATAATTTTTCTTAAAAAAAATGTAACTTGAACTAATTTTTGAGCATTGACTTTAATATTCCACTTTAATAACCATATGTTAGGTTAAGGTAGGTTCTGAGGGCAGCTGTCTAGTCAACAGAAGACAGCTCACTTGGGTTCCATTTGGTCCCGTCATGAAACCCTGAGGGATCATGTGTCCATAACAGCGTTCGAAACGAACCAACCCGACGCATGTATGAAAGAATTGATCCATCTGATGTCAATATCAAAGATATCTGATAATACATGCACAAATAGATTTCTAAAATTAGCAGTCCTGATCCCAGCAAGAGTGGGAAAGTGACATAAAAGATGCTCCACCTTTTCCTCCTCTCCCTCATCTTCTATAAGACTTGTAGAAAAGTCATTAAAAGGGAGCCAATCCAGTGCCCTATGACAACAGCTACCAGAAATCTTAGCCGATGCCTCGGGAGTCCCATGTTGACTTTAACAACCATTCTTGCATAAGATTTAATTCTTCCTGAACCATTTTAGAGACTTCCATTGGAAATTTACAAGACGCTAGTATAGCGGTATCATCATCATAAGTGGTAATAGTTAGTTCATCTTTTGTAGGGATATCAGATCGTATAGAGAACTGATCCTAAAACTCTGTACTTTGGGATACCAGACTTTATGATACCAAAATTTGAGCTTTCATCATTGATATTTAAAAAGAAAAATATCTTTTGTGTAGGTACTACTTAAGCAGCAAATAGTGTGGCGCTGATATTAGAGTTTTTATTTTATACAGCAGTCCATCATGCCACACTTTATCAAATGCTTGCTGTATGTCCAAAAAAAAGTTGAACAAAATAGTTTTTGTTCTATAGCATTAGAAGTAATTTCTACCATTCGGTGGCATTGCTCCGGTGTGTTTATACCTAAAACCAAATTGGTGTTCTGGAATTATATTTTTTTTTTTTTTTTTTAATAAAATAGGAAGCAGTCTTTTAAGAAAAAGTCTTTCAAAAATTTTTGAAAGCGCAGGCAACAGACTTATAGATCTGCATGAAGAGACTAGTTGTTCAGGTTTATTGGGTTTTAGTATCATTATGATTTTAGCATATTAAATGTTTACCAAGCTTTCCTTGGTAAACATTTAAAACTTTATCATATCCTGGAGAAAAAAAACTCCATATGGAAGCATATTTTCTTTGGTCGTCAGTGGATTAAAATTGTGACGTGAAAGGTTTCATTTAACTTACTATACTATATCAAGCCCAAGGAAGGAGAATTTTGCAGAATTATTCGCAATATAATTTTTTTCGTGATTTTGTTGACCTGTGTAATTGGCCTTTTATAATTTGAAGTTTTTTTTTATAAAAAAATATTTTGATTTCCAATTTAAAATACTAAAAGAGAAAAATACTTTTTAGTTTACCTAATATTACGCAAAATCCTTTACTCGGCCACATTCAATTCTTTTCCTCAATCGAAGTAAGAAATTGTTTAATTTATAAGTCAACATTGACCCCCAGTTTCAGCTTTAACTACAACAAATCAACAAACAAAAATAAACAAATAATAACCATATTTTTGTTAACAAAAAAAAAAAAAAAAAAGCAGCAGAAGCAGCAGTTTATTACGAATATCATCTACAGCTTAAAGTTATAAAAACACAAAAATTTCTTTTATTCCAATAAGTATTTGCTTTATTTTCCACACAGTTGGTTGTTATTGCTCTCATTGATTGCAATAGCTTGATAATTTTGGCTTCTGGTATTCATTCTACTGTTGTTGCAAGTAGTTACAAAGATATGTTTCTTTTTTTATATTTTTGTTCATTTTTTTCTTTTTGTTTCTTTGTTGCTGTTAATAATGTGGCTTAATAAAATTTTACGCATGTTGCAAGTCAAGCAAGCAACATGCGGACATACGCCAACCTTTGTAGCAACAATAATAATAATTCTACTGTAAGAAAAATATTTTGAAATATTTTGTTCACCATATACATACAAACAATATACATACATACATATATACATACATACATACATACATACATACATACATATAGTGTAATGTAATGGTTTTGAGTGTTTGTTTACTATAGATGTGTTAAATACAAATATTTGTTGCCATTGTTTGCATTTTTCTTTTTTATTAATATATTTTTTTGTTGTTGTTTCTTTTATCATTTATGGCATATTTTTACGCATATAACCGTAAATTTTTGTTGATTCTGACACCAGCATAATAGGTGGCAATGTAGCGTACAGGAATTTAATTCAGTGTTTCTTTTTCCACGAACAAACAAACCAAGAAAAATAACATGACATGTCATCGTTTTTTTTTTTTCTTTTTTTGTAATTTAACTGTTTTTGATGTTGTCGAACAGCAGCATCAGCCAACAACAGCAACAATAATATAAACATTTATGAGTTGATTAATAAAGTTCATAATAAAACCATATACTTGTACTTAATACATGCAATATACTGGTACATATGTATGTATGTACATGTGTATATGCAGAATGTTATTGCTGATTCTTAGAATTATTATGTTTCTTTAAAAATAAAAGTTTAAAAAGGGCAAAACTTAACAAAGGTAATTAAAAAAAAAAAAAAAACAAATAAACAAAAACCGCGGATTATTTTACTTTTATTACCGATAAAGTGTTTCAATAACATTTTTAATGAATATAATATTCATAATCACCAGAGAAACCACAACTATGTTCTAAAAAAAAAGGGTTTTATGCGCATTAAATATATAAAAAGTGTTTGTAATTTTTTAACAAAAATTATGTTTTTCATTAAAACTACATATGCTTTCATTATTATTATGATGTTATAAAATAAGATAAAACTGATGAATTTTTACACCAACACCCACCTTAAAGTATACCAATCGACTCAAAATCACGTTTTAAATCAATCTAACGATGTTTTCGTCCGCCTGGCTGGCTGGACGGCCGTTCATGTAAACTTTGTGAACAAAGTAAAGGTCGCAATTTTAAAGATAATTCGATAACTTTTATGACACAAGAATAAAGCCTATAGAAATTGGTTGTGATCGGTTCATTATTACAACTAGCCCCCATAGAGTTTAAACACTTAAAAATGCTTTAAGAATATTTTAATGAAATTCGGTGCAAAGAAGTTCTGTATAAGTTTCAATCTTTATGCAGATCGGCCAACAATTGACCATAGCTCCCCCCCCCCTCTTACCCTGTTCGCCCCCCTTTTCCGAAAATCACTTTAACCTGCATAAATCCCATACAAATATTAGTATCAAGTTAATATACGACACAAATAAGTTTTATGTAAGCAGAAATAACATTGCCAAATTTTAATGAGAATTGGTCAATAATTTACCATACCTGCCATATAAACCTAGTTCCAGGAATCGCCCTAAAATGCATATTATTACATCACATAAAAACGTTATTAATCCTCCATTTACTTACCCATCTTATTCGATTCTTCGATACTTTCATTAAAAAATATTGTTTTTACAACATTAACTGATGCTATTCGGACAAGCTAAAAATTAATATGTCCTCTATATTTCATTTTAAAAATAGCTTTAATGAAGATCAATTAAAAGTGGTTCAATATAGCCAATCTCCTTAGTGATAAAATGATGTCATTGAGGTTATTTTTATATAATAACTATTTTTTAATTTTTTATTTTTTACTTTTTAATTTGAAATCTAATATGAGATATAAAAAAATTATGGTCAAAATGTCAAAAATGTTTAAATATTTTCCAAAAATAACAAAATATGCTATTAATGTGCACTAAAAATCGCCAAATGCAAAAATATCTCGTTAAGGGTAAAATATGCAAAAATACCGATGACTTCATTCAACGTCCGGGAAAAAACATGCAATTGCGTATTTGTGGTTTTCCTGAAAAACACAAATTCTCCATTAAGTTCTAAATCAGACAATATCACAACGTCATTTTAGTTTGTATTGAATTTAACATAGCAAATTCTGAAAGAATTAATTCTTTTAGTTCACTCATTTCGGATCACTGTTTTAAAATTCTATCTAATTCTGCTAACTAAATGCATAAACACAACAAACTCGGTCCGTTAATTTTCATACAAATTTGTATTAAAAATACGCAATGCGGCCCGGTTAAAACATAAATTCTATTTTAAATTCTCTCCGAATTTTTTGTTGCTTTTATTTTCTCTCAAAAAGTATTACCATATATTTTTTTAAATTTATATGAATTTCGCCAACAAAATTGAAAAAAAATATGAAACAAAAAAAAAAAAAAAAAAAAAAAAGAAATGAAAAGAAAAGTAAGTGTTTTTTTTTTTAATTTAACAATATGAGCTATGTAAAGGTATCCGGATTTGCTGTGTTCATACATTTATTGACAAATTATATCAAACAAGATGATAAAGCTTTTATCGATTATGCTGATTTCAAATAACAAATTACTTAGGAGAATAACATCAGGCAGATATTTACTTAAACCGATTTTGTAGCTTGGATATGAAAATGTATCCCACAGACTCATAGACTCATAAATCATTAAAATATTATGGTTATTGGAATAATTTGTTTAATTACAATCAGTTCAGTTCATAAATACCAATATCTAAAATTAAAAGATTCGGTCTAAATTTTACCATAAATCCATATAGAATCCTTTCCAGAACGAAGTCGGATGAGGCCATAATTTATAATTTTAATTATTTTATGAAATTGTTTTTTTTTTATTTTAATTGTTAATTTTTCGAAAATTGTCGCTTATCGAAAATATTCACCTACCTAGTTACAATTTTTTAATTGCTCCATTTTCATGTTACGTTTATTTGAAAACTATTTTTAAATTGATTCTTTAAAAAAAATGTTATTTTTTTAGAAAATTGGTACTTTTTTGAAATTGGTTTGAAAAACTAGTTCTTATCAGTGATGGGATTTGAACAATTGTATTTAATTCCAAATTGTGCACGAGAATCTACCAAAAAGAATTAAAAAGCGAAAGGTATGTTTTTAAGAGAACTGAAACAGGAGGAACAAGAGAAATACAAGTTTAAAAAAAAAGTATAAAATCTTTTGGTAATCAAATAAAAATAAAAAGACAAGGTTCGTAAGGCAACCAAAATTATATGAAAAAAAAAAAAAAAAAATAGTTTACTTCAAAGTAAATGACAGTAAATTGACATTAAAATATAATTAGTATAATTTTGTCTTGGTGTTCTATAAAAAAGCAAGCAAATTTCATGTTACAGAAATTACCTTTTAATATTATTATCTCACTTATACTGTTGTCTTATACGTCAAACAAACTTGGTTATATAATGAATTCATTTGCACTTAATGTTATGTTACCATAGATATTACTGATATACTTATATGTACTTCTTTATTCATTGTAATAATTCTCGCGAAATCACACAGAGTAAACTTGTATCATTCAGCAAAATTTGGTGGAATTATTATGAGAATTGAGAGGTATATCCTCAATAAATTTAATTTAAATTAGTAAAAAAAAAAGTGCTAAAACAGTTTCCAAAGTGCCGCTGTGCAGCTGGAAATGCAATAGTGCCAAAAATGATACAATTGCGCCATAAATCTCATCACTGGTTTTTATTTATTTTTTTACTTTTTTGGAAAATTCTTATGAAAGCGTATAAACTTTTATTTATTTTTTTTTTTTTTTTTTTTGTAAAATGACATGGAAATGTAGAAAGCTAATTTTAAGCCACTATAGAGTTTTCAATTGTCAGCTTCCGCGGAGTGCAGCCTTTTAAAAGACTTTTTCTGTGCACCCAAAAAATTCGATTTTGTTAATAAATTCCCGGGATTATTTCTCATATTACCTATAAGCAATCTGATGCCTTCAGAAACATCATTTCAACGCAGTGACGAATGAACAGGCAGACATCCCACAGTGGGGTAGAATCGTCAAAATTGGCGCTTAATTCAGGAAATATGTATCGCGCTTCTTTTATAAATTTGTTGCAATAACTAACTCATTAGTAGATCGATAAAATTATTTTTCAATTTATATATATTTTTTTTTTAACCTAAACTACTATCCGTAATTTCTGCTAATCTATAGGTCGCAGTTTTAAAGGTAATTTTATGAAATTAAAACGTAATCATTATTTCACTCAGTCCCCATATTGAAATTTTTCCGGAAATAGGTCAAATGTTCATAAATACATTAAATATATTCGTATTTAAATGAAATTCATCACAGATGAGTTTGGTCTAAGCAAAAATCATACTACCAACTTTCACGTGGATCGATACATAAATGACCATACCTCTCATAGAGGAATCAGTCTCGGAATTACTTTTCGTTCATAATTCCTATATACAAGATCGCATAAAATTTTATAAAAATAAAACCCATTTAAGTATTAATCATACAGCAAAATTTCAGAAGAATCGGTCCATAAATGACCATCGCTACTTGTTTTAGGTATTTTTCGAAAATTCTTTATAGTTCCCCAGTAAAAACTTTGCCTTCCTGGTAAACTTTCAGGTGTAGTTGGAAACAAAAATAAACTATTTATTTTTTGCCTGAATAATTAGTTATTTTTGTTCGAGTTGCCCACAAATTCATGTAGTTAATTTTATACTCTAGGGGTGCTCAATAAAAAAGAAAAAATAAAAAATTTTGCCGTCAGTGAGATTTGAACTTGGACACAAATTAGCCATTAATATAAAATTTGATAAAAATAAATTCCATTTAAATATTAATCTTACAGCAAAATTTCAGAAGGATCGGTCCATAAATGACCATCGCTTCAGTATAATAACCTGTTACGTTAACGCAAATTCTCAATTACGTTTGAGTTTTAACGTGACTTAATATGGTAAAACTTGCTCTACTTTTACCTTTCTACTTATTTTAGGTATTTTTCGAAAATTTTTTATAGTTCCCCAGCAAAAGCTTTGCTTTCCCGGTAAGCTTTCAGGTGTAATTGAAAACAAAAATAAACTACTTATTTTTTGCCTGAATAACAAGTTATTTTTGTCCACAAATTCATATAGTTAATTTTATACTCTAGCGATGCTCAAAAATATGTACCTAAACGAAAATAAAAATAAAAAAGAAAAAATAAAAAAATTTTGTCGTCAGTGAGATTTGAACTTGGACACAAATTAGCCATTCTTTTTTAATGTCTAACCTCTTACTCAGTATACTATATATATATTAATTCCTTTAGTTATTATAAGGAGCATAGGGTCTCCTCAGTACACTAACTCGCGCTTAATTTTCTAAATGACAAAAACTTTTTTTGTATAAAATATCTTTGTAAAGAAACTAACAGCATCAGAATGGGGTTGAACAACCTTCTGGTTATTCAAGTTATTCACGTGATTGCAGTATTTCCGTGCTATTATACTATTGAGTACTTATCTATGTAATATAGAGTATTCAAATAATAATGACGCTTCATTACCGAGAAACTGCCTTAATATGTAGTTGCTTTAATAAGTAGTTTTTGCTGGGTCTCTTCTTAAATACTGCAAATAATTAAGTAAATAAAATTGTTATTTTAAATTTTTATTACATTAATTTTATTTTGTTTTTGTTAAGAAAATACGCGAATTTAATTTCAATTTTTTTTTTTTTTTTTTCTTTGAAATTGCAAAAAATTGGATTTTTTTTTTTTTTTTTGATTTTCATACTATACATATTAAGTAAAAATACAAAATTTTTATTTTCACTCAAGTTCTTCTAAAAACTTTTTGAATTTCTATATAAGAGTATAAAGTATAAACCGATAAAAAAAAAACAAAAATACATATTAAAGATATTTGTACAACATTAACTTTAATAAAAAAATACGTAAATATGTCTCTAAATACTTATACATAATGACACCATTGTAAAAAAAACTACTTTTTGTAAAACAAAATATAAAAATAATAACTTGAAAAATTTTGATTTTCAGTTTTTACCACTGGGATTAAAAATTGCAAAAAATCTGTGACTTTGACGCTGCACTACAACTAGAGCGAAAAAAATTTAAGAATTATTTTAACAGATAATTATTTTCGACTTTATCTATTTTTACTTAGAATTAATAACTTCTTCAAAATATTAATTTTCAATTAATCGTCAGTTTTCTCAACTTCACCCCTCTGTGCGTCCACTGTCACCGCATAACGATCAATAATATACTTATATATCTCTTTAAGTCTAGAATATTAAAACTACAAATGTTCACAGAAAACTAAAATTTCTTTTCTCCATTTAAACCCCCTTTAAAAGGGGCTAAGGCTAATATAAGTTTTGTTAAATTAACGCTGCATAAATGCTGTCAGCAATTTAAAATAAATTATTTTTATACATAATCTCCTGTTATATTTCTTTTCATATTACAATTATTATTCACATTCACATAAAATTTTTTGCAAATTATTTTAAACTCATTTGCCAACATCTAAACTAACAAGATATGATAATAGGAAATTATTTATAAATACTCATATTTATGCTAATTTATCAATTTATTCTTATTTAAATGAAAATTATTATGCAGATGAATTTGTTCTTTTATTTTATTTCCCACTCATTTAACCATTAAATTTAGTCTGTCCATCCGTCTGTCTTTCTGTTAAGTCAATCATTCTACTGCTTCATAAGCTTAATGTATTCCAGCAAATTTAGCAAATTAAATGCCAGTATTATAACAAGTTAGTTGCAAATGTTAAAAAAAAAAATCGGTTTAACTACAGGTTACACAGTTTTGCTCTTTTTGTAGCTGAAAAAAGAAAATGAAACAAAAGCTGTGAATGTTGACAGAAGTCATCATAATAATATGGAGTTATGCTAATTTTTTTTTTTTTTTTTTTTTTGTAAAACCAAAAACTGAGAGACAAAATGAAAAAGAATTCTTAACTGTGGTAGACGGTAAGAATGACATTTGTACAAATGCATTAATTTTTAACAAAATTGAATTTCCTGCTTTAAAAATATTCAAAAACTAAAATAAGTTAAATACACGGAGAGAAAATAAACGTTAAAAAGTCCATTAATAATTTTAGGTCTGATGTATAGAATTATTTTTATGATTTGTTTCCATTTTTTTTTTAATTTAGTTCTATATTAGTTTGAAAATTATACCAAAAAAAAAAATAATAATTTTGAGAAATCGGTTCAGATTTTAATATAACTTATTCTTATACTGAAGCGATTTAGCAGATTTTCAATAGCAAAGTTCTTAGGAAAACACTAAATAATATGCGTAAATAACAATTAAGGTATGCGCACTAAAAATTTAGTGATTTCAATTGAGCTTATATAAAACAATTGAGAAAAATATAGTCGGTAAAGTCCGACTATACGATACCATATACCATTTTAAATGTACATCAAAATTCGGGGAGGGGTCTTATAAGGTACCTGTATGTATTGTACGTATGCATTATATTATGTTATTTATGTGTTTTAGGGTGATTTCCGGAAGTGGACCTCATAACGGACCTATGGCTAATTATGGACCGAATATAATATAATTTGGAACTGTGATTTTTACTTATATAGAACTTATTTGTATCAAATATTATCTTGATTCTAACAATTGTGTGGAATTTATGAATGTTAAAGTGATTTTCGGAAGAAAGGTTTATATGGAGCTATGGCTAATTATAGAACGATCTTCATGAAATTTGGCGTATAGGTTTTTACCTATATAAAAACTTATATATTCCAAATTTCAATTATATATTGCTATATTCAAGACATTTATGATAGTTACACCTCCAATTCAGGGAGGACATTTGTATGGAGCTAGGTACATTAATGAACCAATCATAACCAATTTCAATAGACTTTATCCTTGAACCGTAAAAGATATGTGTACCAAATTCTACTAAAGTATTTTCAAAATTGCGACCTGTACTTTGAATACAAGGTTTATAGGGATATACAGGCAGATGGACATTATTAAATCGACTCAGAAAGTGATTCTAAGCGGATTGATGTACATATACTCCCCACCTATGGTGGTGTAGAGTATAATAAACTAATGCGGCAACCTCGTTGAAATTTAGATTCTATTTAAGATTATTATACTAAAGTTTTAAATTTAAAAGAAAAATACATTTTTTATTCCATAGGGATTCTATTGGGGTTTTGGTTATCTTTTTTTTGGAATGGGTCCACTTCTTTTTAAACCCGATCTTATTTTTTAGTCAGCTCTAAGTGCTTTTTTATATATTAACTATGACCCAATACATTAAAAATGGACTAAGTTCTAGACAGTTTACTGGATTTGCCCTCTTTGGTGCATGGCAGTACCATTTGTTTGATATCATATAGTTACTTTCTATATCCTTCACCACAGGAATAAGGGGTATGTATAAGTTTTTCATCCACAATTTTCGTTGGAGAGCAAAAAAAACTAAACTAATTTTCTATTTTTCGAAGCATCTATGTATCTATAGACTACGTTTTACAACACAAAATCGAACATTTTTTAAAATTTTTCTGCTGAAGAAATAAACTCAGTGGGTCCATTAGATACGGAGATATCAGCCAAACCCCATTTTTGACCGATAGCCAAGTCCCAAATAAGTTACGGACTTGGTTCTTATATAGATCGATCACAAATATTTTTCTTGAATTTTAACTTTTTGAATCAATCAAATCGGTTCTTAAACAGCGGAGTTATTGGCAAATCTGTTTTTTTATATATCTAATGTCTGCATCCCTTATAGTTGTTGTTTCATGTGTACAGAAAAACAATAACAACAACAATAAACTTCAACATTTTGAATCACCCATGTAAGCCAGACACTTTATTCTTTCACAGAAAAATCGGGAAATTTTTTTTTTAATTTTTGTTTTTTGTGTTAAAAAAGAAATGAACTAAGATCCCGTATTAACCGAGTTATAGACCAAAACTCATTATTAGAATTCTTTAAGCTCCTATATAAGCTAAGGGCCTAATTCTTGCACAAATCTATCACAAATAGTTTTTCGAATTTCAGTTTTTAAATCAGCCAAATCGGTCCATAAATTTTCCACTATACCCTTTTTTAATTTAATATTATCTTATATTTATAAAAAATTTGTTCTGCAAGGAAATTATTATATCTTTCTTAAATGTGTGCCAACTTTTGTAAAATTCCAAAGTATTAATTTTGTCATTTTATAGCTTTTACCTGAACGCTTTGCCGCCCTATTGATAGGATAACTACTTTATATGGGAGCTATTATTCCCCGTGAACCTATTCACCCATTCGAAATTTGATATGAAAATTACTTTTAAATTTTGTTAAGACTCACTCAAATAGTTTTTTAGATAGGAAAATTTATAATTTCTTTGTATGGGAGCTACCTCTCCCCCTGGACCGATCGGTCCTATTTTCATTTTATCAATGCTATATGATAGGATACAAGTTTCCACGAAATTTGAGGGCTCTGTCTGTAATACATATCCTTAGATATGCCATAATGAAAATTTGCTTTATACTGGGTGTTATACAACCACCTGCTTCGATTTTAAGCTAATCGGTTCATCCTTTTGAGAGTTTTAAAAAAGTGGGCGAAAATTTGGGAGTGTTATCCGATCAGGATCCAACATAACCTATAATATTCTACAGTGTAGGTACGTGTAAAATTAAAGAAATAGATTTTTTTAGAAGTAGGCTCAAAATGTGGGCGTGATGTCCGATCGAGATCTAACAAAACCTATTAAAAGAACGAATTACATTCCATCCAGAGATATAGAGATTTTCTCTTAAAGTTTTTATTATTTTGTCTGCGATCCTATAACCTGTAAATGGGCTTCCTCTTCGGTAATCAGGGTTCCTTTTGTTTTATATGGTCAACATAGATTTTGATTATAAATTTGAATTCTGTATTTGCATGAATTTTGTTAAATATTAATTTTAAGAAAAACTAATTATTAGGGCAATCGTAAACCATGCTCTATAAAAGTGTTTGATGCACATAAAGAAATATCTTAGAATTGGAAACATGTTTTTTAAGAGCATATTTTTTATATTTTAAACTATCACTTATCATAAAAATAACTTAACTTTTTAGCAATTGCTAAAAATATTATTTTTTACAACTTAATATCGTTAAAGCTAATTTATTTTATCACAAAATTACGAAATTTCTGTAAATTTTGAATGATGAAAATTATTAAAGAAACGGAAAACATATGTTTCATAAAAAAGAAAATTTCACTAATAGCAAATTATGTAAAAAATTCGCTTATGCGAAAAACCTATCCATTAAGTTTAAAATATTCAAAAATATGCTCTTTAGTGTAATATATGCAAAACTGTGCTCTTAGATATAAAATAATCAAAAAGATGTCAATTAAATTGCTAAAATATGTTCTAAAGTAAGGATTTTCTATGAAGATGTTGCAAAATATGCTGCTAGGTCCAAAATTTTCAAAAATATCTAGCTGTCACCAAATCATTAATGCCAAAATTCTTAAAATTGCCTGAAATGGATAAATAACTAACAGTTTGGTTTTGTTCGAAGCACAAGAAAAAAAATATGATTTTGCATATTTTTGTTTGCCCTGCTAATTATGCTATTACAACAAAATTTAGTAACTGAGAATAAGAGAAAATGTAAGCAAGTTAACGGTATTATTTTTCACATGTACCTAAAGTTATAAGCTTTAAAGTGTGCACGATTTTTTTTCTAGTATTTTGTAGGTGAGAAAGTTTCTTACAGACTGAAAGACTTGAACTTCATATGAAATAGGAATATTAATGACAATTGTAGGAAAGGAATTCTAAAATTCCAATATCTATGCATAATTCGATCATATATTGTTTGGTGAATGGTTTGTGATTTCGATACTCAAAAAAAGTTTATAAATTCATTGAAATTTTGTATAACTTTTCTTTAAGTGTATGCTTCTGTTTCCCTATAAAATACAAAACTAAATGGCTTAAAAAATCCATAAAAAAAACCTACAAATTGTCTCAAGCTACCAAACCATATACTAACTGACAGACTGACTGAATAAGAATTCAAAAGTTAAAAACCATTTTGTAAAGATATCTGTTTTTAACCCTTAAAATTAAATTGACCAATGAACAAATTCCTGCCATCATCATGGTCACTTGAGTCTATCTATATATATTTAATTGAATTAAAGGAAAACCAACTTTTGTGGTGTTTTACAAAATAATAAAGAATATAAAAAATGAAATGAAATGTTTTGAAACGCAACCATCTTTATTTAAAATCGATTAAGTTGCTGTTGTTGTTGTTTTATTAATATTATTATTTTTTTTACAATAAATACTTTAATTTTCTGTGGAAAACCACATGATTATTTCTTTAAATATGCTATTTATTATTTATAAAATGACATTAACATGTCATGACAATTTGATGTCAAGTTTATGTCATGTTTCATATAAGTTTATATGTGTGCATGTGTTATTTATATGTACATATGTATGTATATGTATAAATTTAAGCAGTTGCATTTGTTCATTCATATGTTCACATAAATGAAAAATACTGCATTTAATTAAAATCCAATTAAATTTCAATTTGCATGAGCTAATACACAACAACAGCAACATCAAAATATTTCATATATACATTAAGTTTGTTGCATATCGTAACAAATGTCATTCACTCATACCCAGCAACTTAAAAAAAATCCATTTTGAAAAAAGCAATATATATATATGTATATATATATATATATATATATATATATATATAAGAAAACCTTAATGAAATTATTGCTAAATTGCTTTGTTGTTGGTTGGCTGGCTGGCTGACTGGCTGGTGTGGTTACTAAATATTGGATTGACTGGTTGACTGGGCTAAAAACTCTGTTTTTACGTTAAATGACAAATTATCATGATACAAAAACAAAACTGTTGATGTTGTTTTGTTGTTGTCACAGATGTTAAAGAAGCTAACTAAACTTTAAAGCAAATTTACCATATTTTAACAAATAGTTATTTATTTAGAATTATTATCTATTCCATTATTTATACCTTCAATTATAACATCAGAGAAGCCAATTATTTATTTATTTAAGGAAATTTTAAACAAATTCACACACAGACATAAGGTGTTATATCTGTAATGAATTCTAAATGAAATATTAAATTGTAAAAAAAATTAAAAATTCAAGTTAGACAAAAAGTGTGAAATTGATTGTAGTTTAAATCATTTAAAGCTAAGAATGGTTAAGCACAATCTGTAATTTGAAGCAGTAGATTTATGATTTTCAATTTTTAATTTAATTGACTAAAATTCTGCACAGGTTAACCTTATAGATTTTTATGACAACTATAATTTTTGAAATAGTAAGACAGTTTGAATTCAAAGCCATTCACAACATCTTAATGATAAACTATAACTTGCTAATTTCTATCGTTTTTTGTGTTCTTTTTTTGTTGAAAAAAACATTAATTTTTTTTTTTTTTTTGAAAGGAATCAGTGTGAAAAGAATTTGTATGCTACTTTTTAAAAATATTAACACAAAAAGAGAAAATATCGCACAATGCTTTGTTCACATATAACGAATCTATTTGGCAATAGTGTATGGTGGCAAAATTAAAAAATTCTAAGTTTTAACTAAATCGGGTCAAGAAGGACACGCCGCCCCCTCCTCCTCCCATATGATCAGAATTTTGCAAATAATATTTCTCCTACAATTATCAACAAATCGCGAACAAAATTATTACATTATTATATATACGAGATATCTACATATGTACCCAATTTTAGCCAAATCAATTCAAGGATACGCCCACCTCCTATACGCACAGAACTTTTAAATTTATATTTTGTCTGCAATTATAATCAAATTGTGACCAAATTTAATACGTTGACGTTTATTTGTGTTATATACCTCTATGCCAAATTTTAGCTAAATCGGTTTAAAGACACGCCCACTTCCCATGTAAACTATTTGCGCAAAGATGTGTATGTAATTTTTTTAGTTATTTTGATAAAAATTTAAAGCAAATTTGATTAAGTTTAGCACATAAATATAATTTGTTTAAGATACAAGAACCAAGTCTATTGAAATTTATTATAATCGGTTCATTATTTCACAAATGTCCTTACGGAATCGAGTTTCAATGCTTATAAATGCCTGAAATATATTATAATTTTAGTGAAATTCGGTAGCTTAAGTCAGTGTGTCATATTTTAGAAAGATCTGTCTATAATTAGTAATAGCTCCCATATAATACCACTTCCAAAAACATTTCATACATGTATTAATGTAAATGTAAATATCACAATAACATTTTGACGCAATGAAGATTTGTAAAAGTAGAAAGCGCTGTACCAATTTTTTTTAAGATTAGTTCATAACTGACTATAGTCCCCATATAAGACCCACTTCCGAAAATCACTAATAATCAATAATAATTGACAATTACAAGTTTTATAGCTGTAGAAATCACTCTCTTAGAGAGAATCGGTCTACAATATACCTTAGTTTCCATATAAGTCACTCTCCGCAAATTTTTATCATATGATCAGGCTGGACCGACCATAACCCTCTTACTTGTTTTTTTTTCTATTTAATTTTTTAACAAAAAACGTAATAAGTTATTGTTATTTTTGATATGATATAATAAAATTATCAACACCTTTAATTTTTTTCAAAATTTTTTGAAATGTATATATATATATATATATATATATATATAAAATGCTAATTTTTTAATTTAATGCTAATTTCATTTTCGTTCTGTAGAATATTGCTTAAATATTTATGCATTTATTTCTAAAATTAGCATTAAATTCGACAATTTCTCATATATTAAGCTGAAATTGTAAATTTTTCTTTTTATATTTTCTATATGCATATAAGCAGTGTATCAAAAAAAGGATAATATTTAGGTTGCAAGAAAAAATCATAAATTTGAAATTTGCGATCAAAATTTTATTTTTTTTAAGGCTACTAGAACAAGATTTCCGAAATAGGGCATATTCCAGGGAGTTCGCGGGTTTTATATTTCTCGGCATATATAATCTTACAAAATAAACTCTCTGAGTAAGTATTTTAGCTTCTGACAATTTAAATAAAACATATACCAATTCTGACTAATTTGTACATGCTGAATATGAATATGACCAAAAAAATTTTAATCGGTTGAATAGTTCTTTATATATACAATAATAAATATTCACTTTGTATGGCGTCTACTGCCCCTTGTCATGTTCCACAATTGATATGAAAATAAAATGATTTCCACAAAATCTCGGAATTTTCACTATAATAATTCCATTGATATGCGATATTTGAGATTTATCTTGTATGGGGGTTAACACTTCCTTAGAACTGAACATCTTATTTTCATATTAGTTATGATTCTTGATAAAGAAATTGTTCTCACACAATTTTAAAACATTTGCTGCAATAGTTTTTCATTCAAACAATAAATAATTTGTACAATAATAATTATTATTTTGTTTGTGGGAGGGGGGTATCATTCCTTACGCTCTGATCCCAAAATAAAGTAGTCTATTTGAATTATGTTGGTATTTTTAAATTACTAATTCAATTTGAAATCTACTAAAATCATATTTTATGAATATTTTAAAAGTACAAAACCCCTTATCTCTCTTTAAAATTGACAATATTGTAAAATATTAAAAACAAGTTATATGCAAGATTTAATCTTGGTTTTAAATAAATATTGTAAAAGAAATTTTCTTGAATACTTCCAATATAAGAGAATCAAACAGTCTTTTTGCTCTTCTGAGAAGTTTAGTTTTTTTTTTTTTTTGGTAGAGGGTTTTGAATATAGGCCCTCGATATATAAGTTTTCTACAGTTAAATTATTTATGTCAAATTACAAGATCAGTCTATAATTGAGTATAGCTCTTCCTAAAATCTACAATTGTTAGTATCAAGTCATTATTTGACACAAATAAGTTTTACATAAGTACGCAGAAAAAATTTTACTTACACCGTAAGCCAATATATTACATTGCCAAAAGGCGATAACTACTTATAATTCGGGTGAAAAACTCATGACTTATATGGCGATATTCACGAATTCATGGGTCCCAATTACTATGGTACTTATCATAAATAGTCTAATAAGTTCTTTATCGAATACTATAAAACTAGAAACTTTATAAAAAATAAATAAGAAAATAAATAAATAGATAGATAGATGGATATATGGATAGATAAATATATAATTAAATAATTAAATAAATAAATAAATAGGTAGATAGATAGATGGACAGACAGATAGATATAGAGATAGATAGATATATAGATAGATAGGTGGATAGATAAGTAGATAGTTATATAGACATATAGATAAATAGATAATAGATAGATACACAGATAGATAAATAAATAAATAGATATATAGATAGACAGATAGATAGATAAATAGATGTATATATATATACATATATAGATAGATAAATAGATATATAGATAATATATATGTATATATATATATATATATATATATATATATATATATATATATATATATATAGATGGATAGATAGACAGATAGATAGATAGATAGATAGATACACAAATAGATAAACAAATAAATAAATTAATAAATATATAGATCGATAGATACACAGATAGACATAGGCAATAATTTTGTTACGTGACAACCTTCTGCTTGTTATGCATTCGCTCTAGCGAACTGGGCCATAGCAAAACTAAATGAGTTTCTAATTTGCCGGTAACTAGTTGTTCCACTACTCCGAAAATTTGGAACAATAATGACACTTAGCCAACAATTTTTTTTCTGGGTTTAAATTACAGTGCCAAATTTATCATAACCGGTCCGTACTTAACCATAGATCCCACATAAGGACCACTTCCGGAAATCACTTTTAAATGCATTAAAAAATAATACAGTATAATGCATACATATCTTTTTAGAAATATACAATACCCTTAATACAAGTATCTTTCAAAAATTGTCCCCAGGTCCCACATAAGACCTCTCCCTGTAATTTGATATAAAAAATATGTATAAGGGTATCATACTTGTTTTTTCTTTGCAAAGCAGTGTAATTAGCTTTTTAAGCAAGTATCCTACAAAGAGGTGACACTTTAAAAATGTGTCCCCATAAATAAGATAAAAAAAAAAATAACTTTCCAAACATCTTTAGAAAGACCACGCAATTTTTACTACTCACTGTTTAAACTCTAAAAAAAAGTCCCTCAATACTTAACTTAAGTATGTAATATAATTAATAAAATGAAAGACAACAACAAGAAAAGAGCATAAAATCTAATAAACATCCTGGTATTTTGACTATAAAAACAAATTTAATATAAACATGCAACAATCAGCGAAATGAAATTATAGTAAAATTTATGGCTCGTTAACATTTAAAATAATAAACAAAATGCACCCCTGCTTAGAAAATTTTACAGCATGAAAGCAGGAGGTGCAACAACTAAAAAACACTTATATTCATAAATATTCTACGCTCGTAAGTTTTTTTTAATTTTTTATTATTTTTAAAGATTAAAAGATAATAAGCACCAGGGATACTATAGACAAAATCATTAGAACAGGAATTGGTAAAAGAAATTAAACAAATTCTATACTGTATAAATTTATAATTTTGATATAAATTAAATTATGCGTATAATATCTGTTTAGTATTATTATTTTTTTAAACAAGTTTACTTTTTTGCCTCAATTTAATAGTTGTAATGATTGCTGCAAATGTGGCCTTGAAACTGCACCTCCCTATGACGCTATGTCAAACTTGGCACCTGTACTAAAATTTCGTGTTAAATATGAAATTTGTATAAGACTCGTTCAAACATAATTATGTTTCTGCATTTTGTTTAGATATGGCCATATCCCGTCGTGCATAATCTTGTCCAATTCCTATACATATGTAAATATAAATATATAATTTTAATATTTTTTTTCTGTCCCTTGCAGTTACTTTTTCTTGGTTATCACTTGCAACTTGGTGTTTTTATTTTTTTAGCTTATCTTTATATTTATCTGAATGTCATCATATCTTTTGCTATTTAAGCACATTTGTATAATGTAACGTAAAAGCTTTTTGCTATAACAATAAACTTATTTTTCAGTTTTCTTGTCTCGTTCTTGATATTCACAATCTTTAAGATTCACATTCACACAGCATCGAAATGGAATCTAAAACATCGTAAGAGTACAACTTATACATATATTGTTGAAATATGTATGTTGTATCTGCAAGTATGACAAAATGTATTTAAAATATTGAAGGAAAACGACAACTGCACATACTTATTTACTTAGTATAGAGTTGAAATGCAATTTATGAATTATATCCTTAAGGGTTTATGGAAGTTTGTTTAAAAATAAACATTTTGAGATAAAGCATGACTTAAAGGATTACAGAATTAATACTTAATTCAATTCAATTGCAATGAATTGCCAGATGATATTCTCCTTTTCTTTTTTTTTTTTTTTTGGTTTTTGTTTTTCCCTTCTTATACTCTTATCTTTAAATTTATTTAAAGCCTTTAAGGAATAATATTTGTTTTTTTTCTTTTAATAATAATGATTTAGAACAAGTTTTAAACTTAATATTTACATATAAATAGATCTGGGTATAAAAAATTATAATGAATTAAAATGGTTTTAAGATTTTTATAAACATTTTTAAATTCGTAACTAGTTGTGGAAATAACTTTTCTAATTATTCAAAATTTGTATTGAGAGTCGAATGCAAAGACGAAAAATTAAATCGCAAATTTCTACCAAATGAATGAAAACTAATTCCTGAAACTATTGATATATTAATAGAGACAGAATTCAATTTAAGTAAACTTTTGAACAATTGCTTTTACCGAAACGAATTTTTAATAAATTTTTTTTCTTTAATTTTTATAAAAAATTTCAGAAAAAATATCTTTTTTTATGAAATTCTCAATAAATTTTTTTTCGGAGCAAATTTTTGGTGTTTTCTAAAAGTTTTCCATAAATCTTTTTATAGAAAAATTTCCATAAACTATTTCTTTACAGAAATTTTTTTAAACATTTTTCATTTTATAAAAATTTTTTGATAAATTTTCTTAAATAAAAATTTTTGTAGCTTTGTTTTCTTGACAAATTTTCTTTTAGAGAAAATTTTTAACAAATTTTCCTTTCATACAAAAATTTTGATAAATTTTCTGTTATAGAAAATTTTCTTTAATAGAAATAAAAATGAATTATATTTATAGATTTTATTTTATAAAAGATTTTCGATAAATTATGTTTTTATAGAAAATTTTCGTAAAATTTTCCTTTATACAAAATTCTCGATAATTTTATTATAGAAAATTTTCGACTAATTTTCTTTTTACAGAAATTTTTTTTATAGATCTTCAAAAATATTATTTTTATAGTTTTAAAAAATTATTCTTTTCATAGAGAATGTTCGTTAAATTTTCATTTACAGAAAACTTTTGTTAAATTTTCTTTTTATAAAAATTTTAGTAAAATTTTCTTTTTATAAAAAATCTTCGTAAAATTTTCTTTTATATAAAATCTCTGTAAAATTTGATTTTATAGAAAATTTTGGTTACGTTTTCTCTTTATAGAAAATTTGCGTTCAATTATTAAAGTTTTCGTTAAATTTTTTATTTTATACACATTTTTCGTTAAATTTTCTTTTTACAGAAAATTTTCTTTAAATTTTACTTTCAAAGAAAATTTTGGTGAAATTATCTTTTTTTAGAAAATTTCCATTAAATTTTCTATCGATAGAAAATTTTCGCTCAATTATAAAATATTCTTTTTATACAAAATCCTTGTTAAATTTACTTTGACAGCAAATTTTTGTTAAATTTTCTTTTTATAGAAGTTTTTTGTTAAATATTCTTTTTATAGAAAATTTCCGTTCATTTTTTTTTTAATAGAAAATTCTGGTTAAATTTTCTTTTCATTGAATATTTTCGTTAAAATACTTTGTATAGAATGATATCATTAAAATCCTTTTTAGATAATATGTTCATTGAAATTTATATGCAATTTTCGTTAAATTTTCCTTGTATATAATTTTCCCTTTTTATTGAAAATTTTAACTCTTAAACTTTCTTTTTATGGAATATTTTCGTTAAATTTTATTTTTAGAAAAAATGTTTGTTAAGTTATCTTTTTATAGAAAATGTTCATTGTTTCTACAGAAAATTCTCATTAGATTTTTTTTATAGAAAATTTTCGTCAAAATTTCTTTTTATAGAAAATTTTCGTTAAAAATTCTCCTTTCTAGAAATTTTCCTTGTATAAAATCTTCGTTAAATTTTCTTTTTACCGAGAATTGTTTTTTTATATGAAATTTTCGTTAAATAAACAATTAACAGAAAATTTTCGTTTAATTTTTTTGTTAAGAATATTTTATTAAATTTTGTTTTTATAGAAAATTTAGATTTTGTTTTTCTGCAACAAAATTTTCGTTAAATTTTCTTTTTATATAAGATTTTCTTTAAATATTCCGCTTAACTAATTTGTTTCGTTAAATTTTTCTTTGTAAAGAAAATTGTCGTTAATTTTTCTTTCAAAGAAAATTTTTGTAAAGTTGTCTCTTTATAGAAAATTCTTATTCGATTTTCTTTTAACAGCAAATATTTCGTTAAAGTTTCTTGTTTAGAATTTTTCATTAAATTTTTTTTTATAGAAAATTTAAATTTTATTTTTATAAAAAATTTTCGTTAAATTTTCTTTTTATTGTTCTATTTTTAAAAAAATTTTCTGTAAAACGATATTTTCTTTTTACAAATAATTTTAATTTTATAGAGAATCTTCACTAAGTTTTCTTTTGATATAAATTTTGCCTTAAAATTTCCTTTTTATATAAATGTATAAAAGTTGTATAAAAATGTTTTTCGAAACTTTTGTTTTTATATGAAATTTTTCCATAAATTTTATTTTATTATTATTATATTCCATTTTTTTGTTTTGTTTTTTTTTTTTTTTTTTTTTTTTTTTTTTTTGTTGAGCAGTTACAGTACATGTTCCAATTCAACTTTTACTACTTAATTCTCATCTGTAAAATTTCAATTCTCCTTTTAACACCGATTTATTTTAATACACTTTTTCCCAAAATGTCCATCACTTGACATTAATGGATTTAAAAATTGGTCCATGGTGAACTATTGAAAAGTTAAAAAAGACAAAGATATCAAATAGCTTACAATGTTTGAGTTGACACAACGAAAGCTTTAAAAAAATTGTTCGCTTAAATTGTTTTCAGTAGTTTGTTTATCTGTTTTAATCAAACATTAAATTTGAAATATAAAAGACATTAAAATGTTTTTTTTTCTTTTGTTTCTTGCAAAACTTTTTGATCTTTTTCCATTTAACTAACGGTTATTTTGAGCTAAACATTCGTCCATACACAAACACTCATACAGTACAAAGCTTAACAAAAGTTCACATTAAAAAAAATAAAATGAACGAAAATACTTCATGCAACAAAACAATTCCTCTTATTTAAGAGTCGTACGTAGCATTTGTTGGCAACACAAACTTATAAAAGCAGCAATAAAAATATATATGTACGAATATGTATAAAAAGAATAAAGTAAAACACGTATCGTATCTTTAAGATCGCCTTCGGTGTGGCATTGTTTATTTTTTGCTGCTTTTGCTGTTATTGTTGTTGTTGCTATTTTTATTTCTTTATACGTGGTGTATAAGTATGTATACGTTATATAAAAAAGGAATTAAAGTATAGTAAAGTTTGACAGTTATTTGCACTTTTATGATATCAAAGTCCTTACAAAGAACTGCACTTAACGTTAATTTTATTATAAAACTACAAATAATGCTACAATAATAGTACTTCTCGTACATACTCCGCACGCTTAATATAAGTTTTCTATACCACCATCATTCTGTTTTATTCTGCTTTGTTTTCTAAAAAAAAAAAAAAAAAAAAAAAAAACAAAAAAGTGGAGAAAACAGAAAAACTTCCACATCATAAGAAAATAAGAAGAATAAAAATTACATCCTAATAATAATAAAAAAGTAGACAGAATAGGAGCTTACGGTTATACAAAAATACACAGCCGCAGACGGCTAGAAAGTAATGCTATATAGAAGAAGAATTATTTTAGACGTGCCAAAATTTTAAATTATTTTTCACAGAAAAAAAAAAAAGAAATAAATAATAAAAAAAAAAAAAAAATTAGACTTCAATTACGAAATCTCTTATATTAATTAAATTTTTGTTTGATTTTGCTTCAATTACCAAAATAATAATATTAATTAACTAGATCAATTGATCTTGGCTTAAATTTCAATTATTTTTTAATTAAGTTAATTAGAATTATGGTTGGATGTTTGCCTAAAATCAATTAAAAATTTTATTGATTCAATTCTACAATTAATTAAATCCCCGTTTCAATAAAAACGCACGGATTAAAATATAATTGTTAGGAATATTTAAATAATACAATACAAGTAAAATTAAACGAGAAAAATATTAAAACTCCAAATTTTATTGAGGGAAAGGAAACTTGGTACATATATAGTTTCATCTTAGCGTTATATACACCCTGTTGAAATCACCGATAATCACAAATAAATCAGATTTTTATTACATTTAACCTCGAGTATCTCATGAATCTTAAAAGGATTTATAAGACGTCAAGATGAAAGTATCATTCCAATTCTGAAATGATATCAGGAATTTTTTTCTTTCCCAACCAAACTGTTCCCGGGGGAAAAAATTGCCATATTCTAAAAAAAGGGAGGAAGAAAATCAGAATCAATTGTTTTGATTTTTATATCTTATTTTGTGCAAACGTAGACGCCAATTAGAAAGTTTTGTTTGTTTTTACTAAAAATAAGTTTGTTTAAAGAAAAATAATTTTGAAATTATAATAAAATGTTTAGTGTTCCTTGTGCTTGCTGAAGAACTAAATACTAAAGAGTAAACTAAAGAAATGGATCAGAGGATTGCAAGGAGAAATATATGTAATGTTTCTAATCCATTGGAGCTACCGCAGTCATTGCAAGTACAAATTAAACTGTATTTCTTTTTTGGAGAACTGACAAAAGTATTATCGCGTTAATAAATTTCCTTTTGTTTATTTACTACAAGTGCTGACATTGCACTCACAGCCACTAAAACTGCATATGGTGTAGCGTCTGTTTATAAACAAAGTTGCTCTTTACGCTTCTTCACAGAAGGCGGATACCAGACATGTGTTAGGAAGGACAGTGATTTTGTATTGACTCAGGCCACTTTTAGTAAAGTGCTTGCAGAAGTTCTATGTATTTTTGAATTCCTTCAACAGCGAAAGATAAACGAAATATTGCGCTAGCTTTTTATGTCAAATATAAAATTCCGGACCATAAGTGGTTGGGGTATTATCCGTTTGTGCTGATGTTTGTAACACATGGAAAAAGTTATCCAACACCTACCCTAAAGTATACCAATCGACTCAGAATCACTTTGGCTGGACGGCTGGCTGTCTATGTAAACCTTGTGTACAAAGTACGGATCGCAATTTTAAAGATAACTCAATAAAATTTGATACGTGATACTTTTATGATACAAGGACGAAGCCTATTGAAATTTATTGTGGTCCATTATTTCACCTAGCTGCCATACAAATGTCCCCCCATAATGGAATTTAAACACTCAAAAATGCCTTAAAAATAAGAACATTTTAATAAAATTAGCTGCAAAGGAGTTCTGTACAAGTATCAATCTTTGCACCAAATTGTATGAAGTTCGGTCCACAATTGACCATAGCTCTCATATAAACCCCTTTTCCGAAAATCACTTTAACGTGAATAAATCCCATACGAATATTAGTATCGAGTTAATATTCGACACAAATATGTTTTATGTAAGTAGAAAAAACACTGACAAACTTTATGAGAATCGGTCCATAATTTACCATAGCTCGCATATAAACCCGCTTCCAGGAATCGCCCTAAAGTGTATAAAATTATCTAGATGTTAGTATCAACGCATTATTCTGTATTTGTATATTTTATTTTACATTTAGTAAAATTGGTCACAGGTATAGTATAAGTCCCCTTCCCGAATTTTTATGCTCGTAAGCAATGGTGTGGAGTATCATATTGTCGATCTGGATCGACTATATATTTCTTGTTTACAATAAGAAAGTAAACTATAGTTTGAACGCTATGCTGGTACATGTTTAAGTTTGTAAATTTTTTAAACAAATCGACAAATTCGAATTATGTAACTTAATGAAATTTTATATGTTATGCATTAAGTGAGGCTGGTAATCCTTTAGAGCCGTGGGCTTTGACGCCCCATCGTGTTCCAGAGGATGATTTCACGGAGATGCAGTTTAATGAGTTACAGTCAAAAACCTGAAACATTGTTGAACGAAGTAATGACGTATTAAACAATAGATGTCGATGTCTTCTTGATGCGAGGGAGCTTCAGTACTGTCTAGAGAAAGCTGCTAAAATTATAAGCGTGTGATGTGCGCTACATAACATATGTTGGCATTATGAAGTAAAGTAATAGATGAAGCCTATGATTCATTTATTAGTGTAGAAATATCGGAAAAGGAAACGAGGTCATCAACTTCAGCCCAATACCTAACAACATTTCAATAAATTAAAGTAAATATTAGAAGCACGTTATAAAATAATTAATTTAAGACTTTTAAAATTCATTAATTTTTGAATAGGAAATAATAAGAAATATCAAAAATAAACTAAGTTAAACATATGAACATACTGATTTAGTTATTTGTGGTAAGACCAATAAATTAAAATTGCAATCGATTTTTTTCCATTTCATTCATTTTTCAACTTCCTTCATTCCTATTTCTTCTATAAAAGTATTATGCCGCCGCATAATTAATTTGTTATCTTTTCATTTTCTCTATTGCTTGAAATTGTCCTTTTCTTTTTTTTTTAAATTATATATGCTGTCAAATGAACCGTATATTTTTTTCATGCTGTGCTTTTAATCCTTTTTATTCACTACTGCTTTTTTAACTGTTTCCACCAACACCCTTTGCACAGCAAGTTCAGTTAAGAGCATATTAGACGCACTTTTTGCAGAATCTTTTTTAGATTTGAGAATCCATTTTTTGTGTTTCATATAGTCTGGGCTCTATTGTAGCAATAGGTTTTTTATTCAGAGAGCTGTCTTGTATTGAAATTCTGATATTTATTTTACGGCGCTTGGTGACTCTAGACCAGAACCATTTGTAGCTAGATCTTCAACAGAAGTTTTCATTTAGATAAAATTATAAATGCTTTCCTCTGGTGGTTCATATATTGCAAATTTTGGGATGCCTTTTGCCGCACATATTTTTTTTTTTTTTTTTTGCAATTTTAATAATTTTATCAAGTCTTGATTTTTTTATAGATGATGCAAATTTAAGTTTTTCCATTCAGTGCTATTTTTATTTGAAGGACATAGAGAATTTAAGTGCTGTTTATACTCTTCGTCAGAAACTTTCAAGCTCCTACATATCTCTTTTAAAAAACACAGAGCTATTTCAGGATTTTGTTCCATTAGGGAGAGCAATTATTGGAGTTGAAGTTTATTTGTACTTTTTGAGATAAAAAGTTCTAAAATTATTTATTTTTTAATTTAAAACTTAAATTTTTTACCTATTTCTCTTAAAAATATATGAGGAAAAAACTAGAAAACTGTTAATTGTTTTCCCCCTTTTTTTTCATATTTATTATACCTACTTTTTTCTCAGGGAATATTTTCCCATTTTCGAATTAATGTGATGATTATAAAATGTGTACATTTTAAAGTATTTAATATTTATACCTATATTTAATTCCCAACAACTTAACATAAAAGCATTCATATCGGTGGAACTTTCCAATAAAGATCATATTATCATATCTTAGTGCATTGGAGACCTTGGACGAGATACCAATAACAATATGACAGACGTCTGAAAAAATCGTCAAAAACCACCAAAAAGAACTTACCTTATTATTCATATATAAATAATCTTTCATAGAACAGCTTTGAAACAAACTGGGATCTTGAAATTTAATATAACCTCCGGTACCAATGATGGGAACATCTACAATAGCACCGAAAGATTAATAATCTCATCAATTATTTAAAATTCGTACCTATCAAATAATTATACATTAAACACGTAAATATTTCGTATGGTAATACGAAACTATGGATTGAGCCCAAACAGTTGAAAATAGTAGAAAATTTAATTAAAGTTATTTTATTTTCATGTTCCTTATTGACACGTTTTTCTTTTTTCCTTATACCTTTTAAGAGCTGTCAAAACATTTTAAACCAACTATAAAGTTAATTACATTAATTAATAATATAATTAAATTTCAATATTAACTTAATTATTAATTTTATTAAAAAATATTTTGGATAATTTTTCTTCCGAGCTTGAGAGTTTTTAAATGAAATGTATAAAACAAAATTTAATAAAAAATGATTTTTAAGACAATAAATTAGATTAGTATTAAAACTTCTTTAGATCCCTTCGAACTGGATTCGCAACTACATCTCTAATAACCTCAACATTGACGACGTGAGGATCTCTAAACACAACACAGAGAATACTTATCCATTTTGATGACATCTAATTAAAGTCCACAAACTTTGCTTTACAGCAACCAAACATAGACTAGTAGTCCGAGTCATGCAGACATTATCGACGATGTCTTAATGGTTTCATAAAGATCTCAGTGACACAAAGACGACAACTCCGAACAAATTCATGTTGCTACAAAATGAGGAAAGTTTAATACATTTGGAATGTGACACATTGCAGTTTGTAGGTATGGTTGAGTAGATTATTACGTAATTTTTAGAATTTTCGATATACCCCCAAAATCGTTATATACAAAAAGCCGATTTTTTGGACTTCGCGGCCTTAAAAATTTGTACCTCGCATACCCGTTAACCTATTAAGTTCTTTAAAATGCATTAGAAACAAATGACTTTACTCTTTTTAAAAAGTATATGAGAATTCCTTCAAATTCGTTTACTTTTGGTGTTCGAAACAATTTGATTATTTTAATGGCATATCAACGCTATTTTGTAAGAATATTAACTGGCTTTAAAGAAATACAAATCTGTTCGCGTGAATGATTTTTCGCGAACGGCTTAAAGCAAAAGTCTAAAAAAATATATTTTCAACAATATATAAAAAATTACCGCACGTGATACGATCATAGTAATTTTTTCAAGATTCCATTAAGCAAAATTTTAATCAAACAAGTATGGATAGATTTCTTCGTTTTTTAATTTTATAAAATTCTCTGATATATTTTTAAAATCTGACAAACAAAAATTTTTTTAAATGATATTAATGGACAAGAAATTAACGTTTATGTTATAGTAGTTAAAAATCAAAAATTAAAAAAAAATAAACAAAATTTTAAATGGTCAAGCACACATTGATTGAACACAAGTTGGCCTATTTCTAAAAGTGTTTGTAGTTTACATTAGAGAAAATAAAATAAGCTATTAAAACAATCAAAAGAAAGAAAGAAAAAAAAACTTTTTTGATTTTTTAAATTTGAGTGCTATTAAAAATGTCCTCGTTTTGTGACGTTCTGGAGCATTTCCTGGTTCGAATACACAATGGAGGGATTTAGTGTTATATGTTGCTAAAGAAAATTTTATTTTAGATAAAAAAGTGTGTAGATGCTTTTTCGGCTAAAAAGACACAAAAAGTCGTCTTTTTTGCGATTTTCAAATTCGTTTATTTTTGGACTCGGTAAAGATATCGACTTCAAATTCTTTTTATTCAATAGATAATTTTGTTCTTTAACTACTTAAGAAAAAAACTAATAAAATTGGCTGGAAATACTAGGATATATGTGAAAAAAACTGGACCAAGAACATGCAAAATTATGGTGCTTAAAAATTCAAACGCAAATAACTCGAAAACTATAAGAGATAAATAGGACATGTTAACATGTTTTTTATGTCAGAGGTACCTAACTTTGAGCCCCCTTAGCTCCGCCCCTGGGGGGATTGTTGTATCCCCCAATCAAACATAGCATTGTACGCTCCTCTGCTACGCCTACACCAAATTTCATGAAAATCCAACCTGCCGATCAGAAGTTACAGATTTATTTCCAAAAAATTTCGATTGTGCCCCACTGTGCAATAGGATTTTATGAATTTTACAACTTTTAAACAAATCTTATCTTCTACAATTCTCATCTGATTTTATTAAACTCATTAGCTATTAGTTCATCTTATTCTCAATAAAAATAGGGTATGTGTTAGAAAAAGAATTACGAATAATACATTTTCTTATAAAGAACGTGTCAAAAATTACTGCAAATTTCAAAAAATACATATAAAAAATTAAAAATTGATTTTGTGACCTTAATATCTTACACAGTTTTACTACGAATACAAAAGTGTATACACTTTTAAACAGGGTAAGGACTTTTCTTTCCAATGCGGTTTAAAATATTTAAATTGGTTAACAGGTATTCGATTTAAAAATGTTTAAAGCCACGAAGTCTGAAAAATCTGTTTGGGGGTATATTGAAAAATCTAAAATCTCAAATCTAAAAGCTACACTACATTACATTCCAAGTGTTTTTTGTCTTGGGATTTGGGATTAATCGTTCATTTTACTGATCGTTCTTTTTTGTTCTGAACAAATAAGTGAACAAGTTCGTTGTTTTTGTGCAGTTGTTCATTTTTATTCTGAGCTATTTGGCTGATCGAACTATTTTTATTAGTCCGAACTATTTGCGTTTATTCAGTCAGTGAACAATCTGCAAGAATATGATTACTTTTGTTATTATTGCCATTTTTTTAATCTCTGTTGTTAGCAAAACATTATAAGTTATAATTTCGAAATTTCAATAAAACTTTCTTACAAATTAAAGTCATTTTTGGTATATTTTTGTAACTGATTATATGTTTTGAATCAAAATTTCCAGACCTAAACAGACAAATATAATAAATGATTAAAAAGAACAAAAAGGAACAAGAATACTGAACAACTTCATATTGTTCATATAATTGAATTGTTCAATTGAATATGTTCGTTCATGAACAACCCAACTCTATTTAACACACGACATTTTTGCAGGACATATCAATCACTTTGTCATGAATATGGCTCGATGTATGACAATTCGGTGAATTTTTTTAATATAGTCATCAATAAAAGGGATAGTACGACAACATATAGATGACTTTGTTGTCAAACTTGTTCTGTACATGCATTTTACTGATGACAAATATTGAATTTTACTGTAGTGCGATTCAGTAAATTTTAACGATTCAAAAATCGGCAAATATGTCAATGGCTTTTGTTGTTTGCAGTAACTATTATATATTTCAGTATGTACTTGTGTGGCACCTCTGTCATAATAAACAGAAGACTTGAATAGAAGTAGAAATAAAAAAGAATTTGGGAATTATTTATAAATTGTGAACAGGTATTCTTACCGCTTTTGTACGTTAAACTTGTATTTTGGTTGATAAAATAAGCAACACACAAAATGTTGTGATTTAATTAATGAGAGAAGCAGATGTAACGATAACGAATATCATTTGAAAATGCTATGGAATGCCAAAATCGATAATTTTGTTGTTGTTTAATTTTATAAACAATTCGATAATCGTTAAAATAAGTTACTGAATCGCACTACTGATGACATCGTCGAAGAAAATAACAAGAAGAACAGTTTATGGTCCTTCGAACCAGATATCGGTTGTAAACAATAAGGAGTGTAAAATATATGCAAATTACTAATAAACTTATCACAAATCTTTTCATTAAGCACCCTTACATTAAAAGTTAATGTAGTTCAAACTTCTTAACAAAATTAAGAATAATTTTCAATTCAATGTTAATTATATAGTTTTATAGCTATTTGCGATATACAACTCTGGCACTTTAGTTCCATTCATGGTGTTTTTTTTTTCTAGCATTTTTTAAGGCATCATCTTTTTTTTTTCTTTTCTTTACCTTCAGCATTTGTTTCACAAAGCTCCTCTATTTATCCATTTTGTCTACGTTTATGCGTGTATGTTGATGTGTCTTATTGCATCTAAGAAATTTACTCTCTACTCCATCAGTTTGCTATTTTTATGAGCAGTGATATAAACGATATTTTAATTAATATCACTTAAGATAAAGCACGAAAGCTTGTTGAAACATTCAAACAAACATGAACAAACACTGTCTGTGTTCGAACGATTGTGCGAGTAGTATTTGTAATGGATGTAGTATATAGTAGATATATTTATATTTCTATAAGAATATGTATTTAAGTATGTATACAAGTTTTGTCTTAATGCAATGGTTGCTTTTTTTCGAAGACATTGTCAGCGTACTATTTACAGAAGACAGACCAAAGGAACAAAAAATAAAATAAATAAAACAAAAAAATACTCTTATTTTTCCACTAGATTGCATATGGCAAAGCACACAGTTACAGAGGTTGTTTCTAAAGCGCAGGGATTCAGATTGCACGTGGAAAAATACCTATTTTTTAATTTTAAAAACAGGCGATAGTTTAATCTAGAACCAAACCTCATGGAAATTTCTAGAAATAATTCTTACGTATTTTTACAATAATATAAAAAGTAATGGTAAAATTTGTTGGTAAAATTTCGTCAAAATCGGTTTAGCCGATTAGACGTGATTGATACACAAATAAACAAACAAACTTACACCACATTTTTATTGTATATATAAGGATTTTCGTTAAGTTTTCTCTTTATAAAAAAATCTGCATTATATATTCTCTTTAGAGAGAAATTTTGTCAAGTTTTCTCTCTATAAAAAATTTTCGTTTTATTTTCGATAAATTTTGTCTTTATAGAAAATTTTCCTTGTTTTTTCTTTTTAGAAAACTTTACCCACATTTTCTCTTCACATATATTTTTTTCAAATGTTTACTCTTCGTAGAAAATGTTCATTAGCTTTTCTCTTTAGAAAATTTCCATTAAATTTTCTGTTTGAGAAAAATTTCATTAAATTTTCTCTTTATAGGAAATGTTCGTTATATTTTCTCTTTATAAAAAAAAAATGTTCGATAAAAAATAAAATTTTACATTTATTTTTTACTCCCTACATATTTTTAATAAATGTTATACTGGTATCTAAAAAGAATTCGTTTACCAACAAAAAACAATTATGTATTTAGAAGGATAGTCGAAATTGAAGTGCTCAAAAATTTGCAACTCTCTTTTGTCCTTTTTGAATTAAATAAATTTAAACTAACAAATGCTTAAATTCTCCTTTAACAGTTGTGAAATTTTACAAAGATCTACTAAGTTCTAACTAAGTTGTTAGAACTTAGTATTTTTTCAGTGTTCTAAGCTAAACTTCGGAATATTAATAGTGAAGAAATGTGGGAAAAAATTGCATTTACTTACAATTTTGAATTTTAATAAAAAATACTTATTTATTATAATAATTTGTGGGCCTGGGAAAAAAAGCATCTAATATTCTGCTTTAAATCAATAACTTGTCAAAGAGTCAATATAGGTAATATCCAGATTTTCAGTACCACATCCCCTATTCCGAGCGAAAAAAATAAATATCGTATTTGAATGATGCTGTGAAAATTTTAAGCAAATCCGTTCGGCTGTTTGAGAGTTGCAAAAAGTGAGCGTAAAAATGTCAATCGAGATTTAATATAAATAGCTTAATTAATAATGTGTATTTTTATAAAATCATTTATATAAAGATTTTCGTTACGTTTTCTCTTTATAGAAAATCTTCATTATATATTCTATTTTATTTGTTATTTTTAAAAAATTTTCGTTAAATTTTCTCTATATAGAAAATTTCTCTTTATAATTTTCCTCATTTTTTTTTTCTTTATAGAAAACTTTCCCTACATTTTCTTTTTACATATTTTTTCATACATTTTTTTATTTTTCATACATTTTTTGAATTTATGTTCATTAAATTTTCTCTTTAGAAAATTGTCACTAAATTTTCTCTTTGAGAAAAATTTTGTTAAATTTTCTCTTTAAAGAAAATTTTTGTTAAATTTTCTCTTTATAAAAAAAATGTTCGATAAAAGTTCTATAATAGTTAATGAATGGGAATTATCGAAGGTAGAAATCCTGAAAAAAATAAAAAAATAGACTAAATGAAATTTGACGTGCTGAATATGATTCTGCTTTCCGCTTTTTATACCACCTTAGGTGGTTATGCGTTTGTGCTGATGTTTGTAACGCACAGAAAAAATCGTCCAACACTCACCCTAAAGTATACCAATCGACTCAGAATCACTTTTTGCATCGATCTAATAATGTTCATCCGTCCGTCTGGCTGGCTGGACGGCTGGCTGCCTGTCCATGTAAACCTTGTGCACAAAGTACAGGTCGCAATTTTGAAGATAATTCAATGAAATTTGGCACATGGGACTTTCATGACGCAAGGACGAAGCCTATTGAAATTGGTGATAATAAGTCTATTATTCCACCTAGCCACAAACAAATGTCCTCCCGGAATAGGGGTTTAACGATCATAAATGCATTAAATATAGCAATATTTTAATGACATTCGGTTTAAGGAAGTTTTGTATAAGTTTCAATCTTTGTGCCAAGTTTATTGAAGATCGGTCCATAATTGATCATAGCTCCCATATAAAACCCTCTTCTGAAAATCACTTTAACATGCATAAATCACATACAAATGTTAGTATATGGTTTATATTCGACACAAATAAGTTCTATATAACTAGAAATCTAGTGATAAATTTTATGAGAATCGCTCCCTAATTTACCATAGCTCCCATTTAAGCCATTAATTTGCCTTACGAATATCTTAAAAACACAAAATAAGGGGGTGTATGTAGAGTTTTTTCCTTAACTGTATGTATATTTTCTAATTACGAGAAAAATTTACATACATATTATTACATATTATAAAATAGCTCTATCTCTCTCTTTCTCACTTAATTTCTCATGGTCAATATGGCGTATGATTAATATGTTTTATTTACATGTAAAGTATTGTAACCAATATTTCCAAAAATTCTATGTAAAATTTCTAAGCATAATAACGGCGTTAAAAATTATACATAATTAAAGTGTTAATGTGATCACAATCGTTCTTAATTTTACAACGTAATTTTTCTTTCAGTGTATGATTTTAATATTATGTATTTCGTTTAGGGACACGACTTTATACTCATCAAACATTCTACGTATATTGACAGAAATAATACATAGTTATTGGTTTTTTTTTTTTTTTTTTTTGATTTTTACTCGGTTGCAATCTATAAGTCTGGTCTTAATGCAGCACAAGTTTGTTATAAGTATTGCTATGTATTATTCTTGTTGTTGTTGCTATTTCATTGTGATGGAACGTTTATTAAATTTAAAGTGATGTCTATACTATCATCATCATTATTATTAGTATTATTTTTATTATTATGATTATTATTGTTACTATTATTTGTCACAGTAACTTATTAGTCAGTCAGTAAATTTTTAGGTAACATACAATGATTACATACATACGTACATTTTAAGAATGTACTTTTAAGGTACAATATGTACATTATAAATGGTCTTTATTAGAAAAACTTATTGTATAAAAAAAGTTAATTTAAAATTCTTTTAACGTTTCTGGAGGATGTAATTATTAATTATAACGACAACTTTTATGTATATATTTTTATTTATTATTCTAAAGAATTGTTTGCCTGGTTTTGAATCTGGAACAACAGTTTTGATTGAAAAATACAAAATACAAAAATATTTATAAAATATCCCATGAAATACTAGAACATAGATTAACGTAGATATGAAAATCTGTTGTCAAAAACCTAAGTCGGTTGTCAGAAAACATAAGTATAAGAATGTTTTAGTAAAAAATTTCATAAAAAAATTGAACGCAAAGTGGGGACAATCGCAAAATTTGTTGGTAATAAATCTGTAAATAATAAATCTGTAAACTAATTAATTATATGGAAAAGTTGTAGAGGAAGAAAAAGTTGTAGAGTAGAATAAATTAGAAAAGGAAAGATTATCAAAATGGTCGCATGGCTATGACATAGACAATATTGACTATTGTATTCCCAAACCCTTTCCTACTATAAAAGCCGGATCGATTGAGGTTTATATATGATGGGTCGAAATCTTCTGAAGGTGTTGGGGGAGGTATCTTATTTCCCGTATATTGGAGGAAAATTTCCTTTAAATAGCTGGATCACTGCACTGCTCTTCAAGCGGAGATCTCAGCCATTAGGATAGCGGTAAATTGGCTAATATACTGTAGGGTATTCCGCATGGATATTCAAATTTGTATCGATCGTCAAACTGAGATTAAGACTCTTTCAGGTGTCTATTCGACATCCAAGCTGGTACATGAATGCCGGACATTTTTAAATGAGATGGCGTGACATTCAAACTTAGAGTTGACCTAGTTAAGGGGTCACTCAAATACTTCAGGAAATGTTATTGGGTTGAACTACCCTAAACTGGTTACCTTCTTCAAAGTAAAGTAACGAACCAAATAGTAGGAATGCCGCTGTCATCTTGCAGATTTATGATACTGCAGTACTTGTCGAGAATAGTTCAACAAAGTTGGACAAACGAGTCTGCATGTTCTATCGCGACATAGATAAGGCCAGTACGATCAAAAACAAGAGAGCTTCATTCTGGAATTGCCATGGCGTCAGCTACCAACACTTGTAGCCATTATTACCGGGCACTCTAGGAGACTAGAACTCCCTTTTAACGACTATTGTAGATGTTGCTTTAACGAGAATGAGGAAGAAACAGTAGAACATTTTCTTTATCACTGTCCTGCTTTTGTGAATATAAGGACTGCTGAATTTGGGAGTCCACATATGCATGGACTATCTGATCTCTCCGCAATTGATGTCAGACGTGTCAAATCTTTTATTGGTGGGTCAGGTTGGTTCGATTCGAACCTATTTTCGTACATGTGAAAACAGATTTACATGATCTATCAGGGTAACACAACGGAACCAATAGGATCCCAGTGAGCTATCTATTTTACGTATTTACAGCTATCCATCTAACCTAACCCTCTAATAATACGGGATAAGCTACAGGGTATCAAAGTTAACCACCCCGAGTAAATATAAATTTCAAAAAATCGTAAGTTCCATAAATAAAGTTCTATTTAAAAGATTTTTATATTTTTGAAAAGTGCTTGACGAGTTGAAGACAAAACATGCGCACTGATTTAAGTTATCTCTTACAGTTAAAAAGATATTTACGCTTGAATTTTGAGTTTTTGATTATTTGCCTGAGGTGTATAGAGGAAAATTTTTTAAAAAATATTGTACAATTTTAAATATATTTCCAAATAATATTCTGAAAAAATCTTAGGATTATTTCAATTGGTCTAGCCGTGAAAAATTCCTTAAATCTGCTGAAATGTGTATGACCGGCTTAGGTTTTTGACAACAGAATTTCATATCTATGTTAATCTATGTTCTAGTATTTCATGGGATATTTTATTAAAAATACAGTACAATCTTTCAACTTATAAATATAGACGTTTTTTCTTTTTATATTTAAAAATACATAATTTATACCCTACATCCAGCATTGGTCGAAATGCTGAATTTCAGAAAAAATTTCATGTTTACCGATTAATAAAAAATGTCACGCGAGTTTTGTTTTTTTTTTACTTATTGGCGCTGTTTCATTAAAAAGTATATTTTGATCGATTTAGCACTAAACTGCTTCACCGCACAGCCAAAAACGAATGCAGGAGTGCAGGATTTTATGAAAAAAGTACACTTTACTAAAAACTTTTTTTAAGTTGCACAAAAAAAGCATTTTGCCATTATACTATTACTATTATTTCTTATGTATTGTATTAAACAAATATCAGTCTTTTATTTTTCCAAAAATCATTCAAAAAGCTCCAACAACCAATTATTGGCAATTTTTCAAAAATAAACAATATTTAATAAATTGAATCAATTATTACGAATATTATCTCGATTACACAAATAACACGCTCCAGTAAAGTTGTGTGTTACTTATACGCACATACGGAAATATACAATAAAATATTATAAACTACTGAATTTAGAGAGTTTTGACACGAGTTGCTGGTTTAGAGGCCCTTATATTATATTCTTTAAAATGACTTATATAAACATGTTATATATGAGCAGTGTTGCCAGGAGATAAGAAAAAAAAGAGGCCAAATTGAACTTTAAAAATGGCCAAAAAATTATATATGTCTTAAAAAAAGTCAGAAAAAAACTAAAATTTTTTTAGTAATAAAACTTACTTTTTCACGTTCTCATTAGTTTCGAAATTTTTTTAAGATTTTATAACAAATAAGACGTGGAACGGCTGTCAACAATATGACCTAATGAAAAAACGTTCAAAAAATTCACATACAAATTTGGGTTATGCTTCGTATGAAAAATTACTAAGTTTTTTTTAACTGATTTGCCACCAGTTTAGAAGTATAATTCCTTTCCGATTAAGAATTTCTAAATTTTTAGGTGATTTTTTTGCTTTTATGAGAATTTTGTTTTTAATTTCATGCTTAATGAAATATTGTAAAAATATTTTAAAAGTAATCGATTTAGTAAGTCCATAAAATTAGTTAAGTTTTTATTGATTTGGGCAGCTAAAAAAATTTTTGTTTAATATAAATAATCTTGTTTTGTTTTTGTACGAATAAATACACAAAAATGCTTAAATGGATGATTATGTTAGAAATAAAGTTAATAATAGCAAATAAGAAACTATTTTCATTACTGTTGAAATACTAACATTTTAGCCTTTTTAAGGCCAATTTAAAAATGAAAAAAGGCTAGAAAAAACTAAAGCTAAAATGAACATTTTAAGGCTGAAGCAAAATAAAAAGGCTAGATTTATCCTTAAAAAAGCTAAACTGGCAACACTGTATATCAGTGAGTTGGTAAATAAGTCTAATTTTATATTCTCTTCATATTTTATAAGGTTTTGGAAAGTAGACGGAGTTTTGCCTGAGAAAATATTGCTTTTTTAGTTTTTTTCTTTTTTAAAATATTATTTCGTTTTGAAAAATTGACAAAAATTGGTTGTTGAAGCTATTTGAACGATATTTCGAAGAGTGAAAGATTGATGTTTATTTTACATAATACATAAGAAATAATATTAATAATGTAATGCTAATATGCTTTTTTGTACAATTTAATAAAAAGTCTTTTGAAAAGTTGACTTTTTTCATAAAATCTACATCGCTGCATTCGTTTTTGGCCGGGCATGAAGCACTTTAGTGCTAAATCGATTAAAATATGTTTTTTAATGAAACAGCGACAATTAACTAAATTGAAATTAAATTAAAAGAAATAATTACGATATTTTGCTTTTTTATTAAGCGATAAACATGAAATTTATTTTCCAAAATTTACCATTTTCAACCAATGCTGGATGTAGGCTGCAAATATAATTTAATTTAAAATTTCTTTATTAAGCATTTATGAAGTCTTAGCTTTTGAAATATATAAAGAAGTAATACCTTTATTAACAAAACTTTGAGAAAAAAGTTAAAGAATTTTACTATATTTTGGTAAAAAAAGCAGCTATTTTTCATACTAATATCAGAGTGCTGACTTCGAATATTTTTCACGGCTAGACAAAGTGAAATAATCCAAACATTTTCTCTTCGTATTATTTTGGAATGTATTAGAAATTACAAGATATTTTTAGAAAAATTTTCCTTCATGTAATTCAGGACTAATACCCGAAAAACAAAATAAGGTGGAGGCAAAAATTCAAAAATTCAAAAGAGAAAACTTAAGTCATTAAGCATGTTTCGTCTCGCCAAGCACTTTACAGAAATATAGAATTCTTAAAATAGGATTTGATTTTTATAAGTTTTGAAACAGATTTATGACCAAAAATTTTGCGATTAGCCCCACTCTGAACATGATTTTTTTTTTTTTTTGAGTATTTATTTTTCAATTGTTTTTTTTTTTAGTTCCATATCAATTTTAATCTTTGCACTAGTATTTATTGATATATATGGTTTTACTAAAATATAATATACAATAGATTGTTTTAGATTTAACTTATATTACTTATTATATTATATTTAACTTATATTATTATACGCAAACTTTAGTTATTTATAAACGAAAATTCTGTTTTCTTTATACTTCAGTTCTTAAAATGAACTAAAATATATATCTTGCATCTGAAGCTTATCTGCTTGCCACCAATATGCACACTATCAATCAATTAAATAAAATTTTCAGATTTCATGTGGCAGATTTTAAAACACTTTTATGAAAATTCCTGCATAAAATATATACATATCATTCATTCCATGAAAAAACGCCCAAAAATTTTCCTTAGGTCTTCCGATTTTGCTAATATTCGGCATACGCATATCCTATGGAGCCATTTGAATATCCACATTTTTATTTTTCGAATTTTGAAAACCTCGCAAAATTTATTCACAATTTTAATTTTTTGCCAAAATTTTCGAAAAAGCCTGTCTTTAAGTCTTTAAATACAAATATAACTATAAGCTGTAATCGGATTTTTATGATTCAAGTGACGTATGACATATGTCCTCTTTAAACGCAATAACTTAGAAATAATAATATTATTATTTAGAAATAATATTATATTATAAAAATGCATTTATAAAGCAAATGCAATTTTAGGATAAATTTTTGAAAATGTTCTATCCTTTCAATTTTTTTCTCCCTTCGATTTTATAAAAATTTAATGTTTTCTAAAAATTGCAATATAAATTGTTGTGGGATACTATTACAAAAACAATTTTTTTTTTTTTTGAAAAATATATATGTTTTTCTAAATTGTTGTGTTTTCTATTTTTTGTGAGTTTATTTATTTACGCGTAGTTTCAAATATTACATCGCTAATGTATGTAATTAATTTAATAGTTACAATACAATAAGAGAATATATAATTCTCATTTAGTTTATATAAATTCAAACATAAGTAATCGAGATTGGGACGATACATTTGAGCAAGAACTGAAGTACCGATCCTATTATACTTCGCTCTTAGGGATCAAAGTATCACCAGACACGTTCATAGCTAACCAACCGAGAGCCGAAGAATTTATCTCGTCGGATTGTGGTAGCATCATCGTAGTTAGCCGATTGAGAGCTGAAGAATTTATCTCATAGGATCGTATTTGGAGGCCGAACCGGCTAATTACAACCGACCGAGAGCCGAAGAATTTATCTCGTCGGATCGTAGTAGTAGACGTTTGAGAACTGAAAAATGTATCTCATCGGATTGTATTTGGAGGCCAAATGTTGTAATTAGCCAACCGAGAGCCGAAGAATTTATGTCGTCGAATTGTATTTAGTTTATAGAGTAGCTCATACGATTCTAGCTATCCGACCGAGAGCAGAAAAATTTATATCGTTAAGCGTATTTATATAGTTAGACGTTTGAGAGCTGAAAAATATATGTCATCGGATCATATTTGGAGGCCAAACGTTATAACAATTTATCTTGTCGGATTGTATTTAGTAGCTAATCTATACTCATACGATTCTAGGTAGCCGACCGATAGCAGAAGATTTTATCTCCTCGAATTGTATTTAAATTATAGAGTCGATTGAGAACCGAAAATTTATCTCATCGGATTGTATCTTGTAGATTAAACCTGTAGTTAACCGACTAAAAGCCAAAGAATTTATTTCGCCGGATAGTATTTAGTATTAGCCTAGTCCATACGATCCTAGTTAGCCGATTGACAGTTAAATCAACTAACTCATCGAATTATATTTTGTTGTCAAAAACTTACAGTCCGAAGAATTTATCTCAGCGGATTGCATCCCAATAGTTAGTTTTAGCAAAAGCATTCGTAAATCAAATTAGCTATATAATCGTAGACATTCGGTCGTGAGCAGAAGAATTTGTCTCGTCGGATTTATTTTTTGTTAATTAACGCATTCTAACTAAGAATTAACTTTTTCAACATTGTCACATTTTATAGTAGTTATGTATTTCTATGGTGCTATTCGTGTCACGAAGAAACAAGAAAGCTCTTTGGTAACAGTCAAACCTTTGAGGAAACTGGACAGACTAAAGATACCCCAGCTGGAAACAAAAAACTGTATAACATATTTCAAGTTTAGTCACAACATTTTATAATTTGCAATTGCATTACGAATGTATTTTTAAACAAACAATTTATTATTGCCCTTAAAGAGGTCTCAGTTGGCCTTCATTTAAGCCCGTCTACATTATAAGAAGATATTAACTTTTAAAGTTACATACTTTGTCGGATTATTTAACTTTTAGAAAAATGTAAATCGCAAATAAATTCGCGATTTTTTTTTAAATTAAAAAAAATAATAATGAGAAAGACTAAATGGCTCCATAAGTTATACGCTTACCAAATCAAAAATTTACATTTTTTATAAATTCCTCGTGGAATGAACGATATATATATATATATATGAAGTTTTTTTTATTATTATTCGCTGTTTTCCAAAAAAAAAAAAAAAAAAAACAATTTCATCTTATAAATTACAAAGTTTTTTCATTTTTCCATTCGTGCTTGTTGCATTACTGAAATATTTTTTTGACTCATGACTTTTTTGAAACTTTTTATCTCAATTCAACTTTTTTCTTTTCGTTCAGTTTTATTTTCCGCAATTTGTGAAAAATAAGAGGAAGAGAAACGAAACAAATTTTCTATGTTATTGATATCAAACTGCCAAATACTATCAGACGTTAAATTAAATGAAACCAATTTTGCAATTTTTTTTTTTAGGTCAACAAAAGGTCGTCTTAACACTCTAAGAAGAAGTTGATAAATGCCATTCAAACAGGGCTTAACTAAACAGCAGCAGCAAGAGCATAAGTAAAAACAGCAACACTACACCTCACAGACAGCGGAATGAATAATGAAACTTTGCCAAATAAAGCCAAATATGGATGAAAAAAAAAACTAAAATAAAATAAAACGTCAAGAACGTATGTGCAACAGTAAGTTACAAGCAAAAATATTGTTGTATCTTTTTCAGAAATGAAAAAATTCTTTTATTATTTCTTTTCTTTTTTTCCAAACTAACTGAAGTTTATTTTAGTTTTTTAAAAATTTATTTTAACTTTAACAATAACGCTCAGCAAACATCAACAAAATAAAGAGAAAAGAAACCTCCAAAAAAACGCGATAATAATTCAACAAAAGTTAACAATATGTAAGGGATCATATGAGTAAGGTTTTTCTTTTTATATATATATATATATATATATTTTATATTATATAAATGGTATTCAGATTGCAAATAACCAAAAACTAAAGGTTTTACAGTTTTGGTTTAAAATCGCTAAAGAATGAACAAAATTTACTACATACACTTACAAATTGAAATTGTAAATATACGAGTAGTTTGGTTTATTTCTTTTCAGTTTTGGAATGCCAAACCGAAACATTTTTTTTGTTAATATACGTTTCTGTTACGTATCTACCGGCTACATTTATTTTCATGAAGCCACTACTGATAGTGTTGCTATCAGTAACACAAGAACACTTTTAAAAAACGCCAAAATGGCATCAAACAACAACACCACAAGGAGACATACTTTACCACACATACAACACTTTTCATATGTTGTCCAATAATACGTATGTATATATGGATGTCCAAGTATTTGTATATGTTGCACACTACATTTATATTCTTATATGTTTGTATGTATGTAAACGGATACAATGGATTATATTAAATCTTTACACGAGTTGTAAAATATTAGTACAATTTTGGGAGAATAGAAACAAAAAACTATTATAATTTATAGCCAGTCAAACCTGACTGTAAAGAGAATAAGAAGAAAATATAGTCCTAATGAAGGCTTGAATTAAAGGACTCCCATCTTTTAATATAAAATACAAAATGTTTGATGTATAATTTACAGTATTAAAGAAAAATTATTCCCGAGCTTTTTTGAAGATCTTTCTTAGTCCTTATATTGTTCGAAGCCAATTATCCTTTTCAAGACGAGATCAAGGTCACACCTTAAAATCAAAACCAAAATTTTTACTTCTTTCCCTCAACATTACACACTAGCAAGTTTTATTATGAGTATTTTGGATCGTTGAGAAGTTGAAGTTTTTGAGATATCAAATTTAGAACAAAAGTTAATATTCTATGAATGGAAATCATTACAAATTAATACATCATAGCTGGTTGAAAAATATGCATCTCTGCTGATTATAATGGGCCAATATATATGGGGAATTTCAAAAATTATCGAAATTCTTTGAAACTGATTTTATGTGTTTTGTATTTCTAAAGTTTGTTTTAGCAAATTAAAGCGCTATAGTCGGCTGAGCCTCACATCTTCACCTCCTTACCAACAACTAATAAAGTTTACGCCTTAAAGTATGCTTTCATATGTTCACATTTATATTTACAAAAATAATCTACATTTTTTCCAAACTACAAAATGTAAACACAAAATTAAACTATCATGGCAATCGTTGATTTCTTAAAGAAAACAACAGTAACAACACTGATGGCTTCTGATGACTACTAAGTTTATATACATATGTTTGTATATAGATAGTGCTTATACAAAAAATAACAACACCGAGTCATTGCAATGCTTCTATTTCCAACTAAAAAACGTCCAAACATACATAAAAAATGATTGTGTATATTGCATATACAAAAAAACAACTTCTACTTGCTTACACAAAAAACAATAACAATACTGAAAGTCATTTCAATCATTTTTATATATGTTTGTGTGTGTATATATGTAATAATTTTTTCAGATTTTTGCCTATAACTGGGTTGTTTATGGACGGATATGGTTAATTCAAAAACCGAAATTTTAGAATAATATTTACGTCAGATTTGTACAAAAATGAATTCCGAAACTTATACAAAAGTTTCACAAAATCCAAGAATGCGTTTTGAACGATATCTCAGTTATTAATGAACCGATTTTATTTATTTCTTCCGTAAAAACAAAATAATAAATAAAAAAAAAAGATTTCGTTTTTTCTGTGCAAAAATTAAGTCTGTAGCTCATACAGGGGCTTAGAAAAGTCGAAAACAAATACGTTTTTAGAGGCCCTTTCGGTTGTTTTGGCGATATCTCGGCCATTATAGGACCGATTTTGTTGATATTTACTAGTGTCATTCTAAGGAATATTCCCTATGATTTGATGAATAAAACCTATATATTCGATAACTAGAAAAAGTGATTACAACACACAGTCGAACAGACGGACATCACTATATCGACTTCCTATCAATAAGGTAATCCAGAAAACATATACTTTTTGGAATAACAAACTTATATATACCTCTACACCTGTAGTGAAGGCTATAAAATAGGAAAACTGTTATTACTTTTTACAGATCTTATAAAATAACGAAAAAAAAAAACAAAATTTTAGATAATACACCTAAAATCTCAAGGAAATAAATATATTCATTTAATATTAAAAATTTAGTTAAAACTTTTGAAGATTTTTTGATTTATTTCAGTTTTGTACCGACAATTTACATCTTTAGCAAGTAATCGTTTTACTATCTGGTGAAGAGTTATGCGATGATAAATAATAAAACCAAAAATTGAAGATTTTTTTTTAAATTTTACAGTTTTTTTTTTTTTTTTTTTTTTTTGATAGAAGAAGTGAAATTAAATTTAGAGAACAAAATTTTAAAGACGTAGTGATTCTCTATATATTTCTAGATATATCTCGTTGATATCAGAAAACTAGTCTTGAAATACCATCATCACAAACTTTCATATAATTGGTGTAAATATTTGTAAATTTATGTTTTTCACTATTGAGAAAACCCGCTTTTATATAAACTGCTCAAAATATCTATTAAACACCTTCATCAAATTTTCAAATTTTGTTCCGCATTTTTCTAAGATTTGATATAATTTTAGATCATCGAAAAGTATCTGTAAAGAATTATCTTAAAGGTTAAATTTGATTATGTGAAAAAAAAATAAGAAACATCATTTATGCTGGTTATAGCGGCATACTTCTCAAAACACATTTCGCTTGTTGACAACTACCGCTATATATAAATTACGATAATATTGATGTCAAAAGAAAGCATTTTATTTGCTTAATACTAAAATGTTTGCAGCACTTATAATTAATTGTATAAATCAAGAATTGTTCTTAACCTCAAAAATCAGCCACACTTATTTCGCATTATATTTGGAATTTTAAAATAATTAAAACTATTCTCGATGTAAAATTTGTCACTAAATAACACATATGTGTTATTTTATTTTCGCGTTAGTTTTTATTTTAGCAATAGATTTTAATCCGAATATTATAATACCTAAGCGATATGTTTAGACTTACATGACCCAACTTAAAATTGATTTATTCGTTACAGAGTACAGATTTATTTCCAGTATATTTTTTTTTTTTTTATATAAATTCTGCCACTATACATCGAAAACTCCAAGTTCATACACGGCTACGAAAACTAAGAAAGCTGTTTGGCTATTAGATATTAGTAAATTCTCAGATATTTTCTTCTTCTCTCCCATACTCTAAAGATATCTTAAGCCATTTGAAAGTTAGTACCGGAATTTCTATCTTCTAATTTCTCCAAAAAGATTTTCTTTACAATTAATTTCCTAATAAAATATAACGAGTGTAAGTTCTTCATAGTTTAAACCAACCTAAAAAAAAAACCAAGCAATTGAGCGATATGCCAAAAAATACAACTAAAGATGCTCTTAAAGTTATTCAAAGCTTACAAACCAATTTAAGCTTTTGGTTAAACAAATAGTTTTACTTATAGTAAACTGCATACACCATAACATACACAATAACTAAATATTGGTTTTGGTGTTGGCTTCTCCGTTGCTTTTTTTGTTTTATTTCTTTGTTTCATTCTTGCAACACCCACAATAACATTATCTATTTATTTCTGCTTATATGGCTATGCTTTTGGTCAGTTACTATTGCACTTGGTTTGACTTAATCCAAGCATTTTATTTTAATTTTTTTTCAATAAGCCGGCAAGCCAGCCATTCTGGCTAGTAAGCATATAGTTTTTTTTTTTTTTTTTTCATTATTATTATTTTCATAGAGTTTTTCCTTTGGCCTAACAACCTTATGGGCATTTCTGACTAGGAAACTTATGAACATTGTCTGCATAACTTTTATAATGGCCCCATATGCAATTTTGTTCTGAAATGTTATTTAGTGTGTCTTTACGTACCTCTTAGCCTGGCAAAGAATGAAGGAAGGAAGAAGCTGAAAGCGAAAGACTATCAGGAAATAACTTTGCACGAATGTTACGTCGTAAGGAAGGTTTTTATATCTAGAACACATGTCACTTTTTCTTACGAGGATTAAAACTTAAAATGACGCCAATAATGTTGTGTAAGCCTGACTTTGACTTCCATCTGCATGATAGTTCAATACATGCTTGATGAAGGTACGATGATCGTGTGATATTGACAGTTGGTGGCTGTTCAGCTTACAGATGGAAATAGAATAATTGATGTTGTACAAGATTGTAAAAAAAAATTCAACATTTTTAAAATAGATAAATCAAAATTTTACAAGAAGGCGTAACTAGCAAAAACTCAAATAAATTTAAAAGAAGGCGTGGCAGTTGGTGGCTGTTATGCATATTGATTGAAAGCCTAAGTCAAACTCTATTCTACGTAACAAATTTGAGACAAAACTATCTTTTAGTCTTTCAGTTATATCGATTGAAAATTAATTTCTAGCATAAAATTTGCCTACCTACTTCAATATTCTGTTCTCCTAGTAATTCACTGATCTTTTAGCAAATGGTTGAAAAGCAGTTCGTAGCGAAGAGAAAGAGCTATAAAGTAACTACTAACAAAAACTCAAATGAATTTAAAACAAGGCGTGTCAGTGGGTGGCTGTTATGTGTATTGAATAAAAGCCAAAGTTCAACTCTATCATTTGGCATAGATTTTAAATCGAAATTTTCAGTAGTTTTTGATTTGGCAGCTTTTAATGTGAAACATAAAAAAGCAAATTTCTGAATAGTTGGCTGCGACAATTTCATAAAGCTTAAGTTATTTTCGAGTTCTAACTATTTAAAGTTAATTATGACCACAAAAACTATCCACTACGAAGTTGTTAAAAATTTTTTATAATATTTATTGTACGGTTATCAGGTCATGTCACAGTTAAGCTAAAATATCTGGCCTCTTAAAACATCCCTCGCATCTACACAAATGTAATCGTTTGTAACCAATAAAGGTAAGTGAATAAAAGTCGGCATTGGTAGTGACAACAACGCTGATGTTGCCGGTGGTGATGATGACGATGATGACAACAACAACAACAACAAAGATGATGATGGTTTTGGTGCTGGTTGTTACTCTTACTATTTCTGCTGCTGATGCTCTAGCTGTTGCTGTTGATGACGATGATGATGAGGCTTTAAAGAGGATATATGACACTTTTAGTAGAAAGAATCTATACTATAGATAATTCCTATAACTTGTTTGTTAAACTAATCAATGCTGATGGTTATTTATTTTAAAAGCTTGAATTTAACTATAAATAATGATGACTTTTGTGATATACTCTCACATCTCGCCACAATCCTGTGGGAGTTTTTTCCAAATGCATTTTATTAAATTGAAAATAATTTAGTCTTGAAGTAAAGCTTATGTCTACGTAGTCCAACAACAAGATTTTAAACGTAAATTTATTTAAAAGCAATCTTGAACTCTTTAAAAAAATTTCCACATTATAATGTAAATTTAAATATATGAGTCGAAATAAAATTACTTAACCATGTTTTTTGCTTCTTTCTTTGCAGCTTTAAAAAGGAGGAATTGAATTGCAAACGCTGTAAAATAATCGAGTTTTATTTAAACAAAAATTAAACCTTAAAGAATGTTAAATAAAATTAATTATATATTCAAATATTTAGCAATGAAATTGTCTTTATTTTTTTAATATATATAAAAGTAAGTATTTATATATAACTCTGAGTACTATTTTTACAAATTTTAAACAGAAATCTCCAGTAGTTTTTTAGTTCTAATGATTTAAAATAAATTGCGAGCACAAACGCTTACATATTTTTCGAAGCCAAAAAGTGCTTATATATATTTTGTCATACCTTTAAAATTAGAGAGAGAAAAAGGACAAAATTTAGCACACACATAGCACGGATATTAACCTAACGTATACTGAATAAATTACCCCATTATATTCAAAAGTAATGCACATATTTAAGTAACTAACAAAAAAATAAATAAAGTCGAAAGAAGGCATGGTAGCGGGCGGCTACTACTTGTATAATTTTAAAACCAAAGTTCAACTCTGTTAGATGCAATAAATTTGATACGAAAATCTTATATAGTCTTCGATTTATAGCGATTTAAAATAAATTTCTTGAAAATAATTTACTACTTCAAGATTCTGTTCTCCTAGTATCTCACAGATTTCTTTAGCAAATTTTTGAAAAATATTTTTCGTGGAGAAGAATTTTTTTGGATTTTACGTCATATTTTTTAAACTACAAGCATTAGAAGGACAAAATTTGGCATACATGTAGAATAGATGTTGTCGTATCATATTCTGAAGAAACCACCCCATAATATTGAAAAGATAAGTAGAAATTTAAGTAACTAACAAAAACTCAAATAAATGTAAAACAAGGCATGGCAGTGGGCGGCTGTTATGTGTATTGATTAAAAGCCAAAATTCAACTCTATCAGATAGCATAAATTTCAAACCGAAATCTTCAATAGTTTTTGAGTTATAACGTTTTAAAATAAATTTCGAGCAAAAAATTGCCTATTTCAACATTCTGTTCTCCTGGTACTTGACAGATTTTTTAGCAAATTGTTGAAAAACACTTTAAGGGGGACAAGAAAAATTCTTTTGAATTTTACATCATATCTTTTAAACTACAAGGAGTACGAAATTTGGCATACATATAGAACAGATGTTGGCCTACCGTATTCTGAAGAAACTATCCCATAACACTGCAAAAAATAAGCAGATATTTAAGTAGCTAGCAAAAACTAAAATAAATATTAAAATATGGCGTGGCAGTTGGTGGCTGTTATGCATATTGATTGAAAGCCTAAGTCAAACTCTATTCTACGCAACAAATTTGAGACAAAACTATCCTTTAGTGTTCGAGTTATTTCGATTGAAGTTAATTTCTAGCATAAAATTTGCTTACTTCAATATTCTGTTCTCCTAGTTCTTCACTGATCTTTTAACAAATGGTTGAAAAACACTTCGCAGCGAAGAAAAAAGCTAATTAGATTTTATGTTATATTTTTTAAATTATAAAGCGTAGAGGGCCAAAATTTGACTTACATATAGAACAGATGTTGGCCTACCATATTCTAAAGAAATTACCCCGATACATTGAAAAGGTAAGCAGACATTTAATTAACTAACAAAAACTCAAACAAATGTAAAACAAGGCGTGGCAGTGGGCGGCTGTTATGTGTAAAGGTTAAAAACCAAAGTTGAAATAAATCTATTAGATAACATAAATTTTACACGGAAATCTTCATTAGTTTTTGAATTTTAAGGATTTAAAATAAATTTCGAGCAAAAAATTTACCTATTTCAAGATTCTGTTCCCCTAATACATCGTAGATTTTTTTTTAGGAAATTTTGGAAAAACATTTTTCGGGCACAAAAAATATTTTTCTTTTAGTAGTACTTTTATCACATCTTCTAAATCAGAAGTAACAAATAGAAGGTCAAAATCTTGCATACATATAAAGTGGATTTTGCCCTATAGTATTCTGAACATATTTGTTTATCTTTGATAACATTGAAAAAATAAACTAATAAGATAAGATTTAAGTAGCTAATAAGAACTTCTTAAATAATTTTAAAATAGGCGGTATAGTCGGCCGATTTAAAGAGATAAATAAAATTGTTTATAATATTGATATAGGGGAAGTTAATTAATTTGAGATAAAATTATAAAGTGCAATTTATCTTAAAAATTCGATTTTTTTTCTTAAGTTCTCTTTCTTTTAGGAAAATTGAACGCATACTTACTTATCCTTGGTACTAATAATTAAAATAAAGAAAACAAATGCTTAGACAAATTATTACTTTTTATTTTATTTACTGAATGTGCATTTAATTAATTTAATTTACTAAATACAGAAAAGTAAATAGTGGACCTGCAAGGCCATTACACTTCTTTTTACACCGTTCACCATAGTTTGTCATTTCGTTTGTAGTTTCTACAATTTGCTTCTGCCAGCAAAACGGTTTATATTTTCTGGATCCCTCATAAGAAACAATATCGAAATAACGATGTCCGTCCATCTGTCTGTCTGCCCGTCCGTTTGTCGTTTGTTATGCCGTTTATGAAGCCCACCGATAACTGCTATATATAATACATATATCAAACGATCGAAAATTCTTTCGAAAATTTGGCTATGGAAATTCAGCAAAATCTGTTCAAAAAAAAAACGCTTTTTTAAAAGGATTTTTCGACTTAAAAATAGTTTAGATGGCTTTTGTTAAGCCCCACTATATTTGATATACATATCAAAATATGAGAAATTTTGTTGAGAACTTTTCTATTAAAAAAAAAATAATAATAAAAAACGGTTTTTTAAAACATTTTTTATTTTCTAAAGCTACTACACAATCCAAAAGTTTCGTTTTTGCACAGAAAATTGGAAGACGTTTCTCTGAATTTTTTGCTGAAGAAATTAATTCGAAACGCATTTTCGAACTTTTTGGAGCTCCCATAGAAGCTCACAGTTTTTATACTGTCACACATATTTTTCTAAAAAATTATTTCATAAACAACTGAGGTTATGGAATATCTTTCTTCCATTTATTTAATGTCTGCTTCTTTTATAGTTGCTGTTTTTATGGGTACTGAAAAACAACAACTATAAAATAAAGCATGGATGGATATATATAAATCAGAAAATTCTGATTTTTTAATTCTTTTGTTGTATAATGTCGATCCAGTATTAACCGAGTTATAGGCCAAAACGAGTTATTACGATTTTTCCATTTCCTATTTAAGCTTCGTTCTTACATGGATCAGTAATAAATATTTTATTTGGAATTTCGGTTTATAAAACAGTCAAATCGGTCTATAAGTTTTTAGAATATTCTTTTTTAAAATTAACGTTGTCTTTGTTTGGTATTGTTGTTGTTTCATTAACTTTAAAATATATTAGCTTTTCATATAACATATCTACAGGAGTGAAGGGTATATAAGATTCGGCACAGCCGAATATAGCACTCTAACTTGTTTATATTTATTTTATAGAATGTTTTATGAATAACGATAAAATTAATTTTTGGAAATATTGTTGGATGTATTAACCATAATCCAATAGTGGGCGATTTCTTAGTTTATCTGTAAAGAGAAAAATTAAAATTTTTGTTAGCATAACTAAAATAAAACGTAAATTATAAATAAAATTTAAAAAACAGCTTTAACTTTGGAATGCCCAGTAAATAATTTTTAGATTTTTTTTTATTTTTTTTTTTTTTTTTGTACCATAAATAATACTTAAATAAAGTACCCCTTAATGTCAAGCTTACTTAGTTAGCATTTAATCTATAAACATTCAAATCAACATTCAAGTTAAAATATTTACACTTTATTACGGATGCGAATTCAAATAGCAAACAGAAAAATACCATTTATTTCACTTAAATATAAATAAAAGAGTTACTAATAGCGATTAAAAATGGTAAAATAAATTTAACTAGGAATAAATACATTTGGTGAGATAAACATAAACTATAAGATGTGCTCTACTACTAATAGCATTTTATTGTTGTCTATTAAAGTAAATATGTGCTGCTTAAAGAACTACTATGTAGTGGACGAGTTCGTTGTTTACTGAACAGTACCATTAGTTAGTCAGTTATTTAGTCCTCTTTCTATTTAAAACATGTTTGAGAAGCGCATTTAACGTGAGAATTTTCAGCATTACTATTCGCTTATTACTTCACTAGTGTGAAATAATTTACGTGGAAGAAAATATTACTATTTAAAATTAAATTTATTAATTTAAAATAAATTAATAATTACTTTATTTTTAGAATTAAATTCTGTTTAACTTATATTACCGATTATAGTAAACATACGCATATATATGGGCTTTTTAAAGTTCTATTTTTAATCCCTGCAGCAATTTATTGACATTTTATGTATTTAACTTCAAAAATAAAAATAAACACACTAGCATAATATAGCCAGAGTTAAACGTTGTTCACACTTACATAAAAACATTTAAAAATTAATATTTGTAAACGAAATTTGAACTATTTTGACTAATATAAAATATGATAGTTCCAAATTGAGAATTCCAAAAGATTAGTATTTATGGAAAAAATTCAAAATAAATAATATGCATACAATTTCCTAAGCTTGTTTTATCTTTCCAGAGCTTTCTGAAGCTCGGTTTACTTATATAACTATTACAATACAAATACACAAATGATAATAAATCCAGATTTTGAAACTTCTGTCAGGGAGGCGAGATATCTGGATTTATATATAATTTTCTAAGCATTTTTTTTCTTTCCAGAGCTATCTGAAGTTTCCAAGCGACGTAGAAAATTAAAATTCGGCTTACGTATATTCCTGCTTCAAATCCTAACGGAGCCAGCTTTTGAAATTTCTATCAGGGAGCAGAGATACGTGTATTTATATATAATTCCCTAAGCATATTTTCTCTTCCCAAAGCTTTCTGAAGCTCCCAGACGACGTAGAAAATTTAAATTCAGCTTACTTATAAAACCATTCATTAGACAAAATCTAACGGAGCCAGATTTTAAATTATTTTCCAGAGAGATACGTGGATTTATTTTTTATTTTCTATAATATTTTTCAAAATCGGTTTTGGTTTTAAAAAGTTGAAATTTACTATACTCATTGTTTGCTCTTCAAATCTTATCGGAAATTGATTTTGTAGTTCTATCAGGGAGCGAATTTATGCTGATTAAATTTTTGAAATCTTCATTTTTTTTTTTTTTTTTTTTTTTGTTTTAAAAATTCATCATCAAATTCTCATGGATCCAAATCTTTCAATTTCGATTGCTCATATATTTTTTTTAACGATTTTTGTTTTTGTTTTTGTTTTTTGAATTTTTGTTTTATAATACTTAAAGTATCAAAAGGTAAAATTAAAAAAATATAGGTTTCAAAAAATTAATCAGCATAACAAGTTTTCTCTGTCCACAGCTTTCTGAAGCCCCAGACTACATAGAAGGTTCAAATTCGGCTTAGCTATATAGCTATTCGTCCTACAAATCATAATGAAACCGAATTTTAAAATTTCTAACAGTGAGCGAAGATACATGGATTTATATATAATTTCCTAAAAACGTTTTCCTTTGTGGTTCTTTCTGTAGCTGCCAAAAGACGTAGAAAATTTAAATTCAGCTTATTTAGAAAAATTTTCGTTCTACAAATCCTAACGGAGCCAGATTTTGAAATTTTTGTCAGGGAGCGAAATATGCGGATTTATTCACTTTTTTATTTTATGTAATATGTTTTAGTTGGATCTTGTTTCAAGAAGTTTGTTATACTCATTTGCTCTCCAAATCCTATTGGAAACTGATTCTGAATTTCGATCGGGGAGCGCACTTATGCCGTTTATTATTATTATTATTTTTTTTTCTTTGGTTTAAAAAGCTTCTAGTTAAAAACTTTAAGCATCATTATCCCATCAAATTCTAACGGCTTTAAATCATTTAACTTCGATTATACAGAGAAAAATCATCAAAATGTTGTTCATAATTTTTTTCAAAAGGTTTTGGATTTTTTTTTCATATTTTTATTATTATAATATTATTCCTGGCATTGAAAAGCTTATATGCTAGTATTTGAATAATTTTTGAAAACTCTACAGATTTCATTTATCAATAAAAACGAACATAAAGATAATTTTATGTCTCTGGTGGATATACATGATCTGATGGGATCAGCGGATCCCATCCCATTTTGTATTAAGTAAAATTAATAGAATACCATTAGTAAATGTTGAAAACTTTACGACACTAATTATAGGTAGTTTGAAATATATATTTCATTCCTTACACTAAATAGTAACTTATATTTCAATGTCAGTGTAAACGATTGCCCTTAAAATATTTGCATGCTTTTTTCTGTTAGATTATTGTCATATTACGTGTTATAATAAATATTAAAAAAAATTTATTAATATTAAAAGGCAGGAAAATAATGTAAAAACACATAATCATATACACATGCACACACACGCACACACACACAGTAGTGTACACACAATAATATAAATAACTAAATGTAAACATTTCATATTTTGAAGAGGTGTTTATAGGAGGATTTTCAAATAGATGCGTGTGTAGACAACAACAATAACAACATCATCATCATCACAATCAACATCTTTTAGATCCGTTGATATCTTTTCAATGATAGAGAACATATAAATGATTTTTTATGAGTTTTTATTTCTTTTTATTAGGTTGAAATGATAAAAGGTTTGAAAGCAAAATCTTGTATAACATTTTGATTTGTGTCAGTTACTTTTCTAGTTGTTGCTGTTGATACTGCTGATGTTGTGTTATTTTGCAACTCTCCATCTTATTTTACTTTATATAATTTTTTTCTACATATTTGCAATTTTAAAATTGGAATTTTATAGCCACAACTACCTAAGGTCATCTCCCATACTACGAGTATTACGATTTGTGCGAAATAAGTATATAAGGGGGGGGAAGGAAGGAAACCAAAAAAGAAAATAATAATATAAAAGAGAATGAAAAAAGTTGCTGTCATTTTAAAGCTATTTTGCCATTTATTGGCAATAAATGCTAGTAAAAATAAAAATGTTGACATTGTCAACAATGAAATGAATTTACACTTGCCATTGCAACAAAAGAGCTATAGACGACCGACCGACAACTCAAAGAAACTAAAAAAAATGAACACAAAGACAAGGAAAAAGGAAAATTAAAATTTAATACTTTGTTTTGTTTTTTTTAGAAGCATAGTAGTTTGAATTAAATTTAGAAATAACCCAGTTGGAAAAAATATACAAAAAAAAAAAAAAAATATTTGCATTAAATGTTTTACTGCCTTGTATAAAGGTATGGGCAGTTTAATAATTTATATTTGTTTTCTCAGCTCTATAGATCTGGTAAAAGTCACGACGATACGAAACTTTATAAAATTATTGAAAATTACACAAAACCGAATTATTTTTATTTCAATATTGTCATGACCAGTGTTGCCAGTTTATCCCTTTTAAGGTTAAATCTAGCCTTTTTATTTTGCTTTTGGCATCAAAATTTTCGTTTTAGCTTCTAGCTCTTTTCTAACCTTTTTTGTTTTTTTAAATTGTTTTAAAGAGACTAAAATGTTAGTATTTGAATGGCAAAGAAAATAATTCTTTATTTGATATTAATAATTTTATTTTTACAGAATCATCCATTTAAGCATTTTTTTGTATTTATTCGCACAAGAAATTGAGATTATTTATACATAACAAAAATTTTTGCCTGCAACCCTTTATTCTCCAAATTCAAAGTAACTAATTTTATGGATTTACTAAATCAACTATTATAATCATTTTTTTTTTTTTTTTTTTTTTTTAATGCACTTCATTAAACATAGAAATATTATTATGAATATTATTAAAAGAATTCTTATAAAAGCGAAAGTCATGTAAAATAAAACCCAAATGTGTATAGGAACGTTTTGCCAATTTTTCATTGGGTCATTTTGCTGGAAGCCGTTCTATGTTTAATTTATAAATTTATTAAAGTATCTGCAAAAAAAGAAATCAAAAACTAATGAGAACGATAAAAAATTTTTTTAATAAAAAAAAACCTTTTTCTAGCTTTATTTTTTGGAGCATTTAGCCTTTTTTTAACATCATTTTAACCCCTTTTTCTCACCTCCTGACAATACTGGGCATAACGTATCAACCAACTTGTAAAAATATTAAAAATATTACTCGTACTTATGTGAAACACTTTTGTATACCAGGATTTTATGCTCTTCAACAAGTTCAGAAAGGGCAATAATTGCAATATAAGTTTGTCATTTCGTTTGTCTAGCTTGTAGCATTTCTATTCGGCGATAGAAATTTTTTCAAGTAAGACATCCTCCAAGAGTTATTGTCGAAAAAGGGAATAATTTGTTTCTATTAATTCTACGCTGTTGATCAGATGTATCGCGAAAATTAAAAAAAAAAAAATAAATAAATAAAATGAAGTCGACATTAATTCTCTAATCGAAATGTGTCCTGTAGATTCTACATTGTAAAGACATATGTAATTTCATTAATAGTCAATAGTTTTATGATACTGCGAAAATCATCTTTTGTCCGGCAATTTCTGGAGCATTTATGACAAGAAATATTTATTATTTTCAAATGTAACTGCTTCTTCCTCTATGTTAGAGTGAGGTATACTAACTCAATTGGTCATGGTACACACCCTCCCGAATTCAATCCATTTTATATGAAAGTTTTGATTTTAGACCATATTTTCTCAAATCCCAAAGCACGAATCGACAAGCGGAATATATTTTAAGAATCTTCAATATGTTGTTAAAAGTTTTAAATTAAAATCTACGGGACTTCGGAAAAATGTGGATTCTATAGCCAAAAATGTAAAAAATCCCATTTTTGGGAATTTTCATTATTTTTTTTTTTGGGAATTCAGGAAAACCCTACCCCTGATTGCAATTTGGTTAACGCGCTTTTATTTACATTAATAAGATTCATATTTCCTGCAAATTTCATTAAGATACCTTTATAAACAAATATGTTATTACAATTAAAAAATTTGTATTTTCTCCAAAAACCCCAAATTGGGCCTTTTGTTTGGTTTATTTCTAAGTAGCGAAAGAAATTTTAAAAATATGTATTCCAAATTAAGCTTATCCTTTAGCATATATAATTTCCAATCTTTTGCAAAAAGATTCAAGTCAAGTTACAGATTTATTTCCAAAAAATGTCGATTCTGCCCTTCTGTGCAACGCCCCCATGTGCCTGTTAAGAACACATAGTTGCAGTCAACTTTTATATCAATATTTGTGTCTTATGTTTTATTCGAAAACACGCTAAGTACCTTTACATTTATTAATTTACAATATTATCAGTAATCAAGCCTTTTGATTACAATCGATTATATGTTGACTAAGAATACAAAAAAGTATTTTTTGAACCACGCCTTTTATAACGACAGAGCGATCTTTTAAATGAAAAAAGTCAATGTTTGAAATGCTTTTTTCGAATTGGTATTTTGGGTATTTTGGTACAAAAAAAGTGGTTTGATTTTAAAAAATTTTTTTCTATATTATACCGAAAATACAAGAGGTTATCTTTATTAGTTTAAATTTTATTTTATTTTAGTTAATATATTAACATTATTTCCCATAAAAATAATTAGAATCTAAATTTTAGGTTTTTGAGCTTATGGTCTGAAGTAATTTAACCATATTTATTTGCTAATAAATTTCCTTAATTCAGCTTTTGATATTATCTTTAATTTTTTTTTTTTTTTATTTGTCTTTTAAAGATAAATGCAAATAGTTGATGATCAGTGCAACGAAGAGACAACATCTGTGTTCGTTTATTTGTAATAAGTTTGTTTTTTTTTTTTTTTTTTGTCAGGACTGATAATTATTTATGTCCTATGATGTTTTGTATATGTTAAATGTTAATATTTGTATTAATTAATTATTTATAAAAATAACTCTGAAGATGTCACTCGATAAATGACGAAATATTGCCATTATAAATTATAATTTTTAGCCTCGAGCTAGAAAAAATAGTTAAAAAATTTTTTAAAAACATATTTACTTTTATTGATCTTAATTGAAAAATGAATCAAATTGATTTGGAAAACAGAAAAACGTAACCTTTTAACTATATCGAAATCTTTGATATATTCGAAATAAATTGCACCTTTAAATTTATTTTTCTTTTTCAAGATTAAGATTTTGATGCAAATTACTTTAAGAGTAAAAATATTTCTACATAAAGCTTTAAATGCTATTTAGTTTAGAATAAAACAAGTTATCTGGCTTTAATTCGTTTAAAAAAAAGTTTATCAGTAAATTGTGTGAATGCATTAGATTAAGTAAGTTATTGCATAAAAACCGACCAAGTTCTATAGTTAATGTCTAATCTAAATAAAAAATAAATAATATATTAAAAATGTCAATTGGATTGATTTATTAGGAAATAAAATTGTTAGTATATGTTATGATATTTTTCTCTCAAAAGTTCTTAATATTTTTCAAAATAATGTTCCTTTAGCAAATCCTAAGCTATATAAGCTTCCGTGGTATACCAGAGTATTAAAAAAATCAAAAAATCTTCGAAACAAATATTGCAAAAAATATGATTCCACAAATAATAATAATGTTTATAAATAACAGTTTCTTCGATTTGAAACAGAATTTAATTTTCTCAATAAATTTATATAAAATCTGTATATTATGAGTCTTATATGCCATTTACACCAAACAAAAACTAGTAGTTTTTGGCTATATTTGGTTTTTGAATAAAAAACTACGTAAATTTGTTTGAAAACTAAATAAAAACCACTAAAATAACTATTTATGACACATCTTGTTAAGCAAATTTTAGAACCGTAGCTTTTATATATAAAGAGAAAAATAAAATTTCAAATTTATAGAAATTATTTGTTTTATTTATGAAATTATTACAATAAATAATTTATTAAAAATTATTAAAATATGTTTTAATATTGAAACTATATATTCTCTGATCGAAGAAATAGATAATAGAACGGAAATGAAAAATATCTAAGAAATGTGAATGTCAACAAAAACTACATTGCGAAGAAATAAGGTATGTAAACGATGTAGTTTATGAAATTTTGTTTTTAAAAAACCAATTAGTTTTTATTTTGGTATAAAAGTCATATTGATAACGACATAAAGTACAATCTTAAACGATTTTGGACTTTTATACATTCTAAAAGAAAAAAATTTCTGTTTATAAATCTGGTGATAACAATAATGTCATTGATTACAGATCAATTTCCAAATTAAAAAATATTTAAAAAATTCTTGAATATACTGTTTATCATAAGCTTTTCTTTAATTTAAAAAAGCAAATTTCTTTATCTCAAAATGGATTTATGACTGCAAGATCAATCTGTACTAATTTAGCAGACTTAAAAAAACCGTTTTGTTTTGATGGAGGTTCTAGTGGAGTTGCTGGATTATTTTTTTGATTTTACTAAAGCTTTTGATTTAGTAGATCATGAAATAATGTTACAGAAATTAATGAAATATGGTATTCAGGAACGAGAACTTTTATTGTTTAAAAATTATTTGATTAATAGAAAACAATATGTTAATATAAATAACACGGAAAGTTTTTTTGGTTCTGTTGATTATGGTGTACCGCAGGGTAGTGGATTGGGCCCTCTTTTGTTTTCTATATATTTAAATGATTTAAAAAATCTGAATTTAGATGGGCAACTTTTTATGTTTGCAGATGATGTGTGCTTGTTTTACCCCTACAAGTACAATTTATCACTTAAAACAAGAATTGAAAGCGATGCTGTTTTGATATTTGAATTTGCGCGATTAAATCGTTTAGTTCTTAACCCTGATAAAACCAAATTAATACGAGTTAGACCACATGCTTTAAGTATAAATAGTGATTTCAATTTGTTTATTAATGGAAAAGCTGTTTATGAAACCCATACCGTTAAGTATTTGGGAATCACGTTGCAAAGTAACTTATCATGGGATTTACATATAACCGATTTGAAAAGGAAAATAGCTCCAGCAATTGGAATTTTATTTAAATTGAAAAATAAACTGGATATTAAATCAAAGATGATGATATTTCAATCTTTGATTCAATCGCATTTAAATTACTTAGCAATTATATATGCTTACAATAAAAATAACATTTCACTGAAATCTCTTCAATGCATGCAAAACAAAGCATTAAAAATTATTTACAAGCTACCAATACTGTATTCAACTGTCACATTGTACAAAGATATAAGCAAAACAATTTTACCAATTTATGGATTGCATGAGTATCAGGTGTTAATGTTTGTTTTTAAATGCATTAACCATATTGGTCACCAAAGCATAACTTTTTCTCAACAGCAATTTAGTCTTAACACACGAAACAGAACAAATTTAAGAATTCCTCGATGTAGACTAGAAACTACCAAGCAACGCATTGATTACGTGGGTGCTGTAAAATTCAATAATTTACATGTAGATTTGAAATCAATTAATCGAATTTCATTATTTAAATTTATTATTATTTATTAAACAACTTTGAAATGCTTTTGTAATTTGTTTTTATAAAACAGTTTTTTATACATATTTATTGTAATTTAATAATCTTAACCTTAAGTTAAATCTTTTATTTGTACTTTTGACAATGAATTAATTTGCCAATTTGCCTCAATAATGCCTTACGGCGCTGAGGCCGAAATTAAAATGTATTTAAAATATTTTATACAAATAAAATTTTTTCTGTAGAAAAGTTTTTTCTATAGAAAACAAAAAAAATGTATTCAAAACGGTTTTGGACTTTTATAAATTCTAAAAAAAATTGTTCCTACACTCCTTTATGTATGAACTCTTATAATAACGTAACTTCAAATAATCTACTTTATTCACTGAACTTGTTCATATTCTATTTTAAAACTAATTTTAATTATGAAAATTTACAATATGATAATTTTGATTTAAATGAAATAAACACAAATATGGATTTCGGTAATATGCAACTATCTAAAGAAGATATTGCAGAAGGTATTGTTAGGTTTTCTAATTAATTTAAGGGTAATAATGATGGTTTACCAGCATTTTTAATAAAGAAATGTTCTTCTTTGTTATATCTACCAATGAAAAATGTTTTTAATAAGTCTTCAAGCAATGGCTATTTTATTAAAAAGTGGATATTAACTACAATTTTGCATATTTATAAATCTGGTGATAAAAATAATGTCACTAATTATAGACCAATTTCCAAATTAACCAATATTTCAAAAATTCTTGAACATATTATTTATCCTAAGCTTTTCTTCAATGTAAAGAGGCATATTTCTTTATCTCAACACGGATTTATGACTACAAGATCAACCTGTACTAATTTGGCCGTTTTTGCAAGTATTGTGTTGATAGTTTTGAAGACGGATTGCAGATTGATGTGATTTACACGGACTTTGCTAAGGCATTTGACCGAGTATCACATGAACTTTTATTACTAAAGTTATATAAATTGGGCGTTCATCTTGGTTTCGTTATTACTTGTCGTGTAGACAATACGTAGTTTTTCTTGATGGTTTTTGTTCTACATCATTTACTCCTACTTCTAATATTCCATGAGGTAGTATTTTGGGTCCTTTGTTATTTAATATAATATAATTATTGTATGCAGATGATTTAAAAATTTTTTAAACAACTTAGTTTTGGCCGACAACTATGTAGCACTGCGATGAATGACAACGTTACGATTACCTGTGAAGAATTATCGCCAGTTAAGACGCTGAACATTTCACATTGAATTAAACGTCTAGAATTATACTTTTACCCAGATTTGTCCCATTGTTAAACAGCCTTTGAACAACAGGGATTTATCACTGATCGGTTTCATTCATATCTTACACATACATGGGTTAGTGAAACTTACATTAAAGTTTTTACCGTTTCTTACCATTGATCTCAACTACAGATTGCTACCCAAAACACATTCTAGACCATAAAATATAAAATTAAAATTTAAAAATTTGTAAAATAATTTCTAACACCAATGACGTTTTTAATCTCCAGGAGAATTTAGATAACGTGAGTTCTTGGTCAGTCCGCAATTTAAACATATGTTTTTTTATGACTTATCATAGATGTTATAACACTGTTCTATCTTGATATAGAATACATCAACATTTACTATCATCTATGGATGAAACTTTATATTTAGAGGTATTATTTGATAGAGAATTACCATTTAATAATAACTTAAATTATATTATACCTAAAGCTTATTCAATGTTAAGCTTTTTATGCCGTAATTCTAATATTTTTGATGAGTATACAAAAAGAAGTTCTCTTTATATATTTTATGAGATCTAGATTAGAATATGCATCATTTGTCTAGAGACCTAGTACTCATTTACATATAAATGAAAAAATTCAAGTAAAATTTATAAAGTTTACTCTGTCATTTTAAAATTATTCATTTTTAAAGCTTAAAATTTCAAATTTCTACTCCTACGTACCTTGATAAGTATGCCTTAATTTCTATGAAAGCTTTTAAAACAAGAGGTAAAATTTCTTCTGCATATTTTCTATGTGCTATAATTTGTGAATTAATTGTTTTGGTCTGTTTTGCGTTATACCATAAAACTACATATGCCCCCCCTAAGGCTTCTAAGGGAAAATAATTATTTCTTTTGTATAGATGAACTTCATAGAACAAAATATGCTTTGAATAAACCTTTAATAAAAGCTTTGAGATTATTCAATAAATATTCTAATAAATTACATTTAAGTACATCAAATCTTGAATTTAAATCAAGAAGATACTACACCATTTCTACAAAGAAATTAAGAACATTCAACATGAATGTGAGATAATTACAATGGAAATTGAAATTTCAATTTAGTAATGACGAATCTCAAAATAAAATTAGATTTTCAAGTTGATATTGAGAAATTTTCAATTGAAAATATTTAGAAAATTAAAAATGGAATTTATGGTAAATTATGGACCTATTCTTAAAAAATTTTGCAATGTTGTTTTTACTTACATAAAACTTATTTGTGTCGAATATTAACTTGATACTAACATTCGTAAGGGATTTATGCACGTTAAAGTGATTTTCGGAAAAAGGGTTTATATGGGAGCTACGGTCGATTCTCAAAAGATTTGGCAATGTTATTTCTACTTACATAAAATTAATTTTTTTATAATTAATTTAATGATGTATACTAAATTATGATTGATGCCTTTAATGATTAACTGCAACTAATAAATAAATAATAAATAAAACAAAAGAAGATTCTTTTAACATGTTATTTAAAAAATTTCTTTTAATATTTGACTAAATCTTAATTACACTTAAGCGGTTGTAAAACCGAATTCTTCTATTTCCTAAAAGAGCTTTAAAATAAATAATCAATGAAACAATGTCTAAGTAGACTGAGAGTACTTTAAAACATGAATACATGATATCAGTTGAGCGTAACTCAAAATTTTGAGCATGTATTTTGACACTGATTTATAATGTCCTCAAGAAGGCCTATTACATACTATATATCCTTCCGCGAGTGATATTTCACTCTAATACAAAGTAATTGTAAATGAATTCAAATAATACAAAATTGTTGTGAAAAGTTAATGGCACTTTTTGAAACTCGATATAGTATCAAATGTTACCATAATTATCTTTTTAGGGTGAAAAGAAACTTTAAAAATAATCCAAAATATTTTTACCAGTTCGTAAATTCTAACCGTCGAGTCTCTGGATATCCGTCCATGATGAAATTTGGAGATAAAGAATCCTCAAACGATGCAGATATTTGCGATATGTTTGCTGCTTTCTTCTCATCCGCCTATTCTGATAAAGATTCACATGAACTTTCCAATTATCCATATCCAATTCCAGCTGCAACCCTTATAATTGTCCAACATCCGCCTATTCTGATAAAGATTCACATGAACTTTCCAATTATCCATATCCAATTCCAGCTGCAACCCTTATAAATTGTCCAACATTAGATAAATCGATGGTACTGAGAGCTGTACAGAATCTAAAATATTCTGATAAATGTGGACCTGATGGTGTTCCAAGCTGTGTTCTTATAAAATTTTTACATTCCCTTATATCTCCAATAACATACTTATTCAACATATCAATATTTAGTGGTTCCTTTCCTGAAGTTTGGAGGAAATCTTATGTTATACCTTTGTTTAAATCCGGTAGCAGATCCAACATTTCCAATTATACAGGTATTGCTAAATTAAGTGTTATTCCAAAACTTTTCGAAAAGATAGTTACTGAAATCATTTCGCATCAAGTTGTATGTTATCTTTCGCCCTTTCAGCATGGATTTAAAAAAGGATGTTCGATTACTACTAACCTTTTGGAGTTCACAACCTCAGTTATAACTGCATTTGATTCCGGTTTACAGACAGACGCAATATACACAGATTTCAGTAAAGCTTTCGATAAAGTAAATCACGATCTCCTACTGTTCAAATTGGATAAACTCGGATTTTCTCCTGTTTTCCTTAAATGGATTTCCACATATCTTAAAAATAGATGCCAATGTGTATTATTAAGAGAATGTACATCTAAAACCATTCCTGTTTTATCTGGTGTTCCACAAGGTAGTCATCTCGGCCCCTTATTATTCCTAATATTTATAAATGATTTACCAGCTTCCATTAAGAATTCTAGAATATTAATGTATGCTGATGATGTAAAGCTGTTCCATAGCTTTAACTATTCCTATCAATGTTCCTTACTCCAATCAGATCTTAACAATCTTTATGATTGGTGTATGATGAATCTAATGGATCTGAATTTAAGAAAGTGTAAACACATGATGCTCTATAGAAGAAGTCCAGTACTTTGTAGATACACAATAAATGAATATCAACTTGATCTAGTCGAAGAATTTCTTGATCTGGGTGTGTTGCTTGATTGTAAACTATCCTTTAACTCCCACGTTTCACAAATCGTTAATAAGGCAAAAGGAGTTCTAAGTTTCCTTAAACGCTGGGGAAGAGAGTTTAATGATCCTTACGTTTCCAAGCAATTATTCATATCTCTTGTAAGACCAATCCTGGAATATGCTTCCGTGGTCTGGGATCCTCAATACGAAGTTCATATAAAGAAAATTGAATCGGTTCAGAAACAATTTCTCTTATTTTGTCTTCGTAATCTTCCATGGAATCCTAATATTAATTTACCATCATATGAAAGTCGATTACAGCTTATTGATCTTCCTACTCTTGAAAGTAGGAGAAAATATATAAACATTTCATTTGTAATTAATTTAGTAAACGGTTCAATTAATTCTGAGTTCCTGCTTCGTAAGATCGAATTCGTAATCCCAAATCGTCGAACTAGAAATTATACTCCTTTCAAAATAAAATATTTTCGAACCAATTATACCAACTTTGATCCCATGAGACGTATATGCAATCAATTCAATATATTGATTTCTCATTAAATCCAATCCGCATTAAAAGGAATATTTTTAACTTAGTTAAATAAAAAGTTTTTGTTATTGAATGATTATGAAAATATTTTATTGTTAATAGCTTTAAGAATAATATATATGCTAGCCTGTAAGAAATTGTAATTTAATTGGCTATTAAATAAATAAATAAATAAATATTAGAAAATTCAATTCCTTTAATAAAAAAATATATATTTCTTTTAATTTATTCATTTTGGGATCTTCTTTTCGAAGGCGTAATTTGAATTTTTCTGGCAAAACCTTTTTTTTTTTTCTTGTGTCAAATAGAAAATTTTAAGAATTCATACACAAACTTATATTTAAGATTTTTCGCAAAAATAGGATTTTTGATGACAAATTAGATTTTTGTTACTAAACTATTGAATTTTTTGTGCAAAATATAATTGTTAATATAAAATAATTATTTGGTTTTTTTTTTAATCATAAACAAAAGCTAAATCATACTGTTTAGCTTTGAATAGCATAGAAAATAATATGTAAAGCTTCAGTCTGTCTCGGAAAATTTGATCAAGATAGCGTAACAATGCACAGTGGGGCTAATTGAAAAATTTTTGATAATAAATCTGTCTTAAAATCTTAAACTACTGCACGAATTGAATTAAAATGTGTGGAAGAGTTGTAGAGGAGGATCGAAGTTTTCTGAAAAATTATCTTGTAGTTACCCTGTAGATAAGCTACAGGGCGCTAAAGTTAATCACCTCGTGTATGTAAAAAAATCAAAAAAAAAAAAAAATAACTTTTACACATCAAGTCCGAATTTAAATTTTTTTATATTTCTGTAAAGCTCTTGGCAAGTAAAGAAAAAATAAGCTTACTCACTTAAGTTATCTGTTAAAGTTAAAAATATATTTTTGAATTTTTGATTTTTTGCTTCTATTTCGTTTTTTGGGAATAAGTCCTGAGATATATGAGAGAAAATTTTTGTAGAAATATTTTGTAATTTCTAATACATTCTAAAATAATATGCTGGCCAATTTTTTGATTATCTCAATTCGTGTAGACGTCATTTCAGGGACAGTACCCTTGAATTAGTATGAAAAATGGCTACTTTTTTAAAAAAAATATGGTTCAATTTTTCACTTTTTTCTCAGAAAAAACTTTTTCTTTACATATTTCATATTTCAAAAGACTTTTTAAAGACATTTTGAATTGATTTATATTTGTACCCTGTATCGAAAAATTGTTCGAAAATGGTGAATTTTAGAAAAATCTTTCATTTTTATAGATTAAAAAAAAAAAAAAAAAAATTCAAACGAGTTTTTTTTTTTATAATTATAAAATAGATTTAGATCGATTTAGTACTAAACGGTTTTATGCCTGACCAAAAATCTAATGCAGGAGTCCAGATTCTATGAAAAAGGTACACTTCTTAAAAGACTTTTTTTCAAATTGTACAAAAAGCATATTAGCATTATATTTTCACTATTATTTTTTACGTAGTGTATAGAATAAATATCAGTCTTTCATTTCTCCAAAAATCACTCATATAGCTTTTAAAATTTTTCAAAAAGAAAAAAATAGTAAAATAAAAATAATAAAATATATATTTTTTTTTTATCAAAACTACGTATACTTTCCAAAAACTTACAAAATATTAAAAGAATATAAAAATACACTTATTTACCAATTCCCTGATATGTATATATACATATATATAGGTCGTTTTAATAATCAAAATATAATGGCTTCAAAAGCAAAAATTCACTACACTCACGCCTTAATTTGAGTCGTTTTAATTTGCGCCGTTTCGCTTTCAAATTACAATATTTCGATTTGTATCGTTATGATTTCGATTTTCGTCGCTATGATTTCGATTTGCCTCGCTATGTACACTATATTTTTTCTATGAAAGTGAAAGGAACTTAATTAACTGTATATGAAACCTTTATTGATTCATTGATTTTGGTATTAAATTCCCTGTATTTGAGTTAGAAAATACAAGTGGAATTTATACTCGTATTTTAGTTTCAACTCTTTGTGCAAAAAATACTTATTTTCTACTAAAGACTAACTTCTTTTCTGTTCAAATATTCTTATCCTGGAACCAATTATTAAGAAAATAGTAAAAATACGTAGAAAATGGTGACGTCCCCATTAACGACGTAGACCGTGGCCTCAGTGTATTATAGTGTATTATATAATATTTTATTGTTTATTTCTATATGTGCGTATAAGTATGTAATACACAATTATACTGGTGCGTGTTGTTCATGTAACGAGGTAAGAATAAGAATAAATTAAATTTATTAAATATTTATTTTTGAAAAATTGCCAAAAATTGGTTTTTCAAGCTGTATATATAATTTTTAAAGGAATGAAAGGTTGATATTTATTTTATACACTACATTAGAAATAATAGTGAAAATATAATGCTAATATGCTTTTCTGTGCAATTTGAGAAAAGTCTTCTAAAAAGTTTGCTTTTTTCATAAAATCTGGACTAATGCATTAGTTTTTGGCGGAAAAACATTTAGTATGAAATCTATCTAAATCTATTTTATAATTAAGCAAATAAATTAAAAAAAAAACTCGCATTTTTTATTAATCGATATTATTTTTCTAAAATTCAACATTTTCGACCAATGATGGATGTAGGGTGCAAATCTAAATTAATTTAAAATTTCTATATTAACCATTTATAAAGCCTTGTTTTATTTTTTGATTAACAAAACTTTGAGAAAAAAAGTTAAAGAATTGTACCACATTTTTTAAAAAAATAACCATTTTTCGTACTAATTTCAAAGGGCTGTCTTTGAACATTTATCAAAGCTAGACGAATTGAGATAATCAAAACATTTTTTCAACATATTATTTCACAATATACTAGAAATTACAGAATATTCTTAAAAGAAATTTCCCTTATATACCTCAGGAATTATTCCCGAAAAACTAAATAAAGTCGAGACAAAAAATTAAAAATTCAAAATTCAAGCATAAATATCTTTTTAACTTTAACATCTAACTCAGGTGGGTAAGCTTAGTTTTTCTTTAACTTGCCTAGCACTTTATAGAAATATAAAAATCTTTAAAATCGGACTTGATTTGTAAAAGTTACGTTGTTTTGAAACTTTTATATACTCGAGGCGGTGGAACTGTGGCGCTCTAAAGCAGGGTGACTCTGAAAGGCTTGATCCTCCTCTACAACTTTCCCATATATTTCAATTCGATCCGACCAGTAGTTTAGAAGATACAGATTTATTACCAAATATTTTGCGATTGGCCCTACTGTGCGGTGTCTTTTTACAAAAAAAAAAAAAAGTTTGATATTGATTTTGCAAAAGTTTTGTGAGAACAAATAGTGTCAAACAAAATGTAAATAAATGTCAACTCTTGTAAAGAAATTAATACACATATACATATGTATTTTGTTTAGTAATTACGTAATTCTTGTTAAATATTTGATCACATCTTATGATTAATTTGCTTAAGAGTAGTTCTGTAATTACCTAATCAAATAAATAGAAATAAAATGTTAAAAATGTGAAAATATCTTCAAATTCTTTTTTGAAATGTGGAAAAAGAAAAAAGAAAATTTTCTAAATTTTATAACGGTTTCCCAATAGTGATTATCTCCCACATTAATAAATTGCAATCAACGCTATTTTATTTATTTCTTTTTTGTTTTTTGTTCTATTACGTCAACTATAGCAACAATAACAAATATGTGATTATAGTCTTTCATCGTCTATCATTGACCCATTCACAAAACTGTTGACTGTATTCTAGACAATGGCTAATGGGCTGAGGAGGTGAGTTGTAGAAAGTCAAGGATGGTGTTGTCTTTTGACAACTTTTTTCTTGTATGAAACAAACAATAACGATAACAATTGGGATGAGTCAAAGAGGAGTTGCCAATGATAAGTTTAGTTGTGTGTGAGTGTGTTTAGTTTTGTTTCGTGCAAAAAGAAAAAGTGATGACAGCTACTTTTTGCTACATTGTTATTGCTGTTGTTGCTGTAGCTGGTGTTACTTTTTATATAGCATGCAATGAATTTCCATTGAAACAAACAGAAAGTCAACAGCAAAAAAATAAAAAAATAAAATAAAACTGAACAATAATAATAAATACTCAACATTCAATACCGACACATGTTTAACTTCAAGAATGAAGCATGACGAAAAAATGGAAGAAGTGTTCAAAATTAACTGAAAAAGAAAAAAAAAAAATTAAAAACCAGAACTAAAAGAGAAGAGGGAACGAACAATAACAACTACATACAATATTCTATCAATAAATTGACAATTGTTGTTATTACTTTTGAAGCAATCGGGTAATGTCAATACAAATGACAGTTGTTGTAATTAATACTGACAAGCATTTAATTTATGGGCAACTAAGAGTGACACTTTAACATACACTGACACGCTGCTCACTAACTCAAGAGAAAAAAAAAGACAATTTTGCACTTAAATTTATTTTTACACACAAACACATTTATATTATCAATATTTTGAATTATAAGTGCATGAGTATTTTTTGTCTTATTTTAAGTGATGACAGGATACTCTTCTTTAAGAATAAAAAAAGGAGGGCGGACATATTTTTAGTTTGGTTTTAATTTTTTCTCCTTCTCCTCATATGCATGAGTATGTATAATTTTATATTTCGATTTGTGTTGCAGCAATTTAATACTAAAAAAAATCAAAAACCATAAAAAAAGAAAGAACATTTTTAGTAAAAGTGTGTAAAAATTGTATGACTGAATAATAAGAAGTGAAAAAAGATTATACAATTAGTGTGCCAACACTTGTTAACAAGCTGTTTTTATAACAATCACGCCTTAAGCATGTTACCATAATAAACGATTTTCAATCTACATTTATTTATTTATTTTTTCTACGTTGGGCTAAAGTTGTTGTTAAAATTATAAAAATGAAAATAAACCTAAGGTTATCAGAGAGAGAGACCCTTTTTGTTGTTGTTTGTAGCAATTGTTATGATTTTCTTTTTATTTCTTTTGTATTCATATGAGCTTCGAATTTTAAAATTGAATACCCTTCGCCAAATATTGTTCGGAATTTGGAGGAATTTTAGGTTTAGGGAAGAGTTTGCTACACGTATCAATGTGTTCCTCTCTAATTGAAAAAAATACCTGTTTTTTATAAAAAAATTTCTAAAATTTTCTTTTTGTAGAAAATTTTTGCCAAACTTACTTTCTATAACAAAATTAAGTAAAATCTTCTTATTATAGAAAATTTTCGATAAATTTTGTTCTTCTTTTATAGAATTTTTTTGCTTTTCATAAAAATAAAATCGTTTTATTTTCTGTCTATAACAAGAATAGAAAATTTTCGAGAAATTTTCTTTCTAAAGAAAATTGTTGTTCAATTTTCCTTTTATAGCAACATTAAGTTAAAATTTTTTTCGTAAAAAATTTTGATTTTATAGAAAATTTTCGATAAATTTTGTTTTCTAATTTTTTAGAATTTTTGTATTCGGGCTTAAGTTCATTGAATAATTGTAGAACAATACATTGTGAAAGTTTCATTGGGCATTCGGCAGAATGGAATGCAATTCTAGAAAACTATAAAAAAAAATTCAACGAAAATCACAAACTATTTTTCTTTCTATAAAAAAATTAAGCTATATTTTTTCTATATAGAAAATTTTCGTTGAATTTTCTTTTTAAAGATAATAATTCTTAAAATGTTTTTAAATAGAAAAATTTCCTTAAATTTCCTTTTTATAGAAAATTTTTATTAAATTTTCTTCTTTTTATAGAAAATTTTTGTTAAATTTTCTTCTTTTTATAGAAAATTTTCATTAATTTTTATTTTATAGAAAATTTTCAATAAATTTTATTTTTATAGAAAATTTTTAATAAATTTTCATTTTATAACAAAATTTATTTCGTATTTTCGTATTTTTTATATATATATATAAAATTTATGCTAAGCTTTCTATCTATAGAAAATTTTCGTTTAGGTTTCTTTTATAGAAAAATTTCGTTAAATTTTGTTTTTGTATAACTTTCGTTAAATTCAATTTATTAAAATAATTTCCGTTAAATTTCCTTTTCATAAAAAAAAATTTGTTGTCTTTTTTTTATTAAAAATTTAATGAAAATTTTTTTATTAAAGTTAAATTTAAGGATTTTCTCTAAAGTTTCTAAAGTTTTCGAATTTTTCTCTAAAAGTAAAATTTGGCAAAGACATTCTATATAAAGAAAATTTATCGTAAATTTGCTAGAAAATAGAATTTAACTAAAAATTTCTATAAAACGAAAAATTAACAAAAATTTTTCTATAAAAGAAAATGAAACGAACATTTTTTATAACTAGATTATTTAATGAAAATCGTAGGTCAAAAAAAATTTAAAAAACATTTCTATAAAAAAACGATTTCACGAAAGTTTATTTACAAAAAAGATTCACATAAATACGTTGTAGAAAGAAAATCTAACGAAAGTTTATACAAAACAAAAAATTTAATAAAAATTTTCTATAAAAAAAAAATTTAATGAAAATGTTTATTAAATTATTGTAAATATATATAAAGAAAAATTATCATATACATTTTCTAAAAAGGAAATAACGAAAATTTTCTATGAAAAGAAAATTTTGTAAAAATTTTCTACAAAAAGAAAAATTTTTTTAAATTTTCTACAAAAAGAAAAATTTTTTAAAATTTTCTACAAAAAGAAAAATTTTTTAAAATTTTCAATAAAAAGAAAATTTTACGAAAATTTTCTATAAAAATTTTACGATAAAAAAAAAATCCACAAAAAAAGAAAATTTACAAAAATTTGCCATAAAAAGATAATTTTGTAAAAATTTTCTATAAAAACAAAATTTTTTAAAAATTTGCCATAAAAAGAAAATTTTGTAAAAATTTTCTATAAAAAGGAAAATTTTACGAAAATTTTCTATAAAAAGAAAATTTTACGAAAATTTTCTATAAAAAGAAAATTTTACGAAAATTTTCTATAAAAAGAAAATTTTACGAAAATTTTCTATAAAAAGAAAATTTTACGAAAATTTTCTATAAAAAGAAAATTTTACGAAAATTTTCTATAAAAAGAAAATTTTACGAAAATTTTCTATAAAAAGAAAATTTTACGAAAATTTTCTATAAAAAGAAAATTTTACGAAAATTTTCTATAAAAAGAAAATTTTACGAAAATTTTCTATAAAAAGAAAATTTTACGAAAATTTTCTATAAAAAGGAAATTTTACGAAAATTTTCTATAAAAAAGGAAATTTTACGAAAATTTTCTATAAAAAGGAAATTTTACGAAAATTTTCTATAAAAAAGGAAATTTTACGAAAATTTTCTATAAAAAGGAAATTTTACGAAAATTTTCTATAAAAAGGAAATTTTACGAAAATTTTCTATAAAAGGAAAATTTTATAAAAATTTTCTATAAAAGGAAAATTTTATAAAAATTTTCTATAAAAGGAAAATTTTATAAAAATTTTCTATGAAAAGGAAATTTTACGAAAATTTTTAATAAAAAGAAAATTCTCTATAAAAAGAAAATTATAAGAAAATTCTCTATAAGAAGAAAATTTTGAGAAAATCTTCTATAAAAACAAAATTTTAATAAAATTTTCTATAAAAAGAAAATTTTACCAAAATTTTCTATAAAAAGAATTTTTTTCCAAAATTTTTTATAAAAAGAAAATTTTATAAACATTTTCTATAAAAAGAAAGTTTTACGAACATTTTCTATAAAAAGGAAATTTAACAAAATTTTCTATAAAAAAATATTTAACAATAATTTTCTAAAAAAAAGTTATGGAAATTATTTTTTTTTTTTAAAGAAAATTTTCTTTTAATAATGTTCGTTAAATTTTTCATTTACAGAAAATTTTCGTTAAATTTTCTCTTTGTACAAAATTGTCTTCAAACTTTCTTTTTATAGACTTAAATGTTTAAAAACTTTAAATACTGCCCATAGAGTACTCTGCATTTTTTTTAACATAAATCTTTATGTGCTGCAATTTTATATTTTTCTTAGATTTTTTTTTATTTTTTGTTAGGTCATTTTTATGGATATTTTGTTTTCCACATTTCATTTTGTTAAAGATTAACAAAGATTTTTATTTGTTGATAAACATCTTCAACACGCAGAGAAACAAACAAACAATTGACCGCCAAACCCACCATCATACATTTAATATTCTTTACACTTCTTTTATGTGTACATATTTCTGTCATTCGCCCTTTACCGCCACCTTAACCTAAGCAATATAAAAATCGAACCCTGTTAAGGTCCAACTATCCTGTTTAAGAACAAACAAAATTATTTTTTGGTTGCTGTTTGCACTATGGACATGATGTTTTACAAACGTTTTGTTGTTTGTTGTTTTTTTTGTTTTAAAATCTTTTTTAGTGGCTGTTTGGTTTGACATCCTTCTTCCTGTATTTGTTTATGGAGTCTTCTTCATTTCATTTTTTTTTTCGATTTGGGTTTTTATTTTTTTGAGCCCAAGAAGAGTTTGGGCAAATCTGTCCGTGAGTTGTAGCTGTAGTGGTCATTGGCATGTCAGTTGGAACAATTGAATGTTTGGCTGTTTGTAAAACACCTTCGGTTTTTATTTTAAGTGATACCGAAACTTTTAGTTAAATTTTACTTAAACAAACCAAATATTGAGCATAAAAAATAAGTACTCAAAAAGGAATGAGAGGAACATTTGAATGGTTTATGACGGTCATTGTAAGTAAGTCCTTCTTTTTGTGCCGAGTATAATTTTACAATGAATAAATGAAAATAATGGAATAAATGGAAGACAACGGAAAACAAATCTGTAAACAAACACGTTTATAATGAAAACATAGAACAGTGGGCTGGAAAAAAAAAAATATTTTGAAATATATAAACTAAAAGCAGAACAGTGACAAAGACAATGAATATAAATCGACAAATATGTAACTAAAATACACAAAACAACATAAACAAGAGTGTGTTATATCCTTGGTTAATGAGCGGTTTCTAATGTAATTGGAAATAAAGTTTCAGACTATTATACATATACAAACTGGGTTAGTGGATTAGAATTTGAAAAAACTTTTTCAAAATTGACAAAGTTTGGGTAGGGCTTGGAGGCAAACCGTTATTCAAAAACGGCTCTGATTTTGCTTTACACGCATTTACATTCAGATTTCTTTGGAAACCGTTGCACAAATCTTATGGTCCGGAACAAAAAAAAAAATATATATATATTTTTGGAAATGAAAGAATATTATTACCATTTTTGAAAATAAATCCAAAAATGTGAAATTTTTTGAAGTTTCAGTTTCAGACTAATATAGCTTTTTTATCGGATAGATATTTTATATGATTATTTCAGCAACATGATTAAGAATATTGCAAGAAATCTTGTGGAAAATTTCAAAAAATTTTTGGGCCAAATTAAAAAAAAAACTACGCCAAAAATTTGGGTAAAATTTTGGTAAAATTTTGGTAAAACTAAAAGAGATAATCTAAGCATGTTTTTTTTGTAGAGATTCACAAGGATTACCTATATGTAAATTTTTTTTACATTCAATATATGAATTTTTGGCTATCATCTTTTGGGTCGTGACCTGCTAGGAAGCTGTGCTCAGTCACATCAACTGGAAAACACTTCTGCTCTGATCTTGTGAAATTTTATTTAGACATCTCCAACGGTTTGCAAGTTACAGAATTATTTCCCAAAAAAGGTTATGAGACCACAGTATGGCAGTCATTGTAGGTCCTTCTTATTGTATCAAGAATAATTTTACAATGAGTAAATGAAAAAAATAGAATAAATGAAAAAAAAAACGGAAAACAAATCTAGTTACACATTAACACTTTTATAATGGAAATATAGTACAGTGGGCTAGAAAAAATTATACTTTGAAATACATAAACTAAAGGCAGAAAATCGACCAAACGTCCAAAATATGGGACTCATATAAATAAAAGAACACAAACAATAATGTATTATATCATTAGCTTTTGAACGGTTTTTAATGTAATTCGAAATAGAGTTCCAGATCATTATATACGCACTGGGTATCCCATCAAATATTATCTGCAATGAAATAAAAGATCCTATCGAAGAACTAATTGGATTTTGTACTCTTTCAGTTTAGAAATCTCTTATTAATTTCCACTTTTTTACTTCATACTTCCACACACCACAACTAATCCACTGTCCTTTAATTTCCAAATCCTCACACCAAAAATTATTCTATTATCAATGTATTAGTTCAAGTATTACATGTTGTCAACATACTCTCCATATCAATAACCCAGGTTTTATTTTTTGTATCTAAGTGGTATTTGTGTACGCGTGTGAGTTTGTTTGTATTTGACTAAAGGCTGCTGCTTAATTTAGTTAACCTTTCATGGCCTAAAACACTAATACATCTATTCATGTAAAACCAAACAAATCTAACCCTTTTTATTCACGTGTAAGCACTGTTCGTTAACTGCTTACATACAATTATTTACACACACTCAGACATTCTTGGTTTTTAAACAAATACGCTTACAGATGATTGCAAATGAATCCTTTATTCTAAAGGTCTTTTAAAATTTTTTTTTGTATTCTTATTTTTTATGTTTTGGTTTGTTTCGCTATCTGTTTGTCTGTCTGTCTCTGTATAAAATTCAGCCATAAAACAAACATATTCCACACTTGGTGTTTGATAATGTTAAAGTGGAAAAAAAAAGAATAATGAAAGAAAACAAAGACAAAGCTTCCCTTTACGGATTTTTGGGCACCTATTTTATATGTATTTTGTATATATATGAGGCCATTGTTAATACAATGGAACGAAAATATATGGCAGTTAATACACGAACATTTTGTAGGAAAATGTATGAAAAAATAAATATTATAAAAAAGGGGAAAAAAAAGGGAACAAAACCACTGCAGGCTACTAGAATTTACAATACAAGAATAAAATTTTAGCAGTTACACTCAAGAAGAATATTTAGTTAAAAAGTTTATAAGAAACTTGGGCAAAATTTCGAGTTTACTTACCCTTGCGATCAGGGTTGTCAGATTTTTTAAGCCTCTATCGCCAAATTGCTAATTAGAAATCGCCAAATATTTTACGTATATTAAACAATAAATCGATTGAATATATATACCAAACATAAATTAAATCAGTCTAGCTCGATTTTAAATCTTTTTATCTATTTGTTTGAAAAGTTGCTTATTGCTAACACTAGTTAGTTTGCTTACAGAATTGTGGTAATATTTTTGCCAATTTAAAGTTTTGTTTATTAGCGTTTAAAATATATTTGATAAATAGAATTCATTATCATACACTTCAATGCAATCTTAATTGTTTATATTGTTTAAATTAAAAATTTAACTCCCGTATTCACAAACCAATTTTAAATTTAAAATAAATTTTAGAGACAAAATTTGTAGAAAAAAATTTATTTAAAATGAATTTCAAATTTAAAAGTTGTTCATGAACGTTTATTTCATTGTGACCGAAATCATTAATAACCTTAATATATTTGAAAAATTATGGAAAACAAATGATGAAACATTTCATATGTAAGTATTGTAAAATGTATTTTTTGGGAACAAAACTAAGTTGAAGCTATACAAATTATTACAAATTAAGGCTTTTCATTTTGCTAGATAGACAAATACAGAAAGAAGTCGACTTTTAGTAAGAAAATTTAATAGTTTTTCTCCACAATTGCCTGTTTAATTAAATTTTAAAAATTAGCCAAACAAATTGCCACCATGTTATATATCGCCAAAAAATTCGCCATGTCGCCAAACGGAAAATTCAGTCGCCACGTTTGGCGAAAGATCACCACATCTGACAGCCCGGCTTGCGATATCTAAATGCATCACAGAATTTATTTTATTTTCATAGAGACATTTTTTATTCTCTTGATTTTCTTACATAGTGTCTACATTAGATAATTTTTTATATAGACAAACGTCAAACTAAACACGAATTTGTGAAAGGTGGCAACAGTTGCACAAAAACAACAATATGGCGTATTCATTATTGTTTATTATATATGCTGTCTGACAACTGTAACAACCAAAATAATAATCAGCTGTTTAACTAAGGTTACCTTGTATATATTCGCACTGATTATGACGTTTTTTTTGATAAAAATTTGCCTAATGTAGACACTAGGTTAGGTTTACCTAGTTTTTTTTTTTTTGTAAACAAAATAGTGTAGTGTTGCATACACTAAAAAATAAAAACGCAATCGAGGCTTATTAAAAAAACGCTATTAAACAGAAAATTTTAATGCTATAAAACTATTGCACATTTGAAGCTATTTACTTTAATAATAATGTTAAAAATCACTGATTATTTAAATAAAAAATAAAAAAAAAACAGTATCATAATTAGTATAAGTAAAAAAGTTTTATTTTTTTATTTTTATTATAGCATAAAATATTTATAGAGTAAACTTTAGAAATTATATTGAATTTAAATTGTTTGATATTAGAACTAAAATAAATTACACTTTTTAACAAATATTTAACTTTGCATTTACTCGTAATATAATTATTTACTTTAATTTGGCGTTTAATTTACTACATTTCTAAAAAGTAGACATCACTGAATTAGCGTGCTATGCCGTACGCTGTTATTCTGGGTCAAATTTTTTATGAGAAAAAAAAAATAGTGTCGCTGCGCTGGTATTCTAGTTCATACAAATAATATTAACTTTTTTTTTTTTGTTTAAAGTGTCCTCTTCTCACAACCATAAACGATATCTGTAAACTATCTTTTGTGCTAAAGATTTAGATATGTTGCCTTTAATTTAAGTCCTTTTGATAACTTTTTTATGAATTACGGCCGGAATCGCTAGCCTGTATATGTTGTTTTATTACTTTGTTTTAATACAACAATTGAAAAAACAAAAATTAGTCTATTTAATTTAATTTTATGTAAAATAAATAAAAATTTAATTAATAACGCAGATCCAAAATCAGTGCATTGTGAAAATCACTAAATAATTTTTTGTTTAAATTCTGTATACACAAGAGAGTCATCATGTATAGTGAAAAATCTACAGCTAGTAACTACCTCGTGGCTGATTGCGACGTTCCTGGAGGATATGCTGGGTCCGGCCTATCACCTGTCTGGCGAATGATCTCCAGGAGGAGTCTGATGCAACAATGATAATTTTGAATACACTTTAAATTAATGTATTAAAACAAATCTTATCAATTCTTGTTCATTTCTATCAAGTTTATAACACGGTACAAAATCGTTATTAAATCCCAAAATTTAAAAAAGTTATCACAGAAAATACCCACAGTGAAATATTTGGCAGATTATTAAAAATTATTGAATTAATTACTGAATTAATTACTGAATTAATTATTGAATTAATCGCATCTACCTCCGATCAAATCTAAATTAAAAATTTCAAAATTTTATGGATGAAAATATTACGTCGTTTTTAACATAATTGGCAATTACAGATGTTCCCCACGGCGAATGATCCCCTTTTTTTATCCAACTCATAATTGTTTAGATTTCAACGAAATCCAAGTATAAAGTAAAATTCTGATCTAATACCGCCAAATAGATATAACGAGTTCAAATTCTTAAGCGACCGTTAAATAAAAAATTTTTTTTATTATCCATTGATTAAAGGACTTTTGGTTTCTTAGAATATATGATGTACAGTAACTCATATGGTAGCATAGGCTATTAATGGAAGGATTATCAATATGCCTTAAACTCACGCATAACTGAATATTAATTTTCAAACTAATCCCCAAATTTGCACCATAGGAAAGTTTGTAAAAGTTCTCGTAACGAAGGAATATTTTACTTTTAATAAATCCTGCTAGAGTGAAGCTGTGAACTGACAAATAGGGCTTCACTGATATGCAATTTTTTCTCATCTGGCCTCAAAGTGTTTTAAATTTTTCCTCAAAATTAAATTTTGATGTTTTTCTCATTTTAATGGTTTTCAAATAAGATCGAAAATTTTTCTTTGGTAACATTTATTTGAATCGGATGCTGATTTACGACTCTGCATTCTGCTAGTGTATAATTATAGTCCACAAACTATGCTCTGATACTTTCACAGAGTAACTAAGACTAATTACTGATTGCAACTTGTTTATGGTCCTTCGAACCAAATGCTAGTTGATTTTTAACTCTTCAGCCAGTTGGATCTTGTTCGTTAAAGGCTCAACTCTTTTGTGTCGAGTTGCAATGTCGATGATCGATACAGTGTTTTGAATGTGAGTAAATTTTATATTTTTAGAAAGCTATCATAATAGTTTAAGTAATCATGAACGAAAAAGTTTAAGTTTTCTCTATTTTTTTGGTTGATATTTTACCACAAGACACTACTGTGCCCAGGTTTATGTTTCTACGACAATCTCTATTTTGTCGATTCGTTATATGGGAACAAAGCACCGTGCGTCGGATTCTCCTACACACTTTCCGATTCTTGGCCGATAAGAAGTTCCTTTTACGGTTCATAGCTGTTTGCTTACCAAACAATTTTTTTTACTAATAGTTTCCTTCGAGTGTATTTTACAAATATCTCTGCCAGTCCCGTGTGCGTTTGTTTAAATGTCTTCTTCTTTTTTACTTTTCTCATCTTGTTTTTATATTTTTGGGGAAACAAAGAAGGTGATGTGATTTATTTGTCTGCCCTTTGAATTTAACAATTTTTGTTTACCAAAAGTTACTTGGATGATATTAAGTATTCTGGGAATCCACACATACACAAAATTATTTGCGGAATATAGAAGAATATTTTTTTAAAAGAATTTGGGTTAACTGAAAAAAATATCCCCCCAAAAAAACAGAACTGATTATAACCAGTATGAAAAAAAACCAACATAAAATGCTCTTATTTATTATTGTTCACGACCAGCAACAAATATACAAATATTATTATGTTTTCAATTTTTATGCTCTTCACTTTTTTTACTTTTTATTTTTTTTTTTAGTTATTTTTTAAGCCCCCTTGGTGTTATCCTTTGGTGTTGTTGTTGCTGTTTTTCTGTTGTCACTCAACACTTATTGAAGACCTTGAAAAAAGCTGTCATGTAGAGCACATTCATAGAGTAAAAAAGGTTTTGGTGCAAGTATCTAAATATACTTAATATAAAAAAAGATTGTTTTCTTATTCATAACCAGACAAACAGACAAATATATAAATGAAATAAATGAAGGTATGAGAGAAAAAAAATTGAAAAAATAAAATGTCTCCTACTGCTTCCTGAATGCAAGTTTGAAATACAGGTGATAAATAATATTTTTTATAAGCCATCATTTTATGCATTTTTTTACAACAATCACCTCTAGTCTACAAGTAGGACTTAAAATCATCTACTTACAGACACATGTATAATATTTAGCTTAAAATATGTATAAAGAAAGGTATGTAAGTTGGTTGTATCATGCTCAATGCGTAGCTATTTATTTTTTTGTATACAAGTTGAATGTTAAAGTAACTCAGCACTGACTGGCACAGCTTGACTTGACGTTTCAACAATCCCACGTCTATGTACACGTTGTATGACCAGTTACTTCCCTAAAATGGTGACTAGATCATCAGAAACTTCTTCACTGGTAGATATGCTGTATTCAAGAGGAAGGTAATACGTATATATAAACCAGCCAACAAATAAAACAGTTCAATTGCAAATTGAATGTTTTAAATGATGCGATGGAACAATATAAACCATAATCATACAATAATGCAGACAATGTCAGAGTTTCGCTACAACTAAATATGACTCCAATTGTGAATCTTTGATTTTTTGATTCAGCATCTGACTCGGTGCATGTTAAAAGTTGTTTGATACATGTACAAATGATCACATAATATTACTGCCTAAACTCACTTATTTAAAAGTTTCTTTTTGTTTTGTCGATTTCTTTTCTATTCCGTCTATTTTCTACGCTCCGCACACCACAGGGAGCTGAAACTTGAAGAAATTTAAATGTATTTTTTTTATTTTCTATGTTTTTTGCTTATGTTAGAATCACAGTTTAGTTTAGTTTAATGCTACCATTTGCTATTAGCAAGCAGCTATAAAAAGGATTGAGTTTGAGCCTTCCTTAAGTTGGCACCCTTCAATGTTGGCAATGTGTGTTGAGTATTTAAGGTGACCATGTTGGGGAAATTTTAAAATTACACTGGTCAACACAATTCTAGTTTCCTTAATTTTATTTCTGTTGTTATGAATTTCTATGGCCCTGATTATAAAAAAAAAAAATACTGGGAGGTTGCTAACAGCTTCACTTGTTTATTATTTTGATAAAAAAAAATTAATACACATGTTAATAAAATTTCTATCGAACACTCCCAAATGGTCTTTTGTAAGATTTCCTTGAATGATGATCTCTTTGCAAACTCGAGCAGTATGTGTGCCCCACCTTCCCTAATAACGCTCTTCCATTGTCCGAAGATCCTGATGTAATCCTTCACCCTGCTTCTCACTAAAATCATCCAGATTTTGTCTAAATGCGAGTGCACGACGATTTTAGGGTAATGAACATTAGAAGAATTAATGAGAATTTAATCCATTTAGCATTGCATTGTGCGGCTATTTGCAAAATAAATGGTAATAATTAAAATCTTTTAAACTGCCGAACGGCTTTTGAGGAAACTAGGGACTTCGACAGAGGAGGAGTTAAGCTTTCGAATATTGTTGGTTGGAGTGTATAGCTGAAGCATGGACAACACTACTTTGAGCCAAGGTTGACCACCTCGAGAGTGGAAAACATATTGGAGCTTATTACTTTTACAAACATGAACAGAGTTTAAATATTTTTACATTTCTTTTGGTTTAAAAGATATATACTTCAACAATTAAATTTCTTTTTTTTAACCTTCAGTTTTGTGCGTTTTAAAATAAGATTTCTAAATTTGTTTAAAAATATGGTGAAATTCTCTGTAATTTTCTGAATTATCTTAAACAAAATTTTTGTAATTATCTCAATTCGATAACTAGAAAAAACAATTTTAAGTCAAAATTTTTGCACAAGTCCCAATTTTGCAATATTTTTGATTTTTTTTTTAAATTTTGTTAAAAAAAATATCTGCATTTTTCTAAATTTTTCTGAAATTAAGGTCCTCAGGAAATTGGGTAAGTGTAATCGTCAAAAGTTTTGAACGTCCACCCCACACCTAGCGATGGTCGAAAATTATCAATTTTGGAAGGAAAATTCAACTCTTTAAGCATGTAAAAAGTTTTAGTTTTGATTTCCGTACTTCTGCGAATTAGATTGGATATCTCGATATGTTTTTAAAGGTTTTACAGAAAATTTTGACAGCCTAGAGGTAAATTTCGTCACAAGGGGCAACCTTCTGAAAGAGTCCATATTTTCAATAACAAAAATTTTGACTTTCAAAATATTTAGTAAAATTTATATATATTTTTTTGTGATCTCAACATTTATAAATTCTCCACTATCGATTTTATAAAACGAGTTAAAATATCTTCGATATAAGCACTTCGAAAATATTCAGGCTCAAATTTATGAAATATGTTCCTGCGAACATTTTATTGTTTTATTTTAAGAAAAGTTTTCTATAGATTTTAAAAAAGTAAAATAGTTTATACATTATTTTAAAGAAGATACAATTTTCTTTGAACTATATTCTTTATTCTATGTCAATAAACCACAATCGAACGATGTGCTCAAATTTAACATAACCCAAGCCACCTAAAATCTCACATTGTGAAATATACAGCTATTCACAGGCGAAATGATGCAGACCTTTGGTAAATTAAATTTTCGTAATTTATTTTATAAAAGTGAACTTTTGAAAGCCCTACTTTTTAGTACTGGTACTTTTATGAATTTCCGTAAAAAGATATCTCCTCTTCGCTTTCTCTGCCTTCACCACTTGGTCACCTCAATCTCTATGAAATTCATCCTGTTATTTTGTTTCATCTTTTTATTTTTATTACCCAACCATACTTGTACAAGTTTAAACATTTTTCCTAAACCACCAAAATAGAAAATAAAAAATTAATGTTAAAAGCTGGAAAGGTAATGAAAAATACAAACAATAAAAGAAAAAGAACCTCAATATACCTGCTGAGCTGCAAATGACAAATGCATTCTTTTGGCTAGACAAATGAAGTGTACTGTTGAAAGCAAAAATATCTTGGGTGCTGTTTTTTTTTTTCCTTTATAACCAAAGACCTTGTTGCTATTTTTGTGCAAAAAAAAAAAAAATGTTTCTCCCTTGTTCTCTGCATGCAGGAATTTTCCACAATTGTCATTCATATATTGGCGTTATAGAAAATCGTCGATCATTAAGCATAGTAAAGCATTTTTATAAAAGTTAATTATCTTTTGAAATCCTTTCTTTCCAATTCTCTTTAGCCATGGATCTAGCTTGTTGGCTGGCTAGCTGACTGGCCGAATTGGTTATTTGTGGCTGCATTACATTATACTACTATTATAGTGTAAGCTAAATCGATCGTTGGTTGTTACATTCCCACTGTGAACGAAAGAGCATTGACTACCTTAAGAGACACAGTCAGGTGCCTGCCTTATTATATACGATTAGTTATCCTGTTTGTCAATTCCTACACTTCTACAATAAATTATTAATTGCAGCGATGATGATCATTGATTTCAATGAATAATTGTTGTGATTTAAATTAAATGAAGTTAAACTTACGAAAAATTTATCGAAGGTGATAAAGAGTGATCACAATTCCTACATTTACTATTCACAAAGGCGAAACTTGTTAAGGAGTTTTCACTTTTTTCTGTGTTTAATTGACTTAAATTGCGTTATTGTTAATGGTGTAATTTATAATTGAAAATAAATACATTTTTATTAAAGCATTGAAATATATCAGTTTATTATTGCTGCTGCTGCAACCAGATCGCAGATTGTTTAAATAAAATGAATTACAATGTAGTCATTATGATCATTGTTGTTGTGTTATTAATGATCGTATTGGTAATAAATGCAAAATCAGATCATAAATGAGAACAAACTTATTAAATTTAGTGTTTGTTTTTTTTTATGAAAAATTTTAAACTGTGTAGAAATTGTGTTGAAATTTACTAATTTTTTCAGAGTACCCAAAACGCTTTTACTGCTCGATATCAAATAAAATCGCCATTTAATAATATAAAAAAATATATAGTTTTTTCAGTTAATATTTGGCTTTTGCTATTAAACCTACTTTAATAAAACTTACTTTTCAAATTAGTTTTGTTTTATTTACAAAAAAAATATTTATTATTTTCAATAAAATTTTTCTTTTTTTCAAATATACGAGTTCTACATACTAATAAAATTTTTATAATCAATTTTCTTACCACTGTTAATTATTTTGAAAATGGTTATTTTTCTTGAAAATTAATCCTTTTTAAAAAATTGGTACTTTTGGATATTTATCGATTTTTTTTTGAAAAATAAATACCATTTTGAAAACTGCTACAAACATTTTTTATTGACTCTCTTGGAAATTATCTTTTTTTTTTGTGTGCGCTTGAAGGTGGGGGGGGGGGGGGGGGGGGAAGGGGATGAAGTTGGTACTATTTTTAGAACAGATCTATTTTTGAAAATTAGTATTGCAAACTTTGTCTTTTGTCTTTTTGTGGACTTTTTTTCTTATTTGTTTCAAAATGGCTTTTTTGTTTTTTTAATTTGTACTTTAGTTGAAATTATTTGTTGGTGCAATTTTAAAAAATTTGTTTAACCGGTACTTTTTTTGAAAATTGAATATTCTCTTTTTTAACACTTTTTGAGAAAATTGGTACTATTTTATTTTAATTGGTACCTTTTTTAATATTTACCATTTTGATAAAATATAAATATATATATATATATATATATATATATATATATATTTTTTTTTTTTTTTTTTTTTTTGAAAATTGTTACTTTTTTTAGCAGTTGGTACTTTTTTCAAGTGCACTGTTTTTTGATTTTTTTAAAGATTTTTTTCTTAAATTGGTACCTCTTTTTAATATTTACCATTTTTTATAGTAGTTTTTTTTTCTTAAATTGTTACTATTTTTTCAGTTAGTACATTTTTTAAGTGGACTGTTTCTTTGATTTTTTTAATAATGGTACCAATTTTCACTGAAAAAAATATTTTCCAAAAATAGTAACAATTTTCAAAAAAAAAAAAAAAAAATTATTATAAAATTGGTAAATATTAAAAAAGGGACCAATTTTCAAAAAAAGAAAGTTATTAAAAAAAAGAAAATTGTTAAAAAAAAATTAGCGTCGAATAGTTTTCTTGGTCACTGTATACATATGTATATATATATATATATATATATATATATATTTTAACAATTTTCTCAGAATTTTTAAATCAAAATATGATTTGAAGTTTATTTGACCATAAAGATTTCAATTCTACATAAATTTTAAAGTTAATACAATTAAAAGTTAACTTAAAAATCCGTTTATATAATGGCATTAAAATTTAAAGCAAAATACTTTATCCGACATCATTATTTATGCTTTGAAAAATCACAAAAATTCAATTTTTTAATAACACGTAGCTTTATATTTTCACTTTTAAACGTTTTGATATGGCAAGGATTTTTTCTCAGCACTTTCATGTACATTTTATTTTAAAATGTCTATATAAAACCGATGATTTATTATTCCTTTTATAAATACCAAAAGTACCTACCCCAAACTCTGTCACATACCCTCTAAACATAATACCTCAACCAGCGTACTTTACGGTGTATTTCTCTCTTCTAGCTCGGTATATGGCTTTCGATGCTGCACACAAAATGATTTGGCTTGATCCCAATTGCAAAAATTTCATCCTTTCTTCTTGGCAAATCCACTTACAAATTCTAATCTCAATTTTATATTCTTTTTGAGATGTGACCAGACTGGGCTCTAAATTTTTAATATTTCTAAATTTCTAGAATGAAACGCGTATTTGGAAGTATTTTTCTCTATTTTTAGCCATGTTCGATTCATTTAGTTTGTAATTTTATTAAAATTTTACGTTCAACCAGGTTTTGTAAACCTTAATGGCGTGCTGGTTCAGATTTATTTTCCAGGGAATTTTTGTATTTTCTTTTATTTTTTGTAATATCGTGGGAAATGTTTTTTAGCTTTTACGCATTTTCTAATTTTCCGATATTTTTTCCCGATCCTGTTTAAAAATGATTAATTATTTAGTTTTTGGCTTCAACTAAAATTTATTTTTTTTGGGTGATTTGTTTACCCAAAATCACAATAAAATGATGTAAAATTATTTACAATACATGTAATTGTTATCATAGTTCTAAAAAAAAAAAAAAAAAAAAGAAAAAAATGAATATAGTTATCGGAAATGTAATTCGTATACTGAAAAAATGAGAGTGATCATTAAATTTTTGTGCATTTGGGAGCAAATATTTTCAAAATATTTTCAAAAGAAAAAATTTGTCATTTTATTCGAAATAATTCAATAAGTGTATAATTTAAAACGAAATGAAATGGTATGTCAAATATTTAAAATGATGGAGGTTATATTGAGTTTATCATTCCATGTGTAACATGTCGAAATAATCATCTAAAATCCCATCAAGTTTTTGAATTCTGGATCCTCGTGAAAATCTAAAACGATCGAACTATATCCGTCTGTCTGTCTGCTGAAATCAGAATAGCGCTGGGGTGGAACATCCTAGGGTGACGAAATTTGGCCCAAATATTGAAACTGAGTAAAACCGGTTTATAAACAAAAAAAAGTTATGGACCAAAAACTAAAGAAACATGCTGTCCGTCGTATTTTCAGTTTATACTTTTCGGCCGATATCTTGTATATAAATGAAATTTTGCTTAAATGATTCAAAAACCAATGTAAAGTCGAAAACCAAAAAACGGGCGTGGTACGCCCATTTTACCTTCCACCTCCCAAATAAGGTGAAATTTTAAAAAATTTCAGATTCGGCTAAGCCGAATTTTTGCAATAAAATTATTTACACTAACCATCGATCTCATAATTAAATACTTGAAATTTAAGAATTATTAAACGTTTAATTAGAAAATTTCTTAAAGATCAGTGAAAGTATTTAAAAAGCTTATTATTCTAAAAAAGATGCCGGTTAACCATTCTCAGCCATTAACTTACCGATTTTTTTAATAGCAAGGTGGACATAAGCAAATACATTATAACGATCTAAAATATCGTAGTATAAGACGAATATAGTAAATTATGCAATTTTAGCTCTGAAGCAACTTATTCATTATCTGTGGTATAATTCTGTTATATATAAAGCTCAACTGTACACAAGAAAAAATAAAATTGAACTTCAATTACGAAATTGCTAATATTAATTAAAATTTTGTTTGATTTTACTACAACTATCAAAATAATATTACTAATTAAGTGAAATTAATTGATTTTTTGTAAATTTCAATTAAATATTTTTAATCAAATTAAATAACATTTATAAGTGAAATTTTGTTATCTTTGCACAAAATTATTCCCCCAATAAAATTACAAATAGTGTATTCAAATAGTTTATTAAAATTGTAAATATTACTTTAAAATACTTATAAATAAATAAAGTTTTTTTTTTCAACTTTCGCCACAATTATTGGAGAAAAACTACACCAAGTTTTGTATACCTTTCGGGTTTAGTCATTTTTTTCGTTTGACCAAATACAAATTAATTAAATATACTTATTTCGTAAAGAGATGAGATAAAATCTGGGAAATTAAAAAACCCGCATACAAAAATACCTCTAAAGATAATGATTATAATATTGGTGATTATGAATCTATGAAAAGAATAAATATGTACATGTGATTGAGTATTTGAAAAACCATCAAATATTATTTGTACTTACATACTCTTTATGCAAAGATTATCTTCCACCTCGTCATTGTTTTTTGACATCAATGACGGAATCATCTGTAATAATTTGAGAACAATTAAAAATATCAATAACAATATAACGTTTTCTCACCGAATTGGTCATAAAATGGCAACACTAAATGTGATCTCTAAAATCTAAATATATCTTCAAAATATACATTGAATGGAAATCGACGACAAAATCACATTTTATTTGGATATTTACAAATTATTTCTCAAAAAAAAATTTTTTTTGGTTTTATATTATTGTCAATTTTTGTGAAAAAATTATACCAACAATAATGTTAATTATATTAATTTAATAATTTTATTAAAATTTTCTAAAAAATTAAAAAACTAATTAATTGCAATATTTTATAGAATAACAACCTAACCCGGCAAACGTTGTTTTGCCATATAACTTATTTCTAGTGAACATTTTGTTTCTTAATTAAAAACTAATGAACGTATTGTAAGTGTGTGGAGATGGGTGGACGTGTTCCTACCCTTTCTGCTTTATTTTATGCCTTAAATATTAAAATTTATAGCCTTAAGTTCCAGACTTGAAACTATTATCGGATAATTAATTAAGAATACATGAACAGGGGGAGCTTTTACCCGTTTTGCCCTATTTTACGCCCTAAATGTTGGTATTTCCAAAAAATGAATATCATTAAGTTCCTTTCACATGTTACAGTGTCTACATGCCAAATTTTAAGAAAATCGGTTGATTAGTTGAGAAGATATAGGGAGAGGAAGCTTTTACCCTCTTGCTCTATTTCCTGTCCTAAATACCTTATTTCCCGTCCTAAATATGTTATAGTTCCTTCCAGATGTTACACTATTTGCTGTCAAATTTCAAGAGAGATGGTTGATTAGTTAGTAAGATATAGGGAGGGGAAGCTTTTACCCCTTGTGGCCTATTTTACGCCCTCTATCGATATGAAAAATATTTTACGATCTATTCTTATGCATAATAAATACACGTACAAAATTTCATAAAAATCGGTCGAACTGCTTCGGAGGAGTTCAATTACAAACACCGTGACACGCAAATTTTATATACAGTGAACCAAAAAAGTTTAAGTACATCTTCAGTTTTTTTATTAACGGTTACAATTCACATATTTATCTTAACAAAATCAATTCTCTCGGCCTTGATATACTTTAAATGGTACTTTAGTTTTTATAATTACATTTCTTTTAGTACCGTTAATTGTATAGGAACAAAGTTATTTATAAAAAATTCCAGCTCAGCTAAAAATGACGCAAAAAAATACGTACATCACTAGTTTATAGGACATTACATTTATTGTTGTTGTAAAAATAACGGTTTAAGTAGATTGGATTTTAAGCTAGAAGTGTAACAATGGGTTTTAAAGAATATTATTGCTGATCGTTTTATTAGTTGTATGGGTTTAGAAGCAAATAATTTCCTCTTACAGCAAGATAAACACTCATCATATTTGGTCAGGGAATGGCTTTTATATAATTATAAACAATTGCATACACCTCCACAATCGCAAGATCTGAACCCGATCGAACATATCTGGGATTTGTTACATAAAAGAATTCGAATGCACGCAATTACTTCGAAGGAATCGCTAAAAAATGCACTGACAACCGAATGGGAAAAAATTTCTCAAAATGATACAAAAAAAAAACTGCAAGCAGTGATTGATGCGGGTGGAGGACATACAAAATATTAAATTATCTTAATATTGATCTTTTTCCTTTCATCTTCCTTCATCTAGTGTACGTAAACTTTTTTGATGTGAATTAATGATATATAGTTTCTGTTATGTTTTTTTTTTTAAAACCTTAATTTATGTTTCAAGGAAAAGTCCTTTATAAATATATAAACGAAATATAGGAGTTTTATTAATTTCTTGTTAAAAAAAAATCCGTTTTTAAATTTGTTTTTCAAAATCATAGGTATACTTAAACTTTTTTGGTTCACTGTATATAGAAGATTTTTTCTGTGTATAATGGGCTCATCTAAAAATTCAGATATCAGATAAATTCTTCAATAACCAAAAACTTTTTCTCGTATTTTTTTATGCAAAAATTCCTTAACAACTTCTAGAAGTAAAATTGAAACATAACGATTTAAATCCCAAGTGTATTTAATTTAATATCGCATAAATATATTATCTTCAAAATATCACTTAATTTTCTAACTTAGCATATTTACTATCTAATAAAACTTTAACTCCTTCTTTCCACAAAATATTTATATTAATTTTGTACACTCTCCTTAAGACCGACCATTCTAATTTCCAAATGACACTCTACATATTTATGAAGCTGGGTAATAAAAAAATATATAATAAAATAGTTGAAAAAAAACTATAACAAATATTTTCATGACATTCTTTCATATTTACTAGACACCAAATTAAAAAATTGCGATAATTCTTTCATACATGATGAAGGCAAAAAACTCAAAGAGAAAAAAATAAGCACACGGACAGACTTTGACTAAATAAATAACAAACCAACAAATCAAACAAACCCTCACAAATGCCATCCATAAAATACATACAGAAGATTGAAAAAAAAAAACAAAATCATAAAAATATACTGAAGGAGTAAAGAAGAAAAAAAAGCGTAAGAAACCAAACTGTCACAGTAATTTCACAAGTAATTTAGAGCAGTCGACCAAGTTGTTAAATAACTTGGTCCACAATACAACCGCATTCCCTGGACATTATTAATTTACACACACAAATACACACATCAACACACTGAATCACTCACACACCTAAACTTTATACACACATACATCAAAAGCAAATAAAATAAAAGTTTTGAATAGGAAAAGTATGAAAAACGTATGCAGGAATGAAGTAAATTAAAAAATGAAAAAAAGAGAACTAAATAGACTAGAGAACATATGTAGAGTAGAAATGAATTTTTATGCTAAAGTCTCCCCCCTGTGGTGTCCCTGTATAGTAAATTATGAATATGACACCTTCGTGGTGCAGACAAACACACAATTAAATTGGACACTACAACTGAAAATACAAAAAGGAAATCAACTTGGAAAAAATGCTAACAACTCTTGAGCTACTAATACAGCTAAAAGACTTATTAAAGGACAATTTCAAAGCATCATCGAATAGCTCAAATATTGTTTACTAAGATTTGAATTTCTTTAAAATATTTATTTTTTTCAAATTGTTGGTCTTACTTTTAAAGCTTCCACTGTTTGCTGTTAGATTTTGCGTTTGTGCAACAATTTAAGCTTTATAAACCATTTTTATTCTTGTGCTGATATGAATCTACTAAATTTATTATAAAAAAATATATATATTGCACTAAAAACCTTCAAAAGAACTGTTTGAAAAATTGTATAGAAAACATCTGTTCTACATTCATTTGATACTCTACTATTCTTTCTCTACGTTTAATATCATAATCTATTTTATATGTACAAAAAAGGTTACTTAAAGTTAAAAGTATATAAATAGTTTTCCAATAATAAAACTGTTAAACGAAGATATTTAATAGATTTTTTAGATGGAGAATATATTTATATGTTTTTTATCTATTCAAAAAATATGAAATTTAAATAATTCAGTAAAAAATTATTGTATTCCCTATGGATTGTGATTGGCTTAGAATTAAAGATATTAAACATTAAATGCAATAATTAATTACAACTTCGACTTGTCTTTTATAAAAACTTTCCATTCCTTTTTTTCCTTTTTGCCCCAAAAAGTATGCACTAAATAAAATATAAAATAAAATACCTTGTCTTAAAATACACTAAGAATTTATTGATAAATTTTAAGAAATTTTTGAATTTTAAGTTTTATATAAAAATTTTCATTAAAGTTGAAATTTTGTAAAAGACACGGGGAAAAAAATTGAAAACGTTGAATAAGTAATTATTTTTTTTTTTTAATATATGTCTCATATGAGACATTTCAAAAATTTTGAAAAATTTTAGTAAAAATAATTTAAATTTTTTTTTTTCTCTTGAGACGAACGTCAATTTGTGATTTATTTAACCAATATTTATACATGAAAAGACTGCTGGCTAAAAATTAATTTTATTTTTTGCACAATTTCATAAATAGTAAAAAAAATTATTGGTTAAAAGTTTCTAAAAATAGTGGGTAATAAAAGACATATTTTGGGATATTTTGAAAAAATTTAAAGAATATAATAATATCCTTTGCATAATATGAAAAATATGCTCTTAAAAACATATGTTACTCATTTTTAAACAAGAATTATTTTTTTCTTTAAAAAAAGTGCTTTATTAATATTAATGTTAATATTAATATGTTATAAAATAAAGCAATCAAAAATGTATTTATCAGCTGTTGATAAGCCTTATATTTAATTTCTCATTTATTTATTTTATCACAGGAAAGCTTTACACATCCAATTGTAAACATTATTATTAGTTCAGAAATGATCAATAAGATTACTATGTAAATTTATATATGTTCATAAAAAATTGGAATATTAACTGATGCTATTTGGTCAAATTTAAAAGCTACTACGACTCCTAGCTTTAATAAAGATCTGTTTTTTAAATCTTCATAATTTGTTGCTACAAGACAATATTTAGTTTTTAACTAACTTGGTGTTAGTCTTTCTAAAAACCTACTTAAATTGTGAAAATTTTCCAGCGCATATATATTTTTTTTTAATTTTCAACAAAAAATGAAGCAAATGTATACGAAATTCCTTATTTTAGAAATTTTGTCGTTTATTGCTTATTTAAAAAATTATTTTAATGAATTACCTGATAACATAATAAAATATACTTTACACAAATACCAAATTCAAACTTACCCTGAAAATATAAATAAACAAAATATTATTAACATAAGAAATTAAAATATATTAAAGGACAAAAGCCTTTAAGGTAAGTTCCTAATTATTTTGCTATTGATACGTAAATTCATTTACTATTACAATAATAAATAAAAATAAAATATCTACAAACATAAATGTATATTAAATTTTGTCAGAAAAATTCGTTACATAAGCTTTTTATTTTAATATATCACAGTTTTTCCAAAAAAAAAGAGCATTCGTAGAAGCCAATAATATTCTGAACTTACGATCCAGAAGTAGTGCAAATTCGGATCATTTCCAATGAATTTAACATAGACTTATCATTGGTACTATTCACTGAGTAGGAAGTCATGTTCACGATATAAAGTAAAATTGATTTTTTTATGTACTTTTTTCAATTCAAGGAAATTACTTTTAATTTTTATATAAACCTAATATTTTTTATTAAAAAAGATGCAAAACAATATTTTGATTAAAACAGTTATTACTAAGTAACAAGTATTTGTAAATTCTCAAAATTTTATATCAGAAAAATTTATTTGAATCGCTTTTTAATAACATCTTTGAATGATGTTTATATAACTTCTTAAGCATAAGAAACTTTGGAGGTATTTAAAAAGTACTTGCTTAAAAATAACTTCTATTTATTTTTGCTGGGTTCTTATATGTAGCAAAAGTTTCACTAATTTCCTCTGCTTAATAAAAATATTAATAATAATAATAATAATAATAGTAATAATGATGATGATAATAATAATAATAATAATAATGATAATAATAATAATAATAATAATAATTATAATAATGATGATGATAATAATAATAATAATGATAATGATAATAATAACAATAATGATAATAATAATAATAAAAAATAATAATAATAATAATAATAATAATAATAATAATAATAACAATAATAATAATAGCAATAATAATATTAATAATAATAATAATAATAATAATAATAATAATAATAATAATAATACTAATAATAATAATAATAATAATAATAATAATAATAATAACAATAATAATAATAATAATAATAATAATAATAATACTAATAATAATAATAATAATAATAATAATAATAATAATAACAATAATAATAATAATAATTATAATAATGATGATGATAATAATAATAATAATGATGATGATGATAATATTAATAATAATAATAATAATAATAATAATAATAACAATTATTATTATTATTATTATTATTATTATTGTTATTATTATTATTATTATTATTATAAGGAGTGAGATCGAAAAAATCTTAACATATGTAAAATTCAATAATTTAGAAACGGTTGATCTTAGAGTTTTGATTTCTTTTTACTTAATTGATATTATATTACAGATCATAGAAAAATATAACTTCTATAGTTTTAACCACTACTTATGGATTCATGAACCTTTCCATTAGAGATATGATAGTTGTTTCAGTCACTTTTTTGGAACAATTTATCCATCTCTTTTTAAAATTTTCTATATTTTGTTACACCTTCAATACTCTTTTCAGAAGAGCCCAATATTTTTCCATTGGTTTTAGTTCCGGACAATTTGGAGTATTGACATATATTGTTGTAAAAACTATGTTATTGTTTTGGTACCACTACAAAGCTTTCTTACCGTAGTAGCATGATGCCAAATCGGGCCAAAAATATATGGACACATTGTGCTCTCTTATGAAAGGAAGAAGCCTTTTTTGTAAACATTCTTTGATGTATATTTCGGTATTTATAGAGCTCACTGTAACAAATGACTTGCTTCTTTTGCCGCAACTGCATAAAGCTTGCCATACCAGGAGTTTTTTAAGAAATTTCATCTGCTTTTGAGTCCTAAACTTATCTTCAACTTTTTCTTGAGCATTAGCTACATAAAAATTTTAACCCGAAAGCTAAGAAAAATCTGCCAGTACATACGTTTCGTCATCCATTATACAACATGAGTATTTTTATATGAAATTTGATTTTAATTTCAGTGCGCTATGCTTGGCTTCAAAATTTTTGCAGCATTTCTATCTGCAACTTTTTATGTTTTCATGCCTGTATTGGCTTTAAATTTTCGCACCAAACAGTCAGAGTATTGAACTAACCGGGCTGCTATTTACCAAATGTGTTTGGAGATCTTTTCAAAATGCTTTTAATTTTCTTGGCATTCCCAATATCATGTAGACCTTTTTTTCTTACCGAACCAGTTTTAATATCAAGGGTCATATACTCCTCATACTGTTCAATAACATTGGAAACGGTTTGACGGCAGACCTTTAGTTCTTTGGCCAGTTTTTTTAGGAACAATTTGGATTTTTTTTTTGAAAATTTTAAACAATTTTAGCACGTTCTTCTTACCATTAAAAATAATAATTGATATATTTTTCAAAGAAAAAAAAAAAAAAAGGAAAACGTGTGCTAAAATTTTTTCGATCTCACTCTTTAATATATATATATGTACTCCAAAGAAAAAAACATCCTCTTTAAGTTGGCTTCATCCTTTAATTGATAACTAAAGTACTCGTACTTATTGCAAACATATCAAACATGTATGTATGCTTTAAAAAAAGAGTAGAATTTTAATTTTTAAAGGATGGGTGTAAAGATGTAATTGAGTTGCTTTTAATAAAACAAGCCTTGTATGTAGGCGCTTAAAGTTTTATAAAATTTATTAAATGCAAATATACTCATAAAGGAAGGCATATAATTAGGGTGTTCAGAAAAATAATTTTTATAAATGAAAATTGATTTTATATTTTATTATATGTAATATTGAAAATTTAAGCAAATTTATAAAATTAAATTGAATTTAAATGTTCATATTTTATTGTTTAACATTTAGCCTTTTTTTGACGGTACATCCTAAATAATAATTTCATTATACGGTTGAACACGGTTATAACGAACTATGGCTATAGCGTACACTTTTCTTCGGTCCCATTGATTTTATCGAAATTTTCTATAGAAATAATTACGTTTATAAGGAACATGGTTATATAGGTTTTATAACGAAAATATCTGTTGACCTTTTTAACATAACGCACAATAGGTGTTGACCTTTTTAACATAACGCACACGCATTTATTGAAAATAGCAAAATAATAAAACTGAAATTATAAGAGAATTAAAAATTAAATGTTAGAAAATCGTTATTCTCAAAAGAGTAAAGATATCAAAACATGGCAATTTCGAAACCTTAGCAATAAGCAGGGAAACAATAAATATGTTTCTACTTGGACGTTAAATGATATCATAGATAAAATATTTATATATTTCAGACAAATAAAGCATTTTGACGTCGATTTGTAGGTGCATATTTTTACATATTTTACCCTTGATGGCATATGTTTTTATTTAGCGATTTAGTGCATATTTATAGCATATTATGTTATTTTTGGATTCAACACTTTAAAAGCATATTTTGTTATTGTGAGAATATTTTTTTATACTTAATGGGATTTTTTCAAATTTGATTTTATAAAAAAATAAGAAAAACAAAAATATTTAGTATTTAAATTTAACTTAATTTTGATGATGAGATGCTCGACTTGTAGTAACAAGATTGAAGATTTAGAAACAGATTAATTGATCTTATTTAAGCCATTTTGAATTGATCGTCATTAAAGCTATTTTTGAAATATAATATTGCCCGAATAGCATCAGTTAATTTAGTAGAAACTATTATTTTAATGAAATTATCATAGTCAATTTTGATAATTTCTATAAATAATTATGTCAAGAATTGGACGGTTAAGTAAATGGAAGATCAATAATTTTTTTATTTGATATAATATAAAAATGAGGAATCAGATCAGTTTTACCTGATTTTATAACATTAAAATATTAAAAAAAAAACACTTTGTTTTAATGAAAACCATAATTTTTGTTAAAAATTACAAACATTTTTCGTTTCTTAAGTGCATATTTAATGCGCATATTTGTGGTTACTAATAAATGAAAACATTGAATTTGTATAAAAAATATAATTAATCTGAATTTGCCACTTGTCAAATGATTGATGAATGTAAAAATTATTCTTCCAGATATTTTGAAATTAATAATATATATTTAAAAATCGTATTTGTGATTTTAAAAACAAAGAAATAAGCTTTAATTACAAATATTAGTGTCGTAATGAACTACGTTTATAATGAACTAAATTTGTCGGTCCCTTCGAGTTCGTTATAACCTTGTTCGACTATACCTATATGTATTTATAGCTGCACGAACACTTTAAATTGCATCCTACATGCATGCAAGTACTAAAATTCCTTTAAGCTTTTATCGATTGCTTTTAAACTTAAATATGCTTTTTGTTTGCGTTTAAAATACAAGCAAGTATTTTACTTATACATTTGTACATTTAAATATATATTACATACATATGTTTATACTACAATAACATTTGTGTTCGCATAGATATTGGAAATGACCTCCGGCCTTCAAACTGTCAATTTATGATATGAAACGTTTTCTTCTTCTACTCCTTTTGATAGTCGTTGTTTTGTATTCAAAAGATATTTTATACTTATTATAAACATGCAATCCATTATTGCTCATTATTTATAACTAGAAATATGCATAGCAACTATAAATAGAGTTATTCAAAAATAATGAAGAAGAAACTAATCATTATTAGTTGATTTGAATTGATGGTTTTTTTTTTGCAAATTAAATATTTTTTGTTTTAATGAAATGTGTGCGTGTGAGTGTTGGTTTGATTATATTCCCATCTTGAAGAGAAAAAAAAAACAATTCCATTAAATTAATTTCATGGTTTTAATTAAGCTTATCTTTTTGATTTGTTTCATTACTTCAAATATTTCAAAAATTACAAGCTTTTAAGGTAAGTCAATTATTAAATAGTGAGAGAGACAGTGCGGTAAATATGAAAAGGGGTATTATGGAGTATTTATTTACACTTATGTTAGATATATGTATATGTAAGGATTTGTTTTCTTCTTTAGTATAACCTCCGTAGAGATTTCTTTCAGAAGAGCATAACATTTACATACGGCCTTAAATACTATATTATATGTAGAAGAAAAATGGTAATGAAATAAGAGCTTTTGCAGAAATTGTTCGACAACTCCGATCTTTAGGAAGTTTCACACAGATAGTTGGATATATGACAAGAACGGATTATATCAGATTTGTTTAAAATTTTGAGAACAAATCAATCTCTTCTGCCGCAACTTGTTATTTATGCCAATATTTGAATCACAACAGAGCTAAGCGGACTTTAATTCAAAACTGAATTTTGCAGAGTACACAAGTAAACTTATCAATGTCTTACGTGGCACAATATGGCTCTATAGACAAAGTCCCCTTTATAAATTTCTTAACACTGTTTGTTCTGATTAAATAAATATTTATGAGAATAAATCCCTTTTAAACAATCTTTTAAAACATTAAAAATAAAAAAATAATAAAAATATTAAAAATTATAAATCAAGTGGAACTAAATTTGTAAATAATAAATTTTAGCTAGCGGGTCAACAAAATCTAAAAATTAAACAAAAGATCGTTTGATCATAATTTTTTTTTTCTTCCCACATTGGCCGTCAAATAAAATAGTTGACGAATGTTTTTTTTTTTCTCTTTCTTTCTCTACATATATTTCAATCAAAAATTTAACACACTTCACATGGTTTCCAATCTTAACTCAAAATAAGAAAGAGTTAAAAGATAAATGTTATTAAACCGTTTAAAACAGTCCATCAAACTCATCAAAAAAAAACAATCATTAAGTATGTATTTTTTTTTCTCTTTACAACCATGTTAATGATGTTAAAATCTCTCACTTAACTTAAATCAGTTATTAGCCACCTAAAATGACTAGTGCTGTGGTTGTTTTTATTTTTATTTTCTTTTTTTTTTCCTAATGTTGCTTTTGTTGTTGATGCTTTTCATTTGAGTGGCTTAAACTATTTGGCTGATTACGAGCGAGAACAAGAAATTTTTGATTATTATGGAATTTACACAGCGGGTGGTGCGATTAATCACTTGGTTTTTGTGGTTGGTGTTATTCTATTATTTTTTTTTTTTTTAGATTTCAACTCGTTTGATTTCATTTGGTTGTAATCTTCCTAATAAAAAGGAGATTTTGAAAGAATTGATTCTTTGGAGTGAAAAACTTGATCAGTTTTCATGAAATTTTCGAAAAGTTTTAATTTTATGGGAAATTTTATTTTAGTTTCCTTTTTAACAAATATTCGATTAATTTACCTCTTGCATGAACTTTTTTCTAACTTTTCAAATTTGTAGAGTCCGACCAAATGCACTTTTTCAGACCAAACCAGTAGTTCAACATTTTTGCAAAGTTCAGCCGAAATCTACATTCTTCTTATGGGACCCAGATAATTAAAAAAAGAAAAGATATTTATTATTAACAAAAATAACGATAAAATTCGACCAAAAATCTTGCCAAAGGCCGAATATCCACCAAACATCACATTTTATCGAACGTAACCGAAGCTGAACGAAATTTCTAAACCATTTTTCTTTCATCCAAAATTTTCGATAAACTTATTTAATAAACCATAATAATATTTTATTTATCGATTATTTTCTGTTTGCAGGAAATTAAAAAAATGTTTCTTATACGAAATTTGTTTAGAAAATTTTCGAAAAGTTTTGGCTGTATTAAATTTATGACAAATAATAACTTTATGAGCAATTTTTGACAAATTTAAGTTTATTGAAATTAGTGATATACCGAAAATTTTCGCTTTTTTGTAAAGAAATTTTATATATATATATATATATATATATATATATATATATATATATATATATATATATGTATATATATTATTTTTAAATTTTCGATTTTAAGAATATATTTTTTTTTTTTCGTAAAAAGTTTTTAAAGATTTTCATTTCACCAGAAATTTTTAATAAATTTTCCTTTTATTGCGATAAATTTTCCTTTGCAAAATTTACTTTCTATAAAAATATCCATTTTTTCTTTTTACGCAAAATTTTTGATTCAATTTCTTTTGAAGAGAAATTTTCATTGATTTTCTTTTTAAAAAATTTTTTCTTTTTGATAAATTTTGTTTTTGTAGACAATTTTCGATAAATTTTCATTTTAAAGGCAATTTTAGATACATAGATTTTTTTTATAGACAATTTTAAATAAATTTTCTTTATATAAACAATTTTCGATAAATTTTCTTTTATAACAAATTGTCTAGAAAATTTCTTTTTATTATTTATAGAGAATTTTCGATAAATTTTCTTTTTATGGAAAATTTAGATAAACACTTTTTTATACGAAAATTTCGATAAATCTTAATTTATAAAAAATGTCAATAAACTTGCTTTTTATAAAAAATCGATAAATTTTCTACTTATTTCTATTTATAGAAAATTTTCGATTAAATGTTTTTACAGAGAAATTTGATTGATTTTCTTTTTATAGCGAATTTTTCAATAAATTTTGCTTTTTTTGTTAAATTTTGTTTTTATAGACAATTCTCGGAAAATTCTCATTTTATAGATAATTTTCGTTTTCTTTATACAATTTTCGATAAATTTTCTTTTTATGTAAAATTTTCGTTAAATTTTCTTTTTATAGACAATTTTCGATAGATTTTCTTTTTATAGACAATTTTCGATAGATTTTCTTTTTATAAAGAATTTTTGATAAATTTTCTTTTTATAGACAATTTTCGATAAATTTTCTTTTTATAGAAAGTGTTCGATAAATTTCCTTTTTAAAGAAAATTTTCTTTTTATAGAAATTTTCTTTTTTTAAAAGATTTTCGAAAAATTTTCTTTTTATAAAAAATTTTCCATAAATTTTCTTTTTATAAAAAATTTTCGATAAATTTCCTTTTTATAGAAAATTTTTGATAAATTTTCTTTCTATAGAAAATTTTCGATAATTTCTTATTTTTTAGAGAATTTTCCGTATTTTTTTTTTTGTTTTTTTGTGCATAAAAAATTTTCTATAAGTTTTATTGTTATAGAAAATTTTCGATAAATTTTCTTTTTATAGACAATTCTTGATAAATTTTCTTTTTATAGAAAATTTTGGATAAATTTTTTTATAAAAAATTTTCTATAAATTTTCTTATTATAGAAAATTTTTGATAAATTTTCTTTCTACAAAAAAATTTTCGATAATTTCTTATTTTATAGAGAATTTTCCGTATTTTTTTTTTTTTTTTGTATAAAAATTTTCGATGTTTTATTGTTATAGAAAATGTTCGATAAATTTCCTTTTTAAAGAAAATTTTGTTTTTATAGAAAATTTCGAAAATTTTCGATTATTTTTTTTTTTTTATACAAATCTTTCGATAAATTTTCTTTTTTTAAAAAATTTTCCATAAATTTTCTTTTTATAAAAAATTTTCGATAAATTTTCTTTTTATAGAAAATTTTCGATAAATTTTCTTATAAAAAATTTTCTATAAATTTTCTTATTATAGAAAATTTTTGATAAATTTTCTTTCTACAGAAAATTTTCGATAATTTCTTATTTTATAGAGAATTTTCCGTATTTTTTTTTATAAAAAATTTCGATAAGTTTTATTGTTATAGAAAATTTTCGATAAATTTTCTTTTTTTTGGGAAAATATAATATTAAAATATTAAATTTTCAATAAATTATCCTTTTGTACAAATTTTTCGATAGTTTTCTTTTCATAAACATATTTTTACTTATCTAATATTTAAAACAAAGACTTCATTATTTTCTTAAACTGCTAGCAACTCTAATCATTATATTGTTGTTGTTTTTATTGCTATACTTGATTTTTTTTTTTTTTTGGGCTATGAAAAGTACCGAAATAAAATTAATATCTTTAACATAGAGTTTGAACAAGATAAATGAGCGAACAAGATCTCATGTCGTGACAATAAAGTTTTTTACGGTAGTTTAATCAACATTTCGTCTGTTGTAGTAGTAGTCAGTCTCCTATATTTATGTTGTTTTTTGTTTATATATTTTTCTAATTTACTGTTTAATAATTTAGCTCCCCAACCTCACAGTTCCTCCCTCCTAATTTCCTTAACTAAAACAAAAACTAGCGGTAGTGGTCAAAATGTCTGTTAACATTTGTTCAAACTGCTGTTTTCATTACATGAGAGAAAACAGCGAGCATTAAATAGAAAATGTTCCATTAATTGGGAAATTTGATATTAAATTTAAAAGCAAATAATACAAAAAGTCGTTTATACAATTTTTATTCCTTTTCTTAAACAAATGACCATTTTTATTAGTTTAAAATTTATTAGTGTAACTTTTAACGAAAGAAAAGTCTGCTTAAGAAACGATCTTATTTTATAAACTGTTAAATATTTAATTTCAAAGACAATTTTGTAAGCAAGTGTGGTTATGGTGATTATTTTAATGATCGAAATTAGGTTAATACATTTTTTCAAATAACGGTATTTTTTAACACTTTCTAATTGGTTTTTACTTTATTAGTTAAGTTTTGAGTTATTTTTTAACAGTTGTGGAAAATTTATGCTTAAAAGATCAAGTTATTTTATTGATCGATATTTTTAATTTCTTTCTTTATATCAAATACTTTGGCAGCTTTTCCAAAATTCAACTAAAAACTTTCTGGGTTGCAATAGTTATGCAATGAATGGAACATGTATCATTGTGTGATTAAAAATCATTCCACTTTTATTACTCATATGTATAATATTTCGCACCATCAAAAGCAGAAGCGTCATATAAACTGACAATTACAATCTTAAGTCCCTTTAGGCTATTAAATATAAGTTTATATGTTAATATTTGGATTTAAAGTAAAATATTTGTACTTTAGACACCTTTAAATAAAAAAGAGACCGTCATATTTTCTTAACAACACATTGCAAAGACATTTTATGTGAATAATAATAATTTTTAGCCTTAAATACTTTTTTTTTTGTCGACAAATATAAAACCGGATTTATATACAATTTTGTCGTTAATTTGTTTTGTGTTGAAGTGGTGGGCTCATAAGAAAAAAAAAAAACAAGTAGCAATAAAAATATATTGGGTTAGAACGAATTATGATGTCTCTATATATCGCTAATATCTGACAAAAATCAAACGAAAAAGGACGGTTTAAATAATTTCTATATTTAGAGAAAATTTTTCGCTAAATTTAGATATAAATTCTTTCTTAAAAGCAAATATCTTTCTTCAGAAAATATTCGATAAATTTTCTTTTTATATAAAATATCCATAATCTTCATTTGTATAATAATTTTTCGATAAAATTTTTCCTTTTGAACAAATTTTCGATAAATTTTTCTTTTATATAGTAGTATTCGATAAAATTTCTTTATATATATATAAAATATTTGACGAATTTTCTTTAATACAAAATTTCCTTTTTATAACAAAATTTCCTTTTTATAGCAAAATTTCAAAATATTCTTTATTTATAACAAATTTTTGATGAATATTCTTTTATAGAAAATTTTCTTTTTATAGAAAATTTTCGAGAATTTTCCTTTTTATATAAAACTTTATAAAAAATCGATAAATTTTCCTTGTATTGAAAAATTTCGATAAATTTCCTTTTAATAGAAAATTTTCGATAAATTTCCTTTTAATAGAAAATTTTCTCTTTATAGAAAAATTTCCATAAATTTTTTCTTTTATAAAAAAAATGTTGATATAAGTAGAAAATTTTCTAGAAATTTTCCTTTTATAAAAAAATTTCGATAAATATTCCGTTTATAGAAAAATTTTGATAAATTTTTTTTATAGAAAAGTTTCTATAATTTTTTTTTTTTTTGATAAATTTTCTTCTTATAGCTATAGAAAATTTTCCATAAATTTTCTTCCTATAGAAAAATTTCGATAAATTTTCCTTTTATAGAAAAAATTCGATATCTTCCTTTTATAGAAAAATTTCGATAGTTTTTTTTTTATAAAAAATTTTCGTTATTTTTTTACCAAAAAAAATTAATTTTACAGAAAATTTTGACAAATTTCATTTTTACAGAAAATTCGATTTTTCAATAAATGATCTTTTTACACAAAATTTTCGATAAATGTTATTTTTAAAAAATTACAAATACAAGATTTCTTTCACGCAAAATTATATTTTTATAAAAACTAATAAATTTTCTTTTCATAGAAACTTTTCGATAAATTTTCTTTTTATAGAAAATTTTCGATAAATTTTCTTTTTATAGAAAATTTTCGATAAATTTTCTTTTTATAGAAAATTTTCGATAAATTTTCTTTTTATAGAAAATTTTCGATAAATTTTCTTTTTATAGAAAATTTTCGATAAATTTTCTTTTTATAGAAAATTTTCGATAAATTTTCTTTTTATAGAAAATTTTCGATAAATTTTCTTTTTATAGAAAATTTTCGATAAATTTTCTTTTTATAGAAAATTTTCGATAAATTTTCTTTTTATAGAAAATTTTCGATAAATTTTCTTTTTATAGAAAATTTTCGATAAATTTTCTTTTTATAGAAAATTTTCGATAAATTTTCTTTTTATAGAAAATTTTCGATAAATTTTCTTTATGTAGAAAATTTTCGATAAATTTTCTTTTTGTAGAAAATTTTCGATAAATTTTCTTTTTGTAGAAAATTTTCGATAAATTTTCTTTTTGTAGAAAATTTTCGATATATCTTCGTTTTATAGAAAATTCAATTTTCTTTTATAAAAATTTCCATAAGTATTCCTTTTGTAGCAAAATTTCAATAAATTTTCTTTTTATAGAAAAATTTCGATAAATCTTCTTTTTCTTATCAAATTTTTGGCAAATTTCTTTTTATGTCATATGTTTTTTGATATATTTCTTTTCATACAAAATTTTTGAAGAATTTATACTTTTATATAAAATTTTCGAAGAATTTTTTTAAGAAAATTTTCTATAAATTTTGTTTTCGTAGACAATTTTCAAAGAATTTATTTATTTTTTTTATTATTTTTTTCTTTAGAACATTTTCGATAAATTTTTTATAGAAAATTATTTTTTTATGGCAAATTTTTGATAAATTTCTTTTTATGTCATTTTTTTTTTTTTGATAAATTTCCTGTCATACAAAATTTTCGAAAACTTTTTTTAAGAAAATTTTCGATAAATTTTATTTATATAGAAAATTTCCATAAAAATTTCTCTTATAAAACAATATCTATTTTTTTTTTATAAATTTGTTTTAAGAGCAAATTTTGTTTCCTTTTATAGAAAAGTTTCAGTAAATTTTAGTTTTAGTGAAAAGTTTCATGAAATTTCCTTTTTATAGAAAATTTTCGATAAATGTTCTTTTTATATAAATTTTCAATAAACGTTCTTTTTCTAGAAAATTATCGGTAAATTTATCTTATAAGATAATTTTTGAAAAATTTTCTATTTTAAGGATATTTTTGATAAATTTTCTTTGTATAAACAATTTTCGATAACTTATAGATAATTTTTGATACACTTTGATTTCAATCAATTTCTTTTTTATAAAATTTCGATAAATTTTACTCTTATATAAACATTTTTCTTTTATATGAAATTATGGATAAAATTTCTTTTTACAGAGAAGTTTCAATAAAATATCTTTTATAGCAAATTTTCTGTTTATAGGTAATTTCCGATAAATGTACTTAAAAAAATTTGTTTTTTATTGTAGTGAAATTTGCATAAATTTTCTTTTGTAGCAAATTTTCAATACATTTTCTTCTTGCATCAAATTATCGACAAATATTTTTTTATAAAATACTTTTATGGTCCATGTCTAGTCACCTGATCTGTAGCACTCGCCATTAGCTGAGGTTTTCCAAATGTGTCTCGTCGCTAAAATGATTCAACTACTTTAGTTTCCACCGCAAAATGTTCATAGTTTGCGACGATGCTCTTTGATTTTATTATTATTTTTTTTTTTTTTGCAAAAATATTGTGAACAATAAAAAAATTTAAAAATTTCAGATAATAAGTCATTAGAGTTTATCTCTATGTTTTAATCATTTTTTATGCCCAGCTGTAACTTAAATTTTGTAGGGTATTTTGCAATGTCCAAAATTTCTGTTTATATATGTATATACATATGAAAATATTTGTTGTATATAAGAATATGGTAGGTAGTTATAATATAAAATGATACTTATATCGCTTAATTAAGTTATCTTCTCTTTACGTATGGGTTTTTGTGGTAATTCTTGGACTGCTGCTTATTTCAAAATGATAATGATGACGACTAATACGATGAAGATCGCATGAGCCCCTCATAATCACTTTTATATTATGGCGGTATTTGTGAATTTTTTTTTTTTTTTTTTTTTGTTGTTATACATATTCACCTTTTTTTTAATATTTATTATAGGGGTTGTATATATATATATATATATATATATATATATATATATATATATATATATATAGTTATTTATTTTTTACTTTTTATTTTTATTTTTTTTTTTTTTGTTTATGTGTATTTGCCAGTGAACAAATTACCTGGTCCTAAAAATTTGTATTCAGCTTTTTTTTCATGGTTGTGGTAAAATAAAAGCCAAAGTGAACAGAGAAATAAAATTGAAACACACACATTCTTTAAACTTAATGTTCTTTTAACGTGGGCTTCCATTTATTTTACCAAACAATTTTGTTCCTTTTTTGCATATAAGTACATACATATATAAAATAAAACTGATTTTTTTGTGTTTTTGTTGTTCTTGTTGAAAGTGGTGTTTTAATTTTTAAAGACATTTTGTAATTTATAATCATATAGAGAGCAAACTTTAGTTTTTTTTTTTGATGCCGCTTGTTTTCCAATGAAACGTTTAATGTTCATGTTGGGGTGTCAGAAATGTGATTAATAAGCTCTCATCATTAAGATATAAAAATTTATATACAAGGCCATTGAATAAGAATGAATTGGAGAAGAAAAAAAAAAAAGAAAAGAAAACCCACATAATTTGAAGAGTGTTAAAATAAAATTTATGACATTTCGATTAAAATATCATTAAAAAAAAGTCGTTCAATCTAGAAGCTTTATAAAATGATATGAAGTTGTATTTAGCCTGGGAATAAAGATTTGTTGGTGAACGTTAAACAAATTTCCACAGAAGCTTAATACATGTTTGGGAGCATAATTGATAATAGTGATTTCGAGATTAATTGTACTAAAAACTGGTTGACTGTTTAGAAGGAACATCCGCTTGTTTTTGAGTTTGAAAAATTAACTTAATTGAGTTTTAAATTTATAAAGATAAAAATATTAGAAAGATAGGTTTTTTGTGGCTAATTTTTATTTAATCTTCTTGTTAATATTTTTACAATGTAATATTTATCGATCAGTAAATGGTCTAAGAATTTTTTATTATTACTATTTTTTTTTCTTGTTTTGTTTTTTAATCTTCTCATGTCAATATATAAGTAATTTTTATGATCGTAGTATCATTATTATATTATATAAAGGTATATTACACTGTAAGGTCGGTCCTCAAAAAATTTGTAATAAATCTATATTCTCTAAGCCACTAGTTGGATCGAACTAAAATGAAATGTATACAGAAAAGTTCTAGAACAGGGCCTAAGTTTTCAGAAAAACGATAATGTAGTCACCCAGTTGAAATATCCTATGAGCTACAGATTTTAATGGCTTTTGTTAAATGCAAAGAATGACAGGATTGGCAACGATATCCTTGGATGATTTTGCTATTATTTTTACTATTATTATTATTATTATTATTATTATTATTATTATTATTATAATTATAATTATTATATAAATATAAAATATAATTATAATTATTCTGGCATTAAGAAGATTTACACTTACATATACAAAACTTATACAAATCTTAACGATCATGTTAAACCCCTATTTTGGGAGGACTTTTATATGGAAGCTTGGTACAAAAATAGACCGACCATAAACAGGGCTTGATCCTTATACCAAAACAATTATTCGTTTCAAATTTCATCTTGCAAATCTACAAAATTTCATCCTGCACTTTGTGTATAAGGTTTACATAGACCACTAGGAAGACAGAAGGCAGTCAATAAATCGACTCAGCAAGTGATTAGTAATAAAAAAAGCTTAATTATTTTGAATAAAAGAAAAAAAAACTATTACTTATCAAAATTCGATGAGAGATAAGATTGGCTAAATAAATACTATTTGTGTTTGTTTTTGTAAAGATAATTAAAAAAATTTTGTAATAGGAAAAAATTTAGTAATTAGGGGGCGGATTTTTACACATTTATTTTTTGGAAATATGCGCCTAAAAAATACATTCATAAATTCAAAATATACCCTAAAATGTAAAAGCAAGCACTTATTTCATTTTTCTAATATTTATTAAATAAAAAAATATCAACAAAATCAAAAATCAGCCCATAATAATGTATGCTTAAGTAATCTATATATTGTCTTTTGTTAAATATTGGAAAAAAAAAACGATTTCAAATAGTGTTGCCAAGTGAGGGGATTTGTCCCCAAATTAGGGACTTAAATTTTGCTTTGCGCAAAGATTATTGTGTGTAGGTATTAGGGTTTTTTTTTATAAAATATGGGAATTTATTACTAATCTACATACTATAATTTTATTAATCTATATACTATAATTTTCGATAAGATTTCAATTAATATAAAAATTTTAAAATTTCGATATCTTCATTTTTGAAGAAAGTTCCGATAAAATGTATGTAGATATTTTTCTTTAAATATTCTGTTTATAAAAAAATTTCACTAATTCTGGGCTCACACAAGGCAATTTCTCTTGCCGAAATTCTGATTTCGTGTGAGAGAGAGCGAGAGGGAATATAAAAGGGTACAAACTTGCCTGTACTTCGAAAGCAATTAAAGCAAGAATTGCTGAAGTAAAAATTTCTATATGAACGTAAATGCAAAAGAAAAATTGTTTTTTTTTTTTATTTACTTTCAAAAATTGGCAACTTTTAAAAAGTATAAAGAAAAAAGAAAAACGTGTCAATGAAAGTACGAATATAAATATTTAATTAGATTATTAATCTTTCGATGCTATTGTAAATGCTACCGTCATTGGTAGCGGAGGTAATATGTATACAATTTCAAGTTCAAAGCAAAGATTCAATTTAAAGCTGTTCTATTTCTATCAAAGATTATTTATATATGTATGTGACGTCACTTCATATTGCTTGTTTTTGACGACTTATTCAGACATCTGTTATATTGTTATTGTTATATCGTCCTAGTTCACAAGGGCACTCAGAGAGGATAATGTAATCTTTATGGGGAGCTAAATATAAGTATAAACATTATATATTTTAAATGTATTATTAAGAGTACACATTTCATACATTACACATACACTACATACATTAATGTAAAGCCTAGTTTAGTAAGTATATAACATCAAAATTTAATAAAGGAAAACGAAACTTGACGTATTAGAAATCCTTTTACAAGTTACCGATAATCACATTTAAACCATATGAGACACTCGAGGTCAAAGGTTACAAAAATCTGATTTATACGTGATCATCTGTGATTTTAACAGGGTGTCTATGACGCCAAGATGAAACTATATATGTACCAAGATTCGTTTTCCACAGTTAAATTTGGAGTTTTAATGTTTTTTTCTTCAAATTTTTTTTTAATTTAAATATTTATAATAATTGAATAAATAATTACATTTAAATCCATGAATTGAATTGTAGAAATGAATCAATAAAATTTTTAGTTGATTTTAGGCAATTATTCAATAATAATTCTTCGTGTCCGAAAATGCTTGGAATATTTATTAAGAACTTCTCCATTTTCTTCAATGTCTTTTATTTTTTCCTGTTCCAGGTTTTAATTTAGATGAGTTTTAATAGTTTCAAAAATTTGTTTTTGGGTTTCCTTTGATTCTCCATTGTGAAGCAAGCAAACAAAATATTTTAAAAATTCATATCATTATAAAACCTGGAGGTTTTTTCGATGATATATTGATCACAATAAGAAAAATAAGTTATCAGCAGACAAAGTTATAAACAAAAATATATGTTATGTAGCATTTTATTCGAACGCACACTTTTGTTCAATTTTTAGAGTATATTTTGAATTTTCAAAAAATAAATGCATAAGAATTTACCCGCTATTTATTAATTATTATTTTTTCCTATCACAAAATTCTGCTGAAAAATAAGCACAAATATTGTTTTGCAAATCTTATCTTACATCAAATTTTAATAAGTAATATTTTCTTTTTTCTTTTATTTAAAATATTTAAGATTTTCCCCCTTATTTAAGTATTCTTTACGACAGTAGATTATTTAGAATGTCATAATATTGATTTCAATAAAGGAGCAAAGGAAAATATAAACTTTAAGTTTTATCAAAAAAAGATATTAAATTACTTTGTAAGTTTTTCATAATCCAATTAAGAAAGTTTTGGTGTTACTACAGCAACAAAATATATATTCAATTGCGCTTCGATAAAATGAAAATAATATTAGGGGTAATAAAATAGAAATGGACGTAATGGAAAGAAAGAAATTATATAGATAATACGAGTACTATTAAATATTTCACTAAAGTAATTTAGGAAAATTTGAAATGCTTTGATAAAATTAAAATAATATTAGGGATAAAAAAATATAAATGGATGGGAGATTGCAATTATAAAAGAATAAAAGTTTTTGGCTGCAAAATTTCCTTCTTATAACCCTAATATACATAAATGTAACAATTTTCAAGAACCAAATTTTTGAATGTTCCATCAATAAACCTCAACTAAAAAACTAATAATAAAAATTCTCCTCATGATCATCATCATTATTATCATCAGCAGCCGAATCATTGTCATCATCAGTAGAAGCAGTTGTAAGCAGCCACAAAAACAGAAGCTGTTACAATAACAATTTACTAAAACAAACCATATTACAACGTATAACGATTTTTTTTTTTCAATATATATTTCTTCTTTTTTTTTACTTAGCTCTTGTACATAAAAGGCAATACAAAAGACCAAAAAGCCGTATTGAAATTGTACGAAAAAAAAAAATTGCTCCTTAAAACTAAACTACGTTTCCTAGTTCAATTTATAACAACACACAAAATATAAGAAGACAAAATGTTGAAAAAAAAAAAAAAAAACAGTAGCACAGCTGCGCATAATTCGCTGATTTTGTACATTTTTGGGTGAAATGAATGGAATATAATTCTACATACTCCTTTAAACGTACGACTTAAGTCTATACCACACGAAAATACGAAATGTTGGTTTCAAACCAATAATAGTTTTTCATAGTTAAAAAAAAAGTAAAAAAAAAAATAATATATATATTTTTTCGTTATTTGTATTTTTGATGGAAAATAAGGAAGATATGCTTATGACGCGAAAGTTTCAATCCAAAAAATAAAAACAAGAAGAAAAAAATATTAAAAAAATTGAAAAAGTTCTCTTTAACTTATAAACAGGGTAAAACTAACATTTTACCAAATTTTTTCTATTGCTGCTGCACATCTTAAGTTCAATAAAATTTTCTAATACAAAAGAGTGTGTATGCAGCTGAAGAAGAATGCAACCAACTTAGAATTGTTTTTGGTGATGCTTGCAAAGCGCTATTATAGCACTAGCCAGGCACTTTTACTTAATTGGACTTTTTTTTTTGTATTTTCTTCAAACAATATTTAAAATTGGTTCTGTTAATCGTTTTAAAATCCTCATTTACGTATCTTAGATAAGCGAAAAATGGGTTAAAAAAAAAAAAGTGAAATAATGTTTTTAATATTTCACACATCGTAGAAGCAGTCCTAAGGTGCTAATTGAAATCGGTGAAAATGTACACAAATCTGCAACTGTATAGCTTATATCGATATAGTGGCACTAAAAAATTGAATTTAATGCAACTTATAATTTTTTTTTTTTTTTTGTGTATTTTTGTCATTGAAAAATTTATTTTGTAGTTATATAACAAATATATGCAAATTTTTATTTATAAAAATTATTTAAAAAATTTTTGTGGTTAGATGTGAAAAATACATTAGCAAATTAAATGCAATTAAAAATATATTAAAAATCTATGTACACTTTATTTTTTTTTTCTCTATGTTCTAAAGGGAGGATTAAACAGATTTGTGGTCGCGATTATGTTCAATAATATAAAACTTACTGAATCTCCTTTAATTTGTATTTCTTCAAAAAAAATTTTTTTAAAAAATCACTATGATAGCAATTATCTTCGCTATCATCATCATGTCGTATCACTTTTAATTACCATTTTACACATATGGATGTGGATTATATGCGTGTGGTAATTTTTTAAATGTTCTTGAAAATAGAATTTACGCAATTTTTTATAACTTTTTATCTTAAACCACCAGAACACTAACGCCTTTCGCTAAAAGTCATTCACGCGAACAGATTTCTGTTTCATTAAAGCCAGCTAATAATACTGATACTAAATAGTGTTGATGTGCCATTAACAAAATTTTCAATATTAAAAGTGTGCTTTAATCAATTATAGACCGATTTTAATGAAGTTCGGTACACCGATTTATAATAGTATGAAATTTATTTGTGCCGAATTTAATTAAATTATTAATATATTTAAGGTATTTATAAGCGAAAAACATCTATTAGCCCATTTGTATGGGGGCTAGGTCAATAGGCTTGTGCCAAATTTCATCAAGATATCTTTAAAATTATAGCCTGTAAGTTGCTTACAAGGTTTACATGGAGGGACAGCCAGTCTGACGGACGGACATCGTTAAATCGACTCGGAAAGTGAATATGTGTCGAACAGTATATATATATTTTTCTGTACGTGACAAATATTCTCACAAACGCATAATACCCAAGTATCTAACTGGATCCCATATACTCTGCTTTTCTTATTACCACAGACAACGAGAACAATTAAAGGTTTATAACTTCCCCATAGTCCTTCGAACAGTATGCAGGTTGGTGAGCTCACAATCTTTGCTTTAGTACCACTACAGCCAACGAGAACAATTAATGATCGTAAATTCTATTACACAAAAAAAATCGAAAAAATTTTAATAAAATTGTTAATTATAATTTTAAAATGATTTCAAATATTTTTATAATTAAATAAATTACTCCAAATGAAACTATTCTGATAAACTGCATTCAAATTTTAGATAAAAGAAAAAAAATTTCAAATCCAATTTCAATTACGGATAATACATATTTAATTAATTTATTAATTGAAATTCAAACTATTAAAAAAAATATATATTTAGTTATTCAAATTATCACTTATTTTTTTATATTTGATTAATTTATTAATTGATACAATAAGAAAAATAATTGAAAGCCGATAAATTGTTTTATTTTTAGTTAAAAATATTAGAAATTTTGAATTTTGATCGCTTGAATAATTTATACAATTAAAAAGTAATTGGAATAGTTTTTATCTTTGATAAATCATTTAATAGACTATATTTTTTTCTATGTTCATTGTATTAATTAATAAATTAATCAAATATAAATAAAACTAAGCGATAATTTGAATAATTGAATAAACGATTTTTTTAATAGGATGAATTTCAATTAATAAAATAATTAAATATGTATTATTCGTAATTGAAATTGGATTATAGTTTTTTCTATGTAAAATTTGAATTTAGTTTGTTAGAATACTGTTTGAGTAATTTATTTAATTTAAAAAATATTTGAAATCATTTTAAAATACTGATTAATAATTTTAATGAAATTTTTTTTAAAATATTTTTTTTCTGTGTAGATTTAAGTATCCCTGCAACCTTTCTAAGCCACAGCGGATAATTGGGCATTTAATATTTTGTCCATAATGGCAAATCAGATCTCTGTAAATAAAAAAAAACTCATTATTCCATTTCAACGTTGAACCATTCCTTTAGAAATTCCATACCTTGAGTTCAACAAAAGTTTCACCAAATCTGAGTCTTACCCAGTTGTATTACAGTTATTCTATAAAGTTTTAAGATATCCCTAAAAAAACTTTAGTTGGTCTCATTTGGAATGCATTATTTTGGGAGAATGTTCCTATATTGGTTAGTTCGTTAGTGAAGCTTTATATATATTTTTTTTTATTATTTTTTAGTTTTGTTTCAATTTTATATTGGTTTTAGCTTGGGCTATCAAGAGTAGTACGTTCGTTTATACAAACGGCTGTAGCAGCTTTTGCGAATGCTATTGCTAGTTAAGCTTAGTAAAGCTAAACTAACAACTATTCCATATTGCAATTTGTACAAATTACCATTTTTGGCAATTGCAACCAAAACTAATCGAATTACAATATGCTAAGTGCCAAGAAGGTCAGTTAAAACCATTCAAATGGAAATTGGGAATACAAACGAAACCAAAGGAAAAAAAAAACACAAAAATCGAAACGAAAAATATTTATTTTTTTCAAATCAAACTTTTCTTCATTTCCTTAAAGATTTTAATGCAATTTTTTTCATGCTTTAAGTCACCATATGGGTTTTATGCACAAAGGAAAATAACAAAACTCCAAACGCAATGAAATTCCTTAAGGAAAACAAGGAATTTATGCTTTAATTACATATTTTAACGAAACAAAGGAAAAAAGAACAAACAATAAAAAAAAGAAAGAAGGAAACAGACAGGTTTAGGGTGTGATTTTATTGAAAAATAAAAAATAAAAAAATCTCATAAAATCTACATCTTCTTAAACACACAAAATGTCTTCAAAAACATACAATGAATATTTTCTAGACATTTTCACACATTTTGCCAAAGTTTAATTTACGAAAAAGACAAACAAAAATTTACTTTGTAAAAAGAAAAAAGATAAGAAATATAAAAGATGCTTGTTGGTTGATTTTGGCATTAAAGCATGCAACAGCTTAGGTTTTATGTTAAAGAACTCAAGTCGTCAAGTCAGCCAACATAAATATTTTTATGTTGTAAATTTTCATGACAAATATTCACTTCACTTTGAAGACCTTAAAATATGCCAATAACAACATTGTAACCGCTGACCAAACATCAACTTAAACAAACAAAACTATTTTTTGCAATTATGCACAATGGGTTTAAATAGTATTTAAATGAAGTTTAATGAATACATACATGCATTCTTTTCGTGAAATTAAACTTAAAACTATATTCTATATGGGAAATAATCAAATAATCCGAACCATTATTTCGATCATAAACAAAATTTTTCTTTTTAGGAGTCCTTGAACAAAATTAGAATTTAATTTGAATTTGATCATTTATTAGACCTACACTATTACGTAAGATTATGCAAAATGATCTCCTTATGTATCTCAGGTGTTCTTGGCGTCACACCTACAAATAAATGAAATGAGGAACTATGTTGGATGCTGGTGTTTGCTACTCCTTTCCTTCCAACACGCCAATTCACGATTACTATAACCACCGGGAAATGTGAAGAAAATAGATTTCAACTAGGGGTTGGTGTGTAAATCTCAGTTATAGTTAAGTAATGGTTCAGTTCCAGGTCAGTTCTAGTTCAGTTGTAGTTCAGTTGTTGCTCAATTTTAGTTTAATTCCAGTTGAGTTGCAGCTGAGTTCTAGTCCAGTCCTAGTTCAGCTCTAGTTAACTTTTAATTCAGTTTTAGTTCAGTTCTAGTTCAGTTATATTTAAGTTCTAGTTCAGAGCTATTTCAGCTCTAGTTTAGTTCTAGTTCACTTCTATTTCAGTTCTCTTTCAGTTCATGTTCTCTTCTAGTTCAGTTCCTGTTCAGTTCTAGTTCAGTTCTAGATCAGTTTTGTGAAGTTCTAGTTAAGTTTTAGTTTAGTTCAATTCCACTTCAGTTTTAGTTCAGTTCTATTTCACTTCTCTTTCAGTTCTAGTTCATTTCTAGTTCAGTTCCTGATAAGTTCTAGATCAGTTCTAGTTAAGTTCTAGTTAAGTTCTAGTTTAGTTCAATTCTACTTCGGTTCTAGTTCAGTTTTAGTTCAGTTCTAGTTCAGTTCTAAATCAGTTCTGGTTCAGTTCTAGTTCAGTTCTATTTACCTTCTAGTTCAGTTTTATCTCAGTTACAGTTAAGTCCTAGTTCAACGCTAGTTCAGTTATAGCTAAGTTCTAGTTCAGATATATTTTAGTTCACGTCTAGTTCTGTTCCAGTTGAGTTGTAGTTGATTTCTAGTTAGTTAAGTCCTATTTCAGCTCTAATTCAGTTCTAGATTAGCTCTAGTTTAGTTCCAGTTAAGTTTTATTTCAGTTCTAGTTCAGTTTAAGATCAGTTCCAGTTCAGTTCTAATTCTGTTCTAGTTCAGATCAATTCAACTTCAGTTCAGTTCGAGTTTAGTTCTAGTTCAGTTTTATTTCACTTCTAGTTCAGTTTTCAATCTGCCGAAAACGATTAAAGAAACGGAAATTAGAAAGTATGTGGATTGGATGAAATTTAACATGCTTAACAGGAATCTGCTTCAGCAATCAGATTCCAGTATTTTGTAGAAAAAACTGAAAAAAAATTCTTTTTTAACACGTTAAATTTCATCTGGTCCACCTATGTTTTTGTCCCAGATTTACATATCAAGAGCCATATTTAATTTATATAGAGTAGTAGAAGTATTTCGTAACCTTAATTTAATAGATCAGTAGTTCTAAGCTGGTTAGACTAAGTTCTGAAACCCAGCCATATTATTTTTTTATAAAAAAAAAAAAAAAAATTGGACCCATAGTGCTACTTTATTTAAAGTGTACATATCAATATGCTTTTAGGTTTTGCTACTGCATCTTATATTGTTGTATGTACACGTATAAAACTAAAACGCCCTTAAGTAGATGAGACAAACCTAGAAACAAAAGCTCCTTAAAACTACGCATAATATGCGCGTATATAAATATATTATAATAAACGAGGGTTGTTTCGATAGTTTGATAACAATTCATTAAGATTAAGTTTTTAATAGCAAGTAGAACTATCGCTAAATTTTAAAGTATTGTTTTTTTTCAATAGTTTTAATATGTTTAAATTGAAATCTGTTTGAGAAGTTGAAGTCATTATGAACATTTTTACTAGGTCTTAAGTTAATCACCCTCGCATTTATTTGTCTTTATTTTGTAATTCTTTTAAAAAGTATGTATGTAGAGTAGAAGAGTAGACATAGACATATATTATATCTATGTAAGCAAAATTATGCATGAGTATATATAGAAAACAGGAAGGAAAGGCATGTAAAATGTTTTTCAAGTATGCATTCAAACTATTTTCAAGAGAATGTCGTGTGCTGCTGCTACTGCTAGCTAAAACTGCTTCAACATAGTGCAGTTTCTTTGATTTTTTTTTTTCATTTAATGCAACACTAGTTCATGCACATAAATGATTCTTCTTTTTTTCCATTTTATTTTGGATATTTTACGTTTTTCTTTAATGCGAATAAGGGAACAAATCTGTTGTTTTTTCCGTAGCTGTATATGAGACCCTTCATTGTTGGACAAGTTGTATATTGTCGTTGGTTGATCGGTTAGTAAGTAAATGCGTAGAGCATAAGGTGCGGTATAATGTTTTTTCAACTCATTTTATTGTGTTTTAGTATTGTTGTATTTTTTTGTAATAAAACTTGGAATATGTTGGTCTAAACATTCCACTATAACAACTCAACGGATGACGTTGGCTAAGACGACAATGTGTGTAATATAGCATTAAGATCATAGTTATTTTTCGTAGTTCGAGGACAATAATAACGTTTAGTTTTTATAAAAAGAATATACTCTTATATATTTATATGTAAGTATGTCGATAGATGGTGAATTGTATGGAGACTAATACACGCACTTCTACACAAATACTAACCAACAAACACGATCACTGACTTGTGGCCTTTAAGGGAAAATGTTCAGTTAATTGCAGTCAACAATGCTGATTATACTGGGTAGACAGTAGAGCGAACGAAGATATTATAAAACTGAATATTGTGATTTTTTCTCAAAATCTATAGATGAGTTTATTAAGGGTTGATAATCTGCTCTTTACAATACATATTAGGGCAGAATTAAAAATTTTTGGATTTAACTAAAAATTTCATATAGGCATAACAGATTAGTGTACAATGTCCTACAATTTTAAGTTTAGAAGGAAGACCGCACATATCCCTTAGGAGCAGAGCTATGGGGGGCTCAAAATAGAGTTCTTCTAACACAGAGAATTTTTAAACATTTGCCAATTTTCTGTTTCTTCTTTGATTTCAAATATTTATACATCTTAAACCTTGAAGTAGCGTAAATTTTGTTCTGCTAAAGATATCGACTTCAATCTGTTTATATATAATGTAGAAACATATCTACTAGGCAACATAATTTATTTAAAAAAATTGAGTTCATATTTTTTTGCGATTTTTGGAATTAAAGTAAAATTTTTGTAAAAAATTGTTTTTGGAGAAGCTATAAATTAATAACCCTTAAGACTCTTGTAAAGGAATCCCACAATTTCCAAAAAAAAAAAATCCCTAAATTCCAAAAATGGTATTTAAGAACACATTATATTTGCAGATTGATTTTTTGGAATTCCAGAGCATATAGACAAAAGTTACAATTTTCATATAAAATAGGTCAAATTTGGGAGAGTGTGTACTTAGACAGATTGCGCTATTGAGATTACTTTCTGTTTTAAAATCATTCAGTATAAAATTATTAGAAGTTATTAAAGAAAATTACATTTTAGTGAAAAAAATTTTACACAATTCTTCGGCAAATAAAACACAAAAATTCGTAATTTTTGTAATTTTTAACTTCAAATTTTATATTATTGGACTCGGTAAAGACATCGACAAATTTATTTTATTCAATAGTTTAAATTCCAAATGCAAATAACTCAAAAACTATATGAAAAATATATGTGCTTTAAGAAAATGTAAAAATATTTGAAATTGTCTATGTTAGGCTACCCTTTTTGGAGCCCCCATAGCTCCGTTCTCGAGGGATGTGTGAGGCCTTGCTTCCAAACTTAAAATTGCACACTCCTCTGCTATATCTATGTGAAATTTTATGTAAATCCATCTAGCCGAATAAAAGTTACAGATTTATTTCCAAAATTGTTCGATTCTGTCCCACTATACAATAGAGGTGAGAATAATTGTAATCATTGTTAGATTCTATTTAGATATAGTACATAAAGATTCGCTGCTCCTTTACATAGATTGTGAAGTTTTAAAATCAAATTTTAGGAAAATTGGTAAAGCTGGGAGTTAGTAGTCTAAACAACTACACTAATATGTTTGCGAAATAAAAATGAGTGTGTATTTGTCCCACTGTTTAATTTCAAAATTAAAACCCCAGTAGTAAATATATTTAATAAGTTAAAGTATACATTAAACCGCCAGCCAAAAAAACTCACAACTGTATTGTAATCACGTACATAGTACTACAAACCAGTGCAGCCAGACATATTTTGCCTCATGTTCACTTCCTTCCACAAATTTTTAAATGTACATAAAAAATTAATTCATATGGAAAATAAAGGCAATTGCGAACAATGATTCTAAATAAAACAACAAATATAAATTTTATATAAGAAGAAAATTTATAGAAAATTGTAAAAAAAAACAAATTTTTTTGTACATTTTCTATAAAAAAAATTTATCACAAGTTTCCTTTAAAAAGAAAGTTTATCCAAGATTTCTATAAAAAGAAAATTTATTATAAAAACAATATGAAGATTTCATATAATATAAATTTATCGAACACATTTTATAAAAAGAAAATTTATAGAAAATTTTTTTATGAAAAGAAAATTTGTCAAAAATTGTATATAAAAGGAAAATAAATACATAGAAAATTTTCTATAAAAAGAAAATTTAGCGAAATTTTCTATAAAAAAAAAAAAAAATTATAGAAAATTTCCTACTAAAAGAAAAATTATCGAAAATTTTGTATTAAGAGACAATTTATCGAAAAGTTTTTATAAAGAAAATTATTGAAAATTCTCTATAAAAAAATATAGAAAGTTTTCTATAAAAAACAATTATCGTAAATTTTCTATAAACAAATTATCGAAAATTTTCTATAAAAAGAAGATTTATCGAAAATTTCCTATTAAAAGAAAATTTATCGAAAATGTTCTGTAAAAGGAAAATTTATCGAAAATGTTCTATAAAAGGAAAATTTATCGAAAATGTTCTATAAAAAGAAAATTTACCGAAAATTTTCTATAAAAAGAAAATTTATCAAAAATTTTCTATAAAAAGAAAATCTATCAAAAATTTTCTATAAAAAGAAAATTTATCAAAAATTTCTTATTAGAAAAAAAACCAAAATAAAATATAGAAAATTTTCTTAAAAGAATTTTTTTCAAACATTTCGTGAAAAAAATTTTAACGAAAATTTTATATAAAAAGATAATTTATTGCAATTATTCTATAAAAAGAAAATTTATCGAAAATTTTTTTAATTTAAAAGAAAATTTATAATTTTCTATAAAAAGGAAATTTATTCAAAAATGTCTATAAAAAAATTTTATCGAAATTTTTTATAAAAAGAAAATTTATCGGCTTTTCTATAAAATTTATGGAAAATTTTCTATAAAAGGAAAATTTTATATAAAAGAAAATTTATCGAAAATTTCCAATATAAAGAAAATTTATCGAAAATATTCTATGAAGAAAAAAGAAATTATTGGAAATTTTCTTGAAATAATTCTTTCGAAAATTTCATATGAAAAAAATATCAGATATTTTCCTTAAAAGAAAATTTATCGAAAATTTCGTATACAAAATTTAATCGAAAATTATTTTTAAAAAGAAAATGTATCCAAAGCTTAAAAAGAAAGTGAATCAAAAACTTTCCATAAGAAGAAAATTTATCGTTTCTATATTAGCAAATCTTATTTCTATAAAAAATTTTTGACTTTTCCGTAGCAAGAAATTACTATAAAATGAAAATTAAGATTTCAAATAAAAGGACATTAAAAAAATGTATCGAAAATTTTCTATAGAGGAAAATGAATTTATGAGAAATTTTGTATAACAAGAAAGTTTATCAAAGATTTCGTAAAGAAAGGAAAATATCGAAAATTTCATTAAAAAAATTAAAGAAAATATTGAAAGTTTCCTAAAAAATAAATTTTATCGATGATTTCTTAAAAAAAGAGAAAAATATCGAAAATTTCCTATAAAATATTTTATCGAAAATTTCTAATCAAAAGGAAATTTATCGAACATAAAAGAAAATTTTTGAAATTTTCCTATAGTTGATCTAAAATTACAGATGAAAAGAACATTTGTCAGAAAAAATTTGTAAATTTACCGAGTTTTCTATAAATATATAGTTTATAGAATTTTATTCCCCAGTAAAAGTTGATAGCCCCAAGTTGGGGATAAATCCTTTCATCTGGCTACACTGAACAGATGACCACTACTATTTGCTGCTATGAAATGAAACAAACTCTAGAAGAAATTACTGCAACAGAAAAACAACTACATGAAGCATGCGGCAATAGTAGTACCAACAACAACTGCAAAAAATTGTCACTTAATTGCAATTGAATTTTTAAGGTAATTGTATAAATCCTTCTTTAATACACACACACATATGTACATACAAACACACATACTTTGGCTAACGAAGACTTACAGTAACAACAACAACAAGAAAAATTAAACAACTTTAAGGATAAATACCAATAATGCAAAGACGATTATAAAGTTGATAATGAGCAAAGATCATGATAATGATGATCAGGCGATCAGGCACTATAACTCGATGGATACTGATGAGAATGACCGATGATGATGATTGGTATGCAAGGCATAAATATTTAATCAGTTGATGGATTCTTGCTTTCATTCTTTATTTTTCTCTTTCTACACCCTTCACTCTTTTCGTTACTAAGTTTTATGGTTAAGATTGTAGCTTGTTGTTATTGGAAATAATTAGAAATCTCAGTATGTTTTACTGCTTCAAGTAAATATTTTATTTAAAGTTGTTTATTAAGTTTAAATTGAAAAAAAATAAAATAAAATAAAATAAATAAATAAAAAAAAAAAATATGGAAACTTTCAGTTTTGGTAATAATCAGCATTCCCACCATAGTCAATGTCAATTATAAAATAATATTTTTGTTATTACTTATAACGACAAAACAAACATATAAAATAATAGTAGCAGCAACAAAAACGACACAAATTAAAATGCATTAGAAAATATTGTTGTTGTTGTTGTTGCTATTTTTATATTTATTTAAGTTTTAAGAAAAATTTTCAGCTTTATGGTTTTTAAGATGTTTTTGGATATTTTTTTTTACCTTCTTCTTGATCATTTAAGTGCTACGACAGTTTAGCTGTGCATGCTTAGCTTATATTACGCGCTTGATTAAATCTCAGAATTAGCCATTGTTTTCTGGGATTTTATTAAGTAAGAGAAAGCGAAAAAAGCGTTTGAAAAGTTAACAGAGTAGCAAACATTTTAGCCACACACATTCGCACATTACCACCAATTGCTTGGATAACCCAATAGATATAATATTATTAAATAGGGATATTTGGGCGGAAGATACTATTTGTAATAGATTATATCCTCAAAATTGGGATAAAAATATGGAACGAAAGATAATGAATTTTGATTTTTATAAGTACTGAAGGCAACAAGTTGAGATCGACAAATAATACAAATCAGGAACGGGTCGAAATCGATAATTAATACATATGATATCTAAAATCTTATCGTTCACTTAATCCTTCTATTACACTGTGTAACAATTTCCCAAACATTTTCTCATACATCAAAAAATCGATATATGCATGAAACTAGAGCCCATATATATAGGTAGCCAGTCAGCTTTTCCCCAAGACGTCAAATTTTCTGTTGAAAGAACTTTAAATTTTCGAAAAATACATGACTTTAAAAAAGTATATAAAATATTTACCAGCATTATATTAACCCAATATGGATATCAATTGAAAGCTAAGAATCTCTATAATATACCAAAAGTTTTTAATCAAATGTAGCAGCATAAAATGTTAAGAAAATCTATATATATAAAAATTAAATAAGTTTGTCTGTTTGTTGGTTTATAGACTCCTAAACGACTGAACCGATTTTCCTGAAATTTTTATAGTAACATCACATAAGCCCCGAAAACAAAATAAGCGCAGGGGAAGTGGTACCCCCCATAGGATACCAATATTAAGTATCGCTGCACCCATTTTCATTAATTTTTTGTAGTAGGATCTCCTGAGCACCAAAATTGAAGTAAAATGGCTGCAAGGGGAGTGGTACCCTTTCATAGGACGCCAATGTTTAATATCACATATCTTAAGAACTGTTAGAGTGAGAATGTTCAAACTTGGTAGGAGTTACACTTATGATAAACTACACCTTTGAAAATTAAAATAAAGGGGGTAGGCGCAGAGCGAGCAATGCCCTCATATGATACACATATTAAATAAGGCATAACTGAAGAACGTGGTTAAAGCCACTATAATGGAAAACTATAAATTTCAAAATAAAAATGTGCTGAGTGGACAGATCATAAAGCATTACAATAATCATTAATAATAAGAATTATTTAATTGAATTAGTTGCTATTGATAATATAAATAAATTGATATTAAAATAATTTTTTTTTTTTGGTGAAAAGTGTATATTTACAAAACAAGTTGAAATACAATACGTATGTAAATAAATAAATTAAATCATAAAAAAAATATATTTGTAATATTTCAAACTTATTTTATTTTAACAGTACAGCGAAGCGCACCGGGTTAAGCTAGTATCCTATAAAATAAATAATTAACTAATAAATATAAAAGAACTAACTAACTAAATAACTTACTTTTCGTACTGTAATATTTAAATAAAATATATTATTATATTGCAGAGATTCGTAGCTTTCATTTGATATCCATATTGGGTCAATATAGCCTTCGTAATTTTTTTATAATATTTTTTAAAAATTGCTCATCTTTCGAAACATTGAAATGCTTTTGAGAGGAAATTTGATATCCCGGAGAAAAACTGGGTAGATCTTTTTATCGTGGATGGTTTCTAGTTTTATCCGTATGACAACTTTTTGAAGTGTGAGAATGATTGTTGCAGACTTACATACATGCGAAAATAAATAATAAAAAGGTAATATTTCCAAAAGGATATTTTCTTAAACTTTTATGCCGCAACATTTAAATAAAATATATTGCTATATTATAGGTATTTGTAACTTTCATTTGACATCCATGTTGTGTTGATATAATATTCGTAAATATTTTATATTTTTTTTTTTTAATGTGTACCCTCCTAAATGTTCAAGTCCTTTTAAGTTTTTCACAGTTTTACTACGTATAGTCTGTAGTTTCATATATATATATCGATTTTTTCATGTGTCAAAATGACTGTCATACGGTGTTATATATAATATCAGTGTTGTCACGGAAACTCATTTTTTGTAATCAAAATTTTGAAAAAAGTAAGCAAATTGGAAAAAAATAACCAAAATTAAAATTTTGAAATTCTTCCTCTAAATGTAGATATAATTTTTATATATTCTGGACTTAATAATTTGCTTTCAGATAAGTTGAAAATCCTCAAAAGTTAAAAATATTTAAAATTTAACTGTATAGAACAATGGTGCTTATAAAAATACTAAAAATTTCTTTCCTTAATGGAATATTATGTTTTTTTTTCTCTTTAATATATGAGAAAACCAAATGTTTTTTTTAACACGTATACGTTAACATAGTATTATTCGATTACACTTTTCAGCATTACTAACATTATCTCGCGAAATACGCAAGTAATGTTGGCTTCAAAATTTTGATTCGAAAAAGACTTTTAACTTCATATAACTCCAAAAAAAAGAAACCTAAGTGTATAATAATAGACGACCTAGTCAGTCAGTTAATGGCTTTTTTGCATAAAAAAGCTATTTTGCAAAAAATCATATTGATGTTGATTTTATTCTTGACAAAGTATTTTAAATCTAATTTACAAAAATTATATTTCGGTTAAAGAAAAGCGGAAAAAAGTAACCATCTCCACATTAGAAAATAAAATAACCAATTTTGGTTAAAATAAACCAAAACGGTAACACTGTATAATGTTATAAATATTATAAGAAACTGTTTGGTTACAGACCTTTTTAAGTGGAAGTACGTAAGGGAGAAATCCGTATCGAACACGATTTTTAAATGTTTGATTATGAGCTTGAATTGAATTTCAAAACAAAACATTTCTAAATATATTAAAAATAACCATTTCATGGAACACTGAACTTCTTTATTTGCTTTTAGCTTGTTATAAGGGTAAATGAATAATAGGAAAAAATTTACACCTTTTTTCTATAAACAAATGTCTGCTGGGTAATTTGGTTAACAATACAATACAGCAATGCCACAATAATGATAATAATATACGCATGAAACCATAACCTTAAAACAATTCAATAAACAAAATAACCACAGCAGAAGACAAAAACGTAAAGAAAAGAAAAACTAAGCATCGCTAACATCATACAGTCACCATCTCTCACCAAACCGTTACATCGTTACATTGTTATTTTTCTATTAGCGACGCATTGCAAACGAAAAAAGTCAACAAACTTTTTTTTTCTTACCACCAGCTTTTAAGGAAGCAAATTTGGAAGAAAAAACTAAACAACAAAGTACAAAGAATACGTAAAAGTAAAAAAAAAGAAAAAACCTAAAAACAGCCCCATAAAAATCCAAAAGTTTTTTTCGGAGACCAGCTTGTACACAACCAAGCTGGGGCTCAGTGATATCTAAAGTTTACTTAACCACCATCAACAATATCATCGGCGTCGTCATCAGCAGCTTAGCGTTGCTTATTGTCAGTGTTGCGCATGCGCAACACTTTTACCGTAGATAATGAGAAGCAAATATGTACTCGAAAACTCTTCTCATAGTCAAACAACAATCTGTGTTTATTCAATAGACAATGACCGTTTGTTTTTCTTCGTTTATTATTATTTTTTAAATAAAGAAACTTTGTTTTATTTTTTTCGTTAAAAGTTTCTTTACTTTTATTATTTTAGCCACTAATATATATTTGGGCCTTATAAATGCAATAAATACGAGTGCATTTAGTGCTTTCTGGATTTGTTGCAGTTTATTAAAGGAATTATTTAATTTTTAGGTACCTTAACTATTATCCATACATAAGTAGATGTCCAAATCAGTCTCTTAAAATGTAACTAGAATTGGGCTTGTGGATCTCCTATATAGATCAGATATAAACTTGGTAACTTTATTCATTTAGAAAGAACAAACTGTACAGTCGAAATGTAAAAAATAAATAAATTAAAGTATAACTCCTAAAAATCACACCTCCTAATGATTTTAATTTCATGCTTCCAGGTTTATATTTAAGTAAGGAACATCCAAGGATTGGGATATTGTATCACTTCGCAGCCTTCTATCAGTTCCTAATTAAATAACACAGGGTACCAAAAAGCTACTGAAGTAAAGTTATATAAAATTTATATAAGGTCATTATGTCGACGTTAACAACAACAAAGTTTTAAAATATTTTATTTAAAAAAGTACTAAAAAGTGAAATTTTTAATCCCTAGGATTTGCAGAATGCACTAACAACTTGTTTGATATAATTGTGGTAAGAAAATAACACGTTTTAAAATTTATTTCTATGTTTTTAGTTTAAAAGAATAAAGTACTATCCCAGCAAAAAGTTTGCTTTCCTGGTAAGCTAACAGGTATAATTGAAAAAAAAAAAAATAAATACACTACTTATTTTTTGCCTGAATAACTATTTATTTTTATTCAAGTTATCCACAAAATCATGTAGTTATTTTTAGACTCTAGGGGTGCTCAAAAATATGTACCTTAACGAAAATAAAAATAAAAAAGGAAAAAACAAAAAAAATATTCGCCGTCAGTGAGATTTGAACTTGGACACAAATTAGCCATTCGCTTATAATGACTAACACCTTTCTCAGTACACCATCTCCCACTTCATTTTCTGAGATACAAAAATAGAGACATTTTGTTAAAAAAACTAACATCATCAGAATGCGGTTGAACCAAGAACCTTCTGGTTGCTAATCCAGCGCTCTAACCAACTCACCCACGTGATTGCAATATTACTGTGCTATTATACTATTGATTACATAATATAATATTACCAAGAAACTACTTTGGTAAGTAGTTGCCATTACCGAGAACCAAAAAGTTTTTGCTGGGTACTCTTAACGGTAAAATTTGAAATAAAACTCAACAAATAATGATTATTTTTAAATTTTATATTTAGTGAAATATTATCTTTTATGTTATAAGTTCAGATTTTTTAATAACAACATTTTGATTTTTACTAAAAATCAAAAATTTGTTAAAAATCAAAAATATTACTAAAAAATCAAAAATTTTACTAAAAATCAAAATTTATACTAAAAATGAAAATTTTTACTAAAAATCAAAATTTTTTCTAAAAATCTAGATAGGTAGGTAGGTAGAGAAGGGTTGCACAGTACTCAGAAGAGTGCTTGTGCATCCACTCGGAGACCTCGAGGTCCATTATGAGTCCCTTCGTAAAATCTAAGTTTACAAAAAACCAAAATATTTACTAGAAATTTTGATTTTTTCCAAAAATCAAAATTTACTAAAAATTTAAATTTTATTCCAAAAATCAAAACTTTTTCCAAAAAATCAAAATTTTTTCCAAAAAATCAAAATTTTTTCCAAAAATCAAAATTTTTTCTAAAAATTAAAATTGTGCATAAAAATCATAATATTCTTTTAAAAATCTGATATTTAATTAAAAATAAGATTTTTCACCCAAAGTCGAAATTTTACCAAAATAGGAATTTTCAAATAAAATTTTAGTAAAAATTTTATTTTTTTGCAATAAATCTAAAATGTATGATTTTTGAAAAAATTTCATTTTCGAAAAAATTTAGATTTTTGAAAAAAAAAAATAGATTTTTAGTAAATTTTATTTTTTGAAAAAAATTAAAATTTAGGTGACAATTTGCTTTTTGTAAAAATTTGAATTTTTAGTAAATTTTGATTTTTGGAAAAAAATTTAAATTTCAACTAAAAATTTTGATTTCTTTCTACTTAAATTTTAAGAAAAAATTTGTTTTTTTTTTAATTTTGATTTTTAGTAAAAAATTTGATTTTAAAATCTGAATTATGGTGTTAAATCCAATTTATAACAAAAAATCTAATTTTGCACTGAAAATTAGGAATAAATTTTATTCTTTGTGCTAAAAAAACAATGAACATAAAAATTGATTTTTTAAATAAAATTCAAAAAATAAAAAAATAAAAATCACTCCGGATTTAGATAGAACCTGTTCTGAGGATTTAACACTTTATCCGGTTATTCTTGTATTTGATAAAAAAAAAATACTACCTTTATTTTTAGTTGGTACTTCATCTTGAAAATTAAGTACCAACTAAAAATATTTATTTTAAAAATTGGTACTTTTTATTATAATTAATTTTATTTTATTATAACTATTATTATAATTATTATTTTATTATAATTAAAAAAATAATTAGAATTTTCTTTTTACGGTGAATAAATTTTATTCGTTGAGCTAAAAAAAAAAATTCAACAATGAACATGAAAATTGATTTTTTAAATAAAAATCAAAAAGTAAAAAATGAAAATCATTCAGGATTTATTTTTAGTTTGTACTTCATCTTGAAAATTAAGTAGCAACTAAAAATATTTATTTTAAAAATTGGTACTTTTTCTGGACATTAATAATTTTAAAATATAGGTACTTTTTGTTTAAAAATAATTAGAATTCTCTTTTTACGGTGACAAAAAAATATCGCTTTTAATGAATAATTTTTATCTTTAACATAGTTATTTTTAAAACAAATTGGTAATATTTATTGCATAATTAAGAAAAAATCCTTATCTTTGTGTTCATACTTTTTTGAAAATTGAAAAATTTACTTTCTGAATATTTATTTCACATTTTCTTACAATAGGTTTTTTATTTTTAAATTGGTACCTTTTTTTAAAAATTGGGTACATATTTATTGTTTTTAAAGTTAATACTTTTAAACAAATTTACTTTTTTTTAACAACTAAAGTATTGATTTTATTTTTAATTGGTATTATTATTAAAATAAATACTTTAAGTTCTAATTTTGAAAATTTTCTAAAAATGGGTACTATTTACTATTTTAAAATGAATTTAATCTCTTAAAGTTTCTTTCCCATTTTGCCAGTTGGTTTTAATAATGCTAAAAAAGAAACAACATACAACACAATAGCGATCAATAATCAAATAAAATTGTCTTGGATTTTAACAAAATAAAAATCCCATGAAATCAATGCGTAACAGCAACAACAATTATGTACCACAAAAACATAAAGTTTAAGCATTAGCAAGGAGCGGAAAGAAAATAAAAAAAATGAAATACCTTAAATTCGCACTATTAACCAACATAGTAGATTCAAAAACCTTTAACGGTGAAACCAAAAAAAAAAAAAAAAAATCACACACAACTGCAACATCAAAAAAAAAGTTAAATTTTCAATCGAAATGTGTTAATGCAAAAACCGCAAACATTGATGTAATTAGTTACAAAAACACAAAATAAAAAATCAAAAAAAAAAAAAAAAAATAATAATAATACAAAAAACCAAATACTGATGGTTAAAAGCTAAAAATCTAAAACCAAAAAAAAACTTTTTTAACCAGCCAACAACCTAACGAAACGACCATCAGCCAAATGAAACAAACAACAACTACAATAACAGCAAAAAAAATCGACGACCATTATAAACATTAATGAAAATTCCAATCAAATGACCATTTTTTACATTTTGGTTTTTTTTTTTTTTTTTGGTATTTTGTTGGTTTTGTGTAGTAAGTAGCAGTAAGTGGATGTTGTTGTTGTTGTTGTGGTGTATGCAACGGTTATTTTTCGCTCGATGGTGGTACATACATGTTGTTTAATTAGAAAATGTTTTTAACGGATTTTATGTAGGACAATTAACAAGATTTGAATTGAGAGATTTAAATTATTTGTACATAAATGGTGTCTGGGAGAGAAAGAGAGTGTGAGTAAAAAAATCCGATTTAATTTTTCCACAAAAATAAAAACCCACATTCGTATAAATATGCTTTTGTGTAGCGAATTCTATAAATAGACATTTTATGCAATTAAATTTTTTAATAAAATTTGAAATTGAATTTGCAAAACCAAAAAGTTTGTAGCTACAAATGAACACATGACATTCCTGTCAATTGCAAATTCAATAAGCAGAAAATTTGAGTGTGTATGTGTTGTTTTTTACAATTTTAAAAATTTAATACTTTTATTTTATTATCTACATTTTATTGAATTTTAATTTGAAGAGCTATTTTATTCCAAATATTAAGAAAATATGCTGCCCAGCTCTATAAAAAGAAAATTAACGTTTCTAATTTAAAACTTAATAAAATTTTTCCAGATTTATATACAGATCATCGTTGTTTTCACTTTGCTATCTGCTATCTATGCAGATTTAAAGTGATTAATTATTCTCCAAGACCCTAAGAAATCAAAATTAAAAATTCTGTTGTGATGACCTCTCTAATTAAGTTTATTTATATTTAGTTTTTGATACATGAGAAAATATCAAAAACTAAAATTGAGTTAAGATCTTGTTTTCATTAATTTCTAAAAGAATTTATCCCAAATAAATTAGTTCTATGTACACGCAGAGAAAAAACATGGTTACGGCATTGTCACTACAGCAATATTAGTTTCTCATTGTTAATTGTCATTAATTTTAATACAACTATGTTCATGATAACAATGCTTTACTTTAAGTTTACATTCAATAAAAATTTTAATATAGTTGACAAAACAAAAAAAGTATGTTTTTGAATATTTTTACCAGAAACAAAATTTTATTAATATGAAAATCATTTCATTTTTTCTACAATCATTTAATATTATCAAAATTTTTCTTCTTCTTAAACCGTATTTTACTTTCTAATTCTAATTATGTTAATAATATTGTTCCCATAACAATAAAATGTTACAAATAAATATGGTTGAAAAGTTCATTTTTTTATATATTTTGTTTTTAATGTACGTTTTCCAACTACATTATAATTCTCGTTTAATATAGTTGACTACAATAATTCTATGTTTTTGAATATTTTTACCAAATATAAAAAATTAAATATTATCAAACTTTTTTTTCTTCTTAAAACATATTTTATTTTCAAACCATATTAATTATATTATTCCCATGGCAATAAAATGTTACAAATAAATATGGTTGAAAACTTCATAACTTTTTTTTTTTGAATATATTTGGTTTTTAATGTATGTTTTAAACCTTCATTTTAATTCTTGTTTAATTTATACATGAATAAATATAAGTAGTCTAGGTTTTGTTGTATTTGGTGTAATTCAAGCAATATAAGATATTGATTAACTTTTATTAAAGGTTTTATTTAACAAATAAAATATATGTATTATCTTGCACAACCTGTGATGATACAAATAAATAAAATTAATTAATGAACAAATAAATAATAAGATTAATATGAAACATGTTATGGGTAATTTTGAACATGTTATGAAGTATTTTAATGTAAATAATAAGATGAAGCCGAATCATAATATGATAAAATCGGATCATACTATGAGAAAATCAGAACATAATTTTATAAAACTGGATCATAACATTATAAAATATTTAAATACAATAACAGTGTTATCAGATTAGGGGATTTATCCTCAAATTAATGATTCGTTTTGGGAAATGGGGATGAAGTATTTAGTTTGGAAATTAGGGGATTTTTTGGGGATAGATTTTATCTTTTGGGGATTTTTGGACATTTTTGTTTTATTTCCATAATTTTTCCTTTTAATCTAGGAAAAATAAAAAAAACATTATATTCCCCTCGATATTAATCTTTAGTAAAATATGCCTAATATTTATTCAGCAACAGTGCAATGAAGACAATAAAAAATAACTGTTAGACTAAATATGATCCCATAGAGCTAAAAAAATTAGTTCCAATCTCTGCAACAAGATGAATATTTATGGATTGGCTAAGAGTATAATACTTGTACATTATCAATTGATAGTCTACATTATTGTTACTTTAATAATAATCAATAATATAGAAGCTTTTAATAATCACGCATAAACAGCAGAAGCAATTTTAATGAAATTTTATATAGATTAATTTTAATATGGAAGGAACTATAGGATATAAACAAATCGCATGTTTCTGGAAATGGCCAAAATGTCACTATTTTTCGCACTTTTATGTTTATGTTTTTGATGAAAGTGGAAGTTTTAACTAGACAAAACTTTATTTTACGTTGTCTTCAATTTGTTTGTTATTAACTTTTAGAATTCCAAGCGACGCAGGGACATTAAATTAAAAGTTCAATAAAATGTATCAAAGATAATTGAATCAATGGAACTTAAATTATCATGCTTTCATACCTTCGCAGAAATAAACATTCAATCTTCGGTATTTGCATTGTCTATAAAAATGACGTAAATTATTTATGTTACAATGATTTCCATATAATCTCATTTTTTTTTTTTTTTTTGAAAGCCCATAGGAAACTTTCTTTTTCAATATTGACTACTTAGGTAATTTATCTACGAATAAAAGTTAATATAGTTTATACTAATATCTAAAATAAAAGTATTATTTTAGTGACGGTTTTTTGGTATAATATAAGCAGTTATTTGGGGATATTTGGGGATAAGACTTTGATATTTGAAGATAAAGCTCGAAAAAAATCTGTGAACCCTGTACAAAATTCAAAAACTAGATAAGTAGCCATAATGCGATATCCTCAACTTTTTTGTAAGAAGAAATATAGTAAAGTTATTTGATCTCGTTAAATGGAATACAACTCTTCGGTCGTTGTTGATTTCACTTTAAAGCACTAATGTGGTTTGTATTTTATTGTTATTACATGAAATTGAAAAGATTTCAGTACACAAAGTTCTGACAAAACTTTCATTCATTAATTGGCTTCTTGGAAATTATGACCATTGTAATTGCTTCAAGGTCAAATCTAACAAATGATAAATATTTCAGCGCACAGTGGTTTCAAAACGCTTCTTTTTCGAAATAATTCTATGGCATGTTAATCGTTGGAGATATTTCAATAAAATTTCACATGGCCAGAGATGAGCTGTTTTTCAGTTGATTTGTAGGAACACAGATTCCTAGCGGTCCAAATTAAATTTTTTAAAATTTATTCAGACCATGATCCGAAAAACAGAATGTTAAGATTTGAAAAATAACGTTAATATTTAAATTGAAATAAAATTTAAACGATCAAAGACATTCTATTAAAATTTGGACATAGTTTAGATAAACTTGTCCTAACATTAAAGAATTAGAAAAACTCCCACTTTTTATACCAAAATGACCAAAATCACAATCCGGGTAAAACATCTTTCAAAAATTAACTTCTTTCATTGAACTCGTCACTCTTTCGTTATAAGCGGCGTCCGTCAGAAAATAATTTTTATGTGTTTACCTTATATATGGAGATATTTCATTCAAGTAATTTCATATTGATCCAGCTTTGCGATTTGAGAATTTAAAAACAAAGTTTGTATAAGGATTTGTGGGAAAATCTTTTCTCCAAGCTGCTCCGGATTTATTTTACACGAATTTGGGTTAAGATTTCTTTTGAAAACATTAAGAAAATTATATTGTCCAGAACAAAAAACAAATTTTATAAGAGAATAAATATTGTCAACTTTTCGAAAAAAAAAATATGAAATTTTGTTAAAGTTCCAACTTAAGATTAATATAACTTTTTATCGGATTCATACATTTATATGATTCTTGCAGCAATATTATTTATAAGAAAAATATTGGAGTCAATATTAAGTCAACGAAGTTAAAAAAAAACTAGGTTAAAAATGGGAGAACAATTTTTTTCTCTTAAAATAAAAGAGATAACCTACACATGTGAGCATATTTTTTATAAAGATTTACAAGGACATATAACATACCCAAGATGGCCATTTTTGGAGGGCCTCCCACTAGCCCCTGAACTGCTAGGAAGCTGTACTCCTACAAATCAACTCAGAAACACCTTGTCTCTGGCCTGAATTATTTCCAAAAAAAGCGTTTTGGAACCACTGTGCGAAGTCACTATCAGAAAAATTCGCGCCGAATTGAATGATATTGACGCGAACATGTGCTTCTATGAGGATGGCTCTAAGCGTTGCACGGTAAATGCCACAACGAAAACTCCTCGACATCATAAGATTATCACTTAAATGCGACATAGTCTTTGAAATTTGGACATCTAGGATCCTTTTCTTGTTTTTTTGTTTTATGGTAGAATACAGTGATATGTATATCCATGAATATACCAAATTTTCCAAGTATCTAATTAAGCATTCAAGTGCCTCGGATGTTTGTGGTTGAGTCTTCACATCATCTGTACAAATGGTGTATTCAAGTGCCTCGGATGTTTGTGGGTGAGTCTTCATATCAGCTGTACAAATGGGCTATCCATAAAATGTCTATAGAGCTCACTACTAATCAAAATAAATTTTTTAGTAACATAATGGTATGTCCAAATTGTCACTATATGGACGCACTTGCTTCTTGGAATTTACTACAATTGGAGCTGATGCATAGAACAAACCTGTAAACAACAACTGTTCAACGGGAAAATCTATTAAAAAATTTATTAAAGATCTATTAACAAAAGTATCTTCAGGATAGAGCCAAATGATGAGATCAAAAGCAAGAGATCTCTGACTTTGATGATTCTTGTCTCATTTTATAACAAAATGCAGGTGTTTCGTTTTTACAAAAGAACAAGTTAGAGCGTTATTTTTGCTAAATCTTTTATACTCTTCACTAACTTACCGACAAATGGTATAATTTATGCCTTAAAATATGCTTTCATATTGTTACATTTATACTTAAAAAAATAATCTACATATATTTTTTTCAAAATTACAATTTAAGCGTTATTTTCTTAAAAAAACAACAACTACACATAACTATACTGATACTGATAACCATCAAATGTATATGCATATATTTGTATGTAGATACAAAAAACAACAACAACACTGAAAGTCATTTCAATGCTTTTGAAATATGTTTGTGTGTGTGTATTTTTAATGTTTTTACAGATTTTTACCTATAACTCGGTTTCTTAAGGACCGATATGTTTAATTCAAAAAAATTAAAATTCAAGAAAAATGTTTACAACAGATTTCTAAAAAACGAATTGTGAAGCTTATATAGGAGCTTCATTAAATCCAAAAATACATCTTGACCAATATCTCATTTACTAATAACCCGATTTTGTTCATTTCTTCCGCAAAAAATATTCCAAAAAAAGACTCCGAATTTTTTGTGCGAAACAAATACGTTTTTAGAGGCATTTTCGGTATTTTGCCGATATGTCGGTCGTAAATGAACCGACTTTGAAGATTTTTATTAGCGTCATTCTAAGGAATATTTTCTATAATTTAATGTATAAAACATATATATCCGATAACTGGGGCTTTCTAAAAACTGATTTCAACAGACAGACGGTCATTGTTATATCGACTTCCCTATCAATAAGGATCCAGAAAATATATATTTTTTGGGGTATTAGATGAATATTGTAGAAATTACAAGCGAAATGACAATCTTTACACCTGCGGTGAAGGGTATAAAAATTGTAAAATGTAACATAAAACGAATCCACATTTGACTTCCATTGTGTTACAACTAAGATTTTTAATGTCAAAATAAAAAAATTTTTTAAAAATATACTGCCATACAAGTATTAAATTTTATATTTAACTATTATCTACTGTATAAAATTAAAACTATTACTATTACATTTATATATCTCTTAATTGTTAACTATTAAATTTTCCTTCAAAAGATTTCATATCCCATCATATAGTATCTAATCAAAATTAATAATTAAATTAATTTCATCTGCCTCAGCTTAAGTGCTTCCCAACATATATTTAATAAAAGATAATCTTAATGTATTTAAAAAATTTAATAATTTACGAATTAAAATTACATTTATTTCAACACTTCTTAACCTTAAAAGAATAAAAGGATGCAGAAAAAAAAAACACTTACACAGACTCAAGAGAAAATCTAAAGAAACGAAACGAATAAACATATTAAAAAGGAACAAAATCATTATAATCACATTAAAATTAATAGCTAATTAACCACACAGATTATCACTAGAATAATATCTTACTTAATATACTTACAGCAAAGTCTTATAAGGTTAGTGTAGTTGTTGTTGCTGCTTTTCTTTTTCTATTAGTTAAACAGAGAGTGGCAGTGGCAGCAACCAACAGTGTTGCCCTGCCATGAATTTCCACCTGCTTAGGAAGAAGACAAAATCCAATAGCAATAACAAAAACAACATCTAAATCAAAAAAAGAAAAATCATTTTCTTTTTGTTGCCTTTTTTTAATTCTATTATGTTGCACGAGTACAAAAGCAAAAAAGTACTAAATAGAACTAAATGAAGTTAATTTTTCTACTCGCACACACTGAGAGCTAGCAGCAGCAACAACAACAACGACAATAGAAAAAAACAGCAAGGGGAGAACAACAACAATAAAAAGAAAATTGTATAGAAAATCAGAAAATAATAAAGACGAAGTAGCAGCAGAAAAAGACGGGGTTAAGAAATGGAAAAATAAAAATGAGCAAACAAATGACAGGAAAAACTAATAATGTAAATGGAAAAACTCACCTGGTGTACATATGTTGGTTGAATTGATGAAAATATTGCTGCTGCTGTAGCAAAATGCTGAGATTCCAATAGGAAAACAGGTTGTAGTGGAAATGAGTAACTAGAAAAATAAACAGAGAGTTTAATTGAGTAAAAGAGTGTTGGTGTTTGTAGATACTCTTTTAATAAATGAGTGATTTTAAGGGATAAATGTAAATTTAAATTAAATAAATTCTTAAATGGTGCTTTATCTTATTAAATCAATTTAAAGGTGATGAATTTGTTTCCTTAATTGAAAATTTATTTTTATACATTTGAGTTTTGAGTATTAAAACAGTGAATTCACCTAAATTTAACTTTTATTTATAGCATCATTCGAATTTAAAAATAAATATATATATATATATATATATATATATATATATTTATATTTATATTTATTATTCTATATATATATATAGATATATAGATATAGAATAATAAATGTTGGCCTACAGTTCACAGTGAGGTAGAATCGAAATTGGTTAGTCGAATTTACATTACATTTTAAATAGACATAGCAGAGGAGTATACAATTTTATGTTTGGATGAAGGATTCCACAGTACCCTCAGGAGTGGAGCTAAGGAACCGCTTTCCAAATTTTTGTTTCTTACACGATTTCAAAGATATTTATATATTCTTAAAGCTCTTTATAAGACCTATGATCTCATGTGGTATTTATCTTCTATAGTCTTCGAGTTATTTCAACTGTCTCAATTATACATGATATTTTGGTCCAGTGTTTTCATAAATAGCACAACTTTTCTAACCGAATTAGCTTGATTATTCTGTAAATAGTTAAGCAACAAAATTATCTAGCAAATAAAAAAATTGAAGTCGATATGTTTTCCGAGTACAAAAATAAACGATTTGGAATTATGATAATTATAATGTTTTTTTTTTTTGCCTATTTTTTCTCTAAAACCAAAATTTTCTGAAGAGCATATAATAATTTTATGTTTTTTAGAAAGGCATCTTCATGGAGAAACCCTAATATGTTCCATAGAGTTTGCCGACAGCTTTTTTCCAGACCTCCAAGAATTTAATGTAATAAAGAAAACAATTCTCATATTTTGAAAAAGTTATTAGAAAATCTTTCAGTTAACTTCACTATCTCCGATTTCCTCATAAATAACATAAGTACATATGGTTAAGGAATTCATTGGACTAGTATTGCTTTTAGAGCTATTCCGTTACTTAAATGACAGTATATGACAGGGTGTCTGGTTCTATGGCATTTATTAAAAGTGAAGTGATTTAGTGTTTATTTATTATCGCTCAATAATTTTCTAAGACCTTTGAAAAAATCTTACTATATTCTAGGGATTCATCATAGCTTTAATTTTATACCCGTATTGGGATGATATAATGTTCGTAAATATTATATATATATATATATATATATATATATATATATATTAATTGTGTATCCTTCGGAACATTTAAGTCCATTTGAGAGGAAATTTGGACATTTTGAATTTTTGTTGAAATTTGAGATTTTTTGGTGAATTTATGATTTTCTGGTGAAATCTGGGTTTTGTTTTTAGAAATTATAATTTTTGTTGAAATTTTCAAATGTGATGAATTTTGGAATTTATTTGAAATTTCGATTTTTTTTTTTTTGATATTTTGGAGTTTTGTTGTAACTTAAAATCTTTAATAAAATTTTATGTTTTTAGTCACAATGCGTACTGATGAGCAAAATAAGGCAAAAGTACTAAAAAAATTAAATTGGTCTTTAGTTCCACACCAGCGATGGAAAAATCATGGCTTTTGCATATTTAGGCAAAAAAAAAAGTTTCGAATTTTTTTTCAAGTGGGTTTCAAATTTATAATTTTGGGCATGTTATGAAAGAAATATTCTTAAATTTTTCCCCATGAAATTTTGGTCTTTCGGAAGAGTTTTTGGTGAATGTATTTTATAAAATTACTTTAGACCATAATTGCTACAAAACTATTTTCAAATAAAAGAACAAAATTATAAATTTTTATATATTTTGCAAAAAAATTTCCTACAATGGAACGATTTTTTTTATTATTATTCTTATAACGAGCTCAAAATTACGATTTTTTTGACACATATATTGGAAGAAAACTCGAAACTTCTTTGGGCAATATGTACTGATGACTTATGGACCGAAATTTGTATATTATTTTCATCATGAGCCCTTTTCGATTAAAACTCGAAACTTTTTCAGGCAATAAGTACTAGGGCCAAACGAAAAAGAGTTGTAAAAGAAGTTGAAGAAGTCACCTTGTGATAATACGAGATATGCTACAGTGTGTCAAACTTTAGTAGCTCGAGTATGTAAAAGTTTAGAAACCTCCTAACTTCTACAAATGAAATCCGATTTCGAGGATTTATCTCTTACATTTAAAAAGATTTTTACGCTAAAATTTTTAATTTTTCGTTTTTCGGGAATAAATTCTGAGGTATAGGAAGAACATTTTTTAAACATTCTGAAATTTGCAATATATTCCGAAATAATATGCTGAAAAAATTTTTTAATTATCTAAATTCGTCTAGAGGTGAAAAATGTTCAAGGTCAGCACCCTGAAATTAGTATAAAAATGGGTATTTCTTTACAAAAATATAGTGCTATTCTTTCATTTTTTCTCAAAGTTTTGTTAATAAAAAAATGTTTACTTTACATTTGTATTTCGGAAGGCAAGCCTTTATAAATGGTTACTAAAGAAATTTTAAATTGATTTAGGTTTGCACGCTACATCCAGCATTGGTCGAAAATGGTGAACTAAGAAAAGTTTAATTTTTATCAATTAATAAAAAAAAAATATCACGTGAGTTATTTTTTTAAATTCATTGACGATATTTAATCATAAAATGTATTTAGATCGATTTGACATTAAATTGTTTTGCGCTCGGCTAAAAACTAATGTAGAAGTGCAGATCTTATGAAAAAAAGTAAATTTCTTAACGACTTTTTTAAATTTCATAAAAAAGCATATTAGCATAACATTTTGACTATTATTTCTTGTATAGGGTTTTCTTTATTTTGCCAAGCACTTTACAGAGATATAAAAATCTTTGAAATCTGACTTCATATTTAGAAGTTACGATTTTTTGAAACTCCTCTACAATTCTTCTATACACTTCAGTTCGAGTTGACAGTAGTTTAGGAGATACAGATTTATTCCAAAATTTTCTCGTTTGTTCCTACTGTACCCTGATGAGCAACTGAAGATAAATTTTTAAAATTTATTTTAGTATCAAAAATATGCAAAATCATATTTATTCCCGGGCTTCAAATGTTAGTTATTTATTCGTTTCAGACAATATTAAAAATTTTGTCAGTGGGTTGTTACAGCATATTTTTGCAGATTATAGTCTTAACAGCATATGTTTGCTTATTTTGAACTTAGCGGTAAGAAAATAGTGAATTTTTTGACGTTTTTAGTTTTTAACGATTTTTTTGTTTTTTAATATTTTATTCTAACTTTTTTTAATATCTCTGTGTAGGCTATATAAATAATTATGCTATAAGTTTACTGAGACATGGTGATTATAATAGTTACCTATATACACGAACTTCTTTTTTTTTTGTCATTATATAACTTTATGATGATAAAATTACGTCCGTCCGTATGTCCGCCTCAGTGGCAAATTTGTTTTAAGTTTTTCTTATACTTAGGCTGCATCGCTGATGAAACATTAGGATTCTAAAACACAATACAAGCTTTCAGTTTAAGAATTGATATAAGTAATCAAATCAAATACATATGTGGTACAATTTAAAACCAAATTGTCTTATTTTTTTAATCATATGACCAAATATAAAAAAGCTTTTATGTAAAATGGTTTAAAAATTTGTCGGAAAAAAAATTTAAAATGAAAAAATATCACCTTTAAAGAAATTGCGATCTTATGTTAAAGACATTCATATTTCATAATTACTATATCTGGTCAATATTATTGGACAGTTGTACTGTTTAGAATTTTGTAAAATTTACTCTTAATATTTTATGATATCTTAGCTTTACTACGAAACCAAAATTATATTAAAATTTAAAAATTTTAACAAAAATTTTAGTTTAGCTTATACTAACATTCTATACTAAGGGGAGTGTATAGCAAATAAATTTATTTTTACATATAGAATAATGAGCATCAATTTGTATGAAGATAAGAAATGTTGCAAATGCACCTCCTCAAAATTAAAGATGGATATGTTATAAACTAATCCCCAAAATATTTCGGTTCAATTATTTTACTCTCATCAGCTGGAGCATTTTTAAAATGCCTTCCAAAATATGGTTTTCGAAAAATAGTGTATACAATTTTTAACTTAAAAAAAATATATGTAATAGATACATGTCAACTAATACGTAAAATGAAGATTTTATAAAAAATTTATGGATTTTTTTTTAATACTCTTTTTATAGTTTTAATATTTCGAACATTTTCCATCGTAATTTAGGTTTTAAGCATTATTGTAATGGTCCTATTCAGTACTATTGATATATGTATTCGTTTAACCCTTTAACCCTTTTATGGCAGATAAATGGTTAGTTAAGAAAATAAATGTCACAAGAAGCATAAATTTAAAAAAAAATATATACATATATATAAATTCTTCTAAAAAATTTACTAAATTTCAGAGACTTTCTTTTGTTCGCCTATTACCGCGTTTTTAAAAGAATATATTGTTTTTCATAAATTCATTGATATTTAAATATAATAAACAACTTATTTGCAAAAAATTACTGATGTAACTTTTTGGGAACCAAATATTTAAAAATTAACATTTTGCTTTTAAAGGGTTAATTACCGTAAAATCCAATATATGTAGAAAAATATATAGAAATGCATGTTTATATAATGAAAATATGAACAAAAAATATTAATAAAATCTTGATATGTTGTGAATAATTATTTAAATGCATATTCCAAGTGTTAATATGTCTGTGTAATATCTTGATGTTAATTTTCTTATAACGAAAATTTTTATAATGCTTCAATAGTATTATTTTTACAAGAGTTTTAAAAATGGTCCAGCTCAGGTAAGTGAAAATATTTAGACGTAATATTTTGAAAATCATACATTTTAGTAAATTTTTAGTTTGCTTAGTTTTAAAATATTCCTTATTCAAGTGACACACGAAAAAGTACCACAGAAGTACATGTCTTTAAATAAATGCATAATTTTAGTATAACAAAATATGTATATTTTTTATTTCTTCAGGAAACTAAAGCCAACACTTTGAAATTTGGTTGCGCAAAAAATTATTTTCTTCTGAATATTAGTTTAAGAGATATACTTAATTAAAGTTAAAAAAATGTGATTCCTTATTCAAGTGGCAGGCAGTGTATAATGTTGAAAATATTTTTGTTTCAAAATAAGTAATTAAAAGTTTATTTTTATAAAATTCTTAAGAAAAAAATTTTCCATACATAAAGTATTAAAACAAAAACTCTGCATTTAATGAATAAACAAAAAAAAAAAAAAAAAAAAAAAAGTCTATAAACATAAACAAACTAAAAGGTACAAAAATATACTCATTTAAAATGAGTAAAATATCTTTGAGATACTTTTCTTCTTTTCCCTACACAAAACAACTGGAATTGAAATTTTCTCTCTCTATATAATTTAATAAGAAGTTGTAAAGTGTTTGATCAAACCTTTTACAATATTATAGGAACATATGGAATTTTATATGACCCCAAGTTTGAGTGGTTATTTTATGAGTGTTTCATTAGTTTGATGTTTTGTTATAAAATTTTTATATTGTTTAGTGGTTGTATGAATGACCTGTTCCTATATGAATTTAGTTTAGTGCTAGAGACCGGTTCGTACGTAACGTTTAGAGCAGGATTTTTGCTATTAACGCGCTTAAAATAAAAGATACAAGATACAAAAAAAAATAAAACTCATACATAAACCCAAAACAAAAAAAAGAAGACCATAAAGCGCATGATATATGAAACGCTCGTGTTACAAACAAAATTTAAAAAAAAGTAAAAGACCAGTGAAGATGCAAAAAAAAATTACGTATTTTTTTCCTGAGGTTGAGCATAACAGAAAATAAATTAATGAATGAAATTGAAGAAGTTGTTTGAAAAAACTCGGTGCATGTGCGTTGGTTTTCGGCTGCTTTGGGTTAAAAACTAAAAAAAAAATCGCGTGCGTTTAATTACGTGTTCTAAAGTTATGATATGAAAGTTAAATATTAAAAAATTATAAAAAACTCTATGCATATGTATGATTAAATTACCAAATAATTATTAGAGAAAATTGGGGTTTTCAAAAAATAAACTTAAAAAAAGTTTTACAAACAAAGTTTTAAACATAATTACATAAAAAAGAAACAAAATAATAAAATATTATTAGTTGATTTTATTAAAAACAAGTTTATTTTGTTTTTCGAAAAAAAAAGTTTTGAATAAAGAAAGAAAAAGTTTTTTAAACAGAGATTTAATACAAAAATATGTTGTTTGCTATCAACAGACAACATCTGCCGCAAACAAAAAACTCAACCCCAACTACAAAAAGCAACAGCCACAATCATCAAACGTATCTTTTGTATCATCTACATACAATAAACAGCAAGTGCCACAAAGGAATTTCAACAACTAAACGTTGACAACATCTTATAGCAAAAACAAAACCCCAGAAAAAAACTTAAAATAACAATTTTAAGAAAAAAAAACTATCAACGTCCTTCACCGCCTTCTAAAGACAACAACTACATTTTAGACAACAATCTTTTTTTTTGTATTTGTAAAAGAAATAGAAAAATCTAGGCAAATTAGAGAAGAAAAAAAGTTGTAAAAAAAAACTATAATAAAAACTTTGTAGAAAAATTCTTCCGCCTTAAAAAAAAGAAGGAAAAAAGAACCATCAGCATATCATCATCATCATCTTCATCATCATTTGCTGGAGTTTTCCCAGTTGCTGTTTTTTTTTAGTATTTTGTTGATTTTTTGCTCTTGGTTGCCCCAATGTAAGTAACAACCAACGTTCTGGTCTTTTGATCACGGTCTTAAGATTACGGTTTTTGCAACAAAAAAAAAAAAAAGTTGTTACTTAAAGTTTATTTTTCCATATAAGTTACCAGTTTTGCTTTTGTAGTGGCCTTAAATTTTTCTTGTTAACTGATTTTTTCCAACATTTTCTCTTCACAATCTTTAACAACACCCGCTTTTTTGTTGTTTTTGTTAGAAAAACAAAAATAGAAAAACAATTTTTTAACATTATAAAGTAATCAACAAAGTTTCCACTTGTTCTCGTCTTAATACCACGTAACTATTTCTGGGTTGTGCCACCAAAAAAAAAAAAAAAAAAAAAAAACATCAGCAACAAAAAGTAGCAAGTGCAATATTCTTTTGCTGCTTTTTTACAGAATTATAATAATCAAGTATTTATGAAAAAGTTTTTCTTTTATTCTCTTAACTAAGAAAAAAAAACTAAAAAAAGTTTAAAGAAAATTATTTTATAAAAAAAATAAAAAAAATAAAATAAAAAAAATATAGAAAACTTTGCCAAGTGTAACATCAACTCAAAATAGTGTTAAAGGTACAAACCAGACCAGCCAACGTTTAATAATTTTGCAACAAATAGCAGAAGAATTAGATAAAGTAAAAAAAAAAAAATTGCACAAAAAATAAACGGAAGTTCAACAATTTCAAAATTTTTTACTTTTTTTACTTTGTAACGGAAAGTGTTAGTTAAAGAAAAAATTTATAATAATAAGCAAAAATAAAGAAAGTAGAAAGATAGTAGGCAAAAAGAAAAAATATATAAAAAAGAAAACCATCAAATTATAAGGTTAAATTGTTACCGACCTTTAATTTAAAACACACAATCAACCAGTAACTTAAAAATATTCATTATTTTGTGGCCAAATAAAAAATATCTTGTGGATTAAGTAACTAACCTAAACTATTTTATAACACCTTAAACAAATTATAAAGGTAAGTTTAAGAAATTTCTAAAAGCAAAGAAAAACAAAAATTTTAAAAATAAAAGTTTTGTAATTTATTGTCTATAAATTTTAGTTAGAGTTTGGTTTAAGTAAAATAAAATAAAATAAAATTTTCACAATTTACATAAATTTATATCTTAAAATACTAAGTGCTAGAGAAAATAATTTGACTAAAACTTTTTACATAATCATCAGCTTGAGTTTTAGTTAACAAAAGGTTTAATAAATTTGAAAATGAGATCAGAAAAAAATATATTCACAGAGGGCTGTTAGGTTGGGGCGATTTTTCGCCAAACATGGCGATTTTTTAGTGGCTTTTGGCGACTGAATTTTCCGTTTGGCAACAGGGCGAATTTTTTGGTGATTTATAAACAAGATGGCGATTTGTTTGGCTAATTTTTTAAAATTTTTAAAAAATTGACAATTGTGGAGAAAAACTATTAAATTTTTTGTTACTAGAAATCGACTGTTTTTAGTATTTGACTATCTAGCAAAATGAAGAGCCTTAATTTGTAAATAGCTTCAACTTAGTTTACGATATTTTAACCCCAAAAAAATATATTTTACAATATTTATATATTAAATATTGAATAATTTGCTTTCCATAATTTTTCAAATATATTAAGGATTTAATGATTTCGTTCAACAAATTTTAGAAGTTGGACTTTATGTCAAAAAAGTAAAAAAATTGTACTTTAAGTGGTATTTTTTTATTTTATTAAATTACACTGTGCTCTAAAATAAAACTAATTTTTTAACAATGTGGGCATCCATTAGGCTAAACTAAATCGACAACGCTGAATTTAGTAGTATTAACCATTTTAAAAAGAGATTGTTTTTGAAATATTTAATTTTGAAAGGCTAGAAAGGGTTTAGAAAAATAAAGTTTTTTTACTTTAGATTTAATAATTAACCCCCGTATTCACAAACAACTTTTAAATTTAAAATACATTTTAAAACTATTTTTTTATAAAAATTTTTTCTCTAAAATGTATTTTAAAGTTAAAATTTGTTTGAAAATACAGGGTTTAATTTTTGAATTTAAGCATTATAAACAACTAAGATTCCATTGAAGTGTATAATAGTGAATTCTTATTAACAAATATATTTTGAACGCTAATAAACAAAACTTTAAGTGGCAAAAAATATTACTATAATTCTGTACACAAGCTAACTGGTGTTACCAATGAGCAACTTTTAAAACAAATATATAAAAACATTTAAAATCGGTCTAAAACTGATTTAATTTATTAAGTTTATAATTAATGTGCCTTTTATTTCTAATTTTCAATTAATTCGCTCCTTCTATAATTAGGTTTAAACCGAAATATCGCGAATACGAGCACTAATTTCGGAAAACGACTGTCACCATTGAATTCAGCGTACTCGAATTAGCTTTACTTCAGTTTGTTAAAATTTTCAAAGAGCACAGCAATTATCATTGACTTTGTTAAAGCTAAATTTACATTTATAAATTATACGAAATTTTATGTACTAAGAATTGTACGACACTTAAAATTTTAGTCAATTTTTTAGTATTTCTTAAAAAGAAAAAAAAGAAAAAACAAATAAAATTTTAATTTGGCGATTTCTGTTTAACAATTTGACGACAGAGGCTCCAAAAATCTGACAAGCCTGATTCATAGTTCAGTTTGTAGCTATTGATCAGGTTTTGTTATTTTAAACTGCTTAGGAAAACATCAAACAGTATGAGAGAATTTCATTTAATTGAGTTTCACTGTTGCCAGATTTGCCGACTTATTTGTATTTTGACGAATTTTTTTTTTATTGAAAATTTCAAAGTGCGATTGGACGATTTTTGTATTGTAGTAGATAGATAAAGAGAGAGAGAGAGAGAGAGAGAAAAGCACGATAAGAAATAGTGTGAACATTTTAGTATTTTTGCAGCTAAATTTAGCATTTTTTACTCCGATTTAGCCGCAAATTTTTCATTTAGCATTTGGCATATTATTTTGTAGTTCTTAAAAATATATTTAGCATTTTCTAGCAGTTTTTAAAATAAGGACATAATTTAAACATTGAAATTAGAAGTTAATGCTACTATCTGCAAAATATAAACTTTAACAAAAGTAGTAGTAATTTAATATCAGCACCAGCAAAAACTCGTCAAATTAAAAAAGGCGCAAGACTAAGTGATTAGTTCAAAAGATTATTTTAGTCCGCTTCGTAAACTTAATAAAAAGGAAAATTAGTAACCCTATTAAATACAATTAATGTAATCCTTAAAAAATATTAAATACGTTTCTCCAATATTTTCAAATTGAGGTATATTTACTTGATACCTCATCATTTAGTTTTTACGAAAATACGTATTGTTATTTTAACATGAACTTGAAGGTATTATAAATTAGTGGATCGTGAACGAAACTGACCATCCATAGAAAGTAGAACAGTTGGCAAGATCTCAAGGACTTTCTGGATCATTCTATAAATGTTAATCTAACGTATGAATAATAGAAGTTTAAGAATTAAAATGGTTTATTATCAGGGGACATTGTCCGATGGGAGAACGGTTTTTATTTTTTTTAGGTTACGCCAGTATATTAAAGAACTGTAACTGGTAGAAGACATTGAATTAGACGGTGCCCAGTGCCATAACGAACTTGGTGATACACAGTAGTGCAGTATGGAAATTTTTATGAAAAATTACTATTTTAGTTGAAAAAATCAATAATCATAAAAAGTATGGACTCCATTCCAAACATAAATTGTACACTCCTCTGCTACATCTAATTTTATGAAATTTAATGTAAAACCAACCAGCAAATTAGAAGTTACAGATTTATTTAAAAAAAATCGATTCTATCCCACTGTGTGATCTACATAACTATTATTATGTGATTTGAATGACTTTTTCTTATTCTTCATCTTATATTAATTTCTTTCTTCTTATGTTCTGTTTTTAAATTAAAATTAAAAATAAATAAAAATATATAACTGAAATGGCGTTTTTTTTTTTAATTTAGCATTATTTTTTTTTTTAGAAATTTTAAATAATTTCGAGCATTTTTTTAACTTTATTTTAAACGGGATTTAATTGAATCATTTTTCCACCTCTGCTCACACTGATAAGAAGTTCAAACTTTTACTATGTAAGTGAAATAGTTTTGATTATAGATAAAAAATTTTTAAGAATGTTTTAAGCAGTAAAAAATTTAATTAAAAATAAAAAATATTTTTTGAGCCATTTTTTCAATTGAGTTTATTTTGCCGTAAATTAGGTTCACCAGGTCACTTGATTTTTAAAAAATTGTTATAAAGATCCAGCAGTACTTTTAATTGTGATTAAAGAAAAGTAAAATTTTTGTCCACTCGCTCTTAGTTTACGAGTTATGGATATCTAAAGTTTTGATATATTTTTATGAATATCTATATTAATATATATGCGATTTAAATTATATTAATACTGTTTAAAAATTCAAAAACTTTTTGAATGATATATAATATGACCATATTCATTAAATCTTTGAGAGAATTTATGCAATTAAAATTTTTTATTGATATACCGGAACTTAGAAAGTTTTATTATTTCTAAAAAAGTTTATTATACGAATAAATATAGGAGAAAGTCCTTGAGTCCGGCCAAAGGCTGGCTACGTTAAAAAGAAAATATTATTATTTCAACTGTGCAGGTGACCTTAATTTGTTCCTATTTTTAAAATTTTGTATAATATAAAACAATGCTGGAAGTTTATTTAATAAGCAAATAGTTTCAAAACTTAAAGTAACCAAAAACATTTTTCCAATTTTTTGACGACTTCAAAAATATTATGCCGATTTTGACTATTTTTTCGTCGAATTTTGACGATTTTATACAATATTTATCTGGCAACAGTGTTGACGTTAGTAGTTTAGCAGTGAGAATTTTTCTTGCAGACAGACAAATGGTTATTACATAGTGTCTACATTAGAGATTTTTTTTATCAAGACAAACGTCAAACTTAACGCGAATTTGTGGAAGGTGGCAATAGTTGCACAAAAACAACAATATGGCGTATTCATTATTGTTTTTTATATATGCAGTTTGACAACTGTAACAACCAAAATAATAATCAACTGTTTAACTAAGATTACCTTGTATATATTCGCACTGATTATGACGTTTGTTTTGATATAAATTTGCCTAATGTAGACACTAGGTATAGCTACAATTGCCAGTGTTGCCAAAACTTTGAGGTTATGTCCCATCAGGTAGTATTTGAAAAATCGCTAAAAATTGCCTACACTTTAAATAAAATCTCCAATTTTTACCGCTAAAATATTTCTTATTACTTTCTGCATATATGTTCAATTTAAGCTATTTCGTAATAAAATCATAAAAATAAATAGGAAAAAGTATATTTTTCTCGTTTTGGATTAAAATACCAACATTCTGGCTACCCGCATGTCAACCAAATGTTCACCACAATCACATATGTTCGACTTTTTCGTTGTTTGCTGTTTCCACGTAATTTCATATTAATATACTATTAATATGTACATTAACCTAATGTATCAAGTCCGGATTAAAAATTATTAATTTTACTCGTTATATGGATACTTATAATTACAACCAACAAAAATTAAATAAAAATATTTCATTTATACATAATTATATTTACGTAGGCTAAATATTGATTTTTTTTCAAAATAAGAAACTTATTCATCATCAAGAACGTAATGATATAATAATAAATCATGTATTCTAACACTTATTCTAACTATTCACAACACTGACAATATAAGTGAGAGAGACACTGAGAAGGGTTGCTTACATAAACAAAAAATAGTTTATTAGTTAAAGTTGAATGCAAACAGTTTTTTTTAATTATGATTTTCTTAATAAAGACTTTAAGAGCTAAATTGTGTATTAGCTAGTTTGTGCTTTAAATATAAATTGAAATTTTGTTAAATACGGCCGTAAGAAAATTTGCCACTGTATGGGACATACGGACGCAATTATGCAAATAGATCATCATGTCTTTTCATAACGCAGACAAATATATATATATGTATGTTATTTGCTATTATGATTACCATATCTAAGTAAATTTTTTTCATTATATAAGAATTTTTCATATCCAATATTTAAATTTTTTATTAAAATAATAATAATAATAATAATAATAATAATAATAATAATAACATTTTATTTTAATGTATAACTTATAATAATGTTTTAACTGATATCCTTATCATTTAAATTTAAAGATTAAATAACACCAGGCAACATAATTTTTGTAATGTGTCTTTAGAAAACTATTATACCTATACATATGTATTATAAATCTATTATGTTCGTGCTTAAATTTAGCTGACAAACTAACATTTGGTCCTTGGTTCATATTTATTCAAATTTTCAGTACAAATATTCTTGCCATTCGCTTTATTCAAAATTCATTTCAAAATTGAATTTTATTCTAGATAACCTTGTAATATTCAATATCCAACTCATGTTAAATATTTTTAAAATTGTTGTAATATTATCTGAAATTACTACTAAAAATTAAAAAACTACAGATTTAAGATCAAAGATTTTCCACTATACGTGAAGCAGAATTAACATTTATTATTACTATTATGATTATTATTATTATTATTTTTTTTTTTGAAAATAAATAATCTTTTTTCTTAAATTTAAATAATTTAAATAATTTTATTATATCCTACACTACTATACGTGGTTGGGGTATTATGAGTTTGTGCTAATGTTTATAACATCCGAAACTATACTACCCACCAATACCAATCGGTTTAGAATAATTTTTCGAGTCGATTTAAAGATGTCCGTCCATCCGTTCGTCTGTCCGTCCGTCCATGTAGACCTTGTAATCAAATAATTTAATGAAATTTGGCACATATGTCTTTTATAGTCCGCGGACGAAGCCTATTGAAATTGGTTATGACCGACCCATTATTTCACCTAGCCTCATACCAATATCTAAATATGTGTTTAACGATCACAAATACCTTAAATATAGCAATATTTAAATAAAATTTATCATATATTGGTTTTATATAGGTAAAAATATATATGCCAAATTTCATGAGTCGGTCAATAATTAACCCTAGCTCACATATAAAACATTCTTCCGAAAGCACTTTAACAAGCATAAATTCCATACAAATGTTAGTTTCAATTTGACACAAATAAGTATTATATATGTAAAAAACGTAGTGTCAAATTTTACCAAAATCGGTCTGTAATTAATCATAGGTCCCTCTTCAGGGAATCACCCTAAAATGCATAATGTACATAATATAAAGCATACATATGTTTCATAGAAATATAGAATACTCTTAATATCAGTATCGGTCAACAGTTGATCCCAGGTTCCATATAAAACCCTTCCCCGAAATTTGATGTACAAACAGAATGGTGTAGGGTATCATATAGTCGGGTTAGAACGACTATATTGTTTTACTTGTTAGCAGAAAAGATTTCGAATTTAAGTTTTAAAGGATAAAACTTCAGATCCTTAAGGATGGAGAGAACTTTCGAAATGCAAGAAGTTTATAAATTAAAAATTCTTAAAAAATCGAAAACGATCAGAAATTTTATTTTTTCTCTTCAATTATAAAGCGGAATATGTTGAAAATAAACGAGTTATATTTCATTAAAATTTATACAAAAATGACAACTTTATTTGAATTTAAGTGAAGGTATCTCATTAAAAACAAAACAAACAAATATTTCAATATTTCAATAGGAGTTCATGTAATTTTTTAATATCTTCAAAATTATACATATATAGATGGGAGATTTTTTTGGCTAAAAATTTCGACTATTTCACAGATATTTAATATTAACTATTTTTGGAAAATCAAAATAATTTCAAAAAAGTTTGTTAAAAATCCTTTTTTTTTAGTTTTTGTTGCTATGGAACTTCATTGAAATTTTTCGCTTTAATTTATATTCCTAAAATAAATTCATTCTTTTGCATTTGTTACACACACAAGAATGCCTTTAAATATCAAGGTTATCAAAATCATCCTAAGAAAATATTTATTTATTTATTTGATTTGATTTCGTTTATGACAAGTTCTATTTTTATAACAATTTTCTCAAGAAAACATTTACCAAGATAAACCCTTAAGTATTTATTTTCTTTGGCTGTATGTCTATATGTTTATGAAGTTTCCGTAGGCGTTTTTTTTTTATACTAATAATTGTATACCAAATTACATACGATATTTAACTTCATTATAAGAAAAATTACAAATTATTTTAGTTTAATAATATCTTTCTAAGCCCTCAAGCAAAATGAGATATTATTGAAGATTATAAACTTAGCTCATTTTCATTAAATTAGTTAAGAGGGATTAATACCTGCACCATTGAGATATTTAATTATCTAGGGGAATTAATGAAATCATTAGGAAGTATACTTTTTGATAATAAATAATTAATTTGTTTTTAGCTCGTTAATACTTAAAAAGAAAGTTTAAATATAAACGAAAATTAGGGGGTGAAGCTAAAGGGATGTTTCAATAAATTTGTATTTATTTTGAAGAGGTTTTTGGGGAACATTAGATAAAACAGGTAAAATGAGATTTGTTTATAAAGCTTAAATTACTGTTAAGAACATAAATAGTAGATAATTGTAAAGGAAATTTTATCTTCAAAGACTCAGTTTTCCATTAAGATGTTTTGCTTAAGGTGATAAATAAGAGCGTTTTCATTTATTTCGTTCATTCAAAATTAATCAATTATGTAAATTTTAAAATAAAACATAATAAATTAGAAATTAAAAAAAATTCTTTAACAATTTTTAATAAAAATGTTTGCTGTGCTTAGCAAAATGTTCTTTTTTTTATTTAAATACTAATTTTTTTTTTAAGAAAAGAAATCATCAAAGGTGTGAAAATTAATCAGCACACAGGACAATAAGAATCTTTACAATTTCAAACAATTCAAACCATTTATTATTTATTTTTTTTTTTTTAAAAGAAAGAAATCTTTTAATTTAAAAGCAACAAAAACAATAAACAAAAAATCTGCAAAAAGAAAAAATATGTACAAAAATGCTGGCTTTTGTTTGAGTTTCCGCTTATGGCATATAAAAAAAAAATATATATATTTTTTTTAAAGACATATATAAATATCAATAACAATAACAACAGCCACAGGAATAACACACAAAACAACAAAAAGGTCATATTATTTTAATATCAAAAAGTGTTGTATTTATGTTTGTGTGTGGTACGTACATATGTATGTAAACATTGACATCTTCTTCTCAAGTGTAGATGTTTACTTTAATTTTTTGTTTTTGTTTTTATTAAGGATTGGTCGTCTCCTTTTTTCTACTTATTTTTATTGTGGTTGTTGTTATTATTATTATTTTCTTTTTTATTATTTATTTTTCTCATCTTAAAGTAATAAATATGAGAGCAACTAAATACCAAATAAAATAAATAACAAAAGTATGTTTGTTTGTATATCTGAAAGTGCGTAGAGAAGTGAGTAGAATCAGAGTAGTACAGTTTAGATTTTTGTTATACTCATTATATGAGAAAGAAAAAAAAATACAGTTGCACACATTTTGTCACTGACGTGAGTAAATATTTGCTTGCCTAAAAGTAAGAGTATTTTAAGGTTTTTATTATAAAAAAAAAAAAATCAATTGAGAATGCTATATTCGGCAATGCTGAATCTTAAACACCCTCCACCAAAAACACATTATTTTTTTAATTGTTTATTTAGAAGTAGTTATCTGAAAAATAATGATTTACTAATTCAATATATTTTTTTAACATCCCCAATAGTACAATATTAAAGGTTTTGAGTTATATCTCTTTTCATTCATTCATTTCAAAGCTAAAATATTACAAATATAGTTCTAAGAGAAGTACTTCAAAAGCAATGAACAAGAAGAATAAAAGAAGAATATCTTACCAATGACAACCATGGGTTAAAAAAAGAACTTCTGCAGCTCTTTTTCAGCATTAAGTACTTTTTTCAATGACAACACAATGTTAAAATCATGACTATTTTAGCTCTTATTCAGTTCTCTTTTAGCTGGGTATACATAAGGAAAAATATGTAGTCACTTATATTTCTCAATAAAATTTATTTTTTTTAGATGAAAACTAAATCAGGGACAAAAACCTGTGCTTACTTATATTTTTTACCAAGAACTGATTTTTTGGAAGTATAAACTCGAGTGAACCAGTCAAATAAAATACACAAAAGATGTTCATTTTACCTCATTGTTCATAGATAATTTCAATTTCAAATATGTATTAAATTTATCCTTTTCTTAGCGCTTAGGGGAACATCATAATGTTGTGTGTGCCAAATCTAAAATATGAACATTATCATTGCGAAAAATATGGATACAATGTAAATACATATCATCACCTAAAACGCAAAAGGCCGTAACCACACTTTTTAATTTTTTACAGTTGAAACACAAAACATCACATAACAATTAAATTTAATCAATTAAGTAAAATTTTAAATTTTTAAATTACCCATTAAGTAAAACTCTTCAATCGTTCACTTTAAAAAAATGGATAAAACATAAAATAATCTTCAAACCGAATTTTTCTTAAATGGAACAAATTTTACGACTGTTTCGTTTATGAAGTTGATGTTACGGCCTTTTAACTTTTGTAAATATTGTCAAAATATTTTATTTTGACCAAAATTTTTCATAATTTCTAAGTAATATTTATCAAGAAAATGTCAAAAATATTTATCTAAATTAATTAAGAAGTACAAAAAAAAAAAAAAAATTATAAATTTTAGAACAAAAATGACATATCATTTTAGAAATAAAATGACATATCACTATATTTGAAATTTATAAGTTCTAAAACACACAGAGGCAGTCTAATAAACAAATGTTGTTGTGTGTATTTTGGTTAATTAAAGCGACGACGACTTTTGTAATAAAATCATAAAAATTTTCATATTTTAGGCTATAGTTGTTCTCCTAATGGTCTTAGGACTTAGGTAACTTTTTGTAGTAATGTGAAGTGAACAGAGGTAATCATTTTGGACCGATTAAAATTTTAAGTTTATCAATTAAATTATAAAATTTTAATGAAAAATCGTGAGTCTTAGGGATTTTTTTTTAAATTTAATTCGAACTAGTTGTTTGGATGTGAGGATGATTCCTACAGACGGACCGAGAATATATATATACTTTATGGGGTCTTAAATAATTAGTTTTTGATGTTACACACGGAAAGATAAACTTAGTATACTCTCTTTCACCACTAGTGCTGGTGGATGGTATAAAAACCAATAAATGTGCGTTAATGCGTTGATCAACAGAGTTCTTAAATGCCATTTAAATGTGGTAATATTTAGTTTATTCTTTATAAAGAAACGGATGTTTGTTTGTGTGCTGGTTTGTTTGCAAAATTTTCTCATAAACATTTAACTAAACATGTATGTAGTATGTATATATACATATGACTGTGTTTTGCTTTAATATTATTGCATATGTTCTGGGCTGCCAGAGGATTTTAGCTAAGAAGAGATCATTTCTAGAGAAATAAAGTTTACTGTTTAAGGACTGCACAAGAAAAAATTCGTGCATATAAATCTGGTATAAAAACTAAAACAACGGACGACTTTTTTTTAACTATATTTTTGTTAAAGACTGTCATGTTCAAGTTCTAAATTTAAAATAATAAATTATTTCTTATAGATTATTAATAAAATATCTGACCTTAAACGGAATTCCTCTAATTATAGCTTTTATTGTGTATTTGGTTACTTTATTGCGGGAATAAGTTTTTTTTATCTCTTTTTCATTTATTTTTAAGCTTCCAGTGTCCTTTAAACGCTTTTTTACAAGGACCAATATCTTTCAATGGGGCGGAGTTCTGGACAATTTGGGGGATTAGCCTCTTTCGGTAAAATCACAACACCATTTGTTTGATATCACTCTATTGCTTTGTTGCTATAATGAGGCCAGCCAAATGCGGATACACTGTGTTTTTTTTAAGAAAGGAAGAAATCTTTTCCGAAGGCACTCATTCATGTATATTTCTGTGTTAGTGTATTTGTTATGAATGAAGTGTTTCTTTCATCGCGCGTAAAAATAGCTTGCCAAACTAAAAAGTTTCTTGAGAATTTAGATTTTTTTTTTTTGTACACAGAAAAATATTGTCACATTCCCTCTAGTATTTGCAACATAGAATTTCTGGCCAGGAAGTTGCAAAAAATCTGCTAGAACCTAACTTTCATCGTCGATTATGCAGCAATCACAATTCTTAAAAAAATCGTCTGAAGTATTTTCGTCCTCTCTTTTCCATCCAAATGTTTTCCTGCTTTGCTATCAGGAATTTTTTGTACGTTGTACGTTTTTAGGCCAGACTTTTTATTTTAGACCTGTGACCAATTGTGGAACAATACTAGTATCAAGTATAAAATAAAACACACGAATACAGAATATTAAGTTGATACTAACATTTATATTAATTTAAGCACTTTAGGGTGATTCCCAAAAGTGGGCCTCATATGGGAGCAATGGTAAATTATGAACCGATCTTCATAAAGTTTAGCACTGTAATTTTTATTTATATAAAACTTGTTTCTGTCGAATATTAACTTGACATTAACATTTGTATGGGATTTATATACGTTAAAGTGATTTTCGGTCGAGGGGTTTTTATGGGAGCTGAGGACAATTATGGACCGATCTTCATAAAATTTGGCGTAAGGATTGATACTTACATAAAACTTCTGTGTACATAATTGTACTAAAATACTGCTATATTCAATGCATTTATGACTGTAAAACCTCTATTCCGATAGGACATTTGTATGGGGCAAGGTGAAATAATGGATCGATCATAACTTCAATTATGATTAGTCATTAGTTAAATGTCGTTACAAGAAGTAAAAGTATTACAGAAGTCATTATTAGTGAAAAAAAAACAGGAACTAGTTACATTTATGTTACAACTAATAAAATGTGAAAATATAAACATGTTTTTTTAATATTTTTTTTATAAATTTCTAATCAACTAATATTTTTAAGTTGCAATTGTGAATATATTTATATGTATACGCAAAATATATCTTATCGTATATTTATCTATTTTTGAACAAATAAAAAGTAGCATTTAAAAAACCTAACCATAAAAAGTAATAACGAACCGATGTATGAATAAGTAATTACTGAAATACTTCTGTGTAATGCAGACGGTATGTTGTTGTCGTTGAAAAGTAACTACATCTGTAACTACATGCCATTAAAAAGTTTTTGCTGGGTTGTTATTAGAAACAAGCAATAATTTATTAATAGCGATGCATCGTTTCACAACTAAGTTATGGTATTTCATGGAAAATACTTGATTTTTCTAACACCCATTTTTGTAAATAATTTAATTTTTTTTTAATAAGTTATCTTCACCTAATTATTAAAGTATAAATTTATTTATTCATTTATTTATTTGTTTATTTATTTAATAGCGTAAAGTTTTTTGTAAATTATATAAAAAAATTTCCGAGCTTGTTGCAGATAAAGTTCTACAACTATTTTTCTAGTTCACCGATTGAGCTGAATTTTAATAACAAAATTCTTGCTAAAATAGCAAACAAGCTAAATGAATTTCATTTAATTAATTTCATTTAATTTAATTTTAATTTAATTCTTATCAGTTGGGTTATGACAATATTTCCTACAGACATTTTATACATTTTTACCATGAAACTGTTTGCAATGAAATACAATTTCCTTGAAGAGATTCAAAATTACTTAATTTTAAAAATTTAAAAAAATCCAAATTAATTTGTAGCGAAAAGAAGTATCATAAGCAGGGAAAACACAATATGCAATTTCATGTTTTTTAATGGATGTTGGATGAATCCATCGGTAAAAAATTTATCCGTTTCAGAACAAATAAAGCATTTTGGCATCAATTTGTCAGTGCATATTTTTGCATATTTTACAGTTAACGGCATTTTTTTGAATATAGTGATTTTTAGTACATATTTATAGTATATTTTGTTATCTTTAGAGCATATTTAACATTTTTAGAGCATATTTGGAATTTTAAGGACATTTTTTTATACCTGGGGTATTTTTAAATTTGATTTTATAAAAAATTAAGAAATCCAAAAATATTTAATATTTAAAATTAACTTTAATGGATACCATTTTGTCGCTGAGAAACTTAATTGGTAGCATCAAGATTGAAGATTTAGAAACAGATTAAATGATCTTATTTAAGCTATTTTTAATAGATCTTCATTAAAGCTATTTTTGAATTGTAGATAGGTTAAGAGCTTAAAACTCAATAACGTTTCTATGTGATATAATAAAAATAATGGAGAATCAAATTTGGACACATTTAATAAATTTCAGTTTTGCCTTATTTTATAACATTAAAACATAAATAATACACTTTGTTTTAATGAAAAACTTAATTTTGTTAAAAAAAATACATTTTTGTTTTTAAGTGCATTTTTTCGCATTTTTAGGGTATATTTTTAATTTTTTTCTGCATATTTAATGGCATATAATACCCTATTTTTATAACATATTTGTGGTTTTTCTGATCATAAGTAAAAAAAGCAACAAATTCTCTAAATTATTTTTTTATCTAAATCTGGCAACGTCAAATATTGCTCTAGTTTATTGTGGTTTATACATTCTATGATGGTTTTATTATATTTAGAATTTTGTTGACGGTCTTAAATATATTTTCGTTAAATGTAAGTGAATGTTTGTATATGTATTTGTTAGTTGTTGTATGATTTATCCTATTAAAAACTTATGTATGTGTTGCTAAGTTGTTGTTGTTGGCTTTTATGCAATATAATACTTCATTCTATAACTAAATATGCCAACATACATACACGGATACATATTTGTATATGTTAAAGGTATTTTGAAGGTTTTTTTTGTGGTAATATTTGCAAAGCTGGTGAAAAGAAGGGAAGATTACTCCTTTTTAAGATATCAAAAAGAAAAAAAGTAATAAGCTTAAAGTTTTTATATAAGTTAAATAAGTCGTAGCTCTCTCTCCCTTTCTTTAAATAATTTTTATATTAAATATGTTTTCGGTATTTTTAAAGTTTATTAATTTCATGAAAATAAACAGGTCCGTTAGCTTTTATAGCAACAAAAAAATAATTACTTAGTGGGAAGGTCGAAATTAAAGTGTTTAAAAATATTTGCAACTCTTTTTTCTTGGTTTCTATTATAAGTAAATTAGTAGAGATAAAGGTTATCACCTTGTACTTTAATAATATCAATATTTTTTATTTTATATATTTATTTTAATTCAGGGTTTCAAAGTCAAACATCGCACAGTGTTACATTTATCCAATTATTAAAACGATAAAAATACGAAAATTAAAGCTTATTACTTGATGTAATTTTTTTCGCATTTACTAGTAAATATATCATATATTATGGAGAAAACACTTGAAATATTTTTAAAGTTGTTACTTTTAAACATTTTTTTATTTAATTTAAAAATTTTGTGAAGAAGTATGTTAATTTTAACTGCATATATCTTAGTAAATACTGCAGGTATTGAAAGGTTTTTTTGGTATGTAATAATAAATGTATTCAAATTATTTTATTATAATTTATTAGTTTAAAAAATCAATATTGAAACAATGTTAGATAGAGATAGATAAATAGATAGATAGAGAAGGTTGATGTGATACCAGAAAGTACCACATCTCCACCCGGACACCGATCTCGGTCCATTGTGAGTCCCTTCGTTGAAAGAGCTGTGAAATATAGAGCACAATACAGAAAATAGGAGAGTAGGAGTAGAAGAGAAAAGAGTAGGAATGAGAACGAATCATATAGGGGGATTAGCAATGTTACCAATCCCCCTAGGGTTATACCCCTGATACTCCCTTAAACAGTCGATTCCCATGACGAAGCCTATGACGTCTACAAGATCTGCGTCCCGAACGTCACTTAGCCTGCCGAGGAATTGGCTACCCAGCAATTTCATCCTACGATGCTGCAATCGTGGACAATGGCACACAATTTGCTCAATAGACTCGGTCTCGTCGACGTCTCCACACATTCTACAAAAATCGGTATTGCTAGCGTCCCATCTAGACCTCATCTTCCCTATCAAACAGTGAACCCGTTATGGCCCCTATCGTGATTCTTAACTTCTTCCTATTCAAGCCCAGGAGAGTGCTAGTGCCCGCATTGTCCAGTGCTGGCCATATCGCCCTCGACACTCTACAGTCCTCTCTACTCACCCAAGCCGAATTGGTTCTGACCAAGATCCAATCATTGATCTTCCCATAGAAGAAAATTAGTGGTGGTTTCACTTAGGTTTCCCTCTCTGAGATATTCTTTGCTACGCCTTGCCTTGCCAGTTCATCAGCCAGTTCATTGCCTGAAATATTGCAGTGGCCAGGCACCCAGCAGAGTCTCACCATGTAGTAATCCATCAGCACTCTCAGTGTCTTCTTACAGGCAGCAACTAGCCTGGATTTCACCAAATGTGTCCCCAAGGCCTTTAGAGCCGCCTGACTGTCCACATAGAGAGTGACTTCGGTACCCCTCGCATCGTTCTGCCTGATTATTTCTGCGGCTTTCAGGATGCCGAGAATTTCAGCCTGAAAAACGCTGCACTCATCAGGGAGTCTAAAATGTTTTTTTTTTATTTTAGAAGAGAACCTAATATATATATATATATATATATATATATATATATATATATATATATATATATAATATATATATATATATATATATATATATATATTCTATTTTTAATTGACTATAACTAAAAATTTGAGATATTTGAGATATTTTAAAATATGAAAAAAATATGCGGTACCTCATATGAGCAATTTCTTAAGAATTATTTCAAAATTTTAAGGTTCAATAACTAAAAATTTGTTATGCAAATATTATACTGAGATTGCTGTGATTAGATCCTTCCTCGCCAGCCTTTAAAGTATTCTTTATTTTAGTAAAAATTATAAAAATATGTCCGAAAGTCATAAATAAATAATTTTTTTTTTTTTTAATATGGGAGTGGAAGTGGTTTCACTCCAATATCTTCAAAACTAGATTTTTGTCATTCTAAAACTGCTAAATGTGTCACTGCGCATCACGTTATTAATTTTTGTGAGAAATAAAAGTAAATAGAATGCTGAGCTTAAATCAAAAATACTAAATGATTATTATAACAGGCTTTGGCAAAAATAAATTAAAAAATATTAAAAACAACAAATCGATATTGAAATCCCATTAGATGTACTATTTACATCCATATAAAAATTTGAATTTAGACTTAAAAGTTACAGGGGCACAAAAGAGACCTTAGTAAAAAGAAACCTCGAAAGTCAAATCATAATTGGAATCCTCAACAAATAAAAAATGTGTTATGGTTTGATTAATACAAATTCTATCGCCAAGGAAGAGTGAGTGTTCGGCATTTTATAGGCGAAAAATTTAATCCTACTACACAATTGCAACAGTGAGGCAAGGACTTGTAAATATAATACATATGTATGATGGCCCCTCTACAAAAATTTATTTTTAGCTCGTTAACTTTTATATAAGATGAATGAGAAACGCCACTTTCTAGGTCATTCCAGAGCGATTCAATCCTTTATATAAATGTAATATTATCGATAACACAATCTTTCGATTTCTTCGCTTTCGCTTGAGAATTTGTGAATGATTACAAACCAAAGTGGTGATAAACTCTTTGTAAAATTAAAAAGCTATTACCAAAGAATATATATTATAGCCTCAATAACTAAGAGATGTATGGAACTAATCGAAAACATTAATATTCAAACAAATACTGAAATTTAATGTATCTTTTTTTTGTATTCTCCTTATGAATTTTTAGATTCGCAAATATTTTGAAAACTTGAATTTTGAATTCTTTTAACAAAACTTGTTTTTTAAGAATTTTTATTGAATACATATTTTTTAAGCTAAAGCTATATTCACATTTGGCAAATATTTGATCAAAATTGCATGACCCGACTAGTTTTACAAAAATATTGTTGCAAATATTTTGTAAGAGAAAACAGCATCAAACAAAATTCCATAAAATGTCAGCTATAATTAGTGATAAGTAAAAAATATTTTCCCATTAAAAAAAATTAGGAAATATTTTATATAGTGGTTATGTCATTTTAGTCAAATATTTGACTAGTGTGAATGAACCTTAATAAAATAAATATTTGAAATTAAAAAACAAAAGAAAGTAATTAATTAATACATTATTAGTTATAAAAAAAAAAATTGATTGCTAAAAATTAGCTTACAGTTGCAAATGTTTTCACCATCACTGTATATATATAATTCTATTATTGCGTGTATAACACTAAAAACAAATATTTAAGATAAATTAGGTATACGCATACTTGGTCCATATGGAATTCAAAGTCGCTTTAGCTATGTCCATCTTTTCGTGTGTCTGTAGGAAAAAATTTCAAATTCTTCTTAAGAATGCTATTTCCAGTTAGTTTCAAAGTTATTGATAAAGATTTCAATGAAAAATAAATCTAATAGATTTTCTTTAAAAACGCATCTACGAATTTATCTTCGCTTACTTCTCCTTTTCTATATAGTCATCATAAAGACACACAAATAAAAAACTATCTGACAGTTCAAAATTCATACTCGTACTTGTTTGAGTTATGTATATTACTGCTACTAGTAATGTTTGCATAATAATTTAAAGAATGTAGAATATAACGTCATTCTTTTTCAGTTTTATTTTGTGAAATCATAAACGAGTAGTAATTTTGGTAAAAGAAAAGAGTAAACCTAAATATGTCATCATTTTAATGTTTAACACTTAGTTTTGTAAAATGAAAACAAACACTACACTTCAAACTAAAATCCATCTGTATTTTTAATTTTTTTTTGTATTTCTTCACTTTGAGGTTTTAAAGGCTTCCTTTAACCTTTATCTGGTGGTGGTATTGGTGTACTGCCAGTAAATATGACCAAATATACACATATGTATATATGTGTTAGTACTTACACCATTTTTCAATGCCTGGATATCCGAAAAAAAAGAACCATATTAAATTTAGATGTGAGGTGTTGTTGTTTTATATTCAGGAAGACGTATATTTGTGGTTAGCTATAAGTAAGTGAGAAGTGCATTAAGTTGTATAATAGATAGATGAGCTAAAGTTGGACAGGAAAAAATTTATTTAGTTCCGCTAAATAGTAAATGACAAATAATATAAAAATAACATTTTCCAGAGATTGGTGGAGATTTTTCTCTATAACTTTTTTTCATACATAATCTGTTTAACTGATTTTAAATACCTATTTGCTTCAAATAACAACAAACAATCGGAATGAATTTTCTTTAGTTCGGTTTAGTAATTTAAACGTGATATAGCTCCATAATCAGTGTTGCCAGCTTAGCCTTTTAAGGGCTAATTCTAGCTTTTTTATTTTTCTTTTAGCCTCAAAATTTTCGATTTAGCTTTTGGTTTTTTTGTAGCCTTTTTTTATTTTTAAAATTGCCTCAAAAAGGCTAATAAAAGACACATTTTGTACAGTGGTAACGTGGATGGAAACCTATCGTCTTTCTATTAATTTCTCTAAGACTAAAATTCGGTTTAGTAACTTAAACGTGATATAGCTCCATAGTCAGTGTTGCCAGCTTAGCCTTTTAAGGGCTAATTCTAGCCTTTTTATTTTTCTTTTAGCCTCAAAATTTTCAATTTAGCTTTTGGTTTTTTTGTAGCCTTTTATGATTTTTAAAATTGTCTCAAAAAGGCTAATAAACATTGTGTACAGTGGTAACGTGGATGGAAACCTATCGACTTTCTATTAATTTCTCTAAGACTAAAATTATAAAATTTGGTAGTTCGCTTACTAATAATATTTTACTTCAGATAAATTGGGAACGTATTGAGTATATGGATAGAATGAAAGTCTTAAGAGTTGTGCTTGATGATAAACTTTTTAAACACATCTCATATTAATAAAATTTTTATGAACATTAATTTTACACCACTTCGTTTGTATTCTCTTAATATTTAATTGCCTTATAACATAAGAGATAGAGTGGCTTACGCTTTGTTAATGTCTCAACTGTCTTATTATTTAGAGGTTTTCTCATGTACATCTTACGAAAACTTAAGGAGAATTAAGCTTTTAATGAACAAAATCGTACGATTCATTTTTAAATCATTTATTGTAGTTATAAATTGATATCATACTATAAAAATTATTATTAGCTATAAATGTATATTAAACAAATTATAAAGAGTATAGGGTTATTTTGTATATAAATACTTTAAACTGCAATTGTGATATATTTTTGGCTTTTGTTATTACAGAATTGAAATAAATAATTAAAAAAAAAAAAAAATCAAAAAAATAAAAAATAAAATGTTAGTATTTGATTTTGAGAATTTTTGTGTATTTATTCTCACAAAAAAATCGAGATTATTTATATTTAATAAAAATTTTCGCTTTCATTCTCCAAATAAAAGTGCCTTAACTAATTTTATATACTTCATCAACAATAGAAACTATTTATGAAAATAATAAAAGTATTTATTAATAAGAAAAATCACCCAACCAAAAAGGAATTATAGTTCGAAAATGACTAAAAATCACTTCAAAATATTAGGTAATTTTTCATATGAAATATAACTCTAATTTGTATGGGAATTTTTTTTTTTGGCGATTTTTAATTGAATTATTTATATAATTGAGTTATTAATATAATTGAGTTATTTATTTATATATTGATTACAAATTACAAATGTTTCTAAAGTAAAAAAAAATAAATAACTTTTCTGGCCGCTATTTTTTGGATCATTTAGCCTATTTTTTTAAAGTAGAATTTAGCTTGTTTTTTTTCTCACCTACTGGCAACACTGTCTATAATACATATTATTTTAAGTTTTTTTTCGAACTTTTAATTTCCAATAGTTTTAAATTTGATTTTAAAAGCTTTAAAGCTTTTATTGTATTTTTATAAGAAACCTTTTTTTAATCTCCATAAGGTAACATCAATTAGTTCTTTACTCTCTTGGCTTTAAAGCCTATTTTAATTCTTCTTTTATATGTTTGGGGTAAGAAGGCAGTGGTTAAAAATAATGGATCATTTAGCCTTTTTGACGTTTTTTTTAAGTATAATTTAGCCTCTTTTTTTCTCATCTACTGGCAATACTGTCCATAATGCATATTATTTTAAGTTTTTTTCGAATTTCTAATTCCCAGTAGTTTTAAATTTGATTTTAAAAGCTTTAAAGCTTTTATTATATTTTTAAATTAAACTTTTTTTTTTTAATATCTAAAAGGTATTATTAATTCGTTCTTTACTACTCTCTTGGCTTTAAAGCCTATTCTTTATTTTTTTTAATTCTTTTTTTTTATATGTTTGGGGTAAGAAGGCAGTGGTTAAAAATAATGTGTATGAAAAAAATATCCCTTAATAAATTTGCATACCTTTGTATTAAATTTATACAATACAATACATCAACAAAAAAAGGGAAAACCTGCAAAAATATAAAATAAAAAGATATATATATATATATATATATATATTGAATTACACAAAATTTCAATGCTTTCAACAGCATATTTATGTACATATGTGTGTACATGTGTATGTTTGTATCTCCAAGTTTGTAATGACAATGGCACAATGCAAAACAACAACATGTCATTAAATATATTGTGGCACGTTTCACAAAAAAAAAAAAAAAATAAAAAAAAAATAAAAAAATAAATAAAAACCTGAACTGAATACAACCAACAGGAACAAAAAGCCAAAAGTGTGAAAAATTTCATGAAATATATATTCCTATGAAATTTCTCGCCTCTTGACAATATAATTTAAATACTTTTTAACACCGGCTTGATATTTTTGCCATTTATATATTTTTGGCACAATAACAACAATAACAAATGCTAAAATACAAAGAAGCCTAATATGGCCCCCTGTTTTACAGAATAATACTTGTTTTTTTCCAAGGAAACTAATTTAACAAATATAAACTAGCTCTCTGTCCCCTGTAAATAAAGGTGTTTTATTTAATTTTGTTTTTTGAAAAAAAAGTTTTACACAAAAAATACATTAATTGTCTAAAATTACTTTAAACAGTTAAAATGACAAATAGGTGCATATATTTGTTGTTTATTTAGCTAAACAGCTGTCATATTAAGACCCCATTTGTTTTAACACCTCACCAAAAATAAAAAAATAAAATACCCAAACCATCATTAAAAAATAAAAATAAAAACTGTCAAAAAACGCATTAAAAGTCTAAACAAATTATTTTGTTAAGTGTTTCTATTTTTTTTCTCTTGAATATTATAGAAGCAAAGTATATTTTTATTTTCATATTTCTGGTTAGTAATTTATGTTTGTTTTATAATTTAATGACAGGTCATGTCAGCTAAAAAGATTTTTTTCTATTTTTGTTCAGTGGATTTTTCCTGTACTTTATTTTGTTACTTTCTTTAAAAATTACTTAAAAAAAAATTCAAATTAATATAAAGTCTTACAATGGCACAAAATAAGTTATTAACATTAACCCAAAAAATAGTTGTTTTCTTTTTAATGTTTAAAACAGTTAAAATGTTGTTTAAGTGTTATTTTTTAATGAGATAATGATTTAGGTTGTTATTATGTTTAAGTAAAAAATGAAGAAATTATTTAATTTTATTTTTACGTGAATTAATGAAAAAAATTATTTAATTTTATTTTTACGTGAATTAAGTTTTATTAAAAAAAATATCTTAATAATTTAATTTTAACTGAATTATTTTCAACCATCAGTAATTACTAACAAGACACATTAATTTATTTAAGCGAAAACGAGGCAGATTTTAAACAAACAAAAAATCTCACGCAAAATTTTAGGTTATTTTTAAACTACTTAAATTTTGAAATTATTTTAATGGTATTTTTTAATACTAATCAAAAAAAAAATATCGTTTTCATAATATATATTTTAACTTAATTACAATATGTTTATAATTTGAAGAATTAATTCGTTATAAAAATTTTAAATTTATAAAAGTTTTACTTATCAAATTTAAATAAAAAGTTATACTATGTAGCATCTTAAATACCCTCATAAATCGCACCTTATTTTCAAAATATTATTTTATTTATTTTTATAGTATACAATTCTTTAGCTCGCATGATATCATCTTGGTCCACTCTGCCATCGTTTAAGTTTTAGTTGCCATCGTTTTATATCAACAATTTTATTTGGGTTGCGCCACCCTAATGTACACAAAGTGGAACATAAAACGTTTGCAACTCAAAAGCAATTTTTAGCAATAACTTTCGGCTAAGAAGTACCAATCTCCAAAAATCTCACAGTAATTGCAAAACTTTTTTTATTTGATGCACCCAATTCTACATCCTGCATAATATTATTTTAACCCACTGTAGTAGCATTGTTTGTGATTACCCACACAATCAAAAATATGCAAAATCATATTTTCTCTAGAACCAAACTGTTACTTATTTTTACCTTTCAGACAATTTTAGGAATTTTGGCATCGATTTGTTATAGCATATTTTTGCATATTATGGGCTTAGCAGCATGTTTTGACATATATTCATAGAAAATCCTTATTTTATAGCATATTTTAGCAATTTAAATGACATATTTTTGCTTATTTTATACTTAAGAAAATATTTTACATTTAGGAGAAAAATTTCGCATATTTTGCACCCAATAGAATTTTTTATATAATTTGATAGTAGTGAAATTTACCGTTATATAAGTTTTTCAAATCCGGTTTACTAATTTTCACATTATCATTCTGTGATACCTTAAAGTAAAATAGGCTACTTTATTTTTCGTCAGAAGCAGGGGTAATGGTAGCCCCCATAGAAAGCAAATATTATCGTATTTGCCAAGAACTATAATAGCGGAAGTCTTATGATTTTGTTGAAATAAATTTCTTATGAAGTTCCATAGTTGTGATGAAAATGGGGCGGGTATGTCAAGGTGAGTGATAGCCCCCATACAAAGCAAATCTTAATTATTACATATCTAAAGAACTACTGCAGTGTAATTGTTAAGATTTTGTGAGAATAATTTCCTCATTATGGTTCACAATTGAGATGAATATAGGTGGGAAAAGTTTAGGGGGAGTGATAGCCCCAAACAAAGTAATTATTAGTTATCGCATATCTAAGGAATTATAACAGCGAAAGTCTTAATATTTTGTAAAAACAATTTTCTTATAAAGTTCCATACGGGGAGTGATAAACCTAATATAAAACAAACTATAGTGCGAGTTGTTGCCCCCATTCAAAGCAAATATTAATTACAGCACATTTAAAGAACTATAGCAGAGAAATTTTTCAGATTTTTTGGGAAAAAAATTGCCATTAAGATTATCAATGAAAATAGAATGAGTAGGACTTGGGGGATTAATAGCCTCCATACAAAGCAAATATTGATTATCTCATGAGCTATAACAGCGAAAGTGTTAAGGTTTTGTAGGAATAATTTTCTTATAAAGTTCAATAGATGAGATGAAAAGGAGGCGGGTAGGAGAATTTACATCTCTCAAACAAAGTAAATCTTATTTTATACATATCTAAAGACCTATAACAGTAAAAATCTTAAGATTTTGTTCAGATAATTTTCTTATCTAGATACATAATTAAGATGAAGATAGGGAGGACATATCTACAAAGTAAATCATAATTATTGAATATCTAAAAAACAATTACAGAGGAATTTGTTGGAAATAATTTTCTTATAAAGTTCCATAGTTGAGATGAAGATAGGGCGGACAAGTTTAAGGGTCGTGAGGGAATAGTTGGCCCCATACAAAGTAAATATTGATTTTTCATATATAAAGAACTATTTTAGTGAAAGTTCTAAAATCTTTACTTGCAATGATTTTCTTACACTTCGCAGTTGAGTTGGGAATAGGGCAGGTATGCCCAGGGGATGTAGTAGCCCCAATGCAATATAAATATTATTTTTCACATCAATAGGGGTAGCTAGTTGCTAATAAAAATTAAGATACTTTTAGTGTGAATAGTAGATAATTTAAAATTTAGCAGAAAAAAATACATTTTAGAAGCATATTTTTTTATTTTAAATGCATATTTTTCCATTTTGAGAGCATTTTTTATGTGGATTTTTTAGAGCATATTTTTCATGGCTCTGGTAAGCACCATATTCTAAGAGTAAAATTTTATTTTATTTTGGAATACCAAATGTGTAAATGAATCACTGCAAAATGCAAAGATGAGATATAATCTCAGTTTTAAATGTTTTGATCACAACTGTATATGGATAATTATATATTAATGACGAAAATTTTTTATCATATTTACATATAAAAATTAAATTTATTTTTTAAGCAAATAATTCTTTTAAATTTGTTTTTAATTTAATTAAAATTCTCATTATAAACGATTAACCAAATAGTAGAGTTGATATAATTTGAACTCTTCATTTTAATAAGTATTAATCATTGCTCATAATTTTAATAATTATAATTAACAGTATCTTCTCTCAATAAAACAATTACAAATTTACTCTTCCATAATGAACTGCAATAGCCCTGCAAACATTTTCTATTGCGGAAGACACTAAGAAGAGTCTTCCAGTAGTTGAAATTCTTCGCCAAAGCTATTGCCCAAGTATCATAAAAGTCATTTTCCGTAGGCAGGAATAATTCCTCTAGACGACTCAAAGTAGGTAATCCAAGAAGTGTCGTAAAAGGGTCTTGTTACGATCTTTGAGACGATGATCTTTACACCTATTTTTTATTATTTATTACTTAGATATAAATTTTATTTCACAAATAAATTACATAAAATACTATTCATATAGAAATTAATTTAATAGTTGGGTTTCATTCCCAGGAAGCATGGGGAAAAAATTCCCGGGAAAAAGAGCAATTTTACACTTCTCGATTCCCGGGAATTAAAAAGTAGTAAAAATTCATATTTTTAACTCTTTTTATCTATTATATTTAATATTTTTAATAAATGTTATCACATAGACAATAGAGAAATGTTTTGTATTTTTTTTTTCAAAAGGATAATGATTATTTCAGCCTAAAGACATAGGTTTATTAACTAGCATTTTGCAAATATACAAAATAGATCAGGAGTCGAGCCCATATGAAAAGAAAGGAAAAAACAAGTTTTAAATTTATTTGTTATCTGGAAATAATAAAAATACCTACTTCTGGATTACTACTTTTAAAGAAACGAACATATTTTTATACATTAAAATCGATTATACAAAGCAGCATGCGCCTGGGTATGGTATGTAATCTTATGCTTGTCATAAAGTACATTGAAATACATCAAGTCAAAGGACTTGAATTTCTGGAAAAAATAGACCAAAAAGCTAAAGAAAAAAACATTCTTCTGGTAGACTTCAACCCATTGAGCAAAACAAATACAAAACAAAAATTTCTGAAAAAATGAAAAAAATATCATTAAGCTCCACAGCTTCTCATTTGCAGTAAAATATTTTTGATTATACTGTCATGATTACTCTGCAGAAAATTTACATTAATTACTCCAAAAGTACTTGTCCCCTGACTTAAGAAATGCTAATATAAAGTTGAACAAATAAATCGAAATTTGTAGTATGTTACTTACTTATTTTTATGATTACTTTGTAAAGAATTTCCATCGATTATCCCAAAAGTACTTGTCACCCCACTTGTGAAATGTCACTGCAAAGTGGAACCAACCAATCGATGGAAATTTGTCTTTTAATCTTATAAGGCTTCCATCAATACAAAAAGAAAATTAAATAAATTTTCGGTACTATATGAATCTAATTTTATATAAAGTTTAAGAACTGAAAATAGTGCCTTCACTTAGGAATTAATGATGTGAATTAAAGTTAGAAAAGCAAAATCATTGTTTATTGTATGTACATTTAATTTTGTCGGGAATTCCCAGGTTCCCGGGAACACAACAAAAATTTTCCCGAAATTTGGAAACTCTATTTATTACTTAAAGAACTTTAGACAAAATGCCTTGAATTCGGGTACTTGTAAAAAGGAAATAAAGTTAACAAAATATGTAGGTACCTTTTTAATAAAATTGTGTTAAATTACCTTTGAGATTTATCCCCAATTTATTTTTTGACGAATTTTTCCCTAAAGTATTTAAAAATTATTGAAGTTGTTCGTTATCAAATAGTAAAATTAAAATAAAATTTAGGGTAGGAGCATTCGCGATAGGGGCATATTTGCCATTGCCAATTATCTTGAAAATGAAGTAATAGGTTTTGTGGTACTAATTCATTTTCTCTTTCTTTATCGCAGATCTTTCATCCATCAAATTTTGATGTTTCAAAAATTATATTATATTATATATACATATATATACATATATACATATATACATATATATATATATATTATAAACGTGATTAATTTATTTTTTTCAATATTTTCCCAAATATTTCACTGCGGGTATTTTCGGTGATAACTTTCCTAGTTTTAGGGATTCAATAAAGATTTTTTCCCGTTTTACAAACATGATAGTAACGAACCAGAATTGGCAACATGTATTTTAATAAATTCATTAAAAGTGTGAAAAATATTCACCCTATCATGAAACCTTTTTCCTTCGAAATGGTTTTTCTTCCTTAAATTTGCTATCGTGAAAAAATTCCCATGTATAATTTCATGATAAAATAAAATTCTCCTTATCGTGAATGATTTTTTTCCCGCGAGTTTTTTCACTTTTCCCTTTAATTTATTCACTTTATTTTTGCTGGGTAACAGAACAGAACATGTAGGTAGTTCTTCTTATAATTCGAATATTAAAGTTTAAAAAATTTATTTTAAGGACACGCTCCGTTAATAAGGCACAAACTAATATATAGCTCAACAAAATGCAATACAATAGGTTGATACAGAAATATTGATACAGAAAATTTATTAAAATTTTTATTTTTATTTTTGTTGTTTTTTTTTTTGAGTTAGTTCACTTACAATATATCGGGTAACTCCAAGGGGTCAGATGCATCCCACAAACCAGAACGAACAATTTGCTGGTGCTTGCTTTCATTCCCTTGCCATAAACTATCATTCCAATACTAAATATTTTGCTTTGTTTTTTAAAATTTCTTTACAATATTATACGTGTATATTTTTGAACAAAATTTTCTTTGATTTTTATTTTTTTTTTAATTTTCTTCTTTTTTTACATTCACTGAGAACTGATAGCGGGAAAATTGTTTCAAGGGTGATTCACAATAGCATTTTTTCCTTCAAGGGAACAAAAATTCCACTTGTCATTCTCGATTATCTTTGATGTATAAGAGTCGTCCTGGGGAGCTTTCGCTAGACTACCGGTAGGCCGACCCAACTTATCCTATACTAACTATACATTTTGTTTACTGTACATATAGACCCTTTAGTCTTTGCAGAATTTAAACAAAAAAATTATTGACTGATTTTATTAATGCACTTATTTTGGATTATTAATTAAATTATTATTATTATTAATTAAAGTTTTATTTATTTTAGATAAAATTCAATTAAAAATATTAATTTTTGTTTCTTTTTTCAATTGCAGTATTAAAATCATATAAAAAGACATATGTAGGCAAACGATTCTGCTCATATCACTTGTCGAATTAACCCCATGGGCTGGGGTAATTTAGCCGTTTTTCACTCACTTCAGAAATTCTTAGAAATAATAAACGTAACGGAGATATAGTCAGAATAAGAAGGGCTTAAATTAAAGCCAACGTATCTAAGAATTTAGTACAAAAAAAAGTTTACAGATATCGTTGACGGTTATACGAAGAGAGTATTTTAAACAAAAATGTGGCGGATGCTCCTTTTTCTACTTTACTTACATTTATAAAAAGAATACAATTTTAGTTAATAATAAATAAAATCTTTAATTATCAGGAACAATTGTCTTCTTATATTTAATATTTACTACGGTCAAATTGTATTTAAGTTGTATTATTAATGAGGTCAACTTGTACGTGATTTTTCTTGGGCTTTCTTTCTTTAAACAAAAACAAAATGATAATCTTCATAACATACGCCAAGAAGATTAATGCAAAATAGTAACACTTTTTTATTGTTGTAAAATTCGAATTATTGTCAAACTATCTTCTGTAAGTAACTACAAAGTATACTTCTAAACGATGAATGTATGATAACAATATATTCGTTTTTGTAAATTTTGGGAAATCATCCGACAATTTTCCAGAAGACACTGAGAAGTGGCGCCTAGAAGATAGACAACAATATTATCTTCCAAATGTTTGCAGCAAACACACCATTTCTCCATGTAAATTGCAATAAAGATACCAACACACCTGTATGTACATAAACACTGCAAGTAAAATCAATAAATACAATTTCCTCTTCTCATTATTTCCTCTATGAACAACAATAAAATATGTACACAGATTAACGACATAATTTTTTTTAATTGCCTAGTTATTACATGCAATTTTATTTTTTATAAATATTTTATTTAATTTGAAACATATTTTTTCATTATTTTTAAATTGGTTTTACATAAATGTTTTAATATTTTTATAGAGAAAATTTTTTGAAATTTATTTTTATATAATTTATTAAAGTAGTATTAAAGTAATTATTTGTTAAGTTATATTTATTTGACAATTATGTTTAATTGAATTTTTCTTTATAAGGTGTTAATTCGTGAAGATTAAAATGCTAACTAATTGGGAGATTAATAAAGAAAGAATAGAGAGATGATAAAGGAAAATATAAGGTAATAAAGTGGTTATACGAAATATTGAGATTGCCATGATGATAACAATAGGAAACTAATACATAATAATATAATATTAACAAGCTTATATATATTACTGGTGTCTTTCTATTTCAAGCACTTAAATCCTACTCTTTTTTTACGACCTATTTACTATATTTGATTGGTCTAATATTTACTCTTGTATTTATTTATTATTCTTGTTTTAATGTTACAAAATCATTTTATTATTCCAACAATAAAATCCTAATATTTATTTAACTAATAACAAATTGTTTCCTTCCTTCCGTTACCAATAAAAATACCATGTACTTATACGTTATTTAACAAAGTCTTTTCCAAATTTCCCCAGAATTTGTAAAACTCTACAATAAATATAAAGTTAAATTTTGGCCAAGAAAAAACAGCAGCAAAAGCACTACAACCAATTTAATAAAAATTTACAAGTTAAAGGGAAAAAATTTAACTTTTACTTCCCACTCACTTCTTAGACAGTCACTCACTCACTCAGCCACATAACCATTAGAAGTTAAGAGTGAAAAAAAGCATAAGAAAATATATATATATATACATTAGACTGGTCCAAAAATACATGGGATTTGCAAAAATTATTTATTTAGGGCTCCATAAAGCCTCTCCTATCATATATATATACATATATAATATTTAGGGGTCGCTATAATTTGCGACTTTTTCCTATATAATTCAATATTATATGAAGTTAATAATGTGGTACAAAATGCCGGTTTTTTACATTAAAAAAAAAATATGAAAGCGTATATATTATATATTTTTACAACTCGAAATTTTATATACATATGTAAATCGCTCGTTTGCTACAATAACGTCATAACGGAAGACGCGGTTTTTTACACTAAGAAAATTCTAAAAGCGTATATAATATATTTTTATAATTAGAAATTTTAAATATATATATGCATATCGCGCGTTTGCTGCAATAACGTCATAAAAATCTATTTTTTCAGAAGACATAATTTTAATTTGATATATATTCCGGCTTTTTACATTAAAACTATTCTGAAAGCGTATATTATATATTTTTACAATTAGAAATTTTAAACATATATGAATATCGCTTGTTTGCTGCAAGAACGTCATAACCGAAAAAAAATCTATTTTTCAGAAGACGAATTTTTAAGTTTATATATATTTTTTAAAAATTTTGAATGGAAATAATATTAATTATTTTAATTTTAACCGCTTTTCTAGATAACTTTACGATGTCGACTATACAATAGCCGTTGTTGCAAGGAAAACAATGGATTATGAAATTTGGATAAAATGGTTTTAACGCGATACTGCGTGAAATATAAAAAACTTGAATAGAAGATTTTGTCACTTAATAAAACACAATATTGTCTATGTATTAGTGAAGTTAACTCGAAATTTGCATTTTTTGAGTTATGACGTTGTTGTAGCGAATGAGCAATATAAAGAATGAAAAACATTTCAAATTCATTGTGAACTTGGAAAAATCGTCAAATTAAAGCAACCTCTAAATATTGTTGGATTTGTCTGATGTTTTTTAATATTTATTTCTTTAGTCGAATAAAACATGGTCAGCCTTTTGTGTTGATGTTTCTAAAGTTTTTCAAAAATTGGACCAGTCTAATATACATACATATAAAAACAAATTTACGGTAATAACATCAACTTCTAACAAATTAGATTGTTTTCCACTTCAATTCGTTTATATGCTTGATTTATACAAATCATCATCATCATCATCTTCAGCTACCACTACAAAAAACTACAACAACTTAATAATTAACAATAACAATTTCATCATTTGCAATAAGAGAAAAAATATAACTATAACATTATTATTGTTATTACCATCATTATTATGTATAACGGAACAAAACAAAACAACATTAATGATCTCGCCCTCATAATCGATGGATATTTCTCTTCAGCACTTATTTCTCTTGCTGGATTTTTTTATTTATTTTTTTTTTTTTTTAAGAAAAAGTAAAATAAATTACAAAAAAGAAAAAAATAATAAAAGTGAAAATAAAATATCTAAAACATTAAGTTCTAGCACACACTTTAACATTTTATTATTTAACTTATTTTGTTGTTGTTGAAGAAGAAACAACAGCAACAAACAACCATAAGACCGTCAAAATAAAAAAAAAACAAGTCAAAAGGACATATGTATACTAAAAGGGATGAGCAGGATATGAATATGAATAAACGAAAAATTATTACAAGACAGTTTTCTAAAAGAGTTAAATCTTTTTTCAAAGAGAAAGAGAGATAAAGAATGAGAATTACAGAGGTATTCTGAAAATTTGTTTTCAAACTCAATTCAAATTTTAGTCTTCTATGTTTTAAATACTCTTTTTTGTGGCAGACAATTTCCTTGATACTTTTTTCCAGGAGAAAGTTAATATGGCATTCTAAAGTGTTCTTTAAAAAGTAAATTTAAATTTTAGTTTCTTCCGCATTTATGTTACTTTAATATTTATTTATTATTATTATTATAATTATTATTTTGTTTATTTAGTATTATTTTGTTTATTTATTTTTTTTTTTGTGACTTACATAAATATAAGATTCTTGGCCAATTAGCTATATCCTTAATTTTTCTGTAGGAAACACTCTCAAGGTTAAATTCCTTATTCGAATTTGATGAAATTTAACTAGATTATTAATTGTTTTCTTAAAAAGTTTGCTATTGAAAAACAGTCAATTCGGTTTAGAAGAAAAAAATTTGTAGACAAAAATCAGGACAGCCTCTACAACATTTTAATTATTTTTTATAATTTGCAAAATATTTAGAGAAATTTAATACAAATTACTCATGATATAGGACTGCACAGTGAGGCATTTTGCAAAATAAATGGTAATAAATCTGTATCTTTTTTTTGATGAAACTTGGAACATCGATCAAGGAGGAGATATGCTTTCAGAATATTATTTATTGGAGTGTTTAAGCTTGTGGATAAACAACATGATTTGAAATTTATTAACTAGAAACGTTATAAACAAAAATTATCATATAATATATCATTTTAAAGGAAATTGCATCTTCTGCAAAACTATGTACAACAATTTTTACTATTTTAAAATGTATAGAAAACTTTTCTTAAAATAAATTAAAAAAAAAAGTTATATAAATTTTGTTTATAGGAACATTTATCATAAACTTGAGCCTGAATATTTTCAAAGTGGTTATAGGTATCAAAATAATTTTGGCACACCTTATAAAGTTGTTAATGAAGATTTTATTAATGCAAAGTTCAGATTAATACACATAATTGTTTTACGGTCAAAATTTTTGTTTTTGAAAATATAAGTTTTTTTTTTTTCAGAAAATTGTCTCGCGTGAGCAAATTTACCAGAAGGTTTTCACAATTTTTTGCAAAAGCTTTAAAAACATACCATACTGTTTTATGTAGTTAGAAAAAAATTGCCGAAATCAACAAACAAAAATTTTTATAGAGCCAAAAATTTGAACTTTTTGTGCAAAAATGGATCATTTTGACCACTACTGAATGTAGGGTACACGCTTACAAAATTACACTTATAAGTTTGTCTAAGGTCTAGTCTTTCAGAAAATATTGAAGTTGTATAACAAAACTTTAAATATATGTTGGGTTATGTTTGGGTACAATTTGGTCCCGTTATGAAACCCTGAGGGATTATGTGATGCCGTTCGAAACGAACCAACCTGACGCATGTATGAAAGAACTGATCCATCTAATGATAATATCAGAGAAATCTGACAATACATGCACAAACTGGCTTCCAAAATTAGCAGTCCTGATCCCGGCAAGAGTGTAACAGTGGCCAGTTGGTCCGTTTCTTCACCTCGAAGAAGAGATCCATCTTTGGCTAGTGCATCCGCAATAACATTACCCGGGGTGATTGACCCCTAATCCGGACCAGCTCCAGGTTTGAATGTCTCGCCATCTTATTCGGAGATATCCGGCATTCATGTGCCAATCTGGATGTCGAAAAGAAACCCGAGAGCGTTTTTATCGCTGCCTGTACAGATTTGGATATTCGCTCCGAACACCCTATAATACATTAAACAGTTTACCGCCCTCATTAGGGCCGAGATCTCTGCTTGAAGAATGCTGCAGTGATCTGGCAATTTAAATGAAAGCGGAAATATAGACACCCCCAACCACTTCAACAGATTTGGACTCATCAGTATAAACATCAACTGAACCAGCCCTTAATTCTGGTGTAGTTGAGATTGATACTGAGAAGTCTCTGCCAAGAAAGGGTATCTGGATACAATAATCGATATTGCTAGGAATGCTATTAATAAATACCAGAATGGTTGCATGGCCGAATCCGCTATCATTCCATGAACCTATAGTCTCGAGTCTTGTCGCCTTCATAATGGCGATCTGTTTGGCCATAAGATTCACTGGTAGCCAGTTCATTAGAACAAATAAGGCTTTAGTTGGAGTTGTACGAAGCGCTCCTATTATGATTCCGATATAGGTGGATTTCTCCATAGCCTTCCACCATACTATCGCTCCGTACATAAGTATGGGCTTAATCACACAAGTATGGGCTTAATGACCAACTGTAGCGCCTACCGTGCTGTGACTATTGCCAATTACTTTTAAAAATTAATAAAGTATAGATAAAAAAAACTTTATTTTTCTTTTATTTTTTCTTTTGGTTGAAAGAAAAATTTTCTGAAAATCTATTTTTTCTTTTTTTTCTTTTTGTAAAAGGAATGCTGCTTTTTTAAGAACACACTCCTTTCCATCTCTTTTTCTTTATCACTCAAGTATTTCCTACTTTGCTTTTATTTCCCTGCTATTTCCACAACAAAAATTATTATTTTTTTTGTTCTCTCATTTTTTTCCTATTAACGAAAATTTATGTTAATAATCGTTGCGAAATTGTTATGACCATGCTGAATTTGATGATAATAATGATTATAATAATAATAATAATGATAACGACGACGTAAACAGAAACAATGACTAGTAAAAAAAATCATAAAACTGCCAACAAACCAACAACATCTGCAGCAGCATCATCCACACCATCATCATTAAAGTCCAAAAAAGAAAGCACTTTTTTTATTTTTTTGTTTTTAAATGAAAATGAAATGAAACGTAAAAACAAAACTTATTGTTACGCTTTTCAAATGCGGCTAAGTACCAAACAACAACCATCATGATTATCATCATAAACATCATGAAACTTTTCTTTAAGTTGAAAACAGTTGTAATAACTATGTGGCCCGTTTGGGTATTTGCTACGCGAGCACACATACCTCCTTACGAACATTCATATAAACAAAAAACTCAAACGAATTACTATAATATTTCTTATAAATTTCCGTAACAAATGTTTATAGCCATTACTATTTCTATTTTGCTGCCATGAATTCTTTAGCCATCCAAAATCTAACGGTCTATCAGCTGACTTTAATTTGAATTAAATTTGAAGTGCTTGATTGTCGAATAAAAAGTGTGGTGAATTTAATGTTGGATATAAATTGTAAGGGGGAAAAAGGAATTTTTTATATATACTTGTTTCTAAATTATGACCTTAAGTGGTCAAGAAAGGTTAATTGGAAAATAAAAATTCTTAATAAAAAGAGGGATTTTGAAATAATTTAACCATCAAACATGTTGTTGTTATAACATAAGTGGGCTTCTTTTTTTTTTTTTTTTTTGTTTTTTGATATCTATTCATTAATAGAAAACAAGTTTATAAATCTAAAATTCTCATAAAAATAAACTGTAATGTAACTCTTTGCTTTAATTAGTATTAATCATTATTTAAATTTATAACAATTATAATTAAGGCCCTTTTCACTATCTCTCAATTAGGATCTATTGTGCTTCCTTTTTTTATTTTTCATATTAAAAAATTTTGGGGAAAAGTAATAGATTTTTATTCAAACCGTATTACAATGAGGCAGAATAAAAATGTTTTTAAAAAAAAAGTTATTTCTAATGGGTTAAAATACAAAAAAAAAAAATAATAATAATAATAAAATAAAAATGGACTTTAATTACAAAATTGGTTATATTAATTAAATTTTTTATTGATTTTTCTCTAATCACCAAAATGATAATATTAATTAACTGAAAATAAATGATTTTTTTTTTAATTTCAATCAATTTTTTTTAATTGACGTAATAACAATTACAATTCAAATTTCATTTAAAATTAATTAAAAGATTTACTGATGTGTGAGTGTGTTCTATGTATATTTATTACATACTTATTCTTGATTCCCAGGAAATTCATATTAATAGCGGTCATATCAATGGAACGCTTCAACAAATGGATTTGAATTACCTCCAAGTAGACTTTACAACCTAAGAACGACATAGCAGTAAGAAATAAACAAGTTATGGCAGCCTGCAAACTTATACTTACTGAATAATTCTATATTCACGTCATCTTTGGAACCTCACAAAATCTTCACAATCTGGTTTAATCGGTTCCGTTTTTTTTTTTTTAGTAAAGTCCAAGCGGTCTAAAATCTTCCATACTTGTAATAAAATTATATTATGGTTCAAAATTTGTTTATTTTATTTTTTAGTTTTTTACAATTTATGTCAAAAGACTTAAATCAATTTGAAAGTTGATTACATTAATAAACAATTTTTATTAAGTTTCAATTTAAAATTAAACAACGATTTAATTGAAAAATTTTATGGAATAATATTTTCTGTGTTAATTTAATTCATATCAAATTTCCCATTAGCATAGTAGAGGGGATTTTAAGTATAGGTTTCAAGAGACTCCTTCAATGTTGCACAAATTAAATATTTGACATGTTTTTATTGACTAGACTATAATATAATAGATAATAAATTTGATTAGACCATAGCTAGACTAATAACTAAGGCAACCAAAAATATGTTCTAAGAAAAGTATTTTATGCAAATAAAAAATTCTCCTAAAATCAGAAAATTTATCCTTAAAATAAAAGAGATAAGATAAGTTCTAAATAAATTCTAAAAAATTATTTTCCTTTTGCACTTAAAAACATTCAGAGTTAAATTTCTATCAATTTATAAGATTTTTGCCCTATACAAAAATTTTAAATTTATGCAATTTTGTGTAATATATGCAAAGTTATGATCTTATCCTGCAAAAAAAAAAAAAAAAAAAGAACTGAAAAAGAGCCGAAAAAGTCATAATTTTAACAATGTGTTATCATTGAAAGAAAGTACTTAGTGCTGAAAAAGAGCTGTAGAAGTTCTTTTTTTTAACCCATGGTTGTCATTGGCAGGATGTTCTTCTTTTATGCTTCTTGTTCATTGCTTTTGAAGTTCTTCTCTTAAGACTATATTTGTAAATTTTTATCTTTGATAATAGATAATAAAAATACTTAAAAATTTTTTAACTTTTTTTCCTGCTAAAAATACAGTTATTTTCACTTTTTTGCAAGTAATTATTAATAACTTACAAAAAAGCTCAAAATACTCGTATGCACTTAGTTCTATTTTTGAAGCGGTGAAAATGTTCTTTTTTTTTAAACAGAAAAAAATGTACAAAAGTATGCATTTTGAGAGCTAAAATATGCTCTGAAAAAAGTATTTTGTATGAAAATATGACAAAGTATGCCGATAAGAGTAAAATATGCAAAATTATGCTGTTAGAATTGAAATATGAAAAAATATGCCGTAACAAATCGATGTTAAAATTCATAAAATTGTTTGAAACGGATAAATAACTGACGGTCTGGTTCACTTGAAGCCTAGGACAAAATATGATTTTGAATATTTTTGGTTGCCCTGCTAATGACTGTAGTATAGCGTAGGCTATTGACTAAAATATAGTGTAGTATTGATTGTTACTCGGCTATAGTCTTGACTATTTGTAACTAGCATTTTTGCACTGAACTGAAAAGCTACAGAAAAAAAATATCTGTTATGTTGTAGAATATCTGATCGAATCTATAACATGAATGCGAGTGTTTTATAACGGTTATTGTGGAAATACTTAACGGATAATAGATATAAGGTTACAGTGGTCCAAAATTCTTTCTACATTTAAATGTACCTAACATTATAAAATAAGTAATTATTTATAGCATCTTGACTAAATTTTAACCTCCTGCGGCAATTGATGCAGGACGCCAGAAGTCCATTTATGTTGACGATTCCAAAGCTAATCAGAATTTCTTTTCTTCACCAATATTACTGATATATAAATTAAAGAAAAATTAATATACCCATATTTTAACATTTAATTTCAAAAATTTTGTTTCATCCACATTAACTTCTTTTGGAAAATTTACGAAATACGATTTTATTAAATTTTTACTTAGCTAACATTAATACTAAAGGCAAAAAATTTCATAAAAATATCAACAATATAAATGTCAGTGTAAGATCCCACTCCAATCATTGTAAGAAATTTGGCCTTTCGTAATTTAAAGTACGATTAAATAAATGTGCGACAGCTTTTGGTTATTTTCATACAATGTTAAATCACCCTCTGAAGTTACAAACAGTTTAATATCGTTTGAACTTGTTTGAATTACCCCGAAGGGTTTCAGAAAAAGCGATCATCGGCCACTACTTTCACAACTATTCATAATTTTAATAAATTAAATTTTTTAAGGAGATTTACGAAACATGCTTAAAAAGGTGTGCGTAATAAAAAATTTTCTGAGTAGATATTTTGTTATTTAATTTCTCTATTTTTCTGCCTCAAATATGATATTTTTTATTGTACTCAAATATATCTGTAAAATAAGAATAACAATATTGCTTAATATCCCCAAAAATATCCCCAAAAATCTTTTACCATATATACTATGTAGGGTATCCAATCGATTAACCGTCATTCGGTTTTCTGATTAATTTTGATCGATTAACTGTTTGAAAAACGAATAAACCGAATAATTTGTGTCGAATAACCGATTAAATGAAATTTAGATCTTGTGGTTGTAAATTTAGAATATTTTTCATTTCTAAAATAAATTTATGTCAGCTAAATCTTTTTTTAAAATATCTACATATATCCCAGCAAAAATAAATAAAATTCATTTTTAGGGAAGTACTTTTTCATCACTTCCAAAGTTTCGATAAGTGTACGTTTTCTTGTGCTTAAGAAGTAATACAAACAGCATTCAAAAATATTATTAAAAAGAGATTGAAATGATGAATAGCTACCAAAAAAGAGAACATCTTCCAATGGCAATTTAACGTCTTTTTTTTATTGGTATAGAATTTTTAATAAAAAGCAACGTGATTATAATTTCATATACACTTAAATTTTTGACAATAGAATTTTTTTTTACTTTTTTTTTTATTAAATAAAGCTGAATTAGGAGAATATTTTGTAGCAGCATTAGGTCAAAAAAGTTAAATCTTTTCATACAAATGGGTGAAAGAACTGATAAGATGATTGCTTTTTGAAAGAATTTGATTTATTTCAAAAAAACTAATGTAATGGATTAAATACTTTAATTAAGGTTATTTATATGTTTCACATGTACTACTAAGACTTAATCGAATAATTTGCTATTAATCGATTATTATCAACGTATAACCTCGAATAATTAAAGCCTCAATAATTGGCTATCCTAATACTAGGTTAATATTCATTTGAGTTGCTTAAACAGTAGATTAAACAATTGATAAAATATCCTTCTCCCAGTATATTTACAATCCTGTTTTAAATCTCCTAATGCAAAAACTCATATCCTATTTGGGTATAAGCTTTTCAGCTAAGTGATCATTATAGTTATTAATCCGGAAATCCCGGGAAGTCGAAAAATTTGCCCTACTGTACTTTAATGTAGATTTAAAAATAATTAAAATTATGTTATATCATTAATAATTTTTCTCTCTCTCTCTCTCTCTCTTTAGGTAAGTTAATGAAAAGTATAAGTAAGTATTTTGAAATCAGCTTAAATCCCGAAGAGAACTTCAATGCCAATACATCGAATTTCCTCAAAAATTTACAATAAATATAAAATTATATTCCTATTAATATTTTATAAACAAATATTAATTACCCAGCTAAAAATTTCAAAATAAGTGGCAATAATTTTGTCAAAACTATGGACTAATATCTGATTTATCTTGCACAGAAAAAAATAAAAATAAAAATTTACTTCAATTAAAAAATTGCTTATATTAATAAAATTTTTGTTTGACTTTGCTCCAATCACCAAAATGATAATATTAATTAACTGGAATAAATGATTTTGGCTTGAATTTCAATTAATTTATAGAACTATGACTGAATGTTTTGCCTACGGATTTTAATATAATTATTTATTAAATTATAAAAAAATATTTAAATAATACAATACAAGTAAAATAAGACAAACAAAATATGAAAACTCCAAATTTTATTGGGAGAAACGAAAGTTGGTGTCATATGTCATATGCACCCTGTTAAAATTACCAATAGTCACGTATAAATGCGATTCTTGTAACCTTTGACCTAAAATGTCTCATGTAGCTCACATGTGACTCAATAGGATATATAAGATGCCAAAACGAAAGTATATATCCAGTTTCGTTTCCCTCCATCAAATTTTAGTGTTATAAGCTTATTTAACTAGAATATACTCATAATATACTCATGTATATATTGTATGTATAATATGTATAATATTCCTTTCTAAATAAATTTTAATACATAATATACTTGTATTTCATTTCCGAAAACTTATCATAAAAGCGTTCATTTCTGCGGGACGTTCCAATAAAGATTTTCATATTATTCTATTTGAGTGCCTTTAAGACATAGAATGATATACATATAAAAGCATTAAAAATTATGACAGATGTTCGAAAAAATCCTTAAAAACAAATAATATGAATTGACCTTTTATATATATGTAAACAATCTTTCATAGAACAGCTTTGAAACAAGAATGGATTTTGAAATTGGATCTAACCTCCGGTACTAATGAGGAGAACATAATCTCACCAAATTTTTAAAATTTGAATATATCAAATAATTATTATTAAATACATCTCTAAACACTGAGAAATCATGTACATATTTCGTATTACTGTTTTTTTAACAGATAAAATGAAGTCAAATAGTTGGAAATTTAGAAAGTTATTTCTATATTTTTTGTTAATAAGTTTTTCTTTTTTTTCTCTATATATATTTTTTTTTAAAGATCTGCTGATTTTTTCAACAAATTGTAAACCAATTAAAAAATTAATTATATTAATTAAAAATATAATTAAAAATCACTTTATTAAAAAATTATTTATAATACTATTTTCTATATAAGGAGTTTTGTATGAGTTAAAATTATATAGAATTATGTATAAATTATTTCTGCATAATTTTCTCCACATAGAACGTTATTAAAATTCGTTTCAAACCAATCTCCTTCTCCTCCTACTCCACAACAAAACCGATAATTGTTTAACTTTTTCTTTACATCATCTAAAAAACTACCAAGTAAGAAATTTAAATTTCTTTACTTAAAAGGACCAAGAAATATTTTTTTGGCAAATAAACTTGTGTTCTGATATTAAACATAAAATTGCTTTTTGTTTTCGGGCTGACGTTTAAATATACGTTATAACTTAAACACACACGCTTACTCACACAAACACTTGAATTAACATATACACATGTAAACCGAAATAAAAAATAAGAATAAACTCAAATATGCAGCATATATAAAATGTAGTTTTAACTTGAGGGTTTTCTTTTTAAAATACTTTTTGTACATATGAATATTTGACTATTTACTTTTTATCTGCCCACTCATATGATGTTGAAAATCTAACTGAAAATCTCAAACGAATAACTATGATAATGCTGCTGCTGCTGCTGCTGCTGCTGTTCATGATGACGTTGGATAAAGAAGAGTATGATATACGTAATTTTAGTTCTTTTTTTTCTATTTTGAATAGATGACTTAGAAAAATAGCAAAAGAATAGAAAGGAAACAAGTACTAGGAACAACGCAATAAAAAAAAGAGCAAGTGCGTTTTGGGAATTAGAGTTGAGCAAAAATATTTCGATCCATTATACAGTTTTCATATTTATGATTTTAGCCAAGGGATTTAAGGTTTATTACACTTTGTTGTTATTTTTGTTGCTGTTGTTTTTCCACTATTATAAGAAGTTAACTTTTTTTTGTCTTAAACCTATGAACAGTTTGGCCTGCATTTCACTTGTGCTGAAAAGGGGAGGTTTGTTTATTGTGTGTGTTTATGGGAGGATTTTATATAAAAAAATATTTATTTGGTATAGAGGGTTTGATTAAGGGGGAAGGGGGAGTTTTACTACCACTTGATTGTATTTTATTGTTAAATTTTTATTACATTCATTATGATACCTTGGGGAATTCACAATACTCAAAATTGAAGACTTTTGTTTTCTTTGACAAGTCATTGGAGTTGCTACATACAGGTTAGAAAAGTTTGTTAAACTAATATTTTTTTTTTTTTTGCCAACAAAGAAAACTTTCAAAGGGGCAAAAAAGTTTTGCTGAGAAATTTCTCAAAAACGATTTTAAGTTAATGTAATTTATTGAAAATTGAAAAAGGTATAGAAATCAGGATTTAAATCATAAAAAAATTACCTTTAATAACTTTTGAAAATAAAGTTAAAAGGATACAGTTCTTTAGTAACTAAACTAAATTATAGATTAGGACAGCTATAGATAGTACTAAAGACTACGCTGCGGACTCACCTAAAAATATAGTTTTTAAAGGAACTATGCTAAAAATTAGACTATATACACCATTGAACAGACTATAGTCAGAACGATTGAATAGGCTATAGTCTAGACTACTGAATAGGCTATAGTAGAAATAGTCTAGCCAATAGTCTATACTATATTATAAAAAATATTCTAAACAATATTCTGGACTACAGTATAATCAATATTGTAGACTATAGTATAACTAGTAGTATAGACTATAGTCTGGTCAACTATAGTCTTGACTATTGCCTAGACTACAGTCAAGACTATACTATAGTCAAGATTATTGCTTAGAAAATAGTCAAGACTATTATTAACCAGGCTATAGGCGGAGCTATTGAATACATTATAGTCTAGATTACCGAATAGCCTATATTCTAGATTATCGACTAGATTATTGATCAGACCTCATTTCTGGAATAGCCTAGAATATTGACTAGACTATAGTCTATACTATAATCTTGACTAGTGTTTAGAATACAGACTAAACTATTAACTATAGTCAGGATTATTGATTATAGTCTAGACTATCAAGACTATCAAGACTATTAACCATAGCATATACTAGGCTATTGGCGATAGCAAATACTAGACTATTGACCATAGTCTATACTAGACAATTGATTATAGTCCACACAAGACTATTAACTATAGTCAACATTAGACTATTGATTACAGTCTAGACTAAAATATTGAAAATAGTATATATTATACAATTGAATATAGTTAATAAAGGGTGATTCAAGTAGAGATACTTTTTTCAATAGCCTTTTTTTTGACAAATCTCATGTGAGTTGTGTCATGTTGTCATGTCATTTTTGTTTAGTATTGTTTGGCATTTCATAATGGAAAGACTTACGCCTGAATAACGTTTACAAATCGTTCAACTTTATTACGAAAATTCACGTTCTGTGAGGAATGTGTTTCGTGCACTTCGCTCAACTTATGGTCAACATAATCGTCCTACTGAGCGTACTATTCGCAACACCATCACCCATTTTGAGACCCAGCATTCATTGTTGGACAATATTCGACCGAATAGACCACGTCCAGCACGCTGTGAAGAAAATATAGCGACCGCAGCTGAGAGTGTACACGAAGACTGTGGAGAGTTAATTCGACGCCGTTCGCAGCAACTCGGACTGAGATCGAGGCCGAGATCTTAAATTGAAAGCGTACAAAATTCAGCTTGTGCAACAACTGAAGCCGCTCGACCTTCCTAAGTGACATCGCTTTGCTCTATGGCCTCTTGAACAGTTCCAAGAAGATCCGACGTTTTCGAGGCAAATTTTGTTCAGCGATGAGGCACATTTCTGGCTCAATGCTGCACTTGGACGAAGAGCATTTTGAAGAGATTCAAGAACTGCCACTTCATCCAGAAAAAACAACGGTTTGGTGTGGTTTGTGGGCCGGTGGAATCATCGGTCCATATTTCTTTAAAAATGATGCCGGTGCGAACGTAACCGTGAATGGCGACCGTTATCGTGCCATGATAACCGACTATTTGATGCCTGAAATTGAAGCTCGTGATCTCGGCGACATTTAGTTTCAGCAAGGCGACGCCACTTCCCACACATCGCATCAATCAATGGATTTATTGAGAGAATACTTCTATCACACCGTTAGACTTTTTCCTGTGGGGATATGTAAAGTCTAAAGTTTTTGCGGACAAACCCGCTTCGATTCAGGCCTTGGAGGAAACATTACGCGTGTCATTCGCCAGTTACCAGTCGAACGAGTTATCGAAAATTGGACTCAATGGACATAATCTTCAAAAACTAAATGCCAAAGAATTTGCTTTCAAATGATAATAAACATTCCCCATTAAATTTGAATTTTCTGTGTTTTTTTCTTTAAAAAAGTAGGGAACCACGAAATGGATCACCGTTTACTAGACTATTGACTATAGTATATTCTAGGGCACTGACAATATTCTGAACAAGATTATAGTATAGACTATTAAATATAGTCTGTATTATCGATTATAGCCTAGAGTAGATTATTGACTATAGCTTAGACTATTGACTAATATCTAGTTTAGGTTATTCTCCACACTATTGACTAGACTATAGTCTAGGCTAATGACTGGACTATTGACTAGACTATAGTCTAGGCTAATGACTGGACTATTGACTAGACTATAGTCTAGGCTAATGACTGGACTATTGACTAGATTATAATCTGGATAATTGATTAGATTATAATCTAGACAATTTACTAGATTATAATCTAAACAATTGACTAGGCTATAGTCTAGACTATTGACTAGGCTATAGTCTAGACTATTGACTAGGCTATAGTCTAGACTATTGACTAGGCTATAGTCTAGACTATTGACTAGGCTATAGTCTAGACTATTGACTAGACTATAGTCTAGACTATTGACTAGACTATAGTCTAGACTATTGACTAGACTATAGTCTAGACTATTGACTAGACTATAGTCTAGACTATTGACTAGACTATAGTTTAAACTATTGACTAGATTATATAATATTGATTATACCATAAACTATTTACTAGACTGTAGTATAGTATAGTTTTAAGTTTTAACTAAACTAGAATTTTTACTATCTACTAAACTATAATCTTGATTATTGCGTGTGAGACCAGATTATATTTTTAACCATTGACCAGACTATAGCTTTAAATGTTGTCTAAATTATAATCTTGACTTTCTACTGTTGCGTATAATTTTTTCTTACATTTCGTGTTACCTCCACAAACGAATGTAGGGTACTTTACATTATAGTGCAAATGTGTAATATTGGAAGTGTTCATTAATAACACTTGCCGTTTAAATGAACTTTATTGTAGACAATGTAATTTTTTATATATGTAGCTTGAACATAAGTATTGTCAGTTGCTACTATAATTGATGTACAGCAAGGTGTATTCAGAATAAAGAAAAGGACAAATATGGTAATTAGAATTTTGCTTAAGGCCATTTCGAATGAGGAACAAAGGCTAAGCTAGACAAAACAACAAATAAAAATTATACATACATATATTTTGTGTAATAAACATAAACTCTAAATAAATATATAGATATTGAAATTATGTTTTCCAACCTCAGTCTTGTCATAACCAACAAAAGACTGTAACATATTTCTTTTCATTATAAAAGTCCATTATTTTCTTTTTCTCAAAGTGTAATTTTAAAAGCATTATTTACTAAATCAAAAAAGTATAAATGTATACTCATTTGCTAATGATTGATTACTCTAAAACCAGCAAATAAAAACACACTCACATAAAATAACATAAAATTTGTTATAGAAATTAAGGACTTGTGAGAAAATAACATATTAAAATGTACACCTATAAAATATATAAATAAATAAATAAATACTAAATACTAGTTATTTAGATTAATGTAAACAAAAGACTTTAAATGGAAGCTATTATTTTAGCATTTTTAAAAGATATAACAAAATAAATTTATCTATGTATAAATAGCAACAACCACAAAAACCTATTTGCATAAACAAAATATATTTGCAGATATATTGTCAGATATTCTTTATTTAGTATTTAAATTTAGTTTAAACATTCAACAAATTTATTTACTTTTCACAGTATAAAATTAAAAAAAAAAAAATCTAAAAAAGAATAGAAAATATTTGTTAAAAACAATTTTTTTAATATTTATGATATTTTATTTGTTTTTGTTTTTTTTTTTTTAGCAAAATTTAGGTTATTTGTTAAAGCCTCCTACAACTTGCTTCATATTTTTGCAGTAGTTATCCCCAAATATTATTTATGTATAAACTACTATAGCTTTTAAAATATGTTTCATTTTAAAACTCATCATCATCATCATCGTCAACATTTGGGCTAAGTTATAAAAAAATACAAAACGCATAAACGAAATATAAAGATAGATGAATAAAAAAAAAAAAACAAATAAAACAGCAATAGTAAAAATTAAAATAGACATAAATACATGAAAAAGCTTTTATCTCTTAAAAAAAATTTATCCCAAAAAAACATATAAAAAATTTATAGTTTAAAATGGTAGGAAAAACTTAATTGATACAAAAACTACAAAAAAAAAAAAAAAAACAACAAATTTATACATTAGAAATTCAAAGATGTCTGTATTAAGAAATGCATATATGGGGAATTCCCTTTTTAAGTTTACCTTTATAGAGCCGACCTTAAAGCTAAAATATTTTTTATTTTAATTCTAGTTTTTTTTTTTTTTAATAACTTTGTGCAGTAAAACAACAAAAATTCAAGACCTGAAATGATTCCATGTGGTACCGGCAAGTATTCAAATTTATAAAATCCAGGTACTCCAGATACATGTAGAAATAGGACAACTTGTGTTCAATCAGTGTGCCATTGACCAGTATTGAATTATATTGAGGACAAGTGGTGCAAGCAAAATTTTCAAAATTTTAATGTTTTGCAGGTTTTCGATTAGAAAATTTGCACCATTTCGACTATTGTAAAATAAAGAATGACAGTTTATTGCTCTTGTAATTATGAATCGTTTGCCATAAGAGGTGCCTTTTTCGTAAGGCACACTCACAGCGTAATTTCAACGAAGCTAAAGTAACGCGTGATCAACAGAGGTTTCCAAATTACATTTTAAAATCGTTGTGGCGCTATAAAATATTTAAAATAAATTATATTTATAATAGGTACATCTGTTCCAAATTAGCTAAGCGGCATAAAAAGTATTCATGACCTGAGATCGCCGTGTCTTTAATATTTCATAATAAAGAGCCAGCAGTTTCTGGTGGCTGTCCTGAACTGGTTACTTGATTGAATACATTATGGTGCCACCAGTTACTTTATTAACTACGTGACTAGTCACTTTAAAATGAGCATGTTCTAAGAGGAATTCAATTACCACCTCCACAACTACTTTTTTTGCACACACAATCACCCCCCATTACTATGAAGTGGCACTTTTGTGCACACTTAATCATTTTACTGGTTACAATGAGTCAGTAAAAATTTTTGTAAATTCTATTCATCTTCTTCCCGCTTACCATAGGGCTAGTAAATTGTCAAATGACATCATGCTCATTGGTGACAGATGGGAGAGCGCCAGGTAGCTATATACCAATTAATGTCTAAAAGGAGATTAATTGCTATCAAATAAACTGCTGAGACGTTCTTGGTGGTATTTATGATTTTCTTTTTTTTTTCTTGCATGTGAATTAATTTTAGGATTTTAAGCAAAACTTTAAGCTTTTTCATTAATATATCAGTAATTTAGAAGTTTTTATGCATAATTTCAATCTACTCCAATATACTTCATAGCAGCATCTTAAAAACCAAATACGAGTATGTAGACAAAATTATTACCTTCCTTGCCACTGTATCGTCCCTCAAACCTCGTTTTACATTACAAAAGATATGGAGAAAATGTTCATATGTTTTTACTTTTATTTCTCCATAGTTTTTATTAACTATTGCTGTTAAGGAAAACGGGATGAATAAAGTAGAAAGAAAAACCCAGTTAAATACAAGTATAAACAAGTAAGAAAGATATAGTCGGTCAAGACCGACCATATGATACTCTACACCATTGTGTGTGAGTATCAAAATTCAGGAAGGGGTCTTATATCAGACCTGTGACCAATTACAAAACGATGCTTTTACAAAGTGCAAAAAATTTACGAATACAGAATAATGCCTTTATATTAACATCAATATGATTTTATGCATTGCAGGACGATTCCCGAAAGTGGGTTTATATGGGAGCTATGGTAAACTATTATTAATAGTTAATTATGGACTTATAATACATAAATAAGTTTTATATAAAACTTATTTGCGTCGAATATTAATTTGATATTAACATTTGTATGGAATTTAAGCACGTTATAGTGATTTTCAGAAGAGAGGTTTATATGGAACCGATCTTAATGAAATTTTGTGCACAGATTTGCAATTATATGAAACTTTTCTGTGTCAAATTTCATTTAATTATTTTCTATATTAAAGATATTTATGAACGTTAAGCCCTATTCCGGGAGGACATTTGTATGGGGGCCGATCATAACCAATTTAAATAGGCTTTATCCTATAAAATAATACTCGTGCTAAATTTCATCAAGATATATTCAAAATTGCGACTTGTGCTTTGTTCACAAGGTTTACATGAACAGACAGCCGGACAGACGAATGGACGGACGCACATTGTTAAATCGGCTGAAGATGGGAGTCCGTTATTTTTTTCTGAGCACAAACGCATAATACCCGAACCACCTATAGTGATCCAGGGTTTAATAACTAAAATATTCTAAAAATGATATTTACTGTAAAAACTATAAAAAAATAAGTAAATAAATAATAAAAAATTAAAAAGGTTAAAACATACTTCCATAAAAAAATTAATACAAAACAGGAGAAGTAAAATAAGTGGAAATCACCCAAAATTCAAACTAAATGACTGTATTAAGTAGCTAGTCAGTTAGTCAGCTAGCCTTACCAAATAAGACTTATTTTATTAACTAAAACTCGTAAAGAAAATAACAAAAAAAAAAAAAAAAAAAACATAAAAACATTTTAATAACTGGAGTAAAAACTTCATCACACATGTGGCGTTTAAACCTGTAGATAAGAATTATATTAATGGCTTTCTGCTGTTTTTATTTTTTATATTTTTAGTTTTCTAATTATGACTTAAAAGCTTCTGAGCGGGCTACTGCAAGTTGTTAGTAGTGAATATCAGTTTTTTCTTCTTTTTTTTTTTATTGAAATTTAAACAAAATTGATTTTTGTTTGGTTAGAGAAGTTAAAACTAAGAAAATGCTATAGGAAAATATATTTAAAACACGCATGACTAATAAAAGTTGTCTTTTTTAATATGAAATTAATGATCATGATTATAAACTTTACAAAGATCAAACCAGAACTGTGTAAGAGGAATTTTATAATTATTTTATAAGCGGGGAGGAATTTTAATTTGAAAGTAAAAAATAGATAAAAATAATTTTAAAACAACATTGTGTTTGGTTTTCTATTTTAAAGTAAAAATTTTACAACAATAAATATTAAAATGCTTAAAGTTTTTCTTTTTTGAATATTTATTTATTTTTAATTTTCTTAATATCTGTGAATTCTCGGGATTTCTTTAAAGTAATATTTTTTAGAAGCTTGTATTTTATTTTTATAAGAAATTTCATTAGTCGTTTGAAAAATCAACAAATCTAATATTTATATCCCTGGAGGATACTTTCTCCACTAACGTATCATATACATTTAAACTTAATTATAGAAATATTTCTTCCTGTTTTTACATACTCCATATATGTACATACATCCGCATATAAAATTTTATATTTAAAAATTCCTGGAATTTGTTGAATACCCACAGCAACATTAGCATTAAAACAGAGAAAAAAAAAACAACAACGTACTAATAATTTTAAATTCAAATGAACTTCAGGTTTGTAATCAAAATGAGAGTAAATTATTCTAATGGAAAATATTAACTTGAAATGGCAAAACATAAAGAAAGAGCAAAAAAAAAAAAAAAAAACAACAACAACTGTAATATGAAGCTTTCGAAGTGTAATAAAAACTATATTTAGAATATTAAAGATGATTGGCAACGAACCATAAACAAGCTTTATGAAATTTTCAGAGAAATTTATATTTATGGTCTCTTGAAGATTTTAAGTATTATTAGAAATTAATGTCAATAATATAATTCCTAATAATCAGGGCAATCAAAAATAAGCTATAAAAAAGTGAAAATATGCCTTAAAAATGAAAAATATAATTTAAAAATATAATTTTTTTCTGTCTGAATTTTTAAGAATTTATCATTCATTTTAAAGACAATTAGATTTTTATTAGGAATTACTAAAATATATATTTTTTTGCACTTAAAACCATTTTTACATTTACATTATTACATTTATCAGATAATTTACATTTTATCAGAAAATTATAAAAATTACTATCAATTTATAACATGAAAATTACTAAAACTGTATTTTACATATGTTACAGTAAAAAGAAAATTTCACTAATGGCAAAATATGTAAACAAATCTAATGCTATTTAAACTGCTAAAATATGCTCTAAAATAAGGATTTTCTATATGAAAATAAAATATGGTACTAAGTCAAAAATATGCAAAAATATGCTGTTATGGCCAAAATATGCAAAAATCGATGCCAAAATTGTCTGAAATAACTAACAGTTTAGTTCATTTGCAGCTCGGGAAAAAAATTCTTGGTTGCTATGCTAATAGCAAATTGTAATAAAGTGAATAAGCATTTTTTTATTATGAAAAGTTTTATTGAAATATAGAGCTTAGTTAACTAATTAAACTTAAAAGTACTTGGCAGAATAATAAAGCAATTTTTAGCAGACTAATTAAGCTTTAAAAAGGCGAAATAAGAAAGCTTGAAATATAATATTCAAAAGAAGCTTTATTAAATTTCCATGGAAAGTACTATATATATTACTATTATATAGCTCTGAGAATTATTATGAAATTATAAGAATAATTTGCAATAAGTCAAAAAGAAGCTATTTTATATAAATTTAAAACATTTTATTTATTTACAAGGTTAAAATATTGAATAAAATTGTAGAGAAATTGTCAGTGTAAAAGAACTGCTTTTTAGCAGAATAATAAAACTTTAAAAAGATGGATTAATATACTTAAAAAACAGTGTAATAAAGCTTAAATATCTTTTTAGAAAATAAAGAACTTTGTAGAAAACTAAAGCTATTAAATGACAAAAATATATATTCACTAAAACAAAAAAAAAAAAAAAATTAAAACAAGAACTTTAAAAATTAATAAAGCTTTTCATTATAATTCTATTGTTTTAGATTCTTTACTTTAGTAAGTAACAACTGTCCTCAAACTATACATTAAATAGACAGATATTTCACCAGTTTTAGGATCAAAATTTTCTGCAGATCCAACTCTTAAATAAAATACTCAAGAAACCGGTTTAAAGTAAAATAAATAATATAGAAGAGTGAAATATATTTTTTACTTGTGATTGGTAAAATAACTGTCTCTAAGTAATAAAAGTCTAAAGCTGAATTCAATATTTAATTAAAGTTTAGTATTTATAGGGTCCTTTAAATTTCACCTAGACCTCTCCACCCCCACCACAAAACAATTTTTATTTAAGAAAAATTAATATGCACATAAAACATCAAACCCTTAAAGGTATAAAAGAGTAAAAGAAGCAAGCACTAACCAACAAAAAGAAAAGTAAAATTAATAATTATGAAATACAAAAAATATTAAATCATGAAATAAGAAGCAAAATATTTTTAAATTTCATAGAAATACATACAAAAAAAAACCTTTTTAAATATTTCTGTTTTTGCTTTACGAAATAAAAATAATACACAGCAAAAATATATTTAAACAAAGAATTTAAACAGGGGGAAAAATAATCTGTAGCATCATTTTTAGATAAAAATCTGTTTATGATGTTTCGTTTTGTTTTGTTTTAATATAGAAAGGGAAACATTTGAAAAAGGATTTCTCTTTTGCGTCATTTGGGTAAGTAACAAGTAAAAATTTGTTAAAAAAAACTTTATTAATAAAAAAAAAATTAAAAACAAATTTAGGGTTGAGTTTAAATAGAGAAATTAAAAAAAAAAATATTATGATAATTAAATTTTGAAGTTGATTTTAAATAAAATAAAATTAATGATATAGGAAAACTTAATTCATTTTGAAAAAATTTAAAAATGAAATAAAAAGTTTGTTTTTATTTGTTTTAAAAGTTTTATAATATTTTCGCTTAAAAATTTAATAACCAAAATAATTTCTAACAACAGTTTTATCTGACTAACTCACCGAATTACCCAAAAGTATTTTAGAGTACAAAATTTTTATTAGTTAGTTAAAGTAACTGGTTAAGTTTCGTCAAGTTAATCGAGCAAACATAATATTGTTTAGCTTTTATTTAAGCTTCTCAAAAGTTATAATGTGCTTAATTTGAATTTTTAACTATTAACTATTGGAAATAAAATTTTTCCTAAATTTTATTTCTAATAGTTTAAAACTTATGTTTTAATGAGGTTTAAAATGAGAAATTAATTTACAAACTTACCTTCACATATTCAGAACTTACTGCAAAAAGCTTTATGTAGCTGCTGTTGTTAGAATCTGAAAATAAACAAATAAATAAATAAAAAAAAAAAATAAATAAATAAAAAGTTGAAACTTTTTGGGAATTATTTGCAAAAATATTTGTAATATAATTATATTACACAAAATAATGAATCAAATTATTCTGGCAAAAATTAAATTTGTTAAAAGCTTTCTTAATTGTATTAATTAAGAATTGTACATCAAAGCTCTTAGATATAATGCCAAAAAATTAATATAAAGAAAGTAGGGCATATGACTACAAATTTAAGATGAAGTAATGAGAAAAAAAATATATATTTTTTTATAAAAAGATTGACAGAGCTTTAAGCTGTAAAATTGTTAATTTGCAAAGCCTGTTAAGAAATATTATTCATAAATCTCTCTATAAGACGTTTTGGTTTTAATATTTAAAATTAAAACTTTAAAAAATCAAACAAAATTTATTTCGTTTTTATTTTTTATTTTATATTTAAGTATTATTTATTCTAGTACATATTTAAAATGATTTATTAAAAACTATTTTTCTTTTGCTATCTTTCCAAAAAAAAGCAACTTTCTAGTAATGATTACAATAAATCTTCTGCAATAAAAAAATAAACAAGAAATATATTTTTACAAAAAAATAAATTATATCATAGAAGCTTTTTTGAGTGCTTTTTTTAAGCTTTTACATTTTTTTTAAAATAAATCATTTACTTAATTTAAATTCTTTTCTTAAAGCCTTTTTAACGCTTAGTTATTTTAGAGCTTTTTCTTAGAATATATTTTTAAGCTTTTTAAAAGATATTTTTTCTTATTTCCCTTGAAAGCTTCTCTTTGAATTTAATTAATTAAAAGTAGAAAAGTACCTAAAAACTTTCAATAACATTTTCCAGTTTTCTTAAGCTAAATAAAGAAATCTGCTCTAATAATAATTAGAAAAATAATAAAAAAATAAAAATAATAACAGAGTTTGACAAAAATATTAGTAATTTCGAAGAACTTTTTCATAAAATAATTGAAAAAGCTTTTAGGCTTTTTTTAAAGTTGCTTTATTTGCAGTTAATTGGCTTCTTAAGCTTATAGGTGACATTGAAATAAATAAACAAATAATAAAAAATTTTTTAAAAAAGCTTTGGAGCCACTTTTAATTCGAAAATAATTTGTGTTCTTCAAGTGTCTATTTTTAGAACCTTTCTTTTTAAGCTAAATATAAAATGCTTTGTAATAATATTTAGAATTTAATCTTCTACAAAGGAACCAAAAAAGAGATTTTTACAAAAACATAAGTAGTAAAAATATTAATAAAGAAAATTTATGAAAAAAGTTATTTTTGACACATTTTTGATAAAATAATTGAAAGAGCTTTAAAGTGTTTTAATTTTCTTTTAATTATTTTTTTTTTATTATATTTTTTTTTAATTAATATTTTTCTTAAAGCCTCAATAACGCTTAATTATTTTAGAGTTTTTTCTTATAATATATCATAAAGCTCTTTGGAAGTTATTTTATCTTATTTCCCTTGAAAGCTTGCCTTCGAAAATGAAAAATCCTGGAAAGTTATTTTTTTCTAATTATAAAAAATATAGAAAAGCTTTTTTTTCGTACTTAAGTTCTTAAAATTGTTTTATGATTGAAACGTTAAGTATTCTTATTTCATCCCTTAAGTTTCTTCTAAGTATGAAAATTGTTTGACGTCTTAAAAATAATTAAAAATACAAAATCTAATAAAATTATTTCAAAATTTAAAAAAGATTTCAAAATATGCTCTAAATTTATATTTTTTTTTGTGGTTATATGTTTTGCATCAAAATTTTTAATTCAACAATTCATAAGCTTAAGATTTCTTTACATATTTAAAGTTACTTAAAATTTTGTAAAATTGATGGTGTTTTATTTATTTTTGCTGTCACATTAGGATGGTATGAAAAAATGCTTTGCCCAAAAAATGAATTTTGATATTTATAATGATTTTTAACATTATCGTAAGAAAATAGTAATCTAAACTAAAGAATAACAATAAAAACTTAACATAAAACATTTTAGTATAAATAAAATATATCTATGATTTTTAGTTAAAGGAAAATATTTGAAAGGTTGGGGTCACTCTATATAAATACATAAAAGTTTGTTTATTTTCTTGTCAACTTAAGTTTTAAACTGTAAAATGAAACATTACTTGAATGTGAGCTTTACCTTAAACATTTCTTAACTAAGTTTGCACTTAACTACATACTAAGGGAACAGTATAAAACTGGCCCTTTATGTTTAATACTTTTAATTTACAAATCTTGTTCTTTTAAAAACATTTTGTTGTTTAAACTTCATCAAAGTTTCTGGCTTTAAAACTTGAAGCTAAAAGCTTAACCTTAAAAGCTGCTTTTATAAATTAATTGATTAGGCCTTTTACATATTTATTAAGAAACATACAAAACGAATATGTAAACAAAGCTATTTTCAATATTTTAATATTTAATGAAACTTTTCTACTTATTGAAGTTCTAAATTATTACAATTTCCTCAAAAGAAATTTGTAATAAAAGAAAATTACTTTGATTTGCATATTATAAAAATTATGTTATATTATTTTTTAAATAAAAAATTTGAAATAAGTAGTCATTTTTTACAATAAAAGGCTTTAAAAAAGTTTTAAAAAGTTTTTTTCCTTTTTTGTATTTAGTCAAACTTTACTCAAACTTTTCAACAGCTTTTACAAAAGTTTTTTTTTTTTCATTTGTAGCACATATGAAATAATATTTTAATTATAATTTCCTTGAATCAAATACCATTCATGTGTAATAAAAAGTATTTTTGCTCATTTCCCTTTTAATATTGGTTGTCATTGGATTCTTTTATTGTGTAGTAAAATGTCAAAGTATATGTGAGCGAGTAATAAGCCCGTTTCAAGTCCTAAACATTGACATTATTTAAAGTTAAAATAATATTAAAGAAAAGTGATGGGAGGTGATATAAAATCCATTTTTCCTGCTAACAAATGCTTTTACAAGAAATTTTAAACTGTTTGTTGTTCAGTCATCAGCATCTTAGTCATCATCATGATGTATAGAATTACATTTACACATATTCATATACATAAACATTATTGAAGTAAGTTTAAGCATAGATTTGTAAATTGTTGTTGCCTGATTGTTGGTTGTAAGTACGAGGAGTATTTGTATTCAAGTGAATGAAGTACATGTGTATTTGTAAGCTTAAGCTAGATTGTGTAAGTGTTATTTCTTTAAAAAAATAACAATTTATCTAATGTGTAAATCAAAATGAATCTTTAAGTATATACAAAGTTATAAATATTTGTATAAATCAGGGATAGAACAATGGACTTACATGTCTCAATAAAGTATTTTAATTTTTTTTTCATTTTTTAAAATAACGGTTTTATTAAATGATTTAAATGAATAATTCTTAAATTTAATAATTGAATTTTGCTTGTTTATAGTTAACTTCAAAATGCAAAGTCTGGGGGATATTTAGCCAATTGTTTGTTTAATGAACTTAGAAGGTTGATGTTGGAGAAGCTCGCCTATTTTTTTTCTTTAAGTGATAAATATGATCTTTTTTTGGCATTATAGTAAAAACTAATAAATACCATATTTGAAGTATCCTAGTCCTTTATTATGGGTTATTGCACCATTTAAAATATAATATCTTAAGTATCAATCACATTTAAATAATGTTGGTATAAAAAATTTATTTCAAAATATTACGAAATATATTACCGATATATAGCTATTGATAAATTTACAGCACCAAAATATAACATGGCATAATTGTGCTTTCTGGACTAAAAAATTACACTCGAGAAATGCTGAAGCAGAAAATTTTAAATTTTATTTCCATCAAAACAAATAATATTAACAGAAAAGTTAACTTTTTGGTTTATCTCTAACTTTTTATAGTACTCCGATTGCTCGAAAGATTTATAGTTATGTAACACATAAAATACCTCATGTCAAATTTAATACTATGGCACCAGTTGGCGTTGTATTTTTGTAGCCGGCATCTAAGTCTCCAATTTTATAATAGCTAATACCCACAGAAATACTATCCAAAAATTTTGATAGAATATGACCAACACTTTAGTAAAATTGGAGTAATGTTGAAGACTAAAAAAATAATGAACCAATGTACACCATTTGAGATATCAAAATTTAGAGTTTTTACAGGAAAACAATAGTTTTCGAAGACACGAAAAAGTTCATTTATATTTCCAATTAAAAAAGCTTTATGTTAAGGAAATCATATAGGACTAATGGCCCGATTATTCCAAGTTCCTTTTTTAGAAGATATATGTAAAGAAACTGCGCTTAATTTCCCCAAATTTTGTCTTACAAATTTTTGAAAAAGAATTAGTAAAAGCTTTATAGTGATTACGTATCACTTAATAGTGATTATGTAGCAATTAATATAAAAGAAATATCTTTTTTGGCCTTTTTTGTTTCCTAGAGTTACTTCAAATAAAAAATAAAAAATAAAAAAAAAATCAAATACTTTTGTGAGGTATCTGAAATGACTGCACTTGTTATTTTTCTAAATTTCTCGGAAACGATTCAACATTTGTTGCTGTTTTTTGTAGCATTTGGTAGAAGACGTTAGCAAAAGAAAAAGAAAATCCCATTCACAAGTAATTAATTTTTTTTATTTGCCTAATGTTAAAACTAGGGCAACCAAAAATATGCTCATACGTTGTATGCGCATAAAAAATGCTCTTAAAGTTGGAAAGCATGCCCCTAAAAATTTTAAAATATGTTCTTAAAATATTACTTTTTCTGGCTAAATTTAAAATTATCTATTATTCATGCTAAAAATAACTAATTTTTTATTAAAAATATTTTCATTTTTCACTTAAATACATTCAAAGCTAATACATTGCATCAGGAAATTACTAAATATCTATCAATTTATAAGATGAAACTGATTATGGAATCGGATTTGAGAATAACGTAGGCGACAATAAAATAAAATAAAAATAAAAAAAATATGCAAAATTTTTCTCTTAAGTGGAAAACATACAGAATTATGCTCTTTAGTGTAATATATGCAAAATTATGTTCTTAAGTATAATATATATGCTATGAAAATATGACAAAATATGCTGTTAAGCTTAAAATATGCAAAATATGCTGTAACAAATGGAGTTCAAATTCTTAACTGTTATATATAATATATATATCGAACGATCGGAAATCCTTTCGAAAGCATTGTTATTGAAATTCGGCAAGATCGGTTCATAAATGGCGGAGATATGTCAAAAAGCTCGGTTTTTTAAACTTGTTTTCGATTTTCCAAAGCCTCTAGGGACTTCGTTTTTGTAAAGAAGATTTGGATTTTTTTTTTTCAATTTTTATGCTAAAGAAATGAACTAAATCGCTTCAATAATAACCGAGATTCCGGGCAAAACGCATTTTTGACTTGACCCTTGTTTAAGCCACGGATTTCGTTTTTATATAGATCTATAGTAAATATTTTTCTCAAATTTCGGTTTTTTAATTAATCATATCGGTCCATAAACAACTGAGTTATACCCAAAAATCTGAGAAAATTATTAAAAATATAAACACACAAACATATATAAAAAGCATTGCACTGACTTTCAGTGTTGTTGTTTTTTGTATAAGCAAGCAGTAGTTGTAGATACATACAAACACACACACATACATATATACATACACACAATAATATCTTATATATGTTTTGATGTTTTTTAGTTGGAAATAGAAGTATTGCAATGACGCAGTGTTGTTGTTTTTTGTATAAGCATGTATCTACATACAAACATGTGTATATAAACCCTGCAAACCAAAGGTTTGATTTAAAACATGAGAATGATTTGAAATCAATTTTTTTTCTCAAACGTTTGAGAATGATTTGATAATGTTTTGAGAATAAACGCACTCTCAAGAAAAATGGAATTTTTTTCCCCCAAATTGAATGCAGATTTCAATTAAGGTTTGAATTAACCTTTGATATCAAAGAAAAAATACATAATTTTTCAAACGTTTGAAATATGATGACAATGTGTTTGATAGGAATTTAGTAGTTATCAGAAGCTATTAATGTTAAGGAAGCAACGCTGGTATGATAGTTTATTTTTATTTTATAAATGTAAAAATATGAAAGCATGTTTTAAGGTGTAAGTTTTATTAATTGCTGGTAAGGTTGTAAAGGATATAAAAGTTTCATCACAGCCGAATATAGTGCTCTAACTTGTTTAATTTAAAAATAAAAATTCACTAAGTTAGTACTATTGGAAATTTTGTAAGGCAAGATAGTATTTTGATTACTTAAATAGTAAAAATGGAAAATTTACTATGCAAATATGATCTTAGTTTTTTTTTCCTTTAGATTTTTTTTCACTATTTTTTTAATTTTTGGTAGTATTCTTTAATAATTTTTTTCTTGCAATTTCCATTTCCCATCTCTGGTTTCTGCATTTATTTATTTGTTCATATATTTGCTTTTCCCTTATTTTCCTTTTTATTATTATTGGTAGCGTGTTGCTTTTGTAGTTGTTGTTGTTTTTGTTCTTGTTTAAGTTAAGATTGTTATTGTTGTGTTGTTTAAGTATGTTTAAACTAAAAGATGTCTGAATACAAGTGCGTTTCAAATTCAAAATACAAAAAATAAAGAATAATGTTTTCTCGCTCTTCATCCTTTTGATGTTTGTGTGCGTGTAAAACGAATGTTTAAGTGTTTGTGTGTGAATGTGTTTACACGAAGGAACTCTTAACAGCAAGGAGGAGAAAGTGTAAAATGTAAGGAAACAATAAAATCAAATCTAAAAGAAAGGAGCAACAAAAATTACAGATGAGGAGAAAGTGGGGTAAGGAAACTAGGAGGAAATCCTGAATATAACAATAAAGTGCAGGTTTCTTTTTAACAACAAACAGAAAGTGGAAGAACTTTTCTTAATGTTATCTTGGCACTATGGATTGTGGAAAGATTTTTATACGTTTGGGATTTTTAGGAGGAAATTTTAATGGAACTAAATTTATAGGAAATGTGCGAATGATTTTAAGTTAATTTTTGTATTTAACTGAAAAAAAAAACATTTTTTCAACGTGAAACTTATACTTCAACTCATAAATTGTATTTCACAGCATAAACTTTGACCACAGAATAAATTTTTCAACACTAAACAAGCTCTTCACCATGAAATGAGTTTTTCACTTAATAACAAGTTTTTAACCACAAAACCAATCTTTCACCTGAAAATAAATTATTTTCCCATAACATTTGTTTTTATTCATAAAATCAAATTTTTAAAGGTAAAACTAGATTTTTTCACCACAAAATGAAATTTTTACTACTAAATGATTTTTCACCAAAAATGGGATTTTAGCCAAAAGCGAGATTTTCGCTACATCTCAAAATTAATTTTTCACCTCAAAAGGAGGTGACACCTCTATAATATATATTAAGGTTTAAACCTCAAAAAATTTTTTTACACTAAAAAGATGTTTTTACCACAAAACTAGTTTTTTTACGTAGAATTAGTTTCTCATTATTTTATTATATTCATTATTAGTTTTTCAACACAAGAAGAGTATTTTCCTATATATCACGAATAATCGAGATTTCCCCCTTAAACATTTTGTTGCACCTTAGGAATATATTTTCACCATAAAACTAGTTCTTCACCTCAAAATTTGTTTTTCGACACAAAACTAGTTTTCACCTCAATATTAATTTTCCATCACAAAACTAATTGTTTACCACAGAATAAGTTTTTCACCAAAAAAAACTAGTTGTATACCAAAGAATAAGTTTTTCACCACAAAACAAGATTTTCACCGCTATATTGGGTTTTCACATTAAAATAAATTTTTTAACACAAAATGAGAAACGAATGTTCCATCGCAAAATTAATTTTTCACCTCAAAAAAGATATTGAGATTTCCACCTCAAAAAGGTTTTTTTTCACACTAAAAAGATGTTTTCACCACAAAACTGTTTTTTTTTACCTAAAATTAGTTTTTCACTTGACAAAGAGTCTTTTAACACAAGAAGGGGATTTTACCATAAAACACTTTTTTATTATGAAGAATCGAGACTTCCCCTCAAAAATTGTGTTGCACCTTAAGAATATAAGTATTTCATCTCAAAATTTGTTTTCCATGACAAAACAACTTTTTTTCTCCTAAAATTAGTTTTTCACCCGACAAAGAGTTTTTCAACACAATAACATTTTACCATTTATCAGGAAGATTAGAGATTTCCTCTTAAAAATTTTATTGCACTTTAAGAATATATTTTCACCACAAAACTAGTTATTCGCCTCAAAATTAGTTTTTCACCACAAAACTAGTTTTTCACCTCAATATTAGATTCCTATCAAAAAACTAATTGTTAACTACAGAACAAAATTTTCACCACAAAACAAGATTTTTCACATCAAAATAAGTTTTTAAACATAAAATGAGTTTTTCACCACAAAATTAGATTTTCATCTCAAAATGTGGTAAAGTACTTTCCTGAAGTTTGAAGGAAATCTTATATTATACCTTTGTTAAAATCCGGAAGCAGATCCAACATTTCCAATTATAGAGGTATTGCTAAATTAAGTGTTATTCCAAACTTTTCGAAAAGATAGTTACTGAAATCCTTTCGCATCAAGTTTTATGTTATCTTTCGCCATTTCAGCATGGATTTAGAAAAGGATGTTCCGCTACTACTATCCTTTTGGAGTTCGCAACCTCAGTTATAACCGCATTTGATTCCGGTTTACAGACAGGCGCAATATACACAGATTTCTGTAAAGCTTTCGATAAAGCAAATCACAATCTCCTATTGTTCAAATTGGATAAACTCGGATTTTCTCCTGTTTTCCTTAAATGGATTTCCACATATCTAAAAATTGATGTCAATGTGTATTATTCACATAATGTACATCAAAAACCATTCCTGTTTTATCTGGTGTTCCACAAGGTAGTCATCGCGGCCCCTTCCTAATATTTATAAGAATTCTAGAATATTAATGTATGCTGATGATGTAAAGCTGCTCCATAGCTTTAACTATTCTTATCAATGTTCCTTATTACATTCAGATCTTGACAATCTTTATGATTGGTGTATGATGAATTTAATGGATCTGAATTCAAGAAAGTGTAAACACATGATGCTCTACAGAAGTAGTCCAGTACTCTGTAGATACACAATAAATGAATATCAGCTTGATGTAGTCGAAGAATTTCTTGATCTGGGTGTGTTGCTTGATTGTAAACTATCCTTTAACTCCCACATTTCGCAAATCGTTAATATGGCAAAAGGAGTTCTAGGGAAGAGAGTTTAATGATCCTTACGTTTCCAAGCAATTATTCATATCTCTTGTAAGACCAATCCTGGAATATGCTTCCGTGGTGTGGGATCCTCAATACGAAGTTCATATAAAGAATATTGAATCGGTCCAGAAACAATTTCTCTTATTTTATCTTCATAATCTTCCATGGAATCCTAATATTAATTTACCATCATATGAAGGTCGATTACAGCTTATTGATCTCGCTACTCTTGAAAGTAGTAGAAAATATATGAATATTTCATTTGTAATTAATTTAGTAAATTAATTCTGAGTTCCTGCTTCGTAAGATCGAATTCATAATTCCAAATCGTCGAACTAGAAATTATACTCCTTTAAAAATAAAATATTTTCAAACCAATTATGCCAACTTTGATCCCATAAGACGTATATGCAATCAATTCAACAGTTTCTATCCATATATTGATTTCTCATTAAATCCAATCCTCGTTAAATGGAGTATTTTTAACTTAGTTAAATGATAAGTTTTTATTATTGAATGATTATGAAAATATTTTATTGTAAATAGCTTTAAGAATAATATGTATGTTAGCCTGTAAGAAATTGGAATTTCATTGGCTATTAAATAAATAAATTTACAACAAAACGAAATTTAAACCACCAAACAAATTGTTTCCAATAAATCCTAATTATCTCTAAATAAGTTTCTCACCTCAAAAAGTATTTTCACTATACAACGAAAATTCACCATTAAAAGTAATTTTTCATCCAAAACGAGATTTGCGTCACTAAATTAGTTTATCGCCACTAAACAAGACTATATTCACTACTAATTTAATTTAATTTAATTTTCATCACTATAAAAGTAAGACTGAATTTTCAAAACAATACGAAGTGTATAGATTTTTTTCATTAATACTGAATTTTTTATTCCAAAATTTTCGAGTTAAATGTTTTTAATTCAAAACATTTGGTAAGAAATTTAATTAACTACCCCATAGTACTTAATGATTCCCTTACTATGCTGCATAGTTCTATTGCTTTTACTACTGCTGTTGATTATGTTGCTGCTGCTATGTTGCCATGTTTGCAAAACAAACTGCTAAAAGCTAAAATTTATTAAAATTAGTCAACAATGTTTCCTTCTTCTAATTTTTGTTATTTTTTCATTCTTCTATATTTTATTTTTTTTTTTTTTTTTTCAACTACGTTCCTTTATATTGTTTGTACTTCAACAGACAAATAGCTAAAAAAAGAGGGACAGCCAGTCAACCAGCCAGACAAGAGAAGGGACAAAGCGAAAGAAACCTACGGACAGACAGACAGACAGACAGATAGATGGATAAAAAAAAAAAACATTTTGGAGGAGTCGTACTTTTACTAGTACTTAGAATCTTACAAGTACAAGTATTTATTTATTATAGAGGAAATGTTTTCGGAATACGTTTTTGTTATTTTGAGTAAAAAAGAGATTTAAAACCTTTATAACTACAACACACTAGATATAAAGTACTACTTGTGCTACGAACAAGTGGGTGGTTGGGTGTGTATGATTATTTTTTCTATTTTGTTTTTGCTATTTATCTGCAAGTCTTTTTTTGAGAGTCTATGTATCTATCTGACGCTTTGACTATCTATCTTTTTTAACAAAATGTGTTTGTTGTCGGTGCTGTGTAACATACCTTTCTTTAGTTGATGTTGCAAACAATAGCAAATCTTTTTTTTTTTTTTTTATTTGAAATTTGTATTTTTTATATTCGTTTGCTTAAATAGAAGTAAAATAAGTATTAAAGAAAAGTCAAAGAGAAGTAGAAAGAAGCAAGCACAGTTAGAATTTTATGTAGAAGTAAATGGATAGATAGATGGATGGATGGATGAATGGCTGAATGGTTGTTAGCGGAGACGAAGAACATTTTAAAATATTGTTAGAAATTTACACACAAATTGGAGTTTAGAAAACACGCCTTTATCTTGTAAAACATGTTCAGTAACTAACAATCTAATAATACGGATCTTATGAATTTTTTAAGAAAATGATGTGTGATGTTTCTATTGTTTTTTTTTTTTTTTTTTTTTTTTTTTTTTGATATTATTTTCTTGCTTAGCTAGATTACACTTTTGTATTTATAGATATTTTTATTTCTATACATAGATAAGATTATATTGTATTATTAAAAGTATTTCTTTGAACAATAAATAATTTGTTCTGCTAGATAAAAGCTGGTTTAAATGTTAAGAAAATTTATTGGAAATATTTATATCAAATATCTCAGTTATTAAAGCGAAGTGGTACCATATCAAAACGAACAAAAAACAGTAATTTTTCGGATTTAATATCTCCGTTTTCAATGAACTCTGCTACAAATATCCAACAGAGTGTTGCTCAAATCACAAACTTTCAGAAGGAAGACCCTTTCAGTTCCATAATTATAACGTTTTAAAAATGAAAAAAACTGTTGATTTTTTTCCAAAAGTGTACATACTTTATTGCTCATAACTTCTAAACTATAGATTGTGGAATTCTAACTTTTATTTCATTTAACAGAAAAGGATATTGACTTTAAAATCGATGATATAAACATCAAATTTGAATATTTCAAAAATTGTAATTTAATTCTATACTATACTCGTGCCAAAATCCAAGTTGGACACTCTTTTGATTTAAGAGCTATGAAACACAATATCATAAAAAGCAAATTTTTCGAATAAAAATTTAAAATATTTATAATTTTTGACGCTTTTTCTCTTCCTGATTGAATTTAAAAAATTCTAATTCGTTAGAATTTGATAGTGAATAATACTTAAGATATAAAAAGGTAAAATAAAAAAAGAATATAAAAAATAAATTAAAAAAAAAAAAAAATAATCAGAATAAATTCAATCCCTGATCGAAATACAAAATCAGTTTTCGGTATGAATTGGAGAACAAACAATGAGTATAGCAAATTTAAACTTTTTAAAACCAAAACCAATTTCTAAAAATATTAAAGCAAATAAAAAATAAATTCGCGTATCACCGATACCTCATAGAAATTTTAGAATCCGCTAGGGCCTGTAGAATGAATAGTTTTATTAGTAAGACAAATTTTAATTTTCTAACTTCAGAAAACTCCAGAAAGGGTAATCAGGCTTTTGAAATTATATATATTGATATCTCCGCTTCCTAATAAAGATTTGGAAATCTGACTCTATTAGGATTTGTATCACGAATACAACGTAAGCTAACTTTAAATCTAGATAGATAGAGATAGATAGATAGATAGGTAGATACATAGATAGATAGACAGACAGAGAGATAGACAGATAGATAGATAGATAAATACATAGATAGATAGATAGATAGATAGATATATAGATATATAAATAAAAAGATTGACATACTGATAGATTGATAGGTTGTTAGATAAATAGATATATAGGTATATTGATAGATAGATAGACAGTTAGATAGATAGTTAGATATGTAGATAGATAGATAAATAGATAGATAGGTAGATACATAGATAGATAGACAGACAGAGAGATAGACAGATAGATACATAGATAGATAGATAGATAGATAAATAGATAGATAGATAGATAGATAGATAGACAGATAGATGGATAGATAGATAGATAGATAGATAGATATAAAAAGACTCACATATTGATAGATTGATGGATAAATAGATATATAGGTATATTGATAGATAGATAGTTAGATAGATAGATGGATAGATATATATATATATATATAGATAAATAGATAGCTAGATAGAATAGACAGATAGATAGATGGATAGATAGATAGATAGAGGTTAGTTCAAAAGTTTTTAGTAATTAGATTCTATTTTGGTGCATAACTTCTAAACTAAATGAGTGTTCAGCTTTAAATTTTACATGCGTATGAAGAAGAGTTATGTTAAGATTATATAATTTATTTTGGCTTTTGGACTTGTGATGTAAAAAAACTTTATAAATATAATATCTTTGTCTTTAGTATAAAACTAAAATCTACCATATATAGTGTAGAAGTTACTATTAATTAAAAATTTGTGACTTTTTTCGTTATTTAAAACATTATATTTTTGGATCGGAAAAGAATATGAGTCTAAACTTTTATGATTTTTTAAACAACAATAGTCAATATCTGTAATGAATTTTATTGACAACGGAAATGTCAATCCTATTACTGTCCGTTTTGACATGGAATCACTCAGATGTCTTGTTGTATATTAGGATTATTAGGAATTTAATTTTTTTTTTTATTTTTAAGTTGCTTAAACATAAATTTTCCTGTGACAGTAGTTTTTTTTTTTATTTTGTCTGCAAACTTTTAATTTAAAGCTGTTATTTAAAAAAGAAAACCTTCATTAATGCCAACAAAATCTTTCAAATCATTAATAATCCAAATCCTCCACCATTTAGTCCAGGTTTCCCATGCCCATTGCTATTTTTAGGAAACATCATTAATACACTCACATAAACACACACAAATACTTAGATAGTCAGTGTCGGTATTAGTCAAAGTTTAATTTTATTTGCTACTTCTACATTTTTATATTTATTTTCCTACTTTTACTGCCATTAAATGCAAATTTTTTTTGTTCCAAAAATATATCTTTATGCCTTGAAGATTACAAGCTCATGAAATAAAGTAGAATAAGAAAACTTATCTGTTATACAAATTATTCAAAAGCTTAGAGGTGTAAAAACATAAAACAAAATGTAAAAGTTTAAAAATAGAAAAAGAAATAAAACGTTCGTTTTTTTTTTTTTACAAACAAAATTTAAAACCATTAAAGAGAACAAACTTTTATTTTCTAGCAAATTTCTCATATAATTTTACTTACTTACTTGTGTATTTATATATGAAAAAAGTTTTTATAGATGTAAAAATAAATGTCTAGTTTTATTATCCTTGATTATCCTGGTGACACACACTCAACATTTCTAATATTATTTGCTTTATTTTACAGTCATCATCATTATCATCATAATGACTATAAAAATGTATTCATGTATATTATTTTATGTGTGTGTGTGTGTTTTTTTTTTCTAAAGTACTGGACAACATGATAAATGAATGTGAATGATATTAGTGTGTTAAAGTTTTTCTCAAAAATAGAAAAAAAAAAAAATAAAATAATCATTAGGGATTTATTTTGCATGCATATACACTAAAAAAAAATACATTTACATAATATCGTTCATTCCACGAGAGATTTATAAAAAAAAGGTTTTTTTTTATAAAAAGGTCATCAGATTTTGTTCATATTTGATACACATATAACCCATGGAGCTATTTAGTCTTTCTCATTATTATTTTTTCCAATAAATAAAAAAAATCGAGATTTTTTCATGATTTAAATTTTTAAAAGTTGAAAAAATTCAACGAACTACGTAACTTTAAATGTTAATACCTTTTTACGATGTAAATGAATTTTAATGATACAAGGCCCTAATGAAGGCTAACTGAAACCTCTTTAAAGACAATAATAGAAATCTAGATTTGTTTATTTAAGAATTCACTCGCAATGCAAATGCAGTTTTATAATGCATTCTTGACAAATTTTTATTCCTTCGATGTGAATTTTCTTTTAACACGTTTAAAAGCAATATCCTTACTGAAAAATTCAATAATAATAGTTCTGGGATAAGGGAATCTACTACTTTTATTTATTTATTTTTTTTTTATAAAAATAACCATAAATTTTTTTTATTAGAGTTTTTAGTTTTTTTCATAATTTCTTATTTTTCTTTTTTTTTAGTTATTCTTATTCTGTAATAAGTAACTTTAAGTGTTCATAACTCTTTAACTATACGTCGGCTGTTATTGATTTAAGAACCAGTATAAAGTTTATTACAATAGATATGGTAAGTGATATTGTATAATTCGAAAATAAGGTTTTTGCTAAAGATGCGCTCACAACAAGAATTAAATTTTCAGATGCATTTTTAAGAAATTTCTACACTTTTTGTTATAATTTACACCACCATAGTTGGTTGGGGCATTATGCGTTTGTGTTGATATTTATAACGCACAGAAATAGTCATCCAAAACCTATCTTAAAGTATACCAATCGACTTAGAATCACTTTCTGAGTCGATCTAACGATGTCCGTCCATCCGTCTGGCTGGCTGTCCATGTAAACTTTGTGCACAAAGTACAGGTCGCAATTTTGAAGATAATTTAATGAAATTTGGCACGTAGGACTTTTCTGGCACAAGTACGAAGATGATCGGCCCTTTATTTCATCTAGAATGTCCTCCCGGAATAAGGGTTTAAATAAATAAATGCCTTAAATATATATTTTAAGATGCATTTTTTAAGAACGTCCTACCTCTGATGTTATAAAAGTTATAATGTTTACTAAAAATTGCGACATAAATTGGTCTGGGACAAAATGGTCCACTATAAAAAAAAACAATATTTTTCATTCTCATTTTTTCATATATATATATATATATATATATATATATATATATATATATATATATATATATATATATATATATATATACATCTTAAAATTGCATTTGCAATATAACTACGCTTAAAGTTATTTAAATCCTTTTATAGCTTATAGAGGTATTGGTGTTTAAATTTGCCCATTTTTTCGATTTTTTACTTTTCAAAAAATGTAAATCGTGAATAAATTCGCGAGTTTTTCAAATTTCAAAAAAATAAAAATGGTGATGTTAAAATGGCTCCATTAACAAATGGCGAATATTAACAAAATCCAAAACCTAAACAACATTTTTGGGAGTTGTTTCATGAAATGAAGGATATACATTTTTTTTAGAATAAAGTATTATGTTTATAAATGAAATAATTTATATTTTTCATAAATCGTATTGGTGAATTTTGATTATGAGTTTCAATGAATTTTTTCTTTGTTTTAATAAATATTCAAATATGATTTTAAATGGAACACCTTAGGGATAAATTGAGCAAATAGAGAGTTTAGTTTATAAATATACGATATTTTTACTTATTACTATTTCCTTTTATTTGAAACAGTACACAAATTTCATAGGCTTTTGTGTTCAAGTTTAATGGATTTGTTAAAAATATCGGTATTTAAAATATTATATATTTTGTATATACTTTTAAAGCCCATAGCACAGTGTGCGATCCAAATAATTATATGAAAATAATTATGCAAGTAAAAATTTCGGATCGGCTTCAGTGAAATTTTATATAGTGATAGTACAGGTGTAAGCGAGTTTAGGTTTTGAGTTTTAAATCATATAGATCTACCAGGGGCGGTCCCAAAGTTAGACACATCGGGTATGAGAATTTTATTAAACTCTTCTGATTAGTTATATTAGAACCGATTTTAAAGATTTTTTATATAAGAGTATTCTGCTAGTCGAAATCTACAAAAAACATCATCGTATGCATATCTTGTCTCTTTTAGTATACGAGATATTGGACTTCAAAGATTACAATTTTTATTCCTTTCATATATACAAAAAATTTTTAATAAGAAAATTTTGTAGACTCTCTTTTCTGCTTTAACTACAATTGGGATATGGTCTTCGCTACTCTGCTGGGTTAAAGTTAGAATATAACTTGTAATTGTATTTTTAATAAATAAAATAATTTGAAAAAAAGAATTGCAAGAATTTAAAAAAAGTATCAATTCTCTAAAAATAAAAATAACAAATTTTCATTAAAAGTATGTACCATGTTTGGAAAGATGTACAATTAAATATAAAAACAATTTTTTTTATCTAAAGGTATAAGGGTTTAAATGCACAAATTTTAAAAAACAGAGCCAATTTTCTGCAAAAAGTGCCAACATTTAAAATAGAACCAATTTTCCAACAAAAAAAAAGAAAAAAATAAAAAAAACAAATTTAAAAAATACATTTAAAAAACTGCTATTTTAAAAGTAAAGCCACTCATTTTGCTAAATGATGTTTCAATTTTTAAAACATAAATTAACAACTTTTAAAAAAAAAAATTTCAATTGAATTCATTTGATAAAGTAATTTATTTTAAGTATAATTCATGTAAAAATATTACCTCAATATCTTTACATGAATCATATTGATGTCAAATTATATTCCTATATTATTACATTACAATTATATTAATACATACAGTTTCAAAAGCGGATCATTTATGACTGGACCGATCTTCACCATTTAAATATTCAGTATATTTTTTTCTTTACTCTTTCCTTTTTAATTTTATCTTAATGTAAGTTATCCAAAAATAATTTATTAGCGCAAAAAAAGATTTTCATGATCTAGATTTATATGTGAGCTTTAATCAATTATAAACCGATCTTCAAACAGAATTGGTAGTCTAATTACTGTTTATACAAAAATTTACAATGAGTTTTATATAAATACCTAAATATTTTGCTTTAGTTAAAACTTTATTTTAGAAACACATCGTGAAGATTTGGTCATATTTGGACATATTTAAAAGATCTTGAGTTTGCATTAAAACAATTTCAAAGATACAGTATGCCATAGTGCATGGATTGTCTCCATTTAATTTACATTTGCTTCACTACCTAGGGTGAGAGTAAAACAACTTTGGGCATAAAATTCATCTTAATAACACTTCTAGTCTTAGTTTAAATTAAAACAGTCATTTTATAATGTTCATTTTTACACTGCACTTATAAAAATATTATTAAGACATTTCTATAAAAGCGATCAGCCGTATAAAGGAGTAAATGTAGTATTCATATGTACATATATTATATGCACTTTATATTCTAACCAAATATTCCATACATTTAAAAGAACGACTTGATATTCTATAAAACAATTAAAAAGTAAACTCGTTTCTTAACAATAATTTAGATTTAGAAAACGATTATTTTGTAGCTTCTAGGGTGACCGATTATTCGAATTTTTGGATAAACCGGTTTTCGAATAGTTGGTATTTTGAAAAAAACGGTTGCACTTTTTGAAATTCAGAAGATACAGGTTAACCGGGCTTTTTTAAATAAAAAATAATTAAATAAAAAAAGTATATAAATATCATTAAAATAGGATAATAACCGATATTGCTTATAGGATGTATTAAATACTGTTGTTCAGGTAATTTGCTTTAAATTATCTCTTAAAAATAAAATACAATTTAAATTCTTTGGAGAGTATCTGTTCTTTTCTTTAAATTTTATAAAACTACACATAGAAAACAATCTTTCACTTGAAAAGCTTGGAGATTCAGTAATTAAAGCATTATATAATTTCTACAGTCTTCCAGACAAGTGAAATTGTCTAAATATATAAAATCAATTAAAATACTTCCTTAACATATTTTATTGCTTTTGGATTCTGTATATTTTTAGTGGTATTATTTAATATAACTTCCAAATTCTCGGAATTATTTATTTATTTATTTACATTGTCTTCTTCATCGGAACAACAATACTCCACTTCGCCCAATAAGCGACCATATAATTAAAATATAAAATTCCCTTCAGTCTTTAGAAGGGTAGTTGAATTCTTAGATAACTGTATAACTGCAATTTCTAAAGGCTTCAGAATATTATTTAATTCTCTCAATGTTTTAATTTCCTTTTCATTAAAAGGTAACTGCCCAAGTGTAAAAGTGCATAATTTACACACTTATAAATTCTTAAGAATTGAGAAATCATTTTCGCCATGGAATTCACATCGTGAATTAGTTTAAGTTCCCCCTTTTCCTTTTCTTTTATGTAAACCTGTAGCTTTATTAAAGCTTTTAACACATGGTTTTAACACATGATCTAACTCGATCTATAATTGTTTTTTAAACAAACATTACGACCTAAATCGAAAATATTGTTTTCTTCGTCATCTTCAAAAATATTAAATAAAATGCAATGGGAGAATTAAAAAAAAAAAAAAATACAGAAAATGAAATAAATCGAAAAAACCGAATTTTTGGTAAAAAAAAAACGGATTATTCGACCTTCGAAAAAATTAAATTTTACAAAAAACCAACGGCATTTAGCCAAGAAAAACCGGTTTTAAAACCGGTTGAAAACCCGTATCGATCACCCTAGACGCTTTACTAAAATTCTTAATAAAATATTTCCCTAAATTTAAAATCTTAATGTTTTTATTATTTTACATCTACATACATATGTACATTTTGCACAAAACTCTGTTACTGCATATTTTCATGTCTTTTGAATTTAGTATTGGAGCAAAAGTAAAGTTACATGTGTATCATAATAATCTTTACATTGTTGTAATAATAACTATAAGTATGAGTAGATTCTGTTTTTTAGATACTAACTACCATTACATAGCTTAAAGTTTATACATACATACATACATACGTACATACATACATACATACAAACATACTTATTGCTTATACTACCATCAGGAGATGAAATATATACAAACTTCTAAACTTATGTATAAATATTTGTATATCAATTGTTATCATATACTATTTACTACAACATATTATAATCTTAACATAATTTACGTATGAATGAACTAGAATAAAGGCAAAATTTTTCCTTTTTCATAGAAACAACAACTACATCAGAGATCTTATTAAAAAAGGGAGTAGATAGATATTTTAACTTTAATTCTATAAAGATACAATAGTTTATTTGAGATTTTTCTTAAAGGTTGGTTGAAGTTTTTGTTGTTATGCTCCTTTTTTTTATTTTAACTGTGAGATAAACTATAAATATATAATTTTAGTCACGTCTTTTAAGTAAGAATATTATTTTTTTTTTGTTTTGTTGTAAAAATATAGATATATCCATATAAGATTACTTCGCCATGTATGTAGGTTTGGTATGAATATGAGTACAAGTACATAGACATTCCTTAATATTAAATACATACAACCTTATACCCATTAAGTTGTATATAAATATATATTTATTATTTTTATAACTATACATATATATTGTCAAAGATTGTATTTGATTTACGTAGAGAAAAAGAACCTTAACGATATTATAATGGTGTTATAAGGAAATTCCTTCTTTTTTTAAAGAAAGAAAGTTGAAAATAACTTAATTATTTCCTTTAAGAGAGTCTTTAGCAATAATGCTGGACGCCTACATTAGATTTTATTTATTTAGCTTTAAAAGGTTTTTAAAGATTTACTTTCGTATTCACAAATTAATTTTAAATTTAAAATATATTTAAGAGACAAAAAGTTTATTTTATGAGAAATTTGTTTTAAAGGCCATTTTAAATTTAAAAGTTGTTTACATTCACAAATTAATTAAATTTAAAATGCCTTATAAAACAAAATTTTCATAAAAATTTTGTCTCTAAAATGTATTTTAAAATTGATTTGTGAGTACAGAGGTAAAAATCTTTTATTAGATTTAAAATTATTTTTAAAAAAGATTTTCTTTTTAAATTATGAATAAATATTTAAATTTTTATAATGAATTTTAAAGATCTTATTTCCGTTTTTTAAAGAGGTTTTCCTAGAAATTTTTATAAATTTACTCTCGTATTCAAAAACAACATTTAAATCAAAATGCCTTTTAAATAAAATTTTTCATGCAAATTTTGTCCCTAAAATGTAATTTAAATTTAAAATTGGTTTGTGAACATGGGTGTTAATTTTTATAATAAATAATGAATTCGTTTTTATAAAAAATTTAACACAATTTTGTTTTTATATAAAATATTTGATAAATTTTGTTTTTATAAAAAATTTTTAATAAATTTTCTTTTATAGAAAATTTAAAAAATACATATTTTTAAGGAAAATTTTAAATAAACGTTCTTTTTATAGAAAGTTTTCAATAAATTTTCTTTTTATAGAAAATTTTCAATAAATTTTCTTTTTATAGAAAATTTTCAATAAATTTTCTTTTTATAGAAAATTTTCAATAAATTTTCTTTTTATAGAAAATTTTCAATAAATTTTCTTTTTATAGAAAATTTTCAATAAATTTTCTTTTTATAGAAAATTTTCAATAAATTTTCTTTTTATAGAAAATTTTCAATCAATTTTCTTTTTATAGAAAATTTTCAATAAATTTTCTTTTTATAGAAAATTTTCAATAAATTTTCTTTTTATAGAAAATTTTCAATAAATTTTCTTTTTATAGAAAATTTTCAATAAATTTTCTTTTTATAGAAAATTTTCAAAAAATTTTCTTTTTATAGAAAATTTTCAATAAATTTTCTTTTTATAGAAAATTTTCAAAAAATTTTCTTTTTATAGAAAATTTTCAATAAATTTTCTTTTTATAGAAAATTTTCAATAAATTTTCTTTTTATAGAAAATTTTCAAAAAATTTTCTTTTTATAGAAAATTTTCAAAAAATTTTCTTTTTATAGAAAATTTTCAATAAATTTTCTTTTTATAGAAAATTTTCAATAAATTTTCTTTTTATAGAAAATTTTCAATAAATTTTCTTTTTATAGAAAATTTTCAATAAATTTTCTTTTTATAGAAAATTTTCAATAAATTTTCTTTTTATAGAAAATTTTCAATAAATTTTCTTTTTATAGAAAATTTTCAATAAATTTTCTTTTTATAGAAAATTTTCAATAAATTTTCTTTTTATAGAAAATTTTCAATAAATTTTCTTTTTATAGAAAATTTTCAATAAATTTTCTTTTTATAGAAAATTTTCAATAAATTTTCTTTTTATAGAAAATTTTCAATAAATTTTCTTTTTATAGAAAATTTTCAATAAATTTTCTTTTTATAGAAAATTTTCAATAAATTTTCTTTTTATAGAAAATTTTCAATAAATTTTCTTTTTATAGAAAATTTTCAATAAATTTTCTTTTTATAGAAAATTTTCAATAAATTTTCTTTTTATAGAAAATTTTCAATAAATTTTCTTTTTATAGAAAATTTTCAATAAATTTTCTTTTTATAGAAAATTTTCAATAAATTTTCTTTTTATAGAAAATTTTCAATAAATTTTCTTTTTATAGAAAATTTTCAATAAATTTTCTTTTTATAGAAAATTTTCAATAAATTTTCTTTTTATAGAAAATTTTCAATAAATTTTCTTTTTACAGAAAATTTGCAATAAATTTTCCTTTTATAGAAAATTTTCAATAAATTTTCTTTTTATAGAAAATTTTCAATAAATTTTCTTTTTATAGAAAATTTTCAATAAATTTTCTTTTTATAGAAAATTTTCAATTAATTTTCTTTTTATAGAAAATTTTCAATAAATTTTCTTTTTATAGAAAATTTTCAATTAATTTTCTTTTTATAGAAAATTTTCAATAACTTTTCTATTTATAGAAAACTTTCAGTAAATATTCCTTTTATAGAAAATTTTTAATATTTTTTGTTTTATACGAAATTTTCGATAAACTTTTCTTTTCATAGAATTCTTCGATAAATTTTCTATTTATAGAAAATTTTCAATATTTTTTTTTTTATACGAAATTATTATTATTTTTTTTTTGTATGCGAAATTTTCTTTTAATAGAAAATCTTCGATAAATTTTCATTCCATAAAAAAATCTTCGATAAATTTTTATTAAAAAAATTTTCTATAAATATTATTTTTATAGAAAATCTCCGATAAGTACTATTTTTAAAGAAAATTTTTAACAAATTTTCTATTTATAGAAAATGTTGAAAAAATTTCCTTTTCATAGAAAATCTGTAATATATTGCCTTTTTTAACAAATTTTCTTTTTATAGAAAATTTTTAATAAATTTTCTTTTTATTTTATAAACGCTCTTTTATACGAAATCTACGAGAAACTATCATTTTATAGAAAATCTTCGATAAATTTTCATTTTATAGAAAATCTTCTATAAATTTTCATTTTGTATTCGATAAATATTATTTTTATAGAAAATTTTTATAATATTTTCTTTTTGTATAAAATTTTCTTTTTATAGGAAATTTTCAATAAATTTTCTTTTTATAGGAAATTTTTTATAAATTTTCTTTTTAAAGAAAATTTGTAACAAATTTTTAATGAATTTTCTTTCTATAGAAAAATTTCTAATAATTTTTTTTTTTTATATAAAATTTTCATTAAATTTCTTTTTATAGAAAAATTTCAGTAACTCGTATTTATAGTAAAATTTCAATAATTCGTATTTATAGAAAAATTTTCAATAGATTTTCTGTTCATAAATATCTTTATAAAATTTTCTTGTTATGGATTTGCTATTTCACTTTCTATTTATAGAAAATTTTCACTAAATGTCCTTATTTATAAAATTTTTATTAAAATTTATTTTTGGAAAATCTTCATTAAATTCCTTTGTTATAAAATTTTTTCCTAATTTTTCTTTTGTGAAAAATGTTCATTAAATTTTCTTTTCATAGACAATTTCCTTTTATAGATAATTTTTAATAAATTTGTTTTCTTGCAAAAAAAAAAGATTTGTATTTTTTTTTTTTAGAAAATTTTCTATATTTTCTTTTTATAAGAAATTTTCGAAAAATTTATAAGATTTTCAGAAAAATTTTCACTGAATTTTTCAGAATTTTTTTTTCAGTAAATTTTCTTTTTCCAATAAATTTTTCTTTATAGACAATTTTAAATAAATTTTCTTTTATAGGAAATTTTCAATAAAAGTTCTTTATAAAAATAGTTTCTATAACTTTTTTTTACGAAAATTTTTTATTTTTTTAGTTCTGAAAAAATTTTTTTCAAATATAATTTTCGATATATTTTCATTTAATCAAAAAATTTTGATAATTGTTTTTTTTTTTATACAAAATTAGGACAAAATTAGTTCATGGGTTCCATGAACAAAACTTAAATTTAAGTACTGTGTTAAAACTCATAATAGGTCTGGCCAGACCTGATGAGTTATGAATTCAGCTGTCAAAGCTTCTTTTGATGGACAGTTAAATAACACTAATTTCAAACTTTCAATCCAATTGTGATTTTGAAAATTTATAGTTTTAATAAAGCTCTAAATATACTAAAATCATGACAGAATGCCATTAAATAAAATCATTAAAAAGGAAAATATTTAATTATTTTATGTTGACTTAATTCTTAGAAAAGATTTTTTTTAATCATGTTTGTAATAAAGATGTTTAATAAAATTTCTTTATACTGATAACTTAAGATCTATTAGATAACTTAAGAAAATTTATTTAATTTCTAATTTTATTAAACATTAATGGTATTTTAATAGTTTTTCTCTCTAATTAAACCATAAAACTTATTAGTTTTTTTTTCAAAAAAATCGAGAGACATGACGAATTTAAAACATAAAATTTCAATTTTTAGATTAAAAAATTCATGACAAAATTGAACCCAAACAATTTGTCAAGTGATAATAAATTTAATGTTTATTTGACTTCAGGTTTGAGATCTATTCCCAGAATATTATAACATTATTACTACCGTTTAATGTTATTTTTTTTCTATTTCAACACGCCTTAAAAAAACTAATGTTAAAAAAAAATACCTTAAATGAAAAAGACATGACATTACACTTAATAAATTAAAATCGTGATCAAATTAAAAAAAAATATACAAAATAGTCTGAAAGATCAAAAACAAAACAACAACTGTGACTTAATGATGACATGGCTTAATCAATTCTTTTTAAGCTTTTTTTTTATTTTTTATAAAACTATAAAAAAGCCTGCATTATTTGTTTTATAAAAAAAAATATATTTTTTTTAAAGAAATCGTTTTATAAAGAATTTATTGTGTTATCTTGGACAACCTTTTTAACTTGAAAAAAGGAAAACAAACTCTTGAAATAAATGACCTGTGTTACAATACATTTTGTTATTAGATCATAAAATATGTAACAGTTTTATTTCATTTTTGGATCTTTGTAAAGGTTTTTGAACAATAAATATTTTACGCTGACCATTTTCATTTAAAGATCATTAACTATGTACGGCACGTTATATGTTTTACTTACATGCATAAGTATACTCGTTTACCAATTCAAGTGTTAACAACACACCTGTATATAACTCTTTGGGACCTTAATAAAATTGAATAAAAAAAAAAAATTAAAGAACCTACAAATGCACTCAACACTTTGTCATTGGAAATTATTTTCTTTTTTATTTCTTTCTCTAGTAAAAATTTCAAATGTTTTTTTTAGCTAAAGAAATTGTTAATTTATTTTTTTGTTTTCTAAAGCTGTTTGTATCTTGAAAATTTATTTTCACAAAAAAAAAAAAAAAACAAATTACAACAATGTGTGATGCTACAAACTTATCTTAATAGAAGACAAAAACAACAACAACAAAATAGTCTTAGTATAGGAATAAAAACAAAACATTTAGTAGCAGAAGTACAAGTTTAAAACATTGTAAGAGTATTTACTATTACAAATATGTATATAGGACTAGTAGATACATAACTACAGATACAAAATATGGGTATGGTTAGTTATGGTTTAGTAAAAACAAAAACAACAACAACAACAATAATAAAGAAATGGTAACACATCTTCATAACAAAAACAAAACCAAAAAAAAAAATAAATAAAAAAAATACGGAATAGAAATAAAACAACAACAAGAACAGAAAATAAACATAATAAACTTGTTTTACAAGTCTATTAGAGTTTACTAAAAATTCTCTGTATCTACATTCTCACATAAATTATTCCAGTAATGTGCTAATCGGGGCACGTACTACGGAATACTAATTTTAGTAAAAAACTTGGAAATGTATTTAAATTCCGAAAAGTTTCAATAATAACTTGGAACAATTAAGGAAATATTTCAGGCGAAACTACTTTGAAGTATCTCATATATTAATGAACTTATACTAAGAAATACCATATCCTTTAGCTAACACCGTGTGAGAGTCATTTTCACGATATGTGCATGAAAATAGACAACATATGTAGTTAAAATACGATACTCAGTTTTTATTCTGGACTTCAAATTTCCACTTAAAAGGACTTGAAAGCTGCGAAGGATATATATATATATATATATATTAAATTATTAAATGATTATTAATTTTAAATTCTGGTAGAGAGACACAGCGAAAAATTTTGTAAAAGGACTTTACAATCTTTTTCAGAAGTCATACTTAAAAAAATTAAGAATAATCTAGTTAGCAATTAATTTTTATATAAAATGATATATAAGAAAAATCTGATATATCATTTTAGTTCGGATATTATTATCTTTTTTTAGTATTTTAATAAACTGTTCAGAGTTAAATACATCGAACTGGGTGCAAAGCAATGTAGTCATCTAACCATATAGAATTTTAAATTTTTAGAAATGGTAAAATTGTAAATTTTTTTCAGTGTTCAATTTCCGCGATTCCCGACAAAAATCCCAGAAATCGGGATGTAAAATAATGACAAAAGTCCTGGAAGAAAAGCTAAGAAAATATTCTCTTGAAAATGTTACATTTTTAATTTTCGAATAAATATATATCAGCCTGCAACAATCATTCTCACACATGAAAAGATAAAACTAGAGACCATTCACTCATAAAACGGTGCACACAATTTCCCTCCAGGATGTCAAATATATATATATATATATATATATATATATATACGAGGGCGCATCAATAAATCCGCGACTTTTGGAATTTCCCTCGTAGTTATATGAAATGCAACACTATTCCCATCAAGTACCAGCTGTTAATAGACTACTGTCAAATTTTGAGCAAGTGTTGTCATTTATTTTGCGTTCAACAGCTATTCAAAACATACAACCTCGTGTATTTTTCCAAAAATGGAAAAAAGTGAATTTCGAGTGCTCATTAAATATTATTTTTTGCGAAAAAAAAACACTGCTATGGTAGAAGTATACTGAAAGTCTTCTACGATTTACAATGTTAGCTAATAATAGCAAAAGGTTTTCACTAGAAGAAAGTAACATACAATTTACTTTGTTATCATCAAAATATCGTTTATATATATTGAAAAATAGAATTAGTAGAAATGGACGGATCGACAGACAACGATTAAAAGAGAAAATTTACAATACTATGTTTATCAGGAAGTATGGACAAAAGTCACTGCCTGTAAAGTCATACTGCTCATCAAGAGTTATTTCGATATTCAAACGAGAGGTGTATTAAACTCTTGTTAGGTTAATTAGTCATGATTCAGATATTTCATAAAAGTCGTTTAGTATTTGCTTGCCTAAGACGTCATTAATAGATATTCAAAAATACCTAGGATCTGCGTTTACAAAATTTAAGATATAGGTGAGGTTAAATTAAAAAGAGCGGCGTCTTCACGCCTCCACCCAGAGACCATTCGGTTCACTGTAATCCCTTTATAAATGTCAATAAAGGCTAAAAGTGGGCAATAATAAAAGAAAAAGGAAGAGAAAAATGAGGAACCTAAGGCCCATCAATCAAAAGCGATTACCCCTAAGCCACTTTATCCCTATTACGAACCCTATAAGGTTACTAAGTCCCTTGTCCGTAATCTCCTCTAGTTCATGTAGCATGTGGCTTTCAAACCACTTCAGTAAACTACGCTGAAGGCCCACATAATGACCGAGTATTTGCTCTACTGTCTCTAGCCCCTCCACATCATCGCACGCCCTACAAAAGTCTGACGTGCCAATGTTCCACTTACTGGTTATATTCTCTAATGCGATTCATGCCCAGAAGATGTTTCGAATCTGCTAGTTTAAGACTAGGCCATAACGCTCTAGAAACCTTGCTGTCCATTCTATTCTTCCAATCGTGAATCGTTCATCCTAAAATCCATTTCCTTATGGCCATGAAATATAAACCAATTGGAATCCTAATCAATACCTCAACAAAAGACCTATCCAGCTCTGAGCCCTTGCGAGCTAGCTCATCAGCTATTTCATTGCCGAGAATATCGAACCCAACAGAGTCTTATCCTATAGGCATCCATTAGGCTTCTCAATTCCTTTCTGCAATCAAACACTAATCTGAACCCAATACAATGACTTGTCATTGCCAGTAGTGCTGTCTGACTATCCACATAGATAGTTACCTCAGTGTCCCTTTCATCGTTCTCCTCCAGTAATCCTAGGGCCTTGTAAGTGCCTAGAATTTCTGCCTAAAACACGCTGCAACTATCAGATAATCTAAAAGGCCATCTGATATTCATTCCCATAAAGTAGACAACCGCCCCTGTATGTTCAATAAAATATATTAATCAAATAAACTGCCCTAATTATCTTGCTTTAAATTTATTATATACAGCTCTTTATATTGTACATCTCTTATATCTGTAGAGAACACTAAATAATAATAAAAAAAAAAAAACACGAAACTTTATACTTAGAACAAATTCTATTGTTTTATACCAACAATCTTTTTTTTTTTTTTTTTGTTTCAACTCTATTATATCTTTGTACATATTATATTTCAGTAAGTATTTTTATCAAAATAGATATTTTTATATTTTGTTACTACATTTTCTTTTTCTATTTTTTGCCGTATAAAGATTTTCTACAATACAATAATATAAAATAACTTAAAAATATAAAAGAGAAAAATAGAAATGTATTTAAATATTTTATCATAAACATTCAGTAGTAAAACATTTTCATACAAAATTATTGCAAGAAATAAATCTACATATAAATTACTTTAAACAAACAGAAGTAAAAATCTAAAAATATATAGAAGTAATGGAAATAATAAAACAAAATGTAATAATTTAGATATAATTTTTTCTTACAATAGAATAGAAATAAAACAAATAATATACTGCAATATAAAATTACTTGTGAGTACATACAATAAAAAAATTATTTACTTAGAATAAATATATTTAGTGCAACCAACATAATTGAAGTGTGATTAAAGTATTTTAGATATTTCATAATATGTTATTTTGGGATCTAAAAATGATTTTATGGTTTGGGTTATAAATAAAGAATGGTTGTGGAATAATAAAATAATTTTTAATAATAAAAAAAAGAAAAACAAAAATCTTTTAATGTTTAAAAGTAGTAAATTATTTTTTTGGTTATTTAAAAGTTTATATAGCAAAAGCTATTGTAAGGAAAATAAAAATAAAAAAATATGTTAAAATTCTAATAGTTACTAAAATTTTGCAACATTTGTAAAATATAATATGTTAAGAAGACTTTCTAAAAATTTCATTAACTATAAGAGAGTAAAAAAGAAAATTAGAAAATATCTCCAAATTATTAACAAAATGTTATGTTATTCAAAAATCATTACTAAAATCTTCAAAATTAAAACATTCGAAAATTCCTCGTAATTTGAAGAACTATACCTATACACTGATATGAAACTACAACTAACATGCGTATAATAAGAAAATCTTGTACTAAATATTGTTTTAGAAATCTAAAATTATTCTATACTAAAAAATATCAACATCAATAACAATTGATGATTTGATGCTGGTCGATATAGTGTTCCATACTTTTTTTCCATTTTACTAAACTACAACAAGTGTGGTGGTTAGTTGCCTGATTTCCTGTATACAAAACAATAACACAACAACTCCTATATAGTGTAGCAAAAAAGTCTTGGAAGACTAGTGGTTTCAATTCCTAAGATTACTTGCCATATATTCCTTTCATTTAAAGTAAGTTAATGTGTGCTAGTGTTTTTCTTTTAGTTTCATCTTTTAAGAGCCAAAGACCTGATATTAAGTAATCTTGATACACTTAATTGCTTTGGACGGTTTAATATAATAAAAAAAAAAAAAAAAAAAAAAAAACAAAAGCAAGCAGCAAAAAAGTTTGCTGTTACTGGAAATTGTGTATATTGAGTGTTTAAAAACAGTAGGCCTGCAAAGAAAAACCAACTAAAATAAAATTATTTAAAAGGATCTTGGCCTTATAATAACATTTATACGAAAAGACAGACTGACGGACGGACGTACAAACCGACATATTTATGTTGTGGTTAAGTTATTTACTATGAAAACAACATTGAAAAAAACAACAACAAGAAAAAGAAAACTATAAAAAAAAACCGATTGAAGGCTAAGAATGAAGTTAAGACCTGTAATTAAGCGACAATAAGCGAGCTTAAGCAAATGTTTGTAAAAGCTTTGAATTCATATCTCGTATGTGAGTGTCTGAGAATACAATTTAACAGAATTTTAAAAGAGTCAAATATAAAATTTAAACTAGACCAAATTATACTGTATAGAATATACTACAATATAAGCTATAGTTCATAGCCAATGGTAAAGAATAAAATATACTATAATTGTTACCATAGCCTAAACTGTAGTCTTTACTATAGCCTAGACTATAGACTAGACTATAGTCTCTACTATAGGCTACACTATAGTCCAGACTATAGTCATTACTATATAGACTAGACTATAGTCTTTACTATATAGGCTAGAATATAGTCTGTACTATATAGGATAGACTATATTCTTTACTATATAGGCTAGACTATAGTCTTTACTATATAGGCTAGACTATAGTCTTTACTATATAGGCTAGACTATAGTCTTTACTATATAGGCTAGACTATAGTCTTTACTATATAGGCTAGACTATAGTCTTTACTATATAGGCTAGACTATAGTCTTTACTATATAGGCTAGACTATAGTCTTTACTATATAGGCTAGACTATAGTCTTTACTATATAGGCTAGACTATAGTCTTTACTATATAGGCTAGACTATAGTCTTTACTATATAGGCTAGACTATAGTCTTTACTATATAGGCTAGACTATAGTCTTTACTATATAGGCTAGACTATAGTCTTTACTATATAGGCTAGACTATAGTCTTTACTATATAGGCTAGACTATAGTCTTTACTATATAGGCTAGACTATAGTCTTTACTATATAGGCTAGACTATAGTCTTTACTATATAGGCTAGACTATAGTCTTTACTATATAGGCTAGACTATAGTCTTTACTATATAGGCTAGACTATAGTCTTTACTATATAGGCTAGACTATAGTCTTTACTATATAGGCTAGACTATAGTCTTTACTATATAGGCTAGACTATAGTCTTTACTATATAGGCTAGACTATAGTCTTTACTATATAGGCTAGACTATAGTCTTTACTATATAGGCTAGACTATAGTCTTTACTATATAGGCTAGACTATAGTCTTTACTATATAGGCTAGACTATAGTCTTTACTATATAGGCTAGACTATAGTCTTTACTATAGGCAAGAGTATATTATTTATTATAGGCTAGACTATAGTATTTACTATAAGCTAGATTATAGTCTTTACTATAGGCTAGATTATAGTCTTTACTATAGGCTAGACTATAGTCTATACTATAGGCTAGTCTATAGTCTTTACTAATGGCTAGACTATAGTCTATACTATAGGCTAGTCTATAGTCTTTACTAATGGCTAGACTATAGTCTATACTGTAGGCTAGACTATAGTCTTTACTAATGGCTAGACTATAGGTTAGCCTATAGTCTTTACTGTAGACTAGACTATATATAATCTTTACCATATTTAACAGAATGGAAGCAGACTTATATTTGTTTAATTTTTGTTTAAGCAATTATATAGAGTCAAAATTCGGTTATTGGGAATAATTAATTCCTTTAACCACCTTCTAAAGAGGCTGTTTCTCAATTTATATAAAAAAACCAAGATTATCAATTAAAATTATTTTCTTAAAGACCAAAGCAAAAAATACCACACTTAAATTACATGCATATAATTCTTAAAAAATATAGTCAGAGAATTAAGAAAAGGAATAAACAAAACCAGAGTGACTAAAAGCTGATTGCTAACCCAGATATGTATTGTCATTTGTTTAAGAAGTTACATATTTCAATTTGGCCTGGTATTTGAGCTTGATCTTTTATTTATTAGTGATTTTTGTGTTTTATTTAAATCTTTTACTTTTTGTGCGCTATACAAATTCAGATTTATTATTTGGCATATTTGAAACTAAAAAAGAAAACTTGCAACAGCAGCAGCATTAAAACACGTGTGTCTTATAAATTTTCTCTTGAACAAGATGTTTATAAAAAAATTATATATAAGATCTTAAGCTTAAATTCATCTTGAAAAAATAAACTCTCAAGGAAGACTTACTGTTCTTGATGGTTATCAAAAAAAAAAAAAAAAACAACAAAAGGCTTTTTATTTAGAGCTCTTATTTGACTGAATTTTTTGGAAGCTCATAAATTAGTAAAGAGCAGTAAAGAGAAAAAGCACACAGAACATAAAAATTCAATATTTGCGTATACGCAAATTTGTTATTCTGCTGCTGCCATTCTTTCTTAAGAAATTATTTGAGATGCTTAGGTCATATTTCTCAAAAAGATCTTCAAAAATACAAACAAATGAAATGAACTGAAATTAAATGAAATCAAATAAAATGAAAGCCACAGGAAAAAAAGAAATCATTTTGAATGACTGCCCTTTTAAAGATTTATACGGGAGAATAAGAGATGCGACTTTAAAGATTACCTACAGCCTCTTCAGAGCAGTTAATAATTTAAACAATAAAATGAAACATAAAAAAATTCAAGCAAATAATCATTTGCCAAATATAAAAAAAGTTATACTTACATAAAATATCATTCATTTTGTGGCAATCATTATCAAGATGAATTTGAAAAATGAAAACAGTAAGTTTTTGATATGTTCTTTATTACATTTTCTTGGTTTTTATTTTTGTGCGACTTTCATACTTTGAGACCCTAAAATAATAAATTAAATTTATAAAAAAAGTTTATTTAAATTGTTTTACTCGTAGTATATACATTTCATTGAGTTGTTTTTTTTTATATTTAAATTATTATTATTTTTGTTTTCTTGATTCTTTATTTCTCTCTTATCAGTTTAATAAATTAATTTCAAAATTTGCCTGCCAGTCAAATTAATTTATAAAATAAAAAAATCAATGTAAAATATATTGTTTCATTTGTTTATCATTCGCAACAGAAAAGTCTTTTTCTTTGGTGTAAAGAAAGCTATAATTAAATTCTTTGATCAATTCAATTAATTTTGGTTGATAAACAAGTTTATGAACAATAATGGTGAGACAGATATGGAAAGTTTTGTTCATTTTAAATCTACAAAATCAAACTCTTTTTATATATATGATTTTGCCACACCCTTTTAGACATATATAAAAGCAACAAGTGCACTAAAATTCTTTATATATAAAAATCTCGGAAATATTTTCTTACAACTTTGACAATTTTTTTACAGTTTCTTAGAATAAATTGCTTTTAAAAAACTTATAAATTTATAAAAGCATATAACAAAATTTATAAACTCTATTATTCTATAAAATTGAAACAATAAATTATTTTCAAAAAAAAAAAAAAAACTCACTTTAAAAGCTATAAATGTTACAAAATATAGTTTATGATTATTACTAGTCGTATTATTCACCTTAATCTTAATTGTAATGTTAAAATATGTTAATATTTTTTTTTATTACATTTGCTTTTTATAAAATTTTTTATTCATTTAAAAAACCATTTAATAGGAAAACAATATTGTAATAATATATTTTAAGACAGTCTAAGATTTAAATATAACAAAAAAAAAACAAAATAAAATTGTAATGATTTATTATTGTATTTTGACCATAGAAAATTATTTTAATTTTAATTGATTGTTTATTTTCCTTTTGTTCTTTGCAGGCATATTAAACAAAAAATATTTCTTTACGGTCAATCAAAAATTAAGGTAAGTTCATATACATATATTAATATAATTTACTTATCTTTCTAAATAAAGAAATATGTAGATATGTGTAAAAAAAAAAACACAAAAAAAAAAAAAACAAAAAATTACAATAAGAGACTATACACGGTTTTTATAAAATATTTAACATAATATTAGTTTGTTAGACAAAGGTTAATTAAGCCAGTTAATGTTTTTTGAGCTAATTTTTAAGATAAAAGCATCTTGTAGCAGATATCTATTTAAACTTGAGTTAAGTTTTTAATTGTTGTAGAAAGTAAAATGGATTTTATTTTTTTATTGGTCCGAATAATACGCAAATATTTCTAAAAGAAATTGCCTAACAAAGAATTTTCGAATTTTTAAGCAATAATTTCACGTATTTTCAAATTCGGTATATATTTTTGAGCAAGCGATTAGTAGCTCAGTCAAAATAAATAGAATTAATTTTTAAGGAAGAACTTTTTAGTACTTCTAAAATATCAATAATTGTAATATAAACAAATTATGTTATAAAACCTCGTTTATCGGTTCTTGTAGTTGCAAATATCTGTTACTAAAATATATTTCCATTTGTAATACCCCAAAACGTATATATTTTCCGGATCCTTATTGAAGTCGTAATAACGAGGTCCACCTGTCTATTGAAAGCACTTTTTAGAAAGCCCCAGTTATTGGATGTATATGTTCTATATATCAAATTGTATGGAATATTCCTAAGAATATCACTAGTAAAAATCAACAAAATTGATTCATTAATGATAAAAAAAAAAAAAAATTTGGAATGAATTAATTTCATTCCTAATTAAAAAGGAATTCAACAAAACATTGTTTTATAATACAAAAACCTATTTGATTTTTAAAAAATAAAGTCCTCAAAAATTAATAAATATTTCTGCATTATATTTTATTACAGCCGAACACGGTTATAACGTAAAACGGTTATAACGAACTATGGCTATAGCGAGCACATTCCTTAGGTCCCAATAATTTTAAAGAAATTTTCCATCATTTGATTACGTTTATAACGAACATGGTTGTAGTGAACTTTTTTTATAACGAACACATTTTTACGGGCCAAAGAAGAATGTTTTATAAAAAAAAAAAACTACATTTATAATGAACTCCCTCAATATTATTTTTAGATAAATAAAATTGCACATTTTTATAATTTTTCAGAAATGTAATTAACAGAAATAACTTTCATTCATTTCAATTTAAATTATTGGATAAATAGAAAAATTTTCATTAAATTAATTTTATATTATCAGAAAACTAAAGGAGGAATTTTATGTTTATAAATATTAATCGTTTTAACAGCACGCATATACATCTATAGCAAATAGTTAAGACTAAAATTGAAATTATAAGAGGATTAAAAATTAAATTTTAGAAAATCGCTACTCCACAAAAAGTAAAAATCTCCCTCCAAACATGCCAATTTCAAAATTTTGATAATAAATGAAAATATTGAATTAGTTTAAAAAATATTAATCTCAATATGCCACTTGTCAAATGGCTGATGAATGCAAAAAAATATTCTTCATGATATATTAATACATATTTAAAAATCATAAATACAAATATTTGTATCATACTGAAGTACGTATATTTTGTTAACAAATAATTTTTTTTTTTTTTTTTTTTGGTATTCTACGGATATAAGGAGCTACTTTCATAACGAACTAAATTTGTCAGTCCCTTCGAGTTCTATTATATTATGCTTTTGAAATGGTTAATGTTTGCCATAATAAAAATGTATATATTCTCTGAAGAATATAGTCAATGTTATCATCAGCGCAACCAAAAATATCAAAAATCATATTTTTTCCAGAGAGTTAAATGAATGACACTGTTAGTTATTTATCCGTTTCACAAAATTTTAAGAATTTTGGCATCGATTTTGAAGAACATATTTTTACATATTTTGGTCATCACAGCATATTTCTGCATATTTTGCTTTTAGCAGCATATTTATTCACATTTTATAGAAACTTCTTATTCTAGAGCATATTTTAGTAATTTTAATGGCATATTTTTGACACATTTTATATTTAAGAACATAATTTTTCATATATTATGCTAAAGAGTATAATTTTAATTTAATTATAATTAAAAAAAAAAAAAAAAACTATGCTTATTTTGAACCCAATAGAATTTTTTACATAATTTGCCATTAGAGAAATATTCTTTTTACGTTGTTTTTATCTTATAAAATTTATAGAAATTGTATAATAATGTTTTAGGTTTTGTATGTGTTTAGGCAAAGTGAAAATAATTTTTAGAAATTGCTAATAAAAATCAAGCATGAGTAGTACAAATTTAAAATTGTCTCAAAAGCAAAATTTTTTTAAATTTAAGGGCATATTTAAAAGCATTTTTTATAGGCATAAAACACTTTATTAAGAGCATATTTTTGATTGGCCTGGCGATCATATACTTCTATAACGGGAAATGGGACCTAGTGAAAAATTCAGCCTATAGATTTTACTAAAAAGTCGCATAAACGGTTTTAACAATTTTTTAAATTAAGACATTTTTTTTTAATTGAGACTAAATCTCATACACGCTCTATGAATATATACAACAAAGTGAGAAATGAAGTAAATAGATTGTGCTAATAAATCGCATAAAGTTTTTTGTAAATTTTATTTGTGAAAATTTTCAAAGCATCAACAAATAATAAATCTCATATATGAGTTCTTTGAAGGATGTGGTTATTGTGGCCCTCCATCCTTCCATGTCCAGCTCCAATTAGTCCTCTACTTTTGAAGTGATGAAAACATGATTATTTTTAAAAGTGATTCAGGAAGTTTTGGTTCAGGTCAGCCATGTCATCAAGATCTTTTAGTCAAACAAATGATATTTTAAGTCTAAGAAAAGCAGTAGTGCAGTTCAGTAGCTTATTTTAACGATAATCGAATTGTTTATAAAATTAAAAAAAAAAAAAAATTGTCGAATACGCCATTCTGTAATAACCCAGCAAAAACTTTGCTTTCCTGAAACAAAAAAAAAAAAAAAAATTTTTTTTTGTCTGAATAATTAATTTTGTTCGAGTTGTCCACAAGTTCATGTAGTTATTTTTAGACTCTAGGGGTAACCAAAAACATGTACCTAAACGAAAACAAAAAAAAAAAAAAAAAAAAGAAAAGAATTTTGTCGTCTGTGAGATTTGAACTTGGGCACAAATTAACCGTTCGTTTTTAATGACTAACGTCTTATTCAGTACACCACCTCGCACTGAATTTCCTAAGTGACAAAATCTTGTTTTAGTATAAAATATCTTTTTAGACATTTTGTTAAAAAATAATAACAGCATCGGAAAGGGGTTGAACCAAAAACTCTCTGGCTGGTAATAGAGCGTTCTAGCCAGCTGATCCATGTGATTGCAATATTACTGTGCTACTATACTCTTGAGTAATAATTTATGTAGAGTAGTCAAATAACAATGACGCCTTATTACCAAGAAACTACTTTAATAAGTAGTTGCCATTACAGAGAATCAAAAAGTTTTTGCTGGGGATTTTTGCCAATATTTCATATTGTTCTTATGATTCAGTCGTTCACTAAACCACAAAAATGTTTTTGTTGTTTATTTTATCAATAAAATATACAAAATAAAATATACAAAAGCAGCAAGTACACAATTTACAAATAATTCCCATTTTTTTTTTTTTTTTTTATTTCTACTCCTACTTAAGGCTTTGGTTTATTTTCAGAGAGGTGCCACACAAATATAAAAGTTGTTTACTATGTTTTAAATGTAACTACTGAATCACATAATTGTTACAGCAAACAACAAAAGCCATCGACATATTTGTCGATTGTCGAATCATTTAAATTTACTGAATTGCACTTCAGTATTTGCTGACAAAAAAAAAAAATTGTCTGAAATAAGAAAAATATTTTCATCTCTTAGATGGGATCCCTATTTAGTCATATACAATTACAAATTATTTTAAAACAATCAAACTCTCATAAAAGCTCTAGATGTGTGTGTGAGAGAGGTATTAAATTAAATATTGTAAGAAGAGGTCAAAGGGCACTTTCAGAAGATTACATTTGAAGCGTGCTTTGTGAAAATATTTTTAATTTAATGACATTTTTTTTAATTTTCGATCAAATCCGACCATATTATATCCTATACGATTATGTATGTGCATAAAAATTCGGGCAGGAGTCTTATATGGGACCCAAGACCTATTTAGGGTCAATACTTATATTAAACGTAGTGTATGTTTTTATGAAACATACGTATGCATTTCGTTATGTATTTATTCATTTTAGGATGATTTCCCGAAGTGGGCCTTATTTGGGAGATATATTCAATTATGGGTCTATCCCCATAAAATATTGGTTTAAATGCGAGTTATGGCCAATAATGAACTGATCTTCATGAAATTCGGCACACAGATTTATTCTCATATAAATCTTCCATTTTATTAAAATATTTTTATATTTAAGGGATTTATGATTGTTAAATCCCTATTCCGGAAGGACATTTGTTTAAGGGATAGGTGAAATAATGCACCAATCATAACCAAATTCAATAGGATTCGTGTTTGAATAATATAAACACCGTGTACCAAATATCATAAATTTATTTTTAAAATTATGACCTGTAGTTTGATTACAAAGTTAACATGGAAGGGCAGATGGTTAGACGGACGAACATCGTTAAATTGGCTCAGAAAGCGACTCTTAGCCGATTGGCTTATGGTGGTGTAGGGCATAGTAATTGCTTGCGAAAGCTATCGTTTCTTTTAATTTTTCTTTCGAAAAGGTAAAAAATTGGCCTCTTGAAATTTGTATATAACAAATTTTTTTAGCTAGAGGTCATAGGCAATTTCTGGGGTTTTAATGCAGAGACCGTTTTTGTGAAAATATAACCGAAAATATTAATAAAAAACATTTTTAAATATCAGTAAAATTTTTTATATTTATGTCAAAAAGGGTTTTTTGAAATATGCCAATTATTTCTATGCAACCCTCGTATTCATCACAGTTTATACTGTTACAAACAAAACCAACTCTATTATTTCCGGAGAGGGAGCCTGAGAAACGGCTACCACATTTAAGGAAGGCAGCAGGCATGTAAATTACCCACTCCCAGCTCGGTGAGGTAGAGACGAAAAATAACAATAGAAGACTCATATTAGAGGCCCTGTAATTGGAATTAGTACACTTTAAATCCTTTAACAAGCATCTAATGGAGGGCAAGTCTGGTGCCAGGAGTCGCGGTAATAACGGAAAATATTAATAAACAAACATTTTTAGATATCAGTAAAAGTTTTTGTATTTATATCAAAAAGGGTTTTTTGAATTATGCCAATTATTTCTATACAACCCTCGTATTCATCACAGTTTATACTGTTACAATTAAAAACAATTCTATTATTTCTGGCTTGTCTAGGTAACATCCGTTCGTTTTGTCATTGAAAATAATTCAATTATAACAGGAAAGTATTTGGTAAAGCAAAGTACAGTAAAGAAAAACTAATTTTTAATGTCTCGTAAAATTATTTACGAGTATTAAAGATATTTAATTCAATATTTGATAAAATTATACACTTTGCTGGATACGCTCTTGTCATTTTTTAATACTTTAGAATTTATTAAAACTCAACGATATGTCAAAATAAGTTATTCTCTATAGGTAGTACAAGTTTTAATAATTTAGTTTCTTTATATATATTCTGAAAAGTCTATTGAAAATAAATAAAATCGTCTGAAGAATGATTAAAAAATATGTAGAAGAACTACTTGCTATTTTCATTATTTAAAAACTAATACTTTCAATGGTGGGATAGATTATCTATAACCAAAAGTCAATGTAGGGTAATCAGACCTCATAATTGGTCAAGTGATAGTTGTATTATTGCCTATAAGACACATGTTTTTCTTTCTTTTTTTTTTTTGCACATTTTGCAATCAATGAAAGTGGGTTGGTTATTTTCAATGAATGATTCAATGATTTCCAATAAATTATTTTCTATATAATTTATTTGCAGCAAAAATAAATGAAAAAAGTATTTAATTTCAGTTAAAACCTTTTAACCAAAATTAAACAGAATTCTCAATTTAATACAATGTTGTTATATGGATTTTGTGAATGTGGGTTTTTTTCATCAACGATGGTAATGCTCCTTACAAAACCAAACATTTAAACATACACACCCAGTATTTTTTTTCTCTGTTCAGTTTTTGCCTCTTTTTGCCTTAAATGTCTAATATTACACGGTGTCAACGCATGATTAATTGCTACAAAATCAAGTGACACTTTAACTACATTTAAAGCCATAAAAAAATTAAAATTCTGTTATGTCTGTCTTTCCAAACAACAACAGAGAGTAATATTTCAGGCCTTTTACCAAAAAAGAAAAAATACAAGCTTATAGTAATCTATGGTAAAATAAAAAAGGCAAAATAACATAAAAATTTATTATTTTGTTTTTATAAACAAAAAATATGCTGAAAGTAAGAATAATGAATCTTAATGAATCAGTTAAATAAATACAATTGTAGATTTAATAAAATTAATTGTTTTTTATTGTATTTTGAGGGGGTTGCTACAATAGATATTTTTAGCATTAGTATTATAAATTTTGCAATATTTGCTTGAATTATTTTTATTTGAAATTGCTAAATTATGTTTTTTTATTTATTTTTTTTTTTTTTTTAGCAGAAGAAATATTTTGTAAGATTTAAATGTTAAGAGATAATTGTTTGGGGTTTTTGAAAACAAAAATATGTTTATTTTTAAAAGTCTCATTTACTTTAAACACAAGGTAAAGTCTGATATATGTCTATGCCGAATTTATACACCTGTAACTAAGTTATATTTTTTTTTTCTTAACGCATTAAAAGCCGTGATAATTTCCAGCAAAGATATTTCTGCAAACCATTTATTTTCCTGTTGTATGCACGTCAAATAAGCATAGAAATGTAAAATCTCTAAAAAAAATATATTAGGCTCCTTTAGAGGCAGGTGTATTCCCATAAAAATTCGGGTTATACGCATTACATATGAAAAATGTCCCAATGGGTGATTATTCTTTAGATTTGTAATTTTTTTGATAAGTACTTTGCTTGAAAATGTGAAATATTTTCAAGATAGTTTTTGATTTTGGAATACTTCTGTTTTTCAAAAAAATTTGTACTTTTTTGCATACTGGCACGTGTTTTTTTTATTGATACATTTTCACAATTTGAAATCCTTTAGTTTCTTTTCATTGTCTTTTTTAAATTAATATGTTTTTCTGGAATAGGGTACTTTATAAATATTAGCATACTTGAAAATCTATTTTTAATTTGTTAAAACTGGTCCTTTTTTGAGACAGTTGCTTTTTTTGAAAGTTTTTTGAAATTGTAATTCCATACTTATTTTAAAAAATTTGATATTTTACTTTCTTAAAATTTTATTTCTTTCAGTTAAAAAAAGGTTCTTTTTCTCAATTGGTTTATTAATTTAATTAATTTTTGTTTTTTGGAAAAAGACACTTCTTTAAGATTTGGCACTTTATTAGATTTTTCGTGTTAATTTGATACTTTTTTAAAAATTTGTTTCTTTTCATTAAAATGATACTTTCTTTAGAAAAAGTCAGCTTCTTTATTTTGGAGACATTTTTAACTTTTTGAAAATCTATAGTAAGCATAAAAATTTTATTTGACGAGTTATTATCTTCTTTTATTTATTTATATACTCTTTTCTTTTTTTTCTTTTTGATAGCTATTACTTTTATGGTGAAAATTGATTATTTAAAAATTTGTTACTTTTTTAAGTTTGTTTTATTCATAAGTAGCAGTTTTCTTCGTAAAAGTGTATAGAAAATTAGTTTTTTTCTTTTAAAATTTAAAATTTGGTTCTTTTTGTAAAATTAGTACTTTTCTCCGGAAAACAACATGGAGGTTTTTTGAAAATTTAATTGTCAGTTTTTTAATATTTTCTTTTTAAAATTTATAATTTTTTGAAAATTTTAATTTTATTGGAAAATTTGTATTATTTTTCTACTTTTTTTTTAATAAATAAATTTTAGATAATTTTTTTTTTTTAATTGGTACTTTTTTGTCTCACTATAGCACTCAGTGCAATTTAAATAAAAAAATAAATAAATAACAACGATAACAATTTGATTGGCTAAATTTAGCACGAGGACTTATTTTCCGAGATTTAAGGATGAGGTCACACTGACCATATACAAAGAACTCATATATGAGAATTTTGTATTAAGTCATACCTTGAAAAATGTATAAAATTTTTCGTGAATACAATTTAGCAAAAACATTTATAGCCTTCTTTGCATGATAGATGTGCTAAATATTTTATTAGTTTCCATCTCCCAAAATGGAAGGATGTGGCTAGACCGACCATGTCTTGACAGAAAAATCAGCTTTAAGATTAATAACATTTTGTTGATTGTTAGCACTCATTGGCTAGCTATAGCTTTCAAAAAAAAAAAATCATTTATGTGATTTTTGTAATAATATTTGGAAAAAAATAGATTTGAGAAAAGTAGTTTTGTTGAATATTACTACAATCAATCAAATAGCCTGCACTATAGTCTAGACTATAGCCTATAGTCTAGACTATAGCCTGGACTATAGCCTATAGTCTGGACTATAGCCTATAGTCTGACCTATAGCCTATAGTCTGGACTATAGCCTATAGTCTGGACTATAGCCTATAGTCTGGACTATAGCCTATAGTCTGGACTATAGCCTATAGTCTGGACTATAGCCTATAGTCTGGACTATAGCCTATAGTCTGGACTATAACCTATAGTCTGGACTATAGCCTATAGTCTGGACTATAGCCTATAGTCTGGACTATAGCCTATAGTCTGGACTATAGCCTATAGTCTGGACTATAGCCTATAGTCTGGACTATAGCCTATAGTCTGGACTATAGCCTATAGTCTGGACTATAGCCTATAGTCTGGACTATAGCCTATAGTCTGGACTATAGCCTATAGTCTGGACTTTAGCCTATAGTCTGGACAATAGCCTAGAGTTTGAACTATAGCCTATAGCCTGGACTATAGCCTATAGTCTGGACTATAGCCTATAGTCTGGACTATAGCCTATAGTCTGGACTATAGCCTATAGTCTGGACTATAGTCTGGACTATAGCCTATAGTCTGGACTATAGTCTGGAATATAGCCTATAGTCTGGACTATAGCCTGGACTATAGTCTGGACTATAGCCTGGACTATAGTCTATAGTCTGGATAATAGCCTATAGTATAAAGCATAAAAAACTTTTGTTTAAAGGCCAAAAAGGGGCCTTTAAAATTTAATAGTTGGTGAGGAAAAATTGCTATACAAATTTGTTTTTTCATGTCGTCTTATACGCACCATTTTAGCAATTTCTTAAAATTTTTCTTTAGACACGAAACCAAAACAAACTTCAATTTACTGTTTACACAATATGAATTAATAAGCTCTCAATGTCTTTATTTATGTATGCATTCGTTAAAAGTGTGTGTGTTTATATTGATTTTTATCTTTCACTATTTAATTGTAAAACGATCTATAATTGTCTTGGCTTTAGACAGATAATGATCAATCATCATGTTGACTGCTTAAAAAGAAAAAAATATAATGAATGGGCCAGTCAGTCGCTATCAAACTAACAGCAGCCGCCGTTTAAGCAGTAGCAGGCTTTATAAATTTATAAACATGTACATACATATTTATTCTTGTACTCTTAAATACATATTTATGTTGCAAGTAGCATTTATGGGCCGTTATATTTTTTGTTTTTGTCTTTAATGCTACGCAAGAGTAAACAAAGATAAAGAAATTAGCAAAAATTATTGTTTTTTATTTTATATTAAAAGTAATAAAAAAGCAGATATTAATAAAAAGAAACATTTTAATAAATCGTGGATGAAAAAAAACATGTTTTCTATAGAGTAAATCAATAAACGATTTGTCATTATCAAATGGGGTTTTTAATTACGTAAGAGTTATTAAATGAATAATATATTTATGATTTTGTACTTGTTAATTTATTTAACAAACAATTTATAGACAGTATTTTTTGAAGCCTATTTACCAATAGTTATTGTACAAAATGAACGATTATTGAAATATTAAAAATCATACAATAAAAAAAGGAAGTCATAAAAATGATCCGAAGTGCTTTTTATTATATTTGAAACGTTATAAAATTACTAGTTCTTGCACTATGAAAAAACTTATGGTACCCAATTAAAAGTGATTATCTATACTTTTGAGCCAAATAAAAATTTATGTTGAGGTTTTATCCACTTTGGAATAATTTGCAAATTTTTTCTCATAACCTCACTTTTTTTTTTAAAACATACAAATGTGTGGGCTAAACAGAGGCTTTCAGTTAAATTCAAAATTTTTGTGCAATATTTTTAACTGTCGGAGATCTATTAAACCTTGATTTACGAGGGCGGATCAATAAGTCCGTGACTTTTCGAACTTCCCTCGTTGTTATATGAAATGCAACACTATTCCCATCAAGTACCACCTGTTAATAGACTACTGTAAAATTCAAGGTCCTTAAAATAGGCATTTGTTTGGTCAATAATTTCATTGTTGGAGCTGAATCTCTTTCCACCGAGCCATTTCTTTAGGTTTGGAAATAGGAAGTAGTCATTATGGGCTAAATCCGAAGAATATGGCGGATGAGGTACCAATTAGTAGCCCAATCCATAGAGTTTTGCCATTGAGACTGCACACGTGTGCACCCGTGCATTATCTTGACAAAAAAGAACTTTTTTCTTGGCCATATGGGGTGGTTTTCTTTTTAAATACTCATTAAATCGGTCTAATAAGTTGGCATAATATTCGCCGTTTATTGCTTTTCCCTTTTGAAGGTAATCGATGTGGATTATCCCGCGTGCATCACAAAAAACTGTTGCCATCAACTTATTGGCCGACAAACTTACCTTGGCCGTCTTCGGAGCAGGTTCACTCGAAGAAAAACATTTGTTTATACTGCTGCTTGGTCTTCGGAGTACAGTAATGGATCCATGTTTCATCCACAGTTACAAAACGCCGCAAAAACTCATTCGGATTGCGGTTAAAAAAAACTCCAAACAATTCTTTTAACGGACTTATTGATCCGCCCTCGTACTTGGAGCATAAAATTTTAAAATTTAAATTTTTAAATAGTTTAGTTATATCGAAAACATATCTCAACATCTTTAGTATCAAAACGTCCCAGCAAACACAAATGTTTGATATCAACTTGAGAGTGATTTGAAATCAAGGCCATTTTTAAATGACAAACGTTTGAGAATTATTTAAAAATAACTTGAACATAATCAACAAAAGGGGGAATTAATTGTCAAATTGAGAAATCCTTTTATTATCAAATCATTGTTAAATGTAATTCTCAAGCTTTTTTCAAATATGGATTGTGACCACATGTGGAACATAAATAAAAGTAATTTGCATCTTTAATTTTTTATGAAGATTTCTTTAGTAAAGACTTTTAATTTTGTCCTATCAATATACGTATTCAATAATTGTAAAATATTTGATTAAATAATATTACTAATTAATTTACTTAATTGTATATAATATTTCAAATATATATATTTTTAATATATTGTTTCAAATATTTTAAAGAACGATTTGATAATAGCTTTTGATATCAAATTGAGAAAATACCATTTTTCAAATATTTGTAAACTTATCCTTTAGATTTAGAAATGATTTAATAATATTTAATATCAAATTAAGAATATACTATTTTTTAAAATTTTTAAAGTTATCTTTAGGTTTGAGAGTGATTCAATAATAACATTTGATATCAATTTAAGAATCTACAGTTTCAAATTTTTTTTTCTCAATTTGAAATCAAACTTAAAACTCAAATATCTACCTACATTTGTAACAAGTTTGAGAAACACGTTTGATATTAAACGTTACAGTCATCATATTTCAAACGTTTGACATCGTGTTTGCTGGGGTAAAACCCATATACTACAATGACTGGTCGTCAGAAATTGCCAAATAAATTAAATACTTGACAATCTATACCATCCCAGCAAAAACTTTTTGGTTTTCGGTAATGACAACTACTTATTAAAGTAGTTTCTTGGTAATGAGGCGTCATTATTATTTGCCTACTCAGTATTATATTAATAAGTACTCAATAGTGTAATAGCACAGTAATACTGCAATCACGTGGATAAGTTGGCTAGAGCGCTGGATTAACAAGCAGAAGGTTGTTGGTTCAACCCCATTTTGAAGCTGTTAAGTTTTTATAACAAAATGTCTAAAAAGATATTTTGAACTAAAAAGAGTTTTTGTCGCTTAGGAAGCTATGTGCGAGATGGTGTACTGAGTAAGACGTTAGCCATTAAAAACGAATGGTTAGTTTGTGTCCAAGTTCGAGTCTCACTGACGGCAAAATTTTTTTGTTTTTTTTTATTTTTGTTTTCGTTTAGGTACATATTTTTGAGTACCCCTAGAGTCAAAAAATAACTACATGAATTTGTGGACAACTTGAACAAAAATAACTAGTTATTCAGGCAAAAAATAAGTAGTTTATTTTTATTTCCAATTATACCTGCTAGCTTACCAGGAAAGCAAAGTTTTTGCTGGGATCATACAATTTTAGTTACTTCTGACCATATTACTGGGTACAAAATGAGGGTGAGTCATTTAGAAATGCGTAATTATACGTAACATGCCAGCATATAACCAACCGAAAGAATACTAGATTTTTAAATAATTAAAAAAATTATATCCAAATATATATTGAGACTTGAATTGCTCTAAATAACATAAAAACTTGGGCTTTTATGGTCAGAATAATTTCTGTGCACCAGGTTATGTAATACATTGTAATTTATTACTCAATTATGTTTAATATTTAGAAGACATTCAGATGTAACTTATTATACAAATGTATACAGTTTTTAAGATAATCTATTCTTATTTGTATTGTAGTGATCTCATGATTATGTTTCAGTTTAATTTTTTGCAAAAATATTGCACTACTCTTCATTTCCTAAAATATAAGTGAAAAAATTTAAGAAATTCTATAAACTTGTGTAATCAATTAGTCAAATATAAAATTGGTTGGAACGAACTGCTTTTTTCCATTTGATAGTCAAATTAATTGCAAATTTAAAATATATAATTTTTTATCACAAATATGGTAATTATACTTGGCTTCATTTTAAATTAAACCATAATTTTTTATCCAAAATCTCCTAAACTTTTTCCATCCTTTCATCCTATTTTTGTAATAACTTAGTAAATATGGTCAATATATAATATTTTACACTCATATTATCTGGACTTATATTAGTAAGATTGTGAAATAATTATGAAAATATATTTATCAGTTTCTGAATTATTGCATTTTGAAAGCACTACGGAACATGAATTTAAAGAAGCAAAATAAAAATAATCTAGTTCATTTAGTGTAGTAAAAAATTTAACCACTTTACTTGTGACTCATACTAGAATTGCTTTAAATTATTTTATTTAGTTATTCTTAAAGTCATTAGGTTTAACAAAACCTTGTCAAGGAACCTTTAAAGTATCTCAATATCTCCAACTGTTTTCCTACAATCAATTCCTTTGTGTTTGAGTATCAGCAACATCTACTCATACTTAATATTCTCATCATAATCATAGTTTCTTATACCATTTTTTTTTTATTGTTTTTATTTTCTTGATTAAACTTTTGATTAATCTTGACAATCTTTGTTAATTCAATATGCAAAAATAAATAAAAAAAAATAAGGTTTTAAAGAAATATCCTCTAGGGCAGTGTTTAAAAGCGTTTAATAATAGAGAACAACCCAGGAATGTGATGTGGTAATTGTCAAGCGTTTATGTTGTCCCAGACATCTGATAAATCTTTGACAATTCATACTCTTTTAGAATTTAATAATGTCACGTAAACATACGATTATTTATCTTTCGGATGGCCACCCACCATGCTTTAGCAAAGTGTTTTTAGCTTTTGTCTGCGAAAATAAAAAATAAAACAGTTGTACAGTTTCCTGGTGTGGTGTAGAGCGTGAAAAAAAAAATGAACAAGAACTTTAAAAGAAAATTATATAGATGAGTTTACTAATAGGGTGCAAAATGAAGAATTGTTGGTAATATATTTAAAAAATGAGCTTTTTATATTATAACTTAAAGCTTAGTAAGAATTATATATAAAAAACAAAAAAAAAAAAAAAAAGGTACACAGCAAAAATTATTACCTTATATTTTTTCAATTAACACAGTTGTTTCATTTTGGATCTAAATTTAATAAATATATTCAAGTAAATATAAAGTAAAAATAAAATTTAAGCAAAATTTTATTTCTTACTTAAATTTTTAATTCATTCAATTATTTGCTTGATTGATTTGATCAATTTTTTAATTGGAAAATTTTTTCCGTTTTTAATTTTTTACAGTTTTTATAAGAAAAGTTTTTAATTGTATAAATTTGGGTGCCCCGATGACCTAGTTGATAGAGAGCTAGTCTATCAGTCTGGGGGTTGTGGGTTCGATTCCCACCAGAGACTCTGGCCTGTTTCACTACAACGAGCTATGGTCTTCGTTACTTCGCTCGGTTAGAATTAGAATATAATTTGTAATTGTATTATAAAATAAAATAAATAAATAAATAAGTAAACTATATAAATTGTTTACTAATATATTTGGTGATTGGTAACATTATACATTTCAAATCGAAATATTTTTTATAGTTTTTATATTTATTAGAGCTTTTACAGTCAAATATAAAATTAGTTTTTTATGTATATTTTAAGGCAAAAATTAATTGATTTTATAAAATTTTCGTATATGCACGATAATAATTTTATAAAAATTATTCATTTAAATAACGTTAATTTTCAATATTCATCTGTGTTATTAAGGAATTGTGTTGCCCTAATATATTATTACCAGATGCACCATTTGTGACATAGATTCGACCTACTTTCTTAAAATATATAAGTCAAAATTGTAGCATACTTACAGAAAATCATTTAAGTCGCTTAATATTGTCAATTAGCTCAGAATCTAAATATATCTGAGCAGCTAGTATTCTCCGGAAATCTTTTATATCATAAAGGTCTGAAAATCAATACTGGTTGCTGCAACAGTAGAATATTTTGCGACTCAAAAAACGCTCTTGGGGCCCGACCCCGAACCTGCATTGTTTTTCTAGAGAATGTAATTTTAGCATGAGAGTTACTTGCCTAGTAAATTTATGTAGTCTTGTGAATTAATTTTGCTAGGTCCAATAAATATTTCCAAGTTTTTTTATGGGTAAATTCGGCTTATGCTCGTATAATAAGCGATTCACCGCTATGATTGTGCTTGAAGCACGCCATTTGTGAACGTCGAATACCCAGGCAATATTTGTGAAAATCCCGGGTATGCATTTTGTATAGCGGTATGCAATCCAGTTATTAAAAAAAATCATAACCTCTCCAAAAAAATCTAATTCTTTCCTTAAGTGTCACTAATCAGCAGTTGATTATAGGTTACGACTAATAGAAAGATTTTTTGAAAATTTGGAACAGTATTACGTTATACCTTTTTTTGCGGACACTATTTTGCAAACTTTTACACAAATAATGAATCATATTTTAATGATTCTAGCACTTCTTCCGAAAGTTGAGTGCCTGTTGACATATTTTGGCTATACATTATGCTATAAAATAAAAAATTATTCTCTTTAAGATTTAAGCGCCTTAAATACTCCCCAATTAATTTAATTTTAATTTTAACTTTAATTGGTTAAACAGTTCAAACTGACGACTTTATATCAGTCCCTTGAGTAAAAAAAATCAATTAGCAAATATAATTATTTTCTATTAAAATTTAGTCAGTTAAGTTAATTTGAAAAATTTAAAAAATCGCTTGCAAAAGTGCATCGAATAAATGCACCTTTTTTGGAAATGCATTTTTCCAAAAAAAAAAAGATTTTTTTATAACTACGATAATTGAAGGAAACTATATTTTTCTTCTAAATTTCCTATCAAAATTAATGAAACTGGAATTCAGCTTTAATATTTTAAAGTATAAAATACGACTTTGTGAAATATTATGATTTTCATAGAATTACAATCGAGAATAAAACCATGAATTTTCTGTGATTTTCAAATCGGAAGACCTAATATCATTTCCTTTTAATGTCTCATGGAATTCATGATACTGGAAAAGCTTTTGATATTTTGTTCTTCTTTTTTTTGCACCATCTAAAAATAGATGGATTTTTTAGAACTTTAGACATAAATTATGACAATTTGAAGATAAATTAGAATTCTTAACACTAAAACTCTATTTAAAAAAAAATAAAAAAATTATTTCTAACAAAAAAAGTCTATTTTGTACTACACTGAAAAAATACATATAATTGAAATTTTTTTCATAAATATTATGTATAGAACATGACTTTTTTTCCCAAACTTTTTTATAAAGAAGAAAATTTTGTTCATAGATATTATTAAATTATTCATAATGAAAATTTTAGGAATTTTGCAAAAATTTTGGTAAATCTTTGATTTAGTTTTATTAAATTTGATTGCAAATTTCAAATGAAAATAATTATACATGAAAATATTAACAACAAATTCCTTAAAATGACAAAATTCAAAGGAAAATTCAGAAATCGGTTTAAAAATATTGTTCAGAAATTTGTATAATTTTGCTCGCATTCTGTTGCACATCATTTTGATAGAAAGCGTTTCTGTTCTGTTCCCAAAATGTAGCTAAAAATCATTAAAAACTTGAAATTTTCCGAAGAAAATTTCATTTTTTTTTTTTTACAAATTGAAAATATAAATGAAAATTTTAAAAATTTTTTCAGTCTTCTTGACTTTTGATTCTTTTGAAAAAATATAAAAAAAGTTTATATTGCTTAAAAAATGTATGCTTAAATATTATGAACTGAAATCAATGAAAGTAAATTTTTATATTTATAAACAAATTTTTTTCTGTGTAAAATGTTATTTTTTTTAAATCGATTTTCACTTAAAACTGAATTTTTCATGAAAAAAAAAGTATTTTTCACAAAAAATTTAGTATTTGACTATATAAATTCATAAAAATTCATCACCTAAAATCAATTTTTCACAAAAATTAGATTTAGAAAAATAATACTAAAAATTTTGGTAAGAAAAATAAGTTTTACTGGATTTAAAAAAAAATATATATATATTAAAAATTCGCTTCACTACAAAACTTTCACTACGAAAATAAAATAACATCAACAAATTTTCTTTAACTAAAATATTTCCTTTTTTTATTATAAAATAGATTTTTTTAACAAAAAAATGAATGGCAATATTAATAAATTTTCAAAACACAAATTTTTCAAAGAAAAGCCATTTTTTCATCCTAAAGAATTATTTTCCCCCTAAACAAACGATTTTAGTTAAAAAAATAGATTTTTCTGTAAAACTCTGTAAATCTTTACAAAAAGGAATTTATTTGAAAAATATTTTTCAACAAACTTAAACAGTTTTTTTGTAAGAAAGAACTATTTTTCATAAAAAGAAAATATTTCGATTTTCACTAAACGAAACTTTTTAATAAAAATCCGTTTTTTATAGGAAAACTTTTTTATAACACATTTGTTTATTACTGAACGCAGGGCAAATTTTTCAAAAAAATTTGCTTTTATTTTATTTTATTTTATTTCATTTAAAAAATTTTTTCCCAAAAGCCTTATTTGAACCTGTGAAAAAAATAATATCCGTGTTAGAATTTCTCATATTTAATACATTTTAATTTTAAAAATTAATTCTATATAAAGCTTTGGGCAAAAATACATTTTTTAAGAGCTTTTTTTACTACAACTTTAGTAAATAAATTCTTTTAACTTTCGAGCTAAAAGTCATTTAAGTTAGTCTACATCTTTAGAATATCTAAAAACTCTTTTTACATACATGGCCTAAGACAACTTAAATTTTAAAGTCAATACATACATTTTAGATTTATTTTAATTTTATATAAGTTTTAGCCAAAACAAAAAAAATCGTGAGAAAAGTTTGATATCTTGAAAAGTTATAATATAAAAAAGCTTTTCCTGCATTCGAGACTTAGAGCTTAAGCATGTGAAAGCTTAAGTCCTCATTTATGATTCCCACAAACATTTTTGAGCTTAGCGTTTAAGCTTTAAAACTTAAAGCTTCAGTTAGTAGATTCGTAACGCAAACACTTACATGAGAGTACGTAAAAATTTAATTCAAATATATATTTACGAAATACGTATCAAAAAAATACAACACATATGTGTTAGATTGAGTCAGCTGACACGTTCAAACACATAAAGAATCTGCTAACTGAGGCTTAAAGCATTATCAATTTAAGCTTCTTAAAATTCATTGTTACAAATTATCATCAAAAAATAACAAACTTTTATCCAATCATAAGAATAACAAATCCCATTTTTGTCCTTCCATAATAAAAAGGATTTCAATTTGACAAAACATTTTGTGTAGATTTCAAGGGTACATCCGAAAAACTTTTGTTAATCTCAGTCGTTAAAAACAAGAGTCTAATATGCAGCAAATAGTGTTGCTAACTAACTAGCGTTAAAACCTCTAACATTTTGTTTAAACATACTTAAAATTCATCATGCATTTGTGGTGTAGTAAGTGAAATAGTAGCACATTTACTTTAGTATACAATTGATGTTTTGACAATTTATATTAATTATGGAATACACCAAAGAGCAATCAACAGAAGCTCAGGCAGCAGCCGCAGCATCAGTAAATGGAACAAAAAAAAAAAAAAGAAGACAATACAGCAGAAAAAACATTGTTACCGCAAAAACATTTGAGTGGTAGTAGTCTCTACCCAGCGGTAAAAAGAAGAGGTAAATAAACCTTTTAGAAGGCCTTTTTCAGAGCGGAAAGATATTCTCGCTGCATTTTAAGTTCATGTATTTTTTATATGCGTTGTCATTGTGGTCAAGGCTTTGCATATTCGCTTTTCGATTCAGCCCTTCTAAAAGACCTCTTGAATAAAAACTGCCAGCAGGCCTTCGGAAGAAGAGCCAATAGGAGGTCTTCTAAAGCAGAGCGATCAACAGGCTTTCTAAAAACACTTTTTGAAGAAGAGCTGTCAACTTTTTAATAAAATATTCTTCTATTTATATTCAATAGCAATTTTTTTATCTTTAATTGTTGGAAAAAGTTTAAAACTTAAAAAAAAGAACAATAATTCGATATTAAAAAATATATCTGTGGACTTTTGAAAAAACAACTTAAGTCGAGATAAAACAATTTTCAGATTGTGTTTTGTTACATATACCCAGCAAAAACTTTTTGGTTTTCGGTAACGACAACTACTTATTAAAGTATTTACTTGGTAATGAGGCGTCGTTATTATTTGCCTACTCTGTATTACATTAATAAGTACTCAGTAGTATAATAGCACAGTAATAATGCAATCACGTGTATGAGTTGGCTAGAGCGCCGGATTAACAACCAGAAGGTTGTTGGTTCAACCCCATTCTGAAGCTGTTAGTTTATTATAACAAAATGTCTAAAAAGATATTTTAAACTAAATACAGTTTTTGTCGCTTAGGCTGCTATGTGCGAGATGGTGTAATGAGTAAGACGTTAGTCAATAAAAACGAATGGTTAGTTTGTGTCCAAGTTCGAGACTCACTGACGGCAAAATTTTTTTGTTTTTTTTTTATTTTTGTTTTCGTTTAGGTACATATTTTTGAGTACCCCTAGAGTCAAAAAATAACTACATGAATTTGTGGACAACTCGAACAAAAATAACTAGTTATTCAGGCAAAAAATAAGTAGTTTATTTTTGTTTCCAATTATACCTGCTAGCTTATCAGAACAGCAAAGTTTTTGCTGGTAGTTGGCCAAAAATTTTAATTTCCGTAGAAATTGTTGATTTATAAGACAATTTTCAGCTCTTCCGGAAAAACTTAAAATTTGAGTAAAATTGTTTTGTCAAAAGTCTGCAGATATAATATTAGTACTGTTCTAGTACTCATCAAATTTACAGGTTTTAGTTAGAATTAGTCAGAAAAACAACAAAATTCTTAGAACGGCAGCGCTTTCCTGTAAATTCTGACTAAAACTTGCAAGTTTGATAAGTACCAGAACAGAGCTGTTGACAATTCAGTTTTTAATAAAACATAATAAAAATTAAATTAAATTAAAAATAAAATTAACTTAAAAAACACAACTTACGCAAACAAACCATTTAGCACAACTAAATGAATTTTAATTATTTTTTGCAATTTTTGTTTTGAATTTTGATATTGTTTTTTATAAGGTATTTTTGAGTAGTTCTAACTTCTATTTTGAGGGAAGTAGGAGGCTTTCTTGAAGGCCTCACTGTTAGGGTATTCAAAAGAAATAATTCGAATAAGGCATTTTAGTTTGCTCGAATTATTCGATCACGTATTTAAAATTATTTGAATAATTAAAAAAAATAATACTAAAGTAATATATTTATGATTTTGTAAGTATAAGATTGTAAAAAACTAACGGTAACATATAAGAAATTAGCAATTCATTGGAAATATCTTTAAAAAGATAAATGTAAATATATCGTCCATTCTAGGAAATAGAAAAAACAACTATTTTTTGACAAAATGTCATCATATTATCTTCATATTTGTTATACTACATACCCAGCAAAAACTTCGCTACTAAATAACGTGTTTTGTAAGCGAAAACAATATGAAAAACAGCTTCCTCTCTTAGTGCTATAACTGAGGAAATTTGTACTCAATGTCCAAAAAATTTCACCAGCTTTTGTTTGGGTAATAAAACCGTTGTTTAGGATATTGATTGCTTTTTACGCATAAGAAAAAAATATGTCGTGTTACATATACATATTAAAAAAAATTACCAGCTTCAGTTTATATTTACTAAAAACTACTTATATAAGTGCTAATGGGTAATACTGGGAGTGGCGTTTAAGTTTACAATGTAATGCATACAGGAAGCAGTTGCTTTTAAAACTGTAAGTTAAATTTTTGCTGTAATATAAGCTCTTTTTATTCAAGATATTAATTTTATTCAAAATGTTAATTTTTCTACAAGTCAAAAAAAATCGACAAAATGTGTAAGAGCCTATTTACATTGGGGATTATCGCAATTTTTTATGATATTTTGTATTGAAGTTGTTTCGAAATTTCTTCTACGTTAACACATTTAAATTTGTACTGTGAAACTTTAAAAAAAGTTTACAAAAAAAACGATTAATTAAGAAAATAAAATATTTGCGATGATGAACAACTTTTCTTAACCCGCTTGCTTTTTAAACTCTCTTGAGTATGAACATAAAAGTTGCAGCTTTAATTCTCGGGAAAAACTTAAAATTCAATTTTAAATTTAAATTAGTTTTAGCTAATAATGATTTGAACAATCAAAAAATACGATAAAAAAATTTATTTCCTTTTAACTATTTCGCAAAGCAAACAATTTTCTTATGAAATCCATTGTTATAAGCAACATGTCTTCAAAAGGTTCTCCTAAAAAAAGAACAAAATTTAAAAGCTAAAATTTTCGTTGCCGAAAAGAAAATTTATTTAAATTTAGCACAAGGGAAAATGTATATAATCTTTATAAATATCAAATAAAAAATAAATTAATCGTTTTATTACAATATTCGATAAAAAAAATATTCGAATTATTCGTCTTCAAAAAAGACCATTTTTAAATACGACGAATAATAATTTAAAATAATTTCAAGCGAACACTATTCGAATGAATACTCTACTTACTATAGAAGGCAGGCTGATAGGAGCAATAAGGTGTAAATAAACCTTTTAAAAGGCCTGCGCGATGAAAGCCTTGACATTTTTACCGCTGGACAGATATATAAAAAATATATTTTTCCTCCAAATATATTTGTTTGTTTTTGTTATTTTTTGGTTTTTGAAAAAAAAAAACTAAAAATTCATTAGGTATCCAACACGCGCCACAACATACTCACCAACTAACTGCCTGCCTGCCTCTAACGCTGCAGCAAAACATTTTTTTTTTTTTTTCTCTAGACACAGTCACTCACTCATTCATGGCCAGAGACAACAACATAGCACAAAAAAATATTTACCGACAATTTGTTAGTTTTTCTCTAACCATAGCTTTAGTCATATCACTCTTATTTAGAAATCTATTCCCTCTACGATTTACTTGTTATGTTGTTTTTTTCAGAAACAAACTTTCTATGATGGAGATGTTGTATGTCGAACAGCCTCAGCAGCAACATTAACCATGTGGTACCATGTTTTTCTATGCTACTTCTTTTTTTTTCCCCGATTTGTTTTGTAAAATGTTGAATTTTTTCTGAACATAAACACAGAGTTCAGCCATCGCAGCTTACAGTTTATGCGCCTCACGTTTTCTCATTTACAAAATGACTAAATATCATTTACTCTTAATGTAAACTCGTATATTAAATATTCATCTTGTGCAAAAATATCTGGTTAAAAATCCACACATATACAAATAATAATAAAAATAAAATTCAAAAAAAATATAGCTAGGGTTAAAATATATTAATAGTCACTTATACACTCGCTCTCGTATTTATTATTCACATGCCTACGAAATTTATTCACTTGCCAACATGGTAACCAACTAACCAACCAACACCCTAGTGAGGAAAAACAAGTGTAAAAGCTTTTATTTTGTATTCTTTTGCTAACAACTACTGATTTTCGGTGGTATAAAAATAATAAATTTTGCAACAAATAAAATAAGGAAAAATCATTGAATGAATAAATTAACAGGTAACTGATAAGTCTGAGTAAAGTGACCATATAACAAATTAATTTAATTAAATTTCTTTTGGTATTTGGGGGAAAATAAATTGTAATACGACTTTCTTTTTTGAGAGAAAGGGAACATAAATTAGGGGACAAAAAAAAAAAACAAAAAACAAAGAAAATAAATTAATATCAATTTATTTGGGAGGAATACTAAATAAAAGTGTATCTTTATATATAAACTAACTTACTACGGCGCGCTTCGCTACCCTCATCATTATACCCTACACCACCATATGTGTTTGGGGTATTAAGCGTTTATGCTGATGTTTGTAACGCATAGAAAAGTTATCCAAAACCCTAAAGTATACCAATCGAATCAGAATCACCTTTTAAATCGATCTCGGTCCGTCCGGCTGAACTGGCTGGCTGTACGGTCATGTAAACCTTGTGCACAAAGTACTGGTCGCAAAAGATAATTCAATGAAATTTGGCACTTGAGACTTTTATGATACAATGACGCCTATAGAAATTTCACCATTATTTCATCTACAAATGTCCCCCCGGAATAGAGTTTAAACCCTTAAAAATGCCTTAAATAAGAAGAATATTTTAATGATATTCGGTACAAAGAAGTTCTTTACAAGCATCAATCTTTCTACCAAATTTTATGCCAAATTAAAGTCTTTATATCTAAAGCTTTTGTCAAAAGCTTAAAACTGTTATCTAAGATATATGAAGTTGGTAAATCTAAATAAAGCTTTCATAAAAAATAGCTTTTTTGTAGACCAAGCTTTTTAAGTAAAAAAGTATAAGTTATAATAGCTTTAATTCTTTCTAAAATTAAATATGGATAATACTTTTATAATGTTATTTAAAAGCTATTAGAATGGAATAGATTTACTAGATCGTTTCATCTGTTTTTGGCTTTTTTTTAAGATTAGAAGGAAGGGTCATACGTTTAATAAACTACTCAATTTTTGTTTTGAAAACAATATATATGTATTTGCTTTAAATAGCTTTAATATGCTTTTAAATATTGACTCGAAATTTGTAAAAACTAAAGCTTTTTAAAACATTTAAAATTTATAACAGTTGATATATCAGATGCTTTGGTAAATGTTTTCTTTTTTTAAACTTAAATCTTTAATTGCAGTTAAATTAAAGCTTTTATTAAAATATACATTTATAAAAATAGCACAATCAAAAGTTTTGCTACAAGAAAGCTTTAATGAAGATTAAGCTTTTAAGTTTAAGAAAGTAAACAAGTGTTGAAATTCAAATAAATATAATTTTTTGACACTTTTTTTCGTACAAACTGACATACAATTTTATTTAAACCCTTATTACAAGCTTTTGTTATAAATATATTATAAATAAGTATCCGTTGATAAACAAAAAGTTTTGGTTGATGCGTTCAAATCGCACAGCAATTTAAAGTTAAAAAATAGCTTAATAAAAAGCTTAAAGCTTTGCTACTTATTTACATTTAAAATTTGCAACAATTTCTAAAACAAAAAAAAGAAAAGAATAAGCTTACAAAAAAATAATGTTTATTAACATCAAGCTTTACAAATAAAATCAGATTTTTAAAATAAACAAATTTTTATTTATTAAATTAATTGCTTTTGAAGACTGACTAAAAATTTTACTCAAATATCAAAAGCTTTTTGTTATAAACTTAAAACTTTTTATTATGTTTCTTAAAGGAGTGACAATTGGTTAATAAAAAGCTTTAGTTGATGCTTTCAAGATCATACTCTGTTAAAAATACATTAAAGCTTTTCTGAAAAAATTAAAGCTTTGGTAAAAAAAGTTTCTGAAATAATATCTTTAAATCAAATTTTTCAGTTAAAATCTTATTTTTACAATATGAAGTTTTATTTCTTTAATAAATCTAAAAGTAATTTATTATATATTGACACTTACCTGGGAACACTTTACTTGCACCTAAGAAAAAAATTAAAGGAAAAATATAAAAATATAAAAAAAAAACATCAAATAAAGTAGTTCGAACCAATTAAAATTTATACGGAAAACTTTTAATGTGAAAATATTTCTAAAATATTCATACTAAACTTTGACAAGCTTTAAAAAATATGTAAAAATTTCAGGCCAATTTATTGTTATCCAAGTTGACAAGCTTTTACAGCTTGCGTAATATCAAATGTGGATTCAACGCAACGTATGCATCTTGATTGTTGACGATTGAGAAAAGTTTACATCGAAAAAAATTGTTATGAGATTTATTTTGATACCTTAAAATTTTTTTTTACAAGACTTTCAACTTCATATAAAATAATTTGTCAATTTTAATATGAAAAACCCTGTAAAGCTTTCAGGCTAAAGTTTCTGAAAAAAAGTCTCGGTAGTTAAAGTTATTTATTTAAATTGTATATATTCTTTATATCCTAAATGTGAGATAAATTGTTCGCCTTGTGAAATATAGATTCGATCTCATTTGGCACATTTTGGGTATGTGTGAGATCAATTATTTGCAATCTTTATACTGCAACCTGGTCACCTCTTTATATGTTTGTCATAATTTTAGTTGATCTTTTTTTGTGCATTACTCTGCATCTACACGAAGACATTTTTATGTCTTAACATTAGAAATTACATCGGCAGAATAACTTAATAAAACAATTTTATTTCCAACTTTGTGTTAAGAGGTTGAGAAAACGTACATGAGAAATTTAGATGTTAAATTTCCTTTTTTATTGAAAATTTAATTTTTATTCTTTATTTTTCTTTTTAATACAAAATTAATTAATTTTGTAAATTTTTTTCTGTAAAAAGAGAAAAATTTTAAAAAAGAACAATAAATTTGACAGCTTATGTTAAACATTATTGCTTAAACGTTTATTGCGAAATGTTGGTCCACATGTAACATTTCAAAAAGAGAGATAGAATTTGACAATTGCCAACATAAAAATGTCTACGTGTAGACTATCCCTTAGGAAGTTTAGCATTTGTTAAACTTTTGCGGTTAAACTAATGTTTAAAACGTGCACAAATTATTAACTAAATACAAAAACCAATATTAAAATACCTACTTATATTGAAATACAAAAAGTAGTGGGTTTTTTGTATTCAAAACGAAAAATATTATTTCAGCCGGTGGAAAAAGTAGCATTAATCATAATTTAAAACATTTTAATATTTTTTGAGGTGGAAAAATTGCAAAGTAAACAGAAAAAAAAATGAGAAATGAAAATAAACTGAGAGATATTTAAATAAAAACAAATATAAAGTTAAAACGAATTAAAAATAAGCTAAAGTAAATTTAACAAAATCAGCAAAAATTATATTTTTTCATAATAATCTTAATTTGAAATAACATTGATTTTAAAAATAATTTTAAAAGGATAAAATTTTTGCCAGCAGATATCAGTCTTAGTTATTAGAAAGTGCAAACTTCCAATTATTTTTTGTAAACTAAGGAAATTTAGAACATATTTTTTTATAAGCCCCCCGATATTTCTTCTCTTTATCAACACCATGTATAAAAAAAAAATTCCTTCAAAAATGCCTAGATCTTAAAATGTAGTTGAGTTAAATTTGATCTTTATAGGCATTTGATATTTATGGTCTTGAAAATGACTGACTGTAGAACAACAACACGCGACATTTAAGGTGGCCTAAGTAAATAAACTGGCCAGAAACCTAACACATAGATACACACAAACTTATATACATCCAAAACAAATATCTATGGCTATTTGCAAATAAAACTTTTGCAAATACTCTGGTACTGAAAGATAGTGTGTATATTGCGGCATTGGTGGTAGTTGTGGCAGCGGCACCTGTGCGTGTGTGTGGTCTTTTTGTGGCCGTAGAAAAAAAAAATAAATAAAAAATAGTACAAAAGTAAAATTGCCACAGGCTGGAAAAAATACCAGCATACTAGACAATGAAAACTGAAAACTACACAGAAACTGAACATTCACACTTACAAACTTAGAGAAACAAATTAAAGGAGTTAATTCTAGGATTTAAAGGTATTGAGAAATTTAAATATAAAAAAATGTTCTGAACTTGTAAAATTCAGACCATAATTTTGAACTATATTAAGTTCTAATTAAAATTATGACACTAAATGCTTTGATATACAGTAGATGTGTTTCGCTTCCCCTATCGTATTGAAATAAAAAAATTTTACTGTAACTAAACTTTGTTATACAATATTTTTCAGATTTTACGATTTTTTTCGGTAGGCGTTTATGGGATTTTTTTATTTTTGTAAATTTTTCTTACTCTTTCGTTTTTGGCGATTTTTCTTTTGTTAGTCGATTTTTTGCTTTGAAAATATTTTTTTCTTTTCTGCGATTTTTATTTTGACAATTTTTTTATTATAGCAATTATTTAGTAGATTTTTTATGCAGTTTGTCGAGTTTTTTCCATTTATTTTGACGTTTTTCATTTTGTCGATTTTTTTCCATTTCCATTCGGAATGTTTTTAGTTTTTAACGATTTTTTAGTGCTTTACATTATTCTTAATAAATTTTTTTTCAATTTAGCTGATTTTTTTATGATTTTCTTCTTTTCGGAATTTTTTTAGTTTTGACGATCTTTTAGTGCTTTACAATATTCTTAATAAAAATCCTAAAATAACTTTTATATTACTTAAAAAAAAAAAAAAACAATATAATTTAGGGCTCAAATATTTTTGATGGCGCATTAAAATCAATTTATATAAATCGAATGCATGTAAAATCAGTTACCGCCAAGCATTTCGCACAGGGGCCCGGAAGTTATAGTGGTTTAAAGTTTAATATATACAAATCTTTAGTGAAAAATATTTTGGGGTTTTCTAGTAAAAATTAAAAAAAAAAAATTCTTTACAATAAAAATCGCAATTTTAAAAAATTTTGCAAAAAATAAGGTTTGAATCAAAGTTATTTCTCCATATATTTTACGAAAATCTCTCTTCTTAGGGTCTATTACAAAGAAATCCTATTTATTTAATATTATGATCCATTTTTATCCCAAGTAATTTTTTTTTGTTTGGTCCGTGAAATTTTTATCTTTTGAAATTTTTTGATGCACCTCTACATTTCCGTTAAGCATTACAAATACCATCTAGTTATGCAAATTATGGTCAATTTTGTGCTATCCATGCGACATGTCATAGCAAAATCTATTTTGACACAAATGTCCCGTTTTCAACTATCAACGACATATGACATAAATTTATGGTCCCGATCAATTATATTTACCGCCATTCTTATATCTATATATCCAAGATTTGTACAAATAGCAATTTGTGATATAAAAATATAAAAACAAATTTGTGTTTTTATTTAGAAAAAAGTGCATACATTTTTTATTAAAATTATTTTTAACGCTTCCTCAATTTTATTGTGTAAAATAAGAAAAAAACTAAGTTCACGCAGTAATCCATGCTATTTCATGAATGTGCCACTCGAAAAGCTCTTTTAACATTTTCGCTCTTGTTTTTCAAACTTTGAGACCACCTGCTGTGTTGATTATTTAGGGCTCATAAACGAGATATAGCGCAAAAAATCCATAATCCTTATTCCAAATTAATAAGGAGTGCAGGCGTAAACAGGCGTCGCCAAAAAAAAAAATTTAAATAAGTAAAAAATTTTGTCATCAAAATTGAACCACTCTGTGTGTAACTGTTGAAAGTCTGCACAAAAAATTGAATTTTGAACAGCAACCATGATTATAGAATGAAACCTATGGTGTCAAAAATTTTGCACTCTATTAGCTTCAAGTCTTGTGAGTAAAGATCTGTAATCCGTTATATATATATATATATATATATATATATATATATATATGTATACATATATACATACATACATATATATATATATATATATATATATATATATATATATAGTACACTGAAAATTTGTTGAAGATTATACTTTGAAATGAATATTTCAATAAAAATTCATTCGCAAATAAATTCCTTCTCAAATAATTTGGTAATAATTATAATTCTAATAAAAATGCTACTAGGTACACAGTAGAAAATGACACAAAAAACTAATTCGAAATATTACGAATATTCCCTATTTAATTGCCTTTTGAAATCAGTTTTTTACGAATCTATCCCTTCCTGAAATATTTCGTTATCGAATTAATTCTCTCTTAAAACAATTATTTCGCAAATAAATTCCCTCACCAATTAATTTCTTTAAACTCCTGCCTCAAGAAGAGTTTAATGTTCACATACATATATATCACACACACATACATATATATATATATACATATTAACATTGGTAGTCGAGTTAAACTTGTATTGCATAAAAATACTTTAGCATTATATACTCGTACTATAGATATTTTAAAAAACTCTCTAAAGGCCATAAGGAAGGTATTTTATATTCACGCGGTCGTTTTGTATTCATTTGTAGGCTTCACAATTAGGTTTTACTAAAATTGTGGTGATATGGTTGTCATTTGGCAAATTGAGTTTGTTAGAGCGGCAGCTAAAACTAGCACACTTTAAGCCACAGCTATAACAATAAAAACAGCAATAACAACAACAACAACAACAACTATTTTAATATAAGACCCTAATAGATGCCAATACAACATTAGGAAAGTGAACAGGAAGGTAAAAAAAAAAAAAAATAATAAAAACAACATTTAATCGTGGCCAATCGTTGCGTGTCAATGTATTTGTTATAATTTAGCCATAAACTTAAACAGTCTTAACATAATTGTGACAATTTTATGGGGTATTAAGCTTTAATTACAAACAATAGATTTTCATAAAAAAATAAGGGATTATGTGACAATATAAATATTGTCCAGGTATTTATGTAGATATTTATTTCTAACGATAATGGTATGTAACTAATAAGCTAATAATAAATATGATAATGATCATATTACAGTTTCAAGGTTTAAAGAAAAATCTTAGAATTTTGTTATTTAATGTTTATTGGTTTTGTAAAGATTTAACTGGAATTTAATTGAGGTAAATAATGAGCTTTAAGCTTCATTAAGGGTTAAAGAATAATAACAATAATAATAATAATAATAATAATAATAATAGTAATATTAAGATGATGTATGACGAGTTCTATCCAAATTGTATACAAATCTTACAATTCGGTTGACATACATTTTCAGTCTAGTCAAATTAGTAGCAGATGTGCCACTAAAAAGCTCTCAACCTTACGAAATCTTCGACACGAACGCGCTATCTTTTTACGAATGTAAAAAGGGAGAAAAAGACCAACACTATACAACCTCCTTAAAGTACCATATACACTGTGAGTTACAAGAGCAATGTGACTATCAAACTTCAAGCTGTCATCTATTAAAAATCCTAAAACCCTTTATTGATTAACATACTCAATTCTTGTACCCTCAATAAATAATGGTGGCGAAATGATAGAACGATTGGAAAAGAAAATATGATTTAATACAATGTAGTTTAGTGAACAGCACTCACTAATATTTTGAAGACATTCATTCAACGATGCTGTAAACGTGGTAACACTTTCTGCTAAACAAGAACCAACAATCTGTACGTCATCCGCATAAATATGTGTCATTCCAACGTTTATACTATCAAATAAATCGTTAATATATATCATAAATAATATTGGTCCTAACATAGGACTTTGAGGTACAAAACGAAGCAAATTGCCTTCGACCATTTAAAAAAGATCCAACCAGACGACATGCTGAAGTAGAAAATTTAGATTTATAAAACAATTTATTAATTAAAAGGTTGTGGCAGATAGAGTCGAATGCCCTCGGAAAAACCAAAAATTTTGAAAAAAGTTAATCTACCTCTCTTAGAGTTCCTACGAATCTCCTCAGTAACACTTGACACTACAGTAGTCGTATTACACGCCATTCTAAATCCAGACTCATATATATTTAACATCTCAGAACTTTCTAAATATTCAGATATCTGACTTCTTAAAATAACTTTTAAAATCTTCGAAGAAACAGGTAATATACTAATAGGTCGGTAATCAGCCATAGATCTGGGATTTCGAATCCTAGGTATCAGAATTATCCTAGCAAGCTTCCAAGCCTCAGGTATTCTAGATGAAGTGATAATGGAGTTTAATATATTCCGTAAGTGCAAAGACAGTGTCGGAAGCACATTCCCTAAAAATGTTATACAAACGAACCAACTGATTTAGATTTAATGTAAGCGATAGCATTCCACATCTCAATTTCACTTATACACCTAAAGGAAAAATCACTTTCAATCGCAAAATATTATGTAATTTTGAATATATTCAAAAGAAATGAGTTGTTTTTTTTTTTGTTTTTTTTTTAATTATATCAATTCATCTAGCCGTGAAAAAATTATCAAAGTCAACACTTTGAAATGAATATAAACAAGTAAGAATGTTATATTCGGCTTGGCCGAATCTATATGACCACCATCAACAATTTTTTAAAATTTCACCTTATATGGGAGGTGGGCGGTAAAGTTGGCGAATCGTGCTAATTTTTGGTTGATGCTTTTTTGTGTTCACATAGGTCCTTGAAATATTTATACAAAATTTCTTTGATATTTCATCTTATATGGGATGTTGTCAGTAAAGTGGGAGGATCACGGCCACTTTTTGGTTTCCGAGTTTATATTGGTCCTAGAACTATTTGTACAAAATTTCCTTAATGTAATTGCCTTTTTGTAAAACATATCGGCCGAAAAGTGTAAATTGAAATTACGTGGACACTCTGTTTTTTAGTATTTGGTCTATAACTTTTTTGTTTTTGATGCGATTTTGCTCACTAGGATGTCCGCCCCAAGCCCTATCTTGCTTTAAACAGACAGATGAACGGACATCGTTAAATCGTCTTAGATTTTCACGAGTACCCAGGATATATATACTTTATGGGTTCTTAGATGATTATTTCGACATGTTACACACGGAATGACGAACCCAGTATACACTTTATAATTTTTTGCTAGTAGGAATAAAAATGGTTGATATTTTACAAAAAATGTAGTTTAATTTCTTATTTTTTTTTTTCTCAAAATTTCAGAAATGGTTAAAACATGTCATTTTATTCAGAGTTCCATCATATTTCCAGCATTGATCGAAAAAAACTTTTAAGAGGGAGCTTTTAGCCAAGAGCTTCTCTGCTAACTTGAGAACCGATACGTCTCTACAAATTCTTCTTTTCTGCAGATCATATTTTTGCTACAAATTCACCTTTCTTAAGAGAAACTTGTGATTTGTCAGTGAAAATTTGTTGTTAGAGAAAATTCTATATATATTTTTCTATTAAAATGGTGAAAATTAAATTATTTTTATTGTAAATAAAACTTTTGTTTGAAATTATTTTTGTACAGAAGAAAAACACAAATATTTTGTTTTTTTTATGAAAATTTGCTTATTTAGTTAAAATTCGCTGAATTGCTGAAAATTCAATACAAATTCGATTTTGTGGTAAAAACTGATTTTTAAATGAATCTTGATTTTTCATGGATTTTTTTTTCAATTATGGTAATTTGAAAGCATAATTGTCCAAAATTTTTTTCGCTTTTTTGGAAAAATCCAGGGTTATGGTTAAAATTTATTTCCTTCCTTGATAAAATTCGGTTTTTTATTTAATCTAAGATTTGGTTAGAATTTCAGTGTTTGAAATCCGGTATTTTGGTTAAAATTCAGTTTCTTGTTAACAATTTAATTCTTAGCAAGAATTAGATTGTTTTTAGTTTTTATGAAATTTCTTCATAATTGAAAATTCGTTTTTGTTAATTTTTTTTCTTTTTTGAAAATTATTTTTTTTTTAGTGAAAATCAAATTTTTTGTCTTAGAAAACTGTAAAGATTTAAAACTCGTACTTAAAAAAAAAAATAGTTTTTGGTTTTTTAAATCTAACTAAAACCGTTATAAATCGATTTTGCTAATTTTCAAAAGGAAGATTACAAGGATTTTATTCAATGTATTAATGTAAAATTCATGTACTTTAATTAATGTTTGTTTCCGGAATAAGTATTTCAATATACAGACGGGCCCCGATATTTAAGTATTTTACAACAAAATTGTTCTAGAAATTGCTTAATAAATGATAATTTTTTTACAATGAAGCAATCTTTCAGTGAAAAACACTTTAAAAAGCTTCTTTCGGTAAAGACCACTTTTTTATTTTATTAGTTTTTTAGAAAAAAGAGCAAAACAATTTTAAAATAAATATAATTTTAAATTCAATTTCATTAAATTTGTATAAACTAAAAAAAAAAATCTCCTCAAAAAGCCTTTCTATTTACTTTATTTCGAAAATCTCATAACTTCCTTTTTAACCATCAAACACTTTTTTATCTTTTACTTTTATTTTAGTAACTGCAATTCAATGCCATAATCCTTTTGGCCATAAACGAAACTAACTGCAAAAAAAAATCGTACCGAAAAGAAACGGAAGGAACTAAAGACAACAGAAACTTTCATAAAAACAACAAAAACAACAAAAATGCCCTCAACATTTAAAGCAATTGATGCTTTACCATCAACAGCAACATCATCGGCCTCATCAGTGGCAGCAGCAGCTTTAGCATCATTAACAAAAACATATCGTTACAACAATACAATATTGTTGCCCTCTTTAGAGGAAAGATTACAAACACCACCACCATCATCGGCAGCAGCAGCGGTAGTACAATCAACAACATTCTCCATATCACCAGCAGCAACAGCAGACATAAGTGAAATCAATAGCTCAACTGGTTTAACCTCTATATCCCATGTAGCATCCGTGGTAGTTTCAAATTTCCTGCCTTTATCATCAACATCCTTATCCTCTAGTAATAATGACGACTCAACGTCTGCAGATGACACACAAATTTTGTCTACCTCTTCAACGGCATCGTCAACGATAACGTCATCATCCTCATCATTGCCATTGCCATCATCAGCATCGTCAACAGCAACATTTTATCCCTCATATAGTCCGCCAGTTGTTGAAAGTTTAGTTGCCAGTTCGGCTGAAGAGTTTAGTAATAATTTTCGGGATCTATCATTTGATATTTTCGATGACAATGACAACGATTTGTTTGGTTCACCAATGGCATTCGATGCTAGTGAAAATGGTCTATGGAATGGACGCTTTGTACCGCCACCACCAAGACCACCCTTTTTTGTTGATGAACCGGTATTGAGTGATGGTTTGACAACATGTGATTTGTGCTCCTGGGCAATGCCAACAAAAAGTACATTTATATTTGAAGGCACAATGGGTAAGTAATCTTTAACTTGTATTTTTATTTATTTTTTATATACTTTTTTTTTTTTTTTTTTTTGCCATGAGAACTTGTACTATTTCCACTTGGATATTTCCATTTTTCTTTTTTTTATTATTATTTGTCCATTTTATTTGTTAGGGTATGAATGGCTGCATGAATGAATGACAATGTAGAATAACTACTTGAATATTGTATGAATACAGGGACACTCTTTCACTCACTTATTCTATACATAAAAATGTTAAAAGTTATATGTAGGAATTTTTTTATGGCAAGTGTGTGTATGTGTGTGGCATGCCATAAAATAAAAGGAAAAAAAGTTAAATATATAAAACGACAAGTTTTAAACGTAAAATTAAATTTATTTGCCAATAAAATCAAATAGTATTGTAGACGAGTTGCTAAGGGAGTGTGATAGATGACACAAAAAAAAAAAAAAAAAAAAAAATAATGCATTTTCAAATTTGAAATGAGCAAGTGAGTGATTTTTAATACCGTGATACACGTTAAAGAACATAGTTTATCAAAAATTATTTATTTCTAATATATTTCTAGTGACTGAAATTCGCTTTTGGTTTAATATTTCCCTATTAGATATTCATCAAAAATTCCTTTACTTCCTTAAACAGCTTATTTCAAATTAAACCAGTTTCATATTTTAAGCGTGCTTATAAAAAAAAAAACTTTTCTCACTTGTTCATATCTGATAAAAAATCCTGTGACTGACAGGTCTTCTGTTTACGTACATATCTATAGTAAGAGGGAAGAAATATTGTTAAATTTTTTATAAAACAAAATTTAAGCAAAACATTTTCAAGTTTTGTTTTTTTTTTTTGAAATGCAATTTTTAGTTTTTTTTTTCTTTTTTTTTTACTATAAAGTTTTAGTATTCAAACATGCACACATTGTTAAAAAGTATTTAAATGGAATTTAAATTTATTCAGTTAAATGTAGAAAAGGAATGAAAAGCATTTTTCTATAAATGCAATTCAATTTATTTGCAGGACTGCAAAAAATTAAAAACACTTGACAAGGGCTGATAACATAGAAAAAATTGTGACAAAAATTTAAAAACTTAAAAGTTTCAGCTGCTTGTTGAAATTGAACTTGAAATGGTGTAATCCCACTAAAACGAAAACCTTTCAGAATTTAATAAAATACACAGAAGCTGTAAATTTAGGTAATATATTTTTATTGCTAAAAGTTCAAAAAGCTCATTCAGAAAACTGTGTATAATTTTAAAGTTATATAAAGCTTTTATAAGATTAAAACAGAAGCTTCCAGTCAAGGAATTTGCAATAATAAATTTAAAAGCTTTTGTCTGTTTAAAGACGAACTGCATTTTACTTGGCTTCCAAAGGTGTACTAATAAGTCCATAAACATTTCATATTACTTGCAACTAACGAATTTATGGAAAATATTATAAAAAACTAATTTATCAAGAAAGCTTTCTCTAGTAAAACTACAAAAAAATGTATGGGCCATTATCAAAAATTTTTGACAAACGAAAAAGACAAAATGAATTCAAAAACAAATAAGTTATGCATTTTCAACCATATTTGTAGAAAAGAATATTTATTTGTAACATTTTATTGTTATGAGAATAATAATATAATGTGGTTTAAAAACAAAATGTGGTTTAAGAACAAGGAAAAAGACTAATAATATTTAATGGTTATAGAGGTAAAGATATTTTTTATATTAATAAAATCTCGTTTCTGGTAAAAACATTTAAAGACATAAAATATTTTTAGTTAATAATATTAAAATTTTGTTTGAGTGACAACATTGAATGCTAAAAATGAAACAAAAACATTGTTGTTATGAAAACAGTTTTATTAAAATTAATAAAAAATTAAGAATGAGAAAATAATATTGTTGCGTGTTCACTTAAAAATAGTGTAATTCACTGTTTTACCCGATTCCGCTGAGATAACTTAACAAAATTTGGCACAAAATTTGTTATAATAATTGTGATGATAAATTCAAAAGATTTTGACGTTAAAAATATTTTTTGTTTCGAAATACAGAGCCTGAAAATTTTCAAAAATCAATCAATAAAAATATTTAAAAAATTTTTTACCTCAAATTCAAAGTTATTTAATTTTGTAATAAATTCATAGCATAAAAACACTTTTTCGATTATTAGATGTAAAAATTACGCTGAAATGACAACAAAATTTCAGGTGATCGAGGTGGTTTTATCCCCCAATTTTAAACAGGCTATTTATAAAAATCATTTTTTTTCCCTTGTCTTTAAGACAACATATTAATCTTATTTTTAGATTGAGAAAAAACAATAATTGCTTAACTAATTATACGGTGTTAAAATAACTGATGCAAAGTATGCTAAAAAACATAAATATTCTTATTTTAATGTGAAAATTCTTAAAAAGTGAAAAAATAGCATATTAAAAAAATGGAGTAAAAAAGCCGTAAATTGCATTGAAGCTTATGTTATTTAATTCAAACGCTATTTAAATCAGTGAATTCAACAAATCTAGTCTATTCTATAGGAAACTGTGAATGTGCCTCACAAAAAACTGACTTTTTGAAAAAGTTCCGCTCTTGTTTTCCAAACTTTGAGACTATCTACTACGTTGACTATTTAGGGCAGATGAGAGACTTGTAGCACAAAGTAGCTATAATTACAACAAGTATAAACTCCTGCTTCAAAATTTATATTTCTGGCCAAAAAACCAAAAAAAAAAAAAAAATAAAGATAAAAAATTTTATCATCAAAATTCAACTATCCTGTATTTAACAAAAATAAACTACTTATTTTTTGCCTGAATAACCAGTTATTTTTGTTCGAGTTGTCCACAAATTCATGTAGTTATTTTTTGACTCTAGGTGTACTAAAAAATATGTACCCAAAGGAAAACAAAAATCCAAAAAAAAAACAAAAAAATTTTACCGTCAGTGAGACTCGAACTTGGACACAAACTAACCATTCGTTTTATTGACTAACGTCTTACTCAGTACACCATCTCGCACATAGCAGCTTAAGCGACAAAAACTGTATTTAGTTTAAAATATCTTTTTAGACATTTTGTTATAATAAACTAACAGCTTCAGAATCGGGTTGAACCGACAACCTTCTGGTTGTTAATCCGGCGCTCTAGCCAACTCATACACGTGATTGCAGTATTACTGTGCTATTATACTATTGAGTACTTATTAATGTAATACAGAGTAGGTAAATAATAATGACTCCTCATTACCAAGTAACTACTTTAATAAGTAGTTGTTATTACCGAAAACCAAAAAGTTTTTGCTGGGATGGTGCTAAAATTTTGCACTCTATTAGTTTCAAGTCTTGTGAGTTCAGATCTCTAACCAGTTTGTTTAGAATATTATTGCCATAAAACTTATTAAGGATAAGGTCAGTTTCAGTAAGGTTAAAAATGTTTAATAATGGCTCTTGTATACAAAAGGGTTTAAGATTCGCAAATTTGTATTTATTAATTTTGTTTTAATCTTTCTCTAGTAAAAATAATACAAAAACTCAAATGTTCAAGAAAAGCTTCAAATTACTAAGAGAAGAATATTATAGCTTTACTGCTTTTTTTTACAAAAATCTTATAATACATTATTTAACTAATTCGCCATTTTTTATCTTTTTTAATAAATTTTTAAAACCTCATAAGCTTTAAAACAGTACTATGACGTAACAGAATATACAGTAATGAGCTTGTTGATCTATTTATCATGAAATTTTTATCTATTTAACAGCCCGTCTAAACGTACATTAAAATGTAAGATTTTTGTGTCAGAGAGTGTCAAATTCGCTCTCTGAGAGAATTATGTCACGTGTAGATTCAAATATTAGTATTATAAGATGTATTATGAGACTTTTGTGATGAGATTTCTCTACACAACCATCTTATAAGATGAACTGTCAAAAAAAAATACAAATATACCAAAGTTTATTTGTGTATGTGCATGTGTATTTTGGAAATTACTAAAAAAAAAGAATTTTTTTTGTAAAATTTTTTCTTTTTAGTGTTTGTTTTACATGTTAAACGATATTTTTCTAAAAATTGTGCTAAAAAATTGCGAATTTCTTAAATAAAAAGGACATGTTTACTCTGTGACTGATTGAAAATTATGATATCTTATAGGATTTATTAGAATACGTGTAGCCCTTGTTTAAGATTTAACGTGATATAAACAAAATGGTAACTCTCCTCTGCCGACGTTATCTCACATATTATATCAGCGTTAGTCTCAGTTGTAGACCTGGGGTAAACTATAAAAAAAGTTTGGATGTTAAAAAAAAGTTTAAAATTCGCTAATATTTATTTTTTTCTCTAGTGAAAGTAATACAAAAACTTAAATGCTCTATAAAAGCTTAAAATTATTGAATGAAAATATAACAATGATATATTTACAAGAAAGTTTCCTATAGTGGAATTGTAAAAAAAGCTAAAGTGAATAACATTAACTATTTTCACCAAAAAAGATTTAGTTAGTGAAAAAATAAACAAAAGTTTCAAGCTACTATTATTAACTCTATTTTTTAACAAAACTTAAAATTACTAACAGAAAATTTACAAAGGATTCCTTTAGTGGAACCAGTAAAAAAGTTTAAGTGATCAACAAAAGTTAAAAATTCGCATTTATTTCTCTCTAAAAAAAGCTCTACCTAGTGAAAGTAGTATTAAAGCTTGATATGTTAAACAAAAGCTTAAAATTTGTTATTAGTTTTTGTAGAAAAGTTTTTGAACATTTAAATTTTTTTAATTCATTATCAAACTAAAATTTATCTTTGTTTATTTTTAGAAAAAGCTTCCGAATTGGGCTGGCCATTAACATTGACAATAGTTTCCATATTGTCAGCTATTTTAGGGGCCATTATAATGATAGCCGTAGTCAAATGCCGAAGGTAAGTAAACTTTGTTATTAATATAGAATTAAAAGTGACTCTAAATTTAACAGAAATATTAAAAAAAAAACTATAAAAAAACTAACTAAAATTAATTACGAAGAAGTAATTAAAAGTAAAATATATATCAAAAATAAAAAAATAACATTTAAAGGAAAAATATGCTAAAAATATGCTGTTATACCAAAATAATTAAAAAAAAGGTTTCTAAAACCTTTAAGTAAAACATTAATCAGAAAAGTATAAAAACTAATTATAACAAAAAAAATATAACAAAAAAAAAAAAATTAAGAGTTTTAGAAATTTTCATAAAAAAATATTAAAAAAAAAACTACAGTACATAAAAGTTTAGAAAATTATTTTTTTCTCAATATTTTGCAAATTAGTATTTCATAAATTAGTATTGTTGAAATTTTTAGGGAAAATAAATTTCTACTTATTATTTTTTTTATTCCACTTTGCAAAAACAAAAAAATATAAACCAATTTTTTTCTTATTCTCTTCTCTCATCACTTTGCAGAAAAAAGACATCACATCAACGTAGTGGTAAGTGTCAACATCATCATTCTCCCAAACAGCAATTACCGCTTCCCTCTATCGATCACCTGCAACAGCAGCAACAACAACAGCACCAACATCTCAACCATCATAATCATCTCGATCATGAAAACATAAATCAACAACATCACAATCTATTCTATCCTCCTCCTCCAACAATAACAACAACATCACATCAATTTCTCTTGCCACCATCGGAGGCAAATCAAAATTTCAAGCAATTACCAATGAACAGTCACCACCACCAGCAGCAGCAAATGCAACAACATCATAGTCACAAACGACCCTTAGGAATAATGCATCATATTCAACAACGACCACAGCAACCATTGGATCATCATTTACATCATCATCCGCGTACTGTAAGCTCTTCATCCTCTTCGAATGATAATAGCAGTAATTGTACCACTCAGACCAGTCTGTCAACTTTGTATCACAATAAATCTCATAATGAATTGAAGGCTTTGAATATTGAAAGAGAGAATTCGATATTGAAACGACCGCTGCCACCTAGACCTGATGAACGTAGCGAAGAAGAGAACGAAGATGACGACGATGATGATGAGGACGAAGACGATGTAGATGATGATGAGAGTCTAATGCCGGAGCATTATGTTTATGAAGAGCCAACCATGCAGGAATCAATAACGGCTGTTGTGGTGGTAGCTGCTTCTGGCAATTCTTAAAAGTCAAAATTTTTCCCTCTTTATCCACACATTTTCATACCAAAAAACCAAACAAAAATCTTAAAAACAAAATTGAAAATTATATTTTGGTGCTTACATTTTTTTTACTTAATTCTTCTTCTCGTTCTCGTTTTCGTTCAGACACGCATGTGCAATGGTGGTCACGCAATAAACGTCCGAATGGCAACAATAATCATTTGAGAAGAAGTAATATATACACGGCCCACCCAGCGGATAGTATAAGAGGCTTGCAACAGCCGAATTCATTGTCAGCTTCATCGTCTATGACAGCAATGACAACAGCCATGACTGTGGCTCCTACTAATGCTCCCTCATCTAACGCCACGCAACAACAACAACAAATGCCATATTATCTTACTCAACAACAACACAATAGCAATACAATGTCAGCTCATTTGATGCTAAGCAGCCAACAGCAAATGCAGCAACAGCAACAGTATTTGCAACAATTTGAACATGAACATGAATATCATCAACCTCAAGAGTTACAATTGCAGCTGCAACCACAACAGCAACAGCCAACAACTCATTTTAATCATCCGCATGCTCATCATCAACATCATCATCAGCAGCAGCTGCAGCATCCTCATAATAATCTTCATCATCATCATTCTAATTTGCAACAGCAACAACAACAACAACATCCAGCCGTTATTAGTGGTACTATGCTACAAGCTGGACCACAACATCAACATAGTGCGTCTATGTCTTCATCCTCGACGAATTCAATGCCCTCATTGTCAACTCAGCCTTTGCAAATGCAAATACCAGAACAAATACATTTACAGTCTAGCAATCAACCACAACATGTCCACATGCAACACAAACAACAAAAACATCAACATCATCTGCAACAACCGCACCAGAATCACCAGCAACACGAACAAGATCTAGAGTTAGAACAGTCAGCAGCAGCTTTAGTATCATTATCATCATCAGATTTACATGACAATATGTTCCACTGGCCTACTGCGACATCAATCGTGACCAGCTGAGTAGAAGAGTTTAACAGTGATGCAGCTACATGACAACAACAAAAATACCAGCAAAAACTAAAACTACATCAACCACAATGTGAACAACATTATATTGGTCGTAGTGTTGGTAGTAGTGGTGTTGGTATTGGTTGTGGCATTAAGGTTGCGAAAATTGTGGACGATGCTGATGTTTTAGCCCAAACAAGTGAATTTGAATGGACACGAGCCAAAAATTTTAAAAGTCTAAATAATGACTGGATTTGGCAGTGAAAAATACTCTCGTACAAAAATGAAAGAGGCCATTTACCTTAATAATAACAACAACTATATGATGAAAATACATAAAAAAAAAAGAAAAATAAAAGTTTTTTTTTTTTCAATGCAAAATTTATTTAAACAATTCTCTAAACAAAATAGTCAGCCAGATTGTACATCAGGTGCTGCTTTTATGATGTAGACTTAATATTTGGCCTAAAATATAAATGAAAACTTTTTACAGAGGGAGAGGAATCTATTGATTTTAATGCAGGTAATTTTTAAAGTAAAATGTCTATTAAAAGAACCTTTAATGATTTTTTTTTTTTATATAAAGGGAAAATTTTCGAAAATATCCTGGTAAAAAAATAAATATTTTTTTGTAAAAAGTAACACAGAAAAAAATATGATCTGTTAAACGATTTATCAAATATAAAAACTATTCCAATAAATTGTTTAATTGTATCAATTATTCAATTAATCAAAATTAAAATTTTCTAATATTTTTTATTAAACACAAAACAAATTATTGGCTTTCAATTCTTTTTCTTATTGTATCAATTAATAAATTAATCAAATATATATATAAAAAAAAATAAGTAATAATATGAATAACTGAATATAGAATTTTTTTCATAGGTTGAATCTCAACTAATAAAATAACTGAATATATATCATTCGTAAGAGAAATTGGATTTTAGATTTTTCTATGTAATATTGAAATTTAATTTGTTAAAATAATTTGGTTTTGAGTAACTTATTTAATTATAAAAATATTTGAAATCATTGTAAAATTCTGATTAATAATTTAATTTAAATTTTTTCAAAAATATTTTTTTCTGTGAACTTCATAGGAAATTTTCTTTAAAAAGAAAGTTCATAGGAAATTTTCTTTATAAAGAAATTTTATCATAAATTTTCTTTAGAAAGAAATTTTATCATAAATTTTCTATAGAAAGAAATTTTATCTCAAATTTTCTATAAAATGAAATTTTGTTGAAAATTTCTATAAAAAGAACTTCTATTGTAAATTTCCTATAAAAAGAAATTTTACTGTCAATTTTTTATAAAAAGGGATTTTATCGTAAATTTTCTGTAGAAATATTGTATTGTAAATTTTCTATAAAAGAGAATTTTATCGTCAATTTTCTATAGAAAGAATTTTTATTGAAAATTTTTTCTAAAAAAAATTTTCTATAAAAAAGGAATATTGAAAATTTTCTATAAAAAAGGAATATTGAAAATTTTCTATATAAAAGGAATATTGAAAATTTTCTATAAAGTAAATTTATTGAAAATTTTCTATAAAAAAAAATAATGAGAAAATTTTATTGAAAGTTTTCCGTAATTTCATAAAAGGAAATTCATTTTATTAAAAATTTTCAATAAAAAGAAATTTTATTGATAATTTCAGAAAAGAAAATTTATCGAAAATTTTCTATTAATACCAAATTTAATGAAAATTTCTTATGAAAAGAAAATTTATTAAAAATTTCTCAAAAAAGGAAATTTATGGAAATTTTCCTATAAAAAGGAATGTATTGAAAATTTCATCTAAAAAGGTAATTTATTAAATATTTCCTATAAAAAGGAAATGTATTAAAAATTTCCTATAAGAATCAAATTTATTGAAAAATCTCTACAAAAAAGAAATTTATTTAAAAATTCCTATAAAAGGAAAATTTTTAAAATTTGCTATAAAAAGGAAATTTAACAAAATTTTTCTAAAAAAAGGGATTTTTTCAGAAAAATATTTTTAAAAGAAAATTTATCGACCATTTTCCTATAAAAGGAAATTTATCGAAAATTTCGTGAGAAAAGAAAATTTATCGAATATTTCGTATAAAACAGAATTAATCGGAGATTTTTTTAGAAATATAAAAATTTATCGAGTTTTATTTGAAGAGAAAAATTATCAAAAATTTTCTACCTTATTTATGTGATCAATTTTCTGTTTTGTTTTTTATTCTATTCTTAAAAATCATAAAAGAAATACTACAAAAACTTTTTTAAAATGTTCCTTTAACCTTTAAATAATTTCTTCTAAAATAAAAATATTATCGAGTCTACCTTTTTGTGCGTTACCCAAAAAGGTGTGTAAAAAGTTTAATTGACACTCTCTAAAATTTATTTATTTTTTAAGACAAATAGTAAATATAAAAAAGTGAAAAAGGTAATATAAAATAAAATGTCTAGAGAATTGTTTGCTTAAAAATAGAAACAAAATCCTTAAGAAAAAGAAAACAAAAAATCAAGTCACGTATTGTCCTTTAATACATTTTTTAATGGCATTGTAGAATGTTTTATTATTTTGGAAACTTATTTATTTTATACCCTTAGAAAAATAACTCAAGAAATCTAAAAGGTTGTTAAGGTCATCAAGAAGAATTTAATAAAAAAAAGTTCACAGTTTTAGCAACTTATAAAAAAAAGAAATAAAATAACATTCCAAATTATTTACGAAACACATAAATTAAATTTAATTAAAACTCTTAAAAGATAAACATATCAAGATATTTATATTATATAAACATCTTCAATGTAAATAGTTAAGTTTTTCTTCCTTTAAAAATATAATAATTATGATAAAATAAAAATAATTTCTTACACAAAATAAACGTCCTATTTATATTATAAAAACTAATTCTTTGCAACTTAAACATTCCTTTAAACAAATATAAATATTATATAAACAAAATACTTTAAACAAAATGTTCAAGTTTCTTAATAAAAAAAAATAAAAAAAATTTTCTTAATTAAATTAAAAAATAAAAATAAAACACAATTTAAGTACTTAAAAAATAAAAATCAACAACAAACCACAAACAAAATACTATTAAATTTAATACAATACAAACACTTTAATTAAATAATAAATTACCATAAAATAAGGTCACATTAGGCAAATATTTGACAAAATAATTTAAACATTTTGCAACCTGCTTAGCCATTATTTGAATATAATTTTTTTTTGTCAAATATTTCCTTTTTAGGTGACCAATAGTTTTATTATTACTCTACTATTATTATTAATTAAATATTTATATTATTTTTGTATTTATTTTGAAACCAAAGACTAGTCCACAGTGTGTGTGTGTTTTTTATTTTTATTAATAATTTTATTATTATATTTTTTATATAATTTGTAAAATATTTGAAAGCCTGCTGTATATAATTATATTTTTATAAAATCGTTTATATATATTTTTTGTAATATGGCAATATATTATTATAAATAATTAGTTATTAAAATAATAATTAATATATTTTTATTATAAGTTTTTGAGTGTTTTTATTATTATTATTTAATTTAAAAAAATAACAATTTTTGTTAAATTTTCAAAATTTATAGTAAAAATAAAAGCAGAAAAGAAAACCTAAAAGAAACTCTTAAAGTTCCAAACTAAAGAAAAATTTAAAAAAATATATATAAAATGAAATCAACAAAACAGACAAAATAAAATAATAGAATTTAATCAAATTTCAAACAAGAAAAATTAAACAAAATAAAACAAAATTATAAAAAAATAAAAAGTAGATATTTTTATTTATTTTAAAGAAATTAAGAGTTTAAAAAAAGGTAAGTAAAATCGATTTTCTCTAATATAATTTGAATTTTGTTTACTCCTTCATCGAGCTCTTTTCACAAAAAAAAAAGATATTTTGGAAAAGCATGATGTTGCTTTCTAATAAGAATTTCACCAGAGATATCAGACATTAAATATTTCGGTAAAATGAGGAGTTTCAAAAATTTTCGGAAGTCTTTGAAATCGACTTTTTATGTCTTGTATTTCTAAAATTTGTTTTAAAGCCAGGAAAACTGTTGTAGGATTTCGGCAGACCTTACAAAATATCTAATAAATCCAAAGTTTTAGGTCATTCACGTAAAATCTCAAGGAAGCACAGTCATTTAAAGCTAAAAAATATAATAAAAAAATTTAGCTGAAACGTTCAAGGATTTATTAATTTTAGTTTTACACTGACAATTTAAATCTTTTAAACTCAAATATTTAACCGGTCGGGAGACCAGACTCAGACTTATGCGGTGATAAAAAATCAAACCAAAAATTAAGTAATTTTAATTTTAAATAAATGTTTTTTTTTTTTTTTTTTGTTATCATAAAGATTATATGCTTTTTTGTTTAAAAATAATTTTTCTAATTCCCTTTACTAAGCAATAAGGTGGTCTAATATGTTTTTTAGAGTTTAGAAAATATCAGCATTATGAATCATTATTTAAAAAACCAACTTAACTCTGAAATGCCGTATGTAGGGTTCTAATTACTTCCTCTAATAAAAAACAATAAATTCTACACAATATTCATTAGAATTCTTTTTCAATTTGTAATTATTATTATTTTTTTTTTTGTCAGTTGTTGTGTAATTACGTACTTTTTATTTGTTAGCTAAAATTTTTAACAAATGACTAGGGTGATCGATTATTCGACTTTTTTAAGAAACAGGTTTTCGAATAGTTCGAATAATTGAAATTTTGAAAAACCATTTTTTTTTTTTTTTTTTTTTTTTAGAAGAAAATATTTTCATCAAAAAAACTAAAATTTTCTAAAAAACTCAACAAATCTTATAATATTGAAGGTAAAATTTATTAAATAGTATTATTTTAAGGGCAAATTTTTTTTTTTATTAAAGTAAGGAAATAATTATAAAAAAATGAGACTAAAGCCCAAATTACATTAACGCGTAGTCAGCAACAATATCAACAAAAATGTTCAGCTGTTCACTGTCAGAATAACATCTTACCTTATTCTACTTGTGTATTTTAGTCTCTCATTTTTTTGCTCTCTATATTTAGCTTCATAACAAATCAATGTAGATTTAACAAGGCAAAAGCATCTCGGAGGCGATTAAGAAATTATATATGGAGTTTTTGACATTCAAACAAATTATGGGAGAGAACTTTTTCGTTTTGTATGGCGTTTAACAGTTTAATAAATCAACAGCTGTTTTAACGATGTTATCTTGTTAGTTGTATGAAAATTCAAGTAGCAGAATTTATGCCCTATTAGATATCTTAGATATCTTAATCTATCTGCTAAAATTGAATTGGTAATCTCAAGGCTTTTTTACCCAGGTATTTATACCGAATGAATTAAATAGAAAATATGGTAACGTTCAATACTTAAATGTCATAAATCCATAATAATATTATAAAATCATGCCTAAACCACTGAACTGTCTTTAATGAAATTTTAAATGTAGATGAATTTTAAGATAGAAGAAACTAAGGCTATAAATAAATTGCATATTTCTGAAAATAGCAAATATATTGTAGTTTTTTGCACTTTAAATTTTTCTTAATATTTCAAGAAAAATGAAGTTTTAATAGAAAAAGCATTACAGGAAACATCATTTATTTTAATAACTCGACAAAGTTATTTTCTTTAATTTTTTATTAAAGTTTTACATTCCATGTAATGCAGGGACATTCAACTAGTAATTTATAAAATTTTAATTGTATATATTTTTTAAACATTTACGCAAAAATATTTTCAATTTACTATTTTTATACGTAAGTCTTTTAATAACAATAATGAAGTGCATTTAGGAAGCGGCAAATCACATATTAAAATATTCGAGCCATTGTAAAGAGGGATTTTCATTTTTTACAACATTTTCGCTCCTAGGACAATGCTTTTATGCCATACACCACAATATGTGGTTGGAATATTATGAGTTACTGCTGACCTTAGTTAAGGATCATAAAAGGCAGCACACAAACTTTTAAATACGCCGATCCACTCAGAATTAGCAATACCTGTCTGTTAGGACATATGTATGATAATATACACACATTATTATGGGACAGCTGTGAAATTTTTTGAAATTGGTTATAAGTTATTCATTATTTTATCTAGACGCCATAAAAACCCTTCCCGGAAAAGCCTAATAATACCTACAAATATTTTCATTCTGTCAATACTTTTGTAAGTAAATTAAGATCAGTCCATTGTTGACCATATTCTCAATCAGTTCAGAAAATATTTTTAACGTGAATGAATTCTATATAAATATTATGGCAGAAATCACAGTATCTAATTTTATGAGAATCGGTCCATAACTAACCATATCTCCGAATATTCATATCTTTAAATTACAAAAATCCCATATTAATTTTATACTTTTCACAGGTAAATTTTACAAAAGAATAAATTACAATTTTACAATTGACCACGAATCCCATACATGTATTCATTAATAAATTCACTGAAACATCAATGAATTTAACACGTGGTTGTCTTAGAAGGGAAGTGATCTAAATTACTGATTAGCATGTTATGAAAGATTGTCTTATTGGTCTTAAATTTCATTAATAAAATAACGTAATTTAACATTTATCAGTGACGATCAAAGTGCTGTTTAATAAGTCCATAGACACTGCTTCATTAAAAAGTTTACAAAAATAAATTTGTTTAATACTTGTGAAGAAAATTAGATTCAAACCACTTTATTATAGTTACTCTTATTTAATACATTTATAACTTGTTCAAAAGAACTGATTTATAATAATTAGTTAAGGATATTAATTTTTTGTTAATCAATGAAATTGTTGTGAATTTTGAAAAACTTTCTGGGGTAATTTATATTAATTTTGACAAAAAATTAATACATATGTTAACAAAATTTCTATCGAGCACTATCAAATGATCTTCTATAAGTTTTTCTTTAATGAGCAACTTTAGATAGATCTCGTTGCAAACTCCAGCAACAGTCTGTCATCATATGTAAGCTCCACCTTCCCTGATAACGCTTTTACATTGTCCAAAGATCCTGATGAAATCTTTCACTCTGCTCCTCAGTAAAATTTTGTGGAAATCGGTCCAAATGAGTGTGCAGCTAGTGCACCATAGCTCTTGCAAGTTCGATAGCATACACTCAACAAGCTCGACATTTTCGTCAGATTTCTTTTTGCCTACGAAATTACTCATAACCAAAAGAAATGAATTTGGACTCGACTTCTGCCATTGATTTAACAAAAGTAGGATCTCTCGCTAGTTACCTAATCTGTGGCTCATCAAAAATACCAGCTTTTAATTTTTCTATACTTAATCCTGGAAACTTGCTTGAAAGAAAATTGAAACATTTGCCACTTTTGTCAAGCGCCTTCACAAACTGTTTCATTACGCTGAGTTTAAAATGAAATGCTAGAAGTCTGTTGCGGTCTTGGCTAACAAAAGGCACATTTATAACATTTTTAGTACCATCTTTTAGCTCTTCCCACAATGACCAAACTGTTTGTGACCAATGGTGTTGTTTATCACGACTCTCTCAGAGACACATGAATCAGAGACACATGATTTGTTGACAAAATCATGGGTATTACGAACATTATTGCTTCTCTTTTTCTAAGGGACCATAACCGTAGACATACCATACAATTTTGGCATACAATATGAGGAATCCATGGCTTGCCCTGATTACACAATATTATTTTAAAGTATTTTTGATACACAGTTTTAAACCGGATGAAGAAGCAATGTCATGTGGAATGTTCAACAAAACAATACCATTTAAAAATTTTTTATTAAAACTCATTTGTATAGTTTAAAACAGATATAAAGCAGCCTCTCAGGGTATAAATCCCAGTCATTCATTTGAAGGCAGAACAAGTTCGTTTAATATTGAGTTATGTATTATGAAACATTTTTTTTCGGAGGTCATTCGTTTTTATATACATAAAACCAAGAATTGATGAATTTTTTTTAAGGAAGCTATAATGAGAGTATTCCTTCTGAGAGTACAAAAGCTGTATAGAACTACCACCCTTAATATAATTTTATAAAAATCAAAAATCAATACAATTGGTGCAATTTTAGATACAGATGAAGAAACATTAAACGCTTTCCACAAAAGGAATCAAAATCATTTAAAATACACCTAACGCGGTAATTTTCTATAGTAAGTAGAACTACATTCAAGTCGATTAAATTCTTTTTATATTTCTAAATAAAATCAAACTCTGTTTATCTATGTAAATAAAAATTTTAATTAATTTTTATATTCAGTAAACATTTATTTTTAGTTTAATATTATACGGAATTTAAATTTTATGTTTGTCTTTTAACAAAATTAAAAATTAAGTGCATATTTTATTTGTTGTTATGGCATATTTTAACATTTTTAGTGCATATTTTAAGCGCCTAAAAAATACTTTTTAAGTGTAAGAACTTCATGTCTCTGGTCACTGGGTTTATTACTAAATGAGAAAAGAAATCTCTACATTGAACACATTAAGAACTTATTTAACAGGTCCATACTTAACAATCACAAAAAAAAAAAAAAAAATTCAAACATTTTCTAATGAAATTAAACCCATCAGAAAAGTAACAAAAAAAACTAATTTTCTTTAGCAATCACAGGCTAACTAGAACATATCAAATTGAAATTAATCTATTTTAAATACAATTTAATGTCAAAGATATTTGTCAAACAGAAAACCAAAAAATCTAAAATTCAATACAATTTGCAAATAGAAAAACCTCAGAGAACAAAAAAAAAAAAACTACAAAACCCAGTTAATCAATAACCATTTCATGACAAGCCATGTTAATAAACCATAAAAAAATGGGACACATTGTTACCAGCCACACAAAGAAACTAAAATGAAATAAACTCTTTATAATCAATATTTTTCAACATCATATCTACTTTTCCTCATATATCTTTTTTGCGATTTAGCATGCAAAAGTAAAAGTCAGCAACTGAAATATTGTCATTATTATTATTATTTTTTTCCTTTAACGTTAATACTTCAGCTGCTGTTGTTGGTTATTCACTCACTATGTTGGCTGGTTGTTGTTGTTGTTATTGCTGTTGTTAACCAACCAATATTTATGATACATTAAATTTATGCATAAATTTGTTAAAACCATAGAAATTGTAAACCGAAAAAGGAGGGAAAAACTGTTACAAAAAAAAACAACGAAATATAGGTTGTCTGGTCACCAAAATGTAGAAGAAGGAAAAAACGTCATAATGAAACAGCACGATCATAAAAAGGTACCAAACAAAATGAAACCATAGAAAGAAAAAAGAAAATAATGTGGTGACCAAAAGCAATGACACGATTAACTAACTACTAATGCCATTAAAATATGTAGTATATTCTAAAAGAAAGAAAAAACTTTAATCTATGAACTTCAAAAAAACTGCTAGCGTTACAAAAATAAACCTCAAAATTTAAATCGTTAATAGGAAAATTCTATAATACTTACAGATAAATATGCAAAAACAAAAAATAAAAAAAAAAAACAAAAAAGAAATAGTCAAGAAAATAATATTGCATTGAAAATAAATTTCTGCATAATTTGAGAAGACTTAGAGCAAAAGAGAGAGAAATGATTTAAATTCTATATGAGTTAAAATACTTGAAAATCCAAAATCTAAAAAAAAAAAAACAATCCATGTGCCAGTATGTCACACGACTCACGATCGAAATTGGCAAAATACTTAGAAAAAAACCTTAAAGATACACAAAATATATTTATTTCATACAAAACACCAGATGATGATGGTGGCTGCATATAATATTTACTACTCCTGCTGTTGATGACACCAACCATGATGATAATGACAATAGGTATGACGATGACAAAGAAAATAGATCGACATCGAAAAAGAGTACTGCACAGCAGTGATGGAAATTGACTTATTTTATTTTGTACCAACCATAGAAATAAAATGTACCTTTTTGATAATAACGGTACCAATTTTGTCAATATATTTTAATTACAAACATTTACATAGAAATTTAATAGACTACTATCATATTTTTATACCCTACACCACCATAGGTGGTTGGGGTATTATGCGCTTATGCTGATGTTTGTAACGCATAGAAAAAGTTATCCAACACCCACCTCAAGGTATACCAATCGAGTCAGAATCACTTTTTAAATCGATGTAACGATGTCCGTCCGTCTGTTTGGCTGGCTGAACAGATGGCTGGTTGGCTTTCCATGTAAACCATGTGCACAAAGTACAGGTAGCAATTTTAAAGGTAATTCAATGAAATTTGGCACTTTATACAAGGACGACGCCTATTAAAATTAGTTGTGATCGTTCCATTATTTCACCTAGCCCCCATACACATGTCCCCCCGGAATAGAGTTTAAACATTCAAAAATGCCTTAAAAATAAGAATATTTTAATAAAATTCGCTGCAAAGAAGTTCTCTACAAGTATCAATCTTGCTACCAGATTATATAAAGATCGGTCCACTATAGACCTTAGCTTCCATATAAACCCATCTTCCGAAAATCACTTTAACGTGCATAAATCCCATAAGAATGTTAGTATTAAGTTAATATTAGAAATAAGTTCTTTATAAGTAGAAACAACAGTACCAAATTTTATGAGAATCGGTCCATAATTTACCATAACTCTCATATAAACCCACCTCCAGGAATCGCCCTAATATGCTTAAAATCATCTAGATGTTAGTATCAACGCATCATTCAGCTTTTGTATATTTTATTTTACATTTAGTAAAATCGGCCACAGGTGTAATATAAGTCCCATTCCCGAATTCTTATACTCATACACAATGGTGTAGAATATCATTTAGTCGTTCTAGGCTGACTATATTTTTCTTTTTCATTGATAAATAATTTTTGTAAAAATATTACCTGCAATTTTTAAATTGCAGCAACAAATTTGTTGAGTTCATCTCGATACAGAGAAATTAATTTTAATTCATTCTTCTGTTGCAATAATTTAGTAGAAAGCTTTCGCTAACGAATTTGGAATAGACAGAATCCTAAGATGAGTCTCAATATGTTCGAAAACAAAAACTTTGACCAGAAAAATAAAATCTAGTGCTGCATATATATAGTAGATGCAAGTTATACAATACAAACAATGAGCTGCTTGCTATACTGTAGATTAGGGCTAGCAGCTTATTCATAATGAATTTTAATCAATCAATTAATTCAACATAATTCAACTCTGAAATTTAATGTTGCCACATTGTATTTCAAAAGATGGCAATCATATTTTAAAACAAACGTCCCTGATTTCGACAATTCATTTTATATTTTCCCACGAAACTGAAAACTTGATTTAAAGAAGAAATATATCAATATGTTTTATTTAAATAAGAGAGCGGAAAAACAAATTAAAAGATCAATAAGTTGGGATCAGGATGAAAAGGTTAGTTTTTTTTTAATGAAATTATTCATAATTATATTGCAAAATTATCAAAAGTTTTGATGCATGTACATAATTGAAAATCAACAGAAAAAATTAAATAATTTTGATATAAAAACTATTGATGAATTAGTATTTTTTATGAATTACGATTATTAGATTGTATTAGTTTATAACAAATTGCATTTATAGGATTCGCTATCGAGCCTTATCGTGGAAAAATTTTATATAATAGAAAATGGAAAAATTGACACAAATACAAACAAAAAGAAAAAAAGGAGGCTTGAAATGCCCTACATAATCTTTATAATGAAGTTTATAAAAATAATAGGACGTTGGAACAAATTCGAAACCAATGGCGAAAAACAAAATCTTTGGTGAAGTTAAAAAATTCAGACTATTTTCGTTTAACAAAACAGACCGGTTGTGGACCATCTACTGAATAGCACAGAAGAAGAATTGGTTTGTCGGTTAACAAAACATTTTGAAATTAACGATCAAAACATTTACGACAGCAATTCTTTTTTGTCTGTCGAAAATTCTTAAAAAATATATATCAGTACAAAAGAATCTTTAAAAATATAGAACAATAATTCCAATAATGAAATTTTGAATGGCGATGATGATATTCCATTTGATATTATAATAGAGGACACACGAAAACCAAAAATAAATAAAATAAAAAGAAATAAGTCTGATGAAAATGCTAAAAGAATAAAATTACTTGATATAATTATAAGACAAAAGGAGTTGGAAATAACATATATTAAAGAAAATCATAGCATTTTAAAAAAGAAAAATATAATTTTAAATTTGCAATTAAAAAAAGAACATAATCTGAAAGTATAAAAATTAAAACTAGAAATTCAGATATAGCCCTAAACCTCCCACCCTTTTGCAAACTTCTCTCAAACTTAAAATTGTTCAGTATTGGTCTCATAAATTTACTCAATTTTGTGTCACTCACTTTGAAAAGAGTGCTCTCAAGTTGGTGTCGCCTACACTGATTTTGCTAAAGTTTTTGATCGTGTTGCACATGAATTACTTATATTAAAATTATCAACAATTGGATTTCACTCTCAAATGCTAAGTTGGTTTCGTCATTATATAACCAATAGATATTGTACAGTTTCTATTGATGAGTTATACTCGAATATATTCATTCCCACTTCTCGTATACCACAAGGTAGTATCTTGGGTCCATTACTTGTTGTTATTTTTATTAATCATTGTTTTAAATATTCTAATTATTTGCTATATGCTGAAGATCTTAAAATATTAAAAGCAATTTATACTATGGCCTATTTAAATGATTTTCAAGAGGATATTAATAGAGTTGTTATGTGGCCAGATGATAATGGCCTTCCTTTTAATCTTAAAAAGTACCGTCATATGATTTTTCATAGAAATCGACACATTTTAATTTGCCAATATTTTAAGAAAAATCAAATTTTAGAATTAGTAGATAATGATGATATTAGACCATGGTGTCATTTTTGATTTATATTATTCCCTGATCTTACTCTCTATTAAATTTTATAAAAGGAAATTCCACCAGAGACCTGCGCCGGGGAATTTTATCGGCGGCAATTCTAATTTTAAAAATTACATAAAATTTTTCAATAAAATTTTGGTTTCTGTTTTTGCGACAGGTCTATTTTTGAATTAGTCACGAAAATCTAGCTTGCACTTTATTTAAATAAATCTTACATATGTATTAAAAATTTATCTTATCAAAAACTTCCGCATTATACATAATATTTAAATTATGAAGAACTTCTAACACCACTATTAAAATTTTGTCATTTCTTCCTGAAATTCTAAATTTTTCCAAAAGTATTCAAAATCTACTTTTCAAACTTCAAAGAGTCGACCAACAACGTTTGTAGTCTTAATGTGTACTTTAAGGACTTTTGTATTCTGTGTAGGTGTAAATAAATAATTTATGCACTTGTATCCATCGTTTCCTATTAATAGACCCATAAAATAATTATTTTCATTTCAATAGTGTATTAAAAACTGATTTCTACTTTTTAAAAAACCGACCGGTTTCGAATAATTTTCTCTGTCGGTTAACAGGTTTTTTTTAAGAAATTTTCCTTCTTTATTTCTATACTAAATTAATCTGTACTTCCCATTTCGTTTTTTTTTTTCTAATTGAATCTTATTTATGGCCTGATGTATTATCAAGCTTTTCATCAAACTTTTTAATAATTAAATTTGCATGAAAATTGAAAATTTTTTGGGTAGTTTTCATACAAATTTTATTTTTAAACAATTCTCTAGTACTGAATTAGGCCCAAAATTTCATTATGAACTAATAAAGCTTTAAGTCAATTTTTTTTTAATTTCTAATTTGAGATTTGAGCAACATCAGACGTACTGGGAATTGAAATTTTTATATTTTTTAATAGATTTAAGCTAATTTTTATTAACAAAATACAGGTAAGAAGTCAATTTTAGTTTTATCGTTTGTCACAAGAATAGGGTGAATTTTAATAAATAGGTACATAGGTAGAGTTGAATCGAAAGAAGCATTATCAGAATTCAGTTCAAAAAATAAAAAATTTGAGCATTATCCTTTAGCTAAAGAAGAGCGTTATGTATTTTTATTTTATTTATTTGTTTTATTACTTCTCATCACAAATGGCATGTATTATAAGCAGTGCTGCCAGATTAGCCTTTGTAAAGCTAAATCTATCATATTTATTTAGTTCTTAGCCTCAAAACTTTCATTTTAGCTTCAAGCTTTTTTCTAGCCTTTAAAAAGACTGAAAAGTTAGTATTTCTACAATGAGGTTGTTTAGGTTTCAACGAAACCTAAATGGATAAGACACCACGAATGCTGATGATGTGTGTAGCGGCTCAGAAAATACGTATTCCATTGTGCTCGTGTCTAGTTATAGTGCACAAACGCTGCTTTGGTACTGCCAAACAGAGACGACAAGGCAATTTACGATTGCAAACTTGTTTACGACATTATTGTAACCACATCTATAACGGCGTTTACGACGCAAGATTCAATCTCTCTTTTACTTGCCTCAAACGCATGGTGCTGCTGAGTCCCTCAAAATTGCATCCAGTGCAAGGCGGGCTCCATGTTTAAGATTCAACGAAACCAAAGTGAATAAAACACCACGAATGCTGATGAAGTGTGTGTGTAATGGCACAGAAAATACCTATTCCATTCCATAGTTCAACATTTGCGATTACTAATTTTATTTTTACAGAATCAGCCGTTTAAGCATTTATATTTATATTTATGTTTATATTTATATTTATATTTATATTTATATTTATATTTATATTTATATTTATATTTATATTTATATTTATATTTATATTTATATTTATATTTATATTTATATTTATATTTATATTTAATAAAAAATTTCAATTGCGGCTTGGGTGTCATTTATAAATTTATTTAAATTTTTTAGAAAAATATCAAAAACCAATGACAACGAAAAAAAGCAGTTTCTAAATTAAAAAAAAAATATTTTTTATGGCCTTATTTTTTGAGTATCCTTTTGACCTTTTTTAAAGTTCAATTTAGCCTCTTTTTTCTCATATCCTAGCAACACTGATTATAAGTTTAGTTTCTTTAGTATCCGTTTTTTTAAGTAAAACCGTATTCGAAACCGGTTTTTTTTAAAAATGCTATTTTTCGAATAACTGCAAAATCGGTCTTCTGAAAATGTCGGTTTTTTGAATACATACACTACTTTACAACTAGCAACAATATCTATTAGTATTATTGAAGCACCACAAACAACCTTAAGTTTTTAAAAAAAAATTTATAAGATTAAAATATTGTTATATTTAAATAAATTAACTTATAATACCAGCACGTTTAATGAAAGGTAACCTTATCTGTTTACTTACAGTTGAGCATCATCACCACCAACACGCAGAGAAAAAACATGATTACAGCATTATCACTAGAACAATATTTTGTTCTCATTGTTATGTTTCTTAAATTTTAATAATTCTGTGTTGATGGTAGCAATGTTTTTGTTTAAATTTTGTCATTTGATGTTTACACTCAATAAAAATTTTAATATGGTTGAGTGCAAACACTTTATGTTCTTTAATATTTTTACCAGAAACAAAATTTTAGTAATATGAAAAATATCTTTACTTAGACTATGGTTCTTAAACCATAGTCCATTTTTAAACCATATTAATATTATTATTCCCTTAATAATAAAATGTTTCAAATAAATATAATACCTATTTAACCTTTTCACAAACTTGGAGGAAAAATTTTAAAAATTTGTTTTTAAATATATTTTGTTTTTAAGGATTGTTTTCTAAATTCATTGTAATTCTCATTTAGTTTATATATGTATAAATATAAATAGACAAGGTTTGTTTACACTCGGTATGATTGAAGCAATATAAGATATTGATTAACTGCCATTAAAGGGTTTAATTAAAAAGACATTTTGCATTTGAAGCACATATGTTGGAATATAATTAATTAACAAATTATATGTAAAAATTTTTTGGCTTTTTTTCTCGATTATTTTCAATTTATACAAATAATTTTTTTTTTATTAATACACTTTATTTTAATATTGGATAAAATGAAATAATAATATGACAAAATGATATAAAATGAAAATCCACAAAGAATTGTTTTTTTATATTGTAAATCATTCATAGGTTTAAATACAACAGTAAGAACAACACTAATAAAAACATCAAAAATAATAAAAATCGAAAAGTATTGGTTCCATCGTGTTCTGTTTGGTTGTTTGGGGCTGATAAGTTTTGTTTAGTAGTCTGGGTTTGGTTGATAGCTGTTGCATGATTGCTTGAATTTAAATGTGTAGAGAAAAAAAAATGGCACAAACAATTGAGGAAGCTGCACAGTATTTCAAACTGACAATTGTATTTTAGTTTAAGTCAAATCCCCCTCTATACAGAAGAATAAATGAAAAACTATATAAAGTTAAAGTGAAAAGAAATGAAAATTTACAATAAAAAAAAACACACACACAAAAAATTACTTTAGAGTATTGTCTTTGTTGTATTGAAATGGAATTGTCTGTTTTATTTAAAATAAAATGTTGGAGTATATGAATGTAGAGATATGTCAATTTTTGTTTTTTGTATTTGGTGGCCTTAATATTGTCGTCATCGTCTTTTGGCCATGTTGTGATGGAGTGTTAAGATAGACACCAAATGTCGTGCAGTTTTATAACTTCATTAGTGCACAAAAGACAAATTTGCATACTTCCACCACCACTACCACGATCATCATCCATAGGAACAACATTACCTGTTTCCAACAACAACTGTACTCTGTGGCATGCCACCTTAACGAACATGGAAAATGACAAATCTTAAGAAAGAAATTGTGCAAAAAAAAATGGTTTGTTAAAAAGGTGACAGTTTGTTAGAGGCTAAACATTTTTTGAAACCTGCTCATTTCGTCACAAATTTGACAATGTTGCATTTTTAGTGTTTGTTAAATTTTTATTTTTTGTTTTTTTTTTGGGATTTTCCTCCTTGTTTTTAAAAAATATTTACCACAACATTTTTGTTTAATATAACATTCCCTGTTTGAGATTTTTTATTGTTTAAATTTTTGTTTAGGTTTTAATCATTTTATATAAAAATTTTCATTTTCATTTAGTTCCGCTTTATTAGTAAATTTAAAAACTCACGATCCCCATAATGTCACGATCAATTTCATGAAATCTCAATTTTTTTCACCTTTTTTAGTTTCGAGTTTTTTTTTTAATTTGACTTCAGCTCATATAAACAAATTCTTCTGACTAAATCTTTAGTTGGAGTACCCTACAGTAGATAATATTTACTTTAAGTTATTTTGTGCATTCCAAACAGCATAAAACCCTTTTCGATACTAAAAGAAGATTCAATAACAAGTTTCTTTTTTTAAATCGAACTATAGGACACAATTAAAATTTTTTTCTATACATAAATATAGTGACTTTAGTCAGGAACATTTAATAGTAGATACTCGGTTTTATGCAGGTGACTTCCACGATTGTATACTATCAACTCAATTTAAGATCTAATTGACATTTTATGATTCTTTCGCTCACAAGCATGTTTATATGCTTTGCTCATGACAAAAAATAAATAATAAACAAATACTTTTCTCTCTCATGAAAAGTAAAAAGGTTCCATTAGTCCACCGTAAATGTAATATAAAATATAAATGTAAACAGAATGTAAGTGGATGTACTTTTTTGTTGTTTTGTACACATCAATATCAGTGATATCAATTAAACATATTTTCAGTAAAACTTGTAGTTTAAAAATCGCTACATTAAGTCAAGCGTTTTTATAAGAAATATCGTTTATATGTTTATAGCAAAAATTTTGAATTCTAAATATATTGCTTTAAGTCATTTCGAAACAAGATTTTTAGCGAAGAAAATTGTCCAATTAATTTATTTTTTGGCGGCTTTCTACGCTGACTTAGTGTATTAAAATAAAAATTCGTTAATTCTATTTTTACAGCGGTCACGTAGAAACGTAGAGAGACGTAATTTGATTATGTCAGTACGTTACATTTACGTTTATGAGTACCCATATGCACATAACTCTCATAAGCAAAACATGCCAGCTGATTAGTTACATTTACATTTACGGTAGAGTAATGGAACCTTAAAGCAAAGCCTCTTTGCTCTCTCAATTTTGGACAAATTTAACGTAAGCACAAGTGAATTATTTTGTAACAACGACAGAGAGGGTGAGTAAAAAAATTGAGCTTTTAAAATACAATAGATTTTAATTTGGAGCGGTCTCGATGGGCTGCTTTAGTTATCAAATCTTCATATACAAGAATCAGCCGAAAAAGCAATCCGCCAACTTAAGTTTCAACTCCTCATCTTCCTTATACAACTAACAAAAATTCGGAGTGATATTATCCCAGTTGATAATTCTATATCTTACAGGATAACATTCTATGAAAATGCTATTGCTCTTTCCCTCCGGGAAGAGGCAGATATGTAAGTTTAATAACGTTTTCTTTTCTGTAAGAAAGGTGTTACCTTGTTACTGTGTAACATTATTTAGAGATTACCCAGATTTTCATAAAATGATATGATTACAATAGAGCAAATAGAATTTTTAGTGAAGTTTCGGAGTTTTGGAAAAATTTTGAATTTTTGGTAAAATTTTAAATTTTTTATGAAATTTAAAATTTTTGTGTTTTAATAAAATTTCGTATTATTGGGGAAATTTCGAAATTTAGGATTTTTAGAGAAATTTTGCTTTTTTTGAAATTTGGTAAAATTTCAGATTTTTTTTTTTTTAGAAACTTTAGATTTTTTGTGAATTGTTGCCTTTTTGGTGAAATTTTGGAATTTGTGTAAAATTTTCATAATTTGGTGGAACATTTTAAAGCACTAAATATTAAATTAAACATAAATATTAACATAAACATTAAACATAAAATGTTTCAGTTTCTATTTAATTTGATGGTAAAACATGTTTTTAAATTTGGCTACAAGATCTGACTCATTTACTATATTAAATTTTCTTAAGAATAGAAAAAACGATTGCAAAGGGGAGAGTAAAAGCAACATTTTCATCAGAAAAGAAAACGCCATAAGATTCTCTGCTTTATTAATATGTAGCAGTAACTGATCGATTTCTTTCTATCACACTTATACCTTAATATAGCAGTGATAGTTCATCAGCAATTTTATAGTTCTCGATAATTTTGATATCACGAAACAGAAGAGAGACAAAAGATGGCGCTTTCTATTTCTTAAGAACAATGAATTCGTCATAATTTAAGTAATATTTCTTTATCTTTCTTCGACAACTGCCTATAGAATATTTATAATGGCATTTTGGATACTCAAATTTAACATGTCTGCTCTACTTTGGGATTTGACATTGCACTGCTACAGAGCTTTATGCGCAATCTGTATGTTTAAAAAATACTTATCTTTTCAGAACCTTGCTACCAATTTTGCATCTTTAAGAAGCGCTAGAATATTTTTGTGTAACAAATTACATTTATTCGGAAGTATAAATCAACTTCAGATAGTAGATGACATGATATAGACAACCGACCTTTGCCACTAGATTTATAAGAAGTCCTGGGTTCTTATCACCAAATGTGAACACTGACTTTGATTTAAATTTTTTTAAATTAGGTGGCAGTGTGAGGAATTAATTATAATTAAAAAGAAAACATTACCATCTTCAAAATATATAAAACATTTTTATTTTTATATTCTTTAGCTAGCACTGATGCTACAATAAATTATGAAAAAGAATTTGTAAAGTAAGTTATTTCCTTTTATATAATTGTAATTAGTAGGCTGGAGTATCAATTCATAAATTCGACCTATCATCTGAAGTTTTTTGGGAGGGGGAAGAATAACTTACTTATTGTTAACAGATGCTCGGATTTTTGCTGAAAAAAAAGAACTAAATCTGTTGTATAGCGTGCGTTCACACTAGGCTATTTTGTTACGACGATATTCTTAGTTAGTTGCAAGACCGAATATAAAGATGCTTATACTTTGAAGAACAGATTTTTTGTTGAAATAGAATTTTTCTGTTTAAACGTTAAGACAAGCTCAACAAAAAATCTATCTAGTCTGAATGCACCCATAATTAATTTCGTATAAAACTTCCTAGAAATTATACTGTAGTTCGAATTATTCAGGAAAATTAAAATCGGTTTCTTGTATAAAAAGTAATTGTTTGCTGGATAGCATTAGCAATACTATAACAAACATACGCCAAGTTTGAACTTAGCTTGGTGTATTAGCTTAGATCCAATTAATTTAACTCACATGCCTGCAAGTGATACAAATCTGAAGCAAAGTCTAAGCTTTAAAATCATTATAAAATTATAGTTTAGTTTATATACAATACCTAGTAGCTCTTACAAAATTCCACCAATACCTTAGCAAAAGTATTTATAGATTTACTTTTTTATATTATTTTTCAATTTGAGGATCTGTAACAAACAAATAAAATAAAGAAAAAAAAAAAACTTGACTATATGGTTGCTTTTGCTGTCAATTTAAATTGAACAGTCAGTCATTTAATACGAGAACATGTCTGTCCGATCATCCGTCCGTCTGTCTAGCTGAAAACTTTTAAACTTTTCGTTTTAAATGCAGCTGTTTGTTTAGGTGCTTTTACACAAGTATGTGTGTGTTTACTAGCAGTATATCTAGGAAAGTTTTTTTCTTTATTTTTTCTTTTTTGTTCAAAATTTTTAGTTTGAGTAGTTCACGTACTTTAAACCTCATCACAATTGGTATGTGTGACAATACAAGATGTCTTTGTAATGACGACATAAAGATAATAAAGCTGATGATGATCATCATCAACATCATTATCATCATCGTCAGCATTGTCATTGAGTTGTAGAGATGTATGTATGTATGTATGTATGTATGTACTTATATGGTTGCAATTCGTTTGTTGCCTGTTGCCAATTGCTTTCGGTTGCTGTTTGTTGATGAAGTCATCCTACACATCATCGTGATTTTATTTTAAAACTAATTTAAATGATTTAGATTTTTGTCATAATGACGTCAAGAACAGCAGAGTAGAAAAACTCCAGAAAAGTTTTGAAAATTGAATGTATTTATTAATATAATATTTTAATTTTAATTAAGTAGGGGGAAATTTTTTTTTTTTTGAATTTGAAAGAAGGAAACGATTTTTTGGTGTTTATTTATGATGAAATGAAGCTTGACAGGAAGAAGGAATTTTTAATTGAAAGTATAAAAATGATTTAATTTTAAGTTAATTGAAAAATATATTAAAATGATTGACGTGTTTATTATTATCCACACGATAAGTACACGCTAAGTAGGAAGTGGGATCCGTGTGGCGGAAGGATATTGAGAAGTTATTAAAAGCAACGTGTAAAATTAAGGCGTTTAAGTAATTTGCTGGATTGTCTTTCCGCATATTTTTATATAATAATATTATATAAAAATAATATTATACAGCATTTTGACAGTATTTTGAAAAAGTTCCACTAAACAGAAAATTTGCTATAGATAAAAATTTTAATTAAAAAATTCTCAAAAATTTTATGCAAAAAAAACTTGCTGAAAATTTTGTAAAAAAAGATATTGAATGTTTTGTATAAAAAAATGAAAATTAGGATTAAAAATATAACTTATAAAAAATTCCTCATATAAAGATAATTTTTAAAAAATTCTCTATGGAAAAACTATTGAAAATGTCTTAAAAAAGAGAAAAGTTATCGAATATTATCTATAGAAAAACAATGCATCGAAAATTTTACATATAAAAAAGGAATTAACTAAATATTTTTATAAAATGAAAAATAGACTAGAATTCGTCACGAAAAGAAAAATTATCGAAGACTTTTTACCAAAATAATCTTTTTCCATTAAAAAAAAAAAGTTACTGAACATTTTTGTTGAAAATAAATTTATCAAAAATTTTCTACAAACAAGAAATTTATTGCATATTTTCTACTTACTATAAAAATCATATTTATCGCAAATTTCGTATAAAAGCAAATCTGTGGAAAATTTTCTATAATAAGCAAATTTATCGAAAACTTTATATCAAAATTTATCGAAAACTTTATAAAAATTTATCGAAAACTTTATATAAAAGGCAAGTTTATCGAAAACTTCATATAAAAACCAAATTTATTGAGAATCCTACAAAAAGCAAGTTTATCAAAAACTTTCTACAAAAAGCAAATTTATTAAAAATTTCCCATTAAAGCAAATTTATAGAAAATTTCCCATAAAAAGAAAATTTATCGAAAATTTCCTACAAAAAGCAACATTTATACAAAATTTTATACAAAAAGCAAAATTCATCGAAAATTTCCCATTAAAAACAAATTTATTGAAAATTTGCTATAGAAAGCAAGTTTATCGAAAACTTTATATAAAAAGCAAATTTATTGAAAATCCTATAAAAAGTAAGTTTTTGGTAAAAACTTTCTATGCATATCAAGTTTATCGAAAACTCTCTATAAAAAGCAAATTTATCAAAAATTTCGTATGAAAAGGAAATTTATCGAAAATTTCTTATAAAACGGAAATTAATGGAAAATTTCCTATAAAGAAAATTTACAGAAAATTTCCTATAAATAGGAAAATTTCCAAGTTTTCTAGATACAGAAGTTATGAAGATTATTCGAAAAAAATTGAGCGAAAATTTCCCATTAAAAGCAAATCTGAGTAATTCCATTTAAATTTAAAAAATTTGATGAAGCACCGATTCTTCCCACCAAAAAAGTTTAAAAATAGATGGACTTTTTTAAATACACGTCACTAAGGAAAATTCTTACAAAAAAATGTGAATAAAAATATTTTCAAAATTTTTACATGGCATCTTAAAATACAAGTCATTTAAATAAATATGTTAACTACCTTCAAAGCTATAAAACTGCCACAGTTCTAAAAATGAAAATGAAAAAAATTCATTTTACACGTCTTCTCTATACATACACATACACACAATTTTATATAAATACATAACCGAGAGTCAAAATTTTTTAAATTTAAAATGGAATTACTCATTTATATAAAATTTCCTATGGAAAGAAAATTTACCGAAAACTCTATAAAAAAACTCTATAAAAAATTTTCTGTTAAAGCAAATTTATAGAAAATTTCCTATAGAAGGAAAATTTATCGAAAATTTTCCATTACAAGCAAATTTATCGAAAATTTCCAATAAAAAGCTAATTTATCGAAAATTTTCAGTTAAAAATTTATGAAAAATTCTCTATAACAAGCATATTTATCGAAAATTTCCTATAAAAAGCAAATTTATCGAAAATTTCCTATAAAAATTCCAGTAAAAAGTAAATTTATCGAAAATTTCATATAAAAAACTTATTTATCGAAAATTTCCTATACAAAAATATAGAAAAAATTCTAAAAGAAAAAATTTATGAAAAATATGTTATAAAAGGCTACAAAATTTTCTTTCAATTTTAAAACAAACTTTTTGATAGTTATTTTTGAGTTGTTTACTATTTTAAATTACAACTTCTTCTGCTTCATAGTTTTGTTAACTGTTTTTTTTTTTTTTTTTTTTTGGAGTACCTTTCAAAAAAGTAGATCATAAAAAATTCTTTAGCTTTAGGCAAATAATTAACCCAAAAACACCCATGACATACAAAAATTGTATACCACACTTTGAACAAAATTTTTAAAATCTTGTAAAACCGAAAAATGTCATTTGACACAATAAAGTGTAAGCATTTCAACAAAAACATGTACAGAAATTTTCAAAATTTTCTATATTTTTTTTTTTTTTTTTTTGATGATGACCAGCATAAATTTGTTTGCACAAAAAAAAAGCAGTAATAATAATAAACACAAAATTGCACAAGTATACACATACAATTGGAACCACACACACACACACGAATAAAAACAACACAACAACCAAAAAAAGTGATTTACAAAAATCCACAAAAATGCGGCATGTAGCCAAAAAACAATCAATGAGTGACATAAATGTGTGTATAAATGTTTGTATATATAATTTGGTATGTTGTCTTTCTAACAGTGTACGTTTTGCAATCGTTGAATACTAGAACCGATGTCATTCTTCAAACTGACACTATCAAGCCAAGCGAGCAAGTGAGGGCCATTTACATTTTAGTACAGGAGAAAATCACAAAATTAGAAAAAAAAAAAACTATAATCGGCCACATGTGCAGCAACAATTTCTCCTTCTAATCAAATTGCACAATTTTTTTAAAACAACAGCAACAACATAACTATACTAATGTCACATTTCGCATTCTGTCAACGGACAAACTGCAACTACTTCGAAACCCAACAAAAACAACAACAACAACAAGAAATAACGACTATAAAAGTAATGAGTAAAGTATCAAAGAAATGTCATGTGATGGTTTTGATGTTACTGATATTGTTATTGTTGTTGTTGTTTTTGTTGCAGTTGCCGTTGTTTGTTTGATAATGTTGATTTTGATGTCCTGTTGTATGAACCAGGAGAAGTTAAAGAAGAAGCGGAAGATGACTACAACTTAGAAGACCACAACTTTGAAGTTATTTTTCTAAAAAAAAACGACTTACAAACAGTGATGATGAGAAAACAACTTGTACAACAGCATGTGGGAATATTTGTGAGAGACAAAATTGTAACAGTGGGTTAAGTCTAAAGACCAGTTTTTTAATTCCTCTTTATAGGAAATTTTCGATAATTTTCTTTTTATAAAAAAATTTGCGATAAATTTTCTTTTTATTGAAAATTTTCTTTAAATTTTTTTTTCTGAAAATTTTCGTTAAGTTCTCTTTTTCTGAAAATTTTCGATAAATTTTATTTTTCTAGAGAATTTTCGATAAATTTTCTCATTCAGAAAATTTTGATAAATTTACTTTTTATAAAAAAAATTTTGTCAAACTTTCCTTCTATAGAAAATATTCGATAAATTCTCTTTTTATAAAAAATTTTCGATAATTTTTTCTTATATAATCTTCGTTAAACTTACTTTTTATAGAAAATTTTAGTCACTTCTTTTATAGAAAAATCTAGGTAAATTTTCTTTTTATAAAAAAAAGGTCATCTAATTTTTTTTTTTTATAGAAAGTTTTTGCAAAATTTTCTTTTATAGAAAATTGTTGTTAAATTTACTTTTTTAGAAATTTTTCGTTAAATAGAAAATTTTCGTTAAATTTTCTTTTTATAGAAAAATTTCGTTCGGATTTTTATTTTATAGCAAATTTTAGTTCAATTATCTTTTTATAAATGATTTCGTTTAGTTTCCTTTTATAGAATATTTACGTTAATTTTCCTTTTATGGAAAATTTACGTAAAATTATCTTTTTATAGAAAATTTTCTTTAAATTTTCTTTTTATAGAAAATTTTCTTTAAATTTTCTTTTTATAGAAAATTTTCGTTAAATATTCTTTTTATATAATATATTCATTAAATTTCCTTTTTACAGAATATTTTTGTTAAATTCGCTATTTGGAGAAAATTTTCTTTTTCCTTTATGATGATTTCTTCTAGATGATTTTCGTTAAATTTTCTTTTAGAAAATTTTTGTTAAATTTTAAAGTTTTCATTAAATCTTTTTTTATAGAAAGATTTGGTAAAATCGCTTTCTTTTTATATAAAATTATTGATAAATTTTCTTCTTGTAGAATATTTCGTTAAATTTTCTTTTTGTAGGAAATTTTGGTTAAATGTTAATTTTATAGAAAATTTTATTTAAATTTTTTGTATAGAAAATTTTTGTTAAATATTCACTTTACAGAAAATGTTCCTTAAATTTTCCTTTATAGAAAATGTTTGTTTAATTCTCTTTCTATAAACAATTTTGGTTAAATTTTCTTTTAGAAAATTTTTGTTAAATTTTCTGTTTTGTCAAATCTTTTTATCACAGAAAGTTTTCATTCTATTTTTATAGAAAATTATTCATCAATTTTTTTTAGAAATTTTCGTTAAATGTTCTTTTTATAAAAAATTTTCGTTAAATTTTCTGTATAGAAAATTTTTGTTAAATATTCTCTTCACAGAAAATGTTCCTTAAATTTTCCTTTATAGAAAATGTTTGTTTAATTCTATTTTTATAGACAATTTTCGTTAAATTTTCTCTAAAGAAAATTTTTGTTAAATTTTCTTCTAGAGAATTTTTTATTAAATTTTCTATTTTGTTAGATTTTTTTAATAGAAAGTCTTCGCTAAATCCTTTTATAGAAAATTTTCGTTAAATTTTCATTCTGTATAAAATTTTCGTTAAATGTTTTGCATAGGAAATTTTTATTAATTATTCTTTTCATAGAAAATGTTCGTTAAATTTTTTTCACGGTAAATGTTCTTTAAATTTTCCTTTATAGAAAATTTTCGTTTAATTTTCTTTTTATACACAATTTTCGTTAAATTTTCTCCCAAATTTTTTGTTTAAATTTCTGTTTTGTTAAATCTTTTCATTTTCGATAATTTTTTTTATAAAAAATTTTCATTAAGTTTTTTTCATAGCAAATTTTCGTTAAGTTTTCTTTCTATAAAAAATATTTGTTACATTTTTATTTTGCAAAATTTTTCCATAAATTTTCTTTTTATAGGCAATTTCCGTTAAATTTTCCTTTTATAGAAAATTTTCGTTAAATATTCTTTTTACTGAAAATTTTAGTTTATTTTTTTTTTTTTTTATAAAAAATTTCCTTCTAATTTTCTTTTTATAAAAATAACTTATATTTTCTCCTTCTTTTGGTAAAACTTTAGAAAAATTTTCATTACAGTTAAAAGCACTTTTTCTCCTTTGTGCCCACTGTCCACCATGCAATACATTAGAAAATTGCAATTTTTTGGTTTAGCAATATACATAAGTATACTTCATTTTGTTTTTTTTTTTTTTTTTTTTTTTTTTTTAACCAAACTCTATTTGGAAAATTTGTTAGAAATTTGGTCGTATATTTGGCAACTGTGTCTGTGTCTGTGTCTGGAACATTGTGTACACGTCGTATGTGTATTATTGAGTTTTATACCTGTCTCCATTAACATGATGATGTTGATGACTATGGAAATAATAGTGGCGGCTGGTAAAATGTTCTTTTTTGCAGCTTCTTTTTCTAACAGGCTCATGTGCAATATTGGTTGCAATGAAAATGTTTGTGAGTTGGAAGAAAACAAAAAAAAAAAAAAAAGTAAAATTAATGAAACTATCAGTAACATAAACTTTTCAGCACATCAATGAAAGTACAATGCAACAAGGACAACAACAACAAAGACAACAACTACTAGCCAAACAGCCAGCCATCTAGCGATAATAACAAACAACAACAATTGAAAAACAATTGCACACATCATTAGATCGATACAAAAAAATTAAACTACAAAGTACAAAGAAAACAATTTTAACAACAGCAACATCAAAACCATACGAGCGATATCTATACGAACGAGTAAACGCATTGACGACAAACTTTGTTTGTTGTTGTCTAAGTTTAATTTTGTGGCATGAAAGGTAAGTAGATATGAAGAAGAAGACGAAAAAGAATTGTGAGTTTTACTGCGTTGACAGTAAACAATTGCGCGTAATGTTGTTTAACAATCGACAAGAGCGCAAATTGCTGTGTTTCTTTTTGGGCCATTGTATTCCAAAAGCAATAACAACAACACTACTGCGACATCGGCAATAATAATAATGAAGCAACAATAGCAGCAGCAACATCATTATCGTCATTCTTGTAGGAAACTTAAGTAAAACTGAATAACATGCCAACAATTTACTATTGCCACTAAATCCCAATCAAAAGCCATTACAATGATTTTTCTTTTCACTGATCATTTCGACAATGACACAACAACAACAACATCTAGGAATATATGTATAAAGGAAAAAATGATCATAGTTTTTTTGTGATTTTCTTGTAAGTTAAAAATTTTGCCGAAATATCTCTACTGAGGGGCTAGAGAACGAGGGAGAGCGAAAGATTGTTATGTATCGAAAGCAGATTAAAGAAAAATTACCAAAGTCATCTTGTTGTGTCTTGTCTCATCATTTTGTATGCTAAATGTTCAATTAAACAAGATGTTATTTCTACACATGAGACAATCAATTTTTTGTCTTTATGTATTTTATTTGATTTGAGATTTAGTTTGAGTTTTTTTTTCGTTCATTTGTTTGCTTTAGTTTAGTTTTAAACTTTTTCTTTTGAAAATGTTACAATTTTTCGTTAACAATCATCTTGAAATTGTATAAGAGTAACAGAGTGGGGGAATTAAGGGCACGCCTGGGAATTGTGGATTAAAAATTTATTTATTTAGTAGCTGAGGATTATTGCTGCTAATATAAATTAAGTAATCGTGGTACAAAGAAAAAATTATTCGATAATTTTCTTTCAATTAAATTATGGAAAAAAAAAATCAAAAAGTATATTGCAAAAAAATATTCAAAACACACACACACACACATATATATATATATATATATATATATATATATATATATATGTATATATAATGATAAAGATTTCCTCTGCTTTAAAGATAGGATTAATATTTGGTAAGTACAATTTGTAATTGTCTTATGATATTAATAAGCATTTCGATATTATTTTAGCTGTTTTCGTCATTTGCCTAGTTTGTGAGAGTACCTTAGAATCTTTGTTGGAATGTCCCGTAAACATGACCGATTGACTGATTGTACTACCTGAGCGTTACGAAAATTACAAGCTATGAAAACATATTACTGTATTTATTAAAACTCTATCGCAAACATAATGTATATACACTGGTGCATATTCCTATAAATGCATTTAAAATGTTTGTTTTTCTTTGAGGTATATTCATTGCTCTTAACCAGAAACAATGTTGTGTTACTTTTGTTGTTTTCTTTCAATCAGAATATCATTTCAGTGGACTATTCCTATAAACGTAGTCGAGAAATTTGTCCAAAATGTTATTGAAAAAAAAAAAAAAAAAAAAATAAAAAAATAATAATAATAAAATATTAAAAACTTTTAACAGTTTGTTTCGCTTAAGGTATCTCTGTTTACTGGAAATATTTTTGTTTTATTTAGGAAATTCCATCAGCTTAAAGGATGCCCAAAGGAACTTTTCTTATTTGAACAAGAAAAAATTCAAATTCAATTTTTTCGTGATCACGGCTGTTCTAACAGAGAAATTATACGAAAAATTAACCATTCGAAAGAAGTTATTCGAGACTTTCTTAAAAAATAGCGAAAAATAGGGAGTGCGGAAACCAACAAAAGGTAATCAAGAATGAACAAAAAATTTAATTAAGAAAATAAAAGAAGAAGCTACCCGCAATAAATTAAATGTTACACAAATAAAAAATAAACATGAATTTCCTGTCACTTCCAAACATATGGCATACATTTTGCAAACTACCACTATATAGTGGTAAACATGAACAATTCCATATTTGTCTATTATGGCTACATCTATGTTCACGAAATCATTTTTAATTTTTTTCAAAATAAATTTTCTCAAATTCTAAAAATATTTCACAAATTCGATTAATTGTGTTTCATTGTGAACCCCTTGGACTATCATTTTCTATATATGCACATATCGCACATTTGCTGCAACAATGTCGTAACTGAAAAAATCAATTGTTTCAGGAATTGTTTCAGCAGTTGCAAGTATTACACAATAGATTATGTAATTAGGACAATATGCTTTTATTGCTATCCTGCGTGAAATATAAAAGAATCGTACACAAGGCTTTAACAGGTACTAAAATATATTATGAAGTTAACTCGAAATTTGCGTATTTTGAGTTATGACCTTGTAGCAGCAAATGAGCTGCTGCATGCATAATGCCACCCATTCCTTTAAAAAAAAATTCAAAATAAAATAAATTTTTTTTAAAATTAACTCCTAAAATATTCAAAAAAATTTACTAATACAGTACATTCCTAAAAAGTGGGATGCATGTGCAATTCTAAATTTGACTTAAATTACCACCAATCTTCTAACAAAATTTAAAGATTTTTCAAAAGTGGATTTATTTTAAATTAATTTTACAAAATTATTTTAGAAATTCGACTAATATGTTTCCTTTAGAATACTATTCTTATACATTGGGATACATGTGCTATTCTTAACTTATCCAAAATTGTCAGCAATCTTCTCAAGAAATTTAACTTATAATTTCATATTTCATAATACGTTTCACTTTTTTGCAAAATATTTATTTTTAGTAATTTTTTTTATTCTAAATTTATTTGAGATCCTTATTTTCCATCATATTTTGAACATAAATCTTCTCTAGAAATTTAGATAATATTAATGTTAAAGAATTTTGCTATTGTCTTTGATAGTTAAATTTTAAAGTGATTTCACATCTACAAGCACCTATCTCAAGCAGATGTGTTTCGAGCTGTCCCCTGATATTACGCCATAGACTTTTCTTATTGTGTTTCTTTAAATCTCAATTTTATATCAATAAGCACAAGGCGAAAAAGAAAACCTTTTTCTGCAGCACGGGATTTATCAGTTATTTTAGATACACATGATGATAAGGGTTCTAAGCCTAGCATTCACTTTTTTTATTATAGGTTTCGAGATAAACCGTTATATAGAAATGCTACACCACTAATTTTTTCTATATAACAATTTATTTCAAAAACTATTCCAAGTCAGAAAAAGTGATTTACAGGTTTAGAACTCTATGACCATTTTTGCACATATCTTTACTGAGAAACCTCATGCAGAAGAATTAGTATTGCCCTGAGTAATTAATGCTCTCAAAACCCAAATCTGCACTCGCCAGAAATCTAATCTGACTATGCCAGAAATCTTTATAATATAATTTCAGAATCATTGTATTTCGGACCTAATCATTTCCTATGCACACTTTATTATTATTCAGCTATTAAATTTTTATAAATTTTAAATCAGGGATATTTAAAGACAATATAAAAAAATTCAGCGACCTATGACTTTAAACACTGATTTTTTTTTTTAAAGAATTTGTAACAAACAAATTTCCTTATTTTAATTTCTCCTAAGCTCCTCAGTTTCCTCCTCTCTGTCAAACGTCACTATGATCGTACAAAGATTTTGTATCTAATTGTTTAAGCTCAATAATCTTAAGCAGAAAATCCATTCACATTTCATGTATGTATTTCTACCAACAGGAATGGCAATTGCTAACAGGAGCAGGGGGAGTAAAATATTCATGTAACTTTCATACAAAAGATCAATAAGATGGACAAACAGACAGACATACAAACAGACAGGACAAATAAGAAAAAAAAACGACAAAAATTGTAATAGAAACAGCTTACAATAACAACGACATTTGCAAGTTATGTACATAAACTTTCAATTGGTAGTGATGTTTGCAGATCAATTTTCAATTCGTTGCTTAATTGTTAAAAATGCTCTTAGACAACTGTAAGAGTACTAGGATCATTTCATACAAGTCATGAATGAGATGGTTAAATTGAACATTTAAGATGTTTTTTTTTTTTAGCTTTTTCTTTAATCAAATGTTTGTGATATTTATGTCTTTATGTAGTTTTGAAATTGAAGTTAAGCTCAAGTAGTTCATTTATTATTTTGGCTTAATTTGTAATCAATGTAATGACTTTATAGAAGTAATATAGTATGTAATAATATTATTGCATAAAAAAAGAGTTGAAAAAATATAAATAAAAGAAAATTGCACAAAAACTCTTGACAAAAATAGAAATGAAATGGCATAAAGATGAATAATAAAATTAATAAAATAATAGAAGTAATAAAATATCAAGTTCTGTAAATTTTCCTTGAATATTATTAGGTCTTAATCATGATTAAAAATGGTATTAAAAAACCTGAAAATAACAATTTTTCCTCAAAAAAGATTTATAATAACAAATACCAAATCTTGTTCTTTATTTGTAAATATGACTAATTTTCCCAAAATTCCTTTTCTGTTTGTAATAAAAAATTCATAAAATCTTATTTTATGATCACTCTACTAATCATTTCCAATGCTGAAATTTAAAAATAACCATTTTTACAATTACTGACAAATTTATGCTCATTTTAAGCAAATTTTCTGAAAAATATTTTTTTCTTTATGTTCACCAGTAAACTTTTAGATATTTTTGTATTTCTAAAATTACTATTTTCATTTATTTTTGTTGTAGCTGCTGCTATTGTTGTCTCAAGCATATCAAACATTACTTTGATGAGAGATAAGAAGTATAATATTAGATTATTTATTACAATTATATGTTTGAGTTCACAAAATAACAACAACTGTAACAACTGCCCGGTTGTAATTTAAAATCAAGTATAACAAAAAAAAATTTATATGAAAACAAATTCACAGTTGACCAAAAGGTAGAAGAATATGAATCTAGACAAAATCATATTAACACTGAACTTATTATGTACAACACAATTGGTTGCACTCTCTGTTGGGGGAAATAATAACACTTTAAAAGTACTACGAATACAACTTTGAGTTGTACTTACAACTGTAATACAACTGAAGTTGTAAAGACTTCCCTGCTGTTCTAATGTATTTTCTTGCAGTGCAAGCGAAAGTCATTTGTCTACTTTAGTGTGTTCTACTTTAGATTGTCTGTTTCACAATCATAATCATTGGAAAGTCAACAGCTAAAATATCTAGAAACATAATTGTTTTTAAATAATTAAAGTCAATTGGAGAATAAACTATCGATAAGTATTTTGAATTGAATTTATATAGTTTAAATTTTTGAAGCAACTATTTGTAATCCAAGGAGGGACAATTAATTTCCTTATGACTAAACAGTTACTTAGTAAGCAGCGCTGACTTCCAAATTAAGTGTTAAATCACTAGTTCGTGGACATTTTCCGAAACTGCAGGGCTCCACAGGTAAGTATTTATATGTCGTTTTATATTCAGTACCTTGCAACAACTCAACAATATTCTACAACATGTTTATAACTTTATTAGTGAAAAAAATAAAAGTAAACAATGTTTCCATAATATTTTTGTCATATCCTCAAACTAAAGCTCGATAACAACAACATATTACAGTTTTAAAACATAAAATCCAAATGAAAAACTTGTTTATCGCAATTTCATATATAAATAAGCAAACTAATTTAAAGAAATTTTAATTTTCTATAAAAAAAGAAAAAAATATTTTCAAAATTTTTTCTGTTAAAATAATATTTAACGATTAAGAAAGAAAATTTAATAAAAATTTCTATAAAAAGAAACATATTGTCTAAAAATAAAATTTTTCGAAACCTTTCTACAAAAGGAAAATTTCTTGCTATAAAATGAAAATTTATCGGAAAATTTGTGTAAAAAAATGCATCTCATATTTTCACCAAAAACAAATTTATCGAAAAATTTGCATAAATAAAAATGCATTTGAATTTGTCATTAAAAAAATATAATTTAACGAACATTTCTATAAAAAGAAAATTAAACGAAAATTTTCTATAAAAAGAAAATTTAACCGATTCTTCTTTTATAGTAAGAAAACGATTTTTTTTACAAAAAGAAAACAAAGAAAATTTTCTATAAAAAGAAAGTTTTACAAAAATGTTCTGTAAAAACAAAATTTTACAAAAACATTTTCTATAAAAGGGAAATTTAATGACAATTTTCTATAAAAAGGAAATTTAACGAAAATGTTCTACAAAAAGAAAATTTAACGAAAATTTTCTTAAAAATGAAAATTTAACGAAAATTTTCTACAAAAAGAAAATTTAACGAAAATTTTCTTAAAAATGAAAATTTAACGAAAATTTTCTAAAAAAAGAAAATTTAACGAAAATTTTCTATAAAAAGAAAATTTAACGAAAATTTTCAAAAAAAAAAAAAATTTAACGAAAATTTTCTATAAAAAGAAAATTTAACGAAAATTTTCTAAAAAAAGAAAATTTAACGAAAATTTTCTATAAAAAGAAAATTTAACGAAAATTTTCTATAAAAAGAAAATTTAACGAAAATTTTTTATAAAAAGAAAATTTAACGAAAATTTTTTATAAAAAGAAAATTTAACGAAAATTTTCTATAAAAAGAAAATGTAACGAAAATTTTGTATAAATAGAAAATTTAATGAAAATTTTCAATAAAAAGAAAATTTAACGAAAATTTTTAATAAAAAGAAAATTTAACGAAAATTTTCTATAAAAAGATAATTTAACGAAAACATTCTATAAAAAGAAAATGTAACGAAAATCTTCTATAAACGATAATTTTCTACAAAAAGAAGAACGATAATTTTCTATAAAAAGAAAATTTCAATATAAAGAAAATTTAACGAAAATTTTCTATAAAAAGAAAATTTAACGAAAATTTTCTATAAAAAGGAAATTTAACGAAAATTTTCTATAAAAAGAAAATTTAACGAAAATTTTCTATAAAAAGAAAATTTAATGAAAACATTCTATAAAAAGAAAATGTAACAAAAATTTTCTATAAAAAGAAAATATAACGAAAATTTTGTATAAATAGAAAATTTAATGAAAATTTTCAATAAAAAGAAAATTTAACGAAAATTTTCAATAAAAAGAAAATTTAACGAAAATTTTCTATAAAAAGAAAATTTAATGAAAACATTCTATAAAAAGAAAATGTAACAAAAATTTTCTATAAAAAGAAAATGTAACGAAAATTTTGTATAAATAGAAAATTTAATGAAAATTTTCAATAAAAAGAAAATTTAACGAAAATTTTCAATAAAAAGAAAATTAAACGAAAATTTTCTATAAAAAGATAATTTAACGAAAACATTCTATAAAAAGAAAATGTAACGAAAATCTTCTATAAAAAGAAGAACGATAATTTTCTATAAAAAGAAAATTTAACGAAAATTTTCTATAAAAAGAAGAAAATTACGATAATTTTCTATAAAAAGAAAATTTAACGAAAATTTTCTGTAAAAAGAAGAAAATTACGACAATTTTCTATAAAAAGAAAATTTAATGAAAATTTTCAATAAAAAGAAAATTTAACAAAAATTTTCTATAAAAAGAAAATTTAACGAAAATTTTATATAACAAGAAAATAAAGAAACCGATTTTTACATTTACTAAAAATATATAAAGTTTATCGAAAACTAAAAAGAAATTTATCGAAATTTTCCTCTAAAAAATTATATAGAGTTAAGAGTTATTTTAAATGTATATATTTATATATAGTTTTAAAATTTAAAGGATATCAATATTTTAATCTGGATTGCGAAATAAATATTGTTTGAAATTTAAAAATTATAAATTAAAAACTCTAGTATCAGAATTTCATATAAATTTACTATGGTTTATTTGAGACAATCACCTCGTTACCTAGGCCATTCCTTACCGATTAAATCTCTCATAATTAATTACTTGTTTTAAAATACCAACTTAATATCTGATCTTTAACACTCCAAAAACCTGTTCAATATAATAAACTACATTGTTTGTATCAGATAAATAAAATTAATTTGTAATTGTTTTGTAATTAATTAATAATTTAACACAATCAATTATTTATTACATTATAAAACGTAACACATACTTAAATAGATGTTTGGGCTCAGCCCATATCTAGAATAAATGTTTCCATTTTTTTTTTTTTAGTACTCAATAAAAGTCGTTATGAAAAACTTAAATATGTGATAGTTGTTTATTTAAACCAATAAAAAATAAGTAAGATACTTATACAATTTCAAACAAACAAATGATTATCAAATATGAATAAAAAGGCAAAAATAAAAAGAACAATTTTAATGTTGCCCAGTTGCAGTTGTTTGTTCTTGAAAGTTGTAAAAGGAAATAGAAAAAAAAGTAATAATAAAATAAAATAAAAAAAAAAAATAATAGAAAAATAATACATTAAAGATGCTTTAACATAGATATGAATATTTAAATATTGTATGCAAAATATGGGCGCATGCTACAAAAATAATAGTAATTAATTTTTCCCTATTTATTTAAATGGTATTTTATAAAAAAATATAATTATAGGTTTAGAATGCTAGTACAATATGTTTATAGCCAAATGTATGTGTAACTAGAACTTTTATTATAACATAAATTCTAGAAATTTTTACTAAGTAAAATGAATTAATAATGAATCATATACATTTTTGGTCCTTATAAGAGGTAGAGTCAAAAAGGAAATGTCTCATACTGAATCGAACCAATAAAAAAATGGAAAAAAGTAGAAGATGTCCTACAGTCATGAAATTTAGTACATGCATGGAAATTTCTCCGCTAATTTCAAAATAAGATTTTTGAAACTACTAAAATTTATTCAGATATAGGGAAAATAAATTTCTAAAATTTCCACATAAGTGAAGTAATTTATAATTTATAAAAAAAAAAAAAAATTATAGTTAATCATTACTCAAGCCTTTTAAAATAATAATATATTTTTTTTACTTTTACTATTTTATAGAAAATAATTTTAAAATTGTGTACAGTATATATCATTTGAAGGCATAACAGACGAAAAATTCTCACTTCTGACGTCCAAGAATTATAGGTTTATTGATATCTTTAGTTACGCTAGAATCTTAAAATCTGTGTTTTTATACTTCACTTTTTTATAAATTCTGAACCAAAGATTTGAAAAGATGTTTGCAATTCTAGAGACTGAAAACAACAGATTTCATAAAGGTAGTAAATAAAGGAAAATTTGGGGAAAAATAGCATTAAATGAAGAACAAAAATGGTAGAAAATTTTGGTATTTTTTAACCAAAAATATGCACATTTATTTAGATATATAGAAATTTATATTACAATGAAAATTAGAGTGCAAAACAAAAATAAATTTTTCAAACCAATTTTTCCTGCTTTCCAAACTTCAGATAAAATTGCATAGTTTTTTTTTTATACAAAAATCCTAAATATATGCTTCGTAAATTATGAATTTTTCCATAGTAAAAACTACGTTCTACAATTATTTTAGTATGGAGATAAAAATTCAGACTTCAATAAATATATAAAAAATATCGTAAATCGTATTATCTAATTTTTTTTCTAAAGCCTACTAAATTTGGGTAAAATTAAAAAAAATGACAATGTTTTCAAACAAATTAAAAAAAAAAAAAATACTAAAATGTATACTTTTAAAAATGTAACATTTGTCATGAAAACTTAAGGCTTTCATGTCAAGTTGATGTGAATACATATTCAAAAAGAATTAAAATCCGATAATACTTTTTTTGCCAGACTTCAAAACTGCATAAAATTTTTGTAAAACATTTATTTTCATATAAAAATTTTAAGCTGTTATACCTGATTCATTTATGTAAATATTTGAAAGTAGTTTACTTCAGGCCATACACCACAAAATGCTGGATCATATTTCTTCAATAAACTGAATCTGCGTGTTAAGACGTAATTTTCGGCAATTTTTTCTTGAGTTCTATTTGTACAACATATAAAATAATAAAATTTTTGTTTTATAAATGTAACTACTGTAATGGTAACGATATTGAAAAGAAATATATATATTAAAAATACAGAAAATCTCTTGGCTTTTCATTGATATATATTTGACACAAATATCTTAAGGTAAAAGTGACAATATTTCTTACTGTGAACGATTCACCGTGTGTTCTGAAGATCAGTTTTTTGAAGGCTCCAGATAAAAAATTTCTTTGAGAATTTAGAATATTTTTAAGAATTATAATTATCTGAAGATTTTTTTTTTTGTTTTTTTTTTTCGGTTTTTATTATTCGCCCCCAATACGTCGATAGTTTATGGACCGATTTGTTTGATGTCTTCAACAATTAAAAAAAGTAAAAACAAAACAGAAAAAAAAACCTGATAGTTCTGGCCGTTTTTTTCATTCTAGCGATTTTTTTACGTTTTGACAATTTATGCCGTTTTTGTGATTTTTTTTAGCGTTTCACGATTTTTTATTTATTTTTATAATACGGTTGTTTATGTAACGAATTAACAATAAAAATTAACATTGTCTGACCAATATGTGAGAAAAAAAAAGTCCTTATAGTTTCATATAGAAGCTTCAAAAAGTTTTTTTTTTTTTGAAGATATCTTCATTTATGAACTGATTTTAAAACGCAAAATTCTCTGAAGCCTTGCCAGGGTTTTGATGCAGTGCAGAAGGTACAGCATTATCTTAAAAGTTAACGGCCTTATTTTGTAAAACTCTGCACCTCAGTTTGAAAAAATTTTCATATAATTATTTTTGTATTTTAAACAATTTGTATGGAAAATTTTTCAAAGTGAGATGGTGCGATTTACAAAATAAGATAAGTAATATTTTTTTGTGGCAATAATTTATTTTATATTTCTTTGTCGCAGATCTTTCATTCATCAAATGTTTATATATTCAATTAACATTTAGTCGGAGATATTCATGATTAACTCTCCCAAATGTTTCGCTGCGATATATTTTCTGTAATAACTTTCTTAGCTATTAATTTAATAAAGATTGTGTTCCCTGTTATAAACTTAATAATATTAAACAAGAATTGACGACAGGTGTTTTAGTATATCATTTAAAGTGTGAATGTTTGTGCGTAAGATACTTCCTGGGGAGTATTCGCCGTGCCCAACTTAACCTCTAGGAACGTCGCAATCAGTTACGAATTACTTACTGGCTGTAGATTTCTTACTGTATATATAGTCTGTCTTGTGTTTACAGAATTTAAACAAAAATTCATTTAGTCAGTTTTACAATGCAATGATTTTGGATCTACAGTTAATTGAATTTTATTTATTTTACAATAAATTTAATTAAATATAGTTTATAAGTTTTTGTTTGTTTTTGCAATTGCAGTATTAAAGTAAAATAAAAAAACATCATACATAGGCAAAGGATTATGCCCCATCATTTGGCGTATTTACCCCATAGTTTTGGGGTACTTTCGCCGTGTTTGATCACTTCAGAAATTCATAAAAGAATAAATACAACGGAGAGATAGTCAGGCTCAAAAGGACTTAAATTTAAGGCAACATATCTAAGTCTTTAATACAAAAGAAAGTTTACTGATACAAGAGGACAGCACTTTAAACAAAAAGCGACAAATGCTCCTCCTTCTACCCTAAAATTATATCATATATGTAGGCAATCGGACGGTATCATAAATGCCATAGCAACCAATGGACGAACAGAAGAACATCGTTTCCCCTTTCTACTAATTACTAATTAATCTTAAGTCTCAAAAATAATAATAATAATAATAATTATAATAACAGTAATGAATAAGAATAAGTTAATAATAAACAAGTTTTTGATGAAAGATTAAGTCTATCGTTTCTTTATGACTTTATGGATACTTCAAGAATTTTATGGTGGAAAGACCTTTTTTATATTGGTGTCCATAAGGAGTTAAAATATTAGCAAAAATATTAAGAACATTTTTTTTTAATATTTTTAGAGATTTTATAAATATCACTATATTAATATTTTAAGCCAAATAAATATACTCGTACCTCTAAAAAGGTATGGATTTCTAAAATTACTTTAATCTTTAATAACTACTACCAACATAATTTTCTTCTTTTGCATACAATGTATGACCGGAACGGCTAGTATGTGCATTTAATGTTTGAAGTAGTAGTTAAAACATTTATGTAATTTTATCATAAAATTAAATACCAACAAAATCTTACCACTATTCTTAACATAACACACTTGTACGAAAGTGTAGAACATATACACATGGGTGTCATAATTGCATTTACATCAGAGACGGGAAAATAGAACATAAGTCTAGTTAAAATAAAAATTGATTGTGGAACATTTACAGTATAACATTTTAAAACCACATACAAATTTAAGAAAAGAGTAAATTTATTTGTAAATACGTTAAGAAATTTATGTTTTTAAACTACAATTATTTTCAAAAAATAAAAAAATATTTTAATTAAAAAAATGATTTATTCAATCAATACATTTTTTAAATTTGCACATCTCAACGAAATGATTATATCAATTACTAGTAATTAAAGCAAAAAATTAAAAACTAGTTTTTTTCCAATTGATCACTTTTAAAATATAAATTAAAAAAATAATTTCAAATAGTACAAAATTTAAAAAATGTATTAAATGAGTTAATTAAAAAGTTAATTGAAAAGAAAATTCATTTTTTAATTAAATCATTCAAGTCGATTATTAAATGAAACAAAATATTAATTAAAAAATTATTTTAATATATTTCTATTTCTTTTATTAATTTTTTATTTCGCTAAAGACATTTCCTTTTTTTATTTTTTGAAAATAAATAATTCATTCAGTTTTCTAATTAATCACTTTTGAAATATAAATTAAAAAAAAATAATTTAAAATAATACAAAACTTTAACAATATGTTAAATGAATTAATTAGAAAGTTAATTGAAAGGAAAATTCATATTTTAATTAAATCTATCAAGTCGATTATTGAATGAAAGAAAATATTAATTAAAATATTATTTTAATTTACTCCTATTTCTTTTATTAATTTTTTATATCGCTAAAGATATTTCCTTTTTTTATTTTTTGAAAATAATTAACAAATAATTCATTCAGTTTTCTAATTAATCACTTTTGAAATATAAATTAAAAAAATAATTTAAAATAATACAAAACTTTAACAAAATTCATATTTTAATTAAATCAATCAAGTCGATTATTGAATGAAACAAAATACTAATAAAAATATTATTTTAATTTATTTCTATTTCTTTTATTAATTTTTTATTTCGCTAAAGACAATTCCTTTTTTTATTTTTTGAAAATAATTAATAAATAATTCATTCAGTTTTCTAATTAATCAATTTTGAAATATAAATTAAAAAAATAATTTAAAATAATACAAAACTTTAACAATATGTTAAATGAATTAATTAGAAAGTTAATTGAAAGGAAAATTCATATTTTAATTAAATCAATCAAGTCGATTACTGAATGAAATAAAATATTAATTAAAATATTTTAATTTATTTCTATTTCTTTTATTAATTTTTTATTTCGCTAAAGATATTTCCTTTTTTGATTTTTTGAAAATAATTAATAAATAATTCATCAATTAAAAGTTTTTTTAAATTTCACCAAAATGAATATATCAATTACTAAAAACTGTTAAAAATGGAAAACAGAAAAATTTTTCCAATTAAAAAATTGATAAAATCAATCAAGATGATTGAATGCTTTAAAAATTTTCCTTAATTTTTTTTTATTTTAAATTTATTTGAATATATTTATTAAATTTATATACAAAATGAAACAACTGTGTTAATTGAAAAATATAAGGTAATAATTTTTTCTCTGTATAATACATATGTCATAATTTTAGCCGTATTTGAAAATTCTTTCGATTATAATTTAATTTTGAATTTTATTTTCCCCGAACTCACGTTCTTGTTTCCATAGAATACGGCATTTTTATTGTTGACAGCTTTCAGCTTTTGTTGGAATTCAATTTTTGAAGCCTATATAAAGATATATAATTATTAATAGATACATACATATGTATATTTGAAGAATCCAGAGATGATGGCTTACCTGTTGAGGCGGCGGTCATTCCTATATGATGGCCTTTACCAAAGAGTTATTTCTGTTCTTTTATGTTATTCTTCTTACAGATTTTAAGAATTTGGTTTCAAAATAAAAATACTATTTATGGCATCAAACATTTCTTCATTGTGGTTGGGAACTACATATATACTTCTTGATACGAAACGTGAAAAATTAAATATAAAAAAATGAAAATGGAACATTAAAATTTACGTGGAGTATAAATAGTGATATCAAATTATATAGTTACTGAAAAATACTTCGTATAGTTCTGAGGAATTTCATTCCACGCGAACTATATTTTTGTTAGAGCCAAGTTATCTTCCATCAGTGCCAACACCTAAGAAATCACCATTGAACTTAAGAATAAAAAGAAATTACGTAAAATTTAAAACATATCTTTCTTATATTCTTCTAGTGCCATAAATTATTATCCCATGGAAGATGCCGATATCAGAGATAATTAGGAAATATTCATATTGTAATTGCTAGATCAAATTTAATTTTTTTTATTTGAATTGAATTGAATTTAATTTTTAAAATTAAACAAATGTGAAAATTTCTATTTCTTTTTCAAAAATTTGTAAAACCAATTAAGAAGTTAATTAAATTTTAATAGATAATCTAAAACTGTGCTAATTAAAAATGTAAGGCTATCATTTTTTTCTGTGCTGTTATAATTTGTTTAAGTTTAAAGATAATATTCCTAAAAAGATATAATGGGTGATTCAAATAGAAATATTTTTTTCAATAGCCTTTTTTTGACAGATCACGTGTGAGTCGCGTCATGCTGTCATGTTATTTTTGTTTAGTATTGTTTGGCATTTCATAATGGAAAGACTTACGTCTGAACAACGTTTACATATCGTTCAACTTTATTACGAAAATTCACGTTCTGTGAGGAATGTGTTTCGTGCACTTCGCTCAACTTATGGTCAACATAATCGGCAATACTGAGCGTACTATTCGCAACACCATCACCCATTTTGAGACCCAGCAAAGCTGAGAGTGTACGCGAAGACCGTGGAGACTCGGGCTGACGTATGGAACGACTTGACGCACTTTACGTTGAGATCTTAAATTGAAAGCGTACAAAATACAGCTTGTGTAACAACTGAAGCCGCTCGATCTTCCCAAGCGACATCGCTTCGCTCTATGGGCTCTTGAAAAGTTCCAAGATGATCCGACGTTTTCGAGGCAAATTTTGTTCAGCGATGAGGCCCATTTCTGGCTCAATGGGTATGTAAACAAACAAAATTGCCACATTTGGGACGAAGAGCATTCTGAAGAGTTTCAAGAACTGCCACTTCATCCAGAAAAAACAATGGTTTGGTGTGGTTTGTGGGCCGGTGGAATCATCGGTCCATATTTCTTTAAAAATGATAACCGACTATTTGATGCCATGATAACCGACTATGTGATGCCTGAAATTGAAGCTCGTGATCTCGGCGGCATTTGGTTTCAGCAAGACGGCGCCACTTCCCACACATCGCATCAATCAATGGATGTATTGAGAGAACACTTCGGTGAGCACATAATTTCATGTTTTGGGCCGGTCGATTGGCCACCAAGACCGTGAGATATCACACCGTTAGACTTTTTCCTGTGGGGATATGTAAAGTCTAAAATTTATGCGGATAAACCCGGTTCGATACACGCCTTGGAGGAAAACATCACGCGTGTCATTCGCCAGTTACCAGTCGAACGAGTCATCGAAAATTGGACTTAACGGATGGACCATCTGCGACGTTGCAAACGGCCAACATTTGATAGACATAATCTTCAAAAAGTAAATGCTAAAGAATATTCTTCCAAATGATAATAAACATTCCCCATCAAATTTGAATTTTCTGTGTTTTTTTCTTTAAAAAAGTAGGGAACCTCGAAATGGATCACGCTTTATAATAAATACCTACTAATTATACAAATTTTTCATCTGTTTAAATGTTGTAGAATAAATATTATTTAAAATATTCCATCCCTGTTAAATCTACTTTACAAATCTCTAACCATGTTGCATTTCAGATTTGTTTGGGTCAAATTAAGTTTTGTTAATATTTCCACATGCAATAACTATTCTCTCTATTCTCAAATATAAAACTACACAAATGCATGCATGTGTGTAAATAAAATTTTATGATTATTAGATAAAAAACCGACAATTTTTCTAGTGCAAGTACATGACGAGTTTATATGCGGGCCCTTGTCTTTAAAAATCTGCTATAAAATGGACAATAAGCTGAGTGTAAAATTGTAGTTGATTTTTTTTTTTTTTCTAAAAATAACACATTTGTAAGTAGTTATTTTAAATTGTTATTGTTTTTATTAGCATTAGACAAACAACAAGTAGTGGTTTATTTAAAGGTTACCAAATCATATAATTAAACAGTTGCATTCAAATAAAATAATAATAACAAATTTAACTGCAATACATTCAACAAACCAACCATATCTGATTATTATCTATGATTATTGTAAAACAATTGTGTTTTTTTTTTAATTTTTTTTTTTTCAATTCTTATATTTTTTTATAATGCTCATATAGTGGTAAATATGTTCTAAAGCACTATTTTAGATTTTGTAATTTATTTGTTTAACAATTGTTTGTTGGAATTTAAAACAAATGAATTCTAGTTAAATGAATCAGAAGTTTTTGAAATTTTGAGGTCATTATTTTTAGATTTTATAGATAGAAAAATGACAATTAATTGAAATCTGATTGAAACAAAAATCTGGTTTAGTAAACAAGAGTTACTTCTAGAACTAAATAATTGTGAACAATTATAGAAAATTCATTTTAAGGTGATTCATTTACTGTTAAAGGTGTTTAAATATTATAGACTTTTAAAGGTTTAAAAAAGTCTTGAAAAAGTTTTTTGTGTGAAAATGGTGAACACCCGAAAGTGCTTTCTTATGAGAGCCTTTTCAAAAAATTTCGGATTATAAGATCAGAAATTTTTTTCACAACTTTTCTATTCAAACTCGGAAAACCATTTCAAAAATAGCGGTGATATTAAGAAAGAAGGTTTTTCAAACCGGTTTTCGATTTCGAAAACTAAATCGGAAATTTTTTTCTGAATTTTCAAGCTAAAGAAATGAAATGGACCGACTCCATTAGTATCAGGGATATAGGCCGAAACGAATTTTTTCCAATATCCAAGTCTTAAATAAGCTATGGACTTGTTTTTATAGAGATCGATCAACCAAATTGGTTTATAAACAACCGAGTTATTGGCAAATTTGTTTTTTTTTTTTTATCTAATGTCTGCTTCTCTTATAGTTATTGTTTTCATGGGTACTGAAAAACAACAACAATAAACTAAGACATTTTTCAACTTTTTGAAGTGCCTATATAAACAAGAGACTACGTTGTTTCACAGAAAAATCGAAAATTTTTTAAGAATTTTTATGTTGAAAAAATGAACTCAATCAATGCAGTATTAATCGAGTTATAGGTCAAAACGCGTTATTATATTTTTTTGAAGCTGCTATATAAGCAGTATACCTCTTTTTTGCATAAATCTATCAAAAATATATTTTTCGAATTTCGCTTTTTTAAAACAATCAAATCCGTCCATAAATTTCCTTAATACCATTTTTTTTTGTTTAATATAAAATTGTCTTACATTATATTACATTATATCTTCATTAATACATGCGGACTTTTGTAAAATTCCAAAGTATTAAATTTATTATTTGGTAGCTTTTACCGGTACTTTATAAGGGAGCTACTTCACCTATCCACCCTATGCGAAATTTGATATGAAAATTACTTTTAAAACTTTTTAAAGACTTTCACTGTAATAGTCGTTTAGATGAGAAAATTTGTATACTCTCTGTATGGGGAATAAATCCCCCCCCCCCTGGATCCATCCTTAATATTTTCTGTTCATCAATGCGATATGATAAAATGAAGATTTCCATGAAATTTGAGGGCTCCCACTGTAATAGTTGCTTAGAGATGGCATAATAAATATTTGCTTTATATGTAATCCCCCTGCTCCGATCGAAAAATACATAAAATAAATATTTGAATTTAGAGACACATAGGATGATGCGGTAGAAATTTTAATCAAATCGGTTCACACGTTTTAAAATTATAAAAAAGTGGGCGTAAAATAAGGGCGTGGTATCCGTTAAACATCCAACATAATATATAACTATCACTATCTGTTCATCAAATTTCATGTAAATAGTTTCATGTGGATGTGACCTTCAATCGAGAACTAAAATAGCCTACAACATTCATAGTAACTGCGTGTCAAATTTCATGAAAATCGGTTCAGCCGTTTAGACGCGATTGATACACAAACAAACAAACTTACACTTCATTTTTATAACATTTATAAGATTTATAAAAACTTGATTCTATTTCAACTTTATATGAAAATGAAAATCATTTAAAGTTTTTAGTGTTTAAATCGATAAAGAATATTTCATTTTCATATAACACGGTTGAAGGGAATATAAGACTCGCCACAGCCGAATATAGTACTCTAACTTGTTTTATTTAAACTGATTTTTATGTAAAAAAAAAAAAAAATCATAATTTAGCAAAAAGTTTAGGCAAAAGCTTTTTTCTATAAAGATAATTTTTGAGTACATTTTTTTAAGGAAATGCTCCTTCGAAAAAACTTCTTTTGTTAAATTTTTTTTTTTTTTAACTAAAATTCAAGCGATCTTACTTACGTAGAAAATAATTTTACGAAAGAGCTTTTTTTAATGGAAAGCACTTCTATAATCAAGCTTATATCTCACACATTTAGGTGAAAAACTTTTTTATTTAAACAGATTTTTAGGTACAAAAACAACGTATTTTAACAAAGACTTTTAGAGACAGTTTTTCTTTATAAAAAAGTAAATGTTCTTATAAAAACCGTTTTTTGAAAAAAATTCTTTTTTGGGATTAAAAAATTCCTTATCTGTGTTTCCACTAATTTTCAGACAGTGAGTTTTTATTATAAAATAACAAAATTTGTTATAATTTTAACCGAATTTTGGTAAAAAAAAACATGGTTTTTAAACAAAAGGAGTTAAGTGTTCCACGGTAAAAAAAAAACATTTTTACTAAAAGTTTTTGTTGGAAATGTGTTTTTGTTAAAAAAACTTTTACAAAAAATTATGTCGTTATTTAAATGAAAATAGCAACTTTCGTTTTAATCTTTTTTTGTGAATAAATTTTCGCTTTTTCAAAGCTTCATAAAAAGCTCCTTATAAAAAAACATTTTCATTCGACTCTGTTTGAACTCATCTTCACAAAATTAAAATATATATATATATATATATATATATATATATATATTTACCTCACAAAAAATAGGATCTATACCAATTACTTTTTTAATTGTATCAATTAGTCATGTGATCAAACTTCAAATTTTCTAATATTTTTTACTAAAAATAAAACAATTATTTTTCAATTTCAATTATTTTTCTTACTGTGTCAATAAATAGGTCAAATATAAGTAAAAATGAGTAATAATTCTCACAATTTTTTTAATAGATTGAATTTTAATTAATAAAATAATTGAGTATGTATTATTCGTAATTGGAATTGCATTTTTCTATGTAAAATTTGAATTTAATTTGTTAGAATACTTCGACTTTCAATAATTTATTTAATTAAAAAATATTTCAAATCCTTTCAAAATTCTGATTAATATTTGAATTGAAATTTTTTCGAAAATATATATTTTTTTTAAAGGTGAAGAAACGTTCTCAAATAAAAGCTTTTCTTAAGAAAATTATTCACGTTTGCAAAACTTAAGGAATTACTTCAAAACTTAGACGAAAGAGCTTTTCTTGTAAGGAATTGTCGTTAAAATCAGCTCTTTCCAAAAAGCTGTTTAGGAGAAAAATTTGGAGAAACTTTTTTGTAAGTAATCCTCAAAAAGTTTATATCAAACACATTCACGCACCGATTTGACCGTTTCTCAAAAGACTATCTCACATACACTTGGCAACTGTAAGACAAAGAAATATAATATTATTAAAGTGTTTTCTGAATGTCATCTACCTTACATCTAACCACATTATAATTCTTTTTCATATTAACTCTTTTCGCCAACATTATATTTTATTTTTATTATTATCATTATTATTATTTTTTTTTTTTTTTTTTTTTTGATGGAAACTATATTTTACGAATACAAAAGAATAAAATGCAAATCCCTGAAGTACAGCATACATAAATTCGTTTGCTTAAGACCAACTAAATTATAGAAATTCTATTTCGAAATAAAACACAAAAAATGTATCTGTCTAATTCTACTGACTTGTACTTTAACATGGCCTGTCATTTCAATTGTATTTTTTATATATAAGAAGAGTCTAACGAAATAAATCTGCTACGCACTTGAATCTTTAACATCTATCTGAAGATCTAACAACCATAAAAAAATAATCTTTAAGATTTATTTGCAAAAGAAAATTCCCCTGTTATGATCATAAAATAAAGTATTGAAAATTTCATATCATACACACGCACACATACACATACTCACTCACTTAAGAAAAATAGAAAAAAAAAAGAAATCTGTAAAATAAAACCCCTTATGAAATAAATATAGAAATATAAAAGGAATCATAAATTTTACTATAAAACAGAAAAAGAAACTTTTGTTGTAGTTGATGCAAAAATCAAAACATTAATCCTTGGAGAGAGAGTGAACAGATCAAGTTTATGTAGACATTTATAAACAAACATCGAAAACGAACATCGTACATACTGGCTTAAATTTCATCAAAGATGGGAACGGAAACTGAAAACTTACATTGAGCCTGCAAAAATGTTTACATAAAAATGTGTCTTTATAATGTAAAAAAATATATTCAAACATGTAAGGACCGCGCACAAAAAAATCCGTGCACACTTTGAGGCTTATAACTTTTCTTATACGTGAAGTAAATTAGTATCGTTAACTTGCTTACATTTGCTACTATTCTCAGTAACTATGGGCTAAATTTTATTGTAATAGCATAATTACACTCAGAGAAAAATACAGTTACAGTGACTACATTCTAAGAGAAACATATTATGATTGTGATCATATGATGACAGCGAAAAATAGAAGAAGTAATAATTATTATGATTCTATATTGTGTCCGAATTTATGGTTTGTTTTTTAATGTTATGACTCATTATCATTATCATTACCATTACCATTATCTATCAGATTATGATTTGATATTATAATATTATTATTCTTATTATATTATTATACCACATTGTCATATTATGACTTCATTTAATCATATTATTATCTCATGTTATCGTATAGTTATCCAATCTAATCATATTATTATTTCATGTAAATATTTTCATGTAAATTTTTTATTGAAAATAATAGAAAAAATATATATTTACATATTAGTTGTTTACTAATAATATTCATATGTACTACTATATATTATTCAAATGCAAGATATATTTTTTTTAACTAAACCCTTTAATGGTAGTTAATCAATATCTTATATTGCTTGAATCACAACGAGTATAACCAAACCTGGTCTATTTATATTTATTCATATATAAAATAAATGAGAATTATAATGTTGTTGGAAAACAAATATTAAAAACAAAATATATTTAAAAACAAAAAAGTATTGAATTTTTAAACTGGTTTAAAAACAGAATATGGTTTAAGAACAATTTAAAAGACCGCAAATATTTAATGGTTGTAGAAATAATGATATTTTTCATATTAATAAAATTTTGTTTCCGGTAAAAATATTTAAAAACATATAATTTTGTAGTCAACCATATTAAAATTTTTATTGAGTGTAAACATTAAATGACAAAATTTAAACAAAAACATTGTTATCATTAACACAGAGTTATTAAAATTCAAGAAAATTAATAATGAGAACATAATATTGTGGAAGTGATAATGCTGTTTTTTTTTTATTTGATTGTAGTTTTTGGTTAAAATGAAAATTTAACAAAATTCATACAAACGCATAATTCAAATTTACAATCCAAACATATTTCGACCATACTAAACACTCGCTTGTAGTACAGGTGAGTTAGCAAATTCAATTGTTTGGGTCATAAAAAATACAAAGAGTTCACAGGCATCGAAAGCAACCCTGATAACCGGAGAAAAATTTTATTTTCAGACTGTATTATTGCAAGTAAATAATAATACAAATTTTAAAAGAAAATTTCTACATCTTTGAATAGAATGTGACTCATTATTTAAATTGTTCTGTACCTTTTATCAGAAAAGTTGAAAAAGTTGGCCTGAGGACCGACGAAGAAAAAAAGTTCATAATAGTAACTCTAAAAAATATGAAGGAAAAGAAAGATAAGATGCAAATTACTGAGACAAAATTTTTCCAAAAATAGGAAGCTAAGGGGTGATATGATATGTATGTACTTCTTCAGAGTAATTTCTGTGCACCAGGTTTTACAATACTTTATAATTTATTGATCCATTGTGCTTAATATTTAGAAGGCATTCAGATGATCATTAATTATCATACAAATGTATACAGTTTTTAATATAATTTACTCTTATTTGTATTACAGTGATCTCGTGATTATGTTTCAAATCAATTTTGTGCAAAAATATTTCGCAGCTCTTAATTTCCTAACATTATCGGTGAAAAAATATACGAAATTTTACATAAATTCTATAAATGTGTATAATCAATTAGTCTAATATATTTACAATTAGTTAGGTTAGAACGGACTACTTTTTACCACTTAATAGTAAAATTTATTACAAATTTAAAATATATAACCCTTTTTTCATATGTAGACTTAATAATTATAATTGGCTCCATTTTAAATTAAACCATAATTTTTATAGATATGATTACCCGCAAATTGGGTAAATACCGGATAAATTACTGATATATTCCGAACTTATTTGAGTATTCACAAAATAAAATAAAATCTGACTCTGGTAATCACTGATATGTGATTTAATTGCAAATTAGTCATTTGTTTTAATGTCTTCAATGACCCATTTATGCTCACTACTAAAAAGCGAATAAAAGCAGAATTTAATTAAATAAAAGTAAGTACGAGCTTGGCCTTCTTCGGAGCAAGTTCACCCGGAGAAACCCATTGTTTAGACTGCTGCTTAGTCTCCGGAGTACAGCAACGGATCCATGTTTCATCCACAGTTACAAAACTCAGCAAAAACTCATTGGGATTGTGGTTAAACAACAACGTGTGACAACTCAAAAGATTGGAGTTGTCACACGTTTACATTTATGGTCAATTGAGAGCAAACGCGGCACCCGTCTTAAACCCAGCTGATCATTTAAAATCGAAACCACACTGCCATATGAAATGCCTATGGCATCAACAATCTCGCGTACTTTTAGTCTTCGGTCGGCCAACAACATATCGTGGACTTTTTCGACATTTTTGGACGTACTGACCTCAATTGGCCGTCTAGAACGTCCCAGCGACATTTGTATTTGTGCGACCACAACGAAAGTCAGTAAACCACTTTTTTACCATTGGTGAAGAGTAACCATAGTATTTATCGAGCTTTTCCTTGGTTTGATTGACAGCTTTTTTTTCGCAAAAAATAATATTTAATGAGCACTGGAAATTTCACTTTTTTCCATTTTTAGAAAAATACACGAGTTTGTGTGTTTTGAAAAGCTATTAAACGGAAAGTAAATGTCGACACTTGCTCAAAATTTGATAGTAGTCTACTCACAGGTGGTACTTGATGGGAAAAGTCACGGACTTATTGATCTGCCCTCTTATATTTGATATTAATGAAATGCTATAATAAGTTTAAGCCTTTTTTAGGTTCAGTCATGTGAAGACGTAAAAATTAAGAAATGTGGAAGCATTTGCAACAAGTACAACACAGCAGCAACAATTCAACATAGATTCAGTTATTTGCAAATATTACGACAAGTTTTATATGTAATTATAAATCTGTCGAGATAAGGAAATTTTTAGATTATTTAATCATTAACATGTTAAAGGTATAGATATTGATGGACAAAAATTTAGATTTTATAGAAACTGTTGATTTTTTTAACTTTTTCTGAAAAAGTTAACAATTTGTGTTAAGTTGTTTTGTCAAATTGTAATGGACATAGCAATCCATAAAGCAAGAGAGAATTTATGGGCTAAAAATTTTGTGTGGAACAACATAGAAAAAAAAAAATCTGCTTCTAAGTGATGGAGAAGTATTTGGGCTTCCACAGAATTGAGCACGAGAGAGGTTCATATATAGACTGCTCCTTGCACTTTTGTTGCCACAGAACTCTTATTCAGCAATCAAAGTTTCATCCACTCAAAAACACGAAACAGATTAACTGCATATTATGCTGGAAACATTTGTTTTACAATACATACGAAAAATAGATACTTCTCTAAAACCGCTATTAGAAGATTTTAACAAGACTGTTTTTTTTTATTTTTGGTTTAAAATCAGATGGAAAATATCTGCTACGACTATTTTAAGTAAAAAAAATCTAACTTTTTTGCTGAACCACCTTCTGGGTAAATACCCGGGTATTTGCTCATTTTAACCAATATTTACCAAATAGGTATTTACCCATTTTCCATTTATAACAATTTGTACCTACAATTTTTTTCTCCTTTTTTCCTATTTTTGTAATAAGCTGGTAAATGTTACTCTGGCCATTATACCACATAATATTTGGACTTATATCAATTAGGCTGTGAAAGAATTATGAAAATATATTTCTTAAACCATATTCACATTTGGCAAATTTTTGATCAAAATTTCGTGACCACTAGTTTCACAAAAATATTATTGCCGTTGTTTAATCGTGCAAATGTTTTGTAAGAGAAAACAGCTTCAAACAAAATTCGATAAAATGTCAGCTATTATTAGTGATAAGTAAAAAATGTTTTCCCATTTAAAATAGAAAAATTAGGAAATATTTTATATAGTGGTTACGTCATTTTGGTCAAATGTTTGACTTATGTGAACGTACCTTTAGTTTATGAATTATTGCTTTTTTTGAAAGTGACAAAAAACAATTCGGACCACCCTTAAAAAAAATATTGAAAAAACACTTAAAGCTGACTAAAGAATAAAATGGATTTTAAAACAGTAACCGAAAACACAGCAACACTTTTATTTAGGGTGTTCTACAAAATATTAGATAATTTATGGAAAACGATTAAAAAATAAATTTTTCTTTTAAATTAAAACTAGAGTAAAACAGTCTTTAACAAAACAAAAATATTCCAAAAAGATTAACCCGTTAGTTTAATTTTTATAAACTGAATTATATGCACTAATTTTTTCGTGCACAGTCCTACAGTTTGTTTTAGAAAATGATGGTTTACCAGCGGTATTTTGATATGTTCCAAAACTTTACACTCTGCTCACCAAGAGAGTCAAGTCTGTCTGTTGGTCGGTCTGTGTGTCTATCTGTCATTTGCTTGTTTTTTGGTTTAAATTTTATTTTGGTATAGTGTTGTTTGCCAGTAACTGACATTTGCTACATAGTTGTACTTGTTTGTTACCATTTCGACAACTGTAACAGCAACAACATTAAGTAGAAAAAGAGAGCTTTGTACACTTACTACTCTATAGTTTACTGCACTGCAGTCTTAGTATACAATTATATATGAACACATTTGGTGAAACATAAATATTGTTGGTTGGCGGTAGATTTCCAAATTGCAGGTGCATTGATGAACATTACCAAGTTACATCATGATGTTGTTATTGATTCTTGAAGGCAACACAGTGAACAAGAAATAAAAATTATTTATTTTACTTTAGTATGGCGATACCAGTGACAGTGTTTTTTTTTTCAAGTTTTATGCAATCTCTTGCCTTATTTTAAGCTTCGCATAGGCTTATGATTCGTTCCTAAAAATATCTTACTAAAATACAGGTATGAATAATTATTTTTAATATCCAATTTCGTAAACTAACAATGAATACGATTGCATTTTTAAATTATATCCTACAGAGCTGAAACGGATTTATTTGTCCTATATTCATATTAATTCCAATTTTAATGGAGAATAGCTCCTCTAGTGGGATTTAATTAATTGGTAGCTAGTTCACTCGGAGATCTTCAAGTTGATTTCAATACTTTCCGTAGAAAGTACCCAGTAGCTATTATAAATATCATGAGATTTAATAATATCATTCGTTCTGGGTTTTGAAAGAAATTCTCCTCTTTATTTTTATACAGAAGGACTATCTCGTAATGGTGTTGAAAACATTACTTTTACTCTTGGACCGAATAACTTCTACTATAATTTCTGCATAATGCAAATAGAACTTAACTTTATTATGAACAAATAAGTGCTATAAAACATTAGATATCTAAAGATTGTAATTCGTAAAGAACTTATCTCCACGAGTGCATAAACTCTCATTTGAAGATCCAATAGTTTCTTACTCTTGTTTAAAGTTTTACCATCTCACCAGATAAAAAATCACCATGTTAGAGTTCGAAATAATTAATAAGAGATCGTAAATACGGACTAGTCGGCATGTCAGCACCGTCTACATCGCTTGAAATAAGCTACAATTATTGGATAGTCTGTGGGTTACAGCGAGACGAAGATCATGAAACTGAGTTCGTATTTACCTAAGTTGATTCAATAAAGACCAAGCACCCGCACTATTATATGCTGATTTCAATCTTTCTATATAAATTGTAGGTAAGAAAAATGTATTCCATTTATTTTTGCTACAATATCTAAACTTTGGAATGGGCACCTTCAACTCAAAAGCACACTCAAATTAGTCTTTCGAACGTAAGGCATCGCATTCATTTTCATGCAGTCAGTGAAGACTAAATATTAAAAATATAATACGAGTATATCAGTTCTATAAAAAACTGCTTCTGATGCAAGATTGTCCCTAGCCGGAATCAATGCTGTCATATATCCGTTCGTTTTACTTCATGAGATTTTGTAGAAGTTAATTTCATAAATATTTTATATTGAGGTGAGCTGGATAGTGATGTTGAGTTGGTCATCTATTGATCAGTGGCCAATACTCTGATATCAAAGAAAAGAAACCATCATATCTGCATGTGGTCTTTCAAAATTTGCGTATCGAATGATTCTCATAATCTTCTAGGGATATGATTCTAGATAGAAGTGGAATCTCGTCAATCTCGCTGTCAATTTAATCTTTATGGAATTTAGGATTCCAATAGTTCTATAGAAATGTATCGTAAGCGAAATCTATTCCACCTGCTTCTTTCGGCGAGATTAATATGATGCCAAGATCAATGGTAACTTGAGTCAGTTCGACTGTCTCTTTGCATGCTCCTCTAGGCTTTCCAAGAGAGAGACTGCCAGTTTTAAAAGCAGTGCTGACACTTACTGTGAATCAGCCTTTAATATGGTTCATGAAGATAGTCGCATAGTACTTTTTTTAATCAACTTTATCATCTTTCTTTGCTTCATCTTTCAATTAGATTAATTAGATTTCCTACGGCCCATAATAACCGAATTAAGGTCTTATTACCAAGGGAACACTCCATCGTCTTAAGACTTAAGACTTAAGACGCTCTATATCGATCTGATAATTACACGTTTGCATTATAGCTTTGCGCATTATAGGTTTGCCGAACAGTAGTTTCCAAACTCTTTTTTTGGAAATAATTCTATAACTTTTGAACCGAAATATCTCAATAAAATTTCACGCAGCCAGAGACTAGGTGTTTTCCAGTTGATTTAAAGGAGCATAAAATCTTAGTGAATCAAGAGGGGAGTGGAAGAACTCCAAAATTGGTCATCTTGGGTATGCATTTTTGTTTTTTTTAATTCACCAAAAATTAATTTATGATTTGACAGAAAAAAATTTTCAATAGGTGGTCCTTGAAAATCTCTACAAAAAATATGCTTTTAGTTATCTCTAGGGTGCCCCGATGGCCTAGTTGGTAGTGAGGTAGTCTGTCAGTCTGGGGTTGAGGGTTCGATTCCCACCAGAGACTCTGGTCTGTTTCACTACAACGAGCTATGGTCTTCGTTACTGCGCTCGGTTGGAATTAGAATATAATTTGCAATTGTATTTTAATTATAAAATAAATAAAAAAAATAGTTAGTTTAAAGGATTTTTGCTTCGAAATAAATTTTTTAATCATCTCTATCCTCGTTTTTTTTAGATTTTTTAACTTGGTGGGATCAATATTGGCCCTGATTTTGTTTTAAATAATCATCAGATTCCTTAAAAAATTCTAAATAATATTGCTGTAAGAATCGTATAAATATATAGATTAGTTAAAAAGTTATATTATTCTGAATTCGGAACTTTAAACAATTTCATATTATTGTTTCTTTTTTCAAAAAAGGTGGCAATAATTTTTACTTACAAAATTTGGTTTTTGTTCTGTCGTATATAATTTCTTTTTGTTTTCAAAAGGAATCTTAATGTAGATGCATATAAAATAAACCCGAAAGAACTTGGAGCAACGGTCTCCTCGCAAGCCTTATCTAAACTTTTCCAAAATTTTTTTAAATTAGTTTGTAGAATTCACAAATCGCTAAATACTTATATATTTGTACCTAAATAAAATTTAAGCGAGTAGAGATATTTAAATGAAATTTTGACATTTTGATTTGATGGATTTAATTTAAAATCAGGGAATTAAAAACACACCCACTGTTTTGTACCAAAATACCCAAAATCCCAACCCTGAGGCAAGTGTTTTAAAAATTTATTTTTTCCATACAAATGGTCATACTGTCGTTATGAAAGGCGTCCGTCGGGAAATGTCTTTTGTGTGTTTACTCAACATATGAAGGAATTCAATTTATATAATTTTTGTTTAATCCCTCCTTTGCGATTTCAGAATTTTACAAACCAATTTTAAAAAATTTTGGAAAATTGACAAAGTTTGGATAGGGCTTGTGCCCTATCTGACGCCACTTGGGCATTTGTACATATCTAAAAATTTCTTTTGAAAACCTTAAAAAAAACAAAAACTAGATTTTATATGTAAAAAAATATTGCCACCTTTTTTGAAAAAAAGCCAAACAAAATATGAAATTTCTTTAAAATTCCAAATTCAGATCAATATGGTTCTTGAAGCAATATTATTTATAATTTTTTAAGAATGCCAATGAATATTAAAAAAATTAGGTCCATTATTGAGCCCGCCAAGTTAAATAAAACCAAGTTAAATAAATTAAAGATACATGTGAGCGTATTTTTTGTATAGATTTACAAGAACTATCTGATTTATGTCAAATCATAAATTTTCGGCGATTTAAAAAAATTGCATCCCGAGATGAGCGACTTTGGCGGCCACCTACTACCCCCCTCCGCCCCCCCTCTAATCAGCTAGAAATCTGTGCTCCTTCAAATCAATTCGAAAACACCTCGTCACTAGCCAGGTGATATTTTATTGAGATATTTTCAACAGTTCACAAGCTACAGAATTCCAAAAAATGTATTTTGGAACCACTGTGTGCCGTTGGATTTACCTTGGTGTAAATGGAAATGGTAAAAATGTAATTCACAGATAATATGAAGGGACGCAAAATTGTTGTCTATTAAAAGTAAATATAGCATCAGTTTTAAAAATCTATAATTGATTCAACAGCATTAATGAATTAATAAAACCAAATTTTTTTAATATGATTTCGGTTAACTTATTACTATAAATTGTTCACCGGGTTATGCGAAATCAAACAAACCTAAAACGTAACTACAGGTATAATATTCCTACAATACTTTCATCTATAAACGTATGTATTTACAACAATTTCATTTGGTATGTTTAACAATTTGTTGGTATGATAGGGTTGTTTTTTTTTCTTTTTTCTGTTGCTGTTGTAGTTGATGTTAATGTTGTTGTTGTTGTTGGTATTTCTGCTATTACACAGATATTGATGTTTTTGGTAGAATGTATTGCTGGCAATGGGTAACATGAGATTTATCTTGCTGCCATTTATAAAGGTTTTTTATAGGCTTCCTCTTTTTCCATACACAAATCTATATAAGAATACATATTGATTTTTCAAAAAAAGAAAAACAAAAACAAAAAAGTAGTAATGAATATCAAACTGTATGACCAACTAGTCAATAGTCTTAATGTTAAGGATTATGTGTGTGAGTGTGTAAACACAATATTACAAGTATTCTCTGCTTTATTGAATGTTTATTACAATATAGAGCATTACATTACAGAAATATGCTGTTGATGTTACAACATAAACTACTTGTTGTTACAATATTATCAACATTGGCTGTCGATGTTATTTGGAATATAAAGCAATTGCTGTTCAAAAAAAAAAAAAAAAAAAAAAAATAGAATCTGTTTTTCCAGCAAAGGTCATCTCAATGCTGTGTAATAAAAATCTGTTATAATCACAAAATCACATCATCCTTAATATGTGCATCTCTACTTAGTGTTGCAGTATTAACAGAAGGAAAAAGAAAGAAAAAAATATGTGATCTTATTGAACACTGATCACGTTTTGTTGCCAAACCACAAAGAGATAAATGTTAAGATAAGATTTGATATTTCTTTTTAAGCTCCTTTCTATATACTTATATACATACATACATACATATTTTTAAAATGTATTTAAAATATATACATATATTTTTAACAAAAATGTTATTTGCTAATTATATTAATACTTAAAACATATTTGAAATTATTTCTCATTGAGCCGAAAGTGATTACTGTGGTATTATTAATTCTCTTGCCGCCCTCGCTTTTACTGTTGTTACTTAGACTGAAATTTAAAATAATTGTTTTGAAACTAATTAGTTGAGTAATTAAATTTTTATCATGATGTAACAAATCATAAATGACCCCTGAGCTAAAATGTGCAATTTGTGTAATATTTTATAATACATCAAATGGAAATGTTTAGTTTAGCGAGGGTGGTGTGAAAAATTTCGAAAAGGAAAATTATATGCTTTTTTAATTCGTTTAAAAATAAATTTGCATATCAGAATTTTCCTCTTTTTCTATTAGGAACTACCCAGCAAAAACTTTGCTTTCCTGGTAAGCTAGCAGGTATAATTGGAAACAAAAATAAACTACTTATTTTTTGCCTGAATAACTAGTTATTTTTGTTCGACTTGTCCACAAATTTATGTAGTTATTTTTTGACTCTAGGGGTACTCAAAAATATGTACCTAAACGAAAACAAAAATAAAAAAACAAAAAAATTTTGCCGTCAGTGAGACTCGAACTTGGACACAAACTAACCATTCGTTTTTATTGACTAACGTCTTACTCATTACACCATCTCGCACATAGCAGACTAAGCGACAAAAACTGTATTTAGTTTAAAATATCTTTTTAGACATTTTGTTATAATAAACTAACAGCTTCAGAATGGGGTTGAACCAACAATCTTCTGGTTGTTAATCCGGCGCTCAAGTCAAGTCATACACGTGATTGCATTATTTACTGTGCTATTATACTATTGAGTACTTATTAATGTAATACAGAGTAGGCAAATAATATGACGCCTCATTACCAAGAAACTACTTTGATAAGTAGTTGTTATTACCGAAAACCAAAAAGTTTTTTGTGGTTAATAACAAATCTAAAAAAAAGGAAAAAGCAAAAACAATTACAGCATATTGAAAAAGGTGCATAATTTTTGAAAAAAAAAAAAAAAATAAAAAATGGTAAAAAAAAATAAAAAAAAAAACAAAAAAACAAAAAAAATTTTTTTGAAATACATAGATACCAATAGGAAATACATAGGCCAAATCATATGGTACTCTACACCGTTATGTATATACATCTAAATACATGGAGGGTTCTTATATTAGACCTGTGGCCAATTGTTGACCGATACTCCTATTAATTGTAAAATAAAACATATAAGTACCGAATATTATGTTGATACTTACATTTATATGAATTTATGCACTTTAGGGTAATTCCCGAAAGTAGAAGTTATGTTAATTATAGGCCGATTCTCATCAAATTTAGCACTGTGATTTCTACTTATATAAAATTCATTTTGTGTCGAATCTTAACATTATACTAACATTTGTGTGGGATTTATGCACGTTAAAGTGATCTTTGCAAGTATGGGACTTATGGTCAATTATGGACCGATCTTCATGAAATTTGGCGCAATGATTGATACTTATACAAAACTTCTTTGCACCAAATTTTGCGTAGGGCATTTATAATCGCTAAACCCTTCTACCGGGAGGGCATTTGTATGGGGGCAAGGTGAAGTAATGGACCGGTTATAACCAATTTCAACAGGCTTCGCACTTGGGCAAAATAATTATTCGTATCAAATTTTGTGACAATATCTTTAAAGCTGCGAACTGTACTTTGTTAGCAAAGTTTACATGGATAGAAAGCCGACCAGACGGACGGACGAATATCAACAAAAAATAAGCCTTTTTTAAAATAGGTAGCAATTAACATTTCAAATTTTAAAAAAAGTGAACTCTAATAGCATAGCATATTTTAATAAAAATATTAAAATATTCGTTTTGCTATTAGAGTTCACTTGAGATTTTTCTAATTTTTTATAGTACATATCGTCAGAAAAACGTACTACTTCTCCAAATTTTTAAAACCACATTGTCATTTTCAACAAAAAAAAAAAAAAACAGAAAATATAATTTTTCCATAAAACTTAGTTAGAACCAGTGTTGCCAGTATAGCCTTTTTACTGCAAAATCTAGCCTTATTATTTTGATTTTACCTTAAAAATTTTCGATTTAACTTCTAGCCTATTTTGATTCTAAAAATTGCCTTCAAAAAGCTTAAATGTAGCTATTTAAACAACGAAGACGATCATTTTTCATTATCTGCTACCAATTTTATTTTTACAGAATCATTCTTTTAAGCATTTTTATATATTTATTCAAACAAAAAATCTACATTTTTTATATTTAACAAAAATTTTCGACTGCGGCGCTTCATTGTCCAAATCAAAAACAACTAATATACTAAAATAATAATAACTAATTTAATGGAATTACAAAATTATTAATTATTTTTATTATTATTATTTATTTTTTTATTATTTATTATTTTTCTATTTATTTTTATTATTTATTATTATTATTATTTATTATTAATTGTTATTTTTTTTATTTACTTCGTTAACCATAGAAACCATTTATAAACATAATTTTAGCAAATTCTTATAAAAGAGAAAAATTTCCCAAAAACTTAAAATTCAAAAACTAAAAAAAAAACAACTGAAAAGAATTTATATTTAAAAAAATATCGAAAAATCACTTCAATACATTAGGTCATTTTTCATATAAAATATAACCCAAATTTGTATAGGAATTTTTTGGAAGATTTTTCATTTGGGTCATTTTGCTGACAGCTGTTCTATGTTTTATTCATAAATTTATTATAATATTTTTAAAAAATAAGTTTTTAAATTAAAGAAAAAAATCAACTTTTTTCTAGACCTTTTTTTGATATTTAGCCTCTTTTAAAGTTAAATTTAGCCTCTTTTTTCTCGGCTACTGGCAACACTGATTAGTGCCAACATTAAAAAAGTAATACTTTTCAAAAAGTGAACAAAGTTTCAAAAAAGTATCAACTAAAAAAACCAAAAAGTGGAAATTTTCAAAAAATTTTTATCTTCACAAAAAGTTCCTATTATCTAAAAAAAAGTATTTATCCAAAAAAAAAGAGTTCCAATTTAAAAAACAAAAGTGATACCAATATTGCCTGTTGAATGAATATCTTTGAAAACCACCCTCGTATTTTGGTACACACTTGGCCATATTTTCTGGCTGTTCATTATACCGGAAATATTCTAGGGTAATAATTGTAATAAATATAACAAAATCAACAACAACAACATGTACACAACATACACACTAGTTCCTATATACCCAGCAAACACAAAAAATCACAAATTTAAAATAATAGTTTCAAACGTTTGATATTTAGGAACAAGACAATCAATCAATATCTTAATATATAGATACGAGGGTTTCATTTGTCCCTTTTCTAACCCAAATATAAAATTTTGAAGCATTTCAAATATAAGAAATATTTATCCTTGTGGTTTACTTAAAAATATATGTGTGAACTTTGAATTTATATTCGAAACCTCAGCCATTTAAAAAAATTATTTGTATAAAATAATCATAATTTATAATTTTTTCTCCTCAAATTCTTTCTGTAATTTACTAAAGCTCTCTCGAATTATATTTACTATAAAATGTTTGCTGTGTTATGTGTTTATATGAATATGTATTCTTTTATCCAAAGAACCGAAATATGTGAATACAAATAACAAGTGTTTATTGTTATGTTGACTTTTTCATCATCAATTTACTTCCACTCCACTTTGTTTTTTTTTTTGGAAAATATTATTAAAATATTATAATAAATTATCAATTAATTAATTTGTATGACCAGCAACAAACATATGAACTCAAAGTCAACTTAAAAACAACAACAAATAACATCATGTTGAATAGTTTACAAATTATTATTAAAAACAATATATCTTGTGGCACGTCCCCGAATATACGAGAACATATAATAATAATTTGATAAATAACCGTTACATTATAATATTCATAGGTCAATTAGTTGTTTCCTTTCACCATTACCACCAACAGTGTTGCCAATTTAGCACTTTTAGTGCTAGATCTAGCACTTTTTAAACTTTTTTAACGTGGAACAAAAATTAATCAAGCATCTGGCACTTCTTGAATAATTTTTGGCATGTTTTTAGCACTTTTTGCACATTTTTTATTAATTTGTTGTTTTGTACTATAAAAACATTATCAGTTTTTATACCTTACACAACTATAGGTGGTTGGGGTATTATGCGTTTATACTGATGTTTGTAACGCATAGAAAAAGTTATCCAACACCCAACTTTTTAAATCGATCCAACGATGTACGTCCGTCCGTCTGGCTGAACAGCTGGCTGGCTGTCCATGTAAACTTTGTGCACAATGAAATTTGGCACGTGGAACTTTTATGATACAGGGATGAAGCCTATGGAAATTGATTGTGATCGATCCATTATTTCACCTAACCCTCATACAAATGTCCCCCCGAAATAGAGTTTAAACACTCAAAAATGCCTTAAAAATAAGAATATTTTTATGATATTCGGTGCAAAGAAGTCCTATACAAGTATCAATCTTTATACCAAATTTTATGTAGCTCCCATATAAACCCCTATTCCGAAAATCACTTCAACGTGCATAAATCCCATACGAATGTTAGTATCAAGCTAATATTTGACACAAATAATTGCCAAATTTTATGGTAATCGGTCCATAACTTACCATAGCTCCCATATAAACCCACTTCCAGCAATCGCCCTAAAGGGCATAAATCCATCTAGATGGTAGTATCGACGCAATTTTGTATTTGTACTTGTATATTTTATTTTACATTTAGTAAAATTAGTGTAATATAAGTCCCCTTCCCAAATTTTTATGCTCGTACACAACGGTGTAGCGGTTCAAATAGTCGGTCTTGACCGACTATACCTTCCTTTCTCGTTTTTTTTTTCTCTAAAAATTAAAATTGCTACTAAAATTTAGTGTTTTTAACGATGGTAACTAATAATAGAAAAATAAACTTTGTGAAAACCCAATACAAATACAAAAAGTTTACCTATCAAATAAATAAAGTTTTGACAGTTAAGTAAACTATAATTATTTTGTTATAATAATTATGATAAACTAACTTATTAATTTTTAAATATAGTTTCCAATTTAGTTGTGAACATAACTGAATTGACGTCGTAAATTAAAATAAAACAAAATTTTTCTTAATTTCGAATCGTTTTGAAAATTAAAATATTTATAAATAATTAAACAACTTTTTAACCAAATTAAAACATCATAATAGTATGACATAATGGACCGTTAACTTATCAAATTTTAACCCAAAGTTAAAGCCTAATTGTAGACAAAATGATTAGTTTGTGTGAAAAGAATGCCATTTTATACGTGGTTATGCTTAATTTTTGGTCAAAATTTAATAAGTTAATAGCTCCAAGGTATTTTATTTTATTTTTTAAATACTATTGTGTGTAATTTGTTACATTTTTAAAACATTTTTTTTTTTTTAATGAAAAACTTTCTAGAATTTTGTTTTATTTTTTTTTGCTAAATAATAGCTTTTGGGTAAAAGTCTGTTTATTTAATTAAAATTATATTTTAATATTATTTAACATTTACTTAGTTGAAAATTCGTATTTTAATAAAAATTTTATTTGGTTGATTTAAAGAGAAAATTTTCTAACATTTTCTAACTTCCCAGCAAAAACATTGCTTTCTCGGTAAGCTAGCAGGTTTGCCTGAATAACTATGTATTTTTATCCGAGTTGTCCACAAATTCATGCAGTTATTTTTAGACTCTAGGGGTACTCAAAAATATATATCTAAAAAAAATACAAATTAAAAAAAAAACAAAAAAAATTTTGCCATCAGTGAAATTTGAACTTGGGCGCAAATTAATCATTCGTTTTTAATGACTAATGTCTTACTCAGTACACCATCTCGCAGTTAATTTTCCAAGTGACAACAACTATTTAATATAACATATCTTTTTAGATATTTTGTTATAAAAAACTAACAGCATCAGAATGGGGTTGAATCAACAACTTTCTGGTTGTTAATACAGCACTCTGATTGCAATATTACTGTTCTATTATAATATTTAGTACTTATTATTTATGTAATATAGAGAAGGCAAATAATAATGATGCCTCATTACCAAGAAACTACTTTAATAAGTAGTTGTCATCACCGAAAATCAAAAAGTTTTTGCTGGGGTTTCATTCCATAACTCTATAATCCGATTTAAATAAAAAAAATCCTTTCTTATTAAAATTTTAGCATAACTTAGCAAATACAATAAAAAAAGTAATATAATTATAATATAAGAGTTGATTCTAGTTTAATTCCTTCATTTTCATTTAATGCTTGTTCCAACAATTCTTCAGTAAAAAGAGCACAAAAAAATTGTGTTTTTCTTTTAGATAAAAACTTAAAATATGAAATGTTATATTAAATAAAAGATATATTTTAATAGTTTTTTTTACAAAATTTGATCAGAAAAAAGCCTCGATAATACGAATAATTCGACAGTCCGCATTGGGATGTGTTGTAGTTATCTACATTCTCGTGTTTATACGATATCTGGTTTTTAATAATAAATAAAATTTTAGAAATAAAATTTTCGGTAAAAGAAAGAAGATTTTAATTCATAAAAGTTTTAACCTATTTGGCATACGTATAACACCATAATTCAGCAAACACATACTTAAATAACTTATGCTAAAATTAGAATTTTGAAAAATGTATTTTTACTATTTTCTTTAATTTTTTTTCAGCTTTAACTCTGGGCCATTATCAACAATTTTTAATTTGTCTGAAACTCTAACATTTTTTGCCACTTATATTTTGGCAACACTAGCCACCATGAACCAATATCGTCATCAACAACATCATCATTATTTCTTTCCGGAAGAATTTTTCATTACATTTTATAATGAGGCTTTTCAAACAGCAAACACAGCAAAAAAATAAAAAAGAGCAAATGAAAAATGATGTACGCAAAATAATATGAAAAGAAAATTGCGTTTAAATATTCATGTAGAGTTAATATGCACTCAAATGGAAATGTGGCCAAAGGGCATTTGATTCAGCTGCATGGCCTTAGGTTTTATTATTATCATTTTTTTTTTTTTTTTTTTTTTTTTTTTTGAAGAAAAAACTTTAGCTTAAACTATTAAACAAAGAAAACAATATGTTTGAGACAGTAGTGGGCATTATTTTTTAAATAAATTAATGTTGAGCGTCATTTTTGGCCAATTGTCTGTGGTAACAATTTGTATAATGTTTGTTTTGTAAAAGGTAATTAGTAGTTGACATTGTTTATTTAAGAAATTTAATAAACGTTTTCTCTAAATTTGATGACAATTTAGTCAATTATTAAACAATATCAGCCATTGAGTGTCACAGCACGATACTTACAGAGAATATATAGATAGGCTTCATGGTCTACATATATATTTTTTACGAATTTAAAAATACCATTTTTTTGAGAAAAACGACCAAAAATTTTAATTCGCAAATTATCGAACATTCAAATTCAACATAAAACGAGAAAGGAAAATATAGTCGGTCAAGACCATATGAGCATAAACATTCGGGAAGGGAACTTATATTACACGTGTGTTATACAAATACATAACAAAATATATAAATATATAACAAAATATGTATATTTTTTATTTCTTCAGGAAACTAAAGCCAACACTTTAAAATTTGGTTGCGCAAAAAATTATTTTTTTCTGAACTTTAGTTTAGGAGATATACTTAATTAAAGTTAAAAAAATGTGATTCCTTATTCAAGTGGCAGGCAGTGTGTATATATATATTGTAAAATATTCGTATTTTTATAAAAACAATTTATATTATTTTAGAAGTATTCTAAATCGCATGTGAAAGCAACTTAAAGATGTACATTTTTTGGAAATACCAACATATAGGGCGTAAAATAGGGAAAACGGGTAAAAGCTCCCACTACCCATATCTTTTTAATTAATTATCCTATGATAGTTTCAAGTTTTGAAGGAACTAAAGGCTATAAATTTTAACATTTAGGGCGTAAAATAAATAAAAAATTGTAAAAGCACCCCCTCCCCTATACCTTCCTAATTAGTTAACTTATTCTCTTGATTTTTTTTTTTTTTTTTGTATTTTTTTTTTGTGTTTTTTGACAAATTTTTTTTTTCGAAATTCTTTTCATTTGGCATGAAAAAATAACAGTAACCATACATTTTCACAATCCTAACATCACACTCTCATATTTTTAAAGGTGATTTTAATATTTTTGTAGGTATAATATCCAAATAATAAATCAATAAGCACACAAATTTTGTCTGTTTATCTGTGAGTATTACAGCGAACAATGCCAGGAAGACGCAAGGGAGCAAATTTGAGCCATCGAACGAACAATGCGACAATAGTGCGAAATTTTAGAGCTGCATGAACAGACGAACAAACCTTATAAGATAATGAAAACGTGCGTGGGAACAAGGCGGTATTGCGTGAATCTCAATGAAGGGAATCAATAACGACAACTTGCACGGAGACAATCGTGCAGGTTCGTAGCAAATGAACAACAAAGTCAACAAGTACAACGAGCATTTACATCCGCTCCATTCCTTCGTCTCGCAAGAATGCAAATTTGGTGAACCCAATAGAAATAAGTTATATGGCAAAACAACGTTTGACGGTCAGCTAGTATTTAATGTTAATATTTGCTAAAGTGAGAATTGTTAAAAATTTAAGTTTTATTAGAGAATTTTACTTAATTGAAAGAAGAATTTAATATCAAATCATCAATACTCTATAGCGAATGCGAATAATCTTTGATTATTTTTGAATATTTGTGCATATTTCAATATTACACCACAACAGCCGAAACTTTCTCAACCAAACAAACCTGCACTGATGCAAAGGACTGAACGCTGAAGGGTTTTGCACAAATCTAAGTATAAATGAAACAGATTCATTTAACATTTGAATCGATTCAATTAATACATTAATTAATTTATAGTAAAATTTCAGTCATACCTGTTATTAATTTGATTACAAAATTTATTGAAATTTATAAAAAAAAAATCAACTATTTTCACTTAACTAATATTATCATTTTGATGATTGGAGCGAACTCAAACAAACTTTTAATTGTTATAAGCAATTCTGTAATAGAAATCGATTTTTATTTTTTATTATTTTTTTTTTTTTTTTTTCAATATGACAGAATACACAGTGTTCTCTTTGCATGCAGTATTAAGTTTTTCTTAACTCACCTGCTGCATTTATAATGATTTATTTTATAAATCTGATTAATTTTCGCCAACTGGTCTTAGCAAATAGTTATCGCTTTTTTGAAATATCAAAATTATCATCAGAGTTTTAGTTCATTTTTGGAAATTAAATAAAAAAAAAACACAATTTTCAAGGATTTTTTATTTTATTGGTTAGTTAACAAATATAAATTATGAATAGAAACATTTCTAAATACAAAATACATACTTTCTCAAACACTTTTAATCTAAATATTAAAGTTATTTTAAATTTCACTGAAAAAATTATTGCAAGAAGTTTTTTTGAAAAATTTTGTTATTGGCTATCAATTTGAATTTAATTATAGAAATTGATTAGTTTAACCCTACAAGAAAATAATACTAAAGTGATACGAATTCGTATTGCTTAGAAGAAAAATTGTATTGCCCCAATAATCATATTTGTATTGCGGAAGTTTCCGCCATCGGAAGGGATTGTGTATCACAGGCGATACATCTAAGCAATAAGAAATCAATACGCCTGGAAGAAAAATTGCCAATATTGCTTGATAATCATCTAGGTGAAAAAAAAGTAGATACTGCCAGAAAATCTTTTGGAATATGTATTAAATATATAGAAAAATTATCACTAAATAAATCTTGAAATAATATAATAGAGAAATCTTTTACATCTTGCAAAACATGCATAGACATAAATCTTAACATCATAAAGCACGAAAACTAAAACGCTCACATAAAATATCCATTTTTTGCTAAAAGACAAACAAATTTCTTCAATATTTTTTTAATTTTTGAACAATTTTTCGACAACTGAAAAAATTGTGACTAAAAAATAAAAGTATTGCCTTAATTTCTTCCAGATGATCTTAATGGGATATCATCAATTTATTGCGGAGTTGATAAATATCTTACTGAAAAAAAGGGCGATACTTTGAGGACAAAAATATCAAAAAAAATCTAATTTTTTTTTAAACTGATAAAAATGCAATATTAGAATAATATTGCTTTGATGATTTTCATCCAAGTAATAAAAAGAAGATATTGCGTAAATTTCTTCCAGGAAGATATCTTCCAAATGTTTATAGGGGAGTATTTTGTTTCATTTTGTGAACATACATACACACATATTTCAAAACCATAATAATAAAAAAACAATTTTTGTTTTGACAACTGAAATAAAAATAGAAATTACAAATTAAATAAAATTTCTTACCATAAAATTAAGTCGTCCGAATTTTACGAAGCTATTACAGGTAAAGTGTAATTAAGGAATTTGGAACAAATATGTTTTGAGTAAGCATAAACAAATGTACCAACTCAGCCATAACTAAATACATATCTATTACTTCCATGTAAAGTCGGGAGAGGACTTTTGGCTTACTTCAGTATGCAGCATGATGACACATGCGTCATAAATTCCATATAAATATGCTTTTACTATATAAGGTTTGGTTCCTAATTGATCCCAAGCCTTCCAAAAATTTTAAATAATGCTGTGATGTAGATTACTTTACTATTGAATTTTTAAATTGTTGTTTTAAATACACTTAAGGCCTTTTCTATACCCAAGAAGTTATAAAAAAGATATCTGATACGATATAGTGGATACAGTGTATAATAATGTCCTTATTGAAAATTTTCTGAAATTATAAGTATGACGTTGAATACAGAAATATGTGGTAAATAGAGATACAAATTACTAACATTTTATAAAATAAGTAAATATTCCGATATTCTTTCATATGTTCAAATCGCTGATTCCGAAAGTTTCATTTGTTGACACATGCTGTCAGGATAACGTTTTTATGGATTTTTCAATTCCGATTTTGTCAATACCTTTTGAACTCTTTTTATATTTCTGTTAACATTTTTGCAAATTTTTTATTGATTATAGTTTTTAAATATCTAATTTTGCAGAAATAAGTATTTGTTTTTTATTAAGAGGAGCATTTTTGCCATAGAGCAGAAATAATTAATTTTTTAATTGGATGAATAAATATATTTATTGCTTTAAGGCAAAATTTTAATCATAGTTCTTATTAATAAAATTAAAAAACTAATTGAAGTTTAAGCAAAATCTAATTATTTTTATGTAAATAATATTATCATTTTGGTGATTGGAGCAAAACCAAATAAAAATTTTATTGATATAAACAATTTGGCAATTAAAGTCAAATTATTATAACAAGCTGTATAGCAAAAAACTATAAAAATTGAAATAAAATAAGGTGTTAATATTATTTTTCTATAACTACAACTTACATATCGATGCCAGAAATAGTATATTCAAAAATTGTGTTTATCCAAAAACAAAATTATAGAAACTGAAATCTGTATGATAATACTAGCACACCATCATTATTATAGAACCATCCACAAAGTAATCAACAAACCAACCAACCAATGGAACATTGAAAGAACTAAGAATGACCAAAGAAAATTGCAATTAGAATTCAAAGGCAATTAGAGCCTTCTGAGCAGCAGAAGCAGCAGAAATTGCTAATGGATGAATGTATCGCCAGTATTTACTCGGGGAATCAAGCACAGTAACCACTAGTGATAGCTGGATAGCTGGATGGCTGGCTGGTAGTCATATAAAACTGAGAAACTTAACAAGCCAATAACAATAAGAATTCAAACGAAGTCACCAAAAAATGTCAACAATGCTAAAGAAAGAAAACGAATGCAAAAAAAAAAAGAAAAACAATACAAAAGCAAATGGTTTATAAGATCTCTGGCAAAAACTACAGTGTAAAATGAAATTGCGCTTGATTGTTTAAGGCCAAGTTAACAAAAAGCAAATTAAAACTTTGGTGGAGGTCGTCGCAGGAAGTGAAATGAACATTTGTCTGTCCGTCCGTCTGTCTAACCGTTTATTATTATTTTTTTTTTTTTTTTTTTTGTATTCTGTTCCTTTTTAATATAATAACATAGCTATAGTCAAAGTCAAAGCGGTTCTTATTAAAAGTTTTATAAAACAGAATATCAAGTGAAAAACAGAATGGTCTGTCCGTTTTGCAGATAGAGTAGTAAAAAAAAGGGAGAAAGAATAAGTAAAAATTGTCGCCAATATAAATGTGAATAAATATAAAAGCACAAGTCGTTATCAATGTTTAAAAAGTAAAGCGGCAAGTGGAATAGAGTTCAGTTAAAAGCGCAAAAGGAAAAAATTAAAAATAAAAAAAAGCCTTAACGAACTTAAACAAATCGAAGCCAAAGAAATTAAATTGTCTCCCTAACAGAGTATTGTACTGGCAACCCAGTTGTGCACTTTGTACTCCTTAACAAGCTGAATGGATTACAATTACCAATGTTATACAAACTATGCATGTATATGTTGAGGGTTTATAATCATACAAACACTTATACTTAAATCTTAAACACAGGGTGTTATAACAAGGACTTTCAATTGTAAAGATCATTATAAATTATAAATTATAATTTACTAACATTTAAGCCACTACTGGGTTAGTGGACTTGTGGGACTTAATAGTTTTTTTTTTTATATAGAAAAAAAAAACGAAATGTAATACCATAAGTGAAAAAAAGCCGCAAAATTAAACTATGACTCCTAACTCCAATGGGAACAGTTGTAATATTGGTGTCTTCAGAAAATTAATAACATATATCTCAATCGCATCTTCTAATGATTTCAATTTCATGCCTCCACGTTTATATTTAAATATGTAACAAACAAGAGATATCGTACCACTTGGTAATGAGTTCATAATTCAATAACACAGGGTACCAAAAAAGTCCCAAATGTATATACGAGCTGTTTATTTTGAAAGTAACCTAAGTCCATTCACAAAAATGGTGAAGTTAAGGAACCTGCGATTACCCGTGTTTGTGCCTGGGGTAAACTCAGTCATTTCCAGAGTTCTTACATAAATAACACTGTTTTTTAATTTTTATATTCTACTTTTGTTTCTTTATTTCTTATTTTTTCAGTTTATATATTTTCTTTTTCACAAATTTTATTTATTAAGCAACTTGCAAACAGAAGCCTCCGTTGCCTTGCCGGTAAATCATTATATTCTACCTTGAATTGATGTAATCAATTCAACCAAATTTATTATTTTTTTTTTTTTGGCTTATATAAATTTTTAAAAACTAAAATTATTGTAGTTTTCCTGCACTCTGCTCGAACCGATAGTGATTGTTACATCGAACCTTCCTTTCTATTGTCTCTTTTATGTTCGCTGCTTCGCTGATACTCTTACACTCCTGTGTATTTCTCCCTGCTGCTTTTTCTCTATGCTGTTGTGCTTTCCGCTCCTACCTGCTCAGCTGTGACGATGTAGGCATTGACGTCTTCACTCGGCTTTTCTCCCCGCTGCTTTCTACTGCTACTTCTGTCTGCTGTGTTTTTCTCATAGTTAACTCTTAAATAGCTAGCATGGCCACCACCTGAATGCTTTTCCTCCTGTGTATCCCATCAACCTCCAGAACACTTCGTTCCGTCCTTTACCCCATCGACGTCCGGAACATCTGAAATGAAAAGAGTTACATAGACAAATGTAATTCGCCCCCAATCTAGATGGGTGTAATCCATCCCCCGACCAATAAAGCGTCAATATATCCTTTATTTTCTTATACTAAGTTTACATTTCAAAATGTTATTCTTAATAACTATGCGAGACAAAATTCCAAGAATTTTGTTACTCACAACCAAAATATTTAAATTTGTATATAATTATTTGATTCCTATTTAATTTTTTTCTTTTATCTTAAAACTTGTTAAGATTTCCGAAGGAATAATGAAAAAACTTTAAATTAGGATAAAATTAAATTAGGATAAACGTAAAAATTTAACTATTTTTATGACTAACTTGATTTTTTTTCGATGGAGGGACTTAGGCCACTTTCAAAATAAACGGTTCATATCGTGTATCAGCCAATTAAAAAATCAGATTTTGTAAAATTGGAAGCTACTCTTTTTTTTTTGGGTTGGAAAAAAACTATTTAAATTTTGTTCTTACATTTCACAGTCTAGGAGATGTATAAAGTACCTTTTCTAGATGCTTTTACCCCTCAAGACTCTAAATTTCTAAAAATGTTGGGTCAGGGATACCTACAGTTGATTACTATAGAATTCTGTGCCGGCATTAACAACAGTAAACTTTTGAAATATATATTTTAGTTAAAAAGTACCAAAAAGTTTAATAATAGGATTTTCAAAAAGTACCAACGGCATGTTTAATATATTTGTGTTAAAGAAATATTACTATTTAAAATTTACTTCTAAGTTTTTTTGATTTGGAGGATTCTTAGGGTACCAATAAAGTACCAGCTTTTTACATCTTAAACATTCGAAGGTTTAAAAAGTATCAAATTATTTCTATTGTTTTTTAGTAGATAAGATTGTGGCTAATAAGACTTATGCATTCTAACCTGCATAGAACCATACATCTTTAATTTTATGTTTCTAGGCTTTATATTACAGAAAATTCAAGAAGTACTATTAGAATAACGAAATAATACCAAAATCTCCCCACTTGTGGATTCTCACTTATATAGAACCACATATATTTGAGTTCATGTTTCTATAAAAAAAAAGTTCAAAAAGTACCAAGGATGAATGAAAAAGTACCAAAAAGTCCCTTCATATAATATCTTATTTACTCAAACTGTTTATATTTAATTGCAATTTTCTACGTTGAATTATTACCCACATGGTACACGGTCCCATGTATCATGTGGGTAATGTACTATTAGAACACAAGAAAGCACTACAAAGTCTTAATCTTTAATTTCATGTTTCTAGGTTTAATATTAAATAAAAAGAACGAAAAATTACCACAAATTCCCTCTTATGTATTCTCACTCACTTAAAATCATATATCTTTAATTTCATTTTTTTAAGTTTAATATTTTAGAAAATCCATTAGAAAACGAAAAAGTACCACAACATGCTCTCTTAGGGAATCTCATTCACTTAGGATCATTTATTTATAATTTCATGTTTTAAGGCTCAATATTATGGAATTTCAAAAAGTACCATTAGAAGAACAACAAAGTGCCACAAAATCCCCACCTTATGAATTCTTATCCACAACGGATCATGTATATTTAATTTCATGTTTCTAGGTCAATTATTACAAAAACTTCAAAAAGTACCATTAGAAAAATGAAAAAATGCAACACATTCCCCACTTGTGAATGTAATACCAAACGTGAAAAATCCTAGGACTACATGTAGTTAAGTTTATGTTTCTAGGCTTAATATTATTGAAAATTCATCACTGAATTTAAATAAAATATAATCTCCCACTTTTATCCCGTTTTGGTACTTTTTCCAAAAATTGTAAAAATTGTAGACACGATTTTCAAACTTTAAACGTCCGAATTTCCAAAAAGTACCAAATTTGTTGTTTTTCTAGAAGTTACCAATACAATGTAAATTATATTTATATGTTTACAGGTTTAGAAGATATATAGCGCGCCAAAACAATAAGTAAGTACAGTTTTTACCCGTCTTCTCCCTAAAAGAGATGAATTTCAAAAAAGTACCAGACATCTAACCGATTTTTTTTAACTTTCTTTTTAGGTTACTGAATTTATCGGTTTTATGCCCTAAACATTTCCAAAAATCTCTTCCTGATGGGAGGAAGACCCACAGTCCGAACTTCATCTTTATAGTTTCATGTCCTTTGGTCTGTAAATCAGTAAGTAAGAATGTAAGTTAATCAGTAAATCACTGTTATATAACGTACTCTTTATATATATAATATATATATATATATTATATATATATATATATATATATATATATATATATATGACTTTTATTTAACCTTTATAGGGTGATTTTAAACTTTTAACCGATATTACAAAATATTTCGATTGAAACCTCATCCTTTTGGAGAACCCTGTCCAAGTATAGATTTTTGTATTAAATGAAACACATGAAAAAAAAAACTAATAAAAAAATGTTTGTGGTTTAAATGAACCAACTATAACAACAACAGCACTAAAAGGCAAAAAACAAAAAAAAATGTATATAAACAACTACAAATAAGTACTACCAATATCAGCTTGCTGCTTAGTAGCAGTAGCAGCAATAAGGAATCAACTTTACCGCAGAAACCACAATTAAGGAACGGACCATTTAAAGAACCACCAAGAGGCATTAGTTGCATACCGAAAAACCATTCACAGAATTACTTGTCATTTGTAAATTGTTGACAATTTATGCATATGGCAAGAAAAGACTTTAGATACACAAACACATGTACATACGTTTCACAAAAATCTCTGCGCCTTTGTAAAGTCTACTCTGAAGTCCCCTTTCTAACCTTTTCCCCTAGCCCAACAATAATTCTATTAAATTTTTAGTTTTGTTGTTATTTTCTTAAATTAATTTTTTTTTTTTTTTTTGTTTTCTTAACAATTTTAAATTGCTTGTTTTATTTGGAAAATCTTTAGAATTTTCAATTTTTTTTTTTTTTTTTTGAGAATATTTGAGAAATTTTCTATAAACTCCGAGGGAATTTATGTCTTCGAAAGAGACAATCTTACAAGACAATCACATTTATTTCATCTAATGTGTACAAATATTTTGAAAAGGGCAATATATTTGTTTCATTATTGACGTCACCTTTTGATGCTTTATTTGAGTTTTGTATTTAAGTGTAGATAGAGAGTGTGTATGTTTTTGTCTTGGATCAAATTATTAACGCCCTTTTCTTGTTGGTTTAGTTTTTAATTAAATTTTGAAAGCATAAAATAAAGAATGAAGATAAAATACATAATGTTTCTTTGGAGAATTGCTTTATTGGCATAATAAAAAAAATAGTTTCGTTTTAGAAAACTAAAATACTGTATGAATTTTTTGAGCGCTAAGTTATACTGGGGATACAATTAATAACAGTTGAGATAAAAATTTTTTTTCTTGGTAATTAAACACGATCTATCGTTCAGTCAGAATATTCTTTTTCTCTTACCTCATAACTACTACCTTTCATTTACCGACTTCTAATCATCTTTGCCCTGGGTTATTATTAAACTTGATATTAAAATATCTAATCTATAATCAATATTAACACTTTATTTACCCAACTAATGTTTATCATTAGGATGATATTAAGAAATAAATAAAACTTCGACCAGAACATTTGACCAAAGATTTTAATAATTAAGCAACTGTGGAACATGGTTATGGAAATTAAATTCTTATGTTATACGAAGATTAATGATGACTTAAGCAGTCAGCTAGCTTTAAGTAAAAATAAGTAAGAAAGTTATAGTCGATCGAAACCGACTATATGATACTCTACACCTTTGTGTATGTGCATCAAAATTTAGGAAGGGGTCTTATGTGGGTTCTGTGATCAATGTATCTATAAAACATATCTATGCATTATATTATGTTGATATTAACATTTATGTGGGACTTATGCACTTTATGGTGATTTCTGGTAGTGGGCTCTATATGAGATGGTCAATTATGGACCGATCATAATAATATTTCTATTTATATAAAACTCATTTGTGTCAAAAATTAGTTTCTTACTAACTTTAGAATGAAATTTATGCACGCTAAAGTGATTTTCCGAAGAGAAAAAACATGGTTATGGCATTATCACTGCAACAATATTATGTTCTTATTGTAAAATTTTCTTGAATTTTAATAACTCTGTGATCATGATAACAACATTTTTGATTAAATTGTCATTTAATGTTTACACCCAATAAAAATTTTAATATGGTTGATTGGAAAAATTATATGTTTTTAAATATTTTTACCAGAAAGAAAATTTTATAGATATTAAAATATCATTGCTCCTACAACCATTAAATTTTTTGCAGTCTTTTTCCTGATTCTTAAATTAATCTGTTTTTGAACCACATTAATATTATTATTCCCATGACAATAAAACTTTTCAAATAAATACATTATTTATTCTTTTCACAAACTTAGTTTAAGAATTTATAACTTGTTTGCTTTTAAATATATTTGTAATTTGTAATTCTCATTTAGTTTATATGAAAAATTTTCTCTATTATTAAAAAAGTATAAATATAATTTTTCATTAATAAGTTTTATTTTAATATATGATAAGATGGAAAAATAATATGACAAAACAAAATAATAATATGATAAGATTGGATAACTATATGATAACATGGGATAATAGTATGATAAAAAAAAATAATAATATGAAGAATGACATAATAAATAGAATCGTAATATGACAATGTACTATAATAATATAATAAGATAAAATAATAATATAATAACATCAAATCATAATCTGATAATATGGGATAATGATGTAGTAAAATTGTTCAATTATATGTAAAACCAAAATCATAACATAAAAAACAAACCATAAAAACGGACCCAATATGACAAAATGGAATCATAATAATTATTACTTATAATCTTTTCTATTTTTCGCTGTGATCATATGATCACAGTCATAATAAGTTGCTCTTAGATTATGGTCACTACAACTATATTTTTTCTCTGCATGCGGAAGCTACAGTGAATTATGAACCGATTATTATGAAATTTGGCATAAAGTTTTATACTGATATAAAACATATTTATTTCGACAAAATATTTTTATATTTAAGGCATTTATGATCGTTCAACCCCTATTCTGGGAGGATATATAGATAAGTGAAATATTAGACCGATCATAAACAATTTCAATAGACTTGGTCCTTGTATCAAAAAATCATATATCCGAAATTTCATCAAATTATGCTCAAAATTGCCCACAAGGTTTACATAGACAGCCAGCCAACCACCTGTAGTGGTGTAGGGTATAAACATATAATTTAAAAGAAGGCTGTTAGCAACAAGCAGTAGAAGAATATTTTATGAAAAATTAGTAAATTATGAAAAAATGTAAAAAAAATAACTTAAAACGAGCAAAAGGCGTTCTAAGGACATCTGTCAAATTTTATTAATTAAAATAAGCTTTAGAGCAAAGTCTAAGAAAGGTAGTTTAGTTTATTTCTGTAGTATAATGAAAATAATGTAAAATTATGCTAAAATTGTAAATAGTTATGTTTGACGAGCACACATTGGTTTCAATGGCATGAAAAATGGCGCTTAATTCAGGAAATTATAAAAATAACTTACATTATATGTATTTAGATTAATTGATTTGTGCATAAATAGTAAAAAAGTAAATTTTGCAGTTTTAGGATATTTTTGGTTCTTAAGCCGTCTGTCCGTTGTTAGTTAACAACATTTTTGTCAAAGTACAGATGGCAGTTTTTAACCATTCAAACAATTTTTTTTTTCGATGCAAAATTTATATAAGAATTAGGAAAAATAATAATTTTATTTTTCAAAATCTCTAATACAATTTCTTTTAAATAAATTTATTAATCATGTGTTAATCAGAGAGCAAACATTTTCTTTATAAACTAAACAATAAACTGCAACTATAATACTGACTTGAATATTTTAAGAACTATTAATATTTGAGACCAGTATTATTCGATTAAATTATTATAACAGAAATATGTTTCATTCATATATGCATTACGGCGCACTAAAGGGTTAAGATATCTTAACCAAATTTTGCATATACGTATGTTCATATCAATTTAGCCACACATTGAGGAGAATTTAATTAAAATTGTTTCATTATTTTATATATGTAGCTCCCATACAGTAATCCCCTTGAAATATGGACTAAGTGCGTTTCCATATGAATATATGTTGATATTGAGAAAAAATAAATTTCTTAAATGTTTTATGTGCAAAATATTCTTACTAAAAAATAACAAAAAGGATTGGTCCAATATTGGCCCTAGCACCCATATAAGACATACATCTAAGGGCTATTTTTTAGCTTATAGATTTCTTAAATATGTGAATGTAAATCTTTTGTATAAAAATGTTTATTTGAATGATTATAAATGAAATTTAAATAAAAATATTATTTTGTTTATAAATTTAGAATGATTTTTTGTACATTCCCTGCACAAGTGATCTGAAACACATTAATGGTCGGGGTAATTTTTAATAATTTTACAATTTTTTAACCGACTTTTATTATACCCTACACCACAGATGTAAAGGGTATATTTAGTTTGTCATTCCATTTGTAATTTCCACTATATTCATCTAAAACCCCAAAAAGAACATTTTTTCTGGATACTTATTGGTAGGAAAGTCAATATAATGATGTCCGTCCGTATGTTGAAAGAGTTTTTTAGAAAGCGATAGTTATCGGATATATATGTTTTATACTTTAAATTGTGGTGAATATTACTTAGAATAACACTGGTAAAAATCTACAAAATCGGTTCTTCAATGGCCGAGATATTGCCAAAAAACCAAAAAGGCTTATAAAAAAGGTATTTGTTTTTGACTTCTCTAAGCCTCTGTACAAGCTAGCGACTTGGTTTTCAAACAGAAAATTCGGAATCTTGTTTTGAAATGTTTTTGCGGAAGTAATTAACAAAATCGGTTCATTAGTAACTGAGATATCATCCAAAACGTATTTTTGAACTTTGTGAAGCTTCAGAAATCCTTTTTATACAAGTCTATTGTAAAAATTTTTCCAAAATTTTGGTTTTTTGAATTATCCACATCGGTCCATAAACAACCGAGTTATAGGCAAAAATTATTAAAAGAATTATTAAAAATATACACACACAACCATATATAAAAAGACTGCAATGACTTTCATTTTTTATGTATGTTTGGACATTTTTTAGTTGAAAATGCAATGAGTCAGTGTTGTTATATCTACATACAAACATATATGTAATTTAGTGGCCATTAGTGTTGTTGTTGTTGTTGTATTTTTTTTTTTTTTTTTTTTTTTAAAGAAAGCAACACTTGCTATGATAGTTTAATTTTGTGTTTATAATTTTTGTAGTTTGGAATAAATGTAGATTATTTTTAAAGTATAAATGTGAAAATATGAAATCTCATTTTAAGGCGAAAATTTTATTATTTGTCGGTAAGGTGGTGAAGGGTATAAAAGATTCGGCACAGCCGAATATAGCGCTCTAAATTGTTTCTTTTCCGTTTGCTGATAGATAATTATGTATTAACTAGCTTTTCTCAATACGCTTCGCTACCCCTATTGATCCATTAACTAATGTTTACTTTATATGCGGGCTACTATTTCGTCTGGATGCACCCTATTCGAAAATTGATATGAAAATTATTTCTACAAAATTTTAAGACTGTAATACCTTTTAGATATGCGAAAATTAATATTTGCTTTATATGAGGGCTACCCCTACCCCTTGACCTATCCGTCCTATTTTAATTTCATCAATGTAATAATATGAAGTAATTTTTACAAAGTTTGAAGGCCTTCACTATAATTGTTCTTTTGGTGTGTCACTAAGAATATTTTCTTTGTATGAGGGGTACCACTTCTCCTGCTCCGATCGAAAAAAAATATCATATTTGAATTTAGGCACACAGAATGATGCTGTGAAAATTTTAAGAAAATCGGTTCATCCGCCTGTGAGTTTAAAAATGTGGGTGTGGCGTCCGATCAAGATCCAACATGGTATAGTTCAAATAGTTAACCGGGTTTTTTTTTCTAAAAAAACCCGGTTAAAAAATTCAACAAATCTTATAATATTCAAGTTAAAAGTTATTAAATATAATGCTAAAAAAAATTATCATCAAAAATGAGACTAAATTTTATATATGTGTGTATACAGAAACTATGGCTTAATATCGAAAAAGCATGCGTCAATTTTTTTAAAATAAATTTTGGAAGTAGACCTCTTTCAAGTACCTTAAAATATTTAAATTTAAATTTGTTATTACCTTAAAATATTCAAATTGTTAGTAAGATTGTCATTGTTAGTAAGAATGTTACAAGAGAAAAACTAATCCATTCAGAGATGGAAAATATAAATTATGAAATGTTACTGAAATCTAGTTAAAATTATACTTTTTTTAGATTAAAAGTAATAAGTTGTTTGTTAGATTTATAACGTCGAGTCTATACTAGACAAATTTTTATCAAACGTAAAAATCATGGCGTATCTATACAATATGACTCAGTTAAAAAGCAGATTATGTTTATTCGTTGTTACAAATTCCATTTATAACAAATTTTGCAGGCTAAAATGTCAAACTGAATATATAAAAAATTGTTTTTGTACATTCGCTGTTAGCTTCCACAAATTTGCCATGATTTTGAGTTTGTTTTGATAAATATGTAATGCATGGAAAAATTAAAATTACACTATGCGACAAATTTTGGGTTATTGAATATTGTCAACGCGAAATGAAAGTATACTATTAGATTAATAAAATCCCCAAGTTTTTTTGCAAAGTTAGTTCAAATTTCGATTTTATGGACTCTTAAATTTCAGATATTTGGAAGCAATTTTTTCATTATGTGTGAAAATGAAAATCATTTGAATCAGTAATTTTCTTAATTCTTATGTAAGATTTTTGTTAAGTATCCCACCCCACTTTTCATAATAAGATTTTGTGCAGTATATGAGAAGTCACATTACTCAACCGATTTAAGTAATGACACGCCCACTTTTTGTAAATGATTCTTTGTTTGAAAGTTCAGATTTAATTTTGCACATATATCAAGTACTCTTTGGCGAAAACTTTGAAGTAAAATATAAGTTAGATTCTACGCCCAGTTTTTAGCCCACTTTCAGAAAAAATAAATTTTAAAACTTTATTTATGCACAAAGACAATTTATATCAAATTTGATATGCATAAGGTATAGTAAATACCTTATATTATAAAATTTTATCTAAAAGGTGCAACGCCTCTTTAACGCCCACTTTTATCATACTGTTATACTTTTTTACCACTGTCGTCAAAATTTTAATGTATTTTGAAATTTGTATATTAAGCAGCGAAGTTACTCTTTTTTAAAAAAAAGTAGACGAGGTATCTAGTCAGTATTGACTTCAATGTGCCATGTTTAATTTTAAATAAAGTAAACAATATTATGACAAAAATTTGCGCGGAAAGGCTGTGGCATCCAGCAAAAAATAGTATAATATTTTTGATAGTCTATAAAATAACAAGGACACATTTGGATATAATAATTTAAATTTTTTATATTTCCAATTATATTGAAAAAAGGAATCCGAGAATTTTGAACTTCAAGACGCCATAAAATCGAATATCAAACTAATTTTTGGCAATATTTTCTTGTTACAACCAATCTTGATTTGGTATTCGTAGCAATGATATAAGATTATTAATATAAACAATAACGTCAGAAGAATATGGAGAATATTTTCTTTATGCTTAAACTTATGTTAAGAGGTTAAAATATTGTATTCATGAATTTGGCCTAGAAAAAACAATAGATTTTGACAATCGCATAAATAAAAATTGCCAAACTATTGTTACGTGCAAGCCGCAGGTGAATCCTTTTTAATTAAGAATAATTTAGATAGTATTTTGCAATATATAAGCAAACAAAAAGTACAAAATACGTCTGCTCTACTTTTATATTGAAAAATTATTGAAAAAAGTACAATAGTACTGAATTTTCCATCAATGATTGCATTGATATGCGTATTTCATTCAAGACAATTTTTACTTTAATATTTGCAGTAAAATCTTTACTTGTTTAATATTTGAAGTAATGGTCTGATTTTAACCTGTTTCAACAGGGTTCGTTCTTGGGTTATACAAAGCTTATGTATCAGTTATACCCTTTTATTGTCTTCACAATTGCGACCTGTATTTTGGTTACAAGGATTACATGGATGTACGCACAGATATCGTTAATATGATACAGTTAGTGCTGGGGTGTTACAAACATCAGCATAAACGCATAGTCGTGTATGTAATTGAAAAATTAGAAAAAAATAAATAAATTATATTAAATCTTTTCGTAAATCTTTTTGTATTTTGGGGTCTAGAGTAGAAACTTCAAATGAACCAAACTGTTAATTATTTATACGTTTCAGACAATTTTAATAATTTTGACATCGATTTTTTAAAGCATATTTTTGCATGTTTTGATCTTAGCAGCATAATTTGTCATATTTTTATAGAAAATCCTTATTTTAAAGTATATTTTACCAATTCAAATGGCATACACTTGAGAGAAAAACTTTGCATATTTTGCATCCAATAGAAACCTTTACATAATTTTTCATTAGTTACACTTATTTTTTTTCTGTTTTTTAAAAACGATTTTAATTTTAATGTTAAATATTAATAGAAAATTTATAATTCCTTAGTGCAATGGCTTAGGTTTGAATATTTTTAAGCGCAAAAAGAAAATATTTTCAGCAATTGCTAATAAAAATTACGTAATGTTTGGCATAAGTAGTAGATAATTGAAAATTTAACAACAAAAACAAAATATTTCTTAATTTTAAAGGCATATTTTCCAAGCATATTTTATGCGCATAAAATGCTTTTTTTAGTGCATATTTTTAGTTTTCCTGGTAATGAAGCAGGAGTTATTGTAAAATGTTTTTCCTTTTGCTTTTTAAATAAAAACTAAAAATAATTAATCAAAACACAACTTACTCTAGCTACTGCTACTAGATTCTCAGACACTTGCCGCAGCACATAATAAAAACTGACGACTTACCCTAAAAAAGAAACAAACAAAAGCAAAGATAAATAATTAAAAAAGACAACAATAAAAGATAACTGACAAATTATTTAAATATTCATTAAATTAAAACAACAAAATAGAAAATAATAAAGAAATTAATAACACATTTTTACAATATAAAAATTATTCATTTAACACTTAATAGTGACAACAAACAAACAAGTTTCTTTTTTTTTCTACTTTGTATTATTTTAATTTCAAAAAGCTGCTAATTGATAAGAAAGGAAAAAAATGCTTTAGTTATGCAGAAATTACTAATGCTAGCAGACTTTGCTAAGAGACCATTCCTTCGAACTGGTCGCCTGTCTATCCGTCTGTCTATTGCCATTTGTCTGCCACCCTGTTTTTAAAATTTCTAACATTTCAAATTAGTGTCGTTTGAATTCGTTTACTCGTTCACTCACTTTTCACTCTGAGCTGTTCCTGTTGCTGTCTGTTGTTTATTTTATTAACTCACAATACAAAATTTTACAAAATCATGTCTCTCCAGTGGGTTCTTCGTTTACTACTTTGGAAGGAGAAATGCACCAGAATAAGAAGAAAAAAACGTTTTTTTCTTTTAAATAAAATTAACAACTTTAACCAGACGAATGAAAAAATATTTATACCAAGATACATCGTGTCCAGCTCATTTAATATGCAAATTATTAAAAACAGACTTCGTTGGTAAAATCAAGACAATTCGATGAAAAATTGCAAAATGGTTTTCTTAAGAGTAATCTGTCCGTCCCACCTTTTTTTGTCTGGCAACTGATGATGTTGATTATTGCGACACCTGTTCTAAATGAGCTGCAATAAAATTAATAGTGTTTAAAATTTTAAATTGCACTCAATCAAGTTGTGAATGTAACAGCAATTAGCTACTGGAATTTATTGATTTAAATCAAATCAAAATGTTGTTACAGATTGCTAAAAGGGTGAAGGGGGGGCTTATAAGGGAAACTAGAGTAGTAGTAATTAGTCTGTGTTGGGATTTTATATGAAATAAATACATTTAGATTTTATTTTTATTTTAATTTCTTATTTTTATTTATTTTTTTTTTTTTTTTGAAAGGAAGAAAATTTATACAATTTTGAGGGACACAGAAAAAAATAAAAATGGACTTCAATTACGAAATTACTTATATTAATAAAATTTTTGAATGATTTTGCTCCAGTCAACAAAATGATAATATTAATTAACTATAATAATTGATTTTGGCTTAAATTCCAATTAATTTTTATTAGAATTAGGATTGAATGAATGAAGTTTATTTTATTTTATTTTATTTTTATTTTGTTTCTTATTTTTAATTTTTGTTATTTTTTTCTTTTTTTGGAAGGAAGAAAATTTATACAATTTTGAGGGACACTTATATTAATAAAATTTTCATTTGATTTTGCTCCAATCAACAAAATGATAATATTAATTAACTATAATAATTGATTTTGACTTCAATTCCAATTAATTTTTATTAGAATTAGGATTGAATGAATGAATTTTATTTTATTTTCTTATTTTTTTTTTTTGGAAAGGAAGAAAATTTATACAATTTTGAGGGACATAGAAAAAATTAAAAATAAAAATGAATTTCAATTACGAAATTACTTATATTAATAAAATTTTTGTTTGATTTTGCACCAATCAACAAAATGATAATATTAATTAACTATAATAATTGATTTTGGCTTAAATTCCAATTACTTTTTATTAGAATTAGGATTGAATGAATGAATTTTATTTTATTTTATTTTTATTTTGTTTCTTATTTTTTTTTTATATTTTTTTGGAAAGGAAGAAAATTTATACAATTTTGAGGGACACAGAAAAAAAATAAAAATAAAAATGGGCTTCAATTACGAAATTACTTATACTAATAAAATATTAATATTAATAAAAATGGTAATATTAATTAACTATAATAATTGATTTTGGCTTCAATTCCAATTACTGTTTATTAGAATTATGATTGAATATTTGCTTAAAATTAAGTAAGATTTGTATTAATTAAATTCTATAGTGAATTAAATCCTTTCTTCAACAAAAACGCGCGGATTTTAATATAATTATTTATTAAATTAAAAAAAAAATAAATAGAACAATACACGTTGAAACCAAAATGGATAAGACACCACGAATGCTGATGAAGTGTATAGCGGCAGAGAAAATACGTATTCTATTTTGTTGGTGTCCAATTATAGTCCACAAACTCTGCTTTGGTATTGCCAAACAGAGACAACAAGGCAATTAAGGACTGCAAAGTTGTTTACAAGTAAAATTAGAATGAAAAATGAAAACTTAAAATTTAATTAGAAGAAGCGAAAGTTGGTATATACATTGTGAATTTTAAATAACTTCCAATATATTTTGCTGGGTAGTTTCGTCTTATCGTCATATACACCCTGCTGAAATCACCAATAATCACGCATAAATCCCATTTTTTTAACCTTTGACATCGAATGTCATCTCATGTTAAGACGAAACTATATGTCAAGTTTCGTTTCGTATTTTGAAATTTAATCTAACCCCGGTACCAATGGCGAGAACATCTACCGAAATATTGAAACGATTAATAATCTCACCAAATATTTATAATTCGTACATTTCAAATAATTATTATTAAACACCTCTTCGAACACTGTACATATTTCGAATTATTATTATTATTATTATTATTGATAGATATAATGACGCCAAATAGCTGAAAATTTAAAAATTTATTCTGTATTTTTTTTGACAAATTTTTCTTTTTCTTTATATTTCTTTAAGAGCTGTAGACTTTTCCAAAAAAATGTAAACCAATTAAAAAATTACTTACATTAATTAAAAATATAATTAAATTTCAATATAAAGTTAATTAATCACTTTATTAAAAAAATATTTGTAAAATATTTTTCTGTGTACAAAGAAATATTTCTATTTATCGAAAAATTTTTCATTAAGAGAAAATTTATTCAAGTTTCGTTAAATTTTAGATAATTTTTCTTTTTATAGAAAATTTTCGATAAATTTTCTTTTATAAAAAATTTTTGAAAAATTTTCTTTTTATAACAAATTTTCTTTTTACGAAAAATTTTCCATAAATTTTTTTTTATACCAAATTTTCTGTTTACAGCAAATTTTCGAAAATTCTTTTTATAACAAATTTTCTATAAATTCTCTTTCTACACACTTGTCAATAAATTTTCTTTTTATACCACATTATCGATAAATTTCCTTTTTATAATAAATTTTCGATACATTCTCATTTTATAGAAAATTTTCGACAAATTCTCTTTTTTTTATACAATTTTCGAAAATCATGTTTTTATTCACATTTTTCTATAAATTCTATTTTTATGGAAAATTATCGATAAATACTCTTGTTATAGAACATTTTATATAGATTTTCATTTTATATAAAATTTCAAGAAGTTTTCTTTTTATGCAAAATTTTCGATAAATTTGGTAAAAAGTCTTTTTATAGAAAATGCTCGTAAAATTTTCTTTTTATATAAAAAATTCGGATAAATTTCCGTAGCATTTTCTTTTTATAGAAAATCTTTGATACATTTTCTTTTTATACGAAATTTTCGATAAATTTTCATTTTATAGAAAATTTTCGATAAATTTCCCTTTCTATAGAGTATCATAGATAAATATTCATTTTATGAAAAATCTTCGATAAATTTTCTTTTTGCAGAAAAATTTCGATAAATTTTCTATTTATGTTAAATTTTCAATAAATAAATTTTCTATTTATAGCAAATTTTCTATAAATTTCCTTTTTGTACCAAATTTTCGATAAATTCTCCTTTTACAGAAAATCTTCGATGTTATCTTTTTTTATAAATTTTTCGAAAAGTTCTCTTTTTATTTTCTGTTATAGAAAATTTTCTTTAAAGTTTTTTATTATAGAAAAATTTCTAAAGATTTTCTTTTTAAGCAAAATTTTTGATAAATTCGGTAAATTTTCCTTTTTCTTAATTTTCGTTAAATTTTGTTTTTAGAGAAAAATTGCAATAAATTTTGTTTTTAGATAAAATTCTTGTAAAAATTTCTTTTTATAAAAAATTTTCTATAAATTTTCTTTTTTGTAAAAAATTTTTGATAAATTTTCATTTTGTACGAAATTTTCGATAAATTTTCATTTTATAGAAAATTTTTCGATATTTCTTTTTATACAATATTTTCTTTTAATAACTTAAATTAAATTTTCTTCTTATAATAAATTTCTGATAAGTTTTCTTTTTATACAAAATGTTCGATAGTTTCTTTTTGTAGAAAATTTTCGATAAATTTTTTTTATAGAAAATTTCTAAAAATTTTCTTTTTGTAGAAAATTTTCGATGTTTTCTTTTTATAAAAAATTTTCGTAATTTTTTTTATAAAAAATTTTCCATGTTTTCGTTTTGTGGGGATTTTCGATAAAATCATTTTCTTTTTAAAGAAAATTTTTGATAAATTTTCTTTTTATACCAAATTTTCTTTTTCGAAAAAATTGCAAATAATTTTCTTCTTAGAACAAATTTTTGTACAATTTTCTTTTTGTAAAAATTTTTCGATACATTAGCTTTAAATATAAAGTTTTCCATATTCAGAAATAATTATCATTTTGTATATAAAATATCACATGAATATCTAAAGAGGTGAATATCTATATCTCTAAACACGATTTTTGAGTTTACAATCCAGCCTAAATCTAATAAAAATTTTTTTAAAAAACCCCTTAACATTTGTTTTATTATCACTTTCCAGTGATCTTAAACATGCACGACTTTAAATCAGATTTTTATTTTCTAGTCGTAAAACAAAGCCCTGATTCAAACGTCAATATTTTTATGACTTTAGAATGTGACAAAAATTAATTGTTTTCTTCTCTTCGTGCCACAAATGTTTATCATATAAATGAATAGTTTCTTCGGGAAAAATGACAACAATTTTCCTATGAGTTCAATGTAAGAATTTTGATTTATTACCTCTCACCACAAACCAATTTGGAATTATAGCACACACACATTCATCTAAATACTCACTCAAACACACACCCAGCTATCATGTTTTCCCAGCAAACCAAAGCTTTGATTTAAAATTTGAGAATGATTTGAAATCAAACAATTTCTCAAATGTAAACATTTGAGAAAAATTTGATAAACATTTTAAAATAATAGTATTCTTAACAAAACGGATAATATTTTCTCCAATTTTGATATGAAGTTGAAATAAAGTTTGAATTAACCTTTGATATTAAAGAAAAAAGACATAATTTTTCAAACGTTTGAAATATGATAACTTCTGCATTTGCTGGGTTATTACACTACACTTGATTGATATTTATTATTCTAGTCAGGGGTTGGGAGGATGACAACATAAAACATGTAAGTATTAGTGTAAATTTCCTGGAAATGTTATTTAATGTTCTTTTTCAATAAATGAACACACGAAATTCATTTTACAGTTTAATTGTTTTTTCTTAACCTCCTATAGTTCCTCCTCTCTTATAACGTGTTGTATTATATTTTTGTCATTATTTTGATTTTGAACTTTAAAAGTGTGGGTTCACTTGTCACATAAATGTCAACGTATATGATTTTGAATAGTGACAATGACAACGACAAACAACACTTATCGATCAATATATAATTAATTGTTTTTGGTTTTGTGTGCTTGTATGAGTAAGATTGCGTGTGTGCGAACACAAGTGTATAATTCAACCAAAATTGATTAATTTCCTCTTCAGATATTTAAGTCTGCGTATAAATACAATAAAAATAAAAACAATAAACAATCATATCCACAATTGAAATTTGTTTACAAATTTAATTGTTTATTTTGAAATGATACTCACTTGTTCAGTATTCACGTAAGTATCACAATATTTAAATTCATGAATATGTCAATGAATATGTACATAAGTGTTGCAATTGCTAGAAATTTTTGCTATGTATTAAGGGGAGATAACACAAAATCGCTTAGTAAGCCACTATTAAAAATGATCAATTAATTTCATTTAACTGAAATTTAATTTGACGAAAAATAATTATAATAATAATAATAAGAATGTGTTTAAATCAAATATAATATAAATGAAATATTTGGAATATTAGAAAATAAGACCTGAAATATGTAGAGTAAACATTTAAATACACCTTTGCTATAAATAACCGAGCCTATTGAGCCAAAAAACAAATAAATAAATAAATAAAAAATAAAAAAAAAGTATAAATTTTTAATATATGTATATGACTTCTATTTAAGGTTGTCAATTAATTATTCGCGTTTAATTTTGATCGAATAAAATTTTACATTTTTTTTTTTTATAGGAGAGATCGACTAAGTTTAAAATATAATTCGTTTAATCAAACGATTTAAGAATAGAAGTTGTTCGGAAAATAAAAAAACACATTAACATTTCGCAAAATATAAAAGACACACCTCATAAGATGTGAAATCAAAACAAACCCCTGATTTTTATACCCATTATCCAAAAATACACAGAAAGAAATATTATATACAATTTTTCAATTAATTTATTAATTATTTTTATTTTAAAGTTCAATTAATATATTAACTAATACAATTAATTTTTCAAATTAATTTAAATTTTTCTTTCAAAACTTGAAAAACATTTGAAAACAAATTATTTAAATAGAAAAACAATTTGAAAAAAAGAAAACATAATTTTTATATAAAATACGTAAGATTTTTGATTTAATGGATTTTATTGCTTCCAAATAGCAGATTACAAAGAATATTCTGTATACAGATTTCATTAATTCTTAAATACAATTTCATGCGTTAGATGAGATTTTTATGTATTCCCAAGTTCTTACAGATATTTCCATGACTTATGCAGAAATTTAAAAACTATGCCAATTCCCGAGCTATTTATTTGCTGTTTAAAAAGTTAATATGTTTTAATTATTTTATAGATTTTTTTCAACAATCTGATGTTTAATATCCAGATTAAAACGTCGCCGCAGATATTAAGTACAATTTTAGTGGTATATTATTTTTTTTTTGGAACGACCACACGAGGTAACCGCGAGGTGAAACTTTTCACATATCATTATACTCCAACAGTTTTTGGTGACTGTCCCTAATTAGCTACTTTACGAACTATATTGGTGCACCACTAGTTACTTTATTAGCTACGTGATTCGTAACTTTAGCATGGGCATATCAAAGGAAGAAGTCAGTTGCCAACTCCACAACTACGAGATGGAAATTTTTTGGACAAACAATCACCTCCATGACTACAAAGGATCGGTAAAATGACAATCGCCACCTACACGAATACGAGATGGACTTCTTCTTTTTCGAGTTCTTTCCGTTTACCATACGGTCAGTAGAGCAGCAATTGTCATCATCAGTGTTGCCAATTTAGCCTTTTTGAGGCTAAATCTTTACTTTTTATTTTGCTTTTTATTTTGCCTCGTTTTAGCTTCTAGCTTTTTTTCTAGCCTTTTTTTTGATTCTTAAAATTGCCTTAAAAAGCGTAAAGTTTTAGTATTTCTACAAATAAAAAAATAATTTCTTATTTGCTTTTACTAATTTTATTTTTACAGAATCATCCATTTTAGCATTTTAAGTATTAATTCGCACAAATAATCGATATTATTTATAGTGAACAAAAATTTTCTCCTTTGGCGCTTCGTTCTACGTAACAGACATAACTCACCTTATTTTATTGACTTATTTAATCAAATATTATAATTATCTTTTAATAAACTTTAAGAAAAAAAATATATACAAAAGCGAAAAAAAAATAATTATAATTCAAAAATAACGAAAAATCACTTCAAAACATTATATCATTTCTCATATGAAATACAGTGCAAATTCAGTATTCGCGACTACCCATTATCTCGACGCCCTGGTTATGGCGACGGCTTAATTTTTAAAATTACTGGTTCTATTATCGTGATAGTTTACGAAAAACGGGTTCTATTTTCGCAACTTTTATATATATTTTTTTTAATTTGATTACAATGTCTATAACAAAAAAGGGAAATCCCCGTCTTTTGGTATATTAACCGTTTTGAATGATTTTGATCTTCAATTTTGTCAGTTTATTCGTGTCATTTGTTGTGTAAATACATCTCTTAATATGGGAAAAGTTCAACATAATGAAGAAGATAACATGCCCTTAAATATTTTACAAAATATAATTCATAAAGAAAATGAAAATCTTTAAACTATTGGTACACTTGTAGCTCAAATAGGTACGGAATATCATTTTACGAATACTGATATAAAGAAGAATTTCATGTGGAAAGTAACGAGAAGCAAATGGAATTATCATATACGGTGATTGGGTGATTTTTCATTAGATCATTTTGTTGGCAGCTGTTCTGTGTTTTATTTAAAATTATTAAAATAAAATATTTAAAACTAATTAGAACAAGAAAATAAAATAAATAAAAAATAAATTTTTAAATAAAAAAAAAAAAAAATATTTTAGTTCTTTTCTGGCCTTACTTTTTGGGGCATTTAGCCTTTTCTGATCCTTTTTAAAATACAATTCAGCCTCTTTTTTTTTTGTCACCTCCTGGCAACATAGGTCATCATGCTCATTGTGGGATATATAGGAGTGAGCCTGGGAAGTTGTATACCAATGAAAATTACTGTCGAAAAGGGGCCAGTTGGCACCAAATAAACTGCTGGTATATAACAAATAATACATTCTGAGAATCACAGTGATTACATTTAATGTATATTTAATTTACTTATAATTTTTGTATTTTTACAATTTTTTTAAGTTTCCAATACACAGAGAAAAAAAATTCATATATTTGAACATTTTTTTCATAAATATTATGTATCGAAGATGACGAAGATGTTCAAGTCTTCTTGACTCTTGATTCATTTCAAAAAATGTAAAAAAGTGTTAATATTTAAGACATTATTCTTAAATATTATGAACTGAAATCGGCGAAAGTATATCTATACTCAATGAAAGTAATTTATTACTTTTTTCTGTGTAATATTAAATCTATATCCTTTGGATCAACATAGATTTAATTAATTCTTAAATCGAATTGATAAATATACTTTTTAATTTTGAGCAAAATTTCAATGATATATGTAAATGATAAATTAATTAAAATTTACCAAAATTTCAATTATTCTCACTTAATATACTATTTGATGATTTGTTGATTGTATCAAAATCAAACAAAAATGTTTAATATAAACAATTTCGTAATTAAAATCCATTTTTATTTTATTTTTTTTTCTGTGTATGGTGGTTTTATTAAGTTTTTCATTCTATTTGCATTATATAAAAATATTTATATGACGTCATGAAATTCTAAAATGATATAGCTATGTCCATCTGTCTGTTAAAAGCACAATACACAGTGCTTTGTTCCAATATATCGATGGGAAAAAAATAAAAGAAGTTTTTGTAGAAAATTTAAACTTGATACGCATATTACGTTAGATTTAAAATTATTATATATAAAGGACACGCCTACCAGCCATATATTCTGAAATTAAAAAACAACTAAATTTCTTCTAAAATACTATTCAGAACTTTACCAAAATTTGTGATTGCAGTTAAATGAAGATTAATTTTTATTTGAATCGGAATAAGAACACACCTACCTACCATATATCCTGAAATTTAAAAAAGCATTTTCAGCTGGAATACAGATCTTAGTTTTATAAAAATAGAAGCAGTTGTCATAGAGAATTGAAACTTGTTACACACATTACCTTGGGGCGAAAGTAGATATATACACAATGGGGCAAAGAAGTGGATTTTACGGCACTAACTAAACAGTAAGTTTTTATAACAAGACATTGGTATCGTTGAAAAGAGAAAGATTTCAGCATTTTTAAAATATTAAAAAAGTTATATGTCACATTTGAAAAAATCAAATAAAAAGTAAAAATATACTGTTTTTTGTTCAATTATAACTTGCATTATTGTAAGATAAGCAGTTTTATGAATAATTTGACACTGAATGGTTTACTAAATCGATTCTTGATATCTTGAAGATATCTTAATGAAATTTGACACATAACTTCCTTTCCAATGAGCACTCAAGTGAATTTCGTGGAAATTGTGATAAAAATTTTTTCCCGAAATACATTTTTAATGTTTCGATTAAAGTGAAAATTATGAGATTTAATTTTGTGACTATCGGCTCAAATTTGCATCTACATAAGGCTTCCCAATGAAAATCATTTTTGGAAAATCATAAGTGTATACATTTCATATAGATGCCAATATCGAGATCAAATTTGGCTGTTAGTTATATTAACTCATGACACTGTAGAAAAATCTCATAAACATCTTATGTTGCATATTTTAAATTATCATTTACGCGATATTAGTATTTTGGTCTATGTATACAAATTTCTTTAAAACTATGTATACAAATTTCTTTAAAAATTATATATACACCGAAAAAATTATTACCTTATATTTTTCAATTAATACAACTGTTTAATTTTACATCAAAATTTAATTAATATATTCAAGCAATTCAAGTTAGTTTTTTTCTCATTAAAATTTTTAATCCATTCAATCATCAACTTCATTGATTTAATAAATTTTTAATTCGAAAATTTTTTCGGTTTTTCATTTTTTACAGTTATTTGTAATTGACATAATAATTTTGGTGAGAGGTGCAATTAAAAAAAAAAAAATAATTGGGTGAATTATTTTGGTGATTGGTGACTTTTTCTGTGTATAGCAACAAAGCAATAGAGTAGTATCAAAAAAATGATATTGTATTTATGCCGAATGAGACTAATCCACCAAATTGTACAGAACTCCGGCCAATTGAAAGTTATTGGACCCCACTAAAAAAACATTTAAAGGACACTTAAGCCCAGCAAAAATGAAACGGAGTTTAAAAAGAAGTGTACTTATTCCAGCAATAAAGTAACCGAATATAAAATACAAGCTCTAATGGTATGAATTCCAGAAAATTTCAGATATTTTATTAAAAACCAATAAGAAATAATTTATTCTTTTAAATTTAAAACTTGAATATAACGCATATTAATAAAAATGTAGTTAAAAAAAATTCCTCCATTGATTTTGCTTTTATAACCAGATTTGTATGAAGGAGGGTTTTTCATGCACTGTCTTATATTCTTATTTAACTTAATGCCCTTTCACAATATTCCAAAGTTTGACTAAATTTTAATAATATTGTTCAAACTTAGTTTGAACAATAAAATTTTATGTTGAAAACCTATATATTTAATATTTTATTAATTATTGTATAATTGCTGTTACTATTAGATCAATTGTATTATCTACTAATTTATTACATGTAAGTACCAATTATTTACACTAAATGTAAAATTGTAAATCTTATTGTGAATTTGTCATAAATTAATCTTGAATTTATAACTAACTACTAACCATTTCAGTGGGAATTCGAAAACTTGAAGATCGCTTGAAACAAATTAAGAGATTTTCCGGTCTTCCTCTTTGCATCCTCTAACTGGTAACAACACGTTTTAATAAAATATCTAAATTTACTATTAAAATCATAAATCTTATGCCTTTAATTTTTATACTATTATAATTAGAACTGAGTACAAATCCAATTAACTAATTAATTTCCTTAGAAATTAATACGAGTCAATTCATGGTCCTTCGAACCGGATATGAACCAGTGACCTATAGATCTATAGTAAAACTTAGTTTCTTTGTTGAAAAACTATATATTTTTTATTGTATTAATTATTGTATAAATGAATTGTATTATCCACTAATTTATTACATGTAAATATCAATTATTTACACTAAATGTAAAATTGTAAATTTTATTGTGAATTTTCCTATAAATTAATCTTGAATATTGTGAATTTATATATGTATATATATATATATATATATATATATATATATATATATAGGGTGATCGAGGTTCCCTACTTTTTTAAAGAAAAAAACACAGAAAATTCAAATTTAATGGGGAATGTTTATTATCATTTGAAAAAACATTCTTTGTTATTTTTTTTTTTTTTTTTGATGATTATGTCTAGCAAATATTGGCCGTTGCTACGTCGCAGATGGTCCATCGGTTGAGTCCAATTTTCGATGACTCGTTCGAGCATTTCGACTGGTAACTGGCGAATGACATGCGTGATGTTTTCCTCCAAAGCCTGAATCGAAGCGGGTTTGTCCGCATAAACTTTAGACTTTACATATCCCCACAGGAAAAAGTCTAACGTTGTGATATCACACGATCTTGGTGGCCAATCGACTGGCCCAAAAAGTGAAATTATGTGCTCACTGAAGTGTTCGCTCAATAAATCCATTGATTGATGCGATGTGTGGGAAGTGGCGTCGTCTTGCTGAAACCAAATGTCGCCGAGATCACGAGCTTCAATTTCAGGCATCAAATAGTCGGTTATCATGGCACTATAACGGTCGCCATTAACGCTTACGTTCGCACCGGCATCATTTTTAAAGAAATATGGACCGATGATTCCACCGGCTCACAAACCACACCAAACCGTTGTTTTTTCTGGATGAAGTGGCAGTTCTTGAATCTCTTCAGGTTGCTCTTCGTCCCAAATGCGGCAATTTTGTTTGTTTACATACCCATTGAGCCCGAAATGGGCCTCATCGCTGAACAAAATTTGCCTCGAAAACGTCGGATCTTCTTGGAACTTTTCAAGAGCCCATAGAGCGAAGCGATGTCGCTTGGGAAGGTCGAGTTAATTCAAATATATTTTTTTCGGAACAATTCCTGATTATATATGTATTAGCAATGATTACTTAATACTTATTAGACCCAAAAATTGAGAAAATTATAAAAATATTTTTTTTCAAAAAAAAAAAAGGAAAAAACACTTGTTTTCTTTTTTCCCTAACAATTCAAACCTTTAAAAAATCCAAACGGTCATCCAACACCCTAAAAACTTTTTTGACAAAATCTGAAAGATTTTATCAAAAACACAAAAAATAAAAATTTTCTCTTGAATACGAAAACAAACAAATTAACGGGTTTTTGATTTATTTGACTCAATAAGTTGTCGGTTTTAGTTTTTTCTTGTCAAACACTAAATTTATCTTAACAATATATCTTATGAAATTTTTGTTAAAAATCTATTGGTTTTATAATGAAAATATGTATATTGCTAACGAGTAAGAAAAAAAAAAATAAAAAAAAAATCACTAAACATACAAACCAGGGATGGAAAAGATGATACTGTAGTACGTTTTTTTGATACTATGTAACATTCAAAAGTACCGAAGTACTCAATCGAGTCATTTGATGTTGTCAAACGATTAGCTTGATATTCCACAATTTGAATTAAATTTTTTTTATTGTTTTGGAGATATATAATTTTCGAATAGATAAAATATAGGTTGTTTTTCTTAACACTTTTGTTTTAGATTTAAAATTGATATTCAGAAGTAAAAATGAAATTATAATGGACACTATTTATGATTAAATGCTGATTCTTTGAGTTTCCAAAAAATTAGACAAGTAATTAGGATAATTCAAATAAGTTTACAGGGCAAACAAATTACATTATAGAAACATTTGAGTTGTAGGTTTAATTTATTAAATATGAATATGTAGAATCATTAATAGAACTACAAGTTTCCATGCTCTATAAATCAAATTTAAGAGAAAATATTCCGAATTTCAAGGACATCAGATAATGAAGGCTGAAGTTTTCGATTTTAAGAAATTAATCTTTGACGAATTTTTTTTTTTCGTAAGTTTATTTCAATAATAGTATAGCATTTTATTAAGATCTTCATATATTACTATAATATTTAACCTGAATATTACAGTATAAATAAATAACTGTTAAAAATTTGAATTTTAGTACTCTGAGAGTAGAAAAAGTACTATTTAAAAACTATTTTGATAACGAAAAATATTTTTACTTTCCATTCCTGATTCAGACATACATTAAATAAAAATAAACAAGTCAACAAACCAAATTATAGAAAGGAGTGTGTGTGTGCATGTGTATAAGACGTTAAATGCAACTAATAAAACAGAAAAAAAAGACAAAAAAACAATTTAATTTTCAACAACAATCTGTTTTAAATATGGTGAGAAATTTCTGTTTAAAAGAAAATTAAAATAAACTTAATGGCTTAATAAATCTCCTAAATTAAACTAATGAAAATTAAAACCAAAAAGTAGAAGAAACCGAAAAACAATCACAAGATCATTAAGCGCCATATGTTGGAAATTTCAAAGAGGAAATCTAAATCAATAAAACTGAAAAGAAGAAAAAAAAAAAAATAAAAGAATAAGAATGAAACTACATTACTAAAAGAAATGATAATTGCTCTGAGCTGTAGATTGAACTCCCAAGTGACATGTTTTGATAATGCATTCATTCGATGAATGAATGAGTGATGATGATGACGATGATGATGAGAATGTTTGTTGCTGTTGTTTGGTGTTACACATTTACAAAGTTCATTTTTTTTTGTTTGAAAAACTCCAGAGAGTTGACAATGATGTTGTAGGTCTCGTCTGATGTGTTGTTGTCTATTCGTATGTGGCAATCATGGTAATGTTTGTTTTTTGTTTCTAACTCTTTTCTGAACAAAAGAACACCCAAACATACGTTCCTGGACTAGCTATTGTACCTATAATTTCAATCGTACATAGACACATACTTATAGAGTCGTTGCAACAACAGGTACAGTTAGTTTCAATTGAAAATGATTGAAATCAAATAACGCCAACTTAAGCAGCAGCAACACTTCCCCTACACATTTAAAAATTAAACAGTTAAGAGCGAAATTTATAGAAAATTTTCTAAAAAAAAAAAAAAAAATATTGAAATTTTTCTGTAAAAATAAAATTTATCGATATTTTGGTATAAAAAGAAAATTAAACGCAATTTTCTAAAAATCTAAAAACAAAATTTTTTGTAAATTATCTAAAAAATTTAACGATAATTTTCTTTTTGGAGATTTTCGTATAAAAGTAAAATTTATTAAAATTTTCGTAGAAAAATACAATTTATAGCAATTTTCGTATAAAAAGGAAATTTATCGAAATTGCGTATAAAAACAAAATTTATCGAAATTTTCGTATAATAATTTATCGAAATTTTCGTATAATAATTTATCGAAATTTTCTATAATAATTTATCGAAATTTTCATATAAAAGGAAATGTATAGAAATTTTCGTATAAAAATTTATCGAAATTTTCGACAATTTAAAAATAAATTTCAAAAATTTGTACAAACGAAAATTTAACAAAATTTTCTATGAATTTTCTGAAAAGAAAATTTTCTATAAATTATCTAAAAAGATAAAAATAAAATTTATAGATTCTCGTTAAAAAAAAAAAATCGAAATTTTCGTATAAGAATTTATCGAACTTTTTGTATAAAAGAAATTTCATCAAAAATCTTCCATTAAAGGAAAATTTATGGAAAAATTTTCTTTAAAAAGAAAAAATAGCAAAAATTTTCCATGAAAAGAAAATTTATCTAAATTTTTCTTTTAAAAGAGAGAAGGTAGCGAAATTTTTCAATAAAAATAAAATTTATAAACTTCCATAAAAAGATATTTTCTATAAAAAGAAGATAAATCGAAAATTTTCCATAAAAAGAAAAGTTTCTATAAAAAGAAAATTAATAGAAAGTTTCCATAAAAATAAAATTAATAGAAAATTTTCTATAAAAATAAAGCTAGTCGAAATTTTTCTCTAAAAAAAATTAATCGAATACTTTCCATAAAAAGAAAATTTATCGAAATTTTTCATAAAGAAAAAATTTATTGAAAATTTTCTATAAAAGGAAATTTATTGAACATTTTCCATAAAATGACAATTTATCAAAAATTTTCAATAAAATGAAAATTTATCGAAAATTTTCCATAGAAAGACAATTGATCGAAATATTTCCATAAAAAGATAATTTATCGAAAATTTTCCTTAAGACAATTTATCGAAAATTTATTGAAAAATTTTCATAAAAATAAAATTTATTGAAATTTTTCTATAAAAAATAAAATTTATCGAAAATTTTCCATAAAAAGAAAATTTATCAAAATTTTTCCATAAAAAGAAAATTTATCGAAAATTTCTCCATAAAAAAGAAAATTTATCGAATATTTCCAATTAAAAGGAAATTTATTGAAAATTGTCCATAAAAGAAAATCTATCGAATATTTTCAATAAAACAAATTTAGCGAAAATTTTCCATAAAAAAAAAAAAATTATCGATTTTTTTTTATATAAAAAAAATTAAAAAAAAAAAAAATTAGCAAAAGTTTTCTATAAAAAATTTCCTATAAAAATAAAATTTATCGAAAATTTTCAATGAATATAGGAAAATTTATCGAAAATTTCTTTATAAAAAAAATTTAGCAAAAATTCTATAAAAAGAAAATTTAGCAACAATTTTTCATGAAAAGATAAATTTGTCGAAAATTTGTAATAGGAAAATTTATCGAAAATTTTCTATGAAATTTTTTAAAAACAATTTTCCAAAAATTTTATATAAAAGGAAAAGTGGTGGAAACTATTAATCAATACATATTATATACAACATTTACCCCATACTGTGCCTTTAAAGAAACATTAGAATTGTAAATCCTATTTCACTGTATCTCCGAGTGTGTTCAAAGTTTTGTTATGTCTATACAGGCACACTGAAGTAAAATGTATGTTTGAATATCTTTTGGACTCATGTCATGGTTAGAAACTTTCATGAAACCAAGTGATTATTCATTACAATTGCTTTAGAAAATTTTCATAGTTTTTTTTTTTTTCATTTACTATTTTGCTTTCCTTTGTTGTTGCTGTTTTCTTTTCATTTCTAAGCTCCTTTTTGTAACAAAAATAACATTTGCATAAAAGCATCTGGGACTTTACAATTGTTGCAACTACAACAACACCAAACAATTATACAAAACATGTAATAATAACAACAAAACAACAGCAACATCAAAATCGGCAGCAACAACAGCAGCATCAGCTTTAGCAACACAATTTACAAAAGAAACAAAATGCCTTTGAGCAAATATAAGAACCAAACAAACAAACAAACGAATGAATTACAAAAAAGTTGTCAATTGTTAATATGTGGGGACAAAACATGGTCAAGTTTTGTTGTTGTTGCTAATAAAACAAACAACAACACCAACATTGGCAACTGAAAAAATAGAAAAAAATGTTTCTTTTAGCCTTAACATGGTTAAAAGAAAAGTTTTCGCTGTTTTTTTTTTAATTTTTTTTTTTTTTTTTGTTCTCTCGTGTTTTTAATTTTCTGGCAACAGGTTATATGTGATTTTTCTTATGTCTTTCTTTTTCTACAAGTCCATCTAATTTTTTTAAGCATTTCTTTAGCTTTATGTTGTATGTTCGTGTGTTTTACCTCTATAGAGATTTTCAATTCTTGATTATGCCAGGACACTGGTGGCTGTTGAGGAAAGAAAAGTTAGTTACAAAAAAAGAAAAAAATAAACCAATTCCCACTGACGAACAAGAAAATTTGTAACATTGCGAAAATCGGCGACAACAACAGCAGCCACAAAAAAATCAAATATCAATGCGAAAGTACCTACAATTTTTTTTTTTTTTTGAGACCAACCAATTTGATTACAAAATAGGGAAAGCAACTGATCCTAAATATTGTCTGAAATAGAACTGAACTACAACAGAACTGAAACTGAACTAAAAGAGAACTATAATTGAAATAGAACTGACTTAGAATTGAACTAAAGCTAAGCTAGAACTGAATTAGAACCGAACAAGAACTGTACTAAAACTGAACTAGAATTGAATTAGATCCGAACTAGAACTGAACTAGAATTGAACTAGAACTAGAATAGAACTAGAACTGAACTAAATCTAAACTAGAACTACAACTGAATTAAAACTGAACTAAAAGTGAACTAGAACTGAACTGGAACTGAAATAGAACTGAGCTAGAATTTAACGTGAACTAACCTAGAACTGAACTAGAACTAGAATTTAGCTAGAACTAGAATTGAACTAAACATGAACTAGAACTAGAACTGAATCAGAACTGAACTAGAACTTAACTAGAAGTGAACTAGAACTGAATTAGAACTGAACTAAATTTGAACTAGAATTGATCTAGGACTGCACTAAATCTGAACTAGAATTGAACTAGGACTGAACTAGAACTGAACTAAAACTGAACTAGTATTGAACTAGAACCGAAGTAGAACTGAACTAGAACTAAACCAGAACTGAGCTAGAATTGAACTAGAACTTAGAGCCGAACCAGAATTGAACTAGAACTGATTTAGCATTGAACTGGGATACAACTTTCCTGGAAGTATAAAACTAAATTGCCTGATTCTATCGCTCTTCCGAAGGGCACATGGAAAAATTCTTAGCTTCACTTGAATCTTTTTCTGCGAGTTCATTCTCTTCAACTTTAAGCTTTCGCAAGCAATAGCAAAGCAAAAAGGTCCAAAATGCACAACGTGCAAAAAGCGTGTTACATTTGACTGGACTTATTTGGAAACTATACGTTTTTTTCTATTTACAAACTCAATGTTTAAATGAAGAAAAGAAAGAAATACTATTTATTAAGAGTATTGCAAAAAAAAAAGGTTGAAGCAAATAACAACAAGTGAGGCTAACGCTACTCCTGATGGATGGTGGTGGTACTTTATTTTTAGTGATCAATTGATATAAGCAAAAGACTGATGATGACCATCAAGAATGATGTATTTGTACACCCATACATTTTGACATGAAAACTATGCCAAATGCCACTGTTTCTTAAAATAAAATACAAAAAAGCACTAACGAAAAATGAGGGATCCTCTACCAAACAAAACAATAAAAAAAACTAAACGCATTAAAATATGTTCTAACATGACTGGCTAGTTAGTCAAGTTAAACAAACGTATGACTCTGTTGACTCTATTGGTAACTTCATCATACATCACGCAGGAGGCTTACAACATATTCATACCAATACTAAAGTATGATTGGACGCATGCAAGTGTCTGTCTCTCCGCCTGCCGAATAGCTAATACAGAATATATAATAACAACAAAACAATTGATCGCTTATCATTTAAAAACTACGAGAGTTGAGCTGACGCAACACTAACAGCACTTTGTTTATTCTAGTGCTGGTTTCTCTAGAAATCAAACCTTCCTACCGGAGTAGGCTCAACAAAAACCAAAAAGCAACAATGAGTCTTACCATAAACTTTGTATGCAACTGTTTACGTTTAACAAGTGTATATCAAAAAAATCCATGCGGACAGCTTAATATAAACCAAAAACCATTACGTTCATCTTCCTTTCAAGCATTTGCTCTCCTTTGTATATTTTATTTGTTAGCAGCTTCTTAAGTTTAAGTTAAAAACTTTTGTTCTTTATTATGCTGGTTTTTTGTATTCTAATGTTTATTGAATTGCAAACAACGAAAGCAGCAAAAGTCGTCTCATCATCTTCTGCAGCAGCAGCAAGAACAGTGAGAGATAAAGAAAAAAAACCCCTGCCGTGTATTTCTTATTTTTCCAATTGCACCTATAGGAAGCTTATGATCTTGTCAATTTGATATAATGTCGGTTGTATGTTTGTAACACACTCAAGATACAATAGAACAGAAGACAAGTCTCCTCTAGGATTACACCACAACTCCAACCATTGATATATGACCCTATAAAATTAGACCGCTTATTCGTTTAATAAATGCAGATATTTTTGCTATTTTTAATGTTTGGATTTCTTATGTGGAGTCAGATGCAAAAGGAAAAAAAGTTCATTGTACCGGCTAGTTAGTTTAAGAAAGCAAAAAACTATTAAAGTAAAGATTATTGATCGATCAATTTTTGTAATAGAAAAATGTGTGTGAGCGATGGTTTTGCTGCTCTTATCAGATAATTTAAAACGAAGGAAATTGATTATATATTTCTTTTTTAAATGAAAAAAGTTTAAAATGCATGTGTAGGAAAAAATCAGAAATTTATAACACACTTTTACTTAGAAAACCTTCATCATTTAACTCTAATATAAATAAAATTGAACTGGAACTTAACTAGAACTGAATCAAAACTGAACTAGAACTGAACTAGAACTTAACTGCAACTGAACTAGAAGTGAACTACAACAGAACTGGAATTGATGTAGAATAGAACTAGAACTGAACTAGTTCTAAACTAAAACTGAACTAAATCTGAACTATAACTGAACTAGAACTGAACTAGAACTGAATTACAACTGAACTAGAACTATAACCGGAACTAGAATTGAAATATAACTAAAATAGAACCGAACTACAACAGAGCTATAACTAAAATAGGACCGAACTACAACAGAACTAGAACTGAAGCAAAACTGAACTAGAAATGAACTACAACAGAGCTAGAACTGACGTAGAAAAGAACAAGAACTGAACTAGTTCTAAACTAAAACTGAGCTATAACTGAACTAAAACTGAACTAGAACTGAATTACAACTGAACTAGAACAATAACCAGAACTAGAACTGAACTATAACTAAAATAGAACTGAACTACAACCGAACTATAACTGAACTAGAACTGAACTGGGACTGAATTAGACTGAACTAGAACTTAGCTGAAACTAAACTATAACTGAAGTAGAACTGAACTAAAGCTAAACTAGAACTGAATTACAACCGAACTAGAACTAAACTGATTTAGAACTGAATTGGAAATGAACTAGCATTAAATTGAAACTGAATTTATTTAATTAATGAAAATCCTCCTAAAGAAATTTCTCCTGCAATTTTTAAATTCTCAATATCCATATTCTTGTACAACAGTAAAACTTTTATGGATCTCATAAAAATCTTTGACAAACATTTTCGAAAGTTTTCCTTATGGATCCATTTAATTTTGTGTTCAGTTTCTACATTATATTTGTGACTTTAATTTTCTTACTACACGTTGCGAAAAACAATTCTATGAATTTTTTATATTCCAATTGTAAAAGCCAACAATTACAAATTGTCATTGCCGGAATTTATAGCAGGGAAACATTTTCTAGTCAATGGTCAAAGTAAAACAAGGAGTAGTTGCTGTTGTTTGCCTAAGCTTTGTATACACCTCCTTATAGAATAGGCTCAGTGTGAGTAGTAGACATTATTTGTAGTCTGCTGGACTTTTATGTAAAACTGGGGAAAAGGGAGCTAATGCAAACTATGGAGTAACTGAAGAAGAGTTAGACGAAAACAACATTAAAAAAAATGTAATGTTCAAGTGATGCTGCAACAAAGCAATAACACATCTTACAGTTTTTTCTCTATCTTTTGCTGTTTTATTGTTGTTGTTGTTGTGCTGTATTCAAGTGTTTGCATTAGTAATGAGCTGCGTCACCATTATTGTCAGGAAGTTTTTCATTTCATTCCATAAAGCAAGAAAGCAAAAGCTCACACAAAAAGGTAATGGGTTAACGAATGCAAAAAGGAGAAAAGAAAAAACGAGTCAAAACAAAGGAAAAAAAAAGAATTGTTGAAGCGTCGAGCAAACAAACTCTCCTTTATATAATTGTTATAATTTGACACTATGGGAAATATGGTAAAGCTTTCCAGATAAAAATTAAAAATAATGAATGCATTGTGAATATTCACAGAAAAAAATAAAAGTGGACTTCAAATACGAATTTTTTTATATTAATTATGTTTTTAATTAATTTTGCTCCAATAACCAAAATATAATAACAACTAACTGATAATAATTTATTTTGGTTTAAATTTCAATCAATTTTTTTTAATAAAATTAATTAAATTTATGATTGAATGTTTGAGTAAAATCAACCAAAAATTTTATTAATTTATTTCTACGATTAATAAAATCCTACCATCAATAGAGGTACTTGATTTTTATTATAGTTATTTATTAAATTTTTTAAAATATTTAAATTCCAAGTTTGATTGGGGGAAATGAAACATGATAGATAGTTTCATTTTGGCGTCTTAAACATCTTGCTAAAATTATCAATAATTAGGTATAAATAAGATTTTGAATTCGTTCCAATAAAAATTTTCATATAAACCTATCAGAGAGCCTTTACGACCTAGGATGACATATCAATAAAAACATTAAAGCATATAATAGATGTCTAAACAAAACGTCAAAAAAAAAAATCAATATGAACACATCTCCCGTATGCACACAATCTTTGTATAACTGCTTTCACACCAAAATGAATCTTGTAATTAAATATAAATCCCGCTACCATCGAGTGCAACATATACAAAAGCATCAAAATGATTAAAAATCTCATTAAGTATTTAATTTTCCTACTCACTAAATGATTATATATTAAACGTGCCTCCGAAAACTGAGCAAATCCTTACAACATGTATAAACATGTATAATTATATAATTCAGTTTTTTAACGATAGAATGAGCCGAAATTATTGAAAAATGTTTGAAAATTTATTTAAAATTATTTTATTTATTTTTCGTTTTGTGTATATTTTTTTAAAGCTGTCATTTTTTGCTAAAAAATTTTAAGCCAGTAGAAGGTTAATTACATTAATTATAAATATAATTTTTCAATATAAAAAATAAAAAATATATATATATAGTATTGGAAAAAGTTAAAAAAGTCTATTATGATTCTGCAAAGTCTTGAGAATATATATGCATTTACAATTTCAGTTTCGAGAGATCAGTCAACAAAATATCTTAAAAATTGTAAAACATTATAAAAAACGAGAAAAAAATATATAGTCGGTCAAAACCGACATTACTATACCCTACACCATTGTGTACCAGCATAAAAATTTGGGAAGGGGGCTTATGTTACACATGTGACCAATTTTACTAAATGTAAAATAAAATATACATATACAGAATAATGAGTTGATACTAACATCTAGACGATTTTATGCACTTTAGGGCGATTCCTGGAAATGGGTTTATATGGGAGCTATTGTAAATTATGGACAAATTCTCATAAAATTTGACAATGTTATTTCTATTTACATAGAACTTATTTATGTCGAATATTAACTTGATATTAACATTCATATTTATGCACGTTAAAGTGATTTTCGGAAGAGGGGTTCGTATAGGAGCTATGGACCGATCTTCATAAAATTTGGTACAAAGATTGATACTTATACAGAACTTCTGTGCACCGAATTTCATTAAAATATTCTTACACTGCCACTTGAAAAAGGAATCACATTTTTTTAACTTTAATTAAGTATCTCTCCTAAACTAAAGTTCAGAAAAAAATAATTTTTTGCGCAACCAAATTTCAGTGTTGGCTTTAGTTTCCGGAAGAAATAAAAAATAAGCAAACTGTAATTTATTTTTAAATTTTAGATTATAAAAATGAAAGTTATTATCTTCTTGCATTCAATTAGTAATGAGTACTGCCACTATTTTTAGAAATAACCTCAAAAATGCGATTTGGCATCGACTTGTATATGAATCTAAGTAATTTAGCGAAATTGAACTCCATGCTTCCGTTATTGCATCCTTTAAGTATTCTATTGTCTCAAATTGTTTTCCTCCTTCATAAACTTTTCTTGCACGACAACACAAGACATTTTCCATTGGATTCAGGTCTGGTGAATATCCAAAAGTTGAACACCTTGTTGATTAATACATTGTTTTACTGCTCTGTACGTCCAAGGTATGGGTCCAAAGAAATCATTAAATTTTGGAAGTGCTTCCTCCAGAATGTTTTTGTAAGTCGTTGCAGTCATTTTGTTGGATACAAAATCCAATTCTATGGTACCATAATACGAAATGGCACCCCATACCATTATTCCGCCCTCTGGGCTGTGTCTGCGGCTCAAAAATAATTCCTCTTTATTTCGGTCTTGGAAGTAATAGTTATACCCGTCGGAACCATCAATATTAAACTTTTTTCATCGGAAAATACAACTTTAAACCATTTATTTGACCATGTCATTGTATCTTTGGTAAACTGTAGGCGTTGTAATTTGCGTTTTTCATTAAGTGATGGTTTTTTTGCAGTGTTCATAGCACTATGTATGGACACGACTTTAAAATACGGTACACTGTTCTTAGACTGGCACTGACTCTACTTTTTTTACGTATTTTTGATACCGACATGGTAGAATTTGATGGAATTCTAAAAATTTTTCGTCTTTCTCTTGGAGTTGTTGCCATTTTGCTTCCGCCCTTTCATATTTGTTCAACATCTTTCCACATTATTTAAATAATTGTACGCAACTGTCTTTCCTCTATTAATGTTTTTGGCTATTTGGACCGGTTCTGACCCTGAGATTTCAAAATCAGAATTTTTTCTCCTTCAGAGTTATTACCACGTCCCATTTTGAATAAAAAATATTTAAAAACTATCAAATTAAAAATTCTTTAGCCGTTTATATTGAAAGAAGTTATAATCATAGCCTTCCTGATTAATATTAAAAGAATTCCTTATTCAAGTGACACACGAAAAAGTACCACAGAAATACATGTCTTTAAATAACTATATATAATTTTAGTATAACAAAATATGTATATTTTTTGTTTCTTCAGGAAACTAAAGCCAATTATAATATATTCAATACATTGCACACAAATATTATATGGATTTCATTTACAAATATTGTTTTAAAATATTTCAATAAAATTTATAATTTTGTAAAAATAATGTAAATCCAATTTTTTGTTTGAATTTGGTGGTAATAAAAGAAAAGATTCAGTTAATTTCTTATTTAAATCAATTAATATTTTTCTTATTTTAACGAAAAAATTCAATTATAAATATAATTTATTTGATAAATTAAATTAATTGAAATTTATAAAAAAAATCGATTATTTTACTTAATTGATATTATCATTTTGATGATTGAAGCAAAATAAAACAAAATGTTAATTAATATAAGAAATTGAAATCAATTTTCATTTTTTTTCTGTGCGTTTGAAAATATTTATTTACTAATTTATCTATATATATATATATATATATATATAATTCTCGTGACCCGGTGTTTGTAATTGAACTCCCCCGAAACGGCTTGACCGATTTTTAAAGAAATTTTGTATGTGTATTTGTTAGATATTAGAATAGGTCATAAAGTACATTTCATATCGCTAGAGGGCATAAAATGGGCCACTTAACTAATAAACCGATTTGCTTGAAATTTGGCAAGCAAATATTGTAACATCTGGAAGGAACTATAGCCTATAATTTTTATTATTTAGAACGGGAAATAGGGCAAAAAGGGTAAAAGCTCCATCTCCTTATTATCTTCTTATTTAATTTGGCATGCAGACACTGCAGCATGTGAAAGGATACACATTTTTTGGAAACTCCAACATTTAGGGCGTAAAATATGGCAAGACAGATAAAAACTCCCCTTACCAATGTCTTCTTAATTAATTATCCGATGATAGTTGAAAGTCTTGAAGGAACTAAAGGCTATAAATTTTAACATTTAGGGCGTAAAATAACGCAAAAAGGGTGAAAGCACGCCCACCCATCCCCACACACTTACAATACATTAATTATTTTTTTAATTAAATTTTTAATTAAAAACCAAAATATAAGTTATATGGACAAAACAACGTTTGTCGGGTGAGCTAGTATTATTATATTATTATTATTATATATTAATAATTTAGATGCAAAATTAAACAACTGTGTTAATTGAAAAATATACATTAATATAATTAATAATTAATAAAAGGAATACAGGGGTATTTGGCATACAAATATGAGATCTTTAATCATATACTTGATCCATAGTGCAATTTTTGACTTTAAAGCAGTCGCATAAAAGAGGAAAGAAAACTATTATTACAGCCCAAAAGTTTATGTGTTGCTTCGCATACAAAGAAAAAAAAAAAAAAAAAAAAAAAAAACTAAGCAAGAAGAAACTCTTTCAACAGTAAAAAATTATTTTTGTTGCACAATTGCCAGCATAAACAAACATTGAAATTATTTCTATTTTTTTTATTATTTTCTGTTTTTTTTTTCGAACTTTGAAGAAAAAAATTTCTAACAAATAACAATGAATAGGAATGGTAACATGGTCATATAGAATTGTTTTGTTGTTGCTGCTGCTTATAATGCTGCTGGGGATTTTGAATTGCTTGTGTTGCTATTACCATTGGTACCATTGATCGGTCACTACAATTGTGATAAACATTTATTGTTAAGACACTCTGAATATATTCGTGTGTGTATTTTAAGTTTTGTTCATCTATTATTTTCTATTTATTTGTGTTGCTTTTTTTTTTTTTTTTGGTTTCCATTTGTATGAATAGTATTCACTATTCGTATTTGTATTTATTGCAATGTTTTTCTAGCTGTTTTATTTAATTTTATTTTTTATGCATCGATTGTTGCATGTGCTTATGGTTGTTAATGCAATACGATATAATTTGCCGTCATTGGCAACAATTGCCCAGAAAAAGTAAGTGAGCGCGAGTACGCGCGCATGTGCAATTTAAAAAAAGAGAAATACTTAAATACAGAACTTGAAAGGGGGAGCGGTAGTAACCAAAAGTTCTAATCTGGCCTAAACTTTTGGTTTTTGGTTGGTTTGGAACTTCTATCATGTATGAAATGTCATATATATATTTTTTTTTTTTGCAAACTGACAATCGTAGGTTTGGAAAAATAATTCTGATTTATAAGTAAGAAAATATGTATGATCTCATAAAATCGGTTAGTTTCACATTAAAGTGTCACTAAAAATATTATAATTTTACCTTATTACTGCATTAACTAAATTCCTTTACATTTCTTTATAATTTTCATCTTTGATCACTGTAATTATCACAAAACTGATCTTTACCATCCAAAAACAAATGTGTGTATTACATATTGACATCCAAATTCTTTTTAGTTTTTTTTTTTTTTTTCTTTATTCTATCCCAATCTAACAATAACTTATCTATTGTTATTTAAAGAACAAAACCATACACTTTGCCATAGAAAATTTTATTAAAAATAAATTGCTTTAAGAGAAAATTTGCTGACATTGAATTCTTAAGACTTTTTTTAACAATAATCCAAGCTCATGCCTGGGAAGCAAATAAAAAGAAAGAATAAAAAATTTACGTTAAACTTTCCATACCTTCTTCCTGTTTGCAAACAAACAGATGATTGTTTGAGAGATTTTTTTTTTTTTTTAAGAAAATTTGTTTATAAATATTATAATTTACGATTTGTAATGTGATTGTGTGTTTTGGCAATTGTTGTATTGTTGCACTTGCTAAAATTATCATTTTTAAAGCATCTCGTAAATTTTTGCATTAAACAAATAAAAGAGGTTTTCTTTATATTTGTTGCTTTGATTTTCAGCTAAACAATAGTCTCTAGTATTTGACCTAAGATTTGTTATAATATGTTACAAAGAACAAATAACACCGTGCAACAATTTTTCCAAAAATCTTTTCACACATCAAAAAAAAAAATGGACACATCAGACGAGAGTCCATAAATAATACAACTACGTACTCCAGGACGTCAAATTTTCTCTGAAAAGAACTTCAAAGTTTCGAAAAATAAACAAAATATATTTTCATAACTTATTTTACCACAACATTTCAATAAGAAATATTATTATATTGCACGGAAATGTAGCTTTCATTTGACATCCATATTGGGACGTTATAATCTTCGTAAATATATTATAACATTCTTAAAAGTTTCACATCTTTAGAAAATTGTAAGTCCTTTTGAGAGGAAATTAGACATTCAGGAGGTAAAATAGGTACACAATTTTACTACGGATGGTCTCTAGTTATATCCATATAACGATTTTTTTACATGTTAGAGTGATTATTGCAGGCTGATATATATTTGAAAATAAATAGTGAAAGGTAATATCTTCAAAAGAATATTTTCTTATGTTTTTGTGCAGACATTTAAATAAAAAAATATTATATTTCAGGGATTCTAAGCTTTCATTTGATACCCATACAGATATAGTATTCGTAAATTTCATTTTTTTTTTTTTAATATGTATTCCTCGAAACTTTCAATACCTTTTAAGATAAAATTTGACGTCCTGGAGAAAAATTGAGTGCGAAGTTTTACTACGTGTGGTGTGTAGTTACAGGTATATACCGATTTTTCCATGTATGAAAATGACTGTTACAATGTGTAACAGTATGATTTTTAGAATTGAAAGATTTAAAATAAAGCAAAGGTAATTGCTGTTAAACTGGGAAAAAAATGGTACAATCCTCGAGGCTAAAATTTATAGCAAGATTTTTTGAACAGGAACATTAATCGCAAATATTTTACAAAGGGAAAATTTGTCTAAAATTTTCAATAAAAAGAAATTTTAACAAAATTATCTACAAAAAAATTTTTCTATACAAAAAATTTAACGAAAATTTTCGAAATAAACGAAAGTTTTTTATACAAAAGAAGGTAACAAAAATTTTCTATACAAAAAGGTTACCAAAAATTTTCTATAAAGAGAAAATTTAACTAAAATTTTCTATACAAAAAAAAAAAAAAAAAAAAAAAAACACAAATTCTACTAAAGTTGAAATTTATTGCAAAACTTCTATAAAAAGAAAATTTGCTATAAAAAGAAAATTAAACGAAATTTTTTCATAATAATAAAAACCGAAAATTTTCTTTAGAAAAAAAAAATCAAGGAAAATTTTCTATAAAACGAAAATTCAACAAAAATTTTCTATGAAAAGAAAATTTAATGAAAATTTTCTATAAAAAGAAAATTTAATGAAAATTTGCTATAAAAAGAAAATTCAACGTAAATTATTTACAAAAAGAAAATTTAATGAAAATTTTCTATAAAAACAAAATTTAACGAGCATTTTTTATAAAAAGAAAATTAAACGAAAATTTTCTTTAAAAACAAAATATAACGAGCATTTTTTATAAAAAGAAATTTTAACGAAAACTTTCCATAAAAATAAAATTTTACGAAAATTTTCGAAATAAACGAAAGTTTTTTATACAAAAGAAGGTAACAAAAATTTTCTATACAAAAAAGGTTACCAAAAATTTTCTATAAAGATAAAATTTAACCAAAATTTTCTATACAAGAAAAAACACGAATTCTACTAAAATTAAAATTTATCGTAAAACTTCTATAAAAAGAAAATTTGCTATAAAAAGAAAATTAAACGAAATTTTTTCATAAAAATAAAAACGGAAAATTTTCTACAGAAAAACAAATTCAAGGAAAATTTTCTATAAAATAAATTCAAGGAAAATTTTCTATAAAACGAAAATTCAACAAAAATTTTCTGTGAAAAGAAAATTTAATGAAAATTTTCTATAAAAAGAAAATTTAATGAAAATTTGCTATAAAAAGAAAATGCAACGTAGATTATTTACAAAAAGAAAATTTAATGAAAATTTTCTATAAAAACAAAATTTAACGAGCATTTTTTATAAAAAGAAAATTTAACGAAAATTTTCTTTAAAAGCAAAATATAACGAGCATTTTTTATAAAAAGAAATTTTAACGAAAACTTTCCATAAAAATAAAATTTTACGAAAATTTTCTATAGAAACAAAATTTAGCGAACACTTTTTATAAAAGGAGAATTTAACGAAAATTTTCTTTAGTCAAAATTTAACGAACAATTTTTATAAAAGCAAATTTAGCGAAAATTTTCTATAAAAATAATATACTGCGAACATTTTCTATAAAAAAGGCAAATTTAACAAAAAAAAAAAAAATAAATAAAAAAAATATTTGTTAAAATTTTTTATAAAAGGAAAATTTAACGAAAATTTTCCATAAAAAAAAAATTTAACGAACATTTATTATAAAAACAAAATTTAACAAAAATTCTATAAAAAAAAAATTTTGCCAAAAATTTTATTTAAAAGGAAAATTAACGAATATTTTTTATAAAAAATAAATTAATGAAAATTTTTTATAAAAAGAAAATTTGACGAAAATTTTCTTTAAAAACAAACTATATAAAAAGAAAATTCAACGAAAATTGTTTATAAAAAGAAAATGTAACGAAAATTTAATAAAAATTTTCTAAAAAGAAAATTTAACGAAAATTTTCTACAAAAAGAAAATTCAACGAAAATTATTTAGAAAAAGAAATTTTAAAGAAAATTTTCTACAAAAACAAAATTTAAAGAAAATTTTTTATAAAAAGAAAAACTGAAAATTTTCTATAAAAAAAAAATTAAGGAACATTTTGTATAAAAGATAAACTGCGAAAATTTTCAACAAAATAAATTTAAATTTTTAACGAAAACTTTTCATTAAAAGAAAATTTTACGAAAATTTTCTATAGAAACAAAATTTAACAAACACTTTTTATAAAAGGAGAATTTAATAAAATTTTCTTTAGAAACAAAATTTAATCAATATTTTTTATAAAAGGCAAATTTAGCGAAAATTTTATATAAAAAGAAAATTCTATGAGAATTTTCTATAAAATGTAAATTTAACAAAAATTCTCAATAAAAAAACAAATTATGGAAAATTTTTTACAAAAATAAAAATTTTCTATAAAACGAAAGATTAACGGATATTTTATGTAAAATAATTTTTTTTATAATAAGATGGCATTTTAAGAAAATTTTCTATAACAAGGAGACTTAATCTTAAAATTTTCTATAAAACAATAGAAAAAAAATTTTACAAAACTTTTCTATAAAAGAAAATTTTACGAAAATTTAACGAAAATGTTCTGCAAAAAGAAAATTCAACAAGAATTTTCCATCAAAAAAAAATAATAATAATAAAATCTATAAAAAATATAATGAAAAATTTCTATAAAAAAAAAAATATTAACGAAAGTTCTTTATAAAAAGTTTACTTAACGAAAATTTTCAATAAGAAAAATAATTGTGGCATATTTTCTATAAAAAGATATTCACCCAAGTTTTCTATAAAATAAAATTTTTTCGAAAATTTTGCATAGAAATAAAATATATCTACATTTTTGTATAAAATATCATCTATGAAGATCAGGTTGTTAAAATCATACACTCTTTGAAGAATACACCAACAGCTACATATGTATGTTATAAAACTCTAATGAGTACCTTAAGCTTCCGTAACTCTTCCAAAAATGTAAATATGTAAAAACGTATATGCAAAACGTATCAGCTGATTCATTACATTTATTTTTAAGGTGGAGCAACGAGGCCTTTAACACCCAAAACTGCAGGTGCATGCCTCCATTTACACATTTATGCACATACTACACTTACTACCTATCATAATAATGAAATTTGAAAATAGAGTAACATATAACTAAATCATAAATATCTACTGTCTAAAATGTCGGAGTATAATTTGAATATTTGAACATCAATTTATTTTCCATATTTTTTTTTTTGCTAATAGTTGCTTTTTGTTATCATGGGAAAATAATCATATTTGATAAACTCTCATGTTAGATTTGCTGACCTTTTAATTAAATATTTATTTGTTAGTATTAAATTACTCGTAAACAGACAAAGTGAGAGAACGTGTACGCCCACCAGATTTTCAAATATTCCAGCAAATAGACAATCATACAGATGGACAGATACAAATAAATTTAAAATTACAATTCCAAACAAAAACTAAAAGAAAAAAAAAAATAGACAACCAACCAACAGAAATAATAATAAATGGCTAAAACAAGCTGTTGTTTTTATTTTATAAACGTTTATTTTTATTTTTGTACTTAATACAAATGATAAAGTTATTACAAGCCATAAAAGAACCCTTAAAACATAAATATGTTTTTTTTCTTTCTTTTAGATTTTAGTATTCATCATATGTATTTAGAATGTTACAAGCAAAATAAGAAGTAGAAGTAAAAGAATAAGGTTGTGTTTTCATCTAAAAACTGTCTAAAGCATAAAATCGTCTACAACGTAACGTCATTCGTCATTGGAACCTAGAAAACCAAAACCAGCAACAGAATAAAAAAATAAAAAAACAAAGAATCTCATAAATTAACCCACAAAAGCCACAATAATATAGAACTCATTCAGTTGGAGTTTAATGTGAGAAGACAGACGGACGGACCGAGTGAATGAGTGAGTGACTGAGTAGTTTTAGGACTTTGGCACAAGTAATTTCATAACAAAATTCTATTTTTGTTTTTTGTTCATTTTTATTTTTATTATTCATCGCTGTAATAAAAAATTAGACAATTTATCATTTTGTTAGGATTTTATTTATTAGAAGATATAGAAATATATAAAATGTGCATGAAGCCATACTTAAATATTTATATTAATATTTATATTTAGAAATCAAATCAAGCACAGACGAATTTATGTGAAAGGCTTGTGTTTTGCAAAAAAGAGTTGCCAGACTTAGAAGATAATTATAAGGAATTGATTGATGTAAAAAAATAAACTGAATTTTAATTTAGAAGAATTTTAAAATCGATCAAAATATTTTCATTATTTTCGGAAATATTTTATATAGTGATCGCAAACTATCTGGATCCTAGAGATAACAAGAATGACTTTGGCTGCAATAGAATCCCCAAGAACAACCAGCCAATATTTAGCTAATAGATTGAATTGTGGTATAACAGTTATATTTTCATTGAAGTAGCTAAATATTTAGATCTTTGCGGCGCTCCACTCTCATCCTACAGATAGCGCATAGAAGCTGCCATTTTAGCCCTGAGTAGACTTTGTTCAATTCTAAGATAATATGAGTGAAGAATTCTCTCAGTTTATGTATGTTCTAAAAAAATACTTGAGTGACCTAGTGGAATTCATTTAAAATTTATACCCGCAGAACTTTTAATAACTTAAGAGAAAATTAACTTTTATTTTCTCCGTAATTTTCTCAAGATCTTGTATAAATATCCAAATAGATTGGTTTGACTTTATGACTTTATGGGAAATAGGAATTGGTTTCCTAATTTTTTGTTTGCATATACAGAAATGTCATCAGCTTCGAGGAGCCCGTTTAGTAGAACCAGATATTTGCAGCAAGTTAAAGAATCAAGCCTAATCAACGCAGAGTTTATACATACCAGCAGTTTATGTGGTGGCAATTAACCCACTTTCAGACAGTAAGTTTCATTAGTGTATAGCTACTTGTCGCTCTACTGCCACCAATGACTATAATGGCATTTGTCATTTTACTGATCGCATGTTAAGCAGGAAGAAGACAAAAAGAAGATAATAAAATTTTTCTAAGGACTCATTGTAACCTGGATGTGATTGTCTGTGCAAAAAAAGAGCCGCCTCGTAGCCGTGGAGGTGGCGATTGGCATTTTACTGACCCTTAGGTAGTCGTGGGGGTGGTAATATGCTTCTCTCTAGTCATGCCCATGTTAAAGTGGCTAGTTACGTAGTTGGTAAAGTGCCCTAATGTAGTCAGTCAAGCAATAGTTCGCCACCAGAAACTGCTGGGATGTAATTAGAACATTGTCAAATAGAACCCAGTTTGAAAAACCATAAACAAGTTACCAATCGGTACCGAGTAGTTTATTTAGTGGCAATTGACCCTTTTTTACGGTAAATAGTATCTACTTGGCTCTCTTCCGTCTATCCCCCCAAAAGAGCATGATTGCAAATTAACTTTCAAGGGAATAAGTCAAAAAAAGAAGACAGCAGAAAATGTAATGTAATGTAATGTAATGTAATGTAATGTGGTGTCCGAATGTAGTCGACAAAGTAACTAGTTGGAAACAGTCTGCAATGTATGTTGTCTCTGCTAGACTATAGCGAATTAGAGTTTTTTGAATAAATTAAAACAAAAATTCATAAACATTCATAGTATCTTTTTCACTTGGGTTTCGTTAAGTTTCCTTTACATTTTCTTCTGCCTAAGATTTTTTATCTTTGAAATGTATATTTCTTTGCTCTTTCTCTCTCTCTCTCTTTCTCTTTACAATTTTATATGAATAATCCTTTACTTGCATTCCAAATAACTCTTTCACAAATATCATTAAAATTTCTTAATTGCAAAAATTTTACCATTAACTGTATACTCCAGAGCATACAGTTAATTGGAGAGTCTAACAGAGACATATCTCTGCTCGAACTAGACATTCAGTGATCCATCGCTACCTCTCTGATTTTTGGGTACCTGCACAATATTTCAGGCAGAGATTAACGCTATAAATATAGCTGCGAAAAGATTCGAGGATTTCAACTTGAAATCTCAATGTGCAAGGGCGTTGCAGAAATTTTGTTTTGAAGGAAATAGTCTATGCAAAGGTCATTCGATTTTACAAAATTTTAATCATCTCTGAGTTTATTAGTTATTTGGGACGTAATCGTAATATGTTAGTTTCATTCATGTTGTATATTCATGACATATAGATTATTACATAAATCAAATCCATTCCTTATTGATTTCACGAAAAATTAAATCAGAAAATATATCTTTTTTTATCTTAAACCTATCTACTCTTCTAGTTTAATCCAAAATTAGATTTTAAATTGTGATCTGTAACTTTCGTGTTATCTGGCATCTCTAATTTACTTACATCATCAAAGCAAAGTTTGCATAAAAGTCAGTGAACCTCTTATATTTTGATTTTGTTTAAGAAAAAAAAAATAAATAAATAAAAACAATCGCAACACAGTCATAACAATAAGAACAACCATCCAACAACATTGTCAAAGTTGTTGTTTTATGATCATCCTTCACATTTATAACAACGTAAGTTCGTTCGTTCACTTTGCTTTTGCTATTTTATTAACAATACCTACATATACTCAAATTCCATAAATTTCATTTTATTTTATTCAGTTTAAACAATTACAAAGTTTATAGGTTTTACTAGCAGACCAACTCTGCTGCTTTATAAAAGCTTTAATGAAAGCCGAGTAATCGTTTTATAAATTTTATAATATCTTCTCATATTTTAGTTGCTATGCTTTATATTTAGATACAGGTGTTGGTTTAAATATTTATTATATTTTCTATATCTAGGAATACTAGACTTATTGGTACCTTTTTTTATTATTTTATTCTGTTTACATCTATGTATGTGTCTTTTTGAAAGCTTTTAAGCATTGTTTCACGTTTCAAAATCAGAATTTTATTTGTTAGTTAGTGGCGGTTGGCAGTGGTGCACAGTGGTACCAAAATAATAATTCTATAACTTGTAAATTATTGAAAATATGTAAATAAAATTTCACATGGTCAGAGCTGAGGCGTTTTCGCTTTGATGTGGAGGAGCTCAACTTCCTAGCGGATCATGGGGGTAGAGGGTAGATCACCAAAATTTATCACCTCGGGTATATATTTTTTTTTTAATTCGCCAAAAATTTATTTATGTCATGAATGTAACAAAATTTTACATATAGATACTCCTTATAAAACTCTACAAAAAGCGTATGTATGTAGGTTATCTTTTTTAGTTTAAGAGATATTTAGCTCGAAGTAAATTGTACTCTCATTTTTGGCCTAGTTTTTTTTAAATTTTTAACCTTGGGGGCCTTAATTTGGTCCCAACATTTTTTGAAAATATTCACTAGATTTCTTACAAAATTTGAAATAATATTGCTGCACGAATCATATAAGTATATTTTTATCCCATAAAAAGTTTTATTAATCTAAACTTTAAAAAAAATGTCATATTTTTGGGGTTACTTTCCAAAAAGGTGGAAATATTCTTTCAATTTTAAAATATTTTTTTGTTCCGGACTATAGAATTTATTTAATGGTTTCAAAAGAAATCTTAAAGTAAATGCATGTGAAGTAAAATCGGAAGAGCTTAGTGTAACGGTTTTCCCCCAAGTCCTATCAAATTTTGTCAATTTTAAAAAAGTTTTTTAAATTTTCTCAAATATCAAATCCGATATTAACAAAAGAATATGTTTGATATATACCCCCATACGCTAGTTAAATACACTAAATATAGTTTCTGTACCACGACTTTTACCACGGCTGAGTGATCAGTTTAATTAAAAAAATCAAGTTTTTAAACAAGTTTTCCGCGGAATAGAATTTTGGGTATTTTGTTACAGAACAGTGGGAGTGTTTTTAATTCCCTGGTTTTAGAACAAGTTCATGTGTATTTTTTCCAAAATTTCATTGGAACACCTCCACTCTTTTTAATTTTATTTATGTCCAAGTATTAATATTATTTCTCAAATAATATACTTAAAATCAAAATTTAAAATTTTTCAGGTCATAATCTGAAGAAATTTGACCATATTTAATATATTTTCACTAAACTAAAACAGCTTCATAAAATGTTTATATCTTTGTGTAAAACTAACCAAAACTTTGTCTTCTTATATAATTTTTAGCACTTTACCCATATATTTTATGAAAAATGTAAACACAGCACGAGCAGCAATGCAATGTTAACTTCTTCTGTTAACTTAACATTGCGCTTGTACCCGTAACATGTCTGCAATTTTCACACAAATATATATAAAATTGGCAAAACTTTCAATAATTATTCTTCGTTTTTTGTTCAGATGTACGCTGTATATATAAGCATTCGGTATCTCTGAACTCGTAAGATTGTCGGGAATTACAACTAATAGAAATAAATGAAATGAAATAAAAAAAGGTGTTCAAATGAAATTTTGGCACAATAGAGATAAACTTGTTGTAAAATCAGGTAACTAAGAAAACCTCCCACTTTTTGTACCCAATTACCCAAAATCCCGATCTGGGGAAAACTTGTTTTAAAACTGTTTTCATTGAGCCGTTGTAAAAGCCGTGGCGCAGAAATTATTTTTTGTGTGTTTAACTAACATATGTGGGTATATATCTAATATATATTTTCTTTTGATGTTGGCTTTGATATTTAAGAATTTTTCAAAAAATGTAAAAAACTTGTTTAAAATTGACAAAGTTTTGATAGGGCTTTGGGGAAGCCGTTACCCCCAGTGCTTCCGATTTTGCTTCACACGATTTTACGTTAAGATTTCTTTTGAAACCATTAAATAAATTCTGTATTCCGGAACAAAAAGAATATTTAAAAATTGGAAGAATATTACCACCTTTTTGGAAAATAACCCCAAAAATATGAAATTTTTTTAAACTTCAACTCAAGATTAATACAAATTTTTTAAGGATAGATATATTTGTATGATTTTTGCGGCAGTATAATTTTGAATTTTGTAAAAAATCTAATGAATATTTGCAAAATATTGAGGACTCCAAGTTAAAAGAAAAAAACTTAAGGAAACTAGGCCAGAAATGAGGGTAAAATTTGGTTCGACATAAATATCTCTCGAACTAAAAGGGATAACCTACGCATGTAAGCATGTTGTTTGCAGAGGTTTATAAAGACTACCAATATGTATATTTTTTACATTCAAGTAATAAACGAATTTTTGTTGATTAAAAACAAAAAAAAAAAAAAAATACATATCCCAGGTGACCAACTTTGGAGGTCTATCCTCCACCGCCGTAACCCGCTAGGGATCTGTGCTCCTCCAAGTTAACTCAAAGACATCTCAACTCTGATCGTATGAAATTCTATTTAGATATTTTTAACAATTCACAAGTTACAGTATTATTTAAAAAAAATCGTTATGGGACCACTGTGCATAGGTTGTGGTGTTAGTTCGTAGTTGTTTTGAATTCGAACGATTTACAAGTGCCATCATAAATTTTCATTTAATAATTGAAATTCATATATTGTACGAATATTTTATTATGATACGTTATTGTTGAATTGTTGCTGTTGTTTTTTGTTGCTGCTTTATTGAACTTCTATGTAGCAGTGTTATTTATGATATTAAAATTTAATTGTATTTTATTGGAAAGAAGAGTGTGGTGGTCAATGTGGTAGCTGTAGAATGAATACCTTTTTGTATTTATTAGTCACATGTAGGTGTTTCATTTCATTTCGAATTTGAATCAAATTCTGCTCCATTATTTTTTGTTAATGGTTTGGAAAGTTTTATATAATGTTATTACGATTTATACACTTTCAATTATTTTTTTTATTTTTTTTTTTTATTGAAAGGTGCTTGAAATATAAAAAAAAATAGTTTAAGGTTTTTTATGTTTTAAATTTGTTAAAAAATATTTTTTTAGACAGACAAGCAAATTGATATCTTGCTTTACCATTTTGAAAAAATCAAGAGGAATTTAATATATATTTCTATTGGAATTATTCAACAACACTTATAATTTCAAATTGATATTGGTTCCAGGATACAGTAGAATTCGTGCAGCTTACGAGTATATAAAAAACGGATTAGCTATTATAAAAAAATATTTACAAACTCTTTCCTTGAAGTGGGATCTCGAATAGTGGACGATTTAGGGAAGTTTACTTCCACAATGATATTTAAACTGATCTAACGATCATGAGACATTGGTAATGGAATAAACTCCCTTATATTTTTAAATACTAAATAAATTTCTCTTTTAACGGGTATTATTACAGGTAGGCTTGGGGGTAATGATTACACTTACAATTAAATTACTTTACATGTAGCTGTAATTCACTATTTTCAATTACATTTACAGTAGTTGTAGCTGAAAATTAATAATTTTCAATTACAATTACAGTCTTATGCAATTGCAAATAATAGTATTCAATTACATTTTAAATCTTTTAACATTAAATCTTATCGAACTACTATTAAGAAAATTAATACAAAATTTGTATTTGAAGTAATTTTGCATATTTTTAACGTCATACGATCGTTTTTTTAACAACTCATTCATTGCGAAGTTTGTTATACACTACACTACCAAATGTTGAGGTATTATTCTTTTGTGTTGATGTTTTTAACGCACTGAAAAATCTTTGGATCCCCACCACATACCGTTGGATTCAGAATTACTGTCTGATTCGTTTTAATGATGTCCTTCTGTCCGTCCGTCAGTTTGGTCGACTAGCTGTTTGTCCATGTAAACATTGTGAACAAAGTATAGGTCGCAATTTTAAAGATATTTTGATGAATTTTGGCTCGAATAATCATTTTAGTACAAGGACGAAGTTTATTTAATCTGGTTATGATTGGTCCATTGTTTCACCTAACCCCCATATAAATGTCCACTCAAAATATGGGTTTAATGATCATAAAATAAAATAAAAGAATATTGTATAGGTATCAATCGTGGCTCCAAATTTTATGAAGAATGGTCCATAATTAACCACGGCTCTCATATAAACACCTCTTCCGAAAATCATTTTAACGTATATAAATAAATAAATGGTAGTACCGACCCCAATAAAATCACAGTGCCAAATTTATTGGGATCAGTCCATAATTTACCATAGCTCCAATGTAAAGCCCACTTTTGGGCATTACCCGAAAGTATAAATTCATATAAATGTTTGTATTAATGTAATATTCTGCGTCGTACGTTTTATTTTACACTTACATCTGCCCACAATTGGCGACAGGTCTAACATAAGGCCCCTTTCCGAATTTTGGTGTACATATCGCGCTTAAACGACTATAATTTTTAACGTATTTTAAATTGGAATTTTCAATTCCATGAAATTGTAATGTGAATTTTTCAATTACAATTATATATTAATTGTAATTGTTTATGTAATAGATTAATGAATGTAATTATTATCCCCCAAGACTGATTACAGGGTACTGTATAATAGAACAAACGTCAGAACATAAGATGCAAAATACAATACAATGACGGTAAATACAAACCTATACAACATCTCTTTTGTTAGATTAGGTTATTTTCAGCATTAAAATATACCCAGATTGAATAGCTTAGTGAAATCCTCAATGCAATGTCTTAAATATTTCCAATTTGAATCCTTAAAATATTCTACATTTGTTATATTATGCCTATAAAAATTTTCGCCCTTGTTTTATTTCCGATAAGATCTGGATGGTGTGGGACCCTAATAATTTCATGATTTTCACAACTGGACTTAGAGTTCATTTAATCTTTATATTGTGAAGCATTTCGAGATTTAGCACTACCTTTTCCTGGGATTTTTGATTTTGTTAGGATAAAGTCGAGCACACCAGGAATGGAAACGTATTTGTCTTTAAGATTTTAACTTGTTTGACGCCTTTTTCTGTATCTAGATATTCTCAGAAATTTATCATTGATCATGATCAGTTTGTTTGAGTGGGCGTAAATAAAGATTATGACAAATGTTTTGACCAAAAAATCAATATGATCCAAGAACTTTAGGAACATGTTGTGGAACAATTTTATATATATATATATATATATATATATATATATATATATGTATATATATATATATATATATTTCTTTTTTTTAACTTCCTTTCCAAACATGCAAAAAACTTTTACTTTTTATTTATTTATTTTTTTACCTTTTTCAAAAAAAAAAGATTTGATTTTTATTTTTTGAATATAACAATTATTTTTTTTTTTCTTTAGCTTAAAAATTATGATTATTTTAAAGCAAACTTTTTTAGGAAAAAAAGAACTGTTATTTTATAATCGAAAAATAAAAATCAAAAGTAATTTTATTTTTTATTCAAAAAATAAAAATTGAAAAATAATAATTAAATTGCAATTTTTTATTATACTGTTAGTAATCGTTACGGTCCCTGGATTATTTAGTTGTTGAATTGTAAAGCATTCCGACATTCAAAACTATTTATATTTTTTTAGGGTTTTGATCTCTTTTGTGAGCAGTCCTAGTATGTAAATATATTTCTTTATCATTTTAACTTCTAAATCTAAATGATCTCAGAAATATATCACTAAGCAATCTGGTGAGATTGTGTACTTCTTTAAGTTCTATATTTAGGAAGTGGGAAGTATTATAGCAAACACGTAATCCATTCCATTGTGCTGGTACCTAATTGTAGCCCACAAACTTTATTTTGATAGCACCAAATTTCGAATCGGATGCGCTTGCCTAATGTGCAATAATACAACAAACAACTTTTTTAATCCGAGTAAGAGTAGGCGTTATCGTTGACCTTAAGATTATCAAAACGAGTTAACGAGCTATCCATTTAGGAATTTGGAATGACAATATTCTATTACGGATACAGAACTGGTATCCAAAAAATATATAAAATGGAGATAGTAAAATAAGAACATATTTGTGTTAACCCTAAAATTACTTATGGTCCTTCGAATCGGATGCACTTGCCAAATAACAACTTTTTTAATCCGAGTAAGAGTAGGCGGTATCGTTGACCTTAAGATTATCAAAACGAGTTAACGAGCTATCCATTTAGGAATTTGGAATGACAATATTCTATTGCGGATACAGAACTGGTATCCAAAAATCTATACAAAATGGAGATAGACATCTTTTAGTAAAATAAGATTATATCTGTGTTAACCCTTTCCATTGAATTTTTTTATTTCTTTTTGAAAGCATTCTTTGTGCCAAAAATGGTCGTTTTGGGTAAAGTGTGTGTGACACTTCTCGTAGAAGATTACAAAAATTTTTTTTAAATTATAACATGTCAATGGATTTATATATAAATTTTTGAAGTACTTGGAACTCATTTTGATCATTTCAGGAGTGACGTCTATATGTGTACATGAATGAAATCAACCAATGATTTCGATTGCTCCTTTATATAGTAAAATGAAGAATATGATATTTTTCAACATATTATTAAAATTCAGTACAATAACCCTTCTATAGTACATAGGAGACAGCCACCACTAAAACGCACTATTGGGTATTTCACTAACATCCAAAACAACTTAAGAAAATTAATGTAGAAAAATTTTATACAACACTTCTAATCTTTTTATTCAAATTCTCTTACATCTTCGGGTATAAAAGTATCTAGAAGTAACAACATCTCCTTATTATATAATTGATCTTCATTTCGAGAGCTCAGAGATGGTTTTGTTAAAAAATACTAAATGAATTTTCTTTTCATTTCGGTAATCTACACTTTATAGAATTCTTTCCGTGTCATCGGTATGTTATCGATATTTGCATTTAAAAAGCGGAATAGTACATATTAGCAGAAATTTTTTTTTTTCTTTCTAAAGTAGACAGATAAATAGACGACAATTAATTGCAAGGGAAACCGCAGGAATCCCATTTGAAAGTTACACTAAATGTCTTACAATACAAAATATTTACTAAACTAAAAACATGTTTTATATTACCTATTAATTTACATGCAGAAAATTTCAATTTAACATATTTTTACAATAAAACTAAATCATACCTGAGTTAAGATTGGGAAGTTGTTATAACTGTCTCAACTTTGTAAGATGGTCCGTGATCCAGTTTTTTCAATATATAGCGGAATATTTTCGGAAGATTTTGGTATTTTTTTCTACTTATTTTAAGAACTTATTTATTTTCGAAAAGTTATCAGTCGAATAAAAGAAGTTTAATATTGATAGTTTTTCTAAGTCCAAAACTAAGTGATTTTGAAAATTGTAAAAATAATGATTTTCTTCTGTAATATGAGAGTGAATTAGTTTAGAACCGAGATGATTTATGAGTTATCTACTTTGAGAAATCACAAAATCGTTTATGTAACTAAATTTTAATCTTAAAAATAAACAATTCCAGAATTTTTAATTTTTTTTTTTTTATCATATATTAACTCCCATATAAAAATCTTCAATTTTAATAACACAGCTGTATCTCTTATTAAACCTTGATTAGTCTGTCTGTTGTCAATTTCAATGTCAAACGAAAAAAAAAACTGAAACAGCATAACACGACTATCCTGATTTTAATTTTGTATTGCTTGGCTTTGTTTTTTTTTAACATTTACTTTAACTAATCAATGCAAATTTTATGCCAAGTTTCAAATTTCACACTCTGTATTAAGAAAATATTGTAGAGATGTTTTTTTTTTTATTTTTTATTTTTCAGTTTTATTTCTGACCACGCATTTTTGTTGCATAAAAAAATTTTTGTGAAATATGTATGTGAATCTATGTTGCTAGTAGTTAGTTGTAGTAGTTGGTTTGTAGTGGTGGTAGCCCGATTATTTTATGTTTTTTCCCACTAGATGACAGCACACTAATTGCTAATGCAACTACATTTGCATTAACACCTTTTAATGTTGTTCTCTTGATCAAACAACATCACAAAAGCAACAAGCAGCAAAAAATAGAAAAATAAAAAATAATATTGCAACTACTATTACTATGTAAGTATAATACCCATCATATATTTGGAAGATAAATTTGTTGCCAAACGTCCAGATGTTACTTCTCAGTATCTCTTAGATGATTGTCGGAATATTTTTCGAAATTTACAAAAAGAAAATACATTGGCATTGCTCATTAATCGTCCAAACGTCACTTCTTTGCGACTTCTAGATGTTTATCATAAGTGTGTACGAAATTTACAAAAACAAAATACATTAGTATCGTTCATCTTCCAGAAGTATACTTTGTTACCATTTCTGGAAGATAATATGACGACATTTCGAATTCAACAAAAACCCAATATATTACTATTGCGCATTAATCTTCTTGGCATTCTTCTTGACATTCTGCTGGTGTCTAATTATAGTCCACAAACTCTGCTTTGGTACTGCCAAACAGAGACAACAAGGCAATTTACGATTGCAAACTTGTTTATGGTCCTTCGAACCGGATGCCGGCTTACGACATTACTGTAACCACATCTATAATAGCGTTTACGAAGCTACGTTCAATCTCTCTTTTACTTGTCCCAAATGCCTGGTGCTGCTAACTGGGTCCCTCAAAATTGCACCCAGTACAAGGCGGCCGCCATGTTTAGGTTTCAATGAAACCAAAATGTATAAGACACCACGAATGCTGAAGAAGTGTGTAACGTCACAGAAAATACGTATTTCATTCTGCTGGTGTCTAATTATAGTCCACAAACTCTGATTTGGTGCCGCCAAACAGAAACTAACAAATCAATTTGCGATTGCAAATTTGTTTAAATTTAAAACTAAATATTCTTTCTAAAAGTGTTAATAATTTTAGAAATTAGTAGATCAAGTATTAATTCTATATATTTAAAAGCAGTTCGATTCATTCAAAAGCTAGGAAATTGGATGCAATACGAACATTAATACAAGAGGCATCCAAAAATGATTTTGCATTTCGAAGATACAGTAACACAAGCGATGTTGTTTCTGTGAGAGGATCCATTATGATAACCTCCTTTATCCAGGAAAATACATATCGATGTAGTTGGTGAGTTCTGACGCCTTTTGAAATTATCACGGAAAACTTGTAACAAACACAATTGATCCATTTAAAGAGAGCGTCGAACGAAAAATATACAAATTCATTCTAAATTTCATTTTGTTTATTCATATTTATTTCATTTGCTGAACTTTAAAAATTATTGTTTTTGATAACTTTTCTGCAACTGAATTTGGAGTTGCTAATCATAATATAAATTTGGTAATACATTGCATTGCCAAGTAAGCAACACAACTAAAGCTCGCTTGCCATACATAATCATTCTATAAATATAATTTGTTTGTAAAAACTATTATTTCCCATTTTGATCTTTTACAGGTACCGGAATTCATCAGAATTTTCTAATGAGAATATTATTTTTAGTTCCCTAAATACAAAATTTATTTATTTTTATATAAATTGTTTCTTTTGCATAAATGTGAAATAAAAATAACTATGAAATATTAAAAAAAAAAATGTTAATTTTAACTATAAACTAAGACAACACTTCTAGAAGTGTCACCTTCGAGACTTCCAGAAGACTATTCTACGAGGAACAGTTCTTCCCGTTGTAAGGTGATTTTAGCGGTATTTTGGCAATAGTTTTGGCATCGAATTTCAACTTCTGGAAGACTCTTCCTTATGACTACCGCAATAGAAAATGTTTGCTGGGTAGTTGCACAGTAAAGGGGCAAAAATAGTAATATATTTTTAGATTATATGATGTTGAAGGCGCGAAGTTTTTTTTTTTAATTTTTATTTGTGGCTTAATGATTGTTACCGTGCTAAAGGTGCGTTAAAATGATGTTAAAAACTTTTTAGAATATCTATATATTTCTATATGTTTAAACTTAATTGTGTGTGTGTGTGTGTTTATACAACTTTGGGGCAAAAATAGGCACAAAATTTACATTTAAACTATAAACAACAAACGTATGTATGCGTCATTATGCAATGTTTATTTTTTTGTTTGCTTTTTTTTCTCACTGTGTTTTGAGTATGACCATGTTTAAATATAAAATACGACAATGTTCGAACTTGCAGCAACGAGTAAACACTCAAGGAAAAAAAAACGAACAGAACAGAACAGCAGCAACTGAAACATATTTATTCTAGGATATAAAAATTGTTATTGTATGTTATACACACATACTGCAGGCAGTATGTTGCAGCTGATGTTGAGCCAAAATAATAAAGAAAAAAACTGAAATATTCGTAAATAAATGTACCATTATTAGGAGATGATGCGAGGGTATTTAATATGAATTAAAATTTTGAAAATTGAGAAAAAAATTAAATATTTGAAAAGTATATAAAAATATATTTTATTAATAGCATTGTTCCAGTATTTGTCAGATTTGCAAGTTTTAGTCAGAATTTACAGGAAAGCGTTCCCGTACTAAGAATTAATGTGTATTTTGTTATTTTCGTATTAATTTCTGACTAATTCTGACTAAAACCTGCAAATTTGATAGCTACTGGAATATAGCTAATCATGAAATGCGAGGGCGAATCAATATTTCCATAACTTTTTGAATGAAACACATTTTTTTGCAAAACAAAAATTTATTTTTCAACATAATCTCCTTTTAACTCAATATACTTAGTCCAACGTTTCTCCAGTTTTTGTATTCCTTCCAAAAAAAAAAGGATTTTTCGAGGTCCTTAAAATAGGCATTTGTTTGGTCAATCGATGGAGCTGAATCTCTTTCCATCGAGCCATTTCTTTAGGTTTGGAAATAGTAAGTAGTCACTTGGGGCTAAATCCGCAGAAAATTGTGGATGAAGTACCAATTCGTAGCCCAATTCATAGAGTTTTGCCATTGAGACTGCACACGTGTGCACACCAGTGCATTATCTTGATGAAAAAGAACTTTTTTCTTGACCATATGGTCATCGTTTTCTTTATGTTTATGGTCAATTGAAAGCAAACGCGACACCCATCTTACAGAGAACTTTCTAAAACCCAGCTGATCATTTAAAATCGGAACCATACTGCCATATGAAATGCCTATGGCATCAACAATCTTAAGCACTATATCGTGGATTTTTCGACATTTTCGGCTGTACTGACCTCAATTGGCTGTCCAGAACGTTTAGCGTCATTTGTACTTGTGCGACCACAACGAAAGTCAGTAAACCACTTTTTTACTATTGATTATTATTATTATCGAGCTTTTCCTTGGTTTGATTGACGGTTTTTTTTCCACAAAAAATAATGTTTAATGAGCACTCGAAATTCACTTTTTTCCATTTTTAGAAAAATGAACGAGGTTGTATGTTTTGAACAGCTGTTAAACGTAAAGTAAATGACGACACTTGTTCAAAATTTGACAGTAGTCTACCAACAGGTGGTACTTGATGGGAATAGAGTTGCATTTCATATATCTACGAGGGAAAGTTCGAAAAGTCACGGAAATATTGATCCGCCCTCGTATGTCAGTTAAATAAATGAAGAATTTTAAAAAATTTCGATACTCTTTGAAACCAGAGTATCGAAAGAGAACATAAAGTTTCTTATATTTTTAAAGTTTGTTTTAAAAATAAGAAAACTGTTGATGTATTTTTTGGTAGACCTAACAAAATAACTAAGAAATATAAAATTTAAGATCATTCATGTAAAATCTCAAGGAAGTATAGTTTTTTAAACCTCAAAAAATGTAAAAAAATGAATTGCAAATTTCGAAGAATTTTTGTTTTATTTAAGTTTTGCACTGACAACTTACATCTTTTAGATTCAAACTATTAACCAGACGATAGACAAGACTAAGGACGTGTATATTTGGTATAACAAGTAACGTTTTACCAGCTGGTGCAAAGTTAAAATAAAAAAAATTACGATTTTTTTTAATTTTTATTTTTTTATGATTTTTTTTTTTTTTTTTTTTTTTTGTTAAAAATTTTGAGAAATAAAATTTAGAGAACAGAAATTTAAAGACGTAGTTTGAGGTATATTTCGTTGATGTCAGATATGGGATACCATCATCACAAAATTACATACAATTGGCGTAAATATTTGTAAAATTTATGTTTTTCCATACTGTGAATATCGCTTCTACAGAAATTTTAAAATTCAAAAATTTTATGTACACAGAAAAAAATTTGTGCATAAATTTAAGAATTTACTTTCTTTGATTTTAGTTCATAATATTTAAGAATAAAATCTTAAATATTAACACTTTTTAACATTTTTTTAAATTAATCAAAAGTCAAGAAGATTTAAACAAATTGTTAAATTTTCATTTATATTTTTAATTTGTAAATATATGTTTGAAATTTTCTTTACAGAATATTTGGTTTTTAATGATTTTTAGCCAGATGTTGGGAGTAGAAGAACACAACAGATGCGTTATTACAATGATGCATGTGCTATAGAATGGCAGCAAATTTAGCAAATTTCTAATCCTTACTTTTTGACAGCTTTTTATTGTAAAAGAGCCATTTAAAGGGATTTATTATTAATATTTTTTATTTAGAATTTGAATCAAATCTAATAAAACTAAATTAAAATTTTAGCAGCATTTTTGCAAAATTCACAAAATTACCATTAAGTACAATTTAATAATATCTATGACAAAAAATTTTATTCTTTATGAAAATAGTTTGGGAAAAAAAGACATGTTCGATTCATAATATTTAAGAAAAAAATATGACTTTTTTTCTCTGTGTACTTTTAAAAATTTTCATCAAATGTTTACATTTTGTTCCGCATTTTTTTTTTTTTTTTTTAATATAAGATATGATTTTATATTATCAAAAAGTACCAGTAAAGTATAATCTTAATGGTTAAAATTAATGAAGTGAATAAAAAGAAACATTATTTATGTCAGCTATAGCGGCATTCTTCACCAAACACATTTCGCTTGCTAACAACTGCCGCGAAGTATAAATTACGTTAATATTAATGATCAGGGCGAGGAAGTTCATGCATTTAAAAAGTGTGTTTTAGGCGCTTAAAAAAATGCACTAAAAAATGTTAAAATATGCCCTACAAACAAATAAAATATGCACTTATTTCTTAACTTTTATTAAAAAAAAAAAAGAAAACATAAAAGTTTAATTCGGTATCATCTTAAGGGCGTGTTTGAAACGGTAGAAAAGTTATACGATAAAAAATCTTTTTTCTATGGTGAGAGTAATTTTTATTTCTGCTGTGTGAAATGAAAACTGAAAAATATTAATAAATTTAAATTTTATTATTAAAAAATCAAAAAGAAATGTGTAAATACTGAATATGGGAAATTTTAAAGAACGTTATTTGTTTGAAATGTTAAAAGATTTTAAAATATATGTTTTTTTCCAAATATTTTATTCAATTGAAATTTTTCTATAAATTTTAAAACTTAAAAAATATATATTTATTTTTAAAAATTTTTACTATGAGAGTTAATGAATAAAATTTTCACCTCATAACTGTCAAAGATTTACTAACAAGCAAACTTTTCTACTATTTCACACAAGACCTAAATTTAAAATAAATATACAGTAAAAACCTTAGACAGCTTTTGTATATAGAAAATTGCCGTTCGACATCAACAGATGTGATGGATGCATTTTTAAATGATGTGGAAAGACTTAATTGTTTCTTCGTTTGAATCTAAATTGTATTGGCAACACTTCTTTCGACTGCTGTGGTCTTAATGATAGATCGATATTTCTAAAATGATACTAAGGGTAGCTCTATACGGCTTATTGTGCTCTCAGACAGAATAATCTCATTGATAGCTTCTTTAAAAAGAATTAATCAGTTCTCGATTTCGATGTTTTACAAAAACGTATGACAACCAAAACAAATGTTTCATATATATAAATCGATATTAAATGAACTTGTTCTGCCTTCAGATAAATAACCGGAAATTTGATCCTGAAAGTTTGTATTCATCTCTAAGTTTTAGGCCATCAAAGGGTTAATATACCAAAAACTTTTTTCAGTGATATTTTTTTGTCAAATATTTTAGGACAATACTTCTCCGAAATGTAATTATTTATTTTGTGTAATTTCGCTTCTTAATACGAGATAAATAAGAAACCTTCTGACGACGCACCTTTTACACAATAACCAGCGTCTTTCTGTGACTGTTAGTTTTGGAGAAATAGCTTAATAAATATTCTAAAAAATTTTTTAGCTCTTCTGAAAATTTTGAAATGTAAACTTAAGCCGTTTTATCAAAAGTCCACAAAATTATTTTTTTTTTCTACATAAAAAATAATTTCATGCAGAAATATGCACTAACATTTTAAAGCAAATTCTCCAATTCGCAAAGATATTTAGTTTACTCTGTTTTAGGAGTAAAGGCACAACACATGCATTTGCATGAACTTCCAGTCCTTGTTGATAAGAAATGAAAGCACTTATTCACTTAATACTAAATTTCTGATGGCTTTAAAATAGTTTCAAGACTTATAATTGCATGGACCAAAAAAGTTGTCGTTATGCTCAAAAATCAGCCCACAAATTTCGTATTATAGTTCGAGTTTTATAATAATTTTTTCTTTTGCTATTTACGAAATTGTACGAAAAATAAAATTGAAAAAAATTTTTTTCATTGTATTTAGCAAGAACCGTAATGATTATGACTTTTAAAATAAAACTCAATAAATAATGATTATTTTTGATTTTTATTTTTTCGCTCAAATAATAAAACTTATTCCCAATTTTTAGTGAAAAATTAGGTTTTCTTTGTTCTAAACTCGATTTAGCAACACCAAAATTTACTTTTTTTTAACAAAAATATTCTCATTTTTCCCAAAAATCAAAATTTTCTAAAAATTAAATTTTTTCCAAAAAATTAGTTTTTATTAAAAATCAAAAATTTTACTAAAAATCAAAAATTTTACTAAAAATAAAATTTTACTGAAAATCAAAATTTGTTTGATAAAAAATCAAATATTTGACTAAAAGTCAAAATAGTTATTATTTCAAAATTTTTACCAAAAATTATAATTTTTAATAAAAATCAAAATTTTAGTTAAAAATGAAAATTTTATTAGATTAAAATTTTTACTAAAAATCAGATTATTTACTAAAAGACAAAATTTTTAAGAAAACCGATTTTTTTTTGTTTTGTAAAAAATTATTTTTTCTAAAAATTAGATTTTTTGTAAAAAGTTTATACTTTTAGTGAAAAATCAGAACATTTTTTCATTTTTAGTAAAATTTTTTAATTTTGAAAAAAATTTAGATTTTTAGTAAAAATTTTAATTTTTAATAAAAATATGGATTTTTACTGATTACAGGAAAGAAAAGTATTTTTTTTTTACTAAAAATAATTTCGCAACAATTTGTTTTATCATTTTTTAACAAAAGAAATAAAAATCATTCCGAATTTCGATAGAACTTGAAAACCTCTATTTTTAAAATTTTTTTAACTTTCAACTTTAAACTTTCAGAATTTTAAAATGATTAACGACAACAAATTTTGCATGTTTAATTATTCGTTAATAAAATCACAAATCAACGTTAGTGTTGGAAGAAGAAAAATTTTAAATTTTTTTACTAAAAATTTTCAATAAATAAAATTAAAAATTTTTCAATAAATACACTGCCTGCCACTTGAATAAGGAATTTCATTTTTTTAACTTTAGTTAAGTATATCTCCTAAACTAAAGTTCAGAAAAAAATAGTTTTTTGCCCAACCAAATTTCAAAGTGTTGGCTTTAAGTTCTTGAAGAAATAAAAAATATACATATTTTGTTATACTAAAATAATGCATTTATTTAAAGACACGTATTTATGTGGTACTTTTTCTAGTATTACTTGAATAAGGAATATTTTAAAACTAAGCAAACTGTAATTTATTTTTAAATTTTAGATTATAAAATTGAAAGTTATTATCATCTAGCATTCAATTTTTAGAAATAACCTCTATAAATGTTTTTGGCTATTTGGACCGGATTCTGACACTGAGATTTCAAAATCAAATTTTTTTCTTTTTCAGAGTTATTAAGAGCCTTACCACGTCCCATTTTGAATAAAAACTATTTAAAAACTATCAAATTAAAAATTCTCTAGCCGTTTATATTAAAATAAATTCAAATCATAGCCTTCCTGATTAATATTAAAAGAATTCCTTATTCAAGTGACACACGAAATAGTACCACAGAAATACATGTATTTAAATAAATATATATAATTTTAGTATAACAAAATATGTATATTTTTTATTTCTTCAGGAAACTAAAGCCAACGCTTTGAAATTTGGTTGCCCAAACAAATTATTTATTTCTGAACTTTAGTTTAGATATACTTAATTAAAGTTAAAAAAATGTGATTCCTTATTCAAGTGGCAGGCAGTGTAAATAAGTAAAAAATAAATATTTAAATTCAATTTTGAAAAATTAACAGTTTAAAGATGTTCCTTATTATAAATATTTCCTAACCCTCGTATTTTATATAAAATTGTTTTGTATATTATTATTATTTGTTGTTATTTCTGTTGCTGCTGCAGTTGTTGCTATTGTCGTTTTTAGTGTTGTCGTCATGCTGAATTATTACAACGACAACTGAAAATGTTTGTTGTACGATTTCGTGAGTGCATCTTATAATGCTATTAATTATTTACATGTAGCACCTTATAATGTCAACTAGAAAATTCAATGCATAATATTATAACGCAATAAACAACAAAATATCAGCAGTAACAACAACAAAAACAACTACATGGACGGCACTAGCAAAAACGACAATTGCAAAAAGCAATAAAAAAAATAAACGACCAAAAAGAGTATTAACAGTCACATATCTAATAAAAATGTGTGGTGGCAAAGTATTTAAGAAGAGAATTTTTAATGACCCTACACCAGAAATTCTTATTTAAAATTTAAAATTCCTCATCAACTTTTCAATCGATTTCTGGGAAGAATTACAAGTAGTTAGAAATTTCCATATATTTTGTCCTAAGACCTCTCGTTTCCTTTATACATAAAATTACACCAGAAATTCTTATTTAAAATTTAAAATTCCTCATCAACTTTTCAATCGATTTCTGAGAAGAAATACAAGTAGTTAGAAATTTCCATCTATTTTACCCTAAGACCTCTCGTTTCCTTTATACATGAAATTACAAAATTTTAATTGTTTTTGTTAATAAATACAATTTATCAAATATTATCATCCTTTTCACTCTAAAAACGTATTTTTATATTTTCTAGTAAAAATTATAAATTTATAGATATCCGGAAATAACCTCAAAGCGCTGGTTGGATTTACAGAAAATTTCACATATTAATAGCAGAGGAGCGTACAATGTGACTTTTGGAAAATGGATCCAATAGACCACGCAGTAGCGGAACTAAGGGGGCTCTAAATAGGGTATCTCTGGCAAAGAAACATTTTTACCACTAGCAAAATTTTTGTTTCTTACCCGATTTCAAAGATTTTTCTTTCTTTTATAGTTTTCGAAATTTGTTAAAATTTCGACTGCCTCAATTTTGCAAGATCTTGGTTTCTTTTTTCCCATATATATCGAATAAAAAAGATTAGAAGTCTATATCCTTATAGAGTCCAAAAGTGAAAGATTTGAATTTGAAAATTGCAAAAATTGGGACCTTTTGTTTGTGTGTGTGTGTGTGCTCTTTTGCCGAAGAAGTGTCTTCGCTCTTTTTTTAAAAAATAACGTATTCCTCAAGAAAATATAATGGTTTTATACTTTTCTGAAAGGTATCTTCACGGACATGATTTCAAAATTAAAAACAAGCTCAATTGCTTAACAGTGCTAAGTAAAGATCCATACGAATTTGATCTATTTTGTATCAAAATTTTTACTTTAGTCTATATGTTCCAAAATCCCAAAAGAGTATGCCAACGGCTTTTTTAAAATCTGCAAAAAATATGAACTTAGTGGGCAAAATTCAAAAAAAAAAATACTATTTTTGGGATTTCTTATATCAAAATCTTAATTTTTTTGCAACTAATCGGTTGGTTGGATTCACTGCTGTCACCGCTCTCGAAAATTACTTAGACCCTTCTCACAGCAGCTCGTAACCATTTAGTACAATACTATGATAGCATTGATCACCGTAGATTCATTCAAGACTACCCAAACCAAAAAAATAAATATAAAATAAAAAATTGAATTACGAATTTTTTAGTCGTTCCGAGACAGATGTTCAAAATCACATATCGTCACCTAAAATGCAAAAGGAACAAACAACACTTTAAAATTTTGCAGGAGAGATAAAAAAACTTAATAAGTTGAAAGCTATTGTGGTTCCAAAATAAAATTTTATTGTTACATCTTAACATGAAAAAAAATGCATTTGTTAACGAGAATTCTGGTAAGTTTACTTAGTTTGATGTGGAATAATATTAGCATACGCCTTTTTGCTTTTGAAAAATAAAACTATTTTTTTTTTTTTTTTTTTGTTAAACCCTTTTAAATTTTATTTTATAAAGAAGTTTTTTCTTTGACTATAGAAATCTAAAATGTGTGATATTAGGTATATTAGTGCAATGCACAGTGGGGCCAATTGCAAAATTAATATTAATAAGTCTAGATCTTTTAAACCTTTAAACCGATTTTGTTGAAATTAGAAACATCGATAGAGGAGGAGTTAAACTTTCCAAATATTGTTGGCAGCAGTGTGTAGCTGGAGCACCGACTGCGCTACAGTTAACCACCAAAGTTAACCACCTTGAGACTGAAAAATATACGAGCTTGTAACTTTAACAAATACAAAAACAAGGAAAAGCATGCATACTGTGCTAAATTATCTCTTATGGTTTAAAAGATATTTGACTTCAAATATTAAATTTTTCATTTTTGGCCTTAACTCTTTTGCGATTTTGTAACATAACTTTTAAAACAATACTTTTTAAAAACGATGAAATTTTCTACAATTTTCTAAATTATGGCAAAAAAATTTAAAGTTTTCTCCATTCGATAACAAGAAAAAATATGCAAAGTAATAATTTCAAATAGGTCTTAAAAAATGCAATCTTTTCCAAAAAAGTATCTTTGTACATTTAATTTTTACTTTTAAATTTTCAATTTTTTAGCATTTTCTGAAAGATTAGACCTTAGAAAAGCGCGTACGTGTAATTTTTAAAAGTTTTGAACATTCACCCTACATCCAGCAGTGGTCAAAAAATGATCAATAAGGATCAAAAGTTTAACTTTTTGAGCCCGTAAAAACATTGATTATTGATTTCGATACTTCCGCGAATTTAATTTGATGGTTTGATATGTTTTTAAAGGTTTAAAAAAATTGTGACAGCCTACCGGTAAATTTGGCTACACGAGGACATTTTTGGAAAAATAACCCATATTTTCAATAACAAAAATTTCGACTTTTAAAATTATGTAGTAAAATTATACATATATATTTTCCGATCTTTAAATTTATCAATTATTCATTAACTACTTTATAATATATGTAAAAATTATTGTGATACCTATAAGCATTTAAAAAATATTCAGGTTAAAATTTATGAAATATGCCTGTAAACATAATTTAAATTTTTTTTGTTTTATTTTAAGAAAATTGTGCTAAAAATTTAAAAATAGTAAAATTTTTTATACATAGTTTTAAAGAAGACATAATTTCCTTTAAAATGGTATATAATATGTTTTTTCTTTGTCTTGCTTAGGCGAATTCAAAAATATAAAAATATTTAAATTCGGTTCATCATATGTTTTTTTGCTCTCGAGGTGGTCAAATTAGAACCACTGTAGCGCCGTTCGTGCTCCATCTAAACACTGCAGCCAAAAAAATTCTGAAAGCTTAACACCTCCTCTATCGATGTTCCTAGTTTCTTCAAAATTGGTTCAACGGTTTAAAAGATTCAGATTTATTACCATTTATTTTGCAATTGACCCCACTGTGTAAAGCAGTTTTTAAATTTTTTGTCCTTTTGCATTTCAAGCGATGACATACTAAAACAAGGAGTTCTCCTAAAACTCCCGGAGCTCAAATTCCAACTGAGAACCACCAAAAGATAGATGGGGAGATTATTATGCGTGTGTGCTGATGTTTGAAACATTCAAAAATATTGCCCTAAGACCCTCTTTAATGTATACCAACCATCTCAGAATCATCTTCTGTGTGAATTTAACAATGTCCGTCCTACAGTTCGCAATTTTAAAAATAATTCGATCAAATTTGTTACACAGGTACAAATATTAGTATCAAGTTAACAATTAGTATCAAGTTAAATATTCCTAGGAATATTTTAGAGAACAATACATTACTGTTAATACAAGTATCGGTCCACAATTGGCCACAGGTTCTATATAAGACACCTCCTCAAATGTTGATGTACATATACAATGGTATAGGATATCATATGGTCAGGCTTTACCGAGTATTACTAATAACGCATAAATTAAGAAGTAGAAAGCTCAAATCGGTAACATTTCGGGAGTGTATAAAAGAAACTTACTGCTTACGTATAAAAGGATTGAAGGCAGTGATTTATTACGGTGCTCCTCTTGTGAACCTTGTCGATGAGTGAGAGAAATTCTTCGAAAAATAAAAGGAATAATATTGAAATTTTACTATATTTTTATTATTAATATTGCTTGGATATATTTTAGGTGTAAATCACATATTAACCCAAAGGACAAGGCCAAGGATACACAATGTATATAGAAATCAAAAAATAATATATTAGACAGCACAACCGAATCGTAAAAATTGGGAATATATGTATATAATCCGGAGGAGCTTTGGGTTATAAATAATGAGGAATTGGCCAAAGTTATTGATCTAATTTTACCAAAATTAAGTTATAATACACAAAGAAGACTTTAACTTGTCAAAATAGTCACAATACAGAAAGAACTTTACAAAAAATCCAGAGAAAAGTCCAGTAAGAAAAATGTTCACAAAAAATTTACTCAATTTTAATTTTTTTTTTTAAGAAAACTAAATTTTGTTTAATTATCTTTTTACCCACTTATTTAATTTATCACCAAGTAGTGAATTTAAGTCAAAAGGAATAAAAACTTTGAGTTGTTTTAGAAGTGTAAAATTTATTTTTTTCTTTAACAGTTTTGAAAGTCTCTGTAGTTCTAGCTGTTATAATAAGATATCTCCATTCTTTTCCTTTTAAAACCTTTTGTTTTTATTAATACCGAACTTCCGGTAAATATTACAATTATTTTCTCTCGCAGAATAAGCAACTTTGACACCTTAGATTTTTGTAAAGATTGTCCTAAATATTTGTTATCTTTTTTGAAGTGTTGCCTTGAATTAAATTCATGAGGTAACGCTGTCTGTACTTATAATCACTCGAAATTTTCTATAACATGATGTCGTAATCTAAAAGTTAAAAATATTTATTAGAAATTAGTAGATTGAATTAGTGGCAAAATGAGAATATTTTTAGTATTAATAACACAGCAACAGTTAATTATTAACTCTTTATTTGTATACAGTGAAAATATGCTTTAAAATAAAATTATTTTTAATGCGAAATACAGAAATGAATTGCATATTAATCTAAACACAATAAAATTCAGTAAATTAATCTTTTTAACCAATTTATCATTCTGTCTTTAAACTTCCAAAAAATATTTCAATTGTTGCTGACCATAGAATACAGCTAGAAGTTTATGTGAGAGGCAGTTCAAACTAAATTTTCAAAACATTTACTCATTTTTCTTAAAACACAAAAACAAAATATATGTGACTACTGGGTATTTTGTTGTTGCATGATTTAGGGCTTTGACAAGTGAATTAGATTTTTGTCTCTCACATGAACTTCTAGTTATATTCTATGTTTCTGACACTGAAAATTAATTTTCTTTAAATTAAATTACTCTATTCCAAAACACACTTAAAATCCAATGACGTCACATTTATCAAATCTCCATATTAATGCCGCAGGTAGGGTAATACATTCATAAACAAATTCCACTTAATAAAGTGCAAGCAAAGATTGTAAGTCAACCCTGTAATAATATTACTAAGAGTATTTGATTCGCACAATGATACAAAAAAACTCTTTGAATTTAACTTTATTTTAGTAAATCACATGATAAAGAATCGAAAATTTATGCCACAGAACACGGAGCGTGTAATGATGTGATAATATGGGTAATTCCATATTTGAATTTCAACAAAAAGAGATGCCATATACAGACTAAAGGTAACATTTAGCAAATGGAAACAACTCTCCACATCATCATCAGCATCATCTTCATCATGAAATAAAACGTGTTGGAAAGCACGTGTGTATATCTAGGGTATACTGCTGAGGTACTATAAGGCTAAGGAAACCTACGAGTATTACTCCTATTTCTTTTTTTTTCATTTTTCAACCTTTTTCTCTAGTTATTTATTTAAACAAATGTACGCTGTAGCATGAAATGATTACGTTTAAGATAAATTACAATAAAATATATGAATCTATATATAACACTATATATAGTAGACATATGCATACGAACATATAGTTCATTCTCATAACAGCAGCTGCCGTGATTACATATGACTTGAATTGTTGCCGAAGTACTACCAAAAAGTAGAGGAAATATTTGAGAACAAATAAAAAATATCATTTCACAAGAATATAAATATTTAAATTATTTTTTTTCTTATTTGCAATGAAACAACGTACAGAAAAAGTACTAGCGATAGAAAAACGAATGAAAGAGTAATATTGAATGTATGTATGTGTGTTCATGTTTATGTGTTTGCGTAAGAGTCCTAGTCAAAGTTAAGGAAAAGTAAATCTTGTTTACATACCAATGCCACTAATATGGCACCAGAAGCTCAAAATAAAAATGAAACTTTTGTGATTCATTTTTCTTACATTACGTCTGTCGTACTCTTCTTCACTCTCTAGGTTTTCGTAATGCAATGTTATAAATGTTGGTAACATTTGTTATGCAGAAGAATTTTTTACCTTCCAATTTTGTTGATTTCTTTCTTTTATTTTTTATACTTTTTGTTTTAAAGTATTTTGATGGCAAGATTGTGAAGTTCTTAAAGTATTCAGAGATATTAGTTTTATAGAATTTACAATATAATTGTTAAAGTTTAAAGAATTCATTCTGGTGTGTAGTTATAGTCTTCTAGCCCTGCTTTGGTATGAAAAGTTTAAATGTGTACATTCGAACCGGATACTAACTTTAAGGCTGGCGCTATATTTTAGCTTTAACTATAACCAAGTAACCATCATTCTGTTGTCTTATTATTAACCACAAATTCTGCTTTGGTACCAACAAACAGAGACAACAAAGACAATTACTGATTGCTAATTATGGTCCTTCGAACCGGATTCTAATTAGAAGCTGGTGCTATATTTGATTTTTAATAAAACCCAAGCAAGAAACATTCCATTGTAGTGTTATTATAGTACAAAAACTTTGCTTTATTACCACCAGACTAAGACTATAATGAAAATTATCAATTGCAATTTCTTTACCATAACTTTCTTAAATTATTCATTCTCTTATCACTTTAACTAACTTACGAATCGCTCCACTATCAAGAGTATAAATATTTTCATGAAAATATGCATTTTTGCAATAGCAACAACACATTAACGAGCTGTATCCATAACATGAACACTATTTCCTGTAATATAAACAAACTTACAAACAAATATAAATAACGATAAGACCAAAAATGGTGACAACACGTTTACTTACAACGACAACGCCTTTACATCAAAATCCTAAAAGATTCATAACAAACACTCATACTTGCACTCCACTATCACTTGGTAATAAAATCTTTCCACTTTATGCAACCATAAAAGTAAAAAAAAAAAAAAATGATACAACCCCCTCTTGAAGAATCGTAGGAATATGAATTGGAGGGAAAACACATAAACTTAAACAAACAAACAACAAACACATCATGTCTAGTTAATGTTAATAATGTGAACGTGTAAACTTTGAGGATGTTCTCCAAAAGAAAAAAAAACTAAAAACAACTACAATTACATAAAAAATATACATATGAAAAGTGAGAAAAAGGTCTCATAAAACATTTGTAAGTTCGTCTGTATATTTTATATGTTACGAGTATATTGTATGTATATAATGTTGTGTGTATATAAACCTGGCCTAATAGTTAAACATGCAATTTTTAACTGCAACATTGTTTGCAACTCCAATTGCGTTATTGTATCCATTGCTATAAACAGATACCTTCCTATACTATATATATATATGTATGTTTGAATCCTTTTATATATCTACATATATATTTCCATGGCCATAATGTAAAACTTACACATTTTATTTTATAAGATTTTTTTTTTTTTGTTTTGTTTTATTAATATCCTAGTGCTGTTTATAGAGATAAGATATTATCGTTTTATTAAGGTTTTGGAGACTTATTTTTATCGTACAATTTATTATAAAAAGTTCAGTAAGGTAGCATATTTTTTAACACTCTACTAAAGGGGATTTTAATCTCTGTAAAAACTACTTTTAAAAATTGCTTTAATCAAAATTATACTTTTGGATTGTAATTTGATTTTTTTTTTTAATTTATTTATTGAATCTGCCTTTTATAGGCCTCACAATAAGTATTTAAATCTTAGAACTAAAACTACAGCTACTTTCTTTTTAACGAGAGTCTAAATGAGCTTCACATCAGCTGGGTCAACTCTACGAAGCTTTAAATCCATTTCAGTGTTAACGTTTGTTTACATTTGTTACATTTTTCGTGTACATGTACAATTTTTTGTCTTTGATCTTATTTTCGTAACTTTTGATCTCTTCAATAAAATTATGTACTATTATATATTAAAAGTAGATCATGCAAATATATATCTAAATTTAAAACAAGTAAGGAGTATTTTGCAACTTCTTCAACATTACATCTGTTGAAGAGAACTAAATTTTAAATATGCTCTTTTTCAATCTCCAAAATTAAATAAAAAGTAGCCATAGCGATATTTTCATTAAATAAAGAAACTATATTTTTCATCTTTATGAGGTAGACTTTGGAAAAGTAGAATATTTGAGTAATGCCCTCTTGAATTGTTTAAAAATTAACTACGAATTTGTCCAATGCCATAAATTTACAGCCTGCCACACGATGTCGAACGGAAAATTCGTTGAGAGAATAACTAACTTATAAAATGAGATTATCGTAACCAGTTGAATATAAATACAATATCTTCATTGGTGATGACTAAAGCTATGTTCACATTTGGCAAATATTTGATCAAAATTGCGTGACCACTTGTTTTGCAAAATATTGTTACCGCTGTTTGATGTTTTGTAAGAGAAAATAGCTTTAACCAAAATTCGATAAAAGGTCAGCTATGATTACTGATAAGTAAAAAATATTTTCCCATTAAAAAATATATAGTGGTTACTTCATTTTGATCAAATATTTAACTAGCCTAGCCACATACCTTAAATAAAAATATTGTCCAAAAATATGGTTCTTCTAAAGCATATTTTGTATTTTTTCTTAGAAATTTTGAAACGAAAATAAATATGTATTGACCATTTTTTTTATTCTAAAACTCAATTTTTTAGAAAAAATTATAACTTTTTGACAAAGACCTGTAAATTTTTCCAAGTTACCTCTGGCAGCACTGGTCTCTTTGAACTTCTGCAAGAAGTCTTGCTAGTGGGTTGGAATGCCTCTGTAGTTTAAGGATGCAGTTTTCTCCAAATAACCTGAACTCGTCTTTAACTAGCAGCACTTCTAAGTCTCTGTGGCTATTTTTATTTATTATGTACTTCGATGTGGTATCGAAGATTTCATCTTAAAACTAAATCGACCCAATGTTCAAGAACTCAGTAATAAACAAGTAAGAAAGTTACACTATTATATATGTATGTACATCAAAATTCGGATAAGGCTCTTATATGAGACCTCAGACTTATTGTGTACCGATATTTGTATTCAGTGTAATGTATATTTCTATAAAACGCAACATTTATATGGGATTTATGTACTACAGAAGTGGGCTTTATATATATATATATATATATATATATATATATATATATATATACTATAGTAAATTATGGACCGACGATCATAAAATTTGGCACTGTTTTTACTTACATAATATTTATTTCAATCAATTATTAATTTTATACAAAAACTTTTATAGGATTCTTCGACTTTAAATTGATTTTAGGAAGAGGGGTTTATATGAGAGCTATGGTAAATAATGGACCGAAATTCGATAAGATTTCAACATTCGACATTTTAAAATTGACATAAAGATCTTATGAGAGAAAAAATTTTTTTCGAACATCTGACGAACCTCACCATTCTCGATTTCGATGAAATTCGGTGCACACATTCATTACGTTATTACAAAATTTTAAGCTCTTCAAAATGTTTAAATTTATTATAGTTTAGTTTTTATCGCTGTTTAAAGTTCACTTTTTTTAGAAATTTGTTTAAAATACACGAAATTTAAATCCATATATTTTCCTACCAATTTTTCTGATTTAAACAGAATTTAGCTAAAATTGATCCCTAATAAATCTTGTTTGTTTGTAAAAGCTCCATTTATGAAAAAAGTATAATGAAATCATTATTGGTCCTTGTATTAAGGATATTTAAAATATGCATATCTTTATTTTTAATTTTTATAATTTTTATTTAAAATGTTCGTTAAAGTGTTGGTTGGTTGGTTTACGTGGGACCACACTACTCGCCAGGTGAATGAGTTGTACTGAATCTGAAATGAGATAGAAGTGTAGGGAAGAACAATGGGAACATAAATTAATTAGATCCAGCCTGTAGCATTGAAATATTTAATAATGTCACTGAGTCTAGTACCAGATATCTCACAGAGGTTGTCTAACTGGTACCTTCCCAGAAATTTATGTCTGATTGTGTTTAAGGTTGGGCATTCACATAGAAGTTGATTTACTGTCTCCTCCTTTCCGCGATTACCACAACTACGACAATATTCATTGTAAGGGAGACCAAGTCTGCTTGCATGTTTCCCGATCGTTCAGTGACCTGTAAACAATGCTATTAGTCTCGAGATATCTTTACGTTTGTAGCCAATGAGCTGCATTGAGCGTTTTTCGTTGTAGGTAGGCCACGTTTTTTTCGCGACTCTACATTTGTCCAGATTTCGCCATCTATTTTTCGCCTTTTCTGGAAAGTGTTTTTGGATTCTGCTTTTGACTGTTTCTAACGGGATTGCTACAGAAACCGATAAGGCCTGCCCGGGCTAAGGAGCCTGCCCGAGCTAATTCGTCTGCCCGTTCATTACCATAGTAATCCCTATGCGCAGGAACCCAGACTATAGTAATGTTATACAGCCGACTTAGTCCTAGCAGTTCCTTTTACACTCTCTGACTGGAATAGAGGTAGTTTTCGGTGATTTGAGCGATAGTATTGCCGCTTGACTGTCGACAAATAAACCAATATTCCCTTGAATATTTCTATCGCGAATTAGTTTACACGCTTCCCTGACCGCTAGTATTTCTGCTTGGAATACGTTTGCGTCGTCAGGGAGCCTATATGAGTATCTAATTCCAAGATCGTTAGAGCAGACACCAGAGCCGACATTGCAGTTCATCCTTGAGCCGTCAGTGTATACCCTCGTTCCATATTGTTCAAGAAGATTTCCCCTTCTCCTGGTGGAGAATAGGACTTTTATAGTATTTCCGAAGTCCATCTGGGGAATCATATAGTCAGTAAATTGATTGAATTGCGGGGATATTAAACTTAATATCCTCGCGTGTCCATACGTTCTTGATCTCCAGCTTTCCGTTGCAGATAATCTTATCGCACTATTGACTGCTGATTCAATAATGTGTAGGTCTATAGGTGTTAGATGCAATATAGTGTTCAGAGCTTCTGATGAACTAGTACGTAATGCACCAGTAATGCCAATGGAAGCGGATCTTTGTATCCTGTAGAGTTGATCCACCACGTGTTGGCAACAACATATAAAAAATTTATAGTGAGACCATGAGGGGCTGCTATGAAAATTAACATTTAGTAAAAAAAATGCGAATTTCATTCAAATATTGCTAAATTAAAGGCATTTATGATCGTTAATTCTCTATATCGGGTGCACAATTATATGGGGGATAGGAGAAATAATAGACGTTCATAACCAATTTCAATAGAATTCGTTGTTATGTAAAAAGAAAATCATATATACCAAATTTCATCAAATTATCATTAAAATTGCGATCTGTATTTTCGTACAAGGTTTACATGTGCAACCAGCCAGCCGATCAGACGTCGTTAAATCGAAGCAGACGGTGATTCTGAGTCGTGCGGCATGATTTAAAGAACTGTTCCGAAGATTTTTTTCTCCGTTTCAAATATCAGTACAAACACATATAACCCACTTATAACGTAGTATATTAAAAGAAATATTTGAATTTCTCAGATTGGCCTCTGTTATTATTACGGACTTAGTAGAGAATTTAACAAATTTGAGCCAAAGTTCATATCCAAATTCAAAAGAAATATATAGAAAATCTTAATAATCTAACAATGTAGGGGGTCAGCTAGTTGTGGTTTAGGACAATTCTTTTTCACCCTTATACTGAAAAACGGTTGGTTCATATAAAACCAATATTCATCAATTTAATATTTTAGTCCGGGAAAATAAGGTTTCGAGCTAGGAATTTGATGGAGGGAAGCAAAATTTGGCATATGTCTTCGTCTTGGCTTTAAACATATGCTGCAGTGTTGAGAGGTATAGCTTGGAATAAGTTACAGGTTTCCATCCAAAAAGTTAAAATTTTTCCTAACCGACATCCGGTTCGAAGGACCATAAACAAGTTTGCAATCATAAATTGCCTTGTTATCTCTGTTTGGCAGTACCATGGCAGAGTTTGTGGACTATAATTAGATACCAGCTTTTTGTCAGTGTTCGTGGAGTTTTATCCATTTTGGTTTCGTTGAAACCTAAACAAACTTTAGCATTAGCTTTAGTTTTTAACATTACATTTATAAATTCCTCGAGGTCTTCTCTTACATCAGTATATTGTGAAATTAATTTGTTCATTGAATATATAATAGGTCGAGATATTTCAAACAAATTAGTTTTTCGTTAGTCTTAAAAAGGCACCATTTAGTTCCATTTTATAAAGGGGGAAAAAAGTGGCCGGGTGATTGAAAAAGGGGTAATTGATCAAACGGCAACACTGCTTAAGAGACTATTTTTTTGCTATTAGCTATGAACAAATTCGTTGAGACTATTCAAACGTTTAAAGTGTTTGAAGTTGCATGCGGTAGTTTCATTTTATTTTATTTTTTTTTTAATTTTTGTACCATTTGTTTTCCTTTTTTTTGGTTCACATCTTCTTATTAAGTTTAAATTTATGTTTGTTGCTGGAAACACAAGTTTTTCGATGGTAATAAAAGTCATAAAACATTGAAAATATTTTATTGCCTCCAAATACGCTGTGTTAAATACTTTTGGGTTAAAAAAAATATATATACTAAAGAAGGAGTTTTACACAGGATAATTGGGGTGTAAGTTAAATGTTGGAAATTAAATGTTTTGAGAAAATAAAAGAATATTAAGTCAAATATATGATTCAGTCTTCCAAAGGATGCAATTTAATATATTTAATAAAGTTTATTTTTTCGAGTTTTTGCACAGATTAATAAATTATATGGTTTGGAGATAATTTCATTCTGCAGTTTATACACATACATCTCTATCTCTCTCTTTCTCTCTTACAACTAATATATATAAAAAGTGATTGACTGACTTACTTACTGACTCATCATCGCACAGCTCAAACGCCAGAAGCTAGAAGCATGAAATTTGGACTGTAAATTGATCTTCCATCAAATATTTTTCCATCAAAAATTTTTGGAAATTCGATTGTTTAGGTGATAAAAAGGGTAAAAACGGACAAATTCGGTAACCTTATATCTGCTAAACTGATAGAGATGCAAACTTAGTTATAGTTATTGTTATTCATTAAAAAAATAATCGGACAGGTGTCTGGTACTTTTTTTAAATCCAGCTCTTTTAGACAGAAAACGGGTAAAAACTGTATTTTGATCCTTTTTGAGCACACTTTGAATCTTTTCATCCGGTAAATGCAGAAATAATACATACATTGTATTCGTAAAGTATAAAAAATGACAAATGTAAATTTGATACTTTTTGGAAATTCGAAAGTTAAGGAGTTTTTGGTACTTTTTTCATAAAACATTTTTTTCTATTTATTGACATATTCATATAGATCTTTTATTATGGGTCTCCACTATGATCTTGAAATTCATTGGAATACAATTTTGGCTACATTCATGGGGCTAAGAAAGTACCAATTGGTTCACTTAGTCTTACCAAATAAGGTAACAGGACGTTATTTGGAACTCGGGTACCAAAACGTAGATAGGACTAAATTCGTATAAATTTGATAGTTTTTGAAAAACTTTTTTTTTTTCTTAGTAATTCAGGACAGATTTATATCTCTTAATTCATATCTGTAATATGCAAATTTATACATAAGGAGAATTTTGAAAATTCATATTGAATGGATCTGTTCCAGGGCGGAAAATGGAAATTGGTATTTTTCGAATTTTTTCAGTGAAAAAAAAATACCGGCATAAAAATTTGCTTATATGGTTCTGAATGAATTAGAAATAAAAGAAAGTAATGCTTAATGGTTTTTTTTCTCTAATGGTACCAAAGGTGTAAGTCTAATAATATTTTTTTTATATATATTTTTGAGTTTAAATTCACAAAAAGCGGAACTTAGTTTTACTTTTTTGTTTCTTTAATGGTACTTTATATATTTCATATGAAACTTAAAAGCATGAAATTAAGCACATGTCTGTACTTTTTCGTCTTTGTAATGGTAGTTTTCGTATTTTCTATATAATATTCAACCTAGAAGCATGAAATTCGAGATACATGTTCCTATGTGGCAAAAATTCACTAGGGGGACCACAAGTACTTTTTCGTTCTTCAAATGGTACTTTTTGAATTGTTTTTATTAATTGATCTAGAAGCAAGAAATTAAAGATTTCTGCTCCCAAGTTACTGAGAATCCACCAAAGGTTACGTTGTAATATTTTTTGTTCTTCAAATATACTTTTTGAATTTTTTATAATAATTAACCTAGAAATATGAAATGAAAGATATATGGTTCCATGTGAGTGAAAATTCACATGCCCCTTGTATGTTTTAAGTCTACAAATAAGGGGACAAAATAAGTCACATTCTTCGTTACAAAAAAATTAATAATAGAAATAAATAATTTCGTAATTTTTGAAGCTTCGAACGTTTAGAATGGTAAACAACTATATTTTGGTACTTTACTTATACCCTACGATTCTTATAAACAAAAAAACATAGAAATAACTTTTAAAAAGTGTTACTTTCTTGCAACAATTATATGAAATATTTTGTTGGTACTCTTTGAAAATCCTATTATTTAGAAGTTAAAAATTTTATTTTTCAGTACTTTTTTAACACAAATATTTAAAAACTTTAGTGTTATTAATATCAACATATTTACATATAGAAATATCTTTAATACGATAATTTTTCAGTACCCTGTGTTATTTAATTAGGAACTCATAGAAGGTTACGAAATGATACGATATGACAATCCTTGAATATTTCTTATTTAAGTATAAACCTGGAGATATGAAACTAGACTCATTAGCAGGTGTGATTAAGATGTATGTTACTAATTTTAAGAGGTTATGGTTCAACGTTCGGTTTTTCTATTGTTCACTACAATTATTTTTTTCTAAATAAATAAAGTTACCAATTTATATCTGGTATATATAGGATACCAACAAGTCCGCAGTAGCGCCTTAAATGCTAGTATATTTATAAAATTTAAAATTTATAAAATTTCAAAAGGCATATTCCCATGACTACAAACAACCAAAACTTTTTATCTATAACTCATTATAAAGGACATCAAAATAATTATATTTGACACAAGTCTCTTCTTCTAAAGAAACCTTTATCAAACAAACGCATAACACAAAAGCTTAATTAGTTAAAAAATATAAATTTTCTTCACTGAATTACTAAAAAAATTTGTACCTCATTGTTGTCTTAACTAAATTATACAAAAATCTACAAATTAACTTTTACTTAAAAAAATACCAAACTTTTCTCAACAGAAATGGCCAATGAACTTTTGGTTTAGGTAAAAAAAACCTTAATACTAAAAAGAAACTGTCAATATTTAACGTACTGTTTCCATAAAATTATTACAAAAAATCTAAAAAAATATAAAAATTTATTTATTTTTTTCTTCGTCTCTCTCTCTCTTTTGTAGCACAAATAAATATTCATACAAAAATGTCAGCTGTCAATCTTTTCGCTTGCCAAAAAATATAAAAAAAGCAAGATTCTTAAAAAAAACACAGAAACCAAAATCAATAAAATGCGACAGGAACACAGAAAAAGCATAATACAATTTACTAAAAACCAAAAAAAAAAAAAAAAAGAATAAATATAAAATATAACATAAAACAATATTCATGAATATTTATTTTATAACATGATAAACATTTGTAGTAAAGTGATGTTTTATATACGTACATACAACAGTTTTGTAGCTGGTTCTTTCTCTATAAACATGAAATATTTAATACATGGCACAAAAATATACATATGTATAAAACCGACATGAACACGTAATTGTATATACAGTACAAGCTCGATTTGTGCAAACGATATCAAACTAAGATTGCAATTACCGAAAACGTTGCAAGAAGCGACCTCTGAATACTAAAGCGTTTCATTATATTTTTTACATAAGGAACTTATACTAATCAAATAATTCATTTAAATTAAATAAACGACAAACACAAATACTTTATTTCAATATCTTCGTCTCGGAGTCACTACCCAGCAAACTAGACTTACTAGACTCATTACCAGGTAATGAGTCGTCATTATTTTTTCTCATTTCTATGAGTAGTGGAATAACTAGTTATCAGTAAATAACAAGTTCATTTAGTGCTGCGACTGCGTAACCTAGGTTCAAAACTCAGTTGAGCCAAATTTTTTTTTTATTTTTTAGAACTTTTGAAGTATTCAATTAACTACTTATTTGATTGTTTAAAGTATGCACTTTAGTAATGGGAACCCATGAAAATAAAGGTAATGAGTTTTTCACCTGAATTATAAGTAGTTACCGCCTTGTTGGCTTAAGGTGTGAGTTAAGCTTTTGCTGGGTATTTTTTAATTTTAATTTTGATTGGAAGATAATTCGAATGTGTTTGAATATATCTGGATATCTATAAAACTAGATTTGTGAACAAGAAAAAATCTTACTAAAAATTGATGCAATATTACAAATACGACTATTAATAGAAAGTTGCATTTATAAATACTTTTTCTAAAAAAAAGTTGCACTTATAAATCCACCCATCAAAAATAAATAAAATTAATTTTTAAAGAAGTATTTTTTTACTACTTCCAAAGTTTCAATAAGTGTACGGTCATCCAAAGACGTTATTAAAAAACGATTTAGATAAATTTTTCTGGTATGAAATGTTGAAAATTTATAAATACTTGTTACTTAATAATAACTGCTTCAATCAAACTAAAAATATTGTTATGCATATTTTTTTTAATAAGAAATATTTGCTTTATATTAAAATTAAAAGTAATTTCCTTGAATTGACAAAAAAAAAAACATCAAAAAATTAATTTTACATGACACCGTGAATATGACCTGCTACTCAGTGAATAGGTATCAAAAAAGATAACGTCTTCCAATAACAAGCCTATGTTAAATTCATTGGAAATGATCCGAATTTTCACCACTTCTGCATTACAACTTCAGGATGTTATTGACTTCTTTGGATGTTCTTTTTTTTCTTTTGGGCTGTAATGGAAAAAAATACTAGTTGTTCGAATCGGGATGTTGAAATAAGAGGTAGTTGCGCAAATCGATTGATCCCGTACTGTGTTTTGTACATACAGTATGTCAAGAAATTGTTTTTACAATGAACAAAAAATGATTATTTCAACTTCATATACAACACTGAGTCATTGTAATGCTTCTATTTCCCAGCAAACACAAAGTCATCATATTTCAAACGTTTGAGAAATTATATCTTTTTATTAAGGGTTAATACAAACCTTAATTCAAATCTGCATCAAAATTTTAGAAAAAATACATTTTTGTTGAAAATACTCTTATTCTCAAATAAGTCTCAAATGTCTCAAATTTGAGAAAAAAAATGTATTATTTAAACAAAACCAAAAATGAAATAGTGATTTTGATTTTATCTCAGAATATTCGTTATTCGGATACTTGTAGTTACAACAAAAATTATAAAAAAGTATTTAATTTATACATAATTATACTGACAAAAGCTAAGTAATGATTTATTTTTAAATTAAAAACTTATGTATCATCGAAAGCGTACTAGAACTTTAAAAATAATAGAAAAAAAGTTAATTTATTCTTAATATTCACAACACTAACAATGTAAATGAGAGAGAAACAGAGAAAGGTTGTCTACATAAACAAAAAAAGTTTACTAATATACTTTAATATACGAGTATATTGACATTTGAAATTAATTTTTTTTATACCTCATGCAAATATTTAAAATTTGATTTATAATACAAAAATATTTTTTATTTAAAATCAATCTGAGGAGCTTAGTTTGTAACAACAAATCAAGAAGTTTTAGAATAAGAATTATTGATCTTTATTTAAGCCATATTTGAAACATGATGTAACTAATGCAAAATAATATGCTGGGTAAGCAAATAGAAGATCAATAAAGTTTTTGACGCAGTTGACAGATATATTTTAGTTTTGCATTATTTTATATCGTTAAGATATTAATGAAACACTTTGTTTTTTTTTTTTTTTTTTTTTTTTTGAAAAAAATTAATTTTTTAAAATTAAATTTTTTTTCGTTTTTAGGGCATCTTTTTGCGTTTTTAAAGCATATTTTTCATTTTCTACTGCATATTTGATGGACATAAAACATTTTTTCACAGCACATTTGCAGTTTCTCTGTTTATATAATCCATTAAATCGTCGCAAATGTTATTTTTTTTGTGGTCGAAATATGATTTAAATATGATTTATAGAGACCTTCTACTAAATATTTGTATTTAATAAAAATATTTGTATTTAATTTGTATAAATTCTAACTTAAAATAAATATTTGAAAATATAACAAAAAATTCCAAATTACACATGGACTACACATACGAGTAAAAATTACACACGATATGTGTAATTACACATGAAGTGGCAACACTGAGTGCAATAAATATTTAAAGCAAGTATTTGAATAATGTTAGTGTTAAAACTTAGGTATAAAAAATGATATGATAGTTAAATTATTGTTCAAGGAACTTTATATGAGGAATTTCAAAAAATTTGAAAAATTTTAACAAAAATATTTCCATAATTTTTTATTCTTCTGACAAAGTCAGGGATTTCCGACAGTTTTTGGAATATAATTTTCCTAATAAAGACTTGATAGGGTAAATTGTATATTAGCTAGTTTGTGTTTTATAAATTAATGCTTTTTTCCGAATACAGCTGTAAATCTTTATAGGTTATTATTATTATAATTTTTTTTGTTATAATTAATAAATATATTAATTATAACAAAATTATAATTAATAAATATATTAGTTAACTTATTCATATTAAAATTTATTACATTAGCTGAAAATTATTTACTTTTTTTAAGCTATACTAGAAAAAACTCTTGTTTTCTTTCAATGTAAAAACAATTTCTTGACATACTGTATGTATGTAGTGCTATGAATATTACTGGTTTACTTTATAAATAAATTAATAAAACATTGAAAATATATGTTTATATGTACAATATTTTACTAGCCGCCTGAGTTGGAATTCATTTAAATGATGACCTGCTTCTCATAGTGAACACTTTACTCTTTTTCCATTGCAATTATCAATTCTAAAAGCGATTATCATCTAGAAAAGTTATCAAGTAGTATCATAAATATAACAAAACATATTTATTGTTTTAATTTTCGCTTCTTTTAGAATTGTTCCCCTAACGTTCACCTTGCGAGTAACTCTAGTAGATGGTCTCTTCTCTGCAATTAATTAAAAACGCATTTTTTAAAACAAAATATGAATTAATAAATTCATTATTTTGTATAATTAATTCAGAAGAGTTATACACATAATTTAATTGAAGAGTTGCCAGTATGGGGGGAACTATGGTTTAGAACATAAATGGGTTAAAAACAAAGGCTTTGCAAACATGAATATTTTCAAGCGGTAACAGCCTCCAACCTTATTAAAATGAGGACTGTGCACTTTAAAGCTTATAACTTTTACAATACGTAAAAGAATTAGCACAGTTAATTTGCTTAGTTTTAGCTCACTAGCTTTGTGCTAAAACTTGTTGTAATAGCATAATTAGCTTTTCTTAAAGTGAAAATTTGATAAAATTCAATCAAACACATAATTCTAATTTATTATCGAAACATATGTCGAACATATAAAACAATTGCTAAAAAAGCAGGTTAGCCGGGAAACACAGTTTCTTGAGTCATAAAAAATATTATGAGTCCACAATTACAGAAAATATAAAAAAGGTGATATACAGACTATAGCATCGCAGACAAAATAAATCGAATTCTAAAAGAAAATCTCTACATCTCTGAATGGAATATGATTCATTCTTTAAATTGCTCTGATATTTTATCAGAAGAATTAAATAAAGCCGGCCTGAAAATCCACGAGTAAAAAAGATTTCCAATAGGAACACTAGAAAAAACTAGCAAAAATGTATAGGCAAAAGAGAGGAAAAAAATTATTGAGATTTTTATTTAAAAAGATAAAAGCTGCCTAAATAAAGTGTGATAAATACAAAGCCCTTGTCATTAGTTCCATATCAAAGCTGATATAGGAAATATATCAGAAAAAAATGTATAAAAATAATAGAAATCGTCGAATAAACTTTTGGTTTTGCAAGACATTTGTACTTGAGGGGGAAAAAGCATTTCATTCAAAATAAATAACACTTTTAAAAGAGATAGACCAGAAGGAAATGCAATGATTAAAAGTCTATATTGGCACTAAACAGCACAAATAGATATAGATAGACAACTTACTGAAAGTATAGCTATATCCAAGAGAGTGAGACAAGGATGCATTCTGTTTATCTCTCTTTCCTATTTAATATTTATTCAGAACGAATATTTGAAAAGTCTATCAGCAAAGGATATGCCTGCGCTACAAGACCTGGTGTACAAACTCGCAACAAACAGTAAATCATATGGTCTAAATATCAATATTCGAAAAACAAAATATATGATCGTGAGCAAGAAAAATATCCATAATACTACTTCCTTAGAAATACAAAGGGCATGCATTGGAGGAGTACAGAATTTTAAATATCAACGACAAATGGGATTGTTCAAAGGATATAAGATGCCGTATAGAAATGTCACGGGATGACTTTTCTACCTATACAAAAACATTTATAAGTCACGATATTAGTCTTGAAATAAAATCAATATTCATGAAACATGTGGTTACTATACGCGGTGGAGACATTAACCATAAAATCATTAGACATAAAAAGATTTGAGGTCTTTGAAATGTGAGTTTATAGACGAATACTTAAAATATCCTGGACCAACCATATATCAAATACCGAAGTTTTGAAAAAATGCACTGTGAAAGGGAACTATTTACCGTCATAAAGAAAAGTAAGACATCATACCTGGGATATTTTATGAGAAACCCAACATATAAGCTGCTATAATCGATAACACGAGTGAATATTGAGGGGAAAGCTTCTAGATGGAGAAAGGAAACAACAGGGATTGATAATATTGAAGTATGGAAAATAGAGATACTTTTGCGGAGCTACTGGGTATATAGAATGATTTTTTTTTTTTTTTTTTTTTTTGAAATGTAAAATATTTTAATAAATTATAATTGTATTGGCCGCTAAAATTTAAAAACCGAATTAACAAATTAAGAAGAAAAGAGAAAACGTGTGTCTTCAGAAAACTAAACTCAACGAACCTGATCTCTTTTCTCTCAAACAATAAACAATAATTATGCAGTTTCGGAGCGGCTGGTCCGATTTAAATGAAACTTCAAATAGTGATAGTAGAGGTATAGGCAAGTTTAAGTTTTGAGGTAGTACACCTCGGGTATGAACACGTTTTAAAACGATCCAGATTCGTTTCATCTGAATCTTTTTGAAAGATTTTTATGAAAAGATTTATGAAGGGATTCTGCTGGTCATAAGCTACAAAAAGGAAAAAATATCGTCGCATGCATATCTTATTTCTTTAGTTTACGGAAGTTCAAAGGTCAAAATTAGGCATATAAAAATCAAACCATTATATCTCAAACAATTAAGAATGATGACTTGAATCTTTTTGCAAAAGATCGGAAATTATATATGCTAAAGGATAAGCTTAATTTGGAATACATATTTTTAAAATTTCTTTCGTTATTTAGAAATAAACCAAACGAAAGGCCCAATTTGGGGTTTTCGGAGAAAATACAAATTTTTTAATTGTAATAACATATTTGTTTATAAAGATATCTTAATGAAATTTACAGGAAATGTGGATCTTATTAATATATATAAAAGCGCGTTAACCGAATTCCAATCAGGGGTAGGTTTTTTCTGAATTTCCAAAAAAACTAATGAAAATTCCCAAAAATGAGATTTTTTATATTTTTGGCTATAGAATCCACATTTTTCTGAAGTCCCGTAGATTTTGATTTAAAACTTTTAACAGCATATTGAAGATTCTTAAAATATATTCCGCTTGTCGATTCATGCTTTGGGATTTGAGAAAACATGGTCTAAAATCAACTTTCATATAAAATGGGTCGAATTCGGGAGGGTGTGTATCATGACCAATTGAGTTATTGGGCTAGTTTTTTATTTTAAAGTCATCCCTGTGAAGTTGCCTTTCAGAAAAGTGCAAAATTATTATATGCTGTTAAATAAAATTTTATTGTATATAAAAAAAGAGTGTAGATACTTTTTCGGCTAAAAAAAGAAAGATAAAGATATTGACTTCAATTTTTTTTATTCAATAGATAATTTTGTTCTTTAACCAGTTAAGAAAAAAAACTAATAAAATCGGTCGGAAATACTAAGATATATATGAAAAAAACTGCACTAAGAACGTACAAAATTATGGTGCTTAAAAATTCAAACGCAAATAACTCGAAAACTGTAAGAGATAAATAGGACATGTAAAAATGTCTTTTACAGGTCTTATCAGGGCCTACAACAATATATATTTGAAATCGGACGAGAAACAAAAATTTGGCAAGTGATTAAGAGGTACCTAACTTTGAGCCCCCTTAGCTCCGCCCCTGAGGGGTTTGTTGTGCCCCCATCCAAACTTAACGTTGTAAACTCCTCTGCTACGCCTGTACCAAATTTCATGAAAATCCAACCAGCCGATCAGAAATTACAGATTTATTTCCAAAAAATTTCGATTCTGCCCCCACTGTGCATTATATAACTTATAATAGGTGCTAAGGACTTGAATGCATCAATCTAACGCTTTAAAAAACTCAATAAATAGAATATAATAAAATGTGTTTATCTTTAAACGAGACCTAAATGTATAAGACAACACGAATGCTGATGAAGTATGTAGCGACATAGAAGATAAGTATTGCATTCTGCTGGTGCTTAATTATAGTCCACAAACTCCGCTTTGGTATAACGTGGCAATTTAAGATTGCAAACTTGTTTAAAATGATTGACAACATTTTTCGAAAGATTATTGTCATTGTTTAAATTGAGGAAATAATACTGATTTTATAATTGTGATTGCCCTGATATTAAAAATATCCTATGTAAGCTCTTATTTAATGTAATACATATTCAACATGAGATGAAATTTAATCCATATCTTAATATTCACTTAAATTTAGAAAAGAATTTTTTACATTTAAATGAATCTGGCAACATTCTGTTCAATTTTTTTAAAAGAAATTCGTTTTTAGTTTTTCTAAAACCAAAAAATTATAAATTAAGAAAAAAAATCAAACATTTAGTCATACACACTAAATACTACTAAAGACCAAAGTTATGCGAAAAGTTATTTCAAACAGTTGCCAAAGTTATTCTACTCTTTATACAATATTTCTTTTTCTTTTTTTGTTTAAACTTTTTTTTCTCGTCTTTCTTTTTTTTATTACAAAACAAAAATTCTTTGTGTACAACACACAAAAACATATTTTTGAACAAAATCGGAGGAATAAAACAAAAAAAAAAAATCTAGTAAAAACTACTTCTGGCTACTGGCTTAAAGTTGCAAAGAATTACATACACACATGTATACATACCACAATACCTATTGTGGCATATTTGGTAAAGTTTGAGTAGCATCAATCAGAAATTGGCTGGATAAACATTTTGTCTGTCTCTTTGTCTGTCTACTGTTAACGAAATAACAAAAACCACAGCAACCACAACGACCACAACAACAAAAGAAAGATCCCATCATCCTCTTTAAAACCTGCCACGTGGAAAGAATTTCATTTTGTGTTAATGCAATATCAGTTAAAGTATTTTTCATTTAGGGTTGTGCTCTGTTGTTTATTAATAAAAATATATTTTTTTAAATGTTCAAATATTTCGTTTTTTTACTGCTGGTCAGAATCAATAGGAACAGTTTTATTGGTCCAATATTCGCACAATGTCAACATAATGAAATCCTAAAAAAAAGACAAAAGTAAAACAAAAACTTCAAGTCTTTTAACAAAAAAAATATTCTGAAATTTGTGTTATCGCCTAATTTTTTCTTGATTTGAGTTAATAAATCTTTGTCATTGTCACATGTCTGTTTTGAGCACTTTTTTCCGTTTTTATTTAAGTTTTTGTCAGCGAAACATTTAAAATTTTGATGAAAATACTCTGCACTTTTTTTATTTGTTCTTATGATTGTTTTGTTTCATTTCTTTTTTAAATAATTTTTATTCTTTTTCTTGTTATTAAAAAAAAAACTGTTTCATTTCACTTTATTTACTTCATGTATTTGAAAGATGCGTAACACACATTTCGATGGACATTTTGAAAGGGCAATAATGACATTATATCAGGTTTCTCTAGATGAGTTTTTTTTTTATTGTATCTCTCAGTTTAGTGGAAAGTAAAATAAATATTTTTTAAACTTTCAAACAATCCAATCTACAACGAAGCAGATGAATTGCAAACTTTCGTTAGAAAGATAACGAGTCATTATAAAAAAAAAAAACTGAAAGTAGCAACGTAGTTTACAATTACCTGATAATATATAAATCTAAAAAAATCGGTTTTAATAAGAAAATCGAAAATTCTAAAGGAAATATGATCACCAAATTTTATAAAAAAAAGAAAAGAAAAGAAAATATTTTTTAAAAGAAAATCTAAAATTGAATTTACGTTTTAGGGAAATAATAGATTCTAGAACAAAAAGTATGAAAATCTATGATCACTTATATTTATTACCAAAAATCAATTATTTCAAGCTGAGGAAAAACATGGTTGCGACATTCTTACGACAACAATATTATGTTCCTAAAATTATTTTTCATAGATTATAATAATACTGTGTTCATGACAAAAATGTTTCTGTTTAAATTTAATAACTTAATGGTTAGCCTCAAACAAAACTTTAACATGGTTGATAACAAAAATATTATGTTTAGAGATAAATATTTCATAATTATTAAATTATAAATAATTAAATTATTTCTTTAATCATTAAATATTGCCAATGTTTTTGTTTATTTTTATAACATATTTTATATTGTACAACTGTTAAATGTTTATTATTTGAAATGTTGTGTTTTTTCAAAGACAGAATCTTTGTTTTTAGACCATATTTTGTTTTCTACAACTATTGAATGTTTGTTTTTAAAATATATTTATTTCTCCACAATTATTGTATGCACATTTTTGTGTATCAATTCAGACGATTGTCAGTAAGCAATGAAATTATTTCGTGAAGATTAAGTGTTTACATATTTATTAAATGCTATGGAATATGTATAAAAATTAACTAAATAAATACAAATAAAATAGGTAAAAACCTAAAACTTTCAAGTTGCATTTTATACTACATTAAAAATTCAGATAATCAATAATATAATTCTACTAATTCCATTTGCATTCAAATCTCTTTATATTAACTTTAAGATATTAAATAAACCATTAATATATCAAAAATAATACGAGGATGTTTATTTTTGCGGCTACTATTAAATCGTTAGAATCGAATTTTATGGTCTACAATTCAAAAGAAAAAAATAAAAAAGCTGAACTAAGTTCCCATGTAAATATTTAAATGTAAATAATTAATATGTAAACAATTAATACGTAAATCAGCGATAGGCACAAAGAGAGGACATACGAATTTGAATGTGTTAGTGCATTTGGTTTTTTTACGATTTTTGTTGTGAATGTGTTTGTTTTATCTAGCATACAAAAATAAAATAAAATAAATAAATATTTTTTTACGCTCCTTGTTATATGTTTTGTTGCAACGTGAACCTGCCCAAATGACTTTGCGTTTTTTATTCGCTCATAATTGTTTACAGCCCGTCTAGACTTAACATAATATGTAAGATTTTTGTGTCAGAGAGTGTCAAATTCGCTCTCTGAGATAATTATTTCACGTGTGGCTTTAAATATTAGTATTATAAGATGTATTATGAGATTGTTGTGATGAGATTTCTCTACACAACCATCTTATAAGATGAACTGTCAAAAAATACACATACACGAAAGTTTGTTTGTGTGTGTGCATGTATATTTTGAAAATTACTGAAAAACAGTTTTTTTTTATTGTTTCGTTTTAGTATTTGTTTTACATGTTAAAAGACATTTTTATAAAAATTGTACTAAAAAAGTGTAAATTGCTTAAATAAAACGGACTCTGTGACTGATTGAAAATAATGATATCTTATATGATTTATTAGAATACGTGTATATCTTATTTAAGATTTAACATAATATAAACAAAATGGTTACTCTCCTCTACTGGCGTTATCTCACATATTATAACAGCGTTAATCTTAGTTGTAGACCTAGGATTAGCTTCTTTAACATTAATGTTGTGCAGGCCTGTCAGATGTGACGATTTTTCGCCAAATTTGGCGCTTTTTAAGTGCTTTTGGCGACTAAATTTTCGGTTTGACGACATGGTGAATTTTTTGGAGATGTATAAAGTGTTGGCTATTTATTTGGCTAATGTAAAAAATTTTATAAAATATATATTTGTGGAGAAATACAATTATGTAATGTATTCTTACTAGCAATCGACTATTTTCAGTATTTGCCTATATAACAAAACGAAGGGCCTTAATTTATAAGTTCAACTTCAACTTAGATTGAGAAATCTCAGGATTTCGCTCGAAAATTCAACAATGCAAAAACATGTCAACACAGTGTAAACACTTATACGTGTTTTGCTTCAACTCAATGAAAACATAGTATAAGAGAACAAATGTTGTTAACAATGTTAGAATTATTATTATCATTATTATTATTATTATTATTATTATTATTATTATTATTTTTAATAAATGCCAATACATTTTTAAAATTGTTACTTTAAAGTGGAGATATCTGTACGTATATATGTATGCATTACCAGAAAAATGCATTTTAAATTATAATTTAATTTTCATTTTCAGTGATTCAAATTTCGTATAATTTATATATGCAAATTCAGCTTCAACAAAGCCAATTATAATCGCAGTAGGTAATAGTAATTGAATAGAAAATTAAATTATAATTTAAAATGCATTTTTCTGGCATACATACATACATAAATACATACATACATACATACATACATACACACATACAGACATTCATACATACATACATATATCTCCATTTTAGAGTATTTTATTGACATTTATCTAAAAAAAAAGTTGTAACATTGTATAACAACATTTGTTCTCTTATTAAATGTTTTCACTGAGTTGAAATCAATCAGTTTTTAGCAAAACGCCTATATAAAATGGCATTTAAAAAGAAAAAAACGGAATGTTCTAGAGCAAAAAGAATGAAAATTTGCGACAGAGTTAGAGGTAATGCTAAATTTGCAGTTTCCACTATTAGATAGTTCAAAATTTTTCACTAAGTGCAACATTTTTTTCTCCACTAAATATTTTAGTGCAAAAAAAATTTCTCCAGTGATTCAAAAATGTCACTACATTAAAAAGTTAAGTTTATAGTTAGTTCATATTTTATAAAAGGTTAGGAAAAGTAATATTAGAATGTACCAACATTTGCCGACTTTTGAATTTTGACCGTAACTCCCCCTAAAATCGTTCGTTGGGATGTAAAATGATATTGTTAACCCTCATCGGAACTGAAGTTTGCAGGGTGCGTTTATGTGCATAAAATTTAGATTTTTTCAGTTTTTAGAAAATAATTATATTTTAAACACGACACAAAAAAAATCGACTGAAAAATATTAAAGTTATTACGAATTCCCCAGATCATTAATGTTTTTTCGACCACTTGTGAACACTGGTAAAAAATCCAATGCTTTTGCAGAAATTCCAAAATAATAAGTTAAGAAATTGTAAAAAGTGAATTTATCAAGAACATATGTTTATTAAAATACATCATGTGGCATCGTTGACAGTCTGGCAAGTCTTTCAAATTGCTAGTAATATTATTTTTAACATTTTATTTTTAAATGGAACTAGAATTATAAAAGCATCATCGCAATAGCGGAAACTTATATAACGACGTTGTTTAATTTAAATTTCAGTCTAGGTGATGTATTTTAAGACCCTTATTTTTAATTGTATATAAGTCAAGTATTTGTAGTTAGTTTTGAGTTTTGTGGTCGTATGGGTTCTTTATGAAGATAATTTATAACTTTCAAATACGCAAAGTTATGTTTGGCCATAAACTTGCACGAATGTAAAAACGTGAAAGTATTCGCCAAATTATCTATTTTATGTTACAATTTAAATAGCGCCAGTATTTTTCGACAAACTCTTGCAAACGTATTTTTTTTAAGATAAATTTTGAAATATTTTAAATTTTGACCTTTGACCAATTTTCTTAAAAATTTCGGAATATATTTTTTTAGATGTGGTTGTGTGTGGTTGTGGTTTGTAATAATTTTGTTTAGTCTGAATATCACTTTAAAAGAAAATTTACTTTACAAATAAGAAACTTGTCGAAATCCGCAAATTTCAAATCGTAGGTACGGCTTAGTCATATAAGGTATTTACCTAATTTTTTCAAAATTTATTTCCTGTGGTGTTGTCTATAAGCCCGCATAGTTTTATACGAAGTTTTTTAAAGTTTGTTTAACAATATTTTTAAAAATTTGAAATTGGAGTTTTGAAACGGCCTTAAAAAAATCAAAATTTTTTAACCAAGCATGGAAATCTTTTTGAATTATCCTGCAGAAAAAAAATCTATTTTTCTATAATTATGGCTAAAATTGAAGAAAAAAGTTTCTCAAAAAAAAAAAAAAAAATAAATAAATAAATAAATAAAAATTTGCCTGTACACTCCTTACACAAGTGGTCTAAAACACATTAGTGGTCAGGGGAATTCGTAATCTATTTTTCATTACAAAATCTAAAATTGTATATTTAAGCTGAACCAGAAATCCTAGAGGAAAAATAATGTAAAGTTTGTGCATTTTAGGTGAAGATCCTGGAGCAAAAAGATCACTTATTTTTCCTACTAAAAGATGATTTATTATAACAAAATTGAATATTACATTATTTAGGGAAACAAGAGATCCTAAAATAAAAAGGTTGAATATCTACGATCTTATATTTCCTACCAAAATCCGATTTTTGATAACGTAATCTAGCATTGCACTTTTAAGCCAAAAGAAGGTCCTAGAGATGAAATTGAAATATTTCTCACCAAAGATCGGTTTTTTCTAAGAAAATTTTAAATTGCATTAAGGCAAATGAGAGGTCCTTGAGTTAAAAGGATAAGAATCACTTATATTCTCTTAAGCTTTTTGGCAAGTCTAAAAATATTGCATTTATTTACCATAAAAATAAACTAAAATAAGTAAGTACTCCCGAATTAGATCATTTATACCACTTTTATTTACACAAAAACTCTTCACTTCATAAAAGCCTTCATAAATCTCTTTCAACACAAAAACCTCTTTTTTTTGTGAAAACATTAAAACAATTTACATCAACTAAAAAAAGAAATGTACTTGCAACTACATCCATAACTGAATAACAGACGTACGAACGGACATTATATATATCTGACTTATTATTCGTACTTCAATATGCATGTGTGTGTGTGTGTGTGTGTGTGTGAGGCCGTGAGTTTGTTTGATGTCAAATGTAAATTTATTCATAACAAAAACCAAATTCAAAACCATTATTTCCATTTCCATTATGGCCGAAGCAGAATAAATATGAGTGAATGTGAATGAGTGAATGTCTGTATGTATGTAAGTATCTGTACCACCAGAACAGTTTTTCTTTGGTTTGATTTTTGTTGCTTTTGTTTTAGCTGCTAATGAGAGCAATAGGTTGCTGGGTTAGTTCGTAGCAGTTAAATACTCGCCGACACATATGGAAATTTGCAATATAAGTTTTTCTAAAGAACGACAGATCGTATGTCCAGCCGTCAGTCTTAGTATTGTACACTCTCAAACTCAAGTTGGCCTGTTTCATAGGCCAAGAGTAATAACTCGTAATAGCCAGTATTTGTTCATGGGCAAAATTGTTTATCTTCCGTAAGTTTCTTTTTCATTGTGGCTGGTTGGTTAGATGGCTGGCTAGCTGTCTGTTGTCCATACTAGTGATGATGAAGGTTATATTTTTGTTAAATGGAAATTGAAAAAAAATATAACCCAAAATAAAAATATGCATAAGTATTTAAGCCATCAAGGTCTACTACATTTATTATATTTTTATGCAATTTTGTTGGCCAGGTTTGGTGAATTTACTTTTTTTGCAAAAAAAGTATTGGCATTTTGTTGCATAAATGAATGCGAAATGAAGAAGTTTTATATTGCGAGGACGGACCTCTAAGTTCACCAGAGTAATGTATTCATATCATACATTCATGCCAGGAAGACCAATGGTGGAAATGAAAATGGAAAACACATAGAAAAAAAAATAAGTACAAAAACTCATCAAAAGTTGATTGAAAACAATTTAAATGTGGCTAGGTTTGTTTTGTTTTCTTGGGATCTGTATTATATCCATATAAATGTAGGTCTCTTGGGCGTATATTATCTTTACTATTTCAATGTTTTTTTTTTTTTTTTTTTTTTGATACCCCTGCTGTTTTTGTATTGTTATCATTGTTGGCTAAATAAAAGCACGATTTTGCGTTTGTATTCGTTATTGAAAAAAATCATTTTGCCTATTTATTGTATTTTTTTTTTTCACTAACTGGGCCATTTAACTCACTACTGTTGTTAAAATAAAGAGAAAATATTGTTATTGATTGAATTTTATCAATTATGGTAAATAAAGATTTTAAAAATTCATAAAACTCGAATATTAAGCCATTGTTATTAATATATATGAATGTAAGTGGAATGTAATGGTACCCTGCTATATACAAGAGAATAATTTCAGAGAAAAAAATAAAAATAAAAATAGTTTTCAATTACGAAATTGCTTATATTAATTAAAATTTTGTTTGATTTTGCTCCAATCATAATATTGATTAAATGAAAATAATTAATTTTTGTATGAATATCAATTAAATTTAATAAACAAGTCAAAAATAAATGTAATTGAAATTTTGTATAAAACTAAATAATGTTTTAATTGATACGACTCAAAAAATAACCGAATCTATACAATTGCTAAAAATAAAAAATATTAAAAATTCAAAACTTTTAATTTAAGTATTTATTGCAAATTAAAATAAAAAAAATCATATTTTGTGTATTGCAAATATACATATATATGTAAACTAAGAAGTCTAACTACACTGGTGCATATTCCTATAAACTCACATCAGTTTTTTAAATCAACTGATCAAAATCGGGCTAAAAAATAGTTAAGTTGCTACAAATTAAATTTCTAACTTATTTATTATTTTCACTTAAAAAATGAATAACAAAAACTTAAAATGTACATCAAATTTTTTTCATTGTAATTTTTGTAGTTTAATGTCACTCTTTTTGGCATTTTCCTTTATACGCACTTAAACTAATGAACCAATTTAGCATTATTAATAATGTGTTGAAGAAACTCTGTTTTAAATAACCTCAAACTTCAGTCTGGCATTGATTCGATTAATTTTTGAAGAAAATCGCTGTTAATTTCTTCCCAGACTTGCTTAATTTTTAGTTATTGTCATTATGATTTCATTCTGTGAATTTCTTGCGTAAACTTTACGTGCCATGTACCCCCACAGATTCTCCATTGGATTTAAATTCTAACTGCAAGCCGGTCAGTCCAATAGTGGAATCCACGATTTACATTAGTTCGAGACATGGATTGCAGCGTTATCCTGTTGGAATATGCAATCTTCATTCATTTTTTCATCCATAAATGAGAGGAGGGTGAGCGACTTCTAACACTTCATTATAAAGAGTACTGTTCGTTTTCCTTGAAAAAAAGAAAATTTTAGATTTTCCTGCAGCAAAAAAGGCTACCCAAACCAAAACACTGCCTCCACCGAAATTGCGTTTCGACGTACGAATTTCTTTCGACCTCAAATCATGCTAATAGCAAAAAATAGGAATCGGGGACGTCTAAATTTAATTTCTTTTCTTCAAAAAAGATTACTTTACTCCACTCATTTGTCCATTTCATGTATTTTCGCGCAAATTTTAAACGATTTTCCTCATGATGCTGTTTAACATTGGCTTACATTTTTCTTTCTTTCATTTTATGTCACCATCTGTTCGCAAAATGTGTGCAACATGTTTTGAAGTGACAGAAAGAAAGCTTCGAATAACAACCTTCCGAAGGAATAATTGTTCATCAGATTTCTCTTTTAAAATAACCTTGATCACGAAAAAATTGAATTTGATTTTTTTTGCTGGTCTGTAAGATAAGTTCCTTTGGGCTGATGAAATTTCGAAATTGAAACAAAAATATTTCCAATAAACAGAGATGTTGTCATCAGAAACTTACCTTAAGTTAAAGTAAAACTGTTAAAATTTGTAAATAATTTGTAAACAACTTTTTATACAAATGAAATTAACACCAATATGTTAAATTATGCTAAGTTAAAGAAAACAACAAAAGCAAGAAACAAATATTTCTTATATATATCGTAACAAAGAAAAACAAACATTTTAAATGCGTATATAGGAATATGCACCAGTGTATATAACTTATACGTGCCAAATTTTACCAAAATATTGATATAATTAATCCAGTAGGACACTTGTATGTGGGATGGGTCAAATTATGGACCGATAATAACCAATTTCAATAGGCTTTGTCCTTGGACCATAAAGTATATATGTACCAAATTTTATTAAATTATTTTTTAAATTACTACTAAATGTAGTTTCATTACAAGGTTTACACGGATAGACAGACATCGTTAAATTGACTCAGAAATTGATTCTAAGCTGATTGGTATACATTAAGGTTGTTCTTAAATCAGTATTTTTGGGTGTTATAAACATCAGCACAAACGCATAATACCCTCCCCACCTATGATGGTGTAGGGTATAAAAAAGCTAAAAACTTGACAAATGTGTCCTTGTTTAATTGCTAATAACTTTGAAAATACTCGTATATATGGAATATCTCTGGTTTTAGTTTCATTTTAAAGGCAAGTTTATTTGTCCAGAGAATTCGTTTTGATATGTTCAATAAATATTTCCAACTTTTCTCTGTAAATAAAGTCGCCCTATGTTATGAGCGTTTTCCACTATAAGAATGAGTTTGAAGAATGTCCTTTGTGCACATCAAATATCCAGGCTATGTTTACGATGAACATCTGGAATATTTAAGTATAACCTTTTTCATCTCTCACGCTAATGAACTCATGATGCTGTTGAAGTTTTTAACCAAAAATTTATATTAATAGTAATATAGTAAGTATGCCAGGGGATGATAAATTCAGTGCAATTGTACTATTGTCAAAATTACAGTAGTAGTCCAGTGATTAATTTAGTATAATTATAAAATTTTGCTCTATTAACAAAATTATTGGATGGTTTAATAAACTTTTTAGAATAATAATTAAAATTGTCTTAAATGCAGCTAAATTTATGCATAAAAATTATAATCATTTAGATATACACAGACCTGAATGTTATGACTTTTGAAGAAAGTTTTTAATATGCGTTTATTAAGTTCAACTCGGACATTTCTATGGAAAATACAAAGATATATTTTTCGCTTTCCATTGCTCAATATGGAAAATTTTTTATTTGTATATACTCTTTTCTTTATAAGTAAAAATTTTTCGATGTACTAACGTGGCATTTAGCAAAGAAAGCACACGCTTCGCAATAAGCCTTACTACGATACCATAGAGTAAGTAAATAACTTTGTCTTTTTAAGAGAGAAAATAATATTTATCTCCGTGTTTACTATAATTAAAACATTTGCTTATTTTCTGGCATTGAAAAGAGCTCTTTTCGCGTCAAAATTTTGCTTATAAACGGAAACTCGCCATACAAAATTCATGCCATTCGTAAGGGAATATTGAAGCGATATTTTCCTTTTTTTCTACTTTACTTTCTTTGTTTAAAGCTTCGTTTCTAATTGGGTTTTTACTTCACAACTTTTTGGTGAAAATTTTAGAACTTTCTTTTGAATCGAACTCATATTAATCTGAATATTATTATCTGCTTTGGATTAGTTATTTTTTGAGAACCCGATACAAGTATTCTTTCTGTTTTAAGCCTTCATTTAACACTCTTATCGATTTTGAAACTTGCTGTGTGGTCAAACGTATTTTTTATTTTTAACTTTTCATGTTAAACTTCAACGATATCTATTTGTTTGAAAATTTGTTTATGAACTCAAGGAAATTTTTGGAAGATATTGTATTTCGATCAAAACATATTTTAAAGTTTTTTATATAAGAAGTTATTACCATTTCAGTAGAATTACAGCTCAAAAAGTATAAATTTTTATTGAATTTAGTACAAAAATGAGAATCACATTTACCATCCCTGTAGTATGCATTTTTCTTACCGCTGTACAAAATATATCATTGCCACCCTAGAGACATAATTTTGATACAAAACCTTTTTTAGGAAAAAATCATAATGACGCCATTATTTCTGTGTAACTCACGTTGTTTTTGGTCGAAAAATTCTAAATATATCATTAGGTCCCGAAAAACCGAAGTTGATTATAGGTTACCGCACTTTGAAAAATAGCTATATATATCTATATATATATATATATATATATATATATATATATATATAAGGAACAACTAAACGTCTTAACTACTCCCAAATTAATTGTAATTTTAATATAAATTGGTTAAACTCTTCAACTGTAGAATTTATAACCGTCTGTTAAGTAGAAAAAATCAATTTGCACATATAATTATTTTCTAAGGTATTACGAATAAAATGGCAAGAGAAATCTAAAACTTAGCAAATAGGAACAATAGATCAAAATTAAAAAAAAATATAGACTAAATAAAATATTATTACTCTTGTAAAATATAATAACAAGAAAAAAAATATTGCACATATAATTATTTGACAGGGGTATACCTTAATTAACTTTACGTCTACACGAAGACATTTTCATTTCTTAACATTAGAAATAACATCAGCAGAATAATGGGAAAATAATTTTATTTCCAACTTTATGTTAAGGGATGGAGAAAACGTACATGAGATATTTATATATAAATTTGAGTTTTTTTTTTATCGAAAATTTCAATTTATTTTGCATTTTATTCCTTATTTGTCTTTTCGGAACAAAATTAATTATTTTGCACTTTTCTTATTATTAAAAAGGGTAAAATTTTTTTAAAGAGAACAATAAATTTGACAGCTTATGTTAAAATTATTCCTCAGCTTTGTGTTTAAACATTTATTGGAAAATAGATTGCGCAATAGATTTCTTATTGGTCCATACATAACATTTTAAAGTGAGAGATAGAATTTGACAATTGCCAACATAAAAATGTCTAATTTTTCATTTCTAATTAATTCCTAATATTAAGCACTATAACTGTCAAAATCTTATTTACTATAAATTAATAATTTAACTCTTATTATTAATGTCTTTCGAATGCTAATAAATCTATTTCTAATTATTCAAAGTCGTTTCCATTTTCCTTTAACCATAAAGCATTTTTAACTATAAGAAAAAAACAAATATTCATTTGTTAACAATTTTAAGCAGCATTACAGTCTTATCATGCATTTAGCAATTAGACGTATTAAAATCACAAACTTGTTGATTTTCTAAAAAAGAAAAGCTTTTTTCGCATTTACTGTTATATACTTATACTGAATACAAAAGAAAGAATACATTGTGACAACTAAAGCTACTAAATTCTACTCAAAATTAAACAAACCTGTCAAAATTCATTAGATCTTAACAAAAAGCATCACTTCCTTGCTACGCTTAGCGTGGAGATGCACACACACAAAAGCACTAACAAGATTTAAAAGAATCAAATCTGCATCATTTGCAACGAAATAATTTGCACATCAACATCAATTCAATTAAAAATTAAATAAATAATATTGTGTTTTGATGCTCACAAGCAGCAACAACAATATTTCATTCATACATACTATTTGTTGTTAAGTATAAAAAATCTGGAAAAAATTAATTTGGAAGAAAAAAACTATTAACAAGAATAGTCAGCAAAAAAAATAGATATGAAAAGTAAACTATAAGGAACTGAGCTGTACACACAAGAGGAGTTGAACTAATTAGACAGTGTGTAATGTGCGTAAAACACTTAAGGAAAACAACCACGTTCTGCACTTTGGCAAGTAATTAATTAAGACAAGTTGTAGAAGTTGTTAGTGCCAAACCAACTACTTATTACTCTGCCACTGCCACTGTTATTTCCAACCATCACCACGACTTTATTCTTCATTCATACCAAGGAATACAAAGAATGGAAGAATTGCCAAAAAAATAATTAACTGTTGTCAAAAAAAAAAAACTGATTTTAAGATTGTGTTAGTCAAATTTTGTTTATATGTATTAGTGCTGAAATCTTTTTCATAAGCACATATAGTTGCTCAAAACAGCATTCAAAAATTATTAAATATATTTTGTCACAATTACATTCGCAGATTTTCATAAACAATAAACAACTTGTATGTGAGGAGAGAGAAATGTTATTGTTGTTGCCTATTAAATCCCTTCTGTGTATTCTTTGATACATATCAAGTTGTTGACGTATAATGCCAAAGAATACAAAGAAAAGAAATTGGCTCAATTTCCTACTACATTTCTCTCTTCTCACATATAAGTTCTGAGTGAATTTAACGCACTTGTAAGAGATTAAAACAATACTTTCCTATAAAATTTTAAGAAAATTTTACTCTCGACACATTTTTTTAATAGCACACAATATTTTAACATGAATAATTTCCAGAAACCGATTTTTTTTTTATATTTTTGACATTACTTTTTTATATGTTGAAATTTAAATTGAACGAACAAAGTTGCTACTTTTGGTATTAAAAATTAAACAGAATTTAAAATAATTTTAAATTATTTTCATATTCTTCAACAAAAAAACAAAAATGTAATTATATTTATATTTAAGATTGTAATCCGCATCAAAAGATGAAAATTTATGAAAATCTGCGAATACAATTGTGATGAATTATATTTAATAATTTTTGAATACTCTTTTGTACAACTATGTGTGCTTGTGATGTGCGGTGAAAGTGGTTTCAGCACCAATACATATAAAATTTGACTAAAATATTCTTAGTCAGTTTTTTTTTTTTTTTTTTTTTTGACAAACCTTCCATTCTTTGTATTCCTTGTACAATGTCTTATTACAACATTCTACTAATAATGCAACAATAACCTTACAACTGCTATGATGACTAGTTGGTTGGTAACTTTTAAGTAGTTTAGAGTTTAGGATGCAGCAGCAGAAACAAAAACCAACTCTTTCACAAATACTATTTAAAATGGAAAAAACCTGCAAATTTTTAAAAGGAAAGAAATGCAAGTAAATCATATTGCCAAGTAAGTAAAACCAGCCGGTAGACAGACTGACAGACAGTTAGACCATTTTAATGAAATGCTTTTTGTTTTGCAGTTGTAGAATATGCGATTATTCAACGAAAAAGCAAATCGTAGAGGAAATGTGGCTGTTTGAGTTAAATAAGTTTGGAGGGAACTAGGAGTAGTTGGAACTTACTCATTAATCACTCTAGTTTTTACTTTTAATGAAATGCTATAATTATCCCATGAAAAAAGCACCCTTCACGGATATTCTCCGATAATGGTCACAAGTTTTTGGGCGAAAGTTGTAAATTGATTAGTGAGTTTTCTAAATTCAATAAATGCGCCTCCTCACACATTACGAATAAATATATTATAAGCGGATATGAATGGAATATCTTCCACCGCATGCTCCTCACATGGGCGGGCTTTGGGAAGCCGCTGTACTGTAGCTCATTCAGGAAATGAAATGGAATTAATCTGAGGTTTCGGAACGGCTGGTCCGATTCCAATGGTGGTGATAGAAGAAGTGTAGTGGAGCTTTAGCTTTTAACATGCACTATATAAATATAATGGGGCCGGCTTCACAGGGTCCCAAAGTTGGTCACCTCGGGTATGACAAATATTTTAAACGATATTGATTCGTTATATCTAAACCGAATTGAAAGATTTTTATATGAGTGGATTCGCATATATATAGGTTATCTATTTTTAT